>CM060843.1:87556868-88851868 GCA_030762175.1 Metallyticus violacea | reverse complement strand
TACTTTTCCATCTGAGCTACTGAGCACTGTGCAATCACAATTGCAAATTTTCCACATCTATGTCACCCTGGAGACAACCTTAGAGGTTTTAAATCTCTGTAATGAAGTAACTTTATAGGTCCTCGTTTTCTCTTCATTTTCAAACGTATTTATTCAATTTCACCATTATGTGTCTATAGCTTTCTGTGCTTATAATTCATTTCTAGTATTTCGACACCACTCTTTCTGTTTACTAATGCGTAGCCTGTTACTTTTCTCGGAACTTAAACTACAGGCGTTAATGTATTCGCTTATATGAATGTTCGTGTTTCTCTTGTAATACCCTTGCATAATATATGGTTTCATCAACTTAACTTAATTTTGAAAATGTTCTCCATTTCTTCTATCAATTCTTTACAGTTTAACATGAAAAATTTAGTTAAAACTGGTTTACTCACAATAATACTCTCAGTAACATAATTTAAAACTTGAAAATTTAAGTAATTTCCCCATATTAAATTCTATTTAAAAGCTATAACATCAAGTAAGTTATCTGTCTAATTATTTACAAAACTTCATTTAAAGTATTTTTAAAATAACTTCAGTGTTGGCCTTTTCTGGCCACTACTTAATTACCTGTCTAATCACTTATGGAATCTTCATTTATAGAAATTTTAAAAGAATTTTAGTATTAACCTTTTCTTGCAATAACTTTAAAACGCTATAGCACACAAGTTACTATTGTAATTGAAAAAAAATCAGGAACTTACTTAGCATTAACCTTTTACGTTACCACAAACAAAAACTTCAATATCGAAGTCACTAGGTCGAACTAACGGAGAGAACTCTGGTCCTATCAATTTTCAATAAAGGCCGAAAAGTTGTTACCCCATTGATCGCGAAGCACCCTCTGCCAGCGATGGACAGAAGGAGAAGAGACCACGCTAGAAATATGTTTCCCATTATTTATCGAAAATGCCTTGTATTTCCCAACCAATAGCAAAAAGACCAGGTAACAAAGTCTTTCAGCATGGATAGGAAGGTAAGAATAGGAGAGGGCTGAGTTTTAGGTAAGACGTAGATAGGAATACGTACAAGAACCGCACAATTTGTGGACTTTGCAGCAATTCAAGTACATTTAAAGTACAGCAATCGATCAATTAAGTTATTTTAATTGAATGACCAAATGCTTGCAATCATTTAATAGGTTAGTTTAATTTTTTAAACTGAAATATTACAATCTATACGTGATATAAAATAGAATGTGTTTCTTCATAATTCTATATGCGTATAAAAAGATAGCTAGAAAGATACATGAGGGCTCAGAGCACAAGGGGCGTGGCTCTGCTTTTTCTTAAAGTGGAATTACCATTATTATTTCGAAATTCGGAGGATTATAGTTTCAGTGCTGTAAGTGCGTAATTCTTGCATTAAAATGTTTGCATAGATGACAGCACTTTGTGCTTTAAATGCTTTCTTCTTTTGTTCAGAGCAAATGGTGATGATATACATATATACATGTGTATGAAACAAAAGGATGCCCAGCTTCCCAGCTTTTTTCCTTTTGCACAGTATCTGCCTCGAACATCCAAGGTTGCAGGTTCAAACTGTTCGGGAGTAGCTTTCAAGTATATACTTGTTATATTTGTTACTATTAAAACATGGATAACATTTATTTCTGACGAAGAATGGCATAAGTAAACAAAAGTACAGTGTCCTGTTATGGCCTACGTCGTTTACCCCTGGAGGGCTCAACACGCTCCGTATTAATTTAAAAAAGAAGTCCAGTTAAAATTGAAGGCACGGTGTAATTTGGTGTTTTATTTCATTTTTTTTTTTTTTTTACGCTTACCTATACTTTCACAAAATGATAATGGTTTACAGAAACTGTAAATAGTAAGAATGATGCAATTTTTATGAACGCTACTGCACACTATTTTTCATCTTCAACACTCCTAAAATTAATTTATCTGTTCTTTTGCACAGTTGGTGCGCTGCCCAACGATCTGTCAGAAATTCTTTCCCAGACACCTTTTCTTTTTCTCTGTTTACTCAGATATTTAACTGTAGAAGCGAGCTCTGTAGATTTCTAAGTTACTCCCGACATTTATTTTATTCAATCTTTTCTATTTGTCCTTTTATTCTGAATATAAACACAGGATAATTGAATTAGATTGGTTGTCGGCCCTGGTGGTATAGTGGTTACCATACTTGCCTCCTAAACCCAAGATCGCGGGTTCGAACCCGGCCAGGGCCGATGGATTTTTTTCGGGCGTAAAATTTAAGTATGGCTTCCTTCGGAAGGGAAGTAAAGCCGTGTGTCCCGTGTCGTAGTGTTACGGCACGATAAAGAACCTCAAGCCTGAAAGAGAGGCCTCTGAGCAAAATTAGTCGGCCGTTTTCACGCCCTGAGTTGAATGGGACGCTTATGACTTGAGATGTTAAAGAGAGTCCATAAATAAATCAATCAATCAAAAAAAAATTGGATTGGTTGAATTTGTTAGGAACGGAGGAATAAATTTCGATACTTGAGCACCCACAATGTGCGCACGGTCGTTAAGGCACGGGTTCGTGTACGAGAAGTCTGGGATTCGATTCCTACAAGGACCGTTCTTCCTCACTGAGGTTTTCTCTAGATTTTCCCCAATGCCGGTGAGTTCACTGCCTGAGCTGACTCAGTAGTAAAAACATTGTCCTAAAAATAAGTGACTTCAGTCCTACTCAAGGGCTGGCCGTTTGTGCCTACTCCTCTAGTGAAGGCACCTGCGAGGGGAAGGGATGAGTTTAGGGAAACACTGGGCAGTCAGAACCCAGGGCAGTGAAGTACATACATATACGAGCTTCCTAACATTGTTTCCCCGATGCCGGCGGAGCCCCTCATAAGAGCCGCTAGGACAGAAACCTTTCCAAAGCGCAAGTCACCGGCATACCGCACCAATCCACCTCGCCTGGCACTTTCAACCATATAACAGAATTAACGGAATAAAACGGGATAGCATTTTTATAAGCGAACAGGGGATACGACGAAAAAACTGAAGATCAAAATGACTGGCCCCCAGGGGTTTGAACCCAGAACTTCCCGAATGCGAGTTCCAAACACTAACACTTGAGCCACCTCGCTCGATACCCTAGTTATTTCTGCTGGAACCAAAACATATACCGATACATATTAATTATTATCCACCCAACAAGTATTGGGGCATAATGATGTTCATTCCGTTGGTAGTAATTAGAAGAGTAAATCTAAAGAAAATCTTGATTCTTTTTTAATTCTCATAAGGCTCTGAACGTAAAAGGTGCGCTGTTTTACATAGTTACTGTTACAAATTGCATGACTCAAATCTCAGCTCTTTTAGTTTTTAATCAAGCTGATTTCCAATATTTCCCTACATTTTGCAAGTCAAGTATACTTAATAGCTACAATAAACTTAATCGTGTATTATGTTCAGCACATCGAATATTTTCCTAATAAATCTTAGCAAATTCTACCTACGAGTTATTGCAGATTCTTCACATGAACCAATTTCAGTCAGTCAAATGCACTGCAATCCCAGAATGACATACCTAAGCCCAACGTATTTTCTATTCGTTCGTTAACCTCGGCTCTTCAGTGTCCTAAAACGTATCATTATTACACAGTGTTTCTGGAAGGGAGTTTGTAAGTGTGAGAGCCAAGTGCTTCATGGCTGTGATACGAGATGCTGTATGTAACGTCTAATATCTTGCACATTTTCTTGATTATTTCTGAATGTTCTGCACTCACAGAGAAAGATCAGGGTGGAAAATATGCAGAACACAATCAAAGTTAGTCCATATGAAAGAATTAAATAATCACAAAACATGAAGTGCATGGTAACCACATGACCCAGTTGGGTTCTTTTTTCAGATGGACTAAATTTCTGTTCCCTCAACGTACTGCGACATTAAGCTTTTCAACTGAGATGATAAATTGATAATAGCAATGTTAGTAGACGAATATTCATCTTAGAAAGAATTAAATGATTAAGATGATCGTGCTTTAATTATAAATATTTTAGTTTTTTTAAGCCAAGAAGCATTATTTATACAGTCAGGTTATTTTAGTTGCGGGCCGCCTAAGCGCGGCTTCCTACTACAGTAGTCGCTACCGATAAAAGGGAGAATAGACTTGCGGTGCTTAAAGTCAGAAATATAGAAATAAAAAGGGAGTAATACTTCGCACTAAAGGACTCTTCCATCTTTTCGACGGTTAGAAAGTGGGCACCTGAACATCATTCAAGACGATGCGCGCTCAGGACGTATCAAAACTGCTACGACCGACGAGATTGTGACACAAATTTACAATGATCGCCTATTGAAGGTGTGCGAGTTGGCTGACGTTGCAAAAACCTCGATAGACCGTGCCCATTACATTTTACACGAAGTATGAGAAAGCTTTCCGCTCGATGGGTGCCCCGTTTGTTAACAGTGGACCGAAAACACATTCGAATGAACATTTCGCAAGTGTTTAGACTTGCTTAAACGCAATTTCAGTGAGTTCTCCGACGTTTCAAAACAGTAAATGAAATATGAATTCATCACTATAGGCCTGAGACGAAGGATCAGTACAAACAGTGGGTGGCAACAGCTGAAAGTGCACCAAAGAAAGCAAAAACGGTTCCACATGCAGGAAAAGTTACGGTTACAGTTTTCTGGAATGCTCATGTGTGGTGCTTGTAGACTACCTCCAGAAGGGCAGTATTACGCTTCACTACTGGACCAACCAAAGGATGCTATTTAGGCTAAACGTCCACACCTTGCCAAAAAAGAAAATTCCCTTTCATCACGATAATGCGTCTTCACACATGTTGCTGCAAAACTGCATGACCTTCGCTTCCAAGTGCTTCCACATCTGCCATATTCGCCGAGTTTGACTTCCAGTGATTGCTTTTTGTTTCAAAAACTGAAGAAATTGCTGGTTGGACGAAGATTTGCATTAAATGATGAGGTTGATGCTGAAACAGACGCTTATTTTCCAAACTTGGACAAATCTTATTCTACTGAGAGTATTGAAAGTTGGGAGTAAATGTATTTATTTACAAGGTGAATATGTTGAAAGAAATTTTCTCTTAAATTTTGTGTTTCCTTGGTCAGGCCCAAAAATTTTAGAATACCCTAAGTAGCACTAACCTGTGTTAAAGGATATGTTGCAAAAGGTGCCCTTTAGCAGCAATACATTGAGCTTCTCTGCAGGAATCCGTTTTCATATATGCATTGTACAAAAATAAACCCCATTCTTCAAGATTAAGCTAATGTAGTGGTATAACTAACGAAGTACAATTTACACACAATGAAAACACTGAGTAACACAGGAACGCCCAACCACTTGCTGGCAAAACCTTCCTCAAAATAAATATAAGCTGCTACCTTCATAGGGTGACGACATGCAGCCGCCTCTGTCGGCCCGTAACTCAAATAATCTCATTATAATGTGACCTGGCCGTAGTGATGAGATAATTGAACGAAAAATAAAAGAGTATTTAATTACTTTCATTCAATTGTTCTGAAAATATTGGATTATTTAATGAATTAGTTTTTTTCCCGAATGAAAGTGTGGTTGGTAGTAGCCCAAACACAACGTGTATAGACACATATCATAAGATTAAGCTTACAAATTGATGACGCAATGATTCAAATACTCTTTTGTTTTGATCAAATAAGTCTAACATCTCGCACATTCTCAGCTGACCACTTAATGTAGCTTAGCGAAATAATCGAAAGAAATACAAATACTTGCTCGATTATTAAAACAATATATAATTATTTTTTCTGAATGAAAGAAAATAATTGTTGTTTTCATATATGAGCTTAAAGCTAACGATTATATTCCGTACGAATGAATTTATATAATAACTTTGATACAGTTTTTAAATATTTGAAAATCAACAATGTGATTGAATAATGTTTTACTCTCTCTTAGTTATCTGCCTATAATAATTAACCTTATTTAAATCAAAATAATACTAAACAGAGTTGTTACACGTATTAATTGTATGCTATATTATTTAAAATTAAAATATATCATATAACACCACCATATACTTGCGTTCAATTTTACATAGCCTGGAATGGCGGTCTTCGCTAACAATCACTGAAAGAATTGTTAGTGTTGCTTATCATTAATGCAATTTTGGAATGTCGCTGTTGAAAAGAAAATATTCCACTGCTACGATAGGTCATCAGATAATATAACAAAGTTAATTAAACTAGCCGTTACACGTTACGAGATTAAAATATTTATCAATATTTAATTCAACTATTGAAGATCAATATCGGTAGTAATTAGATAATTTAAAAAAGTTGTCAATTTAAACAATTGAAGAATAACGATTTTTATGTTGGCAACAAACCATGCCGACATTTCCCTGGGAGAAAGATCGCTCTGATTAATGACAAGTCCCCCGATATCAGAACAAAGCTAACCGGCAGACAGATAACATATAACCATTGCATTGTAATAATACGCAGTGCTGCCAAGCGAGAGCTATTTTTAAGTCTTTTAAAATTATTCAAATAACTTATTAATTTGATAGGAGTTCCATTGTTATCTCTCATACCTTAAGAAAATAAACGGTTATTTAATTGATTGCATAGTTTCATATGTAAAGCAGGCAAATATCTAATTTGATTACTTTTCGGTTATAGAAATAATGAAAATAGTTTCATTCGATTAAAAAATTCAGTCGATTATCCTATCGCTTACCTGACGGTCACAAGCGACCACCTCGCACAAATAATATATGGGACTATAGCTTTAAATACAGCTATTCATAGAATATCTGACTTAATAGAACGAGTACATCATTTTAATCGATTTTAAAATATTCAAATCGACAACTGCAATGTAACGTATTCATTTGGTAAACAATTTAGTATTAGCTGTTGCAGCTTTGTTACCAGAGAGCCCCCATTCATCTTGGTGGTCTAGTGCTACCATACTTGGCCTCGTAGACCCTAATCCCGGCCAGGGTTGAAAGATTTTTTCGAGCGTAAAAATCCTAAATATGGCTTCCTTCGGAAAGAAGTAAGTCGTGACCCCACTAATGGTAGATTTACGGTACGTAAAAGAACCTCAAACCTGAAAGAAAAGGCCTCTGAACAAAATGTATCAGCCTTTTCATTCCTGGATTGAATGTGATGCTGTGGCCTGAGACGTTAAAGAGCGTCCTTTAATAATACTACTACGACAACCAAAGAGCCAGGTATATGTGAAAGTTCTTGTATAATGAACTTTAATTATAGCTGATGTGTTTAAGCATAATATTTTATTGTCTTCCCTCATTTTTCCCCTGCTGTGATTCTGATAATGTCTGTTCAAGAATCAGATCCCTTCAAATTATGTTCTTTCTTTTCATCCATGAAAAGCTTTCTAAGTTTATCCCAGCTGTTTTTGCCGTATTCATTACTGTCACTTCTGTTCACGGTAGAGCAATAGTCACTTCTCTGTAATATTGCGGTTTCTTTTTTTTTTTTTCTTTTCTTTTTCTTTCTTTCTTTTTTCTTCTTTATTTTAAGCTAGATCAGCTGGTGTTGTCACGCTAATAGGCTCATATTTTAATGGCCTTTTAGGTTGAATAGAGAGAAAATATTAACAGTTTTAAAGCTACATTTTATTATGAGCATTTAAATAAGACCAATACAATTAATGACCCATGATATAGAACTCCACAGTGATAAGTTTGGTCACTTTCTATACAGCTGGGAAATTTGAGCTATAAAACTTTATCAGCTCCATTTGTAGACCTCATGCTCTAATCAAATTATTCACATAATTTTGAGAAAAACGAGCCTAATATAAATTATTCAAAAGTTGATACGGGTATTTTTAACAGATTATTACATAGATGGGGAAACATAATTATTTTTGTGGCAAAAACGAATTTCAACTCCATAATGAAGTATTTCAAATTTACTATTTCAATGGCTTATCGGCTTCACTTTGAAGGCGGACAAGCCTATCCTGGTTTCTGTTTTTCATCCTATTAACTTCTAACCTTAAGGGAACCTGAGAAAAACGAAAGTTTTACATTGTTTGACCAATTCACTCCATTTTTTCCCATGCATTAATGAAATGTGATACAAATAAACCATGCAATTTCAGACAAATGCACCAAATTATTTCCCGAGGAAAAAATATATTTTGTTATTTTTATGCACCCTGTAATAAAATGCCCCTTGCAGTGTAGTTTTCAAAATTTTGGAAAGTGAACTGCAAATTTGTGTTCTAAATATAGCATAATAGAGACAAACTCTTTTTACAAATTTTATTTAAATGAAGTATTATTTTAGATGAAAATTCTTCTTACTTTTGGCAGTTTGTTGTACTTTTAAATGGAATATTACATGAATAAATGCATTTATGTTAATTATTTCAATTTTCATGTGGTTACTTTAATATCCATGTCTCAAGAACATCTGCTAAACATTTCAATTTGAATGGTGAAATTTAGCACAGGCAAGGAGCAGTTTGAATGTCCATATGCAAGAAAAAACAGCTTTGATAAAAACGAAAACGACTTTTAATATTTAAGAAATGCTCGTTACTATACGCAGAACCATATTAACAGCCCGTGCCAAGTTTTGAAAGTGAAAGTGGGATAAAATAGCTTTCTATATGAATATAAATAAATAAGCTTAATTTTCTACAAAAACAAAACAAAAATCAATTTTTGGCCATTTTCAACATTTTTTACAGGTTCTCGTAAACATAAATTATGCTTTCATCATTTAAGTAAATAATTATGCGACATTCAACAAATTTTCTTCCTCTCCAACAGGTTAAACAGTAAGTCTTCTTGGCTTTTTATTAATGTGAGTTTGCATAGTCTTTTCGGTGAAGCCATCTGAATGGCATTAAAAGAGAACACACCTTAATTTGTTTGTTTGCATTACTAAACTCGTGAAGTTAGGATATTATTTGAAAAAAATATTGTGAAGAATAATGAATATTCCTAATATCTTTTTGCCATTGTAACAGCGTTAGCATTAGTTTTGAATGTTAGCTATATTATAAAAA
Source organism: Metallyticus violacea (assembly GCA_030762175.1). NCBI lineage: Eukaryota > Metazoa > Arthropoda > Insecta > Mantodea > Metallyticidae > Metallyticus > Metallyticus violacea. Next base: position 88,842,855 of record CM060843.1, on the reverse strand, counting down.
CGATTTTTGAAACTTTCATTAAGGCAGGCTCTGCATAAATGCATAGCTATTGCTGTTTTAGTAGAACTATAGTTTTATTTACATGCCATTGCATGCGTTCATGTGGAACAAGTCTGCTCTAGGAGGGGCACTTAAAAACCGGCCGGCCGGCGTGTTCCCAGGAAAGATTCTCGCGAAAGTCCGACCGACATCGCTGAGAGTTGACCGGAGCCCGGGAGACTTGAGTTCAGTTGGCCGTGTGATGGCGAAGCGCTCACATCTCCTCACCGCAGCAACTCGCGCCCCGCTATCTGACAAACGGCAATCCCCGGAAACACGAGTGCAAAGTGCGTACCCGCAGGGCGGTATTTTAATTGAATTTAATACTTGCAAAGGCACTCCTACATTGAAAAGTCTGGTAAAAAAATTGAAGTACTGTGTTTATCAACAGTGTTAAGTACCTCTAGTGCAAAGTAACTTCTACTCGGAGTGTTGTTGTTGGTGTTTGGGGTACCCATGTTGAGGTGGACGCGAATGGAGAAATACGCCTGGTGTACAATAGTCTATACTAACAGTACGGCACCCAACGGTTAATGTGGCAAGGTCACCTGTCAATAGGATGTGTTTTGTGAATGCTGCCTCCTGAATAATTAAACCCACGTCTTCTCTACTGACGCTTGTTTGTCTCTTTCTGCTGCTTCCGTTCGCTTTTCAAAGAATTAAACATTTTAGTAATTTTATCTTGTGTTTAAACTCTGACTCGAAGTATTGTTTTATTTGAAGTAGGGCATTAACCCGAAACTTTGTCTCTCGATAATGAACTACGTAAATATTATTTGCAAGTTGGGATTAAAGTTTTAGCAAATACATTCATATATATTTTTCCGCTATAAGAAATGGGGAATGAGTTGGTTTAGAAGCATTTAAAACTACCTGATATTACCTTATTACTAAACTCTAGGTATTTATCCCTCAAACCACAGGTGCAGAAACACAAGCGTACATCTAAATCATAAATTATTGTTTAATTAAATATACTCCACCAACGGTGTTTAGCAACGGTTGTTGAGGGTGCGAGGTTACGCTCGATTATCCACGCCTACATTTACTTATTGTTCTCCCGCCAAGGCTTAACCACAACAAAAGACTTTGAGGGTCATACACTAAGGCACGCGATTCGTCAGCAAGCAGGAGGCCGATGAGGAAAACGGTAGATGATGACGTTAATGGCGAAAGGTGTTTAGAAAGAGGTTAAAACCTGTGAATACCCTCTTACACCAACTATTTCCTGGAACAGCTGGTGCAGATGATTCACCTTCTTTGCGGCTCGTCTTACGCTCTGAAGAAAACATCATTTCTTCGTCAGTCCTGGAGGTGTTCGGATGACTAGTCAGTATATTGGCCTAAAGTCTCATCGAAGTTCATATTTGTTGGGAGTTAAAACTGTATAAAATGGGTGTTGTGAATAATATCACCAATTTACCAGAAAACTGGAACGACAGTACGGCCGTTTTCGTCGAACCGCTGAAACCAACAGCCTCGGCATCCGTCGGCGTGACTGGTAATCCCGCGACGGATCTTATAATGGCCAAGGTGACCGCAATGTTAGTCCTGGGCTTCTGCTCCTTCGGTTTAGGAATCCTTCCTGTGAAGCTCGCATCCTGGCTGCGATGGAACAAAGGTGGTAATGGCGATAACTTCGTAATCTCCTTGCTGCTCTGTTTCGGAGGCGGCGTTCTACTCTTTACGACATTCATTCACCTGCAGCCCGAAGTTCGAGAGGGCATGGAGCACCTGCAGGAACACGACGAAATGCCTAACTTCCCACATCTCGCCGAGCTCATCTTCTGTGCGGGTTTCTTCTTCGTATATCTGGTGGAGGAACTCGTCCATGCTGTTCTGGACAGGCGGTCTCACGAAAGAGAAGACGAGGCTGTGTTACACCGGACCATGAGCTTGAGACGGTGCTCCCGCCACCCTCATAACCATGGGGATGGCTCTGGCGACGGAAATCCGGGGAAAGGAACCATGATTCCCAGGGTGAGCCTTGGACATAGTAATTCAAGCACAACGACTTCTGCCGCTGTCGAGGTGACGGCGAAAAAGAGTACTACTGGGGACAGTTTGGCAGACGTCAATGGTAGTACTGGATCTTCAAGCATGTCGGCAAGCACACAAGGTCTGCTATCTACCATCGTGATTACCGACTCCAAGACATCGCCTCTGGACGCCGAAGCTCATATGACAGGTGGTCCTTTGGGAAAGCGAGGTAACCGTTACGGACACCATCACCATCACCATCATCATCACCATCACCATGGTCACGGCCACAGTCACGGCCATGCTTTGCCCGACGTAGATGGTCTTTCCTCAGCCAGTAGCTCAGATAAGTCCGCCGTCGTTACCAAGTCCTTCCGCGGATTCCTCGCCGTTCTTGCACTCTCATTCCATGCGGTGTTTGAGGGTTTGGCAGTTGGACTGGAATCCAGCGTGACCAACGTTTGGTATCTGTTTGCCGCCATAGCCACACACAAGCTGGTGATCGCATTCTGCGTCGGCATGGAGCTCGTGGGTTCGCGGACTCGCCTTGTGCTGGTATTTGTGTACCTGGCAACGTTTGCTGCCGTGACGCCTCTGGGTATCGGCGTCGGCATCGCCCTCAGCGGCGGCGAGACCGTCGATGGTACCGCGATTACGGTCGTTTTGCAGTGTATGGCAGCAGGCACTCTCCTTTACGTTGTTTTCTTCGAGGTGCTTCAGAGGGAAAAGGTGAACACGCAGGCTGGCATCTGGCAACTTGTGGCCATCATGGCAGGTTTCGCCGTGATGTTCGGTCTTCAGTTTTTCAGTAAGTACTTTGTTAGCAACAGTAATTACATGTTTTACATATTTCTATTTTGCACCATCTTTCTAGATTTTAATGAATGTTTCCAAAAGTGATATTTATACTATTCAGTAAGAGAAACCCATCGCTGATAAGATTTCTTAAATATGGAATTGAGGTTTATAAATCAATCTATTTTTATAATTGTCACCTTTTTTAATGATAGTATTATCTCTCACTTTAAATTTTTGGTGTTGTTTTTAAAGCAGTGTAATTACCTTACTTCATTTATTTATTTATATTTTTTACTTATTTCTTTTAATACTTTCATCATTCCTTTGCTTTTTAGCGAATTCCGAAGAAATGTATCGCGTTGTATCCATGAAAAAATTTTGGATTTTTTTTCAAATCTCCCATCTACTTTCTAGGCACACAAAATTAGGATAAAAAGTATATATATTCTGTTAATGCTCTAGCGGTCGCAATTGTAATTTTTTCTCAACAAAAAAAAAAATGCCATTGAAATTATATTTAAAATTTTGTTTCTGAAAATCAGCCAAATCAATTACAAGTGGGAATGGATTTACCTGAAACCCAACGTATAAAAAAAGTTTTTTTTTTTCAACTAAACTCGGTATTTACCATTTAAACAAAATAAAAATATTTTCTGAAATTCAAGGAACTCAGACTATTAGAAGTGGAGATATACTTTAAAATTGAGTTTTTGTAATCGCCGAGGTCGTGGATTAAGGTTTCCCTGGGGGGAGGAGTGGTATGGGGGATGGGATTATTATTGTTAACATTAACAATTGGCATTCGCGCAAAGCGATAAACTCCATGCCATTTGAAAGAGTATAGGGTAAATAGTCTGCGCCTGCGCATGGACGAGTAATCGGACTTAACCTTACAGACAGCGGCCAACATGTGGCTTCAGTACCGAACGGCAGCGGAAAAAGTTGAATTCCAAGGAACGCTGGAACGACACGGAGTGGTGCATAAATCTTAAGTGGTAGTGTATGTACTCTATCAATCTTGGTAGGGTTAAGTGTACAATAAATGCAGGCAGAGAGAACACAACACAATCGTATGCCTAAAAATAACGGTGTAGCTTAAATGTTAATCACATTCCGTTTGAATTATTTTACAGCTGCAAACGTTAATCTAACAATATGACACAATAATAATAATAATAATAATAATAATAATAATAATAATAATAATAATAATACGAAAAAAGCATGAATTTAAAGCTTGAAATTCATGTTTTTATTAAATACGTATGTATATCTTCAGTTAGTTATTACTTTTATTTGCATTGTCTGCTCTTGCGCTCTGTTACAACTTTCCAAATTGAACTTACTGAGGAATTCGTTAGTTTACGCAGCTCCTGCTTGACATGTTTTTTTTTTTCCTCTTGTTTGTTTCTTTTTCTTATTATTCCGTTACAATACACCCATCAGTAGCCAATTTCTAACAATGTTGGAATTTCCATTCATGTTGTAGTTTATTTGTGCTTGGATATTTGCCAGAAGCTGATGGTTTAATTAATTGCCAGGTAGATCCAGGGTAAATCTTGTAAATTATCCCCACGTGAGGTGCAGCTCATTAACTATGCGTTGACACTGTGATCCTTTAGATTAACTCGTACACCTGTTACCCATGACCTTTTTATACCAAAGGGATTAGCCCAGACGACAATCCTTTCATAGTGGGACGCCGCAGGTTCAAATCCTGCGCCGGCTAACCTGATTGAAGTTTCCTTAATTCATTTTCATGAAGGGAAATTGCCGGTTTTATTTATCTGCCACAGATTTACTTGTAATTAGCATTCTGATAGGTTACTGACCTGGTCATTGACTTTTAAGTCCTTGGGGGGTTCCTCTACGGGAGAAGGATGTTAAAGATGAAGATATATCCTTCATGATGTTCTTTGTTTTGTGTTCATGATGCTGATATATTCAAATCTACATATGAGAGTAGTTGTTTGGCACTCTTATTATTTTTTCAGGTATATTTTTTAATTTCCATTACTAACATGGTGTACATAAATTATGGCCAATAGACGTTTAATTGAACCTCTCATAGTTTCATGTGTACCTCCTTTCTTGCCAACCTGATGTCTTTACTTAAAGATTTGCTAATTGTGAACATATCAAATGATCAGGAAAATCCCCAATTATCTTCAGTATGTTACAATTTGTGGTAGGTCAAACTCAAATTAATGTTAACCAGTCCAACATTAACATTTTCATGGAAGTATAGAATTATTGCTCTTTTTAAAATAAGGTAATGACAAATATCGTTGTTTCAGTAATAAAAGCAAATTCGTTCGTTTAAATAGTTCAGCCTTCTAACACACCTTGAAGAGAAAATACTAACTGAGTATGATAATGGATCTGAGTCACATTTCTGGTTATTAGCACACAGGGAATAAAATAGGAAAGGTGAGCAGAACTATTAAAACTCATTAACACAGATATTATCCTACATATAATCTTTCAGGAATTCTTATCGTTATCATTATAAACCCCAACTAATTAAAGGCTCCTTGTAATAAATTTCCCCGCTAATTATTATTATTTTTTTTTTTGCACTCTATAGTTAAATTCCAAAAGCATTTTAGTAACAAAGTCTGGTATTTTATCTGAAATACTTTCCGGTCCTACTGATTCTGAAAATCTGTAAGTGCTCTCAATAAAGTCAATTGACCAATCAGAAAGAGTATTTATAGAAACGCTACTTTCTTTTCTGGAATACTCCTATTTTATGTTAAAGCACTTTTTTTTTTTTTTAATTGTGCTGTAGTGTATTTCATGTTGCTTAGATTCCCTAATGTTATAACTAGAGTATATTTTAAGATGTGAAAGGGGAAAGCAAACAATTTGTTTACACTGGATTACGCACAATATTTCTGTTTTCGAATGTAAGTCGCTTGAGCTCAGGAGCTCAGGATCTTAATATACGGAATAACTCCTTTCAACATCTACGGAAACCAAATGGAGCATATTTTGTAAACATACGGAAAGGCAGTTCAGTGGAAGTTGCAAAAGCTTCCATATCCGAATTTCTCCTCAAAATGAATTCAAGTTTGGCTTTCGTTTTGACAAATCCATCAAGGTTGTCAAATTCTTTCACTGTTTCTCCTTCTCCATACTTTCTATAAGCTCTGAATCAAACCAGGCAAATATCTGTAACCATGCACCGCAAAAAATACCAACGTCTTTGTCGTTGAGCAATTTTTTAACATGCTCGATGTTCGTTGAATTTAGAGGACATGTGAAGATTTTTTAATTTTTCGAAGTTTTAACACAAGAAAACTGCGTATCTTATTCAAATGTTCCCCCTGGTTATAGCAGGGAATGGTGATAGACGAGCGCAGTAGTTTCTTGGAACAAACGTTGACGATTTGGGGCCTATAAGAATCTTCCTCGGAGTAGCAATGTAGTCAGTTACCGTGTTGTATTCCTCCCCGACTCTTTCACAAACCCTGTGTAGTTCATGAGCAATACATGATACATGCTGACGTTTAGGCAGATGACCTTCTTGTGGGAAAGCCGAAATCCTGCAGCGTGCTTGATCATCATCATAGCTCTGGCTTTTTAGAGAGCTTCATGTATGAATCATTGTATGACTGCATTACTGTGCAGGTATTTATCTTCTCGAGTTGGTATACACCTCAAAAGATTTCACCCTTTCACCAGAAACACCGCACATTCAACATACGTCTTTCAGCGCATCAATAGTTTCATCTAAATGAATTTCACTTCATGTTTGCTGACCATCTCTTTTATTTGGCTTTATGTCATTTTTTCTCATGGCGCTGTCTGTCATTTTTGCATGTATTTCTTGAGGAATGATTAGAGGGCAGAATTGTTGACTCTGTGGAATGCAATTCCTTGCTGAACTAATGCCATGGTAAGATCTCTAGAGGACTGACTCGATGACAGGTGCTTTTCAGATCATGAATTAAGGCACGTATCAAAGTAATTTGCTTAGATTGCCACTCGTGAATTTCAATATTCTTCGCATGCCTACCGTAATGAATGGACTGGTTTATTTCAGTTTTTTGATGCTTCTCATCAATCGCAATATTTACTTCGCAGACGGTATTGAAGGATTACACCATCAGTTTCGATAACGTATCTCTCGAGTATCTCCGAAAGTGCATACAAAATTGCATTGTGAACTTTTGGCATGGTAGAGTACTCGAATTGCAACAACACAAACGCGAGCACGTAGAGCAGTTAACAGCTACAGTAACTAGAAATTTGTGTTTTCTTTGTGTAAAATATGGCGAGTAGCTTTAATTGAAATTTGTGTTTCTTTTATAAGTTTCGTTACATTAATTGGAAACTTTCAAATTTATAAATATATCATATTATAGCTCTCTTTATGTTCTACAAAATTAGACTATAGGATTTTATTTTCCTGCTCAAGAAGAGCAAAACTTATTAATTTTTCCTCCCAATTTTTAACAAAGCATGAAATAAATGGTTTAAAATGTACTGAAGCATAAAAGAGGGGATGAAAAGATGATAAATGAGCTAATCTTACGTAAAGGGTGCAAAAGGATGCAACAAATGTCTATTTTACTTCATTTCATGTCCTAAAATACAAATTTCAAACGATAAACAGCTATAGTTTTGTAAATGTATTCATCTTAAAACCCGTTCCTTAGTTATGACAATCATTAACTATACTTGTGTCACTTCTGCACAGACGTTTTACAATTCTAGAGATGTATGACTAAAAATACTATGTGCTTAGTGAAAATTTTATGGAATGTGAAGTTTAAATAGAGATGATCGGTGTATAAGGTACTCAATAATATAGACATGTTTCATTTCAATGTTTATTAAAGCTAGGGGCTCTATAGTGACTAGGAGTCAAGAAGAATTAAAGAGGATGAAGGAGCGGGGTGTTATAGGAAAGGTGTTTTGAGTAAAGCTTGTAGATTTCGGTTTCAAACATAGCATTAGAGGAATATGGCTATAATTATAAAAACTAAAAACATGTTCCTAGTTTAAGCATTAAAGTTTAATATTTTTATATACAGAGTGTCCCTAAAGTCCCGTAACACTTTTCTTAATTCATTAACACAAAAACTACAAATGACACAGCTTTCATGTATATATCATATTAAAGAGGAACTCATAGTTTTGTGTGGACTTTACCGCTAATGTGTCGGTCCTAGTGGTGTAGTGGTTACCATACTTGCCTCCTAAACCCAAGATCGCGGGTTCGAACCCGGCCAGGACCGATGGATTTTTTCGGGCGTAAAAATCTTAAGTATGGCTTCCTTCGGAAGGGAAGTAAAGCCGTGGGTCCCGTGTCGTACATTTACGGCACGAAAAAGAACCCCAAGCCTGAAAAAGAGGCCTCTGAGCAAAATTTGTCGGCCGTTTCACGCCCTGAGTTGAATGGGACGCTGATGACCTGAGCTGTTAAAGAGCGTCCATAAATAAACCAATCAACCACTAATTCTCGTAGTTCTCGCATTCGCCGCAGTTCGCGTTATGCAAAGATGGCGACTTATGGCGCACTCTCTGTGTGCTGGAATTCTACAACTGTAAGAGTGCAACAGACGTGCAACTGAAATTCTAGACTAACGAGCACCAACCAGGAAGTCTGTTTACTTCTGACATGACAAATTTGTGAGTACTGGTTGCTTGTGTTCTAAGAAAAGAAGTGGTCGTCAGACAGAGACCGTTAACCGTGTGAGAGAGACGTTCATAAGAAGTCCGGAAAAAATCAGTTCGTAGAGCATCCCGCGAGCTGCAAGTACCATGTACGACAGTTCGGAAGAAACTGCACTGGAGACTGTGCATGAAACCGTACAACTTGCAGCTCTTGCAACAGTTGAAACGAAATGACAAACAATAACGTTATGGTTTTGTATCCGAGTGCAACAATGGATGAAAGATGATGACTTGATGAATCGCATGATCTTTAGTGACAAAGCGACATTCCATACAAATGGGAAAGTCAACAGACATAACCGTCAAGTATGGGGTACCCAGAATCCCCATGAGTTCGCCGAATATGAGCGTGGTTCACCTAAAGTGAACGTTTCCTGCTCAATGTCATCGCGGAAACTTTACGGACCATTCTTCTTAATGAAAACACTGGAACTGGATATGATACGGCAATGGTTGTTCCGACAATTTCCTGTTTCAGCAGGACGGGGCCCCACCGCATTACCATAACGCGTTCGTGATTTTCTGAACAACGAGCTACTCAATGCTGGATCGGATGAGCAGGTAATAATTATAGCTGTTTCGAAAACTGACCTTAGATACCCGGATCTAACTATATGTGACTTCTTCCTATTGGGATATATAAAAAGATATGTATGTGCCATCTTTACCACAAAATGTAGAAGAACTCAAGCGTAGGATTGAACAACTTGCCAGCACTGTATCTAAGGATATGCTTCAAAGGGTATGGTAAGCGTTTGATTAACGGTAGAGATATACGAGTTAAACTTGGCGAGTCATTGTGAAATCAAACATTGAAAACAAAATTATCTGAGTTTCTCTTTGAGTGCCTCTTTAATATAATACAATATATGAAAGTTGTATTATTTGTAATTTTTGTGTAATAAATTTAGAATCGTTACCGGACTGAGTTTCTCTTTGAGTGTCTCTTTAATATAATACAATATATGAAAGTTGTATTATTTGTAATTTTTGTGTAATAAATTTAGAATCGTTACCGGACTTTAGGGACATTCTGTATAATATTTGTTAAAGCTGAAAACGGTTGGAGAATGCGGAAAAAAGGGGAAAGGATAAGAGAAAATACAGAAGAAAAGACCTTATTGCGTTTTGTTGAAATAATTTATGCTGAACACTGCATCTCTAGCTCGTGAATATTGCAATAGAAAACCCCAATGAACCGGAGAGAGAAGTTTAATGTAAAATAATTGACGTCTTTTCTTCTGTTCTTTGGATAATGTAATTAATTATGAATGGTCCGTAACTTGATGAGATAATGTTGATTGCATTTTATTGATTAAAGTTGAGCCACGCCTAAAAATGGCCTGCAAAATCAAGGAAGGCCACTTTGTATTTTGCTTACCATTTCAATAAATCTCAATTTAAATTTTACTATGTGCCATTCTGAAATTTGCAGCTAAGTAAATAATAATAATAATAATAATAATAATAATAATAATAATAATAATAACCATCACTATTATCTGTTCTTGTTGCTAATTTACGGAATTTACTGGAATGCATTTATTACAGCTAGTGGGTGTTATCATCCAAAGAGATACAAAAGGCAACACTTAATTTTTTTTAACTTCTTCAAGGTTAGAGGGTACCGTTATAGGCAAATTACTCCACTCCTGTTCTATTAACGAAGGAAAATATTCCAACACCAGTTACATTATTTACCCCTAATGTTGAAACCGTGGTCATTTCTTTGGATTTTGGCATCTTCTGAATGTCCGTCTATGCCTCAAAACCTGCTTATGCTCTAAACAACGCGCATTTACTTTCCTTTTCTGTCTCGTGTGAATTACAAAGAATAGAACGCCTTTGTGCTTTTGTCATATTTTCATGCTACAAGTCCAAACTCTCTGTGGCAAGTTTACTTAGGATCTAGATCATTAGGTTCTGGTCACTTTTAGCTTTTCGTCAAAAACTTTCGTATGCCTGTAGAATAATCCTTCATCAATGGTGACGTAATTTTCTTGAGGATTATTGATCAGTACATGGTTACCTGCTTACAGATATTCCGACAAATAATACGAGAAACACGAGATAAGTGGGCCAATGGAAAATCTACCACGTCTTGTTGAGGGCTTTTTGTGTATCTAACAGAAGTGCACACTAACATTTGTCATACAGTCGTAGAAAGCACATTGCTGAGAACAATACAGACAGACAGGTTACAAGATAGCTATAACATGGATATTCACCGATGCGTGTACCGTTGATCTCGTCACGTATTCATGCCAATAACATGACTATAAGTTGGACGTCAGTTTAAGAACAAAAATCAAAGAGCAAGGCGCGAACATTGCAGCGGTTTTAAATAAGAAATGGGATTAATTAAATATGTAGAGTGCACGGAAATATTTTGGAAGGATTTAATTTTATTGCTTTGGATTCTCAGGGGTTATGTTATTTCTTTTTCTCTGACGATTGGTTTCCGCTGACTTATATTTTGCCACCGTGTTGAGACTCTGCTGCTGGATCTTTTATGGCCCAGTGACCATAGGGAAAGGAGTATATGGAGATTGATAAGCTTTCTCCTTATGGGAGATGAAACACAATTTATTGTTCATAAACTATTCCACAAAAAATGTACTGCTGTTATTTTCTGCAGAATGTGCCTCTTTCGCACTAACTATGGCTATCTCTGTGATGTTAAGCACTTTAATGCCTCTAAAACTTTGCTCTTGAACTCCACTAAATTCAACTAATTCTGAGACACAACTATCTGTTCTTCACTGATAGTTTTCCACAAACGATATTCTTCTAGTGAACTAAACTAAAACAAATAATTGGATTGCTAGTGCCTAATCTTCCACGCTGACTTAGAATTTAGCGGAGAATTTATACGTATAACATGAAACCGTTAGGACCCCCTTCCAGAGGTTATCAACCTGTCTTTTCACCCCCGTGTGTTTATTACTTTCGCCCTTAGCTAACATGACAAAAACACAGCTCCCTAACTGTAAACGAAATAAACATCTTTTCAAGGACCATGCTTTAGAATTCTGTCCAGAAAATATCGGTTCTTCTGGGATCCTCTTTTACAAAATATTATATCAATAGACAACAGAAGTTTCCAGGTCAGGTTTCATGATTGGGGTAACTTTCTGCATGCTTGCAATAAAATAATATCACAAACAATAATTCAATACTTGTACAGGACATAGAAATGAAACTAAGCTAATGTTTAAAACAATAATGTTACATAAAATTACTTATATATATATATATATAAAATTTGGGGGTGGCAGCTCATAAATACTGTCTCAATACTCCTGAGATTAAGCTATCTAGTGAAATTTTAGGCGTGCATTTCTTCTGGATTTCTGATTCTTGGTTCACATAAAATATAAGATGTAATTAATCAATTAAAAGAACAGGCTATAAACGGCGTTTTCGAAAACAGTAACCATGGAGGTGTCAATAGGAGTCTGTGAGATACCTGACAGCAGAGCACAAAAAGATGCGGAGAGTTTCTATCCCACTGAAATAACTGTCTTCATTATTCGCAAAGGGCACTAGCGGAAGATAACTGTAAAACACTGCAAAATAGACACTGAAACATAAAGCTGAAAACCGCCACGGTTGGCCGAGGTCGTTAAGGCGTGGACTCGTGAGTGGGAGGTATGGGATTCGAATCCCTCCTGGACCGTCCTTCCTGACTGAGGTTTTTTCCAGGTTTTCATCAGTCCTCATAAATGCCAAATGCCGGGGAGGTACCCCTAAACTTAGGCCTGGAACGTTTCCTTCCTTAAAAAAAATTCTTTCCCAATATATCATTTCATTTCATGTATCATCAGTGTCCACCGCCTATGGTGCCTCAGTAAAAAAAAAACTGGCGTTAAACACTATTCAAAAATAAATAAATAAAGCTAGAAACCCTTTCAAAAGTATATTATGGTCTTCAGATTCCGTAAATTTCACTCAAAATTCATTCCTCTGTACCAGAACGCAATTGAAGACCTTCCTGCAATAAATTGACAGCTTCATTTTTATAAACGTTTAGAAAAACAGTAAAAATTCTTTTTAAAAATGTATCACTTGTCATTTGTTGAAATATTTTCCCCATAGATAGGTATGCTTAGCCCACATTAGATAGTATACCACTCCAGTTAATCTGAAAAATTGTTAAAATATAGAGCTGCTTCCCCCTTACACCTAAATTAAAGTGCATTATTGTCATCGTTATAATCTTTCAATAAAAGTGACAAATTACTTATCAAAATTACTTAAACTTTTAACATGAAAACAAGCCAGGGACAGCTGCTACTGTATGAATATTTATTATAATATGATTACTGGTCACATAGCGTTATTTAGCAGTTTAAGAAACATTATAAGATTCTATGCAATCACACTTTAATGCACTATAATACCGAGTTTCATTTGTTGGAACATATGTTTAGCTAAATACATTACATCATTTTACCTACCTTTCTTTACGGGCAGGGTTAAGTTATAAACAGTTTTAGATAGATCCAATACGAGTAACTCTCAAAAACAGGAATACTGGTACTAGAACTGACGTAAATGTCGTTTGGGTGTTTCTTGATGTATTCAGAGACTTTATACTTGATCTTTTAAACTTTTATTTGCGCTCATTTGCAATAACCTTTTTAAAACGGGACTCACAATGCTCAGTGAAGTTCAAAGTCAGGTTTTGGGTCACGAAGGTGGGCACAAAGATTTCTGAAGATTGTTGAACATTCACAACATATTGGTTGAAGAACACACATGTACTTTTAAATCACACCAAAGCAGAGCTCACAGGGAGGACAGCTGTGCCTGGCTCAGGAAGAAAATCCATTACATTTTCTATACTCAAATTGTAAGTTTACTATGTAAGATAGTGGCTTATTATGTCTTCTCTCTTTATTGTGTTCCTGATGTTTGTAACTTTTTGTGAAAATATTTTCAGTTTTTTAATCTTCCAGTGATTAAAAAATAAAAGAGTACGCTCCCCTAGACCCAAGCTTCGCAGGTTCCATCCCGGCTATGGTTGTCAGGACATACAGTTCCAGTCAGAGCACAGGTTCTCCGGGAGAACTTTAAAACCGTGGGTTCTGTATCGTAGATCACGAGACGTTAAAATACTTCTAGACAAAGTTTTCACGAGTTTCACGTCCAAAGAATGCTTTAGTTTCCTGATAGATGGCAATTGAGGCAATAGACCCGTCACTATTTTTGTAGGAAAATAAATATAAATAAGTTATCCGTAGTATAGCAACCTGCCCCATATGTTTCATCAATGGACCAAGCAAGTAAAATTAAAAAAAAATATTAGTTTAGTTAAAATGTGCTTCGTTCTTATTTTTTCTTGTTTTTGCTTATTTCTCCTATTCTTCTCTCCTTTTTATTTTCAAACCCTCCGGTACTTCAACTTCCCCCCTCCCCCTCAATTTAAGCTGAAAAAATAATCTGACCACAGATAGCCAACATTTCTTATTGCGTTACAATTATATATATACATATAAATATATATATATATATATATATATATATATATATATATATATATATATTTTAACGTTTGTTCTAGCGTATAATACAATTTACCAACAGCACTTGCTAAAACAACTTGCATAGGCCCAACCTTACGCTTTTGTGTTCGAGACTCTTGCGCTTGTGTGACGTCATGGTTGATGGTCATCGAGGTCGGTGCAGATGGGAACGGTGAAAGTGAAAAATAAATGAACGGTAATGAGATGTGAATCAAGCACATGCCTGTCGCAACCTTTGCCGGCACAGGTTCCACTGCTAAATTTAATCACAAATGCAAAAACAGAGATGATCTGATTCCTGGATCAGACCATGATATCATGCTCTGATTTGTTAATAATAGTATCATGAAGCCACAATGTCGTTAGGAGTTATGTCACTGGTTCTAAACTGTTAACAGTTAAAAAGAAATGTTTTAGCATTACCACTCTTTGTTATGTGACTTAAACCCATAGTAATTCCATGGTGCCAAAATAGCGTCTTAGTAATGTCGAGCATTCAAAGTAGGCACCTGATAATTTGAATATGTTTACCAGGTTATTGGCTACAGGAGGGGAAATTTTACTCGGCGTTAGTCTTGGCACGTTGACAACATTCACCCAAATAAAAATATCTGTCGAAAATTAATTGCAGTACTGGGAATGCTCAATTCCCAGCAGCCTTTGTACCCCTAAAATAGCATCTAGGAAGTAAAATAAAAAATTATAATCGATCGGAAGGCTTCTACGCTCGTTCAGTTCAGCTCAAAACTAGTGATCATTTTGGAATACATAAGGGCTACACAAAACTCTGATAAGGCGAGTCCGCCTCAAACCTGCAAGGGATTTAGAAGTTGTACTTTTTATTTCATTTAGCTTTAAACATCCCATGTTTTCAGAATATCTACTGCCTCAAGTTAGTGCAAACCCCTTCAGGGATAATAATGAACATGCATGTTAATTTGAAATAAAACTTCAACTTCATGTCCGTGAAAGAATAACATTATCTATAAATTGGCCGAGTTAAATATTAAATATTTGAGCGTAAGGTCACAGTGGTACCTCTAAATCAAGCCCAGTCATGCATTTTTCCCTTCTTGAGGAACATTTCATAAGTTTAAATTTCGTGCCTTCGCCGATTTTTGTTTTATTCTAGTAGTGTGGCGACCTCCTAGCAGTGTAACTGTGCAGACGTTTATTTAAGGACGCTCTTTAACATTTCAGGTCATCAATGTCCCATTCAATTCAGAGAGTGAAAGAGCCGACAAATTTTGCTCAGAGGCCTCTTCTTTCAGGCTTGAGGTTCTTTTACTTGCCATAAATCTAGGACATGGAACCCTTCTGAAGGAAACCATAGTTAAGATTTTTAATCCTAAAAAATCCATCGATCCTGGCCGGGATTCAACCTGCGATCTTGGGTTTAGGGGGCAAGTATAGTTATCACTACACCGCCGCGACCGACAATTGTAAAAGTAAAAGGCCAAATAGTGCCAAGATTATTATTATTATTATTATTATTATTATTATTATTATTATTATTATTATTATTATTATTATATTGATGCATTTTAATCAAACGTAGTTAAAAGAAATATGAACGTAAAATAGTTAAAAGAAAGAAATTGCAAAAAATACCCGAATTTACAGATAGTAATCAACAATAATCAATACCGCAAAAATACACATTAATATCATTACATCAATCTTTGTCTGTCTGTCCGTCTCTCTGTCTCTCTCAAAAGGCAAATTTTCAAGGCTGTTTACATCATAACTTCTATAATTTTGAAAACAATTGCATGATGCTTTGCATAGACGTTCTTCTTATTAAGGTAAATAATCTGCACTCAAATTCCTATATCTTATGTTTTAAAAAATGTTATAAATAGTGGGAAATATGACAATTTCAAAATTTAGGACATAATTTTTCTCTAAATTTGCATTGTATACCTTTTAATTAATAACATTTTGTATTTTGCCTCTACAATAAAGAAAAAAAATATTCAAAAGTGTTCAAAATATTGAAAATAATTTTGTAAATACCTTTTTGACACAAATCTTACAAAGATTATTTTGAGAATTAATAATTTCAAAATTGTTTCACATATTGGAAAAGTGTTTTTATTTTTTAACTAAAATTATTTTCAAACATATAAAATTGAATTTTAATATTATAGAAACGGAGAAAGAAACGCTTAAAAACAAAAAAGAAATAGTGTCAACAGTATATATATTCCCTTAAAAAGTAGATGCAGGCAACTTGCCGATTCATGCACCAAAGGAAATTAGTTTAATTTTTTTTAAATGTAAAAAAATGTTTCCCTTTATCATTATTGCTTTTAGCTACCTTTAAGCTTTTCTTAATGAAGATATAAAGAGTGTTTACGTTCGCTCATTTCAACCTGGCAACACTGTAATATAATCCAGGTTTCAGTGTGTGTATTTACGCATGAGATCCTACAGGCACTTATAAAAAGATATTAATACTGCTGTTACAGTCGTACCAGCTGTATACGTTTTAGAGTGCGATGGCAATGATCAAGCAAGTCGTTAAGCTAATCTCGCTGTTACTGTGTTTGCATATGGTAAGGAAGGCTTGACAGATTAAACATTATGTTACGAAATATCCTTAATTGTGCTTAGAAATAAAAATAATAGGGAAAAAATCGAACATATGATTTCTTAAATTTTAATTTGAAACGAACCTACGTCCGGATATAAGACATCAGGTAGAAGTAAATACAGTTGTTGTTGCTTAATGTGGTACACGAAATTTGCTACAAAAACGAACGTTTTCCTCCCCTGTTCCTTCTAATTGATGTAATTTACTTCTATAAGATTTTTTTATTGATTTATTTATGGACGCTCTTTAACATCTCAGGTCATCAGCGTCCCATTCAACTTAGGGCGTGAAACGGCGGACAAATTTTGCTCAGAGGCCTCTCTTTCAGGCTTGAGGATCTTTTTCATGCCGTAAATGTACGACACGGGACCCACGGCTTTACTTCCCTTCCGAAGGAAGCCATACTTAGGATTTTTACGCCCGAAAAAAATCCATCCGTCTTGGCCGGGTTCGAACCCGCGATCTTGGGTTTAGGAGCTTCTATAAGAAAAGGGAATGTGAATAATTCCCCCTGTCTACCTACAACAGTATTAGCAACTAATAATGCTTTAATGACGAAGCGTGGCACCATCTTAAGAGGTTATGTTTACCATACTTTTGTATCACACAACAGTTCAAATGTCTCTTTCTGTACCTTTTTATATTTTCTTGAAGTTATTCTTTAGCTGTCTTCGGCTTTCTTTTCTCTATAGTAAAACGCTTTCTTCATTCACATGCTGATATTCATATCGTTCACTGAAGCAAAAATAACTATCTGTTAAAGTCTAACCATGCAGAGACTTACAGAGAGTTTTGTTCCGCTACAGCCAAATGCAAACAAGTGAACAGAGAACTTGTTGGCTAATCACAGAGCTCGTAGGTGTGTGAAATTTAAGAAATCACTGTGCATATAGCAACAGTAACAGGGAAACTAAGTTTATACACCATTAGCCAAAGGAAAAACACACGTAATTTCACAGAATGGTGCAAAATTGCCTGGATCGGCACTTTATTTTATATGAAAGATACAACAGTGAATAGATCGATAAGTGATTGGAAAATTAACTCTTGGCCTCATACCCAATCCTAACAAAGGCGTAAGAGATGGAGCAATAAAGAGCGAGGAAGAAAAGGAGAAAGAAAAAAAGAAAGAGCAGACAAGAACTTTTCTGTAGACTAACCGATAGCTATAGTATAGTTAGTAAAATTTACAAGTATTTGAGATAATTTTACAAAATATATAATTTACTTCATAGTAAGTACATTATTTGTCACAATTAACAAGCAACTGAAAATACCAGTGGTGCAGAACGAATCCTTTTACGTGATTAAATAAAGATAAAGTTTGTCCCTTAAACACGAACGTTTCTATTTGATGGCCTTCAGGCTGAGCACAAACAATGTACGGGTTCTGAAGATCTGAGAAATCTTATACAAACATAATTTTAAGTAATTGCTTTTTTGTTCTTCGAAGATTTTCATAATTTTAACTTTGGGAGATTGAGCTTGAATGTCATGTTTTTCTTAGCTCAGCATTTATGACATAGAAAAATTCGGAACATTGTGTAAAATGAAAATCATTTTATACGTTGTTAACGCTTAAATTCGGAAAGCATGCAGCGGAAAGCTCTTCCAACCTTGAACCTACCTAATCTTGCTATGTTTGGATTCCAGACTGGAACAACTGACTTTGATGCTCCTTTTTTTCCCCCTGCTATCCGCAGAATTACATCTCGTGTGTGTGTGTGTCTAGCGAAGTGATTTACATCTCGGCAGTGTCTGTACAGTCACTGCCGAAACGGTTGCGTCGCTGCAGGAGATCACGCCTCAGAGCGTAAATATTTACCTAGTTACTTGGTAAATACTGCATATTTCCCCTCTTTTGCCTCAAATGCTTTACATTTACTGGCAGGTGTGCACATTTATCACGTTATGGACATAATTCAACAGTTTTCCTGTTGCATTTCCTCTGTGTTTGTGTAAGGTTGCTATGGTATTAGTGACAAGTGAATACGTAATCATACAATTTTTGTGGCTTGTGGCGTCATATTTAATTAGTATCCCCTTTGGCTTACACTTTATATATCATAACAATATGATACACATTAATAAACATTTCAAGTAAATTTTGTTCGAATCAAGGTGGCAGTAGGTCAAATGCTTGTGAAATCACCAAGAAACTATTACTAAAATAAACATTCATTGGTAGATACCCAACGAAGTTTCATAAATTAACTGGGAACTACATTTATTTTGTCATTCAAATAAATTTCCCAAAGAATCAAACATAATCATGAGTGATAAGAGATAAGACAGTAATTTTTAGACACCATCCTCACAGACGAGTAATTACTATTGATTAATAAAACTCTTAATTGAACAAATTCACACCGAACTAAAAGTACATAGATAAATTTATAATCAGCCGTTCGCTTATGCAAATATTAATGCACCTGATTCGCTCAGCGGGAGAACATTCAAACAAACAAGAGGTGACGGTACATTTACAACTTTCACCAAAAGCGAATGATACGTCTAAGATGTATAAACTGAAAATATTTCCAACATTTAACTCTTTGGAAAATGTTCACATTTATCATTAATTGTCCACAATAGCCTGTTTTCTACTTTGACCATAACGTGTATAAAGATTGGAATAAGCAAACAATATTATGACTGAAGATAATAGCGATTATTATATTATTATTATTATTATTATTATTATTATTATGATAAATGGTAAAAACGTTTAAGCCCTAAGCTGATTGCCTGCAACTTGAGAGCGATGGTTTTGATGCAGTGAATAACATACATGACATTCGCCAGCACGAAGATCTTAAACGTTATAGGTATCGTCCTGCGGATTGAGAACTCGGTAAAAAGTTCATCTTGGCCACATGTGTGCTCGAACTTCGTGTCCCTAATTTTTTAACTGTCCTACCTGCTAAACAGTTGACTGATAAAGAAGGGAAAGAATGTAGCACTTGCCTTGCCTGTGTACTCGAATTGCTTGCGAGATTAGTGCATGTTCAAAAAGTAAACATTGATTTAAGAGTGCACATTTGAATTGCTCTTGGATATGTGTCTCAACTTTCTTCGCTGGGTAAGGAAACGTAGATTCTGAAGTAAACGCTCAAGCAAATACTGTAGAAACATAAACAAGTCAACTATATATGCCCACATCTCTTCAATCTTGCAACAGAACAGAACGGGTGAAACTTGGTAATAGTTTTAAATGTTGTTGCTAAAGAAACAGTAACACTAAAGAAATGTGTTGTGGTTAGGTGTATTCAACCGAGGAACGACTTTTTCGTGGAACCAGCTGTTACTACCATGATGAAACATAAGAAACCATTCGTCTTCAGGCTTGGAATTTTACTTCCAAAAGACATTAAGTGATAATAAGGAAAGGTGGGTGCGTTGCAAGAGACTTTGTAAGACACATATAAAAGTTAATAGTGTGTTATTATAATAAAGCAAATGTAAATATACGCTTTGAAACAGGAAATGTTAAAAATCCTTCTGACGAAGAGGCCTGCCAAAATTCTTTAACAGAGACATTGATTTCTTAAGAGGAGTATGAAAGCCTATCCTTGTAATGTTAAATTTACCAACTACAGTTCCCATTTACTCAAGGACTATTAAAGCTAATGAAAATTTTGCAGCATACAGATGCACATAATTGAACTTTGCTGATTAATTTTCATTACTATACCATAAATCTGTGGAAAATCAGAATTATTTCAATTATTTGCCTTTTTTTCTGTTTTATTTTCTCAACATTTTATATATATATATATATATATATATATATATATATATATATATCGTAATCACGTTGTCTACCATAATAGATCCAAATCATCACAGTAATATCATGAATAACTGGTAAAAGTTCTAAAGTGATTAGCTTATACAGCTCATAAAAATAGGAAACTAATGCAAAAAATATATATATAGTTTTTCAGTAATTGCAGCCAAAAGTATTTTTTCAAAAATACTAAATTTTTGAGGAAACATCAGATAAAACCCTCCAAAATTATAAAACAACAAAGGACGATATTATGAAAACAAACGCTGCCAGTTTAAGGAAATACTTTTGCTATCATTCAAGACAATCCACAGCCTTCTAGAGGAAATGTTTCTGAGACATAGAATTTTAACTTAACAAGACCTCGCAAAATTAAAAAAAAAAATGGCTTCAGCAGTGACCTAATTAAAAACTTATTAAATACTTGTTATAAGGAACATTAATGAAAAGCATGTAAAAACAGAAAATTATAAATATTAAAATTGTACAAAATACAAAATATGATTTTGACTCCCCCTTTTTCCCTTTAATACTTTTCTTAACAACTGCAGAATACATAAATAGAATTTGTAACACGTCTTATACCCGTGTCGTTATGAGACTAGCATTTCTGGAAGAGCTATATACTGTTGTAAATTATTTTTATGTTAAAAATGAAATATTTTTATTGTTAAGTGATTGTAAAAAATATATTTTAGCTTTTGCAACAGAGAAAAAATGTTTAAGGAAATGTGAAGTAATCTGCTGATAGTGCATTCAAGAGTTACCCAAATATTTACCATTTACTTCTCATTTTTACTCTCTTGCAAGGCAAAGTAGAAACTTATAACACGATTTATTCTACCTAGTGCAGGAATTCAGAAAGCTAAATTTAAGTTTTTCCGAATACGATACATATATACATACCATTTCATAATTGTTATTAAATGCAACCTAAAGGGCTGGAGAAATCTGCTGGAGAAAGATTCAGAAGGTTGGTCCGGACAAAAGTATTCTAAAATTGGTAATTTCCCTCATCTCTTTTTGGTTTTCTTTTTTAAATCCGAATCAAGTAGAGGACTTGACTCTTTACCAACGGTATAATGACCATACAACCAAATTACAGACGAGCGTACGGTTTTTGCTATTATATCTTAGAAAATGACATTAGCCATTCCTAACAACTTTAAGGGTGATTTTTTTCCCTTTTTCCATGTATACAATCAATGCATGTGAATCTTTAGCTGCT
The DNA here is from genome assembly GCA_030762175.1 of Metallyticus violacea. Lineage (NCBI taxonomy): Eukaryota > Metazoa > Arthropoda > Insecta > Mantodea > Metallyticidae > Metallyticus > Metallyticus violacea. Next base: position 88,821,211 of record CM060843.1, on the reverse strand, counting down.
TATATAAATAATTTATACTACTCTCCACACCTTAATAGTTACCAAGTAATAGATACCTTAAAAGGCATTCATGTGGAACTGTCAGCCATCAAATTATCAGAAACTCGAAGAAACACAGTTAATAATAATAATAATAATAATAATAATAATAATAATAATAATAATAATAATAAAGTGATGGAAATACAGAGAGCGAAATAACACACTTCAGTTTTTAATGAGGTATCTTATTAGAGTCAATCCAAAATTTGACTGACTTGACTACAAACGCAAAAAAGAAAACAAGTATAATTTTTAACCACCCCAGTCTTAGCTTCTTCGTGAAGATGTGGCTGTCAGTGTTAAGTCTGAAAAATGCACGTTTTCTGTTTATACAATTCATACCTGTGAATGCAAATGATAAGCAATTAGAATACCTCCTAGAAAACTTTAGCACCCAACTCGGGCACTCCCTTTCCGCGTGCAATTTGTAAACGAAGGCTAGAGAACGGAAACTCCATCCATGTGCTTCCAAAGTCAGTTTTCTTATACAGTAATGCATGTCCAAGTAAATTTTTATAGACATACAGCTATTAGTTTGAAAGTTATAAGGAAAAATCAGGGGCTGATAGCGAGTGATGCAACATAACGATGTACCAAAGCTGTCGAAATTCGCAATCTTCATAGGGTTCTCAGTAAATTCCTGAATTACTCGTGCTAAATAGTTATGCGTAGTGCTAAATCCAGCAACGGGCGTTAATCGTGCGCAGTGATGCAGCAGTAAACTGTGCCAAAGCAAATAACAGGGCACTCCACTCGCATTACTGAACACAGAGGCGACGATCGGTAATATATGAGTGCCTCAAATGAAGCATAAATTAATTTATACAGACAAAGTATACCTACCCATACGCTTATAAAGTACATTTATCCTCCACTTAGCTACGTGCTAATAGTAGTCACCCTCGCCGTTTAGGAAACCATGCCAACGATAAACAACTTTCTCTATACCTGCTTCAAAGAGGCTCGTTGGTTACTAGCTCTCCACAAACTCATCAAAAGCTTGGGGAACTTGCCTCGCGGCGTTGTTTCTGTACGATAACGCAAAACATGCAACCGTGAATATCCCACTGCGCTTTTACAGGACGGTTTTAACCCCGCACACATATTTTATACTGAGTTTAGCAAACTTTTGAGCTGCTGTGGGGTGTCGTTTTCACCTCGGCACAAGCGTCCCATCATGAGAAGAGAGCGGAAAAATATGAAGAAAAATTGACCAGATATGAAATTCATACCACAGACTGAAATATGAAACAATACATTTTAAAAAAGTTAAGTGTCAAAACTGAATCATTAATATTTAGTATATTTTAATGTATATAGATTCAAATGTTTCAATATGTTTATTAGAAGCATGCAGTAAATATTTTAACAGTAAATTGTAAGCATTTTTTCCGTGGTTCGTGGTGAAAGAATATAGGTCTGTTAATAAGTATATTTTTGTAGAATGGAAAGCTACTTTCTATATCACATAATGTGAATGGGAATTAACATTATATAGTGTTACATTTTGTAGCTTTATGTTTGCTTGAACAGAGTTTGCCGTACCTTCTGGTCTGTTACTAAATTCATTATCTTTGAACACAAATTTTTCTGAAAGTTTCCTCATATGGTACTGTTTCGTTGATATATTTTTCAAAAAGTTCGTCAATTTTTACATTTTCACACCTTTAAAGTGTTATATTTAACGATGCCATACCATCATATAACGCCTCGGAAAACTTGATTTGATCAGCAATGAAATAGGAACGTGCAATTACGCCTGAATAAGTGTTTCCTTCTTAAATTTAATTTTTTCCCCTACATCACACTTTTAGTGAGTTGCTAAGTTTTATAGTTTATACACCATTCTTATTATAAATACTATTATAATACAATTTACAGTTTCATTTAGTCTCCCGATAACAAGTTTTAAACTTCCAATATCAATCGTGAATCAAGTGATTTCATTCTCGAGCTGGATAAGAAGCATACGAGGCACGATCCATAAGTTTCCGGACTGGCATAGAATTCATTATTACAAACAAGCCATTCATTCCTTGGAGAAGCTGATTTGAGACAAAACGTAATGTTCAAAGTTTAATAATGAACAGTGATTACATTTTTAACTAAAGAAGGAACTTTATCTAGTGATATTAAACAATGCTTTAACGGTGGTTTACGAACCTTCCCTACATATTCCTCTGTGAAAAAGTGGTCAAAAATCGTTTCGTTTGCATAGAAAGACCCTTGAAGATGACCCACATGATAAGCAGATGTATTGATACAGTAACATATCTCCTTTGTCGAGAAGAAAATTCTGAGTGACAGCCGTCTTAAAAAAAAAATGTGCAAGATTGGGACATTTTAAAACAAGTGCGTTCCGTATCCTTCATCAACATTTGCATATGCATAAGACCAGTACAAGATGAGTGTCCCGAAGTTTTTCAGTAGTTCAAATGCAAGTATGCGTAGAATGTTGTCAGAAGTTTTGAACCATTGCTATGGTAATGAAATAATGGAATCTACTGTCATAGGGAAGAAAGCTATGGTTCTCTACTATGAACTGTATTCGAAGTGGCGGAAGAAGGGTGTAGCACTACTAGTGGCTAAAGCTACTCAGTCCGCCAAGAAGACCCTGGCAGCAGGATTTTGGATTGTAGAGAAATTCTGATGATAGATTTTAAACAAAGGAACGAAACGATGACTGGACAGTACTTTGCTGAACTTTTGCTTTATACAGTGCCGTCAAAAAAATAGTCGAAGAGCTCGTCTGCTGCCCGACAATGCACCAGTATTATGGCTGGTGTAAACACGTGGCTTCCAAAGTCTGGATCATCCACTGTAAAGCCAAGACCTTTGTCCTAGTGAATGTTATCTGGTTTCAGAACGGAAATCTGCCTTTTGAGGGCAGAGATTCACGAGTTTATGGACTCTGTTTTCCAGAATTTGGCAGACAAAGATTCGAAATATTTTTTTAAAGGGGAGTGAGATGTCAATCCATAGATGTGAGAAAAGCACTGAAGTGAAGGTACATTCTGAAAAACTGTACGTTTATTTTATCACCTACCATGGTCAGGTTGGAAACTTATGAACCGCATTTCGTAAATTCTACAAACAAGGCATTCTTTACTATTTGGACACTATCGAAATTAATTTTTTTTTAATTTTACATATTAACTAGGTCATGAAAACGTAATTCTTTGACATATATTAGTAGTATGCATATGTTTACCATTATAATGACTTTCATTGATGTATACAAATAATTAAATTTTCTCACTTCCTTGCTTCAGTATTTTTATATCACCATCAGTTGTTTATCACTTGAAATTTGAGTTCTGACTTTTCCACTAGGTTTCAGCATCTTGGTGAAGACCGACGTGTAAAACAAAATAATGCAGGAAGCAGGATGCGAAGTAAACGTCTGCACTGTATATCGGTCTTGTATTGATTTACCAAGTATCAGAAGGTACTGCAGCATTAGGATAGGAGTGCTTGTGATTGGGATATGGTCAGTTCTGTCACAATATCTGTGATTTTATTTCATCAATTTTCTTTCTAGATTGAGCTAAATTTTTTCCTTCAACTTTAAGAAATTGCCTTCAGATATTTCTGATTATTTTTAAACAATGCAGAAATTCTTACAGAAACTCCAACTCAAAATGCAATTTGGTTCTGTATGTAACATTTAAAAAGCATAGACATACTAACTCGGAAACTCATCGGCAAGTATAAAGGGTCGGTTACTTTTTGCAGCAAGAGAATGGGAAGAATACACTGCATGGGTCTAAACATAGGTATCATTTGTATCTTCAAAAATATTGGTGAATGTATTAAAAATATAAAATAAAACTTCGAAAAAAAATTAAACCATACAACACTACTTATAATAATTTTTAAAAAATAAAATTGGAAATATGAACAAATATTTAGATCTGCTCAAAATATAAAATATTTTACTAGTTTTAAAACATAAAACTTATGCTGTTTAATACCCTGAAATTAAGGTCTATAATATTAATTTTTTATATTTTTACACTCTCTAGTTATAAGAGTGTCTAGTCTCAAGATTATAGTTTGATGGGAAATGTATATATTTTAATTGAATAATATCATTTAATATAACACTGTAATTAATGTAGTAGCATTTACTATTAAAGTAAATGTCCACTGATAATTAACAACAGAAACGTATCTGTAGTAAACAGTATATCAGATACATCTCTAGAAAGTACAAAAGAAAGAAAGAAAGAAAGAAAGAAAGAAAGAAAGAAAGAAAGAAAGAAAGAAAGAAAGAAAGAAAGAAAGAAAGAAAGAAAGATTCCCAAGATTTAAAAGCTTTATTGTTCAATCATTCATTTTGGACATATATAGGTATTAAAAAAGGTCACTGCAAGAATGCAACATACGCATCACTGTTCCTACTTCCGCATCCAGTTTCTATGCCATTTAAATAAAGTTTTTCCTTATTGTTGTTCACGTCTGCTAAAGAGATTGTTTTTTTTTTTTTCTTTCCCCTGCCCTTCTTTCTGTGTTTGTCTTCAGTTTGTATACCTATAAACATGTTTTTGTGTCAGCATTGTTGAGAGCTAGGACAGATGTTGCAGGTAAGCTGAATTGTTGGGAAAGTAGCAATCAGAATGAACATGAATTATTTCAGTGTTCCAGCAAGAGCAGCTCTTTCATGTGACTTGCTAGAGCCCGCATCATAAAGCAAGTAAATCTTAATTTATGTCGCAACATACCTAAGTACGTCGATGTTTACAAAAGATTTCATTCAAACTCAAAGAAAGACTGTTGTTTTCCTTGTGTATAAGAAAGGAAAATGATGTGCTCTAGAGCAGCGGTTGTCAAACTGTGATCCGCATACCCCCAAACGAAGCTTTAGAATATTATTAACAATTTTTATTGTTAAATGAATAGATACAACATTGGAAGATGTTAGAAATTTAACATGTATATTTATTGAGGTAAAATAAATTAAAGTCAAATTGAAAATGATTACTTCTTCCAGAGGGGGCTTTCATAGATATGCTAAAACTATCTTTTGTAACAATTTATTTGTGTAAAAAATCATACTCTGCATTCAATATCTTAAAAATATATAGAAATCGTTGGAAAAAGGCAGAATCTGAACTCAGATTTTAAATGTCTCCCATCAAACCCGACATATCAAGGCTTATAAAGTATCATTCCTCTCATTAAAGAATTAAAATTAACTAGTAATATTGTGCCATAATATTTGTTATTTATTATTAATATTAATGTTTATGGATAAACTATAATACGAGGATTAATAGGTTCAGTTACTTGATATATTTCAACTCTTTAAGTTCATTTACATCACAATCCTTCTGTAAGACATAAACAAGAACTCTTACGTCGTTTCAAATATTAGGTCGCATATCTTGTGGACCATTCATCGCCATTGCATCTTTCGTAAAACGTTCAATGTAAAGACTCGAGATACTGGGCTAACGCAGAGGGACGCTACCTTATTACACCTAAAAATTCTCTTATGTGCCTAATGTGTTTGCTCGTGCATTCTCATTAGAGCTAAGACTAAATCAACAAATGGATGTTCATACTTTAATGTACCTCTGCAATAATTTGCACTTAACTTACAAACTTCATATTCCTTATTTGGTAATTTTAATTTGATAACACTTCTGTTTTCCTCGCACAAAGCATCAATATTTGCCATGATTATCTGCAATAACACCCGATATCTTCAGAATTACACATAAAATGTGCTAAAAGTTAACTATAAGATTTGGTGCCCTTACAGATTCAGGGGAAACTTTTCTTGACAGATACTTGATAAGCAGCATTGTCAGTCCTGGTGGTCTAGTGATAACTATACTTGCCATGTCGACCCAAGATCGCGGGTTCAATTCCAGTCAGGATCGATTATTTTTTTTCCGGGTGTAAAAGTCCTAAGTATGTCTTCCTTCGGGTCCCATGTCGTAGATTTACGGCACGTAAGAGAACCTCAAGCCCGAAAGAAGAGGAATCTGAGCAAAATTTATCGGTCGTTTCTTGCCCAATTGAATGGGACGCTGATGCCCTGAGATGTTAGAGCGCGTCCAAATACTACCACTTGATAAGCTTGATAGTGCGTTCCTACATGTGATGCTGGCTTCTGTATTGTGTTTCTGCTGTAGAGAGACTTCTTTCTGCTCATTCACATACATCATAAAGCCTAATTGTTAAGCGACTGCGCACAAATTGCAAGTGTCTACTCGTACTACGATAAACGTGCTGTGACTATGAAAACCGGAGTTTATTGTATAGGAACACGGAAGCTGCGAAAGAAGTTGATTCTTACTTCAGATAAGGCTAGCAGATGTCTTGTGTGTTACTAAAACAAGTTCAGCACTTCCTGCCTCAGCCGGCCAAAATCTGGAATATCTGCACAGAAGATTTAATCCGCGATCATTCAAAGACACCGAGTAGGAAGTTGGAATAATGTGCTTGTGAAGATTCTACTTCCAAATTATAAAAGTACTTGTAAAGTATACTTTCTTAGCTGCTATTCAAAATGCTCAAACTATAATTTACATATGTTAAATAAATTGAAAGAAAAATTAAGAAAAGTTTACTCTGGGTGCAAATGCAAATATTTCAAAGAAATGTCTGTTACTGTTCATCGTTCTATAAAGTAACTGTATGTTTTTTTTAAAAAAAATCAGAAATGCTGCGTAACCGACCATTCTTCTTCGTTCAAACATTAAGTCCCGTGAACGTATTTGGGCTCCATATTGATAGAGCGCTTCAAACTCAGTTTTCCTGAAAAGGTTTGTCAGGGTAATCTATTAGTTTTAGTAGCATGTTGTGGCCAATAATGTTTATATTTAGTAACATTTTCATTTATGATAGTGACTTTTAATTTATTCATTATTTCTTCATTTGGAAACGTATTACTCTTTGTAACACCCATCTTAAAAATACATTTCTGCAGCCTGAGGTCTACCTTTACCCTTTGAATTTAATATCTAATTTTCTTATCCTTATAGACGAATTTTTACAATCATTGTTTTATAGATTATTACTTGTGTATCCATTCCTGTTTTATTTTTATAGTTATTTTCATAGTAACCCACTCATTATTGAATTTTTCTAATTTTAATAGAATTTACCTTATCTTGAAATGACATTTGACAACCATAAAGTTGAATGTATCAACTTGTTAAGTTGATTTGAAATTTAATGGAATTGTTATATAACTGGCCGTTTTCTAAGAAAAGTCATTATTTTTATTTTTACTTTAGGGATTTCCAAAGTATACTTTTACATTATTATTACACTCGTAGAAGCCTCTTTGGAGGGTATCTTTATATTCTGAAATAATTACTTAGTCGTTAGCAAATAATAAACGTGATATTTTTTTTTCTCATTAAACTAATCAAGAAAAATGTAAATAGCTCAGTTGTTGCTTCCAAATGCGTACCAAATTATCAATATATAAATTAAACAGACTGCAGCTCTAATTGACTCCTAGACAAATTATAGATGATATTCGTTGTTTGAGTACATATTCTTTAAACATCTGATGGTTTCAGTTAAATGATATGAAATATCCCTAGGACCACCGCCTTGGTCAAGTGGTTAGTGTTGCTAATTGCCGGCCGGGAGGCCAGGTTTTTATTCCAAGTGCCAACTTATGCATTTTTCTAAGTTAGGTAAGTCTGGAAGGGGGTCCACCCAGAAGCACGCGTTCAATTGTTTTTCGTAATTAATTAATTAATTATTTAATTATGTCTACCATAGTATTTTATTACAAGCAATATATTGCAATATACTAGCTAATATAAAAGTGTTCTGGTATTTTTTTGTCCCTGAGTGTATTTGTTATAATTTTTGCATACATTTTTATATCATTGTTTTAAGAGGCTAATATGCATATAATTTCTATTCCCTTCTTCACGTGAATCAGAAATTTGTCATTGTTTTCAGCATAAATTTATAAAATTTGAAAAGTTACTAATTTTAAAGGCCTATTTGACTAGTTATGCATGAAATATTATCTAATGTTGAGCGTTTTCTACTCCTATTTTTATATAAAGGAAGTTTTAATTCTCAATATGCTCTGCAATCAGTATTACCTTAAGGAGCTGATTTAGTTTTCAAAAGCCTGTATTTCGTATATTGCTATTTTAAATAGTCAATCTATTTTATACTGACGTACGTTTTATATCATCTATCTCTTTGTTCTGTTTATGTATTTAAATTTTTATTTGTTTTCTAATTACTTAGGCCATTCTCTTTGTAATATTTCATCCCAGTTTTTCTTTGTTTCCAACCATTTTATACACCGCTTTTAATCCTCTATTGCTGTTTTTAATTGTGGTTTCCAGTTAAACAGCGGCTCTCTTGTATTAAATTTCCCTCTTGTATTATATACACTCTCTTGCAGCTTTAGTAAACATTTGTATCAATTTGCCCAGTCATTTTCTTCTATAGGGAAAATATTTGGAAATGTTGTCATTTCTTTTCCAATTCTTATTTATGTAAATATGTTTCCAGCAGCTATTTACTTGTGTAGTGTTTTCGTGTAGCTCATTTGGCTTTCAATTTAATTTTTGCTTCCAACAAAATATTATCTGTATTTACATTGCATTTTTCGTATGCTGAATCTACATCAAATAATTTTGCTGCTTTTATATTTGTTATAAAACACCCCATTATTGATCGGGCCTAGGTTATTTTAATGTATATTGTATTATAATTCCTACTCATAATAAATATAATTTATTAAATGGATTAAAAGGTGCAAATCTTTAATAATTTCCCATTCTAATTCGATGTGGTTTTCCCGTTTGAACTAAATATGTTAGATAAGCTGTTTTTGCATTAAAATCTCCAGACATGAAATCCTTATTATTGCAGCTGTTTATCACTTGTAATGTCCTCTGCTTCTTGCTTTTTACCTTCTTCTGGGGCAGATTATATTATAACTTTTGAGTATTTTCGTTCTGTTTTGATTGTTATAACAGGTATAATTGTATATTTTAATCAAACTTTTTTTTAATTAAGATATCTACTCCAGATGTTGCTCGTTATTTTCATTGGAACTACTGCATAAATCACAGTCCTCGTATATTTATTCAAGTCACAAGTTCCTTGTGATTTCTTCTTTGTCTCAGTGAAGGTCACTATTGTAGTATTTGTAGAAGAGTTGATTATTTGCCATCCCATTAAACAATGATATGTGTTATACAATAGATGCTACCATTAGATTTGAAAAAAAAAAACATAAGAGCCAACCCGGGAAAGTAAGTCAAAAAATTAATGTCTATAGCCAACGATGCCATACTTAAGGGAAAATATAAGCCTCAAAATAAAGAAGTCATTGCTTCATGGTGGGAGCGCGTTGTACTATTCCGTGCACTTCTTCATCACCAGGAAAAGATTTAATTCACAGAAATCAAAGATAAAAGAGATCTCGACAATGCTACATGTGGGTATTTATTTTTGCCTCTCCATCAGTAAGAATCTTTACAGAACAATTGTAAATAGACTTTCCTTTTCCTATTCATATTCCTTTTATACGAATTTGTTTTCTGTATTCTTTGCTTGCATTCGTCCTCATTTTTTAATTTTTTGTTTCTTAACTTATTCTCATCTATTATTATGCTCTGTCCATGCAGGGAGCAGTTATTGTTTTGTCAATAAATACATTTGTTTTCTAATTCTGGTAATTTATGTCATACACTTTGTTGCGAGTTACTATTTTAGTCGTTTGTCTTCAACTCTTTTCCAAGGTATCCTATGGACGGGACCCTAACAAACTTACCCACCGGGCTCACAAAGTGACCGAGGCGACCACTCACTTGGGTGGACTAGCTTGGCAAGTCGGTTAAAGCTACCAATATTAACAAATTACCATGAACAGAGAATGTTTCGAAATGATGTCTGTCTTTTGTCCCGACTCGCAATAGTTGATTCCGAAGGTGGCCATGGCTTGACATTCCCAGTAATATAGGCGACATATGTAACTGGCAATTCTTTATTATCGTCTGCCAGTCTTTGTTATTATTCCTTTAGCTTCTTGAAAACGTGGCAGTTAGTAATAGCGAGCACAGAGAACTAATTTTTATTTATTTCAGTACACTTCATTTCAAGAAGACTGGTGAAAAAAGAGAGCTTAAAGCAAACATGCTGTTGTTTCTTTCTACACAGCAGTTATTCTTCCAGTCTGAATACATTCGAATATTGAGTTACGGGAATTCATCTCTAGGGGCAAAATCCAATGAAGCATTGGGCTGGCCATTCCATTTCCTGGATGCTGGGGAACGTGGGTATCCATGAGTTTGTAGGCATTCCCTCTCTTCTTTTCTTCTTTCCAATATGTACTCCCCCCTTTTATCAAACATAGTTCCAGCGTCCATAATGCTTTTAGAGAAAGCTTAAACATATTTTCTTTTTCAGAATAAACAGACATTGTGTGCCTTATCAATATAGCATCGCCCATCTAAATCTGCAACGACAGGTTTTAGATGTATTGAGTGATACCTTCATTTTGTAACCACAATCTGTCTACCTCTTTAGGACCATGCACATTTTCTATGTAGAAGAAAGTAGAGAAGAAACTATTAGATGTTTTAAAGCCAGGAAATGTCGGTTCTGGTGGTGTAGTGGTTACCATACTTGCCTCCTAAACCCAAGATCGCGGGTTCGAACCCGGCCAGGACCGATGGATTTTTTCGGGGCGTAAAAATCCTAAGTATGGCTTCCTTCGGAAGGGAAGTAAAGTCGAGGGTCTCGTGTCGTACATTTACGGCACGATAAAGAACCTCAAGCCTGAAAGAGAGGCCTCTGAGCAAAATTTGTCGGTCGTTTCACGCCCGGAATTGAATGGGACGTTGATGACCTGAGATGTTAAAGAGCGTCCATAAATAAATCAAATAAAAAAAAAAGCCAGGAAATGCATATTTTGCCCCTTTCTTTCCTGACTTTTGTTAGATTTTTCTGCCTTCTGGTACTTCCATCTTTTGAGAGGTCCCCTCCGTGGTTTGTATTCCGCTTTACTTTTGGAAACCGAGAATCGTTTAAAAGTGATTTCAATCATAAACTTCTGAAACTATAGTTTCTTCACTACTTTCAGTTTTCATCTAATAAGTTCCATTTCTTTGGCAAAATAATTTATTAATCGAAGCAATGACCTCAAATGTCTTTTATACTTCTTCTAACCTTCATTTTAGTACATTTCACTTTCGAATTTAAATGAACGTATTTACACGAATCTAAGCACGATAGAATGTAATGAGCACCCCAAAATTGAAACTTAAAATCATAAAAAAAATGGTTTATTGTTGTGCAGCGTCTTACAGATAAGCCGTCCGCTTCATAAAACATCTGAACATAGAATTTATAATTGGACTATTGTTACATTCTTGGGGCACGTAGGGCAAAATCTATCACTCGTCCTGCTGCCAGGACATTTGGCAAAGGTCAAGGAAGAAAAAGTTGATATTCTTATGGTGTTACTTGTCGCGGTTGCCAGTTCTTCCTCGTTTCATGTACGAATTTCAAAACTTTTTCTTCAATGTCAGGATGTTTTTCTTTGAGAAGATCAGTAAATTACTTTCTACTAGCTTTAGTTCCAAATAATGTCAATTTCTGTTGTCGCTACAAGCGAACGTTGCTCTCAGCTACATTGAACTCTCTTCCTGCCTTTCTGTTATTTTTTTCAGCAAGAAGAAGAATTACTTAAGGCTTGAAAGTAGCATCATAAGATGTTCTTCTCTGTTTGCCCTCCATTTCATGAACGAAGTTCAACATTGCAGCAATGCATTATGACGTAATAAACGATAAATGTGAAAGAAGTTGCCGACGAACTAAGGAATGAATTTGCACTCGAATTTGCTCACCACAGTTTTGAATTCTACATTTCGACAAAAAGGTTCACATTAGATTGGCGCAAATATGGTGGTTCACAATATACAGAGTGGCAAAGAACTCAGTGCATCAGGGCTTAATAAGGGTAACAAAAACAAACAAACAAACAAACAACTTTTCCTATCTTAGGTTTTCGAGAAAATAATCATTTTTTTCTTGAAATCAAATAATTGTCAAAATTTTTCAAGATGAATTTATATTATAACACTTCGAGTTATAAAAATTTAACAAAGGATATTATTTTTTCTATTTCTAATTATCCATTATTATAATTGTAATGTGTGAATTCCGATGCATTAATGCTTTACAGTTCGCAGACTTTTTTGGCCAAACACGTCATCGGCTAAAATGGTATTACAAAATTATTATTAGTATAATGATGATGATAATAATAATGATGATGATGATGACAATGATAATAATAATAATAATAATAATAATAATAATATATAATGGAAGCTGTATTTTTGTACACCAGAATTATAAAGGCTTTATTGTTGGTCACAATCATTAATAAATGCTACATTATGACACCAGTTTACCATAGTAACAATAAAGTTATTAAATTGTTTTCATTGTTAAAATGTTGCCATCAATAGAGTATTACGTTTAGATATTATTAAGGAAACAATTTATGGATTATTAATCATCCATCTTCATAGCAGAATACATAATTTCAGAATTATAAAAATTAATACATTAATTTTAGCTACTAAATGAATTAGTAGAATTTCATATTACTAAGCTGCTCAGAAATGTATGTCAGCACCAAAGTTTCTGAAATTTCCTTAATATTTTTTACTCTTCATCCAATTAACGAATCTGTCTTGTTTATTTAGATAACTATCATATGGACTTAGTAACAACTCGGTCTTTATAACGTGTGCTAAAAGCTCATGCGGTAAATCCATCTTCACAAACAACAACAACAGGCACACGAACTAAATCTTTTTCATCGATACAATCAAGTCATAAGTTTAACTAGAGAGGCTATTGACTTTAGAATAACTAATTAGAAAATCAACATTAATATTCATTTTATATTATTAAATCGTTTTATAATTCTGGTACAACAAAAATAGTGTATGGAATGAATTATTAATGTTATGCAATAAAATATAACATTAAGAATTAATATCATAATACGATTTTTCATGAATGCATAATAGCAATATTGAAATGTATCGACATAACTTTGATTATTTAAAATTAATTTATTCCGTTCATACGAGTGTTACTCGAGAGGCAGCTACATCCTTCCAAAAGTATTAATTATTCTGCAGCAATGGTCTGAAGGCATTTGCCTTAAGAAATTGGTAGTGAACTTAGCTGTTAAATCGTAAAGTGTAAACAAATAAAGTGCTCTCCTTTCATTGTTAATGGCTTTTATTTTCGGATCACTGTCCCTGATTATGTTAACGGCCATCAAAGTCGGTCAACCGAAACCAACACAGCTGTTTCAGTGGCCTACTCTCAACAATTACATTCAAACGAAGTGCAGTAAAGAATTAGGTCATGTGCAGGCTCTATAAAAATATAGACATGTTGAACTGTAACCCCTAAATATTTTATACTCTCTGACTAGCGGCTGTACCTAGACTAAGATAGGAATGAATGAGTACGCTAAGGCCCTAATAAAGTATGACAATAAACTTCTAAGCGTGTAACACACTTTCTCAAAATACAAGTCACGGGCTGTTATGTATGAGAAGAACGCAGATTCATTCAAGCCTTCTGGGGTTAAATTTAATTCAGGTTTCTTCCCACGCAAAAGATGAATGGTGAAAAGAGGTGGGCAATCCCAACGATGAACAAGCAGTTTCGAAAACGCTGCACCAGGAAATAACATTCTAATTAGACAAAAATGCCTAAAACTTAGGGACTAATTCTATGTAAAAATGGAATAAAATGTCTAATACTAGAATCCTTTGGCTTTCAAAAGGTCGTTTGGTCAACAAATAATAAATAATACTGAAGTATTGTGTGTTGTGGGTATAACATTGAATAGGGTAAAAAAAAAATTATCCGAAAATATTTCATGTGCAAAATTTACCGGAAAATTTTATGCGAGTCTATTTTTGTTCATAAAAATTAACATGGCATCACAACAGTAGGGATGTAAACACCTACCTTATATTTATAAGGTAGGTATTTTTATTGACAGTAAGCTATTTTCAGCTTCTTTGTTTATATTAGTAGCTTTCCACTGTACACATCCCTTTTACCTTCCTACTATCTTAAACATTTGCGATATACAGGTATGCTTCCTTCGTTTTGGGAATCCAGAGAATTTATTACAAACTGAACAAAACGATCATAAAATCTAACAAATATGCACCTGGAGATAATTATTCTGCTACGAGTTCAAATTGTTTGTCTTTCAATACTGAAGTGTATTCATTTTGATAGTTAATTTGCACATCCACCGTTAATTATATACACTATAATTGTGTGTTTCAAAAATAAAATATAAACTATTTTTACATCACCTTCTTTAATAAAATACGCTTAGAAAATGAAAGTAGCCATAATCAACAGAAATAATGAATGGTAATAAGTCAAGATTCACAATCCCCCGCCCCTTTGTCTGTTCCAAGATCGAACGTTATCTTGTAGAAAAGCTCAACAGGTTCTGATCTTCTGTACTGTAATTATTGCATATGAAAGCAAACACTGGAAAATTAATTTTGCTGTAAGCTGGTGCTTCTCTAGAATTTCCATAGATAGAAATTGTACTTACCTCAGCAGTGTTGCTGTAAATGGGTAATTTCTTTGTGATGAGCAATAATTGCATACATCGAAAAGCGTGTAGATTGTATTTCCCTTTATGAAGCTCTAAACAACCAAAATCTGTCTCGTGCTGGGAATGTCCTACCACAAAATGGTGGTCAGTAATTTTAATCTGAAGTGATAAATCCTTCATAAATCTCAGATATCTTAAAATACATATGCTATGCAATATTCTGTATTTTCTGGCACTAGTCATTTTCCTTACGCGTTTTCCCATATAGACAAATTTTCTTTGTTGCTATGGAAGTTACGATTTCATCTCATATATATGTAAACACAAACCTTCGAGCAATAATGGAGAGGTCATGACTAATAGCGCTTGCAGAGTAGCATCTGAACACGTTTACCTTGGAAACGTCTGGTTTTTTTTACAAACAGTTAGATAAAGCATTTGCATTTGCAAACACTCAATCTTTTACAGGATCTCAGTTTTTTACGCCTTTAATTGTTCTTCTTGTTTTCATCCGGCAGTTTTCTGCATTTGATATTCATTATATCCTATGACTTTTTTTTGTTGGTTTTTGTTGAGAGTGAAATTTCATGCAATTTCGATTACAAATCTCTCCTATGGAAACTTCTGACACTGTTTATAAAAGTTTCTTTATGCAAAGCGTACATAATTCTCAGTTCAGGATTAGCATATGTATTAGAATTTTTATCATGGGTAATATGAATGATGGCTGGTAGATCTTTATGTTGCAATGAATGCAATTAGTTTTGTTGTCTGGAGTTTTTTTTGAAGAATTTTGATATTCCCTTAATTCGCTAACTAGGATCCTTTTAATGTACATCGTGTCGACTATTGAAAACTTTAATTGGTTAATTTCCCATATAATAATAAACATTTTTCTATATTATCTGATTTTATTGCTGATAAATAATAGGCATTTTCCAAATTAAAATTCAATCTTGCAAAAATTATGAATTGTTTATTCTAAGTATATTACTTTATACAAAAGGTTTTGAAAATACTTTTACAAAATTTGGTGGCGCGTTCCTCACACTAAATCAAGAAAAAAAGTCGATATAAACATATGTCCTAAATCCTTAGTCTTTGAGATATTAATGAAGTTTACCAAAACAGGGAAATAAAAGTCCATATAAACGTATGTCTGGAAATCCTTAGTTTTCGAGTATTTGAGACATTTGTTTATATGGACTTTTTTTTCTTCATGTTTTGGTATGAGGAGCCCGCACCAAAGTTTGTGAAAGTATTTCCGAAATATTCTGTATGTGGCTATTCATTGTCACCAAAGATATAGGTGGGAACTTTTTCATGTTCTTATAATAATCTGGTTCGTTTCACCTCGACGATTAGCTTTGTCTTGCCTTCTACGTACCCTTCTTCAGAAGACTGTCTTCTTGAGGGATGATATTCTGGACCAGAAGCTTCTTCCTCTAAATTCTATATATAACTTTTTTTGAACCTTGCACTAAATTTGAAACCATGAAGATGACGATTTTCTTAATCTAGAATCTGATAAAATACTAAGTTTTAATTGGTTAGAATTAAAATTTAAGAAGAATATCTTATATTAAATATTAATTTTATATATTATAGATATACAGATAATTTATATAGTTAAAACGAAAAAAAAAAAAAAGGTGAAAAAGATCTATGCAAATCTACAATGTACAGTTAAAGTTTGGAATACTGAACACTCAAAAAAGTTTGAAAAACTGAATGCACTATGTCAGAAAAAAGTATTATACATAGTATTTCACAGCAGGATAGAATTTCCTCCATACTAAAACGTCATTAACAAAGTTTTATAACCATTTGAAACTTTATAGTTACAAAACAATTTATTTACTGCCACTAAGCATGTACCCTTTCAAATATGCAAATAGCAAACACCTCATTGATAAAGAAAGGGTATATCGACATGAGAACGCAGCGAGCACGACACCCACAGAGAAAAAGCAATGTTCAGAGATGGATTCTCACGGACTGAACCTTTGTTATCTGCCTTAAAGAGAGAAAAAAGTAGGTTTCTGCAAGTTCGTGTTTCCTGTCCCAAAGCATTAGTAAAGAGATGTAGGTTTGGTACCTTGCGTCTATAACTAGAATAAATAACAATATTTACTTACTTTGAGAAAATGCGACAAAGGTGTGAGCAATACAAAGTAAAAGCGGACTCATACCACGAATTCCAGAGTTCTATGTAACATCCTGCTTTCGAAAGCGGCTTGTTACAAAATGACAGAGCTGATGCGTTGTTAAAGACGCGAAGAGAGGTGATGCGTTCCTTGGATGCTGAACAAAACCGCAAATAGCCAGAGATTGCATGAATTATAGACTGCTTCCCAGCAGAAACCATTAAGACAATTCGTGCGGTTTGCTTGAGGAGGAGGGTTCCCTTTATGGAAAGGACACCAATGATCCTTATTTGGAATCTAGTTCTGCTTCTGATTACTTTTCCAGAATGAAATATTACCACCTTCCTCCTATGCCTGAAATATGCACCTCTTGTTCTAACGTCTCAAAAATATGGTGCGGCATTAAAAAATATGAATTTTCGATTCTTGATGTTCATCCACAGTATGCTATTTTAGTTCAATGCTATGATCATAAAATACGAAGATAAGTGCATAATAGTAGGGTGCCAACGAAAATCGATTTCTTTAGAATGTTTTAATAGTGCTTAACGCACGTTTTTGCTAAGACATCACAAGCGGGAACACTGGTGTTACATGAGATATAATGATAAATTGGGAAAGCATTTTTTTAAAGCGTCCAGGTATAAGTTTAGGGTATCTCTCCTGCATTTGCCATTTATGAAGACTGGAAAGACGGTCCTGTCGGAAATCGAACCCTAGACCTCCTGCTCACTATTACGCGCCTTAACAACCTCGGCCACCCGTGCTAATTAATTTTTTAAAATTGAAATAACATGTCCCTTTAAGTTCTTGCGTTTTTACATTTAGGTTATAAAAACTAAAAAAACATACAAATAAAATAAAAATACTACAAAAAAGAGTTAGTAAAATGGTCACTATAGCGTGAATTATTTTAATTTTTACAATTGTTAACATTAACTTATGTTTGGAAAAGTAGAAACATCAGAAGTATATATATATTAAGTATATATATTATATATATACTTAATAATTAATTTTATTATAGTAAAGGGTGCCAAAATATATTATAGCTATATGCTAGAAATTATACTCCTTCGACTTTACAGAACTGATTGTTACAGTCTAGAACCTTGCATCTGTGTTCTTTCATAACTTATAGTAAAACTTGTTTTTGTTTCTCATCGTGGATGATATCACTGTCACTATAACACTAAATCAGGGACTTTTTTTTTTCCTTTAGCATCCGTATATTCATCGTTTGCATGATGTTTCGGGATGATTTTGAAGACAGTCGTAAGAACTACTAAGTGCCACAAACAGTTTCTGGAATTTGATGTGATTAAATTACTAAGCTGCACTTTTGCACGTTTAGGTGGTTTCATGATAACTTTAAGAATTTGCCAAAGATGGAACTTATGTATTAATGATTCACTTACATGGCTTGTAAAGTGTGAGGGTAGTTTTGGAGATAATTTCATCATTGTATAATTGTATGTGTAATATTAATTTTATTGCCATTTTATTTCATGGAACTTTCATAGAATATGAATAGAAAGGCTATTTTAGAGCATAATTTCTAGAGATAACAGAGTAAGACTACAAACAGATTGTACGTGGATTTGACTGTAGCAATATACACGTTTAGCCATCCATTTGGCATTATTTTTAATGGTGTTTAACGCCCGTTTTTACTACTGAGGCACCACGGACGATGGACGCTGATGATACATGAGATGAAATGGTAAATTGGGAGAGGATATTTTTAAGGAAGTAAACATTCCAAGCCTAAGTTTAGGGTACCTCCCCGGAATTTGCCAATTATGAAGCCTGAGGAAAACCTGGAAAAATCCTCAGTCGGTGAGGTCCCAACGGGAATCGAACTTCAGACTTCCGCTCACGATGCTAAGCTCCATTGTTTACGGAATGGATCATAAAGAAACGGGATTATTTTCTGCAGTCATCTCTTGGATAGTTAGTTAATGGCGTTTGATTCGTTAGGAAGTTTAGTAGTTTTTCTCTAATAGGTTCTACGAGTAGATGTTATTTTAAAAATTCATCACTCATGACATTTTCAAACTGGATTTATAAAATTCCAGGCATTTGCAAATCTCTAAAATATATTTGAGTATGTGCTAGGAAGAATCCATAAACATTCTACAGAAAAAAAAACAAATTTGCTTATTTTTGTTAATAATTTTAAAAGAAAAGTTACAATTACAATATTTTATAGCGATACTGAAAGTTATCTCGCGACCTGCAAATATTTATTCATTTTGATGCACTTTAACACCGTTTTTAATATAATGAAACCTTTTAAATAGTAACATTTAGAAAAGAAACCGACTTTTTAAAGGTATAAATGGTTGATACCATTGCATCTCTGAGTAATAAGTAATCTCTTTAGCTGCAGACTATTTAATTTTGTTTAAAGTTATTGGTGTTTGTGTCTCTTACCTGCTCATGCAGTCTCCTCGATGAGTTGAATAGTCGGTATTGGTGATCTAGTGGTAACTACATTTGCCTCGTAGGTTCGATTCCGGCCAGGGTCGATGGATTTCTTCGGGAGTAAATATCCTAAGTATGAATGGCTTCCTTCGGAAAGAAAGTAAAGCCGTGGGTCCCGTGTCATACATTTACGGCACATAAAAGAACCTCAAGCCTGAAAGAAGAGGCCTCTGAGCAAAATTATCGGCTGTTTCACGCCCTGAATTGAATGGGACCCTGATGACCTGAGATATTAAAGTGCGTCCGTAAATAAACCAAATCAAGGATAAATAAAATAAAGCGAATTTAACATCCTTCAGTGCACAGGTTCTGACATTTGCCTTTTATAAGTTGAATGAAAACTTCGATAACTTTTACATGGCAAAGTGAAACTGGACCTTCCAGCACGGAATAAAAGCTGAGAGCTAGCATTATCTATTTGAAAAAACGCACAATAGTTCAATGTTTATATTGAAATAAAAATAAATATTGCATATAAAATTTAGTTTTAATTAATTATTTCTTATGCATGGGTATGGAAAACGTCATGTGTAGGTTTAGTAACTGCGACGTGCACTTCAGTTATTCCAGCCACACGGTGGCATGTATGACGTAGCATATTGGCCTCTGCACAATAAATAAATAAATAAAATACATGTAACCTGTTCGCTTTTGTGTTACGTGTAGGTAATGCAGATTTGACTTTCCCTATTGTAAATATCTAGTAGAAAGGTCTGGTGAAAAATGGTAGTTTTTATGATCTTCAGTGACAAGCTCACACACTTTTAATATGTTTAATGCATTTATTGTTTGCATACAGTTGTTAGCAAAATCAACATATAGATGTCACTATTATAAATCTAAATATACTGCTTAACTATATTCTCAATTCTTTCTTACGTTGTTTACATAGTTGAACACAGAGCGCAAAGTGGTAATAAAAAGTGCGTCGCGTAAGAACTGATTAAATAAGTGAATTCCTCGCCTGGTTGAATAAATTTAAAATTGAATATAAAATCCAAATTCAGCCTTATTAATTAATGAAATGAAAATAGTTAAGGCATTACTGTATGTCATATACAAGAACAAAGTTAGAATTTTTGCAATGTACAAATATTACAAAAGAAAAACCACATTTTTAGAATTATTATTATTATTATTATTATTATTATTATTATTGAGATCAAACCACAAAAATTAATAGTATACAATTAATTAAATTAAATATATGACTGATATACAACGCTATACCGTGTGGGTATTTTTCAACATTTTTAAATGTCACCATGTGTATGAACTGAACCCTTGATATCATCTTTATATTCACTAAAATAGAAATAAATAACAGAAAGTTTGATTTATCTTGTGCATTTATGTTCATATGTTTCAATAAAACAAAACCCTGTTACTATTTAAAAACAAATACAATTTACTAAGCAAATATACACAATAAACAATGGAAAGTTTCGCCGATTTTCGGTGACTTTGATTTAATTTAAATTTTATTGTAGTAAAAGCATATAATGCAAATGTTTTCTGAAGGTTATTAGAGCGCTCTTACATACAAATGTAATTCTCACACACATATTATCACATTTGACATCTTCATGATAGTGCTTTTGTCAAATATAAAAGCTATAAATATAGTTAAAAGACAATTTGTCCTTTGTTTTGAAGCAATAGAGAGAATATTAAACACTATAACACTTTTTAAATGTTGGGTTTCAGGTAAACCCCCACTCCTAATTGTTTGATTTTCCTGCTTTTCAGAAACTATTTTATTAATTTATTTTAATATCCAGTTTCGTTAAAGGAAAAAAAATTGTGATCGCTAGAGCAATTTTTAAATGTTAGCTTTAGATTAATCCCCACTCCCAATGGTCCAATTTTGCTGGTTAACGAGCTGGACAAATTGTTTGTTACTTGATGATTATATGCCAAGTTTCATTGAGAAAAAGCAAAAATTGGGACCGCTAGAGCGTTAACAATTCACACGCACATATGCACATATATAAATTGTTTTCATTGTAATTTTCGGTGCCTAGTGGTAGGATCGGTGGAGATTTTAAGATTTTTTAACATTTTTTTCAGTCGCTAAAATAGCATTCAAATTAGAGCGAATTTATTTACGTTCGCTGTTTCCATTGAGGCTGTCGTGTGTCTCACATATTTCTTACCTGGTCTCCGTTTATAAAATATTATAGTCATAACAGAGGAAAATGCCACACATTAACTTCACCCTCTCCGTCTACCACTTGCTGAATCGGAGTATCGTATTACTCGTAAACCAAATAATAAAATCTGCCAGACTGGAAATAAAAATACAGATATTCGTTAAAAAAAAAAGAGTAAATAAACCAGGCGGTGATCAAAATTATGATCTCTTGCACCACTGTTCCGTACAATAGCTCCGAGATAACCTCATGCACATAAAATGAAAGCTTATAACGCAATACTAACTACTGAACATAAAATATTGGTATTTTTAAT
Organism: Metallyticus violacea; assembly: GCA_030762175.1. NCBI lineage: Eukaryota > Metazoa > Arthropoda > Insecta > Mantodea > Metallyticidae > Metallyticus > Metallyticus violacea. The sequence continues at coordinate 88,799,443 of CM060843.1, read as the reverse complement.
ATAACCCGGACTTCAAGAGTGAGGCTGTTTTTCTTCCTTTCTTTTACTTGCCATTTTAAAACTACTTACAGTTATCTTTAAACAATGACATGCACTTAAACTTTATCAGAAGTAGCACAGTGTTGCTAGTGAGATGAGATAATGAGCCAACCAATGACGCGGAGACAAAGTGTGCGGTTTCTTCATTTAGTGGCGGAACTTGTTAAGTTAGCGTCTAAAGCCAACTAGCAACGTTGCGTTTTAGGAGGGGTTTTCCGGTAATACGAAAAGTTCACAATGCGAATAGGCATGTCCCATTTATTTCTGATTAACGGAACTCCTCCTAATTAACATTCTCCATAAGTGATTGCACTCAGAAATGGATTTCAAACCCTGAAACTGCAACTTGTGATATACACATTCATGTCCCAAAAAACAATGACCTAACGAACTATTGAAATAGTTTTAATAATGCGGTATGCTTTCTGACAGTAACAAAACCCAGAGACAAAATGCAAACCCGAAACAAACTCAAAATTTATCTTTGTTCTTCATATTAGCCACGTTTTCAGGGCGCCTATACATCGTCTGTTTTAAGCTTAGAAGGTGGAAATAAAGTGCCAGTTCTCCTAAACGCATGTGTAAAGAACACAGAATAAAAACATTTTCATTGGGTGCTTCATGGATTTGGTTTGTAATGTCTAGCGACCAAACACAAGCGCTTTAGTGATGCATCCCAACAGAGTCAAATTATGTGGCTGTTTGGTAGGCTCCGACTAAGTACCCCAGATTGATCACCAATTTTGAAGCGTTTTGGTAAATTAATAAATGATCGCTTTGCTGTTGTTGCCCATGCTTCAATGACAATACTTTCTCAGGATGAATTCTGCTATTTTGTTGTTTCGTACTCAACAGGACTGCGAGAGGAATTTATTAGTAGAAATAAGCATACAATACGACATAATATATTTTGGTAATATATTAAAATCTAAATCTTTCGCGTTCTGCAGTGTTCTGCGTGCGATTGACGTAGTTACGTCAAATACAAACGTTGGCTGCCGCGTATAAACTGAAAACTGCTTAATCGATGTATCGAAACCGCGTAACTGATAACTGCTTCTCACCTGAGTATCAACTTTAATATATCGGAACTGGTGCCTCAGCGACGTCGAACTTAGAGTGCTGAGCTGCCTAACTGAGTCGAACTTATTGAGAACTGCCTCTCACCACGTGTGGATCTTATAATTGCGTACTGGTAACTGCTAAACTGAGTCGAACTGCTCACCCAGCCGAACAAACGCTTTCTTATATATTAAATTCAAATCAAGAAATCGTTGGCTTCACTAAGCCAAGGGTCACACAAGCACGCGCAAGTTTCTAGCTTATCTTTAAAAGTTCGAACATACATTTTCCATTTGCTGGTTTAAGTTCACCTGCCACACGTGCAATTCGCTCTTTTTTGAAAATTTAAAACATTTTGTTCACATTGGCTGGTTTAAAGGCTAACTGTACAACGCATGTCGGGGATCAAAGATCCAAACGGATTTAAAATTCTTCAGTTTATTAAACCCTAAAACGGCACTCCTTTTAAAAAGGGGGACTCACGCGCGGCCCTAGGGTTTCTTCTTATTGAATAGTTCTATGATCATGTTGGATTTCCAAGCTATCATAAGTGAAAAACACCAGAGACTTTCTCTTTTGCTGACATATAAGCCACATGTTGACATTGTCATGTTATAAATGTACGATATCTACATTATTAATTACAATACATGAAATGTTATGATAATTAAGTTTGCAACCTACATATTATATTAATATTTTAGTGGGGGTGGGACAAAGGAGCCGTTTCAAGACTCAGGATCCTGTCGAGCTAATATTTTTAGAAAACGCTACGGATGCCATTAGAGTAACATTAGAAGGTTTAGACTCTAGCCTGAAGACCAAAATCTCTCAAGCGCTACAAGAGGATGAAAAAATTCTCTTTCCTCCATACTGTCTGTACATTTAAAGAAAATTTTGGATTTATTATTACAATCATAATTACAATAGAAACAATAGCTCTTTTTAAAATAAAAAAATTTAAAGGGAACCATTGTAATAATAATAATAATAATAATAATAATAATAATAATAATAATAATAATAACAAATATTCATGTCCCCTCAACTTTCACAACTTTCAGACTCCGGTTGCAACCTTCTTCTAAGATTCGAAATCTAACTATGATATCGATTCATGATGTATCTAATTTTGGGCCTGAGCCTTCAACTCACGCAGAATACACAGTATGGATACTGCTGCATCTGTTACTAATCTTTTCATCACTTTAGAAATCCGAAGCGATAGAAAGCAGACAACATTCTAGGAAGAGAATTCAAAACTAACACAGACAAGTAGTTGGAATTTTGCAATTTTTTTTTTTTTTTTTTTTTTTTGGTATCTCTCGAGAAAGCATTCAAATTGTATATTAATAGTAATTAAAAAGTCAATTACTGCAAAATTTGTGGTGGATATAGAACAAAATGATTATTTATTATCCAAAAACGATTGCACATGTTCAGGTTTTGCTATTTTTCATGAATAGTTTTGCTAATAATGTTTATCGCCTTTTTTTAAATTGATGATGAATTAAGTGACGGCACTACTATGGAAACATAAACTCTCATGAAAAAAAAATTTTTTCTGCTAGTGATAGAAGTGCTGCAAATCTGGTGAAATATCGACTCCTATGCTTTTGCTAGCAGTGTAATGCTAGTTTTAAAGTAGTAAACTACCAGGGAGTGTGAATGGAGCAAAAACTTCAGTTTCAGGAGAGCGATATGCCAAGAGTTGTATCGTAAAAAGATAATAAAAATGTATTTCATACTTTCATGGTAGCACTGCTAATATCGTTTTGAGTGTAAAGGTTCTAATTTCATTTTAGTGTTACCTGTGGTCCACACCAGTAGCTCTCTAATTTGTATTTTATAAATTAAATTTTAAAAATGTGCGCGTGTGTGAAATGTATGCAAAGATAATGCAAATGACAAAGGCATTTTCATTCAGAGTGCACTCCGATTACCGCGAAATATCAGAAACCAACAAAGTACACTGCAGTCTGCCATTGGAAGCTGCAAAAAAACATTTGCATGCGTTTTAAAAGTGCAGCGCTTATTTTTACATATGCAGCCTCCGCTGTTTTGTTTGATGTATTAACACACCAGTTGTTTGATGGATTGCTTTGAAATCTGTCAACATTCATCATGATTAATGTGGACCAGAGCCTCTATTTGTATGCTTTTTAAAAATTTTTTTTCTTTTTACTTATATGCAGGAGAAGTATATGTAATATCTTGTATGTATATAAATATAATACATATGTACTTAAATTCACGATGATGAATTGCAATCGTTTTATGGGATATCCCAGTTTGCTTGGAGAGTACGATTTGTGTTATAAGATTTCATAAGCTGTTCTACCTTACTTTATTAACTTTATTTAATTCAAGGTGCACTCATTTTGCACTCTCGTGAAATTTCCACAGGTCACACACTTCTCTCAGACACGTCTTATTTACGCAATGGAAGCAAGGAGTTAAAATGTAACAGATGGAGCAAAGTGTATAATTTGGGGAGTTACCTTTCTAATTTTAATAATAATGATATCTCGGTCATTGAGAAAGCAACCTCATTAATAAACTTTGCCAAGGAAAGTTTACCACTAGATCATAATTTGGATGTAGAGAAAGCTGGAAAAATAAATTTTGCAACTTTAAATTTTAGAATAATTTAATATTTCTTATGCAAATCAAATTACATAATGAGCAGAGCTCTTGTATGGTTTGTAACTTTTTCTTATACATATATGAGGTAAAGCTGTATAGCTTTAAAAATCAGTCAGATGTGTTTAAACATTCATTACATTTCCATTGCAGTAAATTTGCTTAAAATATTTTCTATGTATGTTACGCTAATGAAAACTGCTTAGTAAGAAATTCTTATTTATGCATATTGTTGATTATAATTCTTCTTCTTCTTCTTCTTCTTCTTCTTCTTCTTCTTCTTCTTATTATTATTATTATTATTATTATTATTTCATTATGGGTAATGGACAATAGTTGATTAACCATTTTTTGCATGGTTGATTTATGAAAACCTAATTCATATTTTTATGTTTATATATGAGAAATATTGTTTGTAAATAACATCATATTCTTAAAAACATTTTTCTTAATGCCATTTTATAAACACAGCCTTGCGTAAAATTTCCTTGCTCTTGAGCAGTAGGGCGTCCGAGGCCGCTTTTTTTTTTTTTTTTTTTTTTTTTTTCCATTGAGGTCTAAGGGGTGGAGTCGGTCTTGCACAAAGTTTGGCACATTGTGAACATGCGCAGGACATTTTCGAGTTAAGAGTGAGGAGAAGGCAAAGAGCTGGGGTATAGGATGTTTTCTGCAAGCGGAACAGTTTGAAAGGACAACATTAAATAAACCGAAGTTACCAAAAGATGATTTTTACATGGAAAATGTGTCATAAAAATTGAATAAGTGAATGTTAATCGTATGGGTTAAGTGGGCTAGTGCAATGCACAAAACTGTCTCTTAAAATGCATGTTACAGAAGAATGAGGTAAGACAAGAAATGAATAATACGGATTATATAGCCGTTATTAGCGTTTAAGTTGAACTAGTGTGTTGCAAATTATATATAGACGGGCAATTATTGAATATGATAAGAACTAGTAAGAGAAGTTAGGCAGCAAATTAAGCAGTAGTTAGAGTTTCAGAATGTTTAATGAAACAATTTGGAACAATAAGAAGTTAAGTTGAGAATTGAAGAGCCACATTCATAAAACTGCAATAAAATATGCTGTAGAAATAAGACAAGAACAAGAAGGAGAGAGAAATGCTGGAGACTAACGAAATGGAAAAAAAAAAAAAAAAAAAAAAAAAAAAAAAAAAAAAATACGACAGATAGACAGAAAAGCGTTGAAAAGAAATCCGAAATTATATAGACAAAAATATACAATAACAAATATTAATGAACGAACAAAGGAATGAAGAGCAGAAAGGAAAGTTCGGGGACAGAATGACAGGAGACAGTCTAGTTCAGATAGTCCGAGATTATTTTTCTATGGGACGCTCATTCTAGGAAACGATGGAGCGAAAGTTTACCAGAGGCGTAATGAAGAATAACAGGCAATATGCCTACATTAAATAGGACAATAAGAAAAAAAAAGCCCTGAATTAGGTAAAATTATTCAGGTAAATTTTGGAAATTCGTGAAATTCAACCGAATGAAAGATTTTATAAGGTTGGTTAAATATTTAATTTCAAAATTTGCGGTAATTTATGAGATGGGCACTCTGAGGACATCCACTAGCGGCACTTCCGGTTATAGCTGTGTGGTCAGGAATTTGGAAGGTATGACACAAGAAATGACGAACATGCTTGTAATAAGGATGTCCAATGAACGAGCAATTGCCGGTGCTGTTAAACTTCTTAAGCCTAGCAGTGTATTTGCCTCAGCAATTAAGAATTAAAGCTAGAGAAGCTAAGTTCCTGCTCTGGGGTGGAGCGTTAGAACCATTGCGCATGCTCCATGTGACGAACTTCCTGGCGGGAGAATCGATATCACGCTAGCGAGAGTCAATATTGGACCAGCACCTGCTGCTGGTGCTTGCCTTGCTATCTCTGCTTGACAAGTTAAAGAGATGATTCTACTCGACGTCTTTCAAGGGCGGGAGAGGGTAAACATTTTTCTGAGCAAAAACAACCAAGTAAAATGTTTACGCCGGGGTATTTGGTGTAGTTATGAATGAAACACTCTCTCCTTAAAGTTTAAGTAGGGACTCAAGACATACAGATTTTAAAGGAATGTTTTACTATCTCGATGGAAAGCTACATAACTATACTTATAAATGAACCAACCAGCTGTAATGTTTATATAGAATTAAGGGCTTCTATAAACTTAATATGGTTAAAGCTAATCAATCACAGATCTCTCCACCCTTATACCCCAAATTCCTTCAATGAAAAGTAGCCAAGGTTTTCTTCAACAGCTACAAATAGAACAGTTCAGCAAATCACTACACCAACTAAATTACCAGCCACACAACATGAATGTGGCGTTAATAGACAAAGCCAGTAAACTAGAATATCCCTGAAAACTGTTCTAACTAACAGCCCTAGTGGTATTAGCAGAAAGATACCCACCAGACAAAAGCCTGAGAATTTATAAAGATGCCTGACTATTTCTAATAGCAAATCAGGAACCGGAGTGTATTCCACACTATTTTCTCACATATTGCAGACGGTGAAAATAAGACAAACTTCGACGAAGAGATCAATGACTTTACAACAGATCACAAGCATTTAACAAGGCAGTAATCGTACAACTTGACCGGTGTCAATATGTAAACTGGGTCTTTCGGGCTGTAAGCCATGGTTCAATGGGATTTTTCTCCTTTATTTTCCCAGACGTTTCATCCACGACTGCGGTGGACATCTTCAGTGGTGTGGTCTGTCTCCACCTGTCACTGCTTCGTCTACAAGAAGATTACCACACCACTGAAGATGCTCTCGCAGTCGTGGACAAAACATCTGGAAAGACGAAGGAGAAGAATTGCATTGGACCGCGGCCTTACAGCCCGTAAGACTTGGTTTACATAAAAGGCAGTAATCCTCCTCAGCACTAGAGGCAATAGCATCCAATAAATGCCCACTCTCTTCAACAATTAACAAAACACTTGCTATGTTAAATAAAAAGTATTTATTTTTCATGGATATCTCACGCGTCGGTCGGTGTAACAGGTAATAAAATGGCAGATTATTCCTTGTCAAATTAAGAACAGACATCCAACCCACCAAAATTGTGAACTATATACATTCAAAAAAGAATTTAATAAAAAAAAATAAAGAACTATTCCTCAAAGACATTCATAAACAACAAAATACAAAACAAAACATAGACGTATAGCACAATAATAAAAACAGATCAATAAACAAAACAACAACAAACTTTCGAGTCACAATTGTCTCGCAGCTACCTGTCTGCAGAAGTAAATATTGTGATATGCTATCAGTTATGAATGAGGTGCATCTATCGGAATGCGAAAAACGTAATAATAATAATAATAATAATAATAATAATAATAATAATAATAATAATAATAATAATAATAATAATAATGTTTGAACTGTATTGGAATCGAAGTACACGAACAGAGCAAATCTACAGCGTCGTCCATTAAAAACTAACCAGCTTGAAGGTTGCAAAGCTCAAAAACTAAAAACATTTACGTACTGCTGAAGTTTATCTTTCAATGTTTTGCAGTTTAGAAGTTCATAAAGCAAGCCTTTAAATGGTCAGAACTTACAAAATAATATTTAGTGACATTTTGCAAGAGTATCGAAGCGCCGATCGCTTTTCAGTGATGATCAAGTTTCAGTTGATGGAATTAAGCAACTATTCAGCACAAAGTCAAAGCATGTAGCTCTACATAGAATACTGCACACAACATTGAAATAAATGGGGATTTGCTTTGACGTAAGTAGAGTAGTTGCCACTTGGTGTCTAGGTAACGAGATTTTCCGCAGGGGGTTTCAATCAGTATATCTGATAGTTATTTATCAAGTTAATTCAATGTATGCAGTCAGCAAGAGAAAATGTCAAGAATCATCAAAATTAATGTTGTCAGCAGTCAAAGCGGCGATAAGTTTCTGCAAGTGAAGAAAGCGGTTCATTGGGAGCGCTTTCCATCTTATGAACAATTATTACTTTTGACTGCTCTCTAATTTCTTCCCGCGGCGGGTGTTGAAAAACAGCCTTACTTAAGCTACATTTTCTTTCAGTCTCATTTTCTACAATCAGAGAAAGCTGAAAACTAGGCTGCTTTACACGTTGATCTGTTAATCGAGAGCGAAACTGCAGACGCCTTGACTTCCATTTGAGCATCTTTAACAGCTGCAAATTTACCAGTCAAAGAAAGTTGCCTTTTATCTCGGCTTAATGATTGTTTTGCTGAATCGCATCAAGATGTCTTCAGTTCACTAGATTAACTTCCTCATCAATGGCGAAGCGACTTTTCCTTTGGGATTAATATAATTGAAGGCTATGATGTCTGGTCTTAAGATAGCAACCCCATTATTCATCTTACTATGCAGAACACCAGTACTCAGAGCGCATTATGTTACTAAATGTCTCATAAATTTTAGATAACTATAGTTAATGAAAAATGCTCCAATTTAATTCTTGATGCAACAGGTGTGTTGGCTCTGACCATTGCCTTTTAATTTCCCAATTAGCAATTCCAATGGCAGCACGACATTCCCCTACAATATGCCTTTCTATAAATTTCTTAAGCGTTTCAGATTATGATGATGATTACAGTTGCTCGTAAAATGCACTGTCAACACGATTGAGATTTGCATTAGCGAGGTTTTGGGTTCAAATATCTTGAGATCGCCCATCCCTCGGTTGTTAATTTATCTTCTATATCCCCTTTTCCCCTGATCACTTAGACGAATGCTATAATGAATCTTTTCCTATCCACGAATTTTCATTGTATCGCATGGTCGAAAGTGGTAGGTGAGAGTTCTGGTGTTGTGTGCCGTTTGACGATAGCTTGCACTTTGAAAAAGACCTCTATCCCACCATCTGGTGTGGAAGCGGATATTTTGAGAAGCTGCAACTTGGAAGGAGGGGAGGTCTCTGCTGACGTCGGGGTGTTCTATCTATGAAAGTTTTAGGGACCCTGTCTCACCGTCCCTGGATCTGGATTACTAGCGTATTCCTCATCTCATTCCTTGCCACTAGAGATGCCCCCTTTGGGGGTTTACGCACAAACGGCCAGCCTTTAAGCACGAATGAAATGCCAATTGAAGTCACTGTTCTGTCTGCCTATTTCTTGCATCCATTCTATCAGCAATAAGAGTGCTCCGATCAATTAAATATTTTAATACAAGCGTAGCCTACATTTGCCTTTAATGTTTTTATACTTTCATCTTTCAACAATTTGGAATCTGCCTCACCTGATCATGTTTGTTATATTTCCATGTGTATTATCATTTGTTAATCAAAATATTAACCTTTTTTCTTAAAAAGATCGATATTTTCACAACTCATAGAATTCTAAATCACTCAGATTATTCTCTATAGTAATATTAGTTTGCAACCTTTAATCTGATTCCTTAATGTTTTTATGATACTATATCGCACCTCAATTAAAGTACCGATATGGGTGGCCGAAGTCATTCAGGTATGAACTGAATATAAATTTCACTAAAATGTTTGGAGGACGCGATAACAACATGTAAACTTCATTAAAATGATTTCGGGTACATGATTATACCATGTTTAAATTACGACAAAACCTTCTGTGTTTTCGTGTCATGTCAGTTCTGTCGTAGTTCCTATCTACACCTCTTGCAATGGTACCTTTTGTTGAGCGCCCCCTTTGTTCACTACATGATTAATTCACAGTTAATATTGTGCTTGTTTGTGTGCATCATGAAACTGCAAAGAGAAAATGTTTTAATCGTTGTGGGCGACCGCAGTTACCGGAATAAGTTTCTGTCAAACTTTGGAAACGCATGCGGTGTAGTATCGTATACAGTTACGGAAGATAGCAACTGTGTTGCTCGAAGTGACACAGTCACATGACATAAATAAAATTAACAGTAACACAGGTGGCAGCGATAGAACATGCTACAGAGCGACCTTCCAAAACAAAACACGGCAAGGAAGGAAAATGGAGTAACTTTAAACACTCTTGTCTACAAACGGAGTCCGTTGTGTGCGAAGAAGTGCGGTAAGAACATTTCTAATGAATTTACAATCTACATTTTAAGGAGAGAATATTTCCTGTTCGCCCAAAATAATCCCACTATCGTGTAAATATAACTTAAAAGGTTTAAGTGAATTTGAGAAAATATATTTGGAAGGAACTTTTACTGACTGTACGAAAATTGGTTGAATTTGTTTACTATCCAAGCCGAATTCAACGATCACATATACAAGTGACGGAAGGAAGTACACATGGCTCTCATAATTACCATAAAATTTGGGGATATTTTCACGCACCTTTCTGGAGTTTACCCTGACAGGTTTTCGTGATAAATCTCGGCTAGATATGCTAAATTCACGCCTGGAACGCTTCCATATCCAATTGTTTTTAGACAGTTCATGCTAAAAGTATATCTTTTAACAGAACGACGACAGTGTTATATATTAGGTATTATATGTAGCGTATTAAAAGTAAGTATGCAGCTTTCAACTTTTTCAAACAACTGGAAAACGATGCATGGCCTCCTTGAAAATGACTGTGATTTGTTAACATAAAAACACAAATATTTGAGAACATTCTTTACGAAAATGTTATATTAATGCTTCACGTGTGACAATTACTTGTGTTTAACTATATTTTAAATTAAATCCTTTCTATCTGCCGCATTACTAATTAAGTTATCAACTTGTTCCCGTGTTAGAATTTAGAATTTAAGAGTTTTCGGTCTATTTAAATATATATATATATATATATATATATATATATGTGTGTGTGTGTGTGTGTGTGTGTGTGTGTGTGTGTGTGTGTATTCTTAAAGTGAAAGAGATAGATTCCTTACAATATTTGTTAATATCTTGGTTTTCTTGTATATTTAGGCACATTTTAATCATAGAGAAATTTGCCCCTTGTGTTGAAGATTCGCAATTTTTTGCAGTTTCTTCTAAATTAAGTATTTAGTGAGTATTCACAGAATAAAATCTTGTATCATTAATAACAAATAAATTACAATGACTATTCCAACTCAACATTTCATATCTTGTATTATTGAAGTTGAACGTCTGCATTGCCCAATATAATTATTAAAAAATTCATAAGATGAACGACATTTTTATGTTCAAAGATTAAAGCTTAGTTTACCTTCCTTTTACATGTACTGCAGATGGTGGAATAAGTCCAAATGTGCAAAGTTACATAAATTATATGTATGGGAATTAAATTTATGAATACACATACTAAATTTCATACTCACAACAAGAACAGCTAAACTAGAATAAAAAAAAAAGTTATACACTTCATATATGCTATACACTAATATTTTGTCATATGGCCATTAGAACATAATATATTTTTCATTTGTGAATTCGTCAACTGATTAATAAATCGCATCGCGCATCTAATATGTCAAGAACAGATTTGACACTTTCCCTGTTATTGATGATCATTTCAGAATAATTGGGAGAGCATTACACACACACACACACACACACACACACACACACACACACACATAGGCCCATAGTAAATTTATCTTATCAAAAAGGAGTTTATTGTTAAAATATCAGAATATATATATATATATATATATATATATATATATATATATATTCTGATATTTTTGATTGGATAAATTTACAATGGACCTATACAGATTTCTCTTTTGTCAATTGTTTGTTATATATTTGCATATTTTTAATAAAATGGTTTTGACTTTTAACGTAAAATTTCATAAGAAAAAGAACATACTCGCTAGAAAGTATTAACATTTTAGTTTTCGGAATAAATCATACACGTATTGTCTTCTTTTGTAATATAAAAACACGTTTGCTTTCAAGTGTGTTTCCCAATATTTTATAATGAACAAGAAATATGCTAATATGTTGTTTTGAGAGCAGCTTCAGAACTAATATACAATGGGCGAAGAGCGTAGATTGCTGTTTTTAGATTTGGCATAATGTATTCTAATCTGTGATTTTCAGTTTAAAAATTTGTCAACATGAAGACCTACAAAGTTTGCATCGGGTTTGTGATCCTTAGCGTTTACATTTAATGGGAGATCAGGCGAGTTATACGTTATGCATTTCATGATGATTGTTTTAATAGCTAATGTTTGTGAGAAAATACCTTTATGTTTATATAATTTGACAAATTTCTTCACGTGAGTCGTGTTTGACTTTCATGTAGACACCAAATTTTCAGAAATGCACACCGTAGTGTATGTTAAACTAACACATGTTGCCTAACTCTCTGTATCAACAAGTATGGCTGCAATGCTACGTTCTTGTCTAATTCTTAAAGCAGTAGTTTTACCAGTTGGACTGAATGCCAATTCTGGAATCCCAGTAGTTAAGAGTCACACAGCGTAGAGAAAGGAATTAGTGGGAAAGGCTTACTAGTGATACGCTGATAGCAAAAGTTGAAATTGAGTTCTGTGGTGGGGAAAGTGAAGCAACCGTGTTGTTTGTAGTTTCCCTCTCGCGGCGCTTCCAGAAGAGTCAGTCCGAGGAAAGGAGGAATACTAACCTGCCTCAATAAGTGTGCCAGGGAGAAAGTGAAACTATTCAATTTCACAGTTCAAGTTCATCAGCCTTGCTCTTGAAAACTGTACACGGCGACTGTGTCAAGCAGGTACTTACGAACATGTAGAATCAGAATTCTTCCTTTTCTTAAGTTCGGAATCGGTTTGTTTACTGTAAAATGTGAATCCCCGTTCCAAAACTGCTTTTCCCTTGGCTATGGGATTCCCGCGTTAGCTTCAGCGACCTTCAATTAGCTGTGTCAAATGTGTGCATCACAGACACAAGAATCGGTCAACGGCTGAGGAAATTTGTCTTGAGTTAGTTGCATTAGACAAGAACCCGTAGTTGTTACGTTGTACATTTTAATTTTCTGTCTTAAACAAGTGTAAATGCAGTTACCTCAGCCGTTGCTATTAAACACGCCATAAAATCCCCCCCCTTTTTTGAGTGATTTATTTATGAACGCTCTTTAACATCTCAGATCATCAGCGTCCCATTCAACTCAGGGCGTGAAACAGCCGACAAATTTTTGCTCAGAGGCCTCTCTTTCAGGCTTGAGGTTCTTTTTCGTGGCGTAAATGTACGACACGGGACCCACGGCTTTACTTCCCTTCCGAAGGAAGCCATACTTAGGATTTTTACGTCCGAAAAAATACATCGGTCCTGGCCGGGTTCGAACCCGCGTGCTTGGGTGTAGGAGGCAAGTATGGTAACCACTACACCACCAGGCCCGACTAAAATTTCCTTCTGAGAGAATGTTCAATATCTGGGTAATTTGTTTTGCAATATTAAAACTGGCACGGTTTATATCTAATCGATTTATTTCCACGTTGTTACACTGACTTTGTGTTTGCAACTTTTCTTGCAGATTATCAAACACTTTCTCATGAGCTACTTTACTGTACTCCTCTCCATGTGAAACTTATCTTAATATTATGTGATGCATACGACATAGCGGTACCACAATGTTTTTCAATCTTTAAACAGTACAGCATATGATTTCTCCTATTGAAAGACAAATAGGCAACACACTCTTGCACTGATTATGAATGGCACAGCACTGACACTATCTTTCCTCTCCACGTGTCCGTAGTTCATTTCGCCGTGACCGCAACTGGCTCAAAGAGAGAGAGAGAGCTTATCCCCACCTTTAATCTGCTCTTTCCTTTGCTTAATTGTACAGACCCAGGCTTAAGTTCTGTTCCTCAGAAGATGTGGATCAATATCGGATATTTTTCTGAGCTATAGACATCCATTTAAGTTTTACTTCATAGCTTTTGGGATAGGGTGATAGGGACATTCCGCAAAAGTTTGTCCAATAGGCGAAATTTCCTGTCATAATGATCAAAACTCGGGTATATAAGTCCCACAAAGCACATCAATGCATCTCAGAAACTCAGTTGAAGTGTGGTATAACTTTCATGAGTTTGTGTCTTAATTTAAGGAAAAGAGAACAGTTGTCACTTTTCCATAGTCTTCAATACACTTTTAACACTTTTGAATACCAACACAGGCGGCCGAGTTCGTTAAGGCACTGATTCGTAAGCGAGAGGTATGAGGTTACATTTTCGCCAAGACCATCTTCCCGGACTAAGATTTTTTTCCAGGTTTTCCACAGTGCTCATAAATACCAAATGCCGGAAGGCACTAATCTTAGACCTGGAACGCTTCCATTCATCATAAAAGTTAGTTCTAAATTTATCATTTCATCTCATGTGTCATCAGTGTCCACCGCCTGTGGTGCCTCAATAGTAAAAACGAGCGTTATCAATTTATAAAAAAAATTTTTTTGAATAGTGTGAACCATTGTGGTAAAATGTTCCAAATCTGATTCCTTCACCTCGTTGTCATCCTTAAATATTCTCCCTTGCAGTTCTTTCTTCAATTTTGAGAAAGGATAATCGCTAGGGAGCTGGATCTGAGATGTAGGGTGGATGGACCAATTCGTTGAATGCAGTGTTCTTCACAGCATCCTTTGTAAGCTGGGTAGCGTGCATGATGCGCAAAAGGCGAACACCATGACTCAGTTACTTTTAGTTGCAATTGGCAGTTTATATAGAAGGCTGCAGTACTCGAAATAGTGTGCGTTGACACTGGTGTTTCTCTTTTTGAAGTCGGCTAACGAAATCTCCTTGCAGCACCAGAAAATTGTACTCTTTCTCATGTATTGGACAACCCTGACTTTCCTTGAATGTCCTCTAACCAGGCTTACTCCTCTCCATGAAGTCCTTTTTCGAAAGGGACATTCTGGTATACCATATTGCGCTGATCTTTTTATAATGCAAGTGTTTCAGAATTATAAAAATGACTGTTTTTGAAAGGCATAACCTCGAGCAGTTTTAGTCTCTTGTCACCCAACAGCTCTTCAAAATGAGCGATGGATTCCGGTGTCAACACATCTAATGGTCGGTCCTTGCGTTCTAATTGAAACCTTTCAGGCCAATGTAAAGAGCCAAGCTTCACCATACACTCCATCTAGACGGTCTTTAAATTCCGCAGGAGTATTTTATTCCTTTGTGATAAAAAAAGTATTATCGTTTCCGGAGCAAACGGTTTTCTTTATTATTACGTTGTAACTTTCAAAAATATGAACCACCTGCTTAGTGCTGTGGAGAAGTTCAACAACGATTTTCTTAACAGGTCTATAAATCCAATTGGTGAGCATTGGATGATCTGCAAAACAATATTCGAGAAGAAATAACGAACATTTCGGAAGCTGAACTGCAACTTATGAATCAAAATGTTTTGTTTTGTTTTTTTTTTTTTGTTTTTTTTTTGTTTTTGTTTTGTTTTTTAAGATATGCACGCTTTCTGTACTTTGTCGGTCACGCGGTGGGCGCGGTATATGCAAATACGCTGTGTACTGCCGCTCCCACTGTACTTATGGGAGCGTGGAAAGATAAAATATATGTACTGTACTTTCTTGAGATTGTATTAAGTGGTAAGGTTAGTCTTAGCGTAGTTCTAAGTGATGCCGAGACGGACGTGTGGAAAATTTGCTGTGCTAAGGATAATGACGAAAAATTTAATTGAAACAAACGTGAAAAGCGTTTGTCGTGCAGATGGAGCTAATAAACTGGCGTGTTACAAGCAATGAAGTTATTTACTTGACTATTAAAGACGGAAGTTGAAGTCAATTCTTCAGTTTTTCTGGTCATAAAAAATTTAGGTCTGGAATCTTCCACACTATTAATAAGTTTTTTTCTCTCTCTCTATTGAGAGCATAGGAAGGGCAGTTTGTTATTTTTGGTTCATAGAATTCCTGATAAATTTTTTCGTTCTCTTTATACACGAAAAACTTCTTTCGTGTTCGGATGTTTTCGTAGGCATTGTTGCTGATATTTTAAGAAGAACTGCTACTTTACTGAATGTTGCAAATGTAAATAAGTGGTAAAGGGGGATAGCTCTTGATTGTTGCTGAAATTCGCTCTTTGATAAAGAACAGAGAGTTCGATTTGAAGTCTCTGCTTGTTTAACACAGGGTAGTTTACAACCACCAGTTCTCGAATGTCTTAAAAATCCTTCAAAATTTGCAGAATCCGGAAGTTTTGCAGCATCAAGATGGTCGTTTTCTCAAGACGATCATGTTTCTGCAGTAATGCGATCTTCTACTTCTTATTCCGCTGTCTTGCGTAGGTCGATGTAGCTGCCACTTTCTGTTTCTTCTCTCGTAATCACTTCCACTTCATTCCGAATTTGTTCAACTACATTGATGAAGTTCGTAACTTTCTTATTTATTTTTATGGTCTCAATATGACTACATTGAATTTCACTATGAAGAATATCAACATGGGACATAACTTTATGAAAGAATTGTAAATAATTAACTTCTAAATTAGAACAAAGAGCTCGAGCTTCATTCGTAACTAGTCGGCTTTGTTCGCTACCGTTCGGAACGGCAGGCTCATGGAATAGGATGTCTCTAGTTCAGATAATCATTCTGTTTTTGTTTTTTTGTTTTTTTGATTTGTTTATTGATTTGTTTATTTAGGGCGCTCTTTAACATCTCGGGTCATCAGCGTCCCACTCAATTCAGTGCTTGAAACGGCTGGTAAATTTTGCTCAGGGGCCTCTTCTTTCTGGCTTGAGGTTCTTTTCCGTGCCGTAAATGTACGACATGGGACCCACGGCTTTACTTCCCTTCCGAAGGAAGTCACACTTAGGATAATTATTCTGTCAGTAATTCCAAATTCATACACAGAATTTACGATTATCGATTTGAAACTGCACCAAGTGCGCGTAAAAAAATTATGAAAACGCAGAGAGATAACAAAAAAAAAAAAAAAGTTTTGTGACACAGCTCTTTCCATTTATGAAGTTGGTGAATGTTCAAGATTTGCGCCGATTTTGTCTTCTGGTAAAACTGTACGTCTTGATGTGTTTGTTTTGCACTTCAACATCAAGTCATCAGCGTCCCATTCAATTCAGGGCATGAAATTGCCGATAAATTTTGTTCAGAAGTCTCTTTTTTCAGCCTTGGGGCTCTTTTTCGAGCCAGAAATCTATGATTTTTTTGCCCAAAAACACTCGTCGACCCTGGCCGGACTCTACCCACGATCTTGGGTCTACGAGGCAAGTATGGTTTCCCTAGACCATCAGGACTGACTTTGTTTTACAATGACCAGCAATATGAAAATTATTCTCAAATTTGTGAATTCCAATTTTGGAAGGAAACAATTGCCCAAGCAACTTCCGAATAAATTTCTCAGGAAGCGACAGCTGATTCGTAATTATAATATTTACCCAAAAATACTTTGCTCTAAGCCTAAAGTCTTCGCGAGCGAATGGCTGCCAGGAAGTTCAAGGACAGGCAGGCAGGGGCCTTGAGTGGGAAGGGTAGACGCAAAATTCCGTGCGAGCGGTAAGAATATTCTGTACGCCGATACTTTAAGTACCGTCGCTGGGGGCTGAAGACGCAAGGGGAAAATAAATTGCTGCAATAGCAATCTCCGTGCTCAGTTTTAACAGCGCGGCTACTAGTAACCAACTATGCCTGTAAGGAACTGGTAATGAAGGTCGCTGTAATCAAGTCTCCGCTACACTGGCCACTTTTAGCTATATCAGACGGTACTTATTAAGGAACCGCCGCTGTTGTGCAGCATTAATCAGTTGAAGCAACAAACGTGCAGTGCCAACTGCTGAATACAATGAAATAATTATAGGTTAATGAGCACTGCGTATGTCGGCATCTGAAAGCACTTGAAACCGGATATTACAAAACTAATATGGATTCTATCTACTGTTGTTACTCTGGTATTTTTGACCGAGTCCGAGACATTTCATGAGCCTCTTAAACATATGCACCGTGGAACACAAACTCCATCTCGTAATCTCCGATTAATATAGTGTATAAAATGTTTGGTGCAATATATTAAAGTGCCAATTATTAGACATGGACTTGCCTCTTGCACATTCAGTATTAGTTTCAAAATATAAAACGGCTGTTCCTGAATACATCCTAATAGCACAGAATTGATTAACTCTGTTGATTAATGAATTCACCTCTTCTTGAGATTTTTGTATTCTGAATAATTTTTAACTAATTCTCCTGCTCCGAAAGCCCTGAGTACTGTCTTAATTACCTTCAATTTTGTAATAGTTTCTTTTGCCATTCTTTTCAATGTACTGTTAACTGTTTACATTCCGTTGGATTTCAACGGAATGTCCATTTCGAAGCATATATTTGCTCTCTGCTAGCTTGTCTCGATTAATTTAAATAGCCTGTTCTCGTTTCTGTACCTGTAGAAGGTTCGATCTTACGAAGACAATGGCTGTTCTATTCTCAAGAGTTGAAACCACTTTACCTCAGGGGATCTCGCAGAAATAGGGGCTCTGGGGTCGATAGGAAAGCAATAAACTCGGATGCCGAACCAAGAATCTACAGGGTGGTCCAAAAAAGGTAGCGAACACTAAATACTTCAGTAAGTATTTATACACAGCGATTATCTATAATACAACTATGTGTTCTATATGCCTTCCACTATTGTGTACTACATGTTCCATTAGGTCTATCATCCTAGTGACCAATAGCATCACACTACTCCTCTGTTATGCTATGTAGTACTGTTTCAGCGTTTTCACGAAGGTCGCCGAGACTATGAGGAATGGGTCTGAAGTATTGTTCTTTCAGTAACCCCCACAAAACGCATCACACAACGACAACTCAGGACTTCATGAAGAATATGGAAATCTGAGTGTCTCGAAATCAGCCAATCAGGAAACAGTTCTTGGAGTAGGCGCATTTTCTATGATCAGTATGGGAGGTCGCTCCATCTTGTTGAAACCCTTGCTCCTTTACATCACGATGGTTCATTGTGCAAAATGTGTCTAAATCCTCATTAAAACTTTCAATAACCGGCTCTGTACGCTTCTGATGTGACGTTAATTCTGTTTCCATATGCATCCTTTATGAAGTATGGCCGATGATTGCATGGGAAGACACAGCGGCGAACGCACTCACTTTCTCTGAATATAACGGGTTTTCCCAACAGAGCATTTTGTTTATTAAGATGACCACTCAGTACCACAGTGCACGTGCTATGAAGTCTGGCTCCTTCAGCTCGTCGAATACCTGAATTCAATCAAAGTGTGTTCCAATAACGCCAAGCATGCATTGAACACTGCTGCTGGATATCCGCGTTCACTTTTATTTAGAAAAGAGAGGACTATTTGCATCACTCGTCCAGTATTGTCATCAGCTCTTCCGGCCCTTAGTCTTCCAGACTGCCCTTTGTTATGATTCACAACTGAGCCTGTGGTCCTAAACATGTCCACCCAATGCATATTTTTTTTCCTGTGGTGATGGTTTTGAAAATTCTCTTCAAAACCCTCCATCACAGTTTTCAACGACAGTACAGCCTTCCATGCATCATCAAGCTGCGAAAATAATGTTGGACAGCCCAGAAACACGCTCTGTTATGACATACTGCAACATGGTTGACCCAGTTACTGTTACCTATTACAAAAGGAAAGATTCAATTAATAAAATAAATCACATACATTTTCAGTTACCTCTGTTTTCGGACCATCCTGTATATCCCAGCAAAGTGCTAGAGCTGAGCGTTTAACCTGTTACTAACACGTATATAATGGTGAAGTCTACTATACGAATAACAGGAAAACAGCAGTATGCAAATTTTCATGATTAATCCTCACTGTCTTCTGTTCCATTTCTTTTTAATATTTCTCCATAATTGTTTTTAATTTATAGCTTTATAACACGCAGAAAGAAATCTTGGAAAAAATCTATAACTAACAAAATGATAACTGGCATCTTAACAATATGAAAATAATAATTAGCACACACAGTAAATTAATTATAACGTTTTCCCTCTTTAGCCAGCAATTGAATAGTCTGAGATGTCTGCCGACATCTTATTTTCAAGCGCGAAGATCTCTATGAAAATCCATTAAGCAAAGAGCGGAATGGTTAGGGGAGGGGGTAAGTTATGCATGAAATCCATTCATCCAGCGATGAAAGGAAATGTTTACGTCGGAGTTACTTTCAGAAACGCTTTCATAGAAGTGCTTCTTCGCAGGAATCCATAAAAGATATGAGCACCTTTGATGTACCAAGATATTACCCTTATATAACACAGGGAATAAAAGGCGCGCCTGAATTTTAGATGACTGAATAAAAACAAAACCCAGGTTCGAACGCTTGCAAACATCGCTTTAGTTTCCTCTAGAGGAAATACGTGAAATACATCTTCAGTAGAAAATAGACGTAGCTAAATTTTTATTTCTTCTTAATTTTTTTTTAAAATACCATCGTATAACAAACGGCGAAATGTAACAAGACGTCTATTTTCTAAGTGGATTTCATGCTTATAATTTAACCTTTTCTTTCCCTCTATTCATTACTAATCGCCTTCTAACTGTTGTTAATACACTGAACTTAGGGAAAATAAAAGATAATAAATTCAAATTTTGAATCATTTCTATAATTGTTCGTGATAAAATCTTACTTTACTAAAATAGGACGAATGTGTTGTGGAAAGAACATTATTAATGCTTGAATCTTATGGAATTTTATGCACATTTCATCCATGCTAGGTATTGGCTAACTCAATTATCTAATGACACGAGCGACGGTGTGAACTGAATCGGCCGATAAGCCATTGTTCACGGTCAGCTGGGAAATACAAGAGTCGGTGGTAGAAACTAGAGTGAGTCTGCTTACTGATTTCCCCGTTCCTAAGCAACGTTTTAGAAGTACTGGTATTTCCATCTCTTTCTAGGTCGTTCCCCCGATGTAGTTCATTCAGTGAATCATCTTAGGTAGTCTTATCACTTTCCATCCTGTTTGTATGATCTTTCCGTTTATTTCTGTATGTTTTGCATATTGGTCCTTCCATCGATCTGGTTCATCCAGTTTGTATTCCTAATTGTTAATGAATATCATTATTAGATCTCTTCTAGTCATTCCTACTAGCGATCTTATAACTTTCATTTGGGATGCTTCAATTGGTCGTTCTTCGTTCTTTTTTTTTTTATGATTTATTTATGGACGCTCTTTAACAGCTCAGGTCATCAGAGTCCCATTTAACTCAGGGCGTGAAACGGTCGACAAATTTTGCTCAGAGGCCTCTCTTTCAGGCTTGAGGTTCTTTTTCGTGGCGTAAATGTACGACACGGGACCCACGGCTTTACTTCCCTTCCGAAGGAAGCCATACTTAGGATTTTTTCGCCCCGAAAAAAAATCCATCGGTCCTGGCCGGGTTCGAACCCGCGATCTTGGGTTTAGGAGGTAACCACTACACCACCAGGACCGACGTTCTTCGTTCTTGTTCAAGACCCCAAATTCACTACCTTACAAAAGTCCGCTTACTTACTGTGTTATAAACTCTTAAATTATATCTTTTTTCGTTTGTTTTCTAAAATTTCTTTTTAAAGCCTCGCTAAATTTCCACCCGAGTAAACGTGTAAATATCTTTATATCTATTAAAAGTGTTTGTAATATGCAATGTGTTACGTATGGAAAATGCTATGGGTATTTTCCCATTATGACTTGTAACTATTTCTCCAAATGTACCTGTCGGTCCTGGTGGTGTATTGGTAATTATCCTTGGTCCTAAACCCAAGATCGCGGGTTCAAACCCGGCCAGAATCGATGGTTTTTTTCGGACGTAAAATTCCTAAGTATGGCTTATTTAAAAAGGGAAGCAAAACCGTGTGTCCCATGTCGTAGATTAATATAAAAGAACCTCAAACCTGAAAGAAGAGGTCTCTGAACAAAAATTATCGGCCGTTTCACGCCCTGATTTAAATGGGACGTTGATGACCTGCGATGTTAAAGAGCGTCCGTAAATAAACCATCAATAAAATCTAAATGTATCCTATATAGTTTATTAGTAGATTATTCACTCGGACATTAAAATCTCCTCTTATTAACAGGAAATGCGAAGTATTGTAGAATTCATCATAGAACGTTGTTGTTCCTTCATAATTCTAATATCCTTAAAAAAGTTATGTACTTTAACGATGCCACATAAGGACATGCTGGAAATGCCTATTTTCGTTTTCCACCTGTTTAAGGCATCTGCTTATGAAATTACGCATTACTCTTCTCAATTTTCTTTCAAAATTTAAAATGATTTCTTGACGGATATTATCCATTAATTCGTCTAAAGTGAGTGCAAACCTACTAATTTGAAATCGTATTACAACTTGAAACTATTATCATAGGAAGTTCTCTTGTAATCTCCTAAGAGCATGACCGGACTCGGTACAGATATACAAATCATAAATGAACACTCTTTGTAGAATAGAATACTTAATATTTAGCCATTTAGTATTCTTGGCAGGCTTTACTCTAGGATTACACACGTTTTCTTCCACAGTTCAAATGAAATAGACTGATTGGCGTCAAACTCAAAGCCAACGTAGCAGTCAATAAATTTCGCCCTAGACTCATGCAGCCTGACTGGCCTTGAGCGATGGCTTATCTGTCAATGCAGCTACTCCGAAACTCGTCGTTCATCAGATAATATGACGATTCAATATTTTGGAATTGTAAGCTTTTTTCAATTTGTAAATGTGAATATGTAACATTTTTCATTTATATATATTTTGAAACATGTAAAATGAGAAATTTGGTGAATAAAAACGCACGGCACCTCTGCTTTAGAAAGTAAAGGCAACGAGGGTTTGCTTGACAACTGGTGCTTCGAAGTTCCATTTCTGGTAAGGACAGAATATTCCATCCCCCTTCCGGAAGCTTTACTTCGCTGTAGTAACTTCAGGTGCCGGCAGATTTAAAGTTCGTTCTTAGCATTCATCATCTGGAACACATGCATACGATATTATCATCTTTGGTATCTCGGTCAATAAACTGCACGTGTTTCACGTGGTTCACTGGATATGTTTGTGAAATTATAGTAATATAAAATTACTGTGATACTCATTTGCGATTATTACAAAGAAGAAGAAAAAGAGTGTACTACTGGCCATCATCAACCGCACGTATTTCGTATGGTTCAGTGCAACGGACTACAAAATTATGGGAATGTAATATTACTGTGATACGAGATTCGTAACTAGCTATTGCTGAACAGAGAAACACTTTACTGAATGACTTCTACGAGACGTGATCATCTGAAACACACTCGGTCCTTATTGCTCGCTCAGCTGCGTGTACCAATCAGTGATGTAGGGGGTGAGGATAGAGGCAACTATATAGATCATCATACCCCGATAATAGCTGCAGTTGACTTCGTCGCTGTCTGTGCGGGCGCTGAGCATATATTTTGGCGGCGATTCCGAATCTTCCAAAAGTGGATGATTGAGCTTGATTTAAATTTTAACTGCGGAGGGCTCTCAGCCGAGTGAATTCCATCGTCGCATGGATGCGGTAGGAAAGTTGTATTAAAGACAACAACGAAAGACTGAGCACATGTGTTTCGGGCAGAACTTCAGCAAATGGGCTACTTAAGGGGAAGTTGTATCGAAAAGTCTGTCCGCAATGGGCTGAGAATGCTTACTGAAACTCACAATAAACAGTGCATGGGTTTATGTCTCCAATGCTTGTACCAATACGAGGAAGATGATGACTTTCTCCTGAGCATAGTGACCCTACGGCTCTAATCTATCACCTTGCGACTTTAAGAAAGTTCTGAAAGACAAGAGCTTCCACAACGGTGATGGAGGAAAGACTGCGGTGCGCAACTGGTTTACGCAGCAACCTCATTCCCCCTATTCGGACACTTGTGAAGCAGTGATATGTCTGTCTGACTTCTTCTAAGACAGTAACTCACTTCTATTGTTCTTGTGTTTAGTTCATAACTGATTGTATTGGTTTATATTAATAAATGGGCTCAGACGGGTTTCAGTTGATCACACCTCATGCAACATCATGCGTAAAAGAGAAGTGCATCCAAACTGCGTTCTATACCAGAATGCAACTTGATTTTATTTTTAGTGATATGTTAATTCACAAAATAATGGAGATTAGAACAACTCTGATACCATTATCTTACCCTGTAGGATGAGAATTTATTAACCTTCGAGTTAATATGGACGGTATATGTCCATCATTAAGAACCATTTTCTGGACAAGCATGTTTCAGAAGAGAATAATAATACAATTCCGAACTTTAACGATGTTGAAACTCTACTGTAGGATAAATTTTCGCATCCTGGAGGAATTAAGAGGGGGCATCTTTCTAAAAGAAAATTGTAACTATTGAAGCTTCATTTTATCAGCGTATGCCAAAAATATATTTAAAAAAATTGGGAAAGTGATGGTCGGCGGCTTCAGTATTTACGTACTAAACACTTTTACTGAATGGCGTCCTTTGTTGCCGATAGTGTATGCGAAATGCAGTAACAGGAGTTTTTCAACTTATCAACAATAGTTTGGAGCATAATTACTGTTGTGTAGGTACTAGCTGTGCTGCAATTCCTATCTCTGTTCCGTGCCTTCCTACTTTCTGTTCTCTTTGTCTCTCTCCTCCTCGGTCAGTGAAAAAAGAAGGAAAGAAACCAGAATTCCACATTCTATAATGAGACAGTCCCGAGGTCTGCCTTCTGTTCCCGAGTTCGATTCTATTTTTCCCTCAATAGGATGATCCTTATGGCGACTATGGTGGATCATAATCATATCAATTAACCTTCCTCTCCACTGGGACAACTATGGGCGTCCCGGCTTTAGAAGTCGGCTGCAATACCACCACGCCATGGGAGAATGCCCACGTGTTCGTGTGAATCAGAATAAAAAATATTTAATGAAATGGCAAAAATTAGAAGAAATATGCATCGTTTTCTATAATTTGGCGACATTTAATACAAATATCACAGAGAGCAGATCACTAATTTTTTATATATCTGCCATGCGTATATTTATATCTTGATAACTTGCATTAGTTTGCGTATGGATGGATGGCCTGAGGCGGAACTTGAGCGTTGCTCAAGGCTGGCCTTTTGTACCTTCTCCCCCAATGAGAAGACTCCGGGAGGAAGGGATGAGGTGTGGAAGACGCCGAGCGGCAAGGATTTGTGGGTGGTGACTGCTCGGACAGATAGAACACCCCGACATCGATAAAACCCCCTCCTGAGCTGTACGAACCCCTCAGAAGACCCGCTTCCATTCCAGACGTCGGGGCAGAAAGCTTTCATTAGTGCAAGCCACCGTCACACCACACCAACCCACCTCAAACTTTCGACCTCGTAACAGAACCAACGGAATGTAATGAGAGAGTGGAAAATTAATGGAATGTAAATATCAATCCTAACATTTGCCTAAGTGACCAGGGGGAGGGGGGAATGGCGGACCTAATGCAAGTGTTAAGCGTACCGCCTAAGCCACGTCTCTTGGTCTAGCGTTGTCATGTTTCTGATTCCCAATAGACTGACTACACTCCCCACTATTAATATAGTATAGAGTTACTGCTTCAAGTTTGTGACAACCTCAGTGCTTCTCTGTTAATATTTGCTACATTCATAAACAGTCTTTGAAGCGCTTCTAGCAAGTCCGATGGGTCTTCTCGAAGCTCTAATTCATAACTTCTGTATTTTCAGCGACTGTTCCCTTTGACGCTTTCACGTTGTGACCCCGAGCAGGGCGCATAAAGCACGACTTCCTTTTGTTCATTGTCTCTTTTGTCCGTTCTTTTTATACTTACTCAGCCTACATCCCAATTACTGATCCTGGAATCTCTTGCAATTAATCATTTGGGGTTAAACCAACCGTAAAGCAAGAGCTCTGAATGTTAAAATTAACTAATGCGGTGTCCTTCAAGTATTAATATAAACATTCTACCAGAACATTAAACATTATCTTCTCAGGCTATTCAAACACGAGATACCAACCTCTGCTCGCTGTTCAGGCTAAGATGGATTACATCCAACTGGAGTGATGTCTACATCTCATTCAGCCTTCATGTATAATGGTCCGGGCTCACATCCAAGTCATTAAAAGGCGAGGAAGGATTGCTGTGTCTAAGAAGAGCAAGAAAAACACTCATATGCGACAAAAGACAGAATGAAAACGAAACGAGAGATACAGTGAAAAAGACAGGATTGAATGGATGGAAAATTGCCTGATATGCCCAAACTCAATTCCAAGCATTATTCATTTCTGAAGCAATTTGCTCACTCACTTAGCACAACGATTAGTCCAATATATGCGCCTTCAGTTTCTGTCTGATGGAGAAGTGAAAATACGTATGTACACTCATACAAATACTATGAAATGTTACACAAGTCTTTGGTTTCATAATTTTTCAATTTGAATAACTTTAAACAAAACAAAAAGTCAGATATGGGGGAAATTTAAAACCAAAGCTGATTAAATTTTATGTTTCACCCCTAAAAGCCCATCATGAACACCTATTTCAAGTTTAAATGACACCCCTACAATTTGATACTTAAATTTCAAAATGTATTCAATTGTTTTTGTTTTCTGTACTTGCCTAGCAGCCTATACTAATGTTTAATTTTGGACAGAATAAAAATTAATCTATTAGTTGTGGAATAAAAAAAGAATTTTGGTATAAAATTATATTTATTCATATTAAAGTAATACAACGATTTCTGAACTGCTGAGTAATCTGTTACATTTTGTTCTTTCTTCTAGGGTATGCAGCTTTTTGAATCAATTTATTACAAAACATAACTATTATATTAAATGCTCACTGGTTTTTATTCAAGTTCAAACTACAAGACAGCAACCCAGGTTGCCAGGCAACAATAAAAAGGCAAAAGATATTATGATAATTCATTTTAAAAATTAAGGATCACGAGGTAGAGATTTGAAATTACAAAGGCTGGGAATAAAACTAAAACTTAATAAATATGGTGTTAAACTTTCCCCTCAATATCTAAATTGGTGTTTTTTAAATGTATGTTAAAAAGAGCGTTATTCATATTGGGAAGTTTTGATATAAAAGCCAAGTATAAATCCACAATTGCTTTTCAAAGTGTGCTATTATGTATATTTTGTTCAAAGACTTGGGAATATAATACTTTCTCTAAGTTAGAAGCATGAGGCAATTATCTTGTCGCAGAGTTAGGAAGAGTGCAAGAACCTTGTGGAAATAAAACTATGCTCTAGATCAGTGAATAGGAGTAGGCCTTGAAATGTGCGACTGTCAGTTTGGGGTCAGGGTCCTCTGTAGTAATTATGAAACCTGTGTTGTCACAAGAAGAAACCTACTGGATACCATGACCAAAAAGGAAAAGTTTTGTAGCTTCCATCTCGTTAAAGATACTGACTGGGCTTCAAGTAGTTTGTTTAAAAAATGTGTGACAGAGACTACGGTAACATGAATAGAAAGAACTGACAATGTGAACTTAAGACAGAAAATAAATATCCCCATCTTTCTTTGTCATCCACGAATAGTAAGGACCATGTTACTTAAGGCGAACAGTATACATAGACACAGATCTCACTACTTCAGCTCGATGTGTGTTTTATAGTTTTATCAAGAGTGTTTTGCAATGCTGGAGTTGTCCTTTCAGTGAAACAACTGACTGCGGACTCCAGAGGGAGTTGCTATAGCATTTCCTTTGTAAAGGCTATTGATGACCAAAGAGAAGATATCTAAATTTTCTGATTGGAGAATACCAAACTGAGAGTAATTTTGTTTTAAAACCAAGTAGATATGTTTAGTATTTAAAGACTATAACCAGTTTCTTCAGTTATCATAGCAAAATCTTCATAATATGAACGTATTGGGTATCTTATACTTTTAAACCTTAGGTTAAAGCAATTCTTGAAATTTTGTTCTGTTTTTTTATATAACTTAACTCCATATACAATAGTGACAAGGTTCGTAGGGAAATTCATTGAGACTAAAAGCGCAAAGAATTTACTGAGATCAAGTCGTCCCAAAAATGCAAGTGATTAAAATGAGTCCTCTGCTCTGTGTGTAAGGAAATTAAACCAAAGCTCCGTGTTGAAAAGCCTTAAAAGTGCCAGGGAACATCCTTCTAAAAGTAAATTTCTGGAGAAGCTTTTAGAGAACAATCCCAATTTGAATTAATAATGGAGTGCGTCAACAAAAATACAATTTTTCTTAGACAAGCTCTAATCTGACGTGCAGCTAAGTTCTGCCTGAATGTATTTGTTAATAGACACAGCTGCCGACATTGGTCATATGTAAATGCACAATGCATGTAAGAGGGCCACCGCAGCATTCGCAAAAACTTGATGTTTGGGCTAGAATTTTGGAGGATTCTATCATAGATCTTTTCTTCTTCAATGAGGCGCTAAACTCAGATAGATACTTAAATCAGATATTGGTGTTATACTTTTTTTTTCCAAATTCAGTGTACCAAGAGCTTTCCGGAAATTATATATTTTTCCAACAACATGGAACTCCAACCCACTATTTAGTACTCGAATCGGAGTTTCTTAAAACTTTGGATTGATAGGTAGGGTAACATAGTGACCGGCAAGATTCCATGTTTGTTGGTCTTAAACTTCTTTCTATGTGGCCATTTGAAGTTGGTAAATATTTCGAGAAAAACCGAATAACTTATAAAATCTACAGTATCAAATAATGAAAGGGGAGCAATGTGATTTTTTAATGATAAACTGCCACAGTGTCAAGCAGCTAAGAGCTATCGGTTTCAACATATTTATTTTTTTTTATATTATGCCAAGAGAAAATTAAATTGATTTCAGTATCGGTTTTCCGTTATGAAAATTTCCCTTGATTAGGACGGTTCCCATGGCTTAACAACTTTTTTTTTCATGGGTGTTTTTCTGTGTTTTTTAAAGGAGAGTTTTATTGTTTATTAAACGCTTTTTCTTGGTATAGAAACTCTATTTATGCACAAGTATCTCGTGTGGGTACCTGTTGAAGTACTCGTAATGAACATTATTCCAAAATGTAAAAATATTGGATGTTCATTCAAAATTGAGAATATTGAAAACTTCCTGTTAAATCGGAATTAGAAATAATCGGTAATATACTTTTTGAGTTCCCATAATATGACCATACACCGCACAGCGAGTTTCATATCAATAATTTGTAAATTAATGTATAAATAAATAATCAAAGTGCATCAACAAAATGGAAATCAATGCTTCAAAAATTATATAGGTGGTGACGTAACTTCTATACATTATTATGCGATCGTTTTTATTCTATAGTTCTTTTATAGTTAGGAAACTGAGCATAAAACCGTTCAGAGTGATACTCCCACAATGCAAGAGTACAAACAGTACAGCAACTGCTCCATTCGGACACGTTTTGAGCAAAGCGAGTGTAATAACCAGCTTTTTGTGTCTGCAGTTGATTAAACCTACCGCATGTCGAAACTGGCCACTACTATATGGACTTTTCGCGCTAGGAAAAAGCAAAATTCGCGCTCAGAGAATAATGGCTTCAGTGGTGGCGTCGTCACTTCTGAATACAACGTTATTTAATTATTTATCGAAATATCAAGCTGATCACTTCCTGGGTCTAGTGGTTAGTGTTCCTGACTGCTGACAGGGATACCCGGGACGATTCCCAGTACCTACTTAGGATTTTTTCTAAATTAAGCAGGTACGGAAAGGGGTGAGGATATTTGGAAAGCTGCCTGATAGAGAGGTGGCCATGTGATAGGCGACCGGCGTAGTGCCGGCGTACTACTGCAATACTGCCCTCTATCAGTGAAGTTCTAAAGACGGACGTAGGGAAAGCAGAGGTCGCTGCGGCAGGCAGAGGCTCACCCCGGGCTGTGGCGCCAATGAGAAGTAGAAGAAGAGCATACTGAATTTCTTACCCTAGAACTGTGATACTATTGCTTTTGCCTAGTTGTAACAGACCATCAGTTCGTTGCAGCATTGAAATTTGGTACATAGATGCTCAGGTTTCTTTATTGGTTTGTCTCTGAACGTCTACGGTTGAAGATCCAAGTGCCAAAATATTATTACTATGCTTAGCTATCATTTTTGTTTAAGAGCTATTTATACCTATAAATCGGAACTTCGTGGTCGATATAAAGCGAATTGTTATAAATAATACGTTATAAAAAGATTGCGAATATTTAAGAATTAAAATTACCACAGCAGAATGTATGTTTCCAATGTAATTCCTAATTTGAATTTTTGTTATTAATGTAGCTTTTATTGGTGTATTTAATTACTTGCTACTCTTGGTTTTCGTTACTCGACATATATTTTTACAAATACATACGTTTGGGACAAAACAAGTAAACAATGATTTACACATATGTGCCTCCTATACATATAATGTTATTTAGTCCGTTCCGGAATAATAACATGCAAGATTTGTCTTTAGGATTAATTTGTTCGTTCTGACTGCGAGAATCTGTTGTATTATCATTTTTTACCCGATGAATAAGTCTGTAGAATAGGAAAATAGTAATTTGAGTGTTTAAATTATTAATTTAATTACCTCACCTACTACATACGAGTTTTCTTCACATTTGTCTGTGATAAATTCCCTATGCTGAAAAGAATGACAAAAACAAATAAAATAAAACTAAGCATCCTCTTTTTTTATCGAATTTACTTCTCTTTTCGCTGCACAGAGTTTTAATTTTTATGTGCCCAGAATTTGGCGGTGACTTTGAAAGCAAACCTGAATAAAATTAATGTATATTCTGTTGATTCCGCCAAAACCTCACAAACCAGTTCATGCATAAAACAAAAGTGATTTCATTTGACAGTTCCAATCGAATCTTTTGTTATTTGTAGAGCCCAGATTTATTACAAAATGTACAAGGGTAGATCCATAAGTTTCCGGCCTCATCGATAACGATTATCGCCTTCACAAAATCTTATCTGGTGTCATCCCTTGTCTATTAAGTTACTAATTGCTGCTGTAACTTCCACCCCTCGTGTTCAGTTCAGATATAGTTACATAAAGAAGGCTATATGTAGAAGTTCAAAATGGAGCATCGAATTGTTATTAAGTTCTTCACAAAAGAAGGACTTACTCCAAATGAAATTAAACAGCAATCAGTCGGTGTATATGGGGAAGCATCCCCCTCATATTCTACCGTAAAGAATGGGTCAAACATTAGACGCTCAAACTATAAACTATATTTTTCCACTTAGTACTACAAAATATTTATGATACTTCAGTGTTACCACCTTTGGTTTAATATGGATTGTTTGTTTATTATTCTATTTAATCGAATGTTTTATAATGTATTGCATATTTGTTTAATTTTTACATTCCTCACGGCGGTTTCCGAATTAGACCATAGTTCTATTAATGCAATTGCATAATAACTAATAACTGCTCTCAAAGATTTATTTTCATTTTTAATCAAATTGGCAACCCTGAACTATTTCAGGCTGCCAGAAAAATTATTAACAGGTAATCCTATTATTGCTCACACCATAGACCCCATTATTAGCTTCTTTTAGTGTCAGAAAATTACATTTTAACAATAATATATAAATAAAATACAATAGCATAAAATGTTTGATTTGTAATTCTATTCGAATAAAATATAACTACTTATAACACAGCGATATTGGCAATTTCATCTAGAGAATTAGATAACTTCCTTTCCATGCTCCTAGTGATATACACGAATGTTTCTCGCTGAAATAAATTTAATGTATAATTACTAGATTGTCTGTAAACATTAATAGAATATCATATTATTAGTGCTAAAGGTAATTTTATTTTGTTCGTAGGTGCTCCTACATACTGTAATAAAAACTAGATGAAAATAATTTAGAAACTTGACCAAGAGCAACAACGATTAAAAAAAAAACCAAAACATTGCATGTATTTAAAAGGCTCTGATAGCTTTAACAAAGCATACGTAGCATTTAGGAAACTAAAACTGCCTTCTAAATTGAGACTTTAAATAATGTTTCTCTTATCTGCATGAACGATTCTTTATTTTAGGCTGCTAAAACACTCTGACTAGGGGGAGGAGATAACTTTTGAGATAGGGATAATTTACCAGGAGAACGAAACATCGCTCCAGCTTAGCTCACATTATGGGCTTTTGGTCTTATAAAAAGCCATTAATAATTTTCCTGTGAACCAGCATATGTCTACACAGTTGTTGGTATAGACAACATGTAAAGTGAATATGTTCACCCAGTTGTAAAAGGAAAGGCCTAAGAAAGTAGCCCAGGAAGAAGGTCAGCGAAGTGAATGTCATATCTGGAGTGTTAGGACTATTGCATCACGCTACACCAACAGTCCAAATAGATTTGTTGATAATAGTTTTAAGGTTCCACTTCTTACACGTGAACGATTTCTCTTACCTTGGTTCATCTTTTCTTCCTTATTTCATCTATGGTAATTTTAAAACATACTTTTCTACTTTTCTGCTTCCTAAACATTTTACTTCCGTTTATTAATCTTCTTGCCAAATAGTCACGTTTTTTCTAGATTAGCATTTTCTTTCCGTTAAGTCTTACCTTTATCTTAATTTTTTCGTCAGTGTTATTATTTCCATTGTCATCACAGAACCCGAGCTTGTATTCCTCTCCTTCGTCCTTAATTTTTTCTTACTTTCTTTTCTGTTTAACTATTAATTGAATGGTGAGGTTATTTTATTTATGGGCCGACAGACTGCGGCTGCGTACTTGGAGAATCCAGAGGACGTGGCCGTATTATGCAAGTACAAATAGCAGCTTGTAGTTATTTTGAGGAAGGCTTTGTCAGCGAATGATTATACGATACTCTTTACTTTCATCGTGTATAAATTGTGTGCTAATTGTTCTCGTTAGTTATGTCATTACATAAACATAAGTCTTGAAGAACTGGTTTCTTTGTTCGATTCATATGTGAAAACGGATTCTTGCAAAGAAATGATAAAGCAATTCTCAAGAAAATATCCTGACAATCGTGTCCAGGTAGAGAAACTATTCGCCGACACGTTAAAAAGGTGTGATCGCTCATTGACAAGAAACGTGTTCCGAACCGCCTTGTCCTTGTTCCTAGTCAGAAGCCGCAATGTATCGCTGCTGAGGGGCATCATTTTTCTACATCTACGCAATACATGTTTTTTGCATATTACTACCATCTTTAATTACAATATCATTTTATACTTTCAGTACAAATATAAATACTAAAATAAAACTACACGCGCGACTCTTTATCTCCCTTTATTTGTTGCGGCGGTTGCACTTCCCAAAGGAGGACTTTGCCCACATATTTATTTTAAATGTTGTTTTGAGAAAAATGTTCACAATATAGTAGAAATCGGAGTATTTTATATATTCTTAAAAAGGTAGCCAAACGCGATTCCTTATAAGAAAATTTGAAAATATCGAATAAATTATGGCCCCTTACTAATTCTCTAGGACTACTCCTAAGGAACATCGCGAAATAATTTCAGATGCATTTGTCTTCCTTGGAAACAAAGATTATGCGAAATTTTTATTAATATAAAATTTATTTTACCTACTATAAGATTGGAGAGAAGACCTTACATTCGATGATCCACGAAACACTGGCCCAACAGAGCAAGCCCAGCCTCAAGCGTGCTTAAAGCCCAGGGCAGATGGACTGGTTTTTAATGGGTCATCCTGTATCACTCAGTTTAGTAAAATTAATTTCTTAAAATTCAAATTTTAGCTTTATCTTAAAGTCTATTGGTACTGGTAAGGTCCCAAATAATACACTCCGTTACTACAAGATACCTTAAGTTGTATTTTGTAGTTATATTTAAGCAATAAATGCTTTATCTCCTTCAAAATATAATTGAATCTATTTATGCTTGATAACATCTACGCCTAGTTTTACTCGGTGTTTAGTGCATACTTCTCTGGTGCACGCAGTTTCCTTATATTTAGTTACAATGGTTACTGCATTGTCTAGGATATTGTTACATTTTCCTTTGATGCTGATGGTTTACAACGAAAACGAATGGTCTTTATGGAATGTAGGGGATTTATGGTTACTTCGCATGTCTGATATCATACGTAAGCATCGGAATTGTTAAGCTCTTAACATCAAGTTAGGTACACTCATACTACTAGGTCAATACAAAGCACCATCCGCTGTGAGAACTGATTCATGACAGGCATAAGGGGAGAGATTGGTTTGTAACTCGTGATCTATTGTAACCCCCACCTATTTCCTACAGTCCAGTACCAACATAACTTCATTCTGTTTCATTCTGGTTTATGTGCTTAGAAGTTCCAATGCCTACTGAGTTTCATTGATGAAGACCAACAATATCCTTTTAAATTTTGTAAATTTGAAAAGTGTCAGCCATTTAACTACATTTTAAATAATCATATCTTATCTTTTCTTTTTATTCCACTTCCTCCTGTTCTTCAAGGAAGACCTTCTGGCCTGCTCCTAATTAGAAGAGATTAGGATAGGGTTGGATTTTTTGATGTTTGGAATTTATGTGGTTATATTGATATGTTACATTTGAAAACCTTTAATCAGTCATTCTTAATATATCTCATAAGTGTGTGTACTAAATTATTTTACTTAGCTTAATAATATTTATATTGCCGTTTGTTATTCGTCATAAGGACTGTAGGTATTCAGCAATACGTCTCAGGTACTTCTTTTTAGCTAATTTATTACCCTCCTGCCAGCCTTTGTTTGTTGTATAGTTCTCTGAACTATTTACTAATGAAAATGCAAGCAACATTTTTTAGAATTATGATAAGATTTTCTTAACTTTTGTTATGTTTTTAATTTGTTCTTTTTGTTTTACCTTTTAAGAATAGCTTTAGTTTTCCACAAATGTTTTAAAAGAAATGTATTTTAACTTAAAGGTATTACCAGCTATTTCATATCCTGAGTAATTAAAATCCTGCACTTTGTACTTTCAAATTCTTCAACACTATTTTAAATGTTCGTTTTAGAGTAAACGGCCCATATTCTTTATTTTTTTTAACTTGCATATTCAGGTTATTAATGATCATAATATAATCAATCTAACACGTAAAATAATGTCATTTTTAGCAAAATAACTTGACAATTAGTATATACAACTGTCTATATCGGGTAATTAATGTTACAGGTATCACTTAACTTAGCTTGCCATTCTAAAACTTTTGTCTCCATACCTGTGCATATGTCCATGTGAATAGGCGATGTCATTTTTGGCACTTTTAAATTAATTATTTCTTACAGAATTATTATTTAAGTTTGTCCACGCTGATTATGTAATTTTATAGGATTTAAGTTCCTAATTATTAGCTTTCAATAAAAACATATTTATTTAAATGTAGTATATAGCAATTTGTCTCAAATTAATTTATCAAATATTTTTATGATTTGAAAATAGCAATATATATTATTTCTTTGTTTTTGCGTAATTTGTTGCACTATAAAACATCTAACGTGTGTATTTTTATCTTGAACATTATATAATTCATTCTTTTAGATAGTATGAATATAATGAGCAAATATGAAAAGTTTACACAAGTTAATTACGAACTATTAGTTTTAATATTATTGTCCTTATAAACTCAAGCTTGATTTTTGGCTAATGTAGGATGTTTTATTATTATTAGGTAAAATGTAGCTATACTTTAAGGAGGTTTTTATATAATATGTTATACTCCTAAACGAATAGAATATACATTTGTACATATTTTATTTCGTAACACGTATTCCAGCAATTTTATAGGGCTTTCGAATCGCATTCTATAAAATTTATCAGTATTATTTCAATTTTGCATTTAAAAGTTTACTTTTTACATATTTTAGAACGAAATGGGAGACAATCTAATATGGCATAAACTGTAATATCAGTAAACCTCTGCCTTTGAAGACAGAGGCGGCGGAAAGACCAAATAAAACTTCAGAACTTGTTAAAAGTTGCAAGAAATATATACTAATAGCATGGAAAATAAAACACTGATGGCAAAATAATAAATTGAAGCTTTGAACAGCAATTATGTACCTGACCAAATAACATGGATCACAAAATTCCCGCATCACTATTTTCGAGAGGCAGACGAGACATGACTAAGTTAAGCATGAGAAGTTGAGACAGTATCAGGGTAATATGATTGTTTCCTTTCTGAGAGTGTTTCAAAAAGAAAAAAAAAATAGCTTGGGATAATGCTAGCAACAATAGAAGGAGCGTTGGCTCCATACACTGCACCCAAAGGCTTCAGTTCGCCAATTCGTTATATAGCGATATGGACAAATGGATTTTTTTTCTTTATTTCCTGCACATGGCCTCCTTTTACGATTCTGGCGACTCACAGAGGAGCAAGAGAGAGGAATTGATAGATATTTGTGTTTTCGCCTCGAAACTTTTCTCTGTTCCCCACGAGAACTTTATATATCGGTCGCTTTTTGTGAACCAAGTAGAAACTCGCCCAGCAAGCAAGGGAATGGATTTATTAAAGCGTCACGAGTACTTCGCCGTTATGAGATCTGCAGAATCAAGTTTTTAATAAGAGCTTAAGTGTAGTTATAGCAAACACCTCGTCGAGAACACAGATCATTGTAAAGATTGTAAATGTCACCCACTTCTGCCGGCACGGATGACTGGGGTCGTTAAGGCACGGACTCGTGAGCGGGAGGTCTTGGTTCGAATCCCGCCAGGACTGTCCTCCCTGACTGAGGTTTTTTCCAGTCATAACTGGCAAATGCCGAATCCTTTACTAATATATCATTTCATTTCATGTATCACCAGTGTCCACCGACCGTGGTGCCTCAGGAGTAAAAACGGGCGTTAAACACCATAAAAAAAAGTCCTGCTCTTTTTTTCCCACCTATTTTCTTTAACTCCTAAAAGTCTATACGTCAGAATCCTAACAAGAAGTAGTTTCTGAATAACTATGGTTGCAAATCACACAGTTTAGTCTTGCAAAACAGTGGTTTGTAAGTTCCTTATTCTTTGTCATGGTCAATGAGTGTAATATAAATGAATCACCTGTCTCTTTCTCTTTCATAAACAATACTTAATGAACTTATACACTGTGAGATACTAATGGCATTGCATCTTGTGATGTCACAGTCTTTGTAACAGTTTTTCATTTTTACTGGTTCAGCAAATTACGGATTATGCCTATAGGAAAGCATTTCACAGATCAAGAAAGCCTTCTTCTGCAACATTTGCTAGTTCAAATATAAATATATAGTATAAAATAAACAAACACGTGCATTTATTCAGAAAAAAAGTATGCGGGAAGATTTGCATAGAATTCGATGCCAATTCTAAAAGTGCTAACGTAAATCATTTTTACTATTTATTATATAGTTGTGTATTTTCTGTCTTTCGTTCTTTTTCTTTCAGAAAGGCATTGCCCAGTTAAAAACTGTGAGAAAAAATTAAATTCCGCAAGAAAGTGGAATTTTCTTCCAATGAAGTCGTTTTCTGAAGACACTTGGCGGTCTTCCTGTAGGTAACAACCGGAATCTTGCATTGCTTAAATACAGAACTGCTTGTGATGTGATTAACAATGATACATTCCTGCTATTTCTGAAACTTCACATACACTGCTGGTCATTAAAATTGCAACACATTGTGCGTTTTCATAATGACCATGCGGTAACAATCTCTTATCTTCTCCTTTGGTTGTTTGACTGCGGTAAGGAAAATGGTAATGGACTTAAAGCTTTACAGTTGTGTAAGATGGCATTCCCAGAAGGAAAATTAATAAAACTTTTCAGCATCGACATTACTGAAATGTCTGAAAAAGTTATTTTAATAGACTTAAGTTCTTGGCCATGCCTAGAAACGCGTTAAATGTTATCTTTCAATAACAACTCCCAAATCAGATATTTCAGGACATATTTTATATGACTTTCTGCCCTTTTTGTTTTGATCTGAGGAACTCGCCCCCTAAGTTCCCAGTATTTATTTTACAACCTGTATATATCTATAGTATAACTATTCATACATAATATGTATGTCGTAGGTCCCGTGTCGTAGATTTTCAACACCTAAAAGAACCTCTGAGCAAAATTTATCGGCCGTTTCACTCCCTGAATGAGACGTTAATGACCAGCGATGTTAAAGAGTGTCCTTAAATAACCAATTAATAATAATACCGCTCGGTATGCGGCAATCTTGTACCTATGATGAGAATTGATAAGGAATTTCAAAGCTTTTTGGGTATTAATTCCTTTATTTAAAACTCTAGAGGGAGAGAGAGAAAAAACTACAACGGTAACTCATGTAACAAAAATGGGATCACACAATTTTACGAATGAGAAATAATAAATGAGGCACTTGAAACGTTGGAAAAGTGTACCAGTTTATTTACTACTATATTTGTTTCCTACAACGGGTCACTGAAACTTTGTTACAAAGAAGAAAAACTAATAAACATCATTTGGGTTTTTAAATGTCGTGTACAGTTGTGAACTCGGTTCCTTATATTACTTTACACGTCAAAGGCTTATACAGAAGCATCACCAAATAATGAGCAATCAGTATCGTCTATGTCCATTATCGAAATTTCCCTCCAAAGCGATGGAATACTACAAAATGCACAAATGTGTCGTCCCTGTTGTCTCACTACACGTCTGCATTAAATGCTGTGACATGTTCTCTGTTTGCGGTTATTCCAACATGAAACGCAGAGTGGCAATACATGAACACCCCACAATCCCTCCACATTCAGTATGCAAAATGAAAACGTGCAAGAGAAAAAGTTTTGTTTGCTGGATAATGTGTACTATTTAAACATGAGAAACAAACAAAGTAAATTAAGGCATTAGAGATTAAATGTCAGAACATGCAGAATGCTTGTTTTGCATTTCTTAAACCTTATACCAAAAGCATATTATAATAAGAAGAATAAAATATCCAGCATGTTCAGATTACATCCCTGTGGAACGATTTGTCTCTTTATCCCAGGGTTATTTCTCGTTCCGAGTTGTTATCGATTCATTGAATCGTTTTTAATTTCACTGTTCATCACACATCTATGTTTGTTGCTCTGGTACTTTAGAAACAAACTTTATAGCGAATGACATTCTAGAGGATGTTAGAAAGACAGGATCTTTGCTCGAGATGTATTGGAAGTGAAACTTTCTGTCACTATCGCTTCTTTGAGGTCCTGTACAGCTGCATGAGTTGGAAAAGGATTATCGGAATTAACTCTCAGAACTGGACTCCCAGACTGAAAGCACTTCAGTGTAAACTACAGCCTGGAAAGGAATTTTTGTACGAAAAGGTTCCAATTTCAATATGCTCCAGAGCATTGTACCGAGGCCATGAACAAGCCATGTCAAGTTCGCTGCCTATATCGCTAATAATAATTTGGGACTCAAACTTAAAAAAAACCCACGTGCTTTCAATTATATTCAAAGTTCAAACATGAACATTTAGTGATACATTATTTACATTCTGCTTTAGATACAGCCGTAGTTATTAAGACATGAAATTGAAATAAGCTACGACACCAGCTTTGGCGAGTAAAAATGTATTTTTTTTCTCTACGACCAGTTACATAAGAAGTGTATAAAACGCGTACGTTATTTAGAATCATTTATATTGACAATATGAACACTGAAATAAAACAAAACACTATAAGCAATTGTTAAAATAGTCGTTATAAGTACGGAAATAAACAAATGCAAACACGGTTTCGATTTTGCGAGTTTGTAATTTTTCAATCAACATCATCTACAACAATGGATTAGATCTTAAAATCTATTCTGATTTCAGCTTCATCTTTTACTGGGTCTCCTAATATTTTTTTTTACCTATAGGTTAATAAAGTATTTGGTCTATCCTATTAACATGAGATATTAAGTTTTTTTCTATAAGTATGCAATTTTTTTAGGACTGCAAATATTTTCAGAATCTGTCTTATAACTTCATTTGGAATGCTATCTCTCTTGTATATTTTTTTTTACTGAACGAAGAAATTTTATTTCAGCTGCTAATATTTTTAATCGTCAGATTATTTTTATTATCCAGGATTCAGAACTATAGAAAAAAGTCGTTACTGCTAAATTTTTTGTAGAGTTTTATTTGTTTTTCTCACTTGTTTTTATATAAGTTTCTTTGATTTTTTTCACATATTTGACTGAATTTATTGTTTATTTCTAAGTCTTTATGAAAAGAAATGTTGCAACCTAAATAGTTAAAAGTGTTTACCTGTTCTGTTATATTACTGTTTATAACACAGTACTATGCATCCTTGGAATACCATTATTTTTCTTTTTTCATCTGATATTTCCAAGTTATATTTTATACACAACATCTTATTGAGTTTAAACTGTTTCAATTGCATTTCGTTTTCCGTTTATACGGCAATTACTTAATCTTCTGAATGGTATAAGGTAACTTTTCTTTCCTAAATAGACGCGTTGTGTTGTCTTTGTTTCCATTTTTAAGGAATTTCGTCCATTGTGTAGTTTAAACAGTACGGGATAAACTAATTCCTTGCTTGAATTCTTGATTAGTTTCTTCGGGTTGCCCCTACTCCCAAAAGATGGTAACCGTAATATTTTAATATATTTAGTACACAACGTTTACCTATTGTACAAGTATTTGCTCTACATTTAATTGCACAACATGTTCCATACGGTTTTCACTCCTCCCCTTTTACACCACGCAGAACTGTGTCGTCGTTTTCACAACGTTCCGCTAGAACACGAAGATTGGCTTTGATCCTGTTCTTTGAGTAACGACAAATTAGAACTTTGTATTGAGGATGTGGAAAATGTGAGTGTTTAGAAATCAGCCGACCGGGAAACAGCTGTTAGAGTAGGCGCACATTTCATGTCCAGAAATGGAAGTCTTGTTGAAACACTTGCTTGTGCATATCCAGAGTGTTCAGCGCACAGTGTGTGTCCAAATCAACATGAAAACGTTCAATAACTTACTTCTTGTACACTTCCAATGTGCCGTTAATTCTGTTTCCATGTTTAATGAAGTACGGACACATAGCGGCCCACATAGTCAGTTCTCCAAATGTAACGTTCTCTATATCCGCATTTTCCATACTAAGAAAGCGAGCATTTAGCTTATTGACACGACCCTTGGTAGCACATAACGTTCATTACAGATACACATTGCACATGATATTGGACTCGTGCTAAGGAGTCTGGCTCCTCCAGCTCATGGAATACCATGCATACCATCTTATTAATGAACCTCTCTTCAGATTATGAAAACATTCAGGATCAAAATGTTCCGAAAGCGAATTTCTTGCTGATGATGTGTTAACAAATAGTTTATTAAATGCATAATCTTCCTTTAATAAGTACACACACACATGTAAAATTACACTGAAACATGGGGAGGGTGAAATGAAACTATTTAAGTTTTGCTGTTGCACTGCACAGTGCACACACGCATATTCTCAACCTATTAGTAAAGCTATTTCTTTACCGTGATTATTATGAAATACCGGGTGTTAATAAGCTACATCGCAAAATTTGTGCCGTTGAAGCAAGGCATCTGTATACGCTTTTGTGCCAAATACCTGTTTCCCTTCCTCTCGCCTTCCTAACCTGCTCCCCGTGTTCTTTCTTTCATTAGTTTGCACTAACGTCGAATATGCCAGAAATGCCATGACCTGCCTCGGCCTGTCAAGCATGTGCTGTCAAGTAGCGCTTTCATCAGCGTTAGATGGTTTTTGCACACCACTTCTAAATTTTAGAGCGTTGTCCTCTCCCAGGCTTTACCACTGACCAAGGCAGCAGAAACTGTAATGCATATTGTAAGTTTTATTTTGGTCTTTAGCTTTCCTGTTTAAACGTAGAATTTGTTGGACTGGCACCTAGTAAAATTATTTTAATTTCGTTAATATGCCTAGGCTTTAAACATTAGTTTAATTGTAGGCAAGCCCTGGTTAAGAGTAATATTCAAATTGAAATTGGACAAGTGATTATTAATTAAATTTCTATATGAATAAACTGCACGCCAGTACATTCGTTACATAAATTTTTCTTAATAGATTTGGCAAAATGCTTTGGAGTCACTTCCTTTTCATATGATTGTTGAAGCAGTTAGCACAAATCACAACTAGTTCTTTTTTTCTGTTGTTAAAAAGTATCATTGGTGAATTATTATAATTAATATAAATGACAAATAATTATATTCTCTAGTATTTGGAAACACTTTTCCCGGCCATATCCTAGTCGTATTCTTCTTCGCCGTTTCTAAAATAAAATGCTCTAGCAGCATTAACGGGAAGTGCTGTATAAGAAATCACAATTCTTGTAAAGATCAGAGGATGTAAAAAGATCTTACACAAACAGTTTGAGATAGGGAATTCATGGTTCACGGAAACATTTGCAGAGTTATATGCTGATAATATTTGGTTTTGAAATGTCATGCAGGTAAGTTCAGTATTGAAGCAAAATTAAATAAAGATTTGCTTTAGAATGTCTTCAAACCTATTCGCGAGCGAGGAAATTTTGATAATCAATAGCTTATCATCAACATTTTAAAAAGTTAGTGCTATAAAAGTCTCTAAAATATCAGAGTAATTATATGGCAGTGCGACACTGAACAACTGCTAACTGATTTATTACTTTATGTGGCTTAGTTTAGAGGAAGCTATTTGCGTGAATGTGTGATCTAAAGGATTAAGACGATAGGCTGTGATAAAAATCTCGGATTAATTATTTGACAGTGCGACACTGAACAACTGTTAACTGATTTATTACTTTATGTAGGTTAGTCTAGACTCTAGAGGAAGCTATCCATCTGGATGTGTGGACTAATGGATAACAGTAATGATATATTGTGGTTTCGAAGTTCGTAGGTTTCAGTTTTGGTTTATTTGTTTATTTAATTTAATTTGGAAACGTGTAATTTTAAAACTGAACTGAATTGTCAATTTAAAACACCATAAATAAAAAGAACGCGTAAACGTTATGCCCTAAAATTGTAAATGTTTAAAAAAAACAGATAATCAGTGAAACTTGAAATCAGTAACAATGATCCGCATTTACTTGACTCAGGTATCATAAGAAAACGTGCTCCACCATTTCCTTCCATTGTTGCGTGGCATCATTTCGAACGGAAGCTTCATTAGTCAGTGACGTACTGTACTTAGAAACGTGTCTAGGAGTCCGCTATAACACCATAATTATTGCGATGTACTTCACTAACACTCTGTATTTTTTGCTCTAATTCAAAGTCAGAGAGTGTTTCGTGGGCGTGGCTATTCGCAGCTTGCACTGACCGGAGTTCTCAGCCAAAAGGCTGTCATTGTATGTTAAAAAGTCATCTTTTCTCTTTCTTAAGCGTTTTCCACTGCTCAGTGGTTGACCTTCGGAGTCTAAACAGACCATATAAACCATTGGAATTTAGTTAAGGATATCAGAAGAATTGATGATAGTTAACCTAATCGACTTTCAACTTTCAACTGTTCTAACAGTTTACGGAGCTGGCCGCTTTGGTTCACAAGAGTAACGAATTGTTTAACATAAATAACTGTTATTAAAACATCAATAAATTCATTCCCTTTGCTAAACAGACATTAAAATGTCATTCGTAGTGATACATTCCGAAACAAAACTGCAATTTGTTAATTTTACGAACATTTTGCAAGGGTTCCTGCAGTCGGTCATTGTCGTGTGCTCATGTGCTGGGGTTGAGTTTGGTACGGCTCCCACAGACAACATTAGAAGAGGTCAGGGCTAAACGACTCATATAATGCAATATAAAATACGATCCCTTGGTCGAAGGGGAAACTTCCTGGCTCCGGTTCAGAGGAAACCACTTTCTTCTCACTGAGGATAGTGACGGGATGCGAAGAGCTGGAAAAGCAGATCGGAGAAAGCTGCCGCGTCCTGATTTACAGAGCGCACCACGACATATTCGTGAAATCGGCACCTTTGCATGCGGGGACACCTGTAATTGTATTTTATTATAGCCTTTAACACTTTGTAGGTACACAGAGAGTGAGTGAAGTGACTAGTTAGGGCCTTAATTTATAGTATAAAACCTGAATATGAAAAATGCAGTTAGTAGCTTCATACTTGTCCGTTAGACAAACAATAATAGTGCTGCGGTTGCAACTACAGATCTCTTTTTGAAATCGCTTAATATTATCTATTTCGTTGTTTATGATAGGCATTATAAAATATTTAAATTTATCTAACATTTCTGAAAGTCACATAAGAACAAAGGTTGTCTGGTTAGCTCTTTAATACGCTTATCTGTGCGCAAATGTAAACGTTTACTTCCTCTTGGCGAGATTTGAAAAAGAAAAGTAAAGAGCACAAAAGAAATATATTATTTTCTTTTGTGTGAAAAGTTAATTGTTTTTAATTATCATATCCTTTTTCTGTTGTTTCACATTTTAACTGTATACAAAAAAGACGGCAGTGTCTTAAGCACACCTAGTAATTGCAAAAATATCAGATACAATTTAAGCTGGTATATGGAAGAAAAGAAGAGATTTTATATTTCTGTAGCAGTTCTCCACAAATTTTTTGTTTAAAATCTGGGGGAATTTTTCTCCAAATTATTATTTTTAAATAGTATTTAACGCCCGTTCTAACTACTCAGGTATCACAAGCGATGAATACT
Organism: Metallyticus violacea; assembly: GCA_030762175.1. Taxonomy (NCBI): domain Eukaryota; kingdom Metazoa; phylum Arthropoda; class Insecta; order Mantodea; family Metallyticidae; genus Metallyticus; species Metallyticus violacea. Next base: position 88,755,319 of record CM060843.1, on the reverse strand, counting down.
TGACGATATACGAGAGAAATGATAAACTGGGAATTTAGGGTACTTCCCCTATTTATGAGGACTTAGGAAAACCTGGAAAAGCTCTTAAGTACTGCTTTCTGCTTTCTACGTTAAATACTACAATTTCAAGTGAATCAATATTTAGACACACAGCACAGTAAAAGAATGTTTACAAAAGGAAAGGAGATATTCCCTTGACAACCAATATGATGAGACATTTTTCAGTCAGAGAGGACGGTTCTTGTGAAAATCGAACTCCAGACCTCCCGCTCACGAGTCAGCGCCTTAAATTAAAGTTAACTGAATTATTAATTTACGAGAGATTTCAGTATATTAATATCTACTCAAAAGGCAATGCACGAGCTCTTGTGTTTCTTTGATTCCAGTGCCGATGGGTTGAAATTGCATCTACTGAGTACACGTAAAGTATAAAATAATATCCATAAATAATAAGAGAGCTTGACACTAATTATTTTTAGAGCGGGAACGAATTGTCTCAACGCTTCAATATGCAGCATTAGACTTCGATGTGAATCAACGTATGTATCCGTTGTGATGTGACGTATGTTCATAGCCACTCAAATGTAAACCAATCATTGCGGAGGCGCAGTTACAAGCTGATCGGTCTAACAAAAAATTAGACACTCTCGCTTAATGTACAGTTATTCCTGGAAGTAGTAAAGTGCCTTAAGATTTAGAGTGGGTCGTTTATGTACTTGAAATTCAATTGAGGTGATACATTGTAGTAATGCTGTGCGTCTGTTTAAGATATGCTAATGTGTTTTTAGTTATCTGATTCAAGAACACATATTTTGTACCTTTAGTGTTAACGCCTGCAGCATCACAACGAAGCGTCTGGGACCATTCGCTCCTTTTTTAGAGATGCCTATTATTTGACCCCATTTGTACTGCTCATGTTTTTACGGCAGTATTTAGACATTTGTTTCGTATGGTATGTGAGACCCGCTTATAACAACAGTTAGATAATGGTAAAGATTTTACAGTATCGTGTTTTTCATAGTTTTCAAATACATCTACTGAGTAAAACCAGTCTGATTCTCGGCTCGTTGCTTTCATCGGAACCTTTTGTTTTGAAATAGGTTTCACTTCTCTTTCTTTGATTCTAAGCCAGGAGCAGCGTAAAGTGCCTTGATTTCATGTTGTTTTTCTTTTGTTGCAGGTAAGTATTGCCTAAAAATTGAAGAAGTTACTTAAAAAAATACACGGAAAGGCATAGTTGCTGAAACAGGTGCGTATTTTTATCTATTTTTGTTTGGTCTATCTTATTGTTGAATACTTGCCGGCATATTTTACTGGATATTATATAATTAATACAGAAGCAGAATAGATGACAGGTTTTGGATATTGTGTAATTAATGCGAAAGCAAAATGGATGAGAGATTTGATGCTGCGAATAAAAACATCAAAATGTGTGACATTCAAACGCCGTAGTAACAGGATATTACCTAATCATAAAGCAAGAAATGGGCTTCCTAATTGAAGAACCGAAATCATGTCTTATTATTAATTAAACTTGAATTTCAAGTTTACACGTAACCTTTGCTCGTAAATCAGAGCTTAGTTGAAATTAATAAGCAATAGCATCCCCATCATACTCTGCTGTGGCTCAGACAATAAGTGGTTGACTGCTAGTTGGCGCGTCCTAATTGGGATAAAATGTCGATACCAGGAAAATTTACATGCTAAAGGATCTTAATTAATATCATTTGCTTTAAACGGAAAACGCAATATATTGGCGTATATGAGGATGCTCTTAAAGGCACTGTTGTTTAACTTATTGACGATCTTAAGTATGTAGTAACATTGCATCTTAAAACAGAATGTTTTCAGCTAAAGCACTTTTTAAGTTTAAAAAACTACCACAATTAGATGAAATAATGATATAGCATTATAATCAAAAGTCAGCGAAAATTATAACTAGGAGTGGTTTTGAATATGTCTTTTTAAATGTTCTTCCACAATGTCTGGTGTACAAACAACCACCTTCTCTCGAGTATTTGTAAATACTTCTCAATTTCATCATTCCTTCACATGGTACTAAGAACAAACACAAACAAATATGATAAACAAGCTCATAACATTTTCTTATCTGAATGATGAACGCTGGAGTGACAGTTTTTCAACGTCAAACTCCCGCCTGTAATGTACTCTTAACGCCCTGGACGTAAAATTCAGAATACAATCTTCCTCCTGTCTTTAACAGTCTAATTTCTCCATTTTCTTGCCCATTCCATTTGTTTATTCTGAATGTTCGCTCCCAGAAGCTGTTTCTTTACCGGTTGCTTATTCACGTACCTTATCTCCAGCTTCGCTAGTTCTTTCTGAATGTGTGCCATAAGAGTTTTTGGTGGTTCATCTTGCTTTTCCTAATGAGATATGTTTCATCTTTAGTGATTGCAATTCTCTTTCTGCCACATCATCCTTTCTTATTAGGGATGATTGGCCCGGTTTTCCTCTCAATTTTAATTATTTTATTAATTGCGCTTAAGACTAATTTTACACTTTTCTGCAATCTTAAATTGTATTGTTTTCTTAAGCAAGGCTATAATAGTTGATCGCTTCTTAGATGTCAAGCAGCGTTGCTAACCCCTTTCTGTGAAAATCCTTAGACGAGTTATGAAAAATCCGTATATCGGATATAAAAATCGGTAGATTTTCTGTAACATGTCGCGAAAATTTTAACTATGGTTTAACGTAGTCAAAGTAAGGACGGAAGATGAGACATATAAAAATGTGGTTAACATTATTTCAGATAACTTTGTCCCCAGGCTTAAAATCGTCTCGTGCACCATATTTATGCAGGCATAGCAACATAACAATTGTAAAGTAATTGTTTTATCACAACGTATTTGTTTCTCATGGTATACTTATTCGTATTTTGGTAAAAGGGAAGTGCGGAAAATAATTATTATTAATAAAAGTTGCGTTTCGCTTACTATTTTCAAGTTGGAAAACAAATTAAATTCAACACAACACATTATGAAACAGAGATATATCTAATTCCTTAATAATCTCAACCCCTTACTAAGGAACTTTACCACAAGACAGCTAATTGGCAGGCTTAGATAATAAGAACTAGCAGGTCAGGGGGGAAGTAATGTTGGCAAAGATGCAGCGATACCTTCCGTTTCAGGTAACATAGGACAGGTCTACATCATTATGGAAATAACTCCATGTAGTTCACTCTTCAGTAAGCCAAGACAACTTGCGGATATGAAGGTGACTATAGTGAATTAGTAATTTTTATGCTACTTAAGCTTAAATACCACAAGTTACCTGACAAGTTGCATATGTTGAGGGAAAGTGCACTGGTAGGGAACGCCCTAACAAAAATAGCCATGAAAGTAGATTGTTCACATAAAAGGTGGCCATTCTAGTCACTGAAACATTTCGGTGAGGAAATAAGTCCATATTCATGAAAGAAATAACCTGTCCCGCCCGTATAAGGTCGGTCCTGGTAGTGTAGTGGTTACCATACTTGCCTCCTAAACCTAAGATCGCGGGTTCGAACCCGGCCAGGGCCGATGGATTTTTTCGGGCGTAAAATCCTAAGTATGGTTTCCTTCGGAAGGGAAGTAAAGCCGTGGGTCCCGTGTCGTACATTTACGGCACGAAAAAGAACCTCAAGCCTGAAAGAGAGGCCTCTGAGCAAAATTTGTCGGCCGTTTCACGCCCTGAGTTGAATGGGACGCTGATGACCTGAGCTGTTAAAGAGCGTCCATAAATAAATCAATCAAAAAAACCGTATAAGGCTCTAAATGTGCATCAGCCGAAAGTGCAATGTGGTTTCTGTTCACTGCAGAGCAAAGAGGGGACAAAAAATCACTTTCAAGTTATTGCTTTTGAAAGATTCCAAGGAGTAGCAGAGACAAAGAAAAGGTGGTCGCACCTTGAAGTCAGGCGACTGACTGCTCGTGACCATGACTGTGTGATTACTCCTTTGAATGCACAATTAATCCAATAGGACTACCTTGCTTCAAAGGGTGATGACCCGTCCTTCACTGAAACAATATGAATCAGAGGCATTCTTTTTATTTATTAAAGTTGGATGATTCTTATCGTTGAATGAAGTCTCTGGAGTGGCGGTTAGTTTACGCTGTATCGCAGTTGTTACACTTGCTTTCCTTATTCTGTTAGTTCTTAAAATATCTGGCAAGTTGATTGGGGCATTTTCTAGGCCAGGAGTGTAAATTCAACCGAAGGCTTCAAGAGACACAAGTAAATGTGTACATTGTGATTAGTAGATAGCGGCATTAAAAACAATAATTTTGGTACCTAAATTAAGATCTAAAAAATAAGAAATATGCATTATAAAACAGGAAATAGGCCTTACAGATGTATTTATTCTTTTTATCATTTATTATATACTTAATGTCATTATAATCTCTATTTTATTAACACAGCATTTTCAGCTAAAAGTACGTGTATTAGATTTTTAATTATTTAATCTAATACAACTAATTTAATTTAAATTTTATTTGAATTTACTACACATAAACAGCAATTAGAAAATGTTCACATGAAATACATTTTCGTGATAAGTAAAGGCATAATCCCTCTATGTGACACAGTTGATAACTTATTTAATTTTTTCAAGTACACTACTACAAAAACAAAATTTCGAAATAAACTTTAAATAAGGACATAATGCGACGTAGATAACTAGAGAAAAATAATGATCCCATTCTTTACATTAGCTATTTATTTCCATAGTTTATCTCCTAATAAATTACAAGTGCTTTTTCCAAATTTTCAACCTAAAATTATACGAAATATCTGTGAGTATTATTTTCAAGGAGAAAAAGAACCTTCCACATAAACAGATGCCATTGAAGCATATTTCACCTTGGTTACTTGCTTAAGATCAACAACACAGACACTTTCAGTTTTGTTTCTTGTCAAAACACTTGTCACTGTTACAATAATGTAAGGAAGATGTAATTGTTTTCAGACATCCCAACGATACCTGCAAGGAACTCTGCAAAAACAGCCAAGCTGATTTGGTAGTAACACACTTATTTTTCATTTATTATAATTGATTTGTTTAATTTATTTTATTTTATTTTATTTTATTTATTTGTACAATGATGCGTTTCAGAAGAGCTAAAAATAAATAAATATGAAGATAGTGCATAGTAACTTACGAATTTGGTGAATATGTGTATTGTAGACTTTGCCGAGTCAATCTACACAGTTGATATTTATATTTAATTAAATGTGTTACTATAACACGCTAAATGTTAGAGAGTAGGCAAAGGCGGGTGGTTTGCAGTGGGATAATTTATTTATTGCCTTGACTAAATTGTTACTTTGAGCCAGACGAAATACACTCAACATAAAAAATGTGAAATAAATAAATAAATATGTATTTTCAGTTTTATATATAAATATGCAAATTGGCATTTATATGCACTATAGAATTCAAATATAAGCCTCTTTAATGCCACAAAACATAAATATTCTGATTTTCTTCATCATATCTATTAAGGAACAAGTATTTGCCTCGAGACTCGCTGTATAGTGATTAGATAGCGGAGCTGGTAGTGGGGACCCAGCCAGACAATGAGGACAGTATGAAACCACTTGTTAGTGACGTTGGTTCAAGGTCATTCTAAGACCATTCTGTTACAGGAGTGCTTGAAATGGTTCAAGATACGATGTGGAAATGTTTTCAAGAGTACGGAAGTGTTGCCAAGCATCCTGAAACAGATCGACAGAGAAAAATATGTCCACTTTCTTGAACTACAAGCTTGAAAACTACAGACAGGCCCGCAGCATGCTGCAGGAATAACAATTACTTGTTCAACTGTTGAAACAAATTAAGAGAGGCTGCTCGGCAACCAGTCAAAGCTCCACAATTGACAACGAGAATTTCGTTTACCAAAAACCGTAATAAAAAAAAAAAGTAATCTCACTATCATTCGCAATAGATCATTAAATTCGAGACGATGTATAGTGAAATTATAGTACCATATGCTATTCCTGAACTGTGGGAAATTGAAGAAAATAGATTATTCATGTTCTATAACACCAAGGCTCATAAAGTCATTGTTGTCCAAATATTCATTCAGAAGCCCATTTGCAAACAATGGAATGGCCACCCAAAATCCACATTTAAATCCGATTAAGTCTGGGACCAACTGGTACATGTTAAAAAGCAGATCGTTCCATAAGCATCTTGTCAGTTGCATTAAGAGGTGATTCTCTCTAGCTCTCTGTGTCAAGGAAGGCAATATTCTATATTAACCTACATTTTAAATCGTGTTTTTCTTTGAACTATGAAAATGAACACTTTCATTTAAGAGATTTTGCTGAAGAAAACCATGAACTACTTTGTCTACTATAAGAAATATTGCAACTTTGTATGTTGTCTGTTAAATGGTAGAAAAGCTATTCTAACATTATTTCAGTTTTCAGTAATGTGCAGCAATATAATAAAGATATAAAGGCTTCAACAACTGCCTACTTTCATGCTTTGAGCACAGTAGCATGAAGAATAGTAGAAACCTGCAGTTTAACTATAAAACCAATACATTAATTTCCCATTTTAGGAGCAGCAGTCACCCAAGAAAGGACGAAGCATGACCGCAGTTTAAATATTACGTTAAAAAATAAAAATTATACCAAGATCTGAAACCTGTTTTTTTTAAAGCAAAAATGTAAATTAAACAGTCTTAAATTCACCACACAAGCTTAAATGAACACAATATTATTTATACAGTATAGTAATAGAGGCGCTTGCTGCAACATAAACCCGGAGTGCACAATTTTACTACTGCTACTGCTACTGCTACTGCTACTGCTACTGCACAATATTGCTCTCAAGCTTTTCGAATTTTAATAATTAGAATTAACACTTATACATGCGTTACTGAACATACCGAACACATTTACACATAGAGAGAGCATTTAATAAAAACGCGGTAGTAACATACATGTTAAAATAAAATAACTATTCTGGAACCACTGTGTGTTTGAAATTACAGTTTGATCCAAATTAATATTTGCATTTGGTCTATGTAGTTTTTTAAATTTGAATTTCTCTCCCGATGGTTGCAAAAGGCTTAGAACGTAATTTTGTTTAAAGTTAATTTTCTTTAATTTGCGGAAAATTTTATTTGTGACAATGTGGAGTTCGATTAATTGGTTGATTAAAGAAGGAAAAGGAGAGGAATTGATTAACGGATTAATTAGGTGGTGTTGATTGTATATGTAATAAACCTCTTCTTCCCGATTTTCCGTAGATATTCTTCTCAGTTTTATCTCAGGGAAACTGGAGTTTCGTGACTCGTTTGAGTCAGTGGGAAGGGCAAGGTGTGTAAGACATTACACAGAAACTCACAGAATTGCAGTTGACTCAGTTTATTAATCAGCTATTTAATGTATTTTCATATCCGTAGCGTCTTGAGGACTGCTTTAAAAATTCTTTAGTTCACTCTTGTACTGTCTAAACTAAGCTAACCGCAATAGAACTATATTCGAGACACTTCATTCCTAATACTCAATATTTATAGTCATTGTTTATCTCTGACTGTTCTCTGATGATTGTTCACTTGCTGTTCGTTATGCACTAACACTGTGTAACTGACGGCTGAATTGAACTGCTCTGATAACTCGAACTAACCAGTCCCCTATATGTATGACAGCAAAGTATTTGACCTACCGAATCTCTGATGACGACAGACTGTTAACTGCACGATCACTGATTGATTACTCATCTTCTCATTGGACGTTGGCTTATAAATGAATTATTCTATTTACAAAACCTTCCCTGTCAGCAGAAATCTAAGAGCTGTTTTTCACACCCCCCCCCTCCCCCGTAAAGGTCAGTTTATGGTTACGTTATTTTAACAAAGGAATCTTTCGGCTCTTCCACACAAAAGCGATCACTTGAGTTTCCTGTTTTTATGATGGTATGTTTTCTAGACGCAGTCCTTAAGTCTAGCGGAACCCTTGTTATAAATACAGGTATATACGATACAATAAATGTGGGGCTGGTCGCTTACCCTAGTAAAATTATTTATTATAGCAATCTCCAAAAGGGTCCTTGCACAAGTGTTCCCTGTCAAAACACGAGAATAAATACCTTGGCCTAAATAGACGTCAGGTTCAATACAAGTCATATAGGTACATCAGAATATGTTTATAAAATATTAATATTAATTATAAGCATATTACCAATTTATAGAAATGGAAGCTTTACGTTTCAATTAATACAAAACGATATAAAGATGCTACTTCATGAACTCACACAAAACTTTACTAACGTACTATTCATCAACAACTTACTACTAATCAAACCACAATAACGACCGTTTATGACTGCTGTGTGACAGAATTGTTATTTTATTGTTTTATTTGGAAACAACTGCAATTTTTCCCATATTTAATATGTATTACTGTGTTGCCATTTATATACTGTTTCTCTATAATTATATAATAGTATTTTAAAAGATTGCATTCAACTTTGTAACGCAACAACAATCAGTCGTATAAAACTGAGAATGCAGTGAAGAGAGATGACGTTTCTGCTGGTGCATGCACATAATAACTCTTATGGACAAGAGGCTCCTCCTACCACTTTCTCTCTCCTCCTCCCTTGCAGCGCGTCTGCAAACCAATTCTCCTACAGATAATAACCACAAATAGGATAACAGGTGGAAGATAAACTTCCCCTACAGACATTGCAATTTTTAAGCACTTTAAGCAATAGTTATAGGAAACTGTAATCTTTTAGAGTAGGGCAAACTAGCTGCCACTGATATTAAATCAATATAGTATATTAATACCACCCCCATTATAAATTGATGTGGAATGTACATCGTTTCTAATTCTGGAGGCATTACTGCATTGATTTAATGCTCGTACATAATTTCAGTTTTAGCAATTTGCAAAGATATAAATTTAGCATTAACTGTACAGGTATGTTAACAGTAGCCCGCATCAAGCTGTGTATATCCAGTGTGGTATTTAAATGGATACCATGGAACACACAGTTGACTATTTGCAAATGCTAAATAAAAACATTTAGCATTTTGCTTATATTGGTGCCCGTTAAAACTTATATACCTTACAATAATTAAAGTTCATTACACAGTCCCAGACTAGGTTAATTGTAAATATTGCAACACAAAAAAAAAATATTGTGAATTTATATGAGCGCTGTATTCTAGGGACTTGATACAAACTAATTGTACTATCTGTAACTGGAAGTTAATATACTCGACACAACTTGGTCATTATGTTTAACAGTATATCTCTGAGATGCGACAGTCAAAGCTGTTACAAGTAGCAGGTCCCCCCCTCCTTTTTTTTCGTTTCATTGGGAAGGCTCACATGCTAATCAGCTGTCACACGGACAGCAGGACAGTGACGTTGATGAATAACCGGGTAACATCGGAATGACATGGTCAACACCTGCTGACGGAACATCTGATGCGAATAGATTTTCTTCTATTGTTAGCAGCAAACGACCCGTAAAGACCCCTTTCCGCTCCTTCTCGGTCTCATTCCTTTGTCACGTAAGTTAAACTTCCAACAATGTTTCATTTCTTTTCCATTCAAAAGCGACTGGCATTTGGTTGAAGTCTAGAATACCGTTGTTTCTCTTTAACTTACTTCTTAAAGCAACCTTAAAGCTCTTCTTTTCTTTCTATAATCAAAATCCAGTTAGAACCAGTAACATACATCTAGAGAACACCTGCTATTTTGGAATGCAATTTTTTTTTATTTTCAGGAGGCCACCATTTTACTCTGGATGGGTGGGTTGTCTATGAAAGATGAGAGCAGCAAAATTCCAGAGGTAAACTATGGGTGGAGGGGAGTTCTGCTATAATAGCCTAGCGGGATATACGGTACAGTGAGGTATGCAGTCTCTTACGAGAGTGAACACTAGATGCACGTATTTTATGATGATTTTCATATGATCCATACGCCCGTGCAGAATCCGCTGTTACTATCAGGAAATGATTTCAATAATCATGTTTATTAGTTCCAGGGGTTACTACTTTCATAAATTGGTTAATAAATTTCCTTAAAAGAAAAGTTTAAAGATAAGCGAAGAAGGCGACGCACAGTGCTTACAGAAGAAATTTTGGGTAAAATTAGAGATCGTCTGGAAAAATGTTCTGAAAATCTATTCGTTACAAATTGCTACGAAGCAACTTAAGTTAAAATCCTATAAAATTTAGTTTGGTGCCATAGCTTAACAGGTAGTTCTGTAGCCAAAAGTAGATCTACTGATTTAAGTATATGGCAGAAAAGTTAACTCCATACTCATCTTTTTACTTTGATTAGCAAAGCTTCCGATACTGTACATATAATATGTCCCTTAAGGATGTGCCAAGTATTTTCAGTGTCTTTTTACTTAATAATGGGGAGCGTAATTTTTCTTTCTTTTTTCTTTTTTTCCTTTTCTTTCTCCCCCCCCCCCAACACCAATCTGCAACATCACATACAGTCAAAGAGGCAATTCACAATGTTTTCACCGCCACGTGTGGCCGAGGTCGTTAAGATGCGGACATAGGGCGGGAGTCTGGCGTTCGATTCTCACTACGACTGTCCTCCCTGAATGAGGTTATCCCGGTCTTCCTCAGTACTCAAAGATGGCCAATACCTCCTTATAAATGCCCTAAACTTGGGCCTGGGACGCTTCCTTCTTTTAAAAAAAATATTTTCCCAATATCTCATTTCATCTCATGTATCATCAATGTCCATCGCCTGTGATGCCTCAGTAGTTAAAATGGGCGTTAAAAAAACTTAAGTTTATCAACCAAACTTATCAGTCAGTAGTCCCCAATCCACCGCTATTTGTGAATAATATCTCTGGAGAACACACAGATAAAGGATATAGGACAAATCCACAAAGGTTAGACTAAAGAATAACGTCGTTCAAGATCTTAAATTTAATTCTCAAAGAGATCTAAAAAGGGTAATGGGTAATTTCCAAAGAATGTCAGAAATATATGGAAAATGAGGGCAGTTAATTCCAATTTCTTAAGTGACCTGGGCGAGCACATTAAATCATAAGTATAAATAAATAGTATTTTATTATTAGAGGCAAGATTTGTGTTTGTTTTTTTAATTGCTGATCGTCAGAAAAGATCAAGTGTACAAAAATGGCATTATTGAACTATCAGACATTATGGAAATGTTTTATTTTTACCTATTTGTTTACTTCTCTGTCTATGTCGGTTTTGATTATCCAGCGATAGCCATACCAACCTTATAGACCGAAGATCGCGGGTTCATTCCTGGCTTCTGACCAAAATTTATTGGCCGTTTCATGCCCTGAATTGAACCTGAGATGTTAAAGAGCGTCTGTAAATAAGCCAACGAATTTGCTGCCTATTGCGTATGACTGTCTATTTCTGTTTTTATTTTGTAATTTTCTTATTTTTGCAAAGTTTCTGTTATTGTAGTTTAGTGCTCATTGGCGGGAATAAGAAGCTGTAAATTATTTTCGATGCAGATTTCATTTTATAAAGGAAATGTTCTATTCCTTCTAAGAAGAACTTATATAAAGATTTTATGTTGGATAAGTAGGTCGTTATATTTCTACCATTTTTATTGCGAGATACCGGTATTCGTTTTTGAGCTGCCGATCTCATTATTTATCTATAAAAATAATCACTGTAGTTACAGCGCTGCACGGTTTCGACTTCAAAGACTTTAAAGGCACGTCTTTTACCTGTCGCTCGTCCGTAATGAAAATGAGACTAGTACACGTGATTCGCCATTGTGAATCCCTGACAGCATCCTTTGTTAGACTCAACGAGAAATAAGCTCTCATTTCAAAATCTGCACATTGTTAATACAAATATATTGGAGTGTCTTTTTGCCCGTTTTTGCCTTCCTATAAACATTTGGTAATGCTCTTATACCGCTTATATTACATATTGTAAATTCCTTTTTGCCTGTATTTTATCCCTTTAAATGCCTGAACACCCATTTCTAGTTACTAGACACTCTAGTGGCGTTAGTTTAATCGCAAACTCGACAGTCGACCGGGAGCATAAGCTTTGCGGTCTATAAACTCTCGAGTTTCATTGACAAACAGCTCAGCCAGATATATTCACATGTAAGACGGTACTGTTGAAATATAGTTCTTCCGTAAACTGTTCGAGTAACGCTTATTGTGTTTCACGTTGCTCTATATGTTGGTCCTGGTGGTGTAGTGGTAACCCTACTTGCCTCCTAAACCCAAGATCTCGGGTTCGATCCCGGCCAGGACCAATGGATCTTTTCGGGTGTAAAAATCCTAAGTATGGCTTCCTTCGGAAGAGAAGTAAAGCCGTGGGCACTGTGTCGTACATTTACGGCACGAAAAAGAACCTCAAGCCTGAAAGAAGAGGCCTTTGAGCAAAATTTGTCGATTGAATGGGACGCTGATGACCTGAGATGTTAAAGAACGTCCGTAAATAACCCCCCCCCCCCACAAAAGAAAAAAAAAGTTGCTCTATTATATTCATTCTAGCTTAATTTTCAGAGTACATTACATATTCTTTTGTTCTGATTAATTATGCGGCATTTAATTGAAACTGTTTCATTTTAAAATGAAATTTTTATGTTATAATTTTTTTTTTGATTTATTTATTTACGGAGCTCTTTAACATCTCAAGTCATCAGCGTCCCATTCAACTCAGGGCGTGAAACGGCCGACAAATTTTGCTCAGAGGCCTCTCTTTCAGGCTTGAGGTTCTTTATCGTGCGGTAAATGTACGACACGGGGCCCACGACTTTACTTCCCTTCCGAAGGAAGCCATACTTAAGATTTTTACGCCCGAAAAAATCCATCGATCCTCGCCTGGTTTGAACCCACGATCTTGGGTATAGGAGGCAAGTATGGTAACCACTACACCACCAGGACTGACCTTATGTTATAAGTAGAATGTAATTAGTGAAATAGGAAGTAACCAAAACATGGTAATGTGGTACAATAATTCTCCATGACTGTAGTAATGCATATCGAACAACATTAAATAGTAGAAAGAGGTGTCCCAATAGAACCTTAGAAAAATTAAGAACCTACAAAATAAAGGTAAACCTCTGTAAGACAGCATTTGGAAGGTTTCGTATTTTCTAATAACTAAGTGAAAGATTGCGTGTCACCCAAGTACGTGTCGAGATATCATTTCTAGATCAAAGACATTAACACGACTTTCTCTGAAGCCGGGTTTCGTGTAGAAAAAGAGAGAAATGCTAACAGAAAGCCGAGTGAGATTCTGCAACATCTCGAGCCTCTTAGAGAAAGATAAAGGTACTTATTCGCTTTCAATTACATGATATTGTGAAGCAATGCTGTTGTGTAACTGGCTGAACGTGAACAGTGCTGACAGACCATAATCACAACCCTTTTAAAGCCTGTAACACATCTGTTGCGCCATTCGTTTGAATTTTAAGTGATGGGATCGCACAACTTTGTAACCTTAGCACGTGATTTGACCGCCAGATAAATAGATAATGTAGACTTTGAAATATAAACAGAGTTTCCGGGGCCTCACTCATAGCCTCAGTATTAATAAGCGTTTGATGACTAGCAACGTTGAGATTTCGCAAAAACTAGACGGTTCATGTTCACTTTTACAAACCGAACAAAGTTTAAGCTATATAATAATTATTACTATGAAATAATACTACTATTGTGGTCAACGTCGAGAAAGTATGTAGACCAAAAGCTCGTTTACACTAAGAACCGGCGACTCTCAATGAAAACAAGCGGTCAATTCGAAATGAAAAGAAAACGTCATTGATTCTAAAGAGATGTACCTAATCATAGCTCGTATTCCCGGTTTCCAAAATGTGTATTGCCACAATGCAATATTTCTGTTTGATTTTAATTTATTATATAAAATGATATCAACGTAATTGTGTTGTTTCGCTTTTTGATGTACTTCATTCGGATGTGATTTTCCAGAGTTCTCATGAAATCTTTCATCGGCCAAGCGGCTGAAATGCGAAATGCAGTTTGCTTGTCACAAGCGCAACCAACTGCCAAAGAACAGCGTAGTGTTTCGGAATTGCAAAGTGATACTTACATGGTTACTATTTGAGATCTTAAGCTTCGTTTTATGTACATCATAAAAATTCTCGGTAGTTTAGTTTTATACAAATGGAATTCTTTTCTCGAGTGTGAACCCCAAAATTTCCCTCTTTCTTAATAAACAATAATAGGATTTTAACTTAAGTTGCTTCGTAGCAATTTGTAACGAATAGATTTTCAGAAGACTTCTCCAAACGATCTCTAATTTGACCCAAAATGTCTTCTGTAAGCACTGTGCGTCGCCTTCGCTTATCTTTAAACGTTTTTTTTTAAAGGAAATTTACTAACCAATTTATGAAAGTAGTAACCCCTGGAACTAATAAAAATGATTATTGAAACCATTTCCTCTGGAATTTCGCTGTTCTCACGTTTCATAGACAATCCACCCATCCAGAGTAAAATGGTGGTCTCCAGAATTTTTTTTTTTTTAAATAAAAAAAATTGCATTCCAAAATAGCAGGTGTTCCCTAGATGTATGTTAATGGTTCTAACTGGATTTTGATTATAGAAAGAAAAGAAGGGTTCTGCTATAATAGCCTAGCGGGATATACGGTACAGTGAGGTATGCAGTCTCTTACGAGAGTGAACACTAGATGCACGTATTTTATGGTGATGTTCATATGATTCATACGCTCGTACAGAATCAGCTCTTACGTTTCAACATCAATAGCACCTCAGCTGTACAGTGATGAAAACGTGTTATGCAACAATTAAGGCTCTAATGTGTATGTGAGGAAAACTGAATGCTTTTATTTAATTACACATTAATAACTTTATGATAGTAAAGATTAAAAAGTACACTACTTATTCTGTTTCTATGAATTTAATAAATGAAGATAAGGGCCTTTTATGTACAATCGTCTGTAAGCTTGAACCTTTTTATTATTTTATTATTGCGTTTTAAGACAGCTCTACAACCGCAGTGGCCAAACATAAGGTTGGTATCATCTTTAAATTGTTTTTAAGTCTGAAAATTGAAGCATAGGTAACTTTATTACGTCCTGTGGAATTAGTTAGAAACATGTTTAATCACCTTTGTGTGTTTTAAGAATTAACTATCTGTTGGAAAAAGTACTCCTTGGAAGTGTTTCAAAGCATAAGTAAAAACTCATAATTGACCTTATGATGAGGGGTTGTTGTACTGACTGATGTTGTTGACTGCAGCATTAACCTATGATGGGATTGAAGATAAGATTATTTCGCTATTTCCTGACAGAGAGGCGAAAGTGACAGTAATGAATTCACATTGTACTATGTCTCGAGAGGAAATTCACATTCCACACGTTCATACTTTCAAAATCATTATTTCCGGGTAACCGACATGCAAGCATGTGTCAATTATTTGAATGTTTTAAAAGTGTAACTTCTGGTACAGCACGATGTTCAAATGTGCCAGGTCTAATGCCAGTATTTACTCCTGTAGCCATAGCCTTGATCTGGACTATAGCTAAATACAGAGCGTGGCAACAGAAAGCAAGGAGTTATGCCAAATAGTTCATTTTTTCTAAATAGAAGATCTCTGTTCTGAAAACAAAGTGTTTTTCCAAAGGATTGATTGGTTTAGTTTCTTTCATTGCCGTCTTGCATTAGACAATGAGGGCCCCAGAGTACACCACCTACTACCGCAGGACATTGATCCTCTCTGCAAAGTATTGCATAGCTTGCAATTTACAGTCATTGACCTTCCTGAGCTAGGTATACTTTTCTTGTAGCAGTTGCCTATACCATGTGTTCCTGAATTAAATACTCAAACGTCTAGAAAAAATAGAACAGAACAAAACACTTTTGTTTAAACAACTAGAAATCTATTTCAATTTCTAATTCTACTCTTTTAGAAAAAGTCATCCAAAGTGCAACGTTTTGTTTCAATACGCGCTCTATAACTACACGACTGCCTTGTGTGTTCAAAGACTCCAGGAATTGTGTGTTAACGTGCGATCAGTTCCTCTTATTCAGTTGGCGTCTTATACGTACATCAGGCTGATCAAGGGCAGCCGTGTAGAAAAATAATATGGGGTGAGATCAGGAGGCCAAGCAATGAGTTCACTACTGTCAATCCATTGTTTTCTAATGCGTAGTTCAAACTGCAATGGTAAAGTAAGAAGGCGCATCATCGTGTTGATACCACATGCGACCTCGGATGTCCTTGAGCAACGCAGACTACTTATATTGCAGAAGTATGGGTTCTTTTTGCCTTCGAGAGCTCACAGGGTGTTTAACAGATTGCGCACATTGTCATAATCAAAAGCAATTAATAAAAACTGTAAATCATTTTATCCTCAAATACATCTCAAAAGTTCCACGATTTCTTCAAATAGTTTAAAATATACGGTTACTTAAAAACTTTTGTTTACTCACTTCTATTATCCCTAGAAATTTGAGCATTGAATTTAGGCACAATTAGTATGTGAAAGAAGGGAGAGGAAGGGATTACTTTGGCAAATATTGTTTATTATTCTAGAAGGTAAATGTTATTTTTGCATGCTAACGGATTAAGGTAATTACCTTGTTAGAAGAGGAAGAAAGAACTTGCTGCTTCATCAATTACCGTCACTGTAATTTAAATAAAATGTCATTGACTTCTGAAATCATGCGCGTCTCCTATAGTCAGCATGTGGGAGGCTGGTCGTGAGATTGCCCAATAGCTATCAGTATAGGCAGAGGAGAGTACAGCGTTTGTTACCGGATCCAGAAGTTCCAGGATGGAGGAAAATATTGCACTCTCAACTAGACACAAATATGAAGGACAAAAAATATACCTAGTGTGTGAATTGGGCTAATAATTGAGCATACCTTAGAGGATTCTTTCCTTCCCGATATGTTTGTTGGGAGATACATTAATAGTAAGGTATTAAACGGCGAGAAGACGCTTCACGCTGCTGGGATGTAAGGAAACCAGCCTGAAAACAGTGTCTGACCGCCTATCGTCAGGTTATGGGTAGGTTTATGAATCACTTGTCTCATCTATGTAAACGGTTGATGGATAGACTATCAAATTCACACAATGAGATGCAACAGTTATTACATTTCTTTGAAATCAGTAGTAGGTACTACTTTTAGCTTAACCTGCTGCAGAAATGAAAATTCTTCTCTTTGTGTTACAAATTGCTGTGAGTATCCAACATTATGTGCGTTCTTCCCTCCCCCCCCCCCCTGAAGGATTAAACTAAATTCTAAGTGATTTATTACATTAGTACGGATAAGTGCAGCTATTTTGTCTAAGACACTATATAATTATATAAGTATACCAAAGAGTTATTAAATGTGCTTGTGCATACGTAGGAAAATATTTAACTTACGTTTACCTTTCCATTAGACGGCACTTGGCCTACTCTGTTACTTAAGGAAGACAAGTGTGAGCTTACGATTTGACGTAAACATGTAAACACTTCTGTGGGTCTCGTAGTGCAAAAAAAAACTTCCAGCATGAAATTTATAGCTTTGTGAATCTACAAGGCAATGCCCAAAATAACTTTAAGATAACTGTGTCATTGTATAAATTATCAAATGCATTGTTTAAATGCAAGCATGCAAGTTGCCATTGAGGAAAGTTGGAACAGCCATGCAAGGTGCTAGTTGTGCTTTCCCAAATCGTTGTACTTTGAGTTACGGGGGTCTTTCATTAGATGTTACTCCCGAGCTTAGGGTAGGTGATTCATTTTTACTCTGTATAAAACCATCGAGGATGCCAAAAAATGTATACACACTGTCACAGTAGATATCTATTTAATATATTTCATAGTTGGACCGAAAAACAACAGTAATGTGTAGTATGATGTTCTGTAAACAGATGTGACTTACATACATTATGGTAGCGTTGCTACGTAACAAATAAATCAACAATGAACAAATGAAACCAAGATTACCGTATAATGTTCTGTAAACAGATGTGACTCACATTACGTTGCTACAACAAAATGGAGCCAAGATTATCGTTTGAACAGCGGAAAGCAATTTTGATGTGGTATTGGAAAACCGAGAATGTTGTTGAAGTTCAAAGGCAATGGAGACGTGTGTACAGGACAGAACCGCCGACGCAAGTAACAATTGCACGTATTAGAGACAAATTTGAGACTCATGGTACCGTAACGATGTTCACAAGGGTCGATCTGAGAGACTTCGCACAACAATAGCCCCGCGCACTGGATCCAAGGAATTGGATAGGACTAAGAGGTCCGGCTGAGTTTCCATCGCGTTCTCCGGATCTAACTCCATTGAATTTCTACTTATGGGGCTCTCTTAAGGATGTTGTAACCGTAGAAAACCCGCTACGCTGGCAGCACTTCGGGAAGAAATTGAAACGGCGTGTGCTGCAATCGCCGAAGACACTTTCGCAAACGTTGCTCAATCAGTAGTTCAACGTATTCAGAAGTGTATCAACGCCGACCGATAATGGGCATTTTGAGCAAATGTTGTAACTGTAAAAGTCTAAAATGATTAGTACTCTTCAATTTCTGTTTTTTTTATTTCAGTTTTGTTATGTTAACACAGTGTTTTCTTTGCTTGAAGTGTGTATACATTTTTTTGTCACCCTCTGTATTTCGGATTCAAAAAATGAATTATCGAACGATAATAAACATTTATATAATTACTTATGTTTACTGCACTGCTCATTATTATTATTATTATTATTATTATTATTATTATTTTGCATTACCAATTACATGCTATCGTTAAAACACCTCTACGGAAATACGTCAGGCTAGAAATGTTGCGCCGCCCCTTCTGATGAAAACAAATGTTACCAGCAGCTGTAGTCTTGCCAAGCGGCTTCCAGGATTTCGTAAACTTGTCTTACCAAAGCTATGTATAATGGAATATTGTTATAAAAAGATGTATTTGTTGTAATCCTTTAATAGAATAGTTACATACATTTACTTTGTTACCCTGAATGACACGAAATCAAGCACTGTATTTTCTTATTGAGAAAACTTACAGGATATAATTTTTTAAAATATTATACTTCTGTAATAATGTTGACAACGTGGACAATGTAGTCGTAAATAGTTCTTATACCCCAGTTCCCTTTGAAGCAAAATTTCAGTTTTATTTGTAATCCAAGCCGTATCGTCTGTAGACAGTTGCCAGGGGACTTGGAAAGATTACATAGTATTTGTTTACAGAAGACTGGAATCGAAATCTTTTGAGAGTAAAGCCAAAACGGAAAACGAGGCGGGTGTCACAATGAACTTTTGAAGGAAGAAAAAAAATGCTGCCATATTGGTCAGCTCTGTCGGAAGCTTTGTGAGGCTTTTCCTGACACAATTTTGTGCCTTTTCTTCGAGATGATGGGAAGGGGGACGGCTGTCGACTTTAGAGAACAGCGAAAGCGCTCTTGGATAAACCAGTTCCGCAGTAGAAAGAAAGAAAAAAAAAGTGTAATCTTCAGAATGGAAGGCAGGCAGAGATGTCGATGAAACAATGGAAACATTTGCGACGAACATTAAGGAAAGAAAACAGAAAGAACAGATACTATAATTAAAGATGAGATTAAAATTAAATGCAACAAATAAGACAAGGAAAATAATTAAATAAAGCAATGAAAAAACAGAGGAGGATTAAACAAAACAACGAATAGAGAGCGAAGGATATATGGGGACCAGCACTAAACGATAGGAAAAAATATTAATGAAGTAATTATAACAGGAAAACATAGACAGAAAGCTCAGGAGGAACATAAAAGGGGGGGGGTAGTTATCAAGTTCTTGAGATTTGAAAGAAAAATCAAGAAAAAGTGTCTTTTGTAAAGTTGGTAAGACTTGGTCTTCGAGAACTTGCTTGATTAGTTTGTAGGTGTTTTCTGCAGCAGTTTCGTGTTAGGAAAATGTAAAAATATCGTAAAAGAAGCCGAAGAAACTTTAATTTAGTTTAAGTATAGACAGTAAACCCAGGGTACATCGCAACAAAACGTTTTATAGTTCTCCCAGTCCCCTGAACAATTTCGAAATGTTAAGAGTCTTAAATAAGACGCAAGATTTTTGCGGAGTAAAATGAAATTGCACGACAGGTGTCAAAACGGAGAACGTGAAGAATAAGGAAAAACATAAACTACCAATAGTATTTCAATAAAGCAACCCTTGAAACATTGTTCGACTTTGAGTCTCTATTGAATACAGCTATCAAAACATATTTTGTCAAAATTTAATTTGTGAGCTATAAATTGTATTCTTATTTTAGTAAACTTACCATTATTTATTTGAATATATAGAATTTACATATACTTAAAATAAAAATGCTAAAGATATAATTACATGACTATTACTCCGAATCTGATAAATCGTTAGTTTTTTGTAATAAACATAAGGCAATGTGTAGGTTTAATTATTAATGTTACGCTAAAACGAACTGTTTAATAATGTAACAAAAAGTTCACTTTAAACTGGTGGAAACTTTAAAAAGAGATATGTGATGTGGTTTGGTTTATTTATAGATGCTCTTTAACATCTCATCAGCGTCCCATTCAAATCAACGCGTGAAACGGCCGATAAATTTTGCTCAGAGGTCTCTTGTTTCAGGCTTGAGGTTCTTTATGCCGTAAATCTACAACACGGGACCCACGAAGGAATCCATACTTAGGTTTTTTACGTCCGAAAAAATCCATGGGTTTTGACTGGGATCGAGCCCGCAATCTTCGGTTTAAGAGAAAAGTATGGGTATCACTAGAACCGACAAAAATAAATAAATAAAAATAAATAAAGATAAAATTAGTTCATAAAAGTTGCATATATTTAGCATTTTATTTTTAAATGAAGATTTTAGAGGGAAACACAGTAGTATTTAGATTACTGGAATCAGTATAAAGTTTCAAAGTAACCTCACGTGAGCACAAAGCCGCTAGCAAGGAAAGTGGTGTCTACTCTCCCTGAATATGTCGGACACATGTAATGCACGTTTCACAAACGAGAGAGCACGGTGGCCATAAATCTCGGGTTGCCCGGGTTATTTTCACCGATGCGACTTTAGCGGCCCCGTTGTGCAAAAACTGCTCAAGTGTGATACCAAATGCTCTGTAAACGTGCTAGTTCGCTTTGGTTTGAGACTTTAAATATATAATACATAAATGTTATTAGAAATAAAAGTCGATATTCTCGACACAGCGATCCATCGATACTCAAGCGATACCTCTCGATGTCAAACGATATTTTTTTCGATATTTTGCTACCATTCTAATGAACATTGTCATAAGTAGCACACTTTAAAGCGGTAGCAAGAAACACGTGTCTCGATTATAAGTTTCTAAGCAGCACGTAGCAGGTATAAAGAAATTGCGTGCGCTTCTAAGCCCGGCCGTCAACCTCATAATTAAAGCGATTCCCTTCCTTATATTTCTGCAGACGGTCTTGTGATGGTATGTTTAGGTTACAAATTTCTTTTAAAAAAATCACGTACCACGGCAATTATACGTGCTGGGTCTTAAGTTTGAAGTAGATATTTTCGTACGTGCTGCTGCTCAATTTCTAGCTTGTTTGTTACGTTTTGCGGATATGGAGAAACCACACACACACTACAGGATAACCTCAGTGCTCTCTCTCTCTTCATATTAAACGCCCGTTTTTAGTACTGAAGCATCACAGGCGATGGACACTGATGATGCATGAGATGAAATGATAAACTGGGAAAGGATTTTTAGGGAAAGAAACGTTCCAGGTCTAAGTTTAGGGTACCTCCCGACATTTTCTATTTATGAGGACTGAGGTGGAAAATTCCTCAGTCAGGGAGGACGGTCCTGACGGGATTCGAACCCCAGAGCTCCCGCTCACGAGTCCACGTTTTAACGATCTCGGTAACCTCAGTGCTGAGTTTAACCATGTTATAGCTACTATTGGTGTATATATTAAACTATCTAATCACAATACTGTAACAATATCGTATTTTAGCGTCTTTAGCATGGAAGCTCATTTTACATTACTACCTAGTTGTTGAAAAAGCCAGTGCGAGTGACTGAGGTTTTGATGGCACAGACTATCAGCTTTAAACAGTTTTTTTTTTTTTTTTTCTGATGGTGCTTCATTACCAAAGTTTGAATGAAGTGATTCTATGCGTTTCTGTTGAGTTAGGCCTTTACTAAAGTCGTAAAAAATGATCAACGAAAACCTTCACGTGAAATTTCCATTTTTACGTAAAATTGTTTTGTTTAAACGCTCACTGTAAACAAACTACTCGGTCAAATTCTAAGCTGCAACTGTTTTCACATAGCAACTGTCAATTGTTTAGAAAATAGTAACGAACATATCTCCAAGGAGCTACCTAATGGTCGCTTGTAACAAATTAAAAGGTAACCCTCGTACTTTATGTGCATTCAGAGATAATTTGCTTCCGGATTGTTGTTAGATCAAAATGCTGCGCTTTTTAGACATGCTATAAATAAATAATTACGTTGCCATTCAACTACAAGTAACAGATTAAATTCGGAAACGTGAGGCAATTCAACCAATCTGACTGTTAGGAAATAGGAGATAAATATCATCAATCGAGCCTTTGCAATTAACTTCTTAAGAACATACATAACATTAATTTGTTAATCTCCCTTGAAAAAAAAGCAGGTTCAGATTTGTTGATAAGTTTAATTTTCCATACATTTACAACTGGTTGTTAATGTCACGAAAATTCGTGTATTCTATAGGGTAGTGAGCTTTGGGAGATTGTCGCAACGAAACACAAGTTCATAAGAATGTCTTTCTTCTCCTTCCCGATTCCAAAATGTTCGGTACACCTCGTGCATACAGATTACGAACCATATCTACATGAAAACTGAATAGCATTTCGCACCTTAATACTAGTGTTCCAGATTCCAGCCAGGTGAACACGAGTGGCCTAGTCAACACAACACCGGCACCTTTAAACTCAAAGACAAAGGAAAGACGATTTTTGCCTTTAATTCAGAACTAGCACTCACATAGCAAACTTGTCTATTTCCACACAATCAAATGTTTTATTTAAGCATTTATCTGTTTAAATGAAGCAGCTCTCCATTGGGCGTAACTATAGAGAGTGACTAATGCATCACAGCCGGATACTAATGATTCATGTGATCTCTCAAAGCGTGTCTATTGCATTGCATTTATACAACCTCCGTACTATAACGGTATCACAAGCAATGACACGTTACAAGGTTTACAGCTAGCTCTAAATTGCTATTACAATTCGACAGTTATGAAATGGTAATTTCCAGGTGCGTCATAATAAATACCTTTCAAGAATTTTACAAAAAAACAGCTAAAAAGAAGTTTAAAAGTGTTTATAATCTCTTAAAAAATGTAGAAATTTCCTGACAACATTTTGCCATCCCTGCTATTGACTAAAGACAGTAAACTCACCCAAAATAATAATGCAGAGGCTAAGAAAAGTGATTGTCATGTAGCAACGCTTGCAGGGACTTTTGCTGAAAAAAGGTTCGAAACTCTGTAATTGAAAGTAGCTTCTAGACAGGACTTGCTGTCTAGAAGCTTATCATCTGCAGATATTACTTATTAAGGAAACTCTCATTAGAGTTAGCTTTAAAAAGATTTAATGGATGAATAAATTACAGTTGACCAAAGGCAAATATTTTGCAATATTCACTGCTGTTATGTAATCAGTTTTATTAACATCATTAACAAGAGGACTATACAATAAAGAATAAAGCATATTTTTAATAGCATACCTATACTCATCCGTACAATTTTGATTATATTTCTCAAAACAATCTCCAATGAATGCAATGCACCTGTTTTCCAACATTTCTGCGCCTTTAGAATAGCCCCCGCAGCTTCTGAAGGTGGAAAATACATTCCATGCAATTGTTTCTACAATTAGGGGAAAAGGAAGAAGTCACGCGGGACTGAAACTGGGCTAAAGGGAGGCAGGGGTCTCACTTCACATTGATTTTTCTGAGACATCCACCAACAATATTTGCGATATGCAGCCGTCCATTATCGTGCTACAGCATCCAGTTTGTTGCACGGAAATGTGGCATTTTTCATGTAATATGGCCTTGCAATAATGAGATGACCATAACTTTCCCAGCAGAACAATCTCTTTTGCATTTTTTGTGTTGGTGATGATGGTGATTTGCACACACAGAACTTTGCTGTTTGCCCTCAGGATCGAACTAATGTAGCCAAGTTTCATCAGCAGTGATTCTCTCCCTGTAACATCATCTACAACTAAGCAAATATCCTTTTGTTCGGGAATAGGCACCCACCAAGAACAAACACGTTTAATGTGAAACTTTTAAATTACCAATGCTACAGTGATGGAAGTTATTAATAATTTACGAGCATTCCTCAAATAAATAAACGTTAACTTTATTCCTATTTTTAATGCAATAGCTGCTTTTGATTAAATGGCATTGTACCGAACCATTGGCGTAAAACCTATTCGTAATCATTGAGAGACAGAGGAATGTTTCTGTTGTTGATTTGGTTTATTTACGGAAACTCTTTCAGCTCAGGTCATCAGCGTCCCATTCTATTCAGAGCGTGAAACGGCCGACAAATTTTGCCTAGAGGCCTCTTCTTTTAGGCTTGAGGTTCTTTATCTTGCCGTAAATGTACGACACGGGACCCACTGCTTTATTTCGCTTCCGAAGGAAGCCATACTTAGGATTTTTACGCCCGAAAAAATCCATCGGTCCTGGCCGAGATCGAACCCGCGATCTTGACTTTAGGGGGCAAGTATGGTTACTAATACACCACCAGGACGGACTAGGAGGAATGTTTCTGTTTAATGTATCTAACCTCGTATTCATCTATAATCTTATGACTGCTGTTTTTCATGTTCTGTACCTTTGTAAAATTGCTCTTTTTAGTAAAAAAATTCAAAGTCATTGCATCTTACAGCCCTTTATCAATTAGGAACGACTAAATTTATCCAAATATACAATTTCCATCTCTAGAGCCTTTATTAAGGCCGCCATTTTCGAACTGTTAACGGTTGTTAAAACCTTTAAAAAGGAAAAGGTGATGTTAACTTATCACGCTGTTTAATACTATGTTAAAGTTAACATTTGTTGATGAAACATTTTTTTTTTTTTTCTATTTTGAATGTTAAAGCACTTTAACAGGTAGTAAACTTTTAAAATCTGTTGATTAAACCGATCCTAAATCGCCTGTTTTAAAATGTTGTATTTTTTATATGTACCCTGACAATATGAATACACTATATGCGTTTTATTTTATGAAAAAGTGCATTCTTAACATAAACTCTGGAGCGACGGAGTCGAATTGTAAAATGTCTATTTTCCTATGTTCATTTGTTTTATTTAAGAACACTGTATAACATCTGAAGTCATTCGCGTCCCATTCAATTTGGGGCTTGAAACGGCCAATAAATTTTACTCAGAGGCCTCTTTTTTCAGGTTTGAGGTTCTTTTTACGTGCCGTAAATGTACGACACGGAACCCACGAATTTACTTCCCTTCCGAAGGAAGCCATACTTGCGATTTTTACACCCGAAAAAATTCATCGCCCTGGCCGGGATTGAACTAGTGATCTTGGGTTTAGGAGGCAAGTATGGTTACCATTACACCATCAGGATCGATGTATTTTCCTTATCTTGTTGAAATGAGAGAATGAGAATTTGAAGTATATATAATAAAAACGAGTCTCTTAATTACATCTTAATAACTTCAGGTATTCTTGAGATGCATCAGATATTCACTCTCTATTTCACTTTCAAACGATAGCACATGTAATGGGGGTATTCCCCGTTTGTTTGAAATGTCTCTTCCTCAGTGCTATTTTGTACAAGTGCCAACAGGGTCGCATACAAATCTTTGTTTTCCGGCTCCCGAGGGAGAAAACATCGTATTTTATATATAGTACTCTTAATGCTCTGCCAACATTTAAATGTAAATTAAAAGGACTACTTGACCCAATATTTCATTGACTTGCCCTGAAAAAATAGTTTAACTTGCCAAATGTGCTGTTGGGATAAAATTCAAAACCACTTTGGCATTTTCGCCCAAGGATCGATATTACAGAGCACGGAATCTCTCAAGTTAAATGTACGAAAAGTTGTAATACAGTGATTTGTTTTACTGTACCAGCCTTCCGGAAAAACAGAGTGAGTTAAACTTTGCCCCCTTTACTATGTTCTCTTTATTTCGCCACACCAGACAGAAACATAAGTTTAACAATTTCTTAGTTTCAGTTCATCGTTTTTATCTGCTGACTTAGAAACTGTTCAGCTCTGCGCTAATAGTTTATATTTAGTTTTAGGGGCCTATATTTTTATTTTATTGGTGAAAAAAAATTTAAAAAAACTTCTAAAAAATCTAATGTGACCACAGGACTTCTTTAAAAAAATGTAGGATTGTAAGATGATGAGTAAAAACTTCAATATGACTTCTGTAGAGAGTATCTCAATTTGCAATAGGCGTGGAGCTTTTGTATCCGACTTCTTTTTATCGCAAAAAATAAAGAAATAAATATAAAAAGTCATTAATCCTGAAACATTGTTCGTTGAATAAAACATTAATTAACAAAGAGAATAAATTAAGGAGGGAATAAATGCAGGAAAGATCGACATATCTAAAATAAGAGGTGATTTATGTTGTAGACATGTTGCTAAGGAAATCACATCGGAATATTTAAAACAATTGCTAGAGATATTTGAAAGCTTGTCAACAAACAAACTACAATTTAAAGCTCTTGGCAACAGAGATGGCTTTTTGGAGGACACCATCGAGAGTTCTGGAGGAACAGAGTTTTCAATAGTATAATTATAAACGGATGTAATCGGTCCTGGCGGTATAATGGTAACCATACATGCCTTCTAAACCCAAAATCGTGATCCAGGATCGATGGATTGTTTCGGGCGTAAAATCCTAAGCATGGCTTCCTTCGGAAGGGAAGTAAAGCCGTGTCGTACATTTACGGCACGATAAAGAACCTCAAGCCTGAAAAAAGAGGCCTCTGAGCAAAATTTGTCGGCCGTTTCACGTCCTGAAGAGAACGGGACGCTGATGACCTGAGATGTTAAACAGCGTCCGTAAATAAACCGAATCAATCAAACAAATAAACAAATAATTTCAATTTTTGATTATGGTATATAAACATTGATCTTTTATCTATCGTATCTAATTTGACCTTAAGGAATTCAAAATTAGATATAAGAGACGGTCATCAAATAAGCCTCATATATTGACAAAGATAAATGGGGGAAGCAAACTAAAGGAATAATAATATTAATATAGTTATATAAATATTGAACTCCTAAAAGTGTTAGCAAAAATGTTACACTTAATTCAAAATCCACTTCAAGAAAAATTAATAATAACGAAATTGTCCTCGGCTTTGAAAACCGTGTCTTACAAACTGTTGGTTGTGATTGGTTTA
Source organism: Metallyticus violacea (assembly GCA_030762175.1). Classification (NCBI taxonomy): domain Eukaryota; kingdom Metazoa; phylum Arthropoda; class Insecta; order Mantodea; family Metallyticidae; genus Metallyticus; species Metallyticus violacea. The sequence goes on along the minus strand of CM060843.1, from coordinate 88,727,938 downwards.
TTTACGGGCGCTCTTTAACAGCTCAGGTCATCTGCGTCCCATTCAATTCAGGGCGTGAAACGACCGATAAATTTTGCTCAGAGGCCTCTCTTTCAGGCTTGAGGTTCTTTTTCGTGCCATAAATGTACGACACGGAACCCACGGCTTTACTTCCCTTTCGAAGGAAACCATACTTAGGGTTTTTACGCCCGAAAAAATCCATTGGTCTTGGCTAGGTTCGAATCCGCGTTCTTGGTGTAGGAGGCAAATATGGTAACCACTACACCTCCAGGACCGACATAAATAACTTTCAGGAGAACTAAACTAGTAAAAATATTTATTCACAAGATTTATCACACGTAAATCAACATAGAGCGTTGAGTTTTAGGCTTGCAAGACGCTCTTGAAATGTTAGCAACGATTATGCTAACCCTTCTTTGAAGTCATTATTGATATCTAAATCTTTGATAGAATGTATTTTAGACTTTTGTGTACTTTGGTAATAGGAAAAGTCGAGGGTAAACTATTTTTTGTCTGCCTGATGTCTTAATAAAATTTGGATGATATTTATTAAATAATTTGTAGATATTCAGCTTTAATGGTATACGCGTTGGTAGTTAGTTAGGTAAGCTTCTTATACCTAAGCTTGGGCTGAAATTGCTTCTTTGATAAGATGTGAAATCGAATCCCGACGAAGACCGCTGGAGTTCCAACAAACATTTTGTTCGTTATGTGCTGGAAAGGGTTAAACGTTAGAATTTAATTTGTAGTTCCTTGAATATATTGGATAATTTTCGAAATTTAATGCCTTAACAAAAGTTATACATTAGGGCAACTTATGGAGCAAAATGCGCAAATGCTTAATCGTGAAAAAGTACTATCTTTAAAAAAAAATTAATGTAAAATGAATGCCCCTAACATGATGATAATATTTTTCCTCGTGTGTCTCTCTTATTGACCTTATAAAATTAAATGTCATCTGATTTTACATTCAAAACTCCTGTACCAAATACTTATTTAGATTAATGAAGCACTGCAGTGGTAAATTGTATCAAATGCAAATAAATTCTTATATCCTAATTCTAAAGCCTTGACTATGAACGGCTTTGTCTTAAACGCTGAAAACTTCAGGATCACTGTTCATAGCAGTCAAGATTGAACCCACGATCTTGGGTTTAGAAGACAAGTATGGTTACCACTACACCACCAGGACCGATCAGTACTCGGCCAAGAGAAGGATGCAGCAATGAGCAACTACCACACGTTTACCACTCCGATATTTAGTAGTTATGATGTAGTAGAAATGTAACATTTTGAAAATTCAATCAGAAATGAGATTTTCCTGCAAATAATCCATAATAGAGAGAGCTAAGTATTAAAATTTGACCTTTAATTCCCTAATATGTTTTTCGTTATTATGTAATGTAATCAAAAAGATTGTTTATGTCTGAAACTACAATTCCATATTTTCTTTTCAGTTTGATCGGAAGACCATTAGAGTAAAACTACTCCCCAATGTTAAAAATAATATCTCCCCCATGTGATATTTTGTTACACCCTTTAATTCCATACACACACTCTACCTTGAATGCTCAGGTTACTAAATAATATACAGCTCCTCTCGGTAGCTCAGCTATCAAGAGTCCACCAATACTTGGAATTCGTGAAGAACAACTTACTTGGGTGAAACTTTCCTGAAGTTTTCAAAGCAAAGAGTAAGCTAACTTTTAATTCTCTATCCTTGAAGTAATTCTGTCATATTAACATTCTGTACCCGAACAGAATGACTCAGGCGGAAACGCTTGGAACTTGCAATCAGGAGATCTCGGGTCCAAATCTCTTGTGGCCTATCATCTTGATACTGGGCTTTTTCGTGGTTTCTCCTAGTCGCTTATGTAAATGTTGGGATGGATCCTCCTTTGTAAGAAATTTCCGCTCTCCCATATCAAATTATTTCATTCCATGGTTCTATTGCAGGGTCGGAAGTTTCAAAGCGAGATGGCTTGGTGCGATATGACAGTGACTTGCACTTTGAAAAGGTTTCTTCTCCGGATTTTGGCATAGAAGTGGCTCTTTTGAGAGAGCTGGAACTTCTTGGAGGGAATGAGACGTATGCCGGCGTCATGGCGCTCTAATATTAAGGACCCCGTCTCTGTTCGTGCCTCATTACCCATGGATCATGGCCACCTGGTGTCTTTCTAATCTCATCCCTTCCTCCCGGAGATGCCCCTACTGGGTGCACAGGTACAACGGCCAGCCATTAAGCAAGGCTGAAGAAGCCAAATATGCTCCTCCATCCATAACAACCCAATCCAATATGTTGTATATTTCTACTCCTATATTTTGTAAACTTTCCTCTCTAATGTACCTATATGAACGCAATACTTCTTGCTACGTATAAAAGTAACTAGTCTTGAAACAAGGTCTAATGTATTAGATGATCGATTTAAGTTCATTTTACTCGTAAAAGCATACATATCAAACACCAGCACGTGAACTACAGGGCGTTTCACTCTCTCTAGACCCCTGATTTTCTCTTATAAAGTTCAAATTAATGGACGTAATTCACTGGCATTTGACAAGGACATATTTTGGCTTATAGGAAGCGTGATGATGTCTTAGCAAATGCTGAAAATGTTTGCCATTAGCAATAAGGTTTACCTGCATACACTTCTCTATATTACGGAAGGTATTCACCAACACATTGGGAATCATAGTCTCCATTATTCCTCTGAATGCTTTCCTGAAGTTTCACGAAAGTCTGTGTATTGTAGCAATATTTCCCTTTCAGCTGGTTCCATAGGAAGAAATCTGGTGGCATAAGCTCAAGCAATTGGGGGAATTTCTATGTTAGCCATACTGACATAGAATGTCTGACAGTTGGCATTACTCTGCTGAAAATAAATCCTGTCCTTATTAACTTTCTAGATTTAGTTTGAAGGTTATAAGGGGAAATCAAGGACCGAGAGCGTGTTAAACATTCTCTGATATTTGAACAAGTAGCAGCGTTTTATTTTTTTAGTTTGTTACAACAGTGAGCTTAAGTAGTTGAGAAATATGTTCATTTTATTTGAGATTGTTCCTAGTATTCACAAGGGATAAGCAATTTTCAGTGGAAATAGTGAAAAAGCGCTAAGTATGTGTACCGTAACAAAACATGGAAAACGCAAATATTCTGTAAATCAAAATGTGTGCATACTTTTTATGAGCTACTGTACGTAAGCCTTGCTGAGAGCGTGTATTTAATTTATAAGTGCTTCAAGTTACAGGGGATTAAAGCGTACTATGTCCTGCCCCCCTTACCGGGTGAAGGTGAATGCCGATAATGCTTACTTGCGAAATACGAGTTGATTTATGACGCTGCAGTAATTTAATCTCTCTTCAGGTTTTTTTGCACGTTTCACAGAGAAACAAGATCTAGCTGGGAATACTGCATGGAAAGGTATTTACAGACATGTTCTTGCTATGTAGACGATTAATATCAAAGTGGTAGATGATCTTGGAATGTGATCACAAACAAAACAAAATACTTATTAAGAAATTCTGAGTGAGGAGAGAAAGTTAAATTAAATATCTTTATTTCCTGTTGATAAATTAAAAACGAAGGTATGTGCTTTGGTTTGTGGAATAACTTTGCTTGAATTTTAACATAAATTTAATTTAATTTGATATATGCACTGTGAAAAACTTGATAGGCGTCCTTCGAGCAGTTTGTCTGAGGGAGCAAATAAGGGAATAGTGGGATACAGGTTGGGCATCAAAAATAAGGAAAGGCTTAGACAAAATTGAATTAGGGTATATTTGGTTAAGGGGTGAAGACATTACGCGAAATAATTGGAAAATAGTTAACAGACGGTTGTGAGATATAGATAGGCAAAATCTGAGACTCAATGTGCAGATAAAGTATCGCTTAGCCTGCAGGTTCGAATAGAACAGGTGTGGTGGAGAAAGCAGTGGTCTCGCATGACTCAGATTAGGGGCTTAGAAAGGAAATAAAACAGTTAATGCTCTCGGGGAAAGAATTTGCTCACTGTGCGGAGAAAACGATACCTAGAATACAGGAAAACGGAGATTTTAAGAAATGCGAATTTATCACCACAATTTCTGAATTCCAACAGAAGTTTGAAAATCTGCCGGAGAGTTTTGGTGCATGTGAGTTACTAATTGGGAAATATTTCTAGCGAAGACCAGACAAAGAAGGTTAGAGGCTATAGAGAAAAGGGGGAGTTGAGGAGGAGGGTGAATAAAGGGAAGGGGGACTCAAGAGTAAATGTTCTATCCATGTTTGTGTATAGGTATATAAAAAGTACTCACAGAAAACATATGATGTAGTGTATCGATGTGTTTGTACATATGTATGTATCCATGTAGGCCTATAAGTATGTGTGTATGGCCATTTTGATTATTAGAAGAAGAGCATTAACATGTACGGCCACAAGGCCCATGCTAAAGTTGTATGTACTTGTGTGTATTTTAAAAATATTACAACTAATGGACGCAGTTATAATAAATCAAGGCGCAATGTCTGTAGCATTCACTTATGCCCTGCAATATTCAATAAGATCAAAACAAGATATAAATCCTTGAGTTCAGGTCTTTATTTAAAGTTAGTGTGATGAGTGTAACAGAATTTTCAAAAACTTATAAATATGTTCTATGTAATTGCTTATTTCATTTGTATACATTTAGGTGTGCGGGTATATGACGACAACCTCGTGAAACCCAAGATCGCGGGTTCAAACCCCGTCAGGGTCGATGGATTTTTTTCGGGCGTAAAAATCCTAAGTATGGCTTCCTTCGGAAGGGAAGTATAGCCATGGGTCCCGTGTTGTACATTTACGGCACGAAAAAAAACCTCAAGCCTGAAAGAAGAGGCCTCTGAGCAAAATTTATCACCGTTTCACGCCCTGAATTGACCGGAACGTTGATGAACTGAGATGTTAAAGAGCGTCCATAAATAAATGAAAAAAAAAAAAAAAAAAAACTCGTGTAAAAGTAATATGTATACGTTCAACATACTGGTAACAAGTATTTCGGTATTAGATAACAGTTTTTCTGCCAGACTTCACCCACAAACAAACAATGGCGGGTCTGAAATAAACATATCCAAAAAATCCAAGAACAAGACCTTGGACTAAGAGGTGTCATTGCAGTACTGGGCATTTTAACTGCAGAAGTAAACAGTACTTAGTGTTGAGACGGAAAGGACTGCTATAGTAACAACGGCCATTTTAATGACGAGAAAGTATTCAATATTAAAGAAAACTACAACCGTCAAAATGGCAGATGCGTATGCCTGGACCTCGCAAAAAGATTATGAGAGAATGCCGAAGGGCGAAAAGCCGGCCTCGGTAATAATTAAATAGGAAATGAGTCATGATGGTGTCACCAAGCTCTGTTTCGACTGAGGACAACCATCAAAAGGTACAAAACCACTGCGGCGAAGAACCTGAACACGACTTGTTCTAGAACAGGCATTGGAGCTTAGCAATATTCTACTCCAGCGTCCACCAGACTTGGCTTGAGAGAAATGCTTGGTTGTTATTAGTGCTTTGGACCTTCTAGTGGTCCACAGCTGAACCCCCCAAACTACAAACTAAAGTCAGTGCTTGAGAGTGTGGTTCGCAAGAAAAGGCACCTAATATTGAAAGTTTCAAGTGGTTTTTGAAGTCAGCAATGGAGATAAGAGTATGCTGCTATTAATGACTATCCAAAGAGATTTAGGTCATGTATGAAGGGAAAAATGGGATCATTTTGATAACTGTTAAGATGCTAAATGCTTGAAATACATGAGAGAGGAAAAAAAAACACCAAAAGCAGATCAAAAATAGTACAATAGTATAGAGCCCTCATTTGGAAGCGTGGCCGGCTTAATGGGGATTTTCCTGCCCTGTTTCTAACCGGTTCTATTCCCTCTCTCCACTTTCCATTTTTCCTTGTGCTACCGCGAAGTCTTTGTGCTGTACAGGAGTTGAACATTGTGAGACCACGTGTTTCTATGTTGTAGTGCTGTTATAATGCCAAAAAGTCCGCGTACTTTGCAGTGGGAATTAAAAAAAAGGATTGGCTGTTAATTCAGTGGGCATTTTATGTAAGAATAGAGGGAAGATTTGGAAGGATTTGATTAATGATTTGATCATGGATTCTCAGGGATGGTGTTTTTCTTCTTCCCTGGTGATTTTCCGTTGACTTAATGTTACCTCTTGTTTGTATGCTGCAATTTTTGTGATCCGGAAACCACAGGGGAAGGAGTCAAGGAGAGTAATAAACTGATAAATTCCATCTCAACTTTAGCACACAGAATCTTCATGTATGATTTCTATGTGACAACAAATTCATGTAGAGAAGTGAGGCGACAATTTATAAATAGATTCTCTGCTGTTCGTGCGCCTAACGGAGAAGCGATTCGTAATCTTGTAAATAAATTTTGAAAAATGGGATTTTTTCTTGATAAGAAGCCAAAAGTAAAATGCCGTGTTCTTACAGAGGAAAATCTCAATGACATCGGAGAAAAGTTAGAACGAATTCCAAAGAAACCTCTGAGAACGTTTGCACAGAAATCAGGAATTTTGCAAAACTCGGCTTGGAATATCACTAAATTTTTAAAATTAAAACCCTATAAGATAACTGTAGTTCAGGAATTACAACCACGTGATAATGTGAGTAGAGTTAATTTCTGCAATTGGGTAGTAGATAATGTTAATATTTGCTCTATTGAGTGGAGTTTTTACGGACGAAGCATATTTTTATTTACAGGGCCACATAGCAACAGAAAACAATAGATAATGGAGTGCAGAAAACCCCTATGTTGTATGACCAAAAAATTGGTGTTTGGTGTGCTTTAGAAACCTATGCACTTAAATTTAAGGGGCCTTGAATATCCGATTCCGCCGGCAAACAGCGTTCTTCCCGGTACCAAGCAAATCCCCGTTAGACCTGCCATGCGTCCAAACGAGGGCATTGTAGCTACTTAACAAAAACCTTGCAATGGTATTTATGGCAATACTAGGTATAATTAAACACTAGAGCGGCGTTTTACCACGGCAGTTATCTCTTTTTCTTTCATATCGAAATTTAAGATGTGGACGGTGATCATTGAAAAGTATTACAATTTACTCTGTCAAATTTGTGGTAAAAGTATATTCCCTTAAAAAAGGAACAGAATATGCTGCATATGAGAAATAAATAGCAGATTTCTTTCAGAGGCAGATGCTCCTCGTATAGTGTCTCATTCATTTTCCAACAAGGAATACTACAAAATATATACAAAAGATGTACTGTAGCATATAAATTTAAAATGTAACAGCTTGATGAATATCGAAACACATATGACAAGGAAACATTATGGAAAAAGCATCTCTTTGAAAAACTACTGCTACGATATGATTACAAACAAAAAAATTATGATGGTGCATCTGACAAGACCTTGGTCCTAGATCCGAAAGCTGGTTTAAAACATTTTGAGTTACACCAAATGCCTTGAGTAGATACATCATTCAATAACAATGATATATGTCTGTGATGGGGTTAGAGAAGGTGTTGGTGATGCATTCAAACGTTACATCGCAAATACGGAGAGCTGCGGTTTTCCAATTTCCTACGTTGTGCTCTCCTAGCTTATGGGCCACAGAGGAAGCGAGACAAGACATTAGAAATATGTACATTTTCACAGACTGAACTCATGAATCAATGACCAATCCGGTATAAGAATATAAGAAAGTCCAACCAATCACAATTTAACGTTTCCATTTTGTCACTTTCATTTTATCGTATCTACATGCAATTGTTTTTATGCATATTCATCAGAACGGCTCACCGAAATATCCTTGTAGCTTCTTTGGTCTAAACATCAGTGTGCAATAGAAATAAATCATTTGGCAGTTTATCTTGAGAGAATCTGATGCTGGAGTCGTATTTATTTTGGTTATTTAGCGAATAAATTATAAAAATCAAATAATATATCCACAAAATGCTCTTACAGTTCACCGTTTTAATATTCACTAACAATCGAACAGATGAAGATAGAAATTAAAACGATTTTCGGGATATACCTTTTTAATTTTTCATTTAAACTCTTTGGTAACAAATTGAAGGCAACTAAAACAGCGGAAATTAAAATACCTGTCGGACTTTTATAACTGTAAGCACTTTTAATGGATATATACTTTTATTTTTTTCATTTTATTCGCTAAATAGTCGCCGTAAATACAACTCCAGCTCATCCTCTCAGGATAAATTCGATAAAATCTGGAGCCAGCGCTATATTACTACAGATAAATAACTTAATCATCGCAGTAAAAACATGTTATGGTCTTTAATCAGTACTACAGACAACATTTATCGCATTCACTTTTACTGTTAAAGCTCCTGGTCATCAGGTAGAGAGCATGGATGGAAGATGCTAAGCTCTATATGCGTAAAATGTTTTGAAATTGTGTGGTCAATTATTTTCAATAAAGTTAGTACAGCAGAGAGTAATAACAAACTCTACATTTTCGAATTGTTTTCATATGTAACGAGGAGTGCAGTGAAAAATACAACTTAGAGGTCAATTGGTGGGGTGTAACTATCAGCAAAGTTTCTGATAGGTTGCAAACTACTTAATTAAAAGCAGTGAATAATTAATATTCTTATCTGTGTGCTACTGAAGGGCGAATATACTTTAAAGACACTCTACCAACTAAAATTCATTTACAAGGGCTAATCAGTAAAGAATGATCACAATTTTACAGTCATTATTTCTCGCGCTAATAATAGATGTTAGCCTAATGTGTAACGTACACTTGCGGTTTCCTCCTGTGAGAAGCATGTTCAGTTCCGCCTACAGCAACACACGCGGCGAAGCAAGCTGCTTTCGTCCTAGCAAATCTTTAGTAGAGACCTATGCAATATTGCAGGAGGTCTATGCAAAGTTTTTTTCTTCCCTACAGCACAGTTCGAAGATGCTTTAAAAATTTTAAAGAGGGGAGGCAATCAACTTCAAAAGAAGGCAGACTCGACCATCCGGGTTGGCTCTAATGGATGAAACACCGGTGTCATTGTGAGAGAGAATCGTCGAATAACATTAAGAACTGTCGTCCACTCGCTGGTAGCTGTAAAGTTGCACATGAGAGTTGCTTGTGCACAGTGGGTTCCAAGATAATCACTGCTGATGAAACTTGGCTACATCATTTCGACCCTGAGAGCAAGCAGCAAAACTCTGTGTAGAAATCTCTGCCATCACCAACAAAATGTCAAAGTGGTTGCTTCCGCTAGAATAGTTTTGGTCATCTCATTTTTCGATATTCAAGGAATGATATCATATCTACACACAACTGTTACCGGCCAATACTACAGAGATGTTTTGAAAACTATACATCATATCACACGCAAAAGGCCACATATTTGTGCAACAAACTGGATGCTGCATCACGATAATGCACGGCAATCGCAAATGTTGTTGAATATCTCACAAAAATACACTGAAATATGTCACTCATTTTTTCTATAGTCCATATTTAGCCCAAGTACGATTTTCCTTTTCCTCAAATTGGAAAAAATCCCTTCATAGGAGGCATTTTCCATCGTCAGAAGTAGTGGTGAAGGCTACGGAGGCGATTCTGAAGGATCAGTCAAAAAAGGTTTCTAGCATGTCTTTGAAGACTGACAGAAACGCTGGAACTAGGTTAGGTTAGGTTAGGCATTGCATCCAAATCATCAAAATTATAAAGTTCAGTGAAGGTATGCTGTCAAAAAAGTATAATTATTATACTGAACAAACCTCGTATCAGAATATGGGGTGTTTTAAGTTTTGCATCTATAAAAGACTTCATTACCTAATGAATCGCCATAGAAATTTTGAAAACAAGGATTATATTAACTGTGCCTGATTTTAAGTATATAATTAAAATTTGTATCAAAATTCACATTGATTAAAAACAACGCATGTTAAATTTTTATATACTGAATATTGTTCTTTACTTTTTCAGATATTACATATTTACTTACAATTTTCTGGATGCTGTCACGATATGTATGCACAGTTTTATACTTAAGATCATGAATACCTCGAGTAAGTTAAATAAGCAGAGACTAATAAAATCATAAGTGTAATAATAAGCACTGTAAGAATGAACATATTATAGTATGATGTTCCCTTTTATATGAGACATATTCATAGTATAAAACTCCAGCACCATCAGTAAATGACGTCACTTACGTTTTAAGTTCATGGTATAAATAAGTCGATTTATATCAGAACATTCATTTCTCTAGCTACATTAAAACTTAAAGGTTTAAATTAATATAATAGCTCGATTAGAAAGGCACTTAATGATCGCATTCGCTCAAAAGGTCAATGAAAATTGGTGTGGATTCTTGTTAGGAAACCTTAATAGATTGTAACATTCCTTATTGCAAAAAATAAAGAGGTCAGTGACATGCTAGAGTCTAGACTGCAATTTTCAATTTCAAGCAGCCTGGTCATTATAAAAAGTAGGACTGCCAATTGCCAAACATTAATCGAGAGCTCTGGCTATTATTAGAGTTTACATTCTCCGTGCAAAAATCAAAAGGTATTGCTTCACCTAATTGGGGCTTAATTCATGTAACTCTTGATACTCCGGTTTCGAACTGTTCATGAAAACAAAGAATTCAATAAAAACTTGTCCTGCTGAAGGCAAATTGGATTTAAACAGTGCGTGTTACATACGCAACTAAACTATCAAGTCCTCCAGTCCCTAAACATGAAGCAGATAAAGAAAAAAACAAGCATGATAAAACATAAACGCCAAATTTAACAGATTGTAATGGAATAAATTCCATACAGTCAACCATCTGTTAGTCATGCAGGCCGGCAGCAAGCGAACATATCAATCCGCTGGCAGATGACTGAATGGGATGCACGGTTTTCCCCACAAATGAAAACACTGCATCTTTTGAAAAGCAGAGATAAGGTTAGTGGACCCAGCCACAAACGATGTCAATGACATCTTGTGTAAAAGCTCAAAGCTGTTAGGACATGTTATGGATGATGTACATTACCTCCCAACCGAAACCTAACTCTGTCCAACTTATGAGTAGGTATGAGCGAGTTAAAATTCAAAATTGAAGTTGAATTATTATTACATTATTTTAGCAGCCTGTATATTTAGCACGATTGAGACGCATTATGCCCAATTATTAGTACTGCACTATGTCGCAAAACACTCAGCAAGTCAGCCAGGCTTAAAGCCGCTCCCTCCAAAGTGACTGCCGCGTTAAAGGAAACAAATGACTGAGGCAGGAAGTGGACGATATGTTCCATTCATCTTGCCGCTTTTTTTCCCGTTTTTCCTTCTTCTCTCCCAAGTTCTCTGAGCAATACGATATCTTTGTAACTTGTGATGTGTCAAGCCAGACAACAATGGGTTTTTTGTCAGCTTTTCATTAATTCTACAAGAAGAATTATAGATCAATTCTGGGTCAAAGCACAATAAAAAGTAGTGTTTGTTCGTTTATGAGGAACTCTTTCTTTGGTAACCACCAGAAAAGTATGAAAAGCCTACATGAAGTTTTTTTTTCAGTTATGTAACTAAATGCATGTTAAATATTTCCTAAACAGGTATGTAAGTTTTCAAATAAAATGATCAAATCATTTTACTAGGATTTGGGCAACATTTCTAAATTTCGTTTTATATCTACGTTATTTATTTATTATGGTTACAGTAAGAAATGAGGTAAATGTTCAGGTATTGGTTAATGTAAACATTTACCTTGTTTCTTGGAAAAATGTAGGCAACAGAAAGAAAATATTTTTTCCCATTTTTGCCATAAATTTTTCACATTTGCTCAAAAGTGTGTACATTTGCCAATATATTGCGGTAAATATTGGTACACCTAATAGAATCAGCTTTCCTAAAAAATATTTATCATTTCGTTGCTTTTGTGTTTGTGTAAAGTTATTTCAGTATTGTATAAATGTTAGTGCATAATACATATTTTGGGGGGGGGGGCAATAGTATCATACAATAGTGCGGAGTTCCAAGTTAATTTTATTCAAATCGGTTGTTCAGCTGTTTGTAAAAACGCCAAGAAACAAAATAAAATCTCACTAAAAGATACCTTGCAAATCTGATAGTTTTAATAGAGAACTACAGTTCTTTTGTCATTTAAATAAATTTCGCAAGGAAATAAAACACAGTGATAAGTTAACAGGCAAGCCAGCAAATTCTTAAACAACATAATCATTTATGAGCAAATAGATGAATAAAGTTGCACAAATCCACATTAACTAAGCATGTAAATGATTTCCTATCAACTGCTACGTTGTGCCAATGCTGGAGCCTCACAGTGAGAAAACTAACAAGCGCGACTGTACATTTCAAACTTTCACCAAAGGCGATGATAATTGTTAAGAACTTCCTCATTAATTTACCAACTAAAAACATTTCCCACATTTATTTGTCTATATGGACTAAGTTAATTTATTAGCAACTTTTCGCGTTAGCCAGTTTTCTTCTTTGATTGTAATAATATTTGAGAGGCTGTTTTTGTTTTTTATACAAGTTGCTAAAATATAAAGCAGGATGTATAAATATACTACGAATATTTACTCTTGAAAGTACCTAGCATCGTAGTAAATATGAACTCCATTTTTTTTTAAATAGGTAACTATTGTAGAAAGATTAAGAGCACAAATGATGTGGCATATAGGGGATTAGCAGTTTGTGGGGAAAGTTTTTATAGAGTTTTGATTCGTTTTATTTACGGACGCACTTTAACAACTCAGGTCATCAGCGTCCCATTCTATTCAGGACCTGAAACGGCCGACAAATTTTGTTCAGAGGTCTCTTCTTTCAGGCTTGAGGTTCTTTTTCGAGCCATAAATGTACGACATGGTACCCACGGCTTTACTTCCCTTCTGAAGGGAGCCATATTTAGGATTTTTACGCCCGAAAAAATCCATCGATCCTGGCCGGGATCGAACCCGCGATCTTTGGTATAGGAGGCAAGTCTGGTTACCACTACTCCATGAGGACCGACATTTAACGATAGTGTATACAGAATATTATTGCATATTAGGTATTATCCTAATAAAGCAAATGTTATTTATAAATAGAATTAAATTACAAAATAAGTCCTATTAACTAAGCATATATCATTTCTGGAACATTCTTTGAAAGTCAATTTTACGGCATTTTGCCATATACTTACTACAAGCAAGGGCCCCCCCTCCGCATACCCCCACTTTCTGGCACATAATCCAGAATATTTTGGTTACAAATAAGGAGAACATTTGCAAGAACGTTTTCAAAGGCACTGTAAGAAATCTTCCTCAAGTGATGCATTTTTTATTTTCGTTTCCTCCACTGTCAACGCAAGCGGATGGTGCTACGTGGCTGGCGGAGGGCACGAAGGCGGTACCTTCGTTAGCTCCAGGCTGTTCTCTGAAGTAGAAAGAGCCATTGGCCTCCAAAGCTTGTAAAAAGCGTTAATTTTTCTAGTTCGTTTTCACGCCACAATTTTAGGAACGATGCTCAGTAGTACGCCTTACTTGTGTATACGGCGCTTTAAATGTGATTTATTAGAAACCTCAGTTTCCACCTTCATGGTTCCGTACATGCCAAAACTAAACTCGACCGCTTTTTTGTTCATTTCTATTGCTTTCACTTTGGGCTGTCTCGCTCGGCTTTTGCGGCAGAAAATTCCGTAAACCTTTTTCCTTCCTTGTTTCTTTCCTTGATTCTTTCCTCAGCGCCCAAAGAAGATGCATAGATGATTAGCATAAACGGATGTTGTCCTCGACATCGCCTCAGGCTTACCCCTAAAACTTAAAGTCTAAAAGCCAAATCATATTCCTCTCCAGCAACAAATGTTGAAGTCGACAGAGTAACTCCATTGCATTTTATTGCTAGCTGCTTTTAATAGCATGTATACCTAAACGTCGAAAAACCTGCTGCGCCCTAAACTCCTGTAATTATCTTTTCGTTGCAGCTTTAATGACGCGATCCATCAGAAATAGCATTTTTCAGTACGTTTATCTCTCATTTGTTGAGCGAAGCCGTAACAAAGGTTATAGAATCGTTGAGATTTATAATTATCCGCATTCTATAACTTGAGAAAATGCCCGAAATATAATAACTTTTACAAAATGTATACTTCAATTCTAAGCTGTAATTATCAGCACAATATTTGTTATTGGTAAATGATCACCACAAAAATGCACCATTCAATAAGATCTATGCCCAATATTGAACGTAAGTGTTGCACGTAAATCAGAAAAATCCAAAGTCCAAGCTGAGACTAAGAGAACATACGTTGACAGTGTTGTTGATTTGGTTTATTTACAGACGCTTTTTAACATGTCAGGTCATGAGCATTCCCATTCAATTAGAGGCATAAAACGATTGACAAACTTTGCTCAGAGGTCTCTTCTTTCAGGCTTGAGGTTCTTTTACATACAGTAGATTTACGACAAGGAACCCATGACTTTATTTCCCTTCCGAAGGAAGTATGGAAGCCAAAATGCCTTTCTTTCTTCCATGCCTCGTCTAATAAATGGCGGAGTGTTCAGTTTAGGGCACGGCCAACTTTTATCTCGATGAATTTGCTCTATCTATTCTAATCACGCCGGTGATTATATTACGGTTTCTTTTCTTCGTCGAATTGTGCACTGGTCGTGTTTTTATTTAAAAATTCATTCCGGTATAAAATAAGCGTTTTTTTTTTAAATTGCATATTAAAGCAACAGACTTTCTGCACGTTTTATGTGAAAACCACATAGCCGTTGGACTCCAGTCTACTGTTAAAGTTCATATCGCTAATAAACTGCTATGTTATGACATTAGTTATGTAATCATGAAAGGAATATTATGTTACTATCATATTAGGAAAATTATTTATGGATTTCGCAAATTGTTCCTCTTCATTGCAGAATACATTAATAAAACATGAATTACCTCAATATTAGCTACCAAATGAATTAATACAATTTGATGATACTAACCTGTTCTGAAAAAATAAAGTTTCTGAAATATGTTTAATGTTTTTGTTGTTCATTCAAATAATGAGCGTCTTCCTACTGACAAATATGATATTTTCTCGATATTCAGTCTTTTCAGCCCAGGCTAAAATTTCTTACAGTAAATCTAAATTATCTAACACATAAGACAAAAGAAAATGATCTCTACCGGTACGTCATAAGTATGTAAAAGACGGTACTGACTTCAGAATAGTTCCTTTTATTATTACCCATATATAATTCCGATATACGAAAATAACGTTTAAAACTCGTTTATAATGTAATAATTATTTTTGTGCAATGCTAATGCATTATCCTCCTGAACTTATGGGCATTTGCCCCTGGCATGGCGGTATTGTAGGGACTTCTGAGACCGGATGCCCATAGGGCCTTGCTACGTTAACCCACTGTACGGTTGTGGTGCACCAAAGAGGTATCGAAAAGTTGTCCTTGGGGATGAATTAAATTAATTAATGATGGCGTAAATGAGCCCGGAATCATGGCAGCTTAAAGCTATCTGGCATTCACCTAGGAAAATTTCCTAACAAAAAAAAGTTACCTAGACAACTTTACTGGCTGGGAATCGCACCCAGGACCTCCGGATAAATAGTCACAAATGCTACCACTAGACCATGAAGGTAATATTATTGCATGAGTAAATGAGCAAAGCGAATTTCGTGGTTTTTTCCGAACATTATGAATTAACATCAAAATATACTATTACATTATTCCCTTGCACTTTCTTGGGCAGCTGTAAGAAAAGAAAATTTTGGACTCCAATGCTATATCCGTATATTTACGGTAGCAAATGCAGAGCTATGCAACTTTCATCCTTAAAGAACTTAAATCATTTTGAAAGTGATATTTCTTGTTTATGCATATATTGAATCCTGCAAGTTAATTGACTAAGGAATGTAAATGCCTGCAGATCAGTTATCCAACTTTAAAAATGAAAATATTTCAGTAATTTATCGTTAAGAAATGAAATTTTATAGAAAATGCTAGTAACTTTGATGTAAAAGTCAAGATTTAATCTACAGTGTTCCAAACCTGAGTCTTCAAAACGCTTCCCATAGTACTAGTGTTGCTTTCAAAGCATTCAGCAAAGTCCCTTATATAGGAATAAACTTTAATAAATGTCAACATGATATTACTAGGGTGTATAGAGACATTCGTTTTTATACCCAATTATTAAGAATAATGCATTCTAGAGAATGGAAGGAGGACACTGCTTCCTGTTTTGGTTACACACAAAGAAAGAATGAAGTAAAATTTAATCAGAACAGTAATAGTGATTAGACATTGATTAACCACACATTTGCCTGAATGAAAGAAGTTGCAGAAGGAGGTTTCCACATAACAAACCACTTACTTTAAAATTAACAATAAAATAAAATGGATATAATTTGAACATTAAAGAAAGTCTTCAGCACACTTAAATAGTTTCAGATTTAATAAATTTCACTATATAGCATACAGCTCAGTTTAAAGTTTAGATTCAAGATTGACGATCGATACTTTAGCTATTTGCACCCCAATTTTTGTTTTATGCGTACTTTTGTGTACCTTCTCTTGTGAATTAATAGAATTATATTGCGCATTGAATATTTTAGATGCAAAGTTAAACTTTTGCAAAACATTATTTTGACAGGAAGATCTTTCATCATTTATTTTCTTTCGACAGAAGTTCAAATAGCTTAGAAAAAACTACTGTTGGTGAAAATGTTTCCCGATGTCCTCGTCTGGCACTGCAGCAACCATCACCTTGAACACGCGGTCATTGACACAGTCCGTGAAATACATGAATTGACCACACTGAGACATTTCCGTGATAAACTGTACATCTGTACTTCGCCTCAAATAGAAACAATATTAAATATGAGATTAAGTGTGTCAGACAAATACTAGGAGCTGGGCATGTCCACTTCAAGGCAGACATTGACCTGAAGACCTGAAGAGGCAGTAAAGAGAAAGTCGCCTAAAAAGAACTTAACGTTGCACTGAACGATAAATAGTTTTTCATAATAAGTGGGAATATGTTCGATGACGAGGAACTATCATTGCAAGCACAGAAGTGTTCTTTAACAATTACATTGCTCATAAAACAGCAGAAAACCAAGTTGATACATGTTTGAACAGTTCGTTGTAATTGGGATGACATAGCTCAGAAGATTCGGAAAACTTCCAATTAGAAACCTTCCAAAATATTCCTGTAAATGAAGAAAAAATGAAAAATTTCCGAAGTATGAGTAATAATTTGAGAGAATGCATAAATGGCTATTGCTTTAGTGCCGATGTAGAAACTAAAACTAAACATGGACCATGGATCAAAAACCTGGGTGTTGATGAAAGCAAATGACAGAATGATTCTGACGTTTGCTCTTCAGGCTTTTTAGGTGCTCTTCTGTCTTTTCTTTGCCTTTGCTCCAAAATCAACGTTTTCTAAACATATATAATCAACCGTATCATCATACCATGGCAGAATTACATAACATACAGTAGAAATAATAAATCCTGCGTGAATTGTTATTCTAATGCAATGAATGTAACTTTGTGGGAAAATGATCTAACAATAATAATATGCTAAGTCCAAAAATACGTTTAGAGGCCTCTGACTAACTAATGAATATTATACACATTTTCTACCACACAACGTTTATATAAGTTTGTAGTATTGTAAAACCGTGTTTATTGCTTAGGTACTTTAACAAGCTCAGTGTAACATAGCACTGCCGATATGATATTTTAAAAAATATTTTTTATTTCTATAATAAATACGAGGGGCATTCAAAAAGTTATAATATGTTCTATAATGCCTATAGAACTGAGTTTGCATGTGCAGGTTTGGACGTGTCTTAGCTTCAAACAGACAAAGTTACAAATCGGTCGGCAAGAAGCGCTGGAACTGAAAGAATGGCAAATGCATTACAGGCGGTTCTACAGTAAGTGATTGATTTGGAGCTTCGTTCCGTGATTAAATTTCTCACAAAGGAAGGGAAAAAGTCTAAAAAACCAGAGAGATGATGAATGCTGTACATGTCAAAGATACATTTCCAAACTACCAAGTGAACTTTTTAGGACAAGCAATTTATAGATGGTGGGAAGTCAATTGAGGATGACTTGCACACAAGACATCCTGTGGAAGCATCTTCACAAGATATGTTTCAATAAATGGAAGCTATGATTAAGCAAAATGATCGTGTCAAGGATATATCATATATAGCCCGTGAAACAGGCACTTCAACTGACTCGAATTCACAATTATTTATAGACATGTGATGATGTCAATGGTCAGTTCTCGATAGGTGCCCCAAAAGCTGACACCAGAGCAGAAAGCATATCGCCAGGAATTCAGTTTTAGGATTTTGCCTGATCACTATGACCTATAAACCAAACAGAGTTTATCAATGGAAGTATAAGAGCTCGCCACCCCAAAGTACGGGGATCATTTGAAATTATCTCGGATGAAGCACAAATTGGTGGAATAGATTTTCGAAATTATTCTTATTTTTCAACCGAGTCCCCCTTGACGTTACCCTTCATTAATTAAATTTAATACTTTTTGTCAAGCGATGCTCTAAAGCCTTTATTCTATCACGAAAGTCAGATCCCTCCAGGTTTGCAAATACGCCTCAACTGATGATTTATCGTCATCAGACGAAACTTTTTCTCCACCAAGGAATTTTCTCAGCTTGGGAAACAAATGAAGGGTACAGAGGAAACAAAGTCACTTTTGGTGAAATTTGGGATTTTGGTGCCAAATAATTGTAGATATATAGTACTACATTCCAACACATTCATACAGGGAAATAACCACATGTAGTCCCTAAAAATCAGTTTCCTGGGGAAAGACAGTCAGAGAGCTCTGTAAAATGGAGAAACAATAGAGTCCATTTACATTAAATAGTGTAATTTTTTATTGCTTCAGAAGAGTTTGATTTAATGTGGTTTTTATTATTAAACCCACCTATTCATTGTTGTGGCTAATGTTTTAGACCCGCTATTTGACTGTATTGTTGTTCAGGCAAAGCTGTGTTACTTTGTGTGTAGAATTTCGACAAGAAATAAAGTAATGAAAATATCACAATTCATCAAAGTAGACCAAAGAAAAATTCTTAACATGGTAGACTAATGCTAACAAAGCATTAGCTCAATGAGCCATATCCCTGGTGAAGACGGTAAATGCATAAAACAGTGTTTCGTGAAAGTTACAAAACAGGGACGCGATTTATTAATTCTTGAATTCAATTCACTTGATGATAAAAACATACAGAGCCTCCCCCCCCCCCCCACACACACACACACATATATATATATATATATATATATATATATATATCCATCAACTCGAAATTTGCAAATTTTTTGAAATTCGTGCCCTGGCCAAAATAAAAAGTATACCATTATTCGCCTCATTCATGCTATGGTTCATAAGTATAACCGATATATCAGTAAAAGTTACTTTTCCCATCAGAGGCCATAGTTAAATGAAACGTGATAAAGATATGGATTTAATAAATCAAAAAACTCACGTTGAACCATCCAGCAATTGGAATGAGCACATCAGAAGATTTCGTGTGGAAATATCTCCATTCAATAACATTGAGTGTTCCCACGATGTTTTTAAATCGTGGTCTTCCTTTCTTAGCAAAGAATACAGAAAGATATGCTCAATGAGATAAAAGAAATACGAGAAATTATAGCTGACAAAACCTCTTCTAGAACTATAATCAGTCAAACTACCTACAATGGAGTCTCGTATTATTGACAAAATGTGCCACACACAGATTGATGAGCATTTTGCCCCTTCCTATTCAAATTTAATTCCACTTTCCAAGGCAAAATATGATAACCTGTAATACTTGAAGACATTCTATTCTGAAAAACTAGTTCTATTTTTCAAGGTTACCTGCAATGGACTATGAATAATATGACGAACTGACACATAACACTAATTTCAAAAGAAGGTTCTGTTATAAAACAATCTTAGAAAGTATTCAAGAAAAAGCCATTTCTACATATCTAATGTACTTAATTTTGTAGCCTTTTCAAACTTCAAATTACATTCCTGTAAATAAGTAAAAAGGGATCTTTGTTTGCTTTTCCCTCGTACCCTTCAAATGAAAAGTCCGATGACCTAGACCAGTGGATGCAAATCATTGACTTTCCTCCTTGCAAGACACATATGTAAGGGCGAGCATTTTCTTGTTGCAAGATGCCTTTTTCTTTTGTAAACCCGGCCTTTTCTCCCCTGTTTTAGTCTTCAGTAGGTCTAAAAGGTTTAGCATAATACGCTCCAGTGGGAAGATAATTGTGTAGCGGTACACTCTTGGCATGCCAGAAAACCGACGTCATGATCTTCACACATTTGGCGGTGGAGAGTCGTGATGCTTCCATTGTTTCGGGTGTGTAGCCCTGCACCATGCTTTGTTTCATCACTGATCACAAATGAACGTCTAAAGTCGGCGGGATATTACTAAAAACGGTCACCCTGATTCGCTTTTGATTCTGAGTCAGCAACCATGGCACCCATTTTGCCGATATTTTTTTCATGCACTGCAACAAACAGCCATAACTACTACAATTCTTGACCAATCCATATTTTATTGCACAAATGTTTCTATTGGAAGATAGCGGGTTTTTATGACAAATGCTTCGGAACAGATACGTGGGTCTTTCCGAGAACTTATCAAATGACACTGGTAATTTAGTGTGCGTCAGTTAGCCATAAAAACCATGGCAACCATTTTTTTTTTCCGATATGCTGCTGGGATAGATACCAAATATGTCCACAATTGCTGGAGAAACCTACGCTTTTACAGTAAAGTAGTTATTTGAGGCTATCAAGGAGAAACTGTGTGGGAAAGCTGACAGCGGGCGTATCTCTGCTTCACGATAATTCATCTTGCCACAAATCCCAAAAGGCATGAGCTGTTATCAAGAAATGCGGAAATTTGGAGCTAAACCATCCCCCCTAAAGTTCAGGTTCGGTTGTCACTGACTATTCTATTTTCTCTTATGAAACCTGAAGAAATTCCGTCGTGAACGGGGATGTTCCAACGATGATGCCATGAAAGGGGGATAACGGTTGACTGAATATGTTCTTAAATTCGAAGGGATTAAATCACTGAAAGCGAAGTGGAAATGAAAAATACGAGTAATGGGTGCGTTTCGCCGTCAGGTTTCATTTTCTCACTCAGATGCGTATTCTATTGAACACCTCTTTTGGTTGTTATCTAACTGTTGTTTAAAATTTGTACTTATTCGGACTTTTTCACAAATAATTACTTTCCTACTTCGTTTAAGTTTGGGTTAAAATTCGCTTTGTGTATCGGTTTACCGATATTTGATCTTGCTGTAATCAGAATTTGCTATGAAGAATGAATGGTGTTTAACGTCCGTTTTTGCTACAGAGGCACCATAGGCGATGGACAGTGATGATACATGAAATGAAATATTGGGAAGGGATTTATTTTTAAGGAACGAATCGTTCCAGGCCTAAGTTTAGGTACCTCCCCGGCATTTGCCATTTATGAGGACTGAGGAAAACCAAGAAAAAACCTCAGTCGAGGAGAACGGTCCTGGCGAGATTCGAACCTCAGACCTCCCGCTTACTAGTCCGCGCCTTAACGACCTCGGCCATCCGTGGCGGTTTGCTTTGAAGAGAAAGAATGGAGAAGCAAAAGGATGCTGAGGAATTCTTTAATTAAAATTTGAATGTTAGCTCTGTGATTGCAACAATTAGGAAATTTATAATTAGAAAGTATAAAAATTGAGATTGTTCGTTCTACACATACGACAATTAATGCAAGGTTGATCATTTGGTTTATTTATGGACGCTCTTTAACATCTCAGATTATTAACGTCCCATTCTATTCAGGGCGTGAAACGACCGGCAAATTTTGCTCAGAGGTCTCTTCTTTCAGGCTCGAGATTCTTTATCGTGCCGTAAATTTACGACACGGGACCCACGACTTTACTTACCTTCCAAAGGAAGTCATACTTAGGGATTTATCGGCCGAAAAAAAGCCATCGTTCCTGGCCGGGTTTGAACCCACGAATTTGGATCTACGAGGAATAACAAAATATACATTTTCCAAGATGGGACAGAAACCCAAACAAAACAAAGATAAATGGGCCAACACGGTCATCTCAAAAAATATTGTTTCATCTAAAACTCCGTACAGTGAAGGACATCGACTCCACCCCTCTCAAAAACAATCGTGTTATACCGCATTTGCAAAAGAGATTATCAAATTGTTGTTTGTAAACCTAAATGCACCAAATTACATGCAACATCTCTCTGAATTAGTCACGAAGATTTTATTTCTTTGTTGAACATCACAAATGTAATACTTGCTCTTAACAAATCAGAATTTACCACATAAGACAAATGTCCTCCTTATTCACGTCTTGAATTCTTTGGATGACTTTGTTTGCAATAAGTAAAGGTTCTGGTTAAAAATCTGTTTGAAGAAGTAGACAAGCTGCACTAAGGAATTGAAGATGTGGCCCTTAGTATAGGGAGACAGAATCAGATGCCATATAACAACAGAACAACATTTAAATAACACCGTACTTTTAAACAAATGTTTTTATTTGATGTTATGTTTTGTGATATAGTATTTAAGTAATTTGTTGTGCTTATATAGCAATATTTTACATAAAATTGTTTTAAAAATCGTATATAATATATCACATTTGTTTTGATATTCCAAAAATAAAGTCTAGAAAGATAGTATTTTAAACCTTGTACAAAAATCATGTTATACCACACCATCGCAGTTTTATAAACAACAATTTTGGTTACTCCTATTAAAGTAAATATTAATCCTTATATATTTAAAATGGAATTCTCACCACGCACAATATTAATAATTGCAGAAATTTCTTTCAATAGAATGTCAGCACTATTTTATATACACAGATTCAATTTTAAATCTTTCCATTCTGAATATATATATATATATTTAACATAACTTTATTTAAACAAAAAACGTTCATTTATATATTGAAGGAGAAGTTTAAAACCAATGTTGATTATATTTTAGATTTCACACTCATTTCCAGCTACCCCTACTTTGAAATTTCAAGTGGCACCCCTATCTTTTGATAGTTAAATTTCTAAGAATATATAATTGTTATCACGTATTTTGTTTTCTATCATGGCAATCAGGGCCGTTGATAATGTTTGAATTTGAACAGAATATAAAATAAACAATTTAATTGAAGGAAGAAAAACTATGGGCAAAATTCTTATAGTAATACAGGAATTTTCGGAACTCCTAACTATCCCCTTACATTTTGGTCTTTCTTGTAGGGCACATATAATTTTTAAAAAACTGTTTACCGAAATACAATGACTTGTTAATTGCAGTTGTTTTTTGTAGTATTATTCTGTGCAAATTCAAACAACGGTCGAGGTTGCCAGACAGTGATTAAAAAAAAAAAAGAAGAAGAAGAAAAAGAAAATTGTATCTTCTTTCAAATACAAGAATCAAAATGTCGGGTTGCCATTTGAAAATTTAAATGGGGTGGGGGGGGGTGGTTGGGGGTGAGAGAGTGCAACGTAAAATTTATTATTTCAACATTTGTTTTTAACTTTCACCTCAGTATTAAAATGAACATTTAAATAAGTAGTTAGTCCTTATTGGGAAGTTTTTAAAAAGAACGGCGTTTGTTAAGGGATAAACTTTTACTAGTGAATTTTTTTTTTTAATGTCGTAGATATAGCATTGAAGGTGGGAAATTTCTCAGAACATTGCAAGACTTCCATTGCACACTCTTCACAATTCTTAAAGCTGTTGTAATGTCACAAGGGTGATTTGTTGGAAAGTTTGAGTAGTTTTTCTTCCAGGTCATCAATGTCCCTGGCTTTCTGTAAAGTTAAAAGACTCCTTTTCATGGCTTTAGAGGCAGCTGCTCCATTCCGAATTTCGCCCGCGACAAAACAAAACCTGTTTCTTCAAGATTTCAAGCCACAACAATATGCAACATATTTAGGTACATTAAGCACACCATACTCACGACTAAGTCTGTTGAACTCGTGCTGTAACATTCCCACATACAGCGTACCAAAGAACACGCTGTTGATCTGTAGTAGCCATGTCAACCGTCTACAATTTTCATTACACATTCTGCATGGCTATGCATCAGTATAAGCAAGAAAACTGCCGTGTTTTAAGCGTAATATTTCTACCAAGAAGTCTTTCCTACTGTCATAATGAATTTTATAATAATATTAATTTTTTTTCCATATCTAAATGGACCACCCTGTATTTTTATTTAATTAAATTTTAATTACGTAATGTTAAAAATTAGGTAAATATAACAATCTATTAAATTTAATTTTGGTTTGTTAATAATCGTGCACTCAAGAGGTTTGTTACATTAATACAATGTGTTTAATAACGTGCGTATTTGCTAAAAAGAAATTTTCGTTGTTTCAACAGCATAAGAAATGTGTTACAGGCTATTTGAATAGAACTATAGTAAGTAAGAGTGCAAAATGACGAACTTCTAAAATTCATATATTTGTTATAGTGTGAAAAAGAACAAGTGTTGATAGTTCTCTTTTTATTTGCATTGGTGTTTCACGCGATAACAGGAATATCAAGATCATTTCCGGGTGTTTGAGTTTACATAAATGACAATTGTGAACGCCTCGAGCCTTGACAACACAGCATCACTGTTCGCTAGTCAGTACCACGGAGGGGAGAGAAAATCGAAACGCTGTTGACTGCGAATGACAGCTCCAAACGAAGTGCCGCAGAATCATCACAACTGCAGCAGTGGGCGAACTTGCGAAGTGATTGGGTATTCACAGCTTGCAAGTCATAAACCAGCTTCAGCTGGCCATAAGTAAATCATGTAGTTGGGCGTTGTGTTGATTGGTTAAAAGAGTTCCCAGAGAATGTTGTTTGTTATTATTGTAAAATGTAATGCCAACATGCGAGTATTTACCTCGTCATGCTTGGCCAAGCACAGCGGTTATGTGCCGGAAAGTGTAACATTGCAGGTACACTAAAATATATAGTAAGCACTGAAACACATTGTTTATCTTTCAGTTGCTCTGCAATTCTTCTGACAACACCTCTGTCAGTACTGCCAATTTTCTGGGTCAGTCTACTATACCGATATCACTGCTTATGTCCCTGTCCTAAATTCATTTCCAGGCCAGGACCGATGGATTTTTTCGGGCGTAAAAATCCTAAGTATGGCTTCCTTCGGAAGGGAAGTATACCCGTGGGTCCCGTGTCATACATTTGCGGCACGAAAAAGAACCTCAAGCCTGAAACAGAGGCCTCTGAGCAAAATTTGTCGGCCGTTTCACGCCCTGAATTGAATGGGACGAAGATGACCTCAGATGTTAAAGAGCATCCATAAATAAATAAATAAAAAAATACTAAATTCATTGCGGAAGAATGGCTAGTGGAGCAGTATATTTCCACTCCCACATAAATGAAATATTCAGGTAATCACAGTGGTGATAGTGTATTAAAATTTTATTATAATGATAAGATATTGCATACAAATTGAAAACAAATTGAGGACAACTAACGCTCAAAAATTGAGTTGGCATATCTCAACTTATTCTTAACAGAAACGAGCGGTTTCTGATGTTTTGTAATCCGAAGTCATAAAATCAGACCCAGCTTTTCAAATCCCCTCACACTACGCCACGGTGACCCTGAAGCAAGAAAGCAAAACCGTTAGGTCTTTGATATAATTCATAGAAGGGAAAATTGACAGAAAATGGTTGTACCCTAGAAAAATAACACGCAACTTCTTTTAAGGTATATACAAAAACAGAGTTACGGTATTTTTCCACCCTCAAGGACCAAGGGGGAGTTATATATTTTAGGTCAACGCCTTGATAGCGTCATCCTGCTCCAAGTCAGGGACCAGCGCGAAATTAAGAACGAATCAGTGAAGTCCATAAGTTAGTGGCGCAGGAATAACCCATGGAGCATAATTAAAATATTATGATGACCGACAGACCCTTTCCGAATAAAAATGTTTGATCAAGACAAAAAGCAGGCAGTTCCAGTGGGTAGATCGTTCGTGTACGCAGTGTGTAGGCGGTACAGTTCAAGACAGTTTGAGGAGAGTACGAAATAAAGACAGTGTTTACAGTGCACTATGAAAAGGGCAGAAGTTAGTTGTGAAATAATAAGCAGGAAATACGAGAAGTTGCAAATAGAAAGCGATAAAAGATAATTAATGCACAGTAAGAAAAAACGGCTTTAAGAAGCAGGAGTAGTAGTTTATTTGATTTATTTATTTATTTATTTATTTACGGACGCTCTTTAACCAGGAGTAGTAGAGAATCATAATAAGTAAATACGTAAACAATTAGAATATGTGGCAGTAACAGATCTTCGTAGGAGTTAATAAACACGACAGTTATAGTGAGAGAATTAACATTAATAGCAACAGTTGAATCACGTGTGAACGAGTTTTAGACTTAGAAAACCTATAAATAACTTTCTAGAAAATTCGTTACCGAACATTCTAGGTTGCTGAAAGATTCTAATAAGGAAATATTTTCTCAAAGTATACAACTAGTATAATAAAAACTATTTATTGTGCTTAACAACTTTCAACTTTAAAGTAATCTAGAAGGAACCTTTTCAGTTCCTTACCCGCGAAGTGTTCTTACTTCACTTCCAAAAAGCCACTAGTTACTAGTAACAACAACCGAAAGAAAAGTGGATCTTCATCAACCTGAGATTTACAAAGGAATAGAAGAAACAGAGCTAAAGGCTATCATTAAATAACACCCGGTTAACAGTCCCTTTCTCCATACTTAGCTGCTTGTCTTAATTAAATATCCATATCAAATCCAAAATAAAACACTTTCCTCATTCCAACTTCTCCTACCACCTTTGATAATACTGCAACAACTCCGCCGATACGTATATTAAAATAACCGCCCCACTAGGCCTTTATAAAAGCATTCAGAATACAATACACCTACCAGTGAGACTGGAGTTCCGCTGATGCTGGCAGTTGAACTTGCTCAGTCGTGTTTATTGAAATGCAACTGTGTATTTCTGTGCGTGAGATATATGCTAAAACAAAGATTTCTTTTGATTGTTATGTGCAAAAGAAATCGTATAAGTATTTTAAATACTGTAATAAGAATTTCGAATTAAATTTCCATACAGGAAGTGCAATTTTCAGATAAAATTCGAATCCAAGGCGTTTTCAATGACAAGAAGTCTGGATCAAAAAATCAGGTTTTAACAGAGGAAAAGTTCCATGAAACAGGCTTTCGATTACAAACTTCTCCTCGAAAGTCGTTAATTTAGGTAACTGTGGGCAGTGCGTATAAAGCCACTCAGCTGTTGCATCTTCATCCATATAAAAGTACTGCCTTACCTAAAATAAAATCCATTGTGGCACTGAAAGAAAATATTCAGGGAAGCAGATTAAGATAAATTGCCGAGTGTCTGAAAATGTTTTCAAAAGGATTCAGGATCGTCTTACAGAGGGCATCGAACATTACCGTGCGATCAGTTTTGTTTTGCTCGTGGGCGAGAGTACTGCTTGCTATACGGTTATCGGTGATTAGTGAGAGGGTAAAACAATACACAAAGCAATCTAAGAGGCTCATTACTTATCAAATTACCAAATGGGGGAGGGGTTGAAACTGCCTGCCTTCATTCTCCACACACATTTTTGGGAATTTCTTTAGGAAACAATTCATCATTTACTGTAATTCATTTTGAGAAATACGAACAATTCCCTGACGAATATTTTCTTTGAGTTTTTGTATGGTATGTGATTTCATCTTGTACATGGCATTTTTAAATTTACCCCGGAGATAATAATCTCAGGCTGTTAAATCGGGAAACCGAGTGGGACACAACCCTGTGCTATTAACTCTGTCTTGTGGAAGTACGTTGTAAATTGAGCTCAAGGAATTATACGCACTGGCAGAGTCCTGTTGAAAAATTGCATGATAAAGCTCCTGTCAGTCAATTCCCTGAAAAAGCGGTTAGTATGGTACGGTATTCACATAAGTAGCAGGCTAAAACAATTGGTCCTATTATTCTTTCTCCACTGAATTAACACATATGAACATTTTGTGCCGTTGTGAACACGTGAGGCATATTACGCTTTATGATACTGTCGCATTAGGTAAGGAATAAAACAACACACACCAGGGAACAGCTGCGCTAGGACAGCTACCGTTCAGCAAGGTCAATAAGTGTGCAAGGCGGCTAACAAGAGGGGGCTCGCTCATAGGAAAAACCCCGCACCGTAGAGGGGGGTGTTTAACGTCCGTTTTTACTACTGAGGTATCACAAGTGGTAGACACTGATGATACATAAGATGAAATGATATATTGAGAAAAAAATTTTCCTCAGTCAGGGAGGACGGTCCTGGCGGGATCCGAACCTCAGACCTCCCGCTCGCTAGTCCGCGCCTTAATGACCTTGGCCACCCGTGGCGGTACACCGCGGGGGAAAGCATCGCTGATCGCAAGGTACTATAATGATAAGTATAATACTGTTATTATTAATAAATAATAAAAAAAGAAATTAATACGGTTTATTAGTTCCGACCGCGCGACACTTTTTTTCTCGGCAGATGACGGGGAATATGCAGTAGCTTCCGGTCGGAAAAATGAATTTCCGATTGCGTAACGGAATGAAGTTATGTAGTCGTTAATATCATCTATAAGTGTGATGTTCTGAGATAATGTTTCAAATTATCTTCTTTTATTGTTGCGCTTTAATATATCAATGTTGCATTCAGTAATAACCGGATTACCTTAGAAAACCTTTCCCAAAAAGCATATTTCCGATCCAAAATAATTTGAAAAAAGAACGGCGCAGATAGGGTTAGGCTAAAATGGAATTTGGTCATTTTGGAAGGTTTTACTAGGTACGGACGGCCCCCAAACTGACTCATCTTCTATTTATTCATGGTCTGAATAACTTAGACATTGGCATGGATATTTCTTTAAAAAGAACAATTTCATTTTTATTTCTTGCCTCGCTTTCCTTAAATTCATTTATGGCCACAGTTTCACGGTTTTGACTATGGGTTATTTTTCCTGCTAGCGCTGAAACAGTGAAGTGTTTTTAGCACACAGAAACTAAATTGAAAACGTATTAAACAAGTGCAATTGTCTATATCTGGAAATGTCTACATCCCGATATGTCGGTGGCAGGGACGAACCGGAGCGATCAGCGCGGTTCATTTATTGGATAGCAAGTGCATGGTCCTCTCCTACAAGCCCCAGCTTTTTGTCTATTAAAATGTATGACATTGGCCTGCAATTTTAAATAAACGTGCAAATAGTATCTGCTCAAAAACTCCCATTCATATACGAGATACGTAGCACTACATTTTGATTTTCCATGAGTGCAATATACACACCATGAGGATTTTCTATTACCCATACACTCGTGTTTTGGGACTTTATGTATTCCACAGACACAATGCGCTTCATTTGTGGTCCAAAAGATGTCTAAAATTCCAGGATTCTGGGTAAGAAAATCTCTAAACCTTCACGGTCCGTCACATTCAATCCTTGAGCAAATGACACGAGCTAAGCGAGTAGTTATGCTTTTTGCTGCTCTTTGACATGTGGAATTTGAGAGATTAGTTTCTTGGGAAAGTTTTCATAATTAGTTTATGGTTACTCCATTAATCGCTCCTTCATATCGTTTATTTTTTCTTCAGGTAATTTGTGTCTTTCTGAATGTTGAATGAAGAGGTTTCATGTTGTCTTTAAGTTTTTAACCAGTTTCAAGTGTAACATTTTATTGGTAGGTACACGTCTTTCCCAAATGCTATCTGATATGCTTTAAATGATCATGTGTTCCAATATTTACGAACAAGAAACAGGCGCTGTGCGATTGTATACATTGTTAATTACGTGACAGCCGAGCCACAGCTGCTGAGATGCAGTGACGCGGAACATAGACAAATGAAATTCACTAGACAAGTCCATTATGTCGCGGGGGTTTTCAAGCTATTTAGTATATTTAAAAGTGTGTAAAATAAACCAAATAACTTTAACTTTTATAGACAAATGTTTGGGGCTTTTAGCGTTATCTCCCTCGTTTCTACAAGGTATTATTGTAGCAGAAATAGCGTAATCATGCTTAATAAATGAACAAAGTTATTGCTCATGTTAATAGATTAGTTACAGATGGTTAAGACGGCAGAAAATTTTCTGCTACAGCTGAATAATGGATTGCCTCTCTAATGCCATACGAGTTCATGATGGTCTAATGAGCTGCCCGGAGACCAAACTATTACTTGCTTTCACAATATCAGAAGACTCAATAATATGTATATTTATGTTGTCTTTCTTGAAAAAAAGTCAATGGCATTTAATTAGAAATGGCTTAACTAAATAAAGATGACAACAAATACACTATGTAGCACCTCAAAGGGAAATTGTGTTCACAAGTTTACTGTTTAGACATCTAAAAGTAATCTAAATACGTACAAAACGAATGGGTTTCATGAACAATTATATTAATATTAATTTAGATACTAACAAGATGCATAAGCGCCGTAATAAAATAACGTACATATATTTCTAGCGCTATAGTTTTCCAGAAGCGCACCAGACAGCTAATGTTCCTTTTCAATATTCCTTTTGTTGTTATCTCATCAATGATGAGAACCTTGAGGGAAATGTCAGGTCGAGCTGCAAGAGAGAGAGAGAGAGAGAGTATTAAATGTTTCCTTGCAGAGTTTACTCAGTTGGAAAGTGCAATAGAGCGAAAGAAAGTAGTGCCAAGAAACTGTAGGGTTTTTTTTTACCAGATTTCTATGGTACAAAAGTAAGTGCTTTTATTTATCTTAAAACGGTTTAAAAAAAAAACTTTCCAGAAGAAGCAAACGTGTAACAGCACAGTAACATAGAAATATAATGTTAGCTTTTTAAGTTTGGTAACAAAGGATCTATAAGTATAACCTTGTGTGCAACTAACTGAATGGAAAGAAAAACATAAAAATAGAGACAAATAATCTTTCAGAATGTTGGTTGGTAAACCTGAGGTCAAACAATAGAATTTACCAGACCTGTTCATGGTTTAAGAATCCACTTGCAAAGTGAATTACATTCATATATCTGGTTTTCCTACATAAGCTCAGTTACAAATATCAGTTTTTTTTTTTTCTTGCTTCCATTGTGTTCATGTTTTATTCTTGCATCACTTCTTTTTAAACATACACGTTTCCTGTTGCTTTTAAACAGTCCACCAGATCCAGTTTTGTAACATCTGCTTTGACCAAGATCTTTCTCTCACAACATGTCAGAAGTAGCAGGTACTCTTTTTAATTCATTTCTATCGTATTAATATTAACTGATTTACATTTCTTCTTATTTCGTCATTAGGAATATGTCAGCTCAATATTCCATCGCGCTTTGCGATTCCCGCTAGGACCGTTTTCACTAAATAAGGATTTTTTCAGGTTTTCCACAGTCATAAATAGAAAATTCCTGGAAGGTATCCTACACTTAGGCCTGGAACGCTTCCTTCCTTAAAAAAAATCCTTTCCCAATTAATACTTTCATCTCATGTATCATCAGTGTCCACCGCTTGTGATGCCTCGGCAGTAACACTACTCAAAAAAATAATAACTCTCTATGCTAAATATTTCCTTGCCTTATGTCGAATCTCATTTTTAAATAGAGAATATTTTTGTTAGTATGACAGAAACCTTCTATACAAAGCTTTCACAATAGTGGATCAGAACAATGAACAAAAGAAAAAGTAATTTGAGTGTAAGGTGATTAAAATCGCATAACGTTAGTGTCATTAAAATACACTTAAATAACAACATTGTTAATGTTATTTTCGAGCAATGTGTTATCAACCACAGTGTTTACAGAGAGTGAAGAGAATACAGAGCTAACACCAAAACTGATATTCGTATAAGGTACTATCATGTTTAGAGGATAAACTTTACTCTAGCTCCTGCATAATTGGAAAGCAGGTATTCCCATTATAGCCTCACCACATTCTATCCCTAGAGAGAAGCTCCAGATCTTCTGGTATAGCTGCTGAGTTAGAGATCCAGCAGTGTTAGATTGAGTAAATCCTCGATCCCAAGTTATCTATTTTAATGATAATTCCTTGTTTAGGGTGCTAAACAAAACATTAGTCTCATATTTGCTTCCATCTTTAAACTGATTCATAAGCTTATCGTGATGTCTGTTGCGTCAGTTTGTTACTTCAGTGACAAGTAACTTATTCTAAAAGACTCTTCTTCTCATCGGCGCTAGAGCCTGAGTATGCCTTGACTTGCCGCAATGACATCTGCTTCCTCTGTTCCGTCTTACGACTTCATTGATAGAGGGCAGTATTGCAGGGCGGGCAAAGGATCAGCATGCAGGTCACGTTTCACGCGGCTCCCTTATTCAAAGAACGCCACCTCTCCTCCAGGCAGCTTCCCAATTATTCTCATAAGGCTGGGCGGGATCCCTTTCCAGATCTCTCTAACTTTGAAAAATTCCTAAGGAGATACCGTGAATCGAATCCGGGCCTCCCGGCCAGTAGTCAGCAATGCTAACCAAGACTCCGTTATGAAATATTACTACGAGGTCTATAAACTGATAACAAAACGAATACAAGGTGATAATTTTCATACTTAATTTTAGCTTAGTGACCCATAAGCTTATGAAAAATATGTTGCTATTAATTCTAGTAATAATGGAAAGCATTGTACATAAATGGCGGATATTAATTATTTAAAATAATTGAGAATATGCATAAAAAGTATTTTTCATGAACTCTTGTTTTATGATCTCATATTCCTACCCTCTTCACTGTAAAGGTATTCTGTTAATTTTGTCTAAATGTGCATGCTCCATTAAAATGGTAATTTAAATTGTTTATTAACTTTTAAATTGTATTCAGAGCTATGTTTATACATTCTTGTAAATAAAAACTTTATTATATAAATGAAAGCACTAAATAATTAATAGAATAATCCATTACAATTAATTTAGCTCAACAAAAAATCTTTGTTGAATTTTATACTATTCTTTTACATTAAAAGTTATTCATTAAAATGTTCACAAATTACATTTAATCAGGAATTTTTATTTATGGTTTTAATGCCACATTCTATAACTTTTTAGTAGTGTTTAACGCCTGTTTTTACTACTGAGGAACCACAGGCGGTGGACATTGATGATACATGAAACGAAATTATATATTAGGAAAGATTTTTTTTTTAAGGAAGGAAACGTTCCAGGCCTAAGTTTAGGGTACCTCCCCGGCATTTGTCATTTATGAGGACTGAGGAAAACCTGAAAAAACCTCAATCAGGGTGGACGGTTCTGGCGGGATTCGAACCCCAGACCTCCCGCTCACGAATTCGCGCCTTAACATCCTCGGTCACCCGTGGCGGTATTCTATAACTGAAATGCACAATAAGAGTTTCATTATATATATTCCTGAAATGTTAACCATAATAGAAGTTTTAGCACCCTTATTCTAAATTATGCAATATACAACTAGCCATTGCTAGTTTTTGAATTACAAAACTTTTGCGATAATGTGAGAATATTTCTGTATATCACAGTTGTTCTTCCCATTTCGACTGATATTATAGAAGCAAATTTGAAATTTACAAGATATTCATGAATATTTTGCCAATAAGTTTTTTAGAGGTTCTGCCCCGCATATGCCCTACATCTTACCATGTGCGACTATTATTTTTGTGAAACCCCCCAAAAATAATTTTATAGAAATAGCCTCCTTATAATTGATTAACCTAAAGGCAATAAACGAGGATGGTCTGGAAAGTTTTGGCCTAACAATGAAGTGATAAGCTTTTTTATTTTTCAACATAATCTCCCATCAGGTCAAAATATATATATATATATATATATATATATATATATATATACACACACTCCAGCGATGCTGCAATGTCATTATTCCTTCTCGGGAATGCTTTTCTGGGAGGTGTACAAAACCTTCTCTGCAATCGCCTCTTGATTTCATGAAAAGCGCTAACGAGGTAAAGTTTGAGCTTTGGGGATAGGAGGGAATCAAGTCTGGGGAGGGGGTAGAGACTGACGCTTTGAATCTCAATTTTTCATCGGAAACGCTTTTGTGAGCAGGGTGCTTTCAAATCATTCTATAACTTTTTTACGCTTCACATTTGAGGGGAAATTATATTTTTCTTCTCTAATCTAACGAGAGTTTTCATATAGTTGGTTTAAAATATTGGAATAGTATTCTCTGATTATGTTTTTACCCTTCTGAATATAATATTAGCAAACGTTCTTTAACGTCCCTGTCTTGTATCAAGATCACACTCTGAAATGCCCCCGGAGAAAAAATCTAGGAGTTTTAATTCGAGTGGCCGTTTTCTCTAGCTTTCCCATAACAAATACCCTGTTCATGTTTCAAAGAAAACACAGATGTCCATTCTCAATGGATACTTGCATTCAACTGCACACAAAGGTACACGGCGAAGTCAAAGCAGCGTCACGTAGTTTACGCATTTCATGTAAACATAAACAGAGGTGTACAACATCTCTTCCACGCATTAGAGAACATAGGTTGTATAACAAAAAGTATTTCTCATTGTGCTCTCCTCCGAATTTGTCGCAGATGTCCAGATTCACTCTACAAATTCTTGCAGTAACAGTGTTACGGAATGCACATCTTTAACAGCTATTTGCAATCTTCATTAACAATTTTATTCATTACTGAAACATCAAGTTTATTAGCTATCAGAATTGACATATCACTTCAAGTTCTATGAGAAATATGTATTATTCACATTATTTGGCTCATATAAAGGGAACCACAAAAATAATATTTTTCATCGTTCCTTTGAGGTATTGATTAAAAAGCAGAGGTCGTGCTACTACGGACATCATTGACAATGTCAAGCCTTCTTCTTGCGTTGGTTGCAGAAGGAGGAAAGCTATGACGTTAGAGCTGAAGTTGCCCAAGGCTAGTCATATTCATGAGGGCTGAGTGAAAAGCAGGGAGAGTGCAATGAAAGTTAAAGAATGTGCTTGTTGCGTCTCAGGATGAACTGTTAGACAGTGCTACGTGCAAAATCAATCCATAGAGCTATAGCAGTTGTGACTTATCGAGAAATTAAAAATGTAGTTTACATTAATTTCCAGTTTAATAAAACATTTTAGGTGCGTTACGACACTAAGCATTAATATAATGCCGAGAATCAATTTCCTGACAAAATAATTGTAACCAGTATAATGCATGTAATATTATTCGTTTAAATTTTAAACGCATTCCTTAAAAATCTGTTTTCTTACGCAACCTCTTTTACTTCCAAATTTCTCAATTTAACTAAACAAATAAAACATCAAGTTTACCATGTTCTTCACAACAGTATACTAATTTATATGTTTGCTGAAAGAATAGTTAGCTATGAAATTAAAACAACGTAATTTTTCAACTGATTTTTCTCCCTTAAATTCTTACCATTGTCAATAAAACTTACTATACCAGGGACCTCGAACACTGTTCTTGATACTTGACTCGAACTTGAAATGTCTTTACCAGAAAATAGAGCCTCGGGCGAACTGTCTTTAGTTAAATTTCTGGCATTTTCTTGCATACACCGAAAAAATGTGATGTTATAATGTTTAGCATTCACAGCATCATTTTGAAAATGCTCGTAGATGGCTGGTAGCCAGAAAGTTACTTCTCACAGCTTCCAACAACATATTCGGATAATTTAGGATGGAATATTATACTGAAACCTTCTATGCATACATGTACTCAGTTACTTCCCCGAGAGACTATAGTTTCTGGATAATAATCTTCACCTTTTAACGTAAAAGCTTGGAAATATGAGCAATAGCAGGCTAGCATTTCATTCTCTGGTTACTAGAGTTCTTAATTCACTTCACAGAAATCCTAACTCTAAAATACTTTATTTTGTTCTTAAAGCCAGACAGATATTATGTATTTTGCTATAGAAGACCTACAAACAAAAAAACTCAGAACCTTTTAGCTAACTTTATGCAGGTTGAATATTAAATTGGTTTCATGTTTGGAATGTATGTAGCTACAGTAAACAGTTCCAGAAAGTTAGTCCAATATTAGTGGAATGCTAAAAACAGGTGATTCGAACTTCAGCGTGACTTTGCTCACCTTTTCTTTTTTAGTTAACTAGCCAGATCATGAATGATGCTTATAAAATGTGTCTATCGAATATCCTTTTCAGCTAACTTTATCAGTGAAATGGGGTTGGCAGTGTAGTTGTTGATGTAGGTGATTGCAGAAAGGGATACAAGCGGGGTAGTCAAAAATACGGTATAGACGCGTCACAATGTTATAATCATTGTGTACTGCAAATAGTGGTACGGTGTAAATATATGAGTCATTACCACTATATAACAGTTATATTGGATTAGAAATGATATATCATTTTGTCAGCTTTTTATTGCACCGAATTAAATAGCTGTAATCAAGTGCATGTTTCAATCAAGATTGACTGCATTTACCACACCCCAATGTATGTGTCGAGAGTGGACAAAATTACGGAAATTGTGATCCATGCTGTTAATTACATAGATGTGTTCATTTGTTTAGTTGCAGTTATGTAGTTTGTTGCAGTGGTTTATAGTTGGAAGTAATCAACACTAGCGTATTATATTTTTAGATTTTTACTAAGTTAATATTGATTTAGCGAATCCACGACAGTAACTTGTTCAACAGAAAGTGTCTAGTACAACATGGGTTGCTCTTGTATGTCTTAATTATGGCAGTTCACCGTATAATAGCATATTTACATTTTCTAAATACAGCAATCAAATGAAGATAAAGAGTATATATTGCACAAATTCTGAAGTTAATGATGAAACTGTAATGTGTATAATGAAAGGAAAGATCCAAAAGATCATTTGGAGCGAAATGAAGGAAGTTTTAATTAATGGTGTGAGCAGGATTTTATGTTTTGACTCCTTTGCACGTGAGATTAAGACAAGATATTCGTTTATAACTATTGTCAAGGAAGACTATGTTCTTTTCATTAAAATAAACGTTAAAAAATGTGATGCTGTCCTATCTATGTCGAATAGCTTCAAAGTGTCCAGTAATTTGGAAGTTCGTTGTGCTTGCCTGTGAAGAAGTATGTAATTCATATTATTTATATTTCATTTGCATTTGACAATATTGTTTTTAACAATGGTTTCACATTCTTAAAAAAGGTTGAATAATATTTTCTGTAAACATAATATTGCGTAAAATATTATTTGATGTTAGCAATAGTAGAGCGACTAGGCCGCCATTTTTTTTCCGCATTGGGGTTCTGGTAAATGTAATCTTATCTTGCCGCAATGAACTGAACTTTCCTGTATGACTAGCCAGTTAGTTACTGAGTTCGCGAAAGTAAAATGAGCTAAAACGGCTAACAAATAATGCTTGGAATGCATAACAATAGTCATTTTAATAATTATTTGAAAACAAAGCTACTCAAACATTTACATAATTTCCAGTCTCGATCCATTTTCAGAAATGATTTGCAAAGACGTCAATGCCTCCTTTCAACTTCTGCAATTCTTAAAGAAAGGTCGATGGTTTTCATATAAACACCTCCTGTTAGTAACTGAAGTTGTGCTTTAGTACGCAGTCAGTTTTCCCGCAAACAAGTGTCATAACTGTTCACGATACGGGTAAAGCATTATGTGCTAAATACTACAGATTGGCATATAAATATAAAAGCTAATAAAATATATGCCGTCATTGACTTGCAAGCTATCAGATTGATAAATTTAAATATCCGAATTCATTGAAGATGCAACAGTGAATGGAGAACATGGCTGCCATAGATTTCAGACAGAGAAATTCAGGTAAAACTGTAAATTTTACAGAAAGTAATTGATAGCATTGCATGAATACAGTACGTTACGCTCTGTAGAGTTTAGGAGGGACGTTAAATAAGCTATACACCCTATTCATCTCCAGGGATTTAATTCCTTCCGAATTTATGGCTATGTCTTGCAATTTCGTGCACGATGGAATTTCTTCAGATTTCGAAAGAGAAAATAATTACTGATAGCCGGGCATGGACTTTAGGGTGAATTATTCAGCTCCAAGTACCCATAATCTGTGAAAACAGCTCTAATTTTTTGGAATTTTTAAGAGGCATCACTGTGAAACAGCAACTGGCCCATTGTCAGTTTACCATGCAGTTTCTCCTTGATGGCCTCATATAACTACTTCACTGTAAAAGAATAGGTTTCTGCAGCGATAGTCTTATTTGGAATAAATTCCAATAAAACATGATTGTCATGAGTTTTGTGGCTAACTGACGCACACGGAACTACTTTGTGGTGGGGAGCTCTTGTGTCATAGTCTCTAGCAACGGTCTTTGAGGTAAAGTTATTAGGAATTCCTGGAGGTTCAAGTTTCCTACCTGGGTTTCTGATGGTATGCTTTGTGCTTTGGTGTCAGCATTCCAGGTACCTATCAAGAACTGACCTATGACATCATCACATGGGTTGGAGCTGTCCCTGGTTCCCTATCAATTACAAGGTAATTGAGATAATTAATATGTGCATTTTTCGATCAGCAACTCAGTAATTACGTGCAAGTATATTGTGCCTTTTCTTTTATGGGGGGAACTTTGATGACCCAACCTGTGTATGTAGAATTAAGAGTGTATAGTGTTTAAATGTGTTCATTGCGCATCTAATGCGTATTTTCTGTAATATTTAATACATAACATGTAATATTATAGCAAAGAGCAAGGGAAAACTCCCCTTTTTCCCACCATAGTAAGTCTTGGCAAAAGTCACACAATAGAAACTAAATCCTTCAGGAATGTGGCGAGCAAAGCGTTGACCAGGCATTTTCACATGTAAGTGGCAGGTATGCTAGCAAAAAAGTCAATGACAGTAACGGATAAAATCCGTTTGAAGTTCCCATACTGGCGAATCGCGGAGCGTGTGCTCTACCAAAAACCGTCGAGCAAATAGGAATACGGTTCAATGGTGTATGCACTGACCAATAAGAATGGTTAACACAAAACTGGCGGGAATATCTTGCGTCGCTTTTAAGGGAGCGCATCAGTTTTCTTGTGTATATAAGAAATGCATTTCTTATACGCTGAAAGTGGGCGGTCTCAAAATTCTTCTGGCCAAGATAGTGCTACTGCATCACCCGGGAAATTAGAGGAAGAAAGTTCTAAGTCCAAGGTATAAGTTCAGGCATCAACGAGGCTCAACAATTAATCAACGCGGCAGCTACTGCGTTAAATACTATTGAAGTAGTACTTTCTTTATATTAGGCACCATTTGGGTGATCGCAGCCAAATTTACGTGTTTGCCAAGCTTACCTCTCCAGTGCTCCGGTGTGAGACGATAGTTCATCTGACTACTTAAGCTTGAAACACTTAACCAAAATTAGCAAATGAATAACAAGGTGTTATTTATAGTGGTCTTCCATGTCCAAATCCCAATCGTTCAGTCCTGGCTGCCATACACAGCCAAAATTCAGCGGAAAGCCTTCAGAGAATCTCATGGAAGAAGTGTTGGTTGTCTGCCGCAGCTGTGTCGAAATCTGCGATCGGTAGGTTTAAATTAATTAACGCAGCTCCCATTACTTCAAATAGGACCTCACGACTTAGGGACAACTATACTAATCACCTACCTATAAAACTACTTCAGAGTATGAATAATTGTCAAATCCTGCTAGCTAGATGAAATGCCTATTTCCTCTTTATTATTTTTCTATCATCCTGCATAATCGTAGCTTCCACATGTCTTATGAAGATACTCCCACAGGATGTTCTGTGTGAAAGTCATCTCCAATTGACACCCGGCCGTCTTTAAATTGCTTAACTTAAAAGTTTAATCGGCATTGGAAGGAGTATCATTGATATAAATATATAAAATAAATGAAAAATATAATAACACAATGAAAATGTAACTAAAAAAATAACTAGATAAGCAGAAAAAAGATAAAACATTTAGAAAGTCACATATTTATTATCATAATAATAATAATAATAATAATAATAATAATAATAATAAAGTGTATTAAAATACTCAGAGAAAGTAAGAAATGAAATTAATAAACAGAAATAGTAAAGAAGTCAATAGGAAAACACTTAAAAGCAAATTCAAATTAACAAACCAAGTAAAACGTAGCATCAGTGGTTCAAACAAAATTAATGAAAAATGTAACTAAAATAACAATAATTGGATAAGCAGAAAAAGGATTAAACACATAGAAAGTCACCGATTTAGTATCGCTCACAATAAAGTGTATCCTTTCTCTGCTTATCTAGTTATTGTTTTATATGACATTCGTCCTCCCTCTGATTTCTTTAAACTTTTCCCCTTCCTTTGTGAGAAATTTAATCACAAAACGAAGCTCCAAACTCCTACTGCTGACACGCACGGAAACACATTTACCATCCTTTCAGTTCCAGCGCTTCTTGCTGACCGATTTGTAACGTTGTTTGAAGTTAAGACATGTCCCAACCTGCACGTGCACATAGCAATGATATAACTTACTGAACGCCTCACGTTGTATTGCATTGCATTTTGTTCTAATCCACAATATCATGAGTAAACGACATGAGACGTTAAAACTTGTGCCAAAAGCCCCCAAGACTAAAGATTACTTGCTCAGTACCAAGTTAGCAACTGATATACATGGTGTCCCAGAACCGCCGTATTTGTTTTTCATGTTATACCCTCGTGTACTTTCCATCGCTTGTCCTTTAGTTGTGTACCTATATTAAATATTGGTTCTTTTGTACGTTAATTACACTGAACTGCTTAATTTAGTGTAAGTTTACATGAATATTTACGCATGACAGTCAGTGAAACAAAGGGAACACTTTTAAAAGAAAATATATTTACTAAGTATCTCTAGCATGTTATCAGTCGTCAATTTGTCGGTCCTGGTGGTGTAGTGGTTACCATACTTGACTCCTAAACCCAAAACGTGGGTTCGAACCCTGCCAGGACCGATGGATTTTTTCGGGCGTAAAAATCATAAGTATGGCTTCCTTCGGAAGGGAAGTAAAGCCGTGGTTCCCGTGTCGTACATTTGCGGCACGAAAAAGAACCTGAAAGAGAGGCCTCTGAGCAAAATTTGTCGGCCGTTTCACGCCCTGAATTGAAAGGGACGCTGATGACCTGAGATGTTAAAGAGCCTCCATAAATAAATCAATCAAAAAAAAAAAGTCGTCAATTTTGAAGACTGTTATGTCAGTTGTTGATTTTACTCAACCCTACGGCTTAATTCGGATTCATATTCCAAAAAAAGTACACGGTGATTCGTCAAAATGGCTGCCTATATGTGGAAATCACCAAGGACATGCAACCATCTCACGAATATATCTGTAATATTGCTTCTGTTGCTTCAATGTAAACGAGGAGCTAAATTTCTCACTTTGTTCCTGGACTGTTCGCGCCTATTTTGTTGATTTGTGCCTAAAGTGTATAATTATTCACTTCCTTGTTTTTCATCATTCTTAATGTGACGCTTTGATGGGGAGTTCTGCCGCTTTCTACCGAAACGGGGCTTTCCTTGTTCCGCTCAGGACCACTACACGGTTCTCCGATGATGACTTTAGACCACGCGTGACGCCCTGTCGTAATCTCAACGTTCCGCTGCTGAGCGTGATCGCGGTAAGACGAAACTTATTAAGATCATCTCGTACCACTGCAAAGTGCCTTTAAGTACTTCCTTGTTTCCTCATGCTGCAAATTACGTCGTCATTAAGGTCCGGTACGGAGTTAGTGGTAACATAAGTGATGGTTAAGACTGGCTCTTCAAACAGCTATGCAGTGGAGAGAATTGTGATTTTGTATCGGTTTATTTTCATTTCACTTTGTATCACTCGTTAATGCACTGTTAACTAAGCACATTCACGTTTCCTCATTTTCCTAATGCAGTAAAACCTCTCTAGTTTTACTTCTTTATATCGCGGACGTATAACGATGATTTTTTTTTTTTTTTTATTTATTTATGGACGCTCTTTAACATCTCAGGTCATCAGCGTCCCATTCAACTCAGGGCGTGAAACGGCCCACAAATTTTGCTCAGAGGCCTCTTTTTTCAGGCTTAAGGTTCTTTTTCGTGCCGTAAATGTACGACACGGGACCCACACTTCCCTTCCGAAGGAAGCCATACTTAGGGTTTTTACGCCCGAAAAAATTCATCGGTCCTGGCCGGGTTCGAACCCGCGATCTTGGGTATAGGAGGTAAGTATATAACGATGAAAGGCGATATATTCTTATGCTTTAAAATGTCAAAATTACTCCTTGTGTTGGACTCCTTTTATCCTGCATGCTGGACAACTCTTATGGTATGTACGAGTATTTTGGACAAAACTGCAGCTGTGTTCCCTGTTAGGACTGAATGCTGTTCAGTAGGGTACCACTATGAATGGCCGAGGTCGTTAAGGTGCGGACTCGTGAGCAGAAGGTCTGGGGTTTGATTCCCGCAGGATCCTCCTTCCTCACTGAGTTTTTTTCCAGGTTTTCCTCAGTCCTCATAAATGGCTTTTTCCGAGGAGGTACCCTAAACTTAGGCTGGAACGTTTCCTTCCTTAGAAAACATCTTTTCCAGTTTATCATTTCATCTCACTTATTGCCAATATCCATCGCCTTTGATTCCTCAGCAGTAAAAATGGGCCTTAAAACATTATTTTAAAATATTAGCAGGAGCATTAGTTAGTACTTCCAAGAAGCGAGTGGGAGCTGCCGTTTATCTGCATTTTGTTTCAG
Organism: Metallyticus violacea; assembly: GCA_030762175.1. NCBI lineage: Eukaryota > Metazoa > Arthropoda > Insecta > Mantodea > Metallyticidae > Metallyticus > Metallyticus violacea. The sequence continues at coordinate 88,685,255 of CM060843.1, read as the reverse complement.
TCTGCATGACGGTCATCGATTGTTGAGTGGTTTTGTTAATTCGCTCTTTTAATTTGTGTTTAGTTAATTATTTTGTTTAATTAATTATATATAATTTATATAAATAATGTAAAACATGTAAGATAGAAGAAAAATATAATTAACTATAGAAAAATATTTATATTTTTATTATTGTTGTTAAAAAGTAGTGTAAAAACACATACACCTTTAATTTGCATGTTCGTAAGCGTAGCCAGTGAAATTGACTCGGTATGAGCTGCGAGATATTTGCAGAGGAGTTTGGAATTTCTAAATTTCAAGATTTGTTGTTGCTCTAATTCTAATAAAACTTCGAATAACCTCCTCTAATATAAGAGAAGTAAACAACTAAAGACCAATTATTCCTTTAAAGGGTCACTTTTCTTTGATACTGTTGCTAAAAAGCTCTGCATATGGTAAAATCATTAAACCAGAGATCTTTGCAGCTACCCAAAATTAAAAATAGTCTGCTTTAAATAGCTTTCAAAAAATCAGTCATATTTAACAAATGCATATTTGTTAACCTCCAATTTTAGAACTATAAATCAATCACTAAATGCGTTAAAAGGTACTAAAAAGGGTGATAAATCAACACGTCTCTCTAAAATGAGCTTCATTGAGCAGTTTTGACATGTTTTATGGACGACGCGTTCTGTTCAATAAACAGCATTGACCAAGAAGTAATTTCATTCTTGAAGTACTTTTGTCTCTCAGTGAGTTTTGAATGCGCTGCAAGAAATGAGCGAAATGAGCCCTGCACCGAAACTGATCGGCAATTCACAGCATTCACTTCCCACCAATATAAAATTACACTATAGCCGGTAAATACATAATAAAGAATTTGTGTAACATGGATTTCGGAAATTTTATGTGTAAAAGTGTAGCATTGTAGAGACAATGAGAAAGTAAAAACTTCTTGACCATAAGCATCAAATAACAGTTGAAGTATAAGGGTTGTGAAGAAAGGGGGGGAAATAGCAAAATATGATGGCGGCTACCAGAAACATCAGATGGAAAATCTGCCACATGCTACCTTTAATTAAAGACAGAAAGCTATCAGAGGCAGGACGAAAGGGAGAAAGAAGAAATGGGTGATTACGACGATATAATACATGTATTTAACACTTTCAAATTATGACTTAATCACATCAAAGAGGTAAGTTACTTGACTACAGACGGAACAATCCTTCTATGCTCTGTCGTGTTCATCCACAAACGCACGTCCTTCTATGCTTTGTTGATTTATTTTGTTTGCAGACGCTCTTTTACATCTCAGATCATCAGCGTCCCATTCAATTCAGAAAGCGAAAAGGCCGACAAGTTCTTTCAGGCTTGAGGTTCCTTTACATGCCATAAATCTACGACACGGGACCCATGGCTTTACTTCCCTTCAGAAGGAAGTCACCCTTAGGGTGTTTTGCCCAAAAATATCCAGCGACCCTGGCCAGCCTGCTATGCAAATTAGAACCTGAAGGGTTTCTTATTAACGTGGAGAATTATATGCGGCCGGAGGTTGGTGCGTCTTGCATCGTTAGTCAGCTGAACTTAACCTAACCTAACATAACCTAAACGTATGTGTATGTAAATTGAAAGTTACAGATTTACTTTCTTTATAAAGAATCATATCCTGAGGCAGGTATAGGAAATTTTTGATCACCGGCATCGATATAAGTACAGATTCGTTTCGGAGTACGTTTTCTCTTATCAGCAGTCCGGAATTTGCATAATCCTCTCTCTTTCTCTCTCTGAGAGTGTAAGCAAATAACCGCAACTTCCGCAAGGTTGACAGGAGGGTTAGGAAAGCTCTGAAGTGTAACCTTTGATGTTGGAGGGAAAACGCCTTTTCTGAAGCGTTCATAATGTGCGAATTTAATGAAGTTCTTGCTTAAAGGAGCAAAGGTGTTTCGATTAAAAGAAAAGCCAAGTCCATTAGCCCCATGAACAATGTAATAACGTACTGCCCTGAAATGAATTTCATTAATTTACCCTAAGAAGGAATAAAAGAATTAAAATGAATAAGTCAGCATTTAAACGGATTATATACTTTCTGTTATTAATGGGTAATTTTAAGTGTTAAGTTCAAACAGCGCATAATAATACGCTTTATTTCACTTTCTCCCTCACTGCCACCTCAAATCTGAAAGAACTTCAATTTGTTTCTTTTTAAGCATACAAGTACAGCAAACTTAAGCCTGTTTTGGAGCAATTCAGTGACAAAACACACATAATGTAATGGGAATAATCATCAGCTAAAAATGTAAGTTTATAAATTTTCAGAATCATTTATTCCAAAATGTTTGCACCACAAGCTGAAACAAAACGAACAAATTGGGTTAGTACATCATTTACTGCTTATAGGAAAGTTGATTACGCAGAATTGTTTAATAACTAGCAGAAGTTTCCTGAGGGGTTATCTACAAATTCGAAGACCAGGCAAATAGCATGAAAACAGAGTTCAGCACTGAGATGCACGCGCAGCTATAATGAGGTGTGACCTTCAGCAAGTATTATGCTGAGTTTCGTCATTTTGTGAATATCCGGAGCTATGCTACACACGTTTTTGTAACCACCTGCATGGGCAGATTTATGATTGCAAACTAGAGCAGGAAAATATCAAGTCAAAGTCGGCAAATCTGAACGGAAATCTTTGAAATGATTCGGAAGGTTTACGGCAATGAAGCCTTGCATCGTGAGAGGTGTTCCTGAGCAGCACTTGCCGTTGCAGAATGGCACGAGCACAAGCCCCGAAAACGTGGCAAACTTTAGACGACTTGTGCAAGAAGTTTGTCGCGGAAACTTTCAGAAAATTGCTATCATCTTTCTGATGCGTCTAAGAGAGGACGTTCGGCGCAATAGACCTGAGATGTGACGTAAGGAATTAGATGCTCATCTCGATAATTTACCTCTTCACAGAGCGTTACTAACGAATGAGTTTTTCAGCGGAAAAGGCGTGATCATCTTTCCTCACTCCCCCTACTCGTCTGATTTTGCCTGCTACAATTTCTTCTTCTTCCAGAAGATGAAACAGAAGCTAAAGGGTCGTCGATTTTACTGCCTGAACGAGTCCACCGCGAATCGCAGAAGGTTTTTTTACAAACTTCGAGGACAAGACATCCAGGGATGTTTCTAAAGTGGAAAAGGCACTGGGAATGTAATGTTGCTACAGGGGATAGTGGCAAAATTTAGTCCAAGTGTGTCGTTTGTTATATAAAGGCCTAATCTTGGATTTTTTGTTAAGTCCTAGTACTACGCATGAATGAAGAACGTGTGTTTAGTATTGCCCAGAGCTCTAAATCACGAATTATCTGCCCAATGCAGTATATGTTGCGACTAGTGCATCTGTAGACAAAGAAAATTTAATATCTTAAGTGACAGAACCTTTAGCTCTGTTTAGGGAAAGACCTTTTGCAATATCCTCTCTTTCAATAGTGGGTAAGGATTAACTTAAGAGAAAAACTAAAGGAAAAGAGTACATGAGGTTCTTTAGGTGAGACGCTATATAGGAAGGTGACCGCAACTCTTCTCTGACACCATTTTTTGGCTTGTGTTAAAAAAAAATCCTTGAATTTTATGTATAATGTATAAGGGTCTGTATATACCAGGTAGCCGGCCTGCGCCGTCTTTTAAATTAAGTTAGATTTCCCTGCAGTACATCGATGTAATCCTATAAAATCCCTTGTTCTACCGCAGATGCCAACGTTTCCTTTTTTGTTCGCTTGAAAAATCTTACACTGCAGGGAAATCTAACTTCATTTTAAAGACAGCGCAGGAGGGTCACTTTGTATATTTATGTTATATTATAACTATGCCAAGATTCATGTAAAGCAGGAATATAAGTCTTACGTCCCGTGTTTACTCTTCATTTTAAATATTTCTCATTCTCTGAAGCTAATCATAAAAAAATCGCGCACTGTGTGCAATTAGTGTGGAATGTAGTCTGCATGCTACACCCACATTCATTTGTTTAAATTCGGATATACTACCCGCTCCATTAATGCAAGGCGCATACAGATAATAAAAAAACAAGGGGAAACTTTGCTTAAAAGAAAAGTTCCTCTGCTGCAAGTTGCTTTCATGTGCCACAGTGAAATTACTGGAGATCCCAGATGTGTTTTATTTTGTTTTCTCTTGTACTCCGGCTAGCAAGAAAGATGTTTATCAGAAAAAGACGCAAGGAGTACAAAGTACAACAAAAGCTCTTTTAGAAGCGAGGCGACTTTGCCTTCTTTCCCACCATCTATGATCCAATTTCGAAGCGAATCAAACATGAACGATTCCCTGTGAAATCGGATGGAACACGAGAAAATGTTCCTCAAATATTTTTAAATTTAAATTAATTTTATACTATACAATATGTAACGAATTAAATACGACATTTCTATGTCTATAAGTTTTCACACAAACATTAAAATAAAACTACGATATGCGAACAAAGCTAATTTTAATCTTGCTGAACATAATGAAATACATAGTCGTTCATTTATAACATTAAATGTTTTATCCATATTTGAACATTTTTCTCACAAAGATAGAGAAAATGAAAATATGGTAAAATTGCAAATTACTAAGATGCACATGAATAGCTTTCAGATATCTACTTTAAGATAAACAAGTATAGAAACTGTGTAATGCATATTATACAGATTGAACAAAGTTCTAGTTGACTGGCTGCTAATTTACAAACTTATTTTTATGGGAATTCTTCTTGGTGGAACAAAAAAGTACTAGTGACACATTTTTGTCAGAGAAAGGGAGAGAGCAATCAGTCGATATTTCCGTTTTTACTATGTAATTTTCGCAAACAGATTTATGAGATATACTGTTTTGTTTCTTCATTTAAACTCTCTGGTAACAAACTGAAGGCAAATGAAAATGCCGGACTGGGTATTCATAACTATAAGCGCATTTTATCACAAGTAACATCACAAGATATTAGGATTATTATTATAAATATAATTTCCGTAAACTTTGCTGACAATATTGTAATAACTGTACATTTGTATTATGAATACCTAACCTTTCCAAGCCATCTAGCAACAGACCGCCACGGGTGACTGAGGTCGTTAAGACGCAGATTCGTGAGCGGGAATCCCACCAGGACCGTCCTCCCTGACCGAGGGTTTTTCCAGTTTCCCCCCCGTCCTCATAAATGGCAAATGCCGGGGAGGTACCCTAAAACTTACGCCTGGAATGTTTCCTTCCTTTAAAAAATCCTTTTTCAATTTATAATTTCATCTGGTGTATCATCAGTGTCCACCGCCTATGGTGCCTTAGTAGTAAAAAGGGCGTTAAACACCATTAAAAAAAAATCTAGCAACAGACGAATGTCGATTGCCAATGGAGAAGAGCCAAATAAGAGTTCGAACCTATTTCATGAATAGAATAAGAATAAAAGTAACATGTGTTTGAACTTTGCGCACACATTACTAATAATTGTATAAAATATTATAATTATTTACCAACCTATTAAGAAAACGTGAGAATAAAATACACAAAGTCAACTATTAACAATCGCTACAGTTCGATTCACTAATACCAACTGAGAAAAACAAAACAGAGAAAACATTTTACAATACTGAACAATCCGTTTATTAAGATTTATGGTTGCTTAGACAGACATTGTTACATAATTTACAAAATGATTTCAGACTGCTTGACTGAATGCACATTAAATTAGTTAAATTTACAATTACTGAAAACAAAGAAAAGTAGTCAGTAGCCCGTACTCAGGAATTATATAGTGAAGGTGTACATTTGGCTACAATGCACTCGCGTAATAAAATGGATTTGATAAAATGTCGATAATTTCACAGCGGTATCAAGCCGTGATTGGTCAAAACTCAAATTTTTGTTTCGTTTCATTGGTCAATTTTATGATGGCGTCACATAAGTGAAATAGTCCATATATTATTTATTTTTACAATTTTATTCGCTAAATAGTCGGAATAAATCCAACTTGAACCCCAGATTCTCTCAAGAAAATTCTAGACCTCTCATATCTATTTCTACAGATAATTTCAAGTAGTGTGGATCCTTTGCGACAAAAGTTGCAGCATTTTCTAAAAATACACGAATGAACAAATGTCCAGATTCTTGCACTTACATTCTTTCGTGTGTTTACATTATTAAAAATATTTTCTTTCTTCTATTTAAAATGTTTTCCTGTATTGCCATCCATAATAACTTTAAAGCTAAGAGAAGCTAATTGGTCAGTTTTCTGGAACATAAGGAATGATGTTTGCCTCTCGATTTCTAAATGTAATGTAACACAGAAAACAAAAAGATTGTAACCTAATAAAACAATCCTCTTTACTTCTTCAAGCGTTTACCTCCGAGACTCGTAAATTAAATTCGCTAACGTCTTTATGAAGTTTTCCTAACACTAACAAGAAATTTTCCTCAATGCAACGTTCCTTCCAAAGGCCGCACGAGAGTGGAATAGCAACATGAATTGAGAGGAGCTGCAATCGATTTTTTTTCAAAGTTGAAATTCGGTTAGCGCAGTGCAAGTCAGTCGACGTGAATGTGGTAAGGAAGTTGTAATCTTTCATATAAATATGTGCTGATCAGCTATGCAGATTTTTTCGCACGATGATTTAATTTCAGGCATTGAATATTAAAGCAGCAAGTGTATTAGCTTAAGGGAGGTAAATTAAATTCAAAATGCCGGGTTTTATGAGTACACTCAAGTCCTACCTGCAAATGTTTAAAATATCCGGTGTACTCTGTGCCATAGATGTAATAGGGAGATAGCTGTTTAAAAGTTTATGCTTTAAATCACGAATAAATACTTTAAGTTTATATGCTACCTTTAAAACACAAAACAGTGATTTAGAATTATAAATTCTTTTTAAAAGTTGTAGTTATATTTATAAGACTTATTGAATAGGAGATGCTGGAGTTAATAAAGGGTTAAATTGTAAGGGACATTGATTGTTCAGATACAATGAATTATCTTGTTAAAAATGCGTTTTTATGATTATTTAGAATTATTTGGTTTTTATTTTGATACATAAATTATCTATCTCACACTCTGCTACAAATCTTCATGGGAACTGGTTGACCTGCAGTATGCATGCAATTCCCGGTAATACTGGAGATAAATTTGGCTGAAGCAAGCAATTGAGCTTGCCCAGTCATGTTTATCACGCCAACTGTTATTGTTTCAGTTCCATTTTTTCAGTGTATACTTTTTGGGCTTTCAATGGTGAATTAGTATATTTTGGAGTATGCCGAGAGTGAGATGTACGCAAGCATAAAGAAAATTTATGATTCAAAAGAAGTATTAGCAGTACTGTAACAGAGAAATTCATGCTAAATTTCCAGAAGGATCATCTCCGTCGAGAAGTGCAATTTTCAGATTGGTGAACAAAATTCGAACCCAAAGAGTTTTCACTGACAAAAAAATCGGGGGAAATTTTTAAAGGCTTTAACAGAGGAGAAGTTTAATGAAATAGACTAAAGATATGAAATCTCTCTTGGTAAGTTTTTAATACGAATAGCCCAGCAAGTTGGATCAGGCGGCAGTGCGTATAAAGCTACTCAGCTGCTGCATCTTCATCCGTATAAAATTATTGCTGTACCTGGGAAAATACAAACTGTGAAGGAACTGAATCATATCTGGGAAACAGTTGACATATTCGGGAGGATGAACTGCAGCGAGTGTATGAAAAAAATATTCCAAAAAATGCCGGCATGTTTCACAGCGGAGAATAAACACTGTAGGCATCCACTCTAATGGTAAGTCAAATGTTAATTACTAATTACTACTAATAAATAACGAAAAAACAAAACAAAACAAAAAATGGGCACTATGAGCTACAACCGCACGGCAGAATTTCCTTCGGTATTTTCCTAGGCCGTTATGCAGTAACTTCCCGTCGATAAAATCATTTTCCGATTGCGTAACTGAATGAAAAACCTGTATATTAAGTTCAAATTGGTACGTTTTAATGAAATATAAAACTTATTTTTAATATATCACTGTTATATATATTGCACATTTTTTCATGAAAAATTTTCTCTGCACTGTTGCGCTAAAGAGCTTTTATTAAAATTATACGATAAAATGCCGTACTTGACATTCTTAGCCGTAAGCGCATTTATGGATATATTATTTTATTTTTATAAGTTTATTTGCTACATAGTCAAACTAATTCAAACTTGAGCTCCAGATTCTCTTAAGATAAAATTACATTTTGACCGCTTCCTTGGACTAGCGGTAGTGTTTGCGACCACTTATTCGAATGTCCCGAGTTCGAATCCCATCCAGGTCAAGCGGTATGGATAAAGCTTTTTTCTGAGTTTTTCTTTACCCTGAGAAGATGAATGCCAGATAGCTTTAGGATGTCAAGGGCTTCGAGCGCATTTGATCATCATTAATTCATTTCATCCATTACTACAAACTAACACCCACAGTACTCAACGTCAATTCACAGACATCACCACAAAACCAGCTGTCAAATAAATAAAATATTTTTAATGCCATGTTGATGATTGATTTCAAGTGCACATTGATGTTTAGGCCATATAACCTAATAAAAATTAGTGCCCTGTTCTGATGAATCTTCATAAAAACAATTGCACGTAGGTGTGATTAAATGAAAGTGATAAAACGGAAACGATGAAATTGTGGTGATAGGCACTGTGATTGGTTGGAATTTCTGATATTCTTATACAGGATCGGTCACCTATTCATGAGCTAAATAGTTATGGGCGGAAGGAAGGCATCTACTGATAAACATTTTTAATTTCGTTGATATAATATATATATATATATATATTTAAACACTTTCATAGTTTAAAATGTATTTTATTTGTTTAAATGCAATATGAAATAAACAAAGATATTTGCAAGAACTTAATTTACTACTTTGCCCTTCTTTTTCTATTTATATACCTTTTAATGTTCGTTTACACCTTTGGTTACTAATTTTTTGAACTAAAGAAATCCCATTGAAACCATGACGATATATAAATAAAATGTGTAAACAAAGATATTTGGCATTACGTTAAATCTGTAACCCATGAAAGAGTTATTTAAAAATGCTTGTAGAATAAAATACCTGCTAAGAACTATATTATTCTACCATGTACATGACTTTGTGCATTATTATTTAACACAACTAGTTTGCACTTATAATTATACATGTCATTCTAAATAAATAAGTTTCAACCTAATTAAATACTTCAGCTTAATTGTATACATCGTTATGTCTATTGTGCTTAAGAATTCCGATACCTACAATAAATATTTTTGAACATTACACTCTAGAAGGTGCGTTAGCATTGTTTTAGCTCAATGTAGACAGTTACAATATATACCAAGAATCAAAAACTAGTTCCAGGCTTTCTTGTTACAAATTGTACAACAATGATCTATGATTTTAAAAACATCGAGCACATCCTCAAACTTATCGTTCAACTATGGCGCAACCTGATGTTAAATGTTAAAACTACGTGATTTTCATTTCCATAGATACGAACCAAACCACAATAATTATTTTAATCATATTTTTTAAAGATAATAAATGATTTATTTTAAATTTGGATATTAAATATTTATAGACTTCAATTCTAGGAATAGACTCTTACCCAAATAGCAATTTTAGGTGCTATAAAACTTCTTGTCTTAAACGTAAGGCTCTAAAATATATATTTTATTAAAAAGTTTATAATTCTGCATATAGAAATAAAATATGCGGTTAGTTGTCTATTTGGATAAAAAAAATGCATGAAGAACCTCTTTTTTTTTTATACAAGCAGTGTTTTACCGGTATCCTCCATGAAGTATATGCATAAGAATTCGTCAATAGTTGTAGCAGATATGTGCGAAAACAGAATTTGAAATTTACAAATATTTCATAACCCTGGTCAAAGTCGTGAATAAAAGCCACAGGTGTCTGGGTACGAACCGGCAGCCAGTAGCGAAAGAATGTGGCTTGTGCAGTTATTCCAAGGCCATGTTTTTCTTGTGCTCTTGCTGCCTGCTGCCGTATTGATCAGAGAGAGAGAGAGAACTTCATGCTGGTCGGTCAACAAAACAGCTAAGCGGAATTTCCGGTACAAAGCGGCTCAGTCATTGCAAGCTGTCTTCAGGGTATGCACCTGTTGTTTCCCCCATTTGTCACGGGAAAGGAACGCAGTGTTTCCTCAGTTGTCAGAAATCCGTTGGGAAAGGATGTGATGAACAGCAACATGGACCGTGTCCACCACACCTCTACATGATTTATGTATGTACCTACACTGTTGTCTCTCTCCCCCTATCCAAATAGTTTTACATTAATGAAGTTACCGAGTTTTCGTTCTACATTCACCTAAATGAAACGAATCTAATATTCAATATTAATAAAGAAACCATGAAGCAAAGAACTGTAAGCATTTACATGATTGTGTACCAAAAACAAATGCTTTGTTTATTATATATTCATTTGTCAGAATAAATATTTAAATATAAGTAAATGTTAATTACAATTAAAATAATTTTCACGAAAAAAAAAACAAGAAATGACACATTGAAATTTGGAAATCTGTAGGAATACCCATACGTTTATAACATTTTTTTTTTAATTTATGTTTCATCTTGTGGGTAGGTATATAACGGGATATTTACATTGTTCTATGTGCAGTTTTAGTGCTAGAATTTTTACAGTGACATAGATAGTAATAGATACGTATTCACGTTTATTTATTTGCTAAAATTGTATTATAAGCCACATTTATTTTCAATGCCCCAAATACAGAAATTCAGCCTTAGGTCTGCTTTCCGACATCTGAGCCGCAATGGCGACAAGATTGGGAGCATTTCTCATGTCAACAGCTTAGTGGATGCAGTATACAATGAACAAACACATTAAAATTCACTCTTAACGAGATAGAACAAAAACCTTTGATCCTAGGTCCCCAACTACAGCTAGGTTATTTGAGTTATGGGCCAGCAGAGAGCTGCTGCATACTGGGAGAAATCAGGGACATGATCTATAATGCTTATGCAGGTAGCAATTTGTAGTTTGTTTGCGAGCGAGTAATTGTGCGTTCGTATGCTAATGGGTAATTTTACTGTGTGTAAAGCAATTGGTGTTATACCATTATATAAATATAGTCTTGAAAAACGGGTTTTGTTTTCCACGCATATGTGAAAACATTCTTGTAGAGAAGTGGTAAAGCGATTCGCACGAAAATATCCTGGTAATTATGCTGCAGGTAGAGAAACTGTTCGCCAACTCGTTATAAGTTACAAGAGGTGGATCTTTCAATGACAAGAAACATGTTCCGATCCATCGCTTTCTTGCGGTAGAAAAGTTAGACAAAATGCAGCACTTTCCTACGCAGATGTCAGCAATGTATTACCGCTGCGGCAGTAAATTTTAACACAGGTTAGTGCTCACTTTAAATAAAATATCATTTTATGCTAGTGGCAAAATTTAAAAAAAACTAACATGATAGAACTAACTTTATGCGCGACACATTATCCCTCTATTTCTGGATGAGGCGGCTGCATTTCACCGATAAGCAATCAGGCTGCCCGTTACTCAAATAACCTCACCGTACTTGCCGCATGGATAATGGTAGACAGGGCCAGCTTGAAAGACCGTTATCAATTTAATCTATTAATTTGTTTCAGTTGACAATTTTTGAGTGTTAATCGCCACATGGAAGTGAATCTCTACCTATCCTGCACAACGAATATAACTGCCATTAACGAGCTCAAGGACAGGAAGACCCCAGGCGAAGATGGAACACAAAACAAATTGCTTAAACTTGCAGAAGATCAGCTAATACCCAAAATCTTCAATTTCAATTCTAGAAACAGAAGACATGCCTAACAATGGAAAACCAGCACAGTTGTTCTTCTACACAAAAAAAGGCACCAGAGATGATATAGGCAACTACAAACCTATAATCTGATGTCAAATATATACAAACTCTTTTTAAAAAAATCCTAACTATAAGAATAAACGAAGATTTTGGATGAAAATCAAACACCCGAGCGGGTTTCCATACATGTTTCAGCACAACAGACCATCTCCAAATTATAAACCAGTTAATAGAGAAAACAAAGGAATTCCACATATCGTTATAACTCGCCTTTATTGACTATAGTAAGGCCTTTGACTCAATCGAACATACAAACATATTACACGCTCTGGCAGCACAAGGAATAGAGGCAAAGTACATTCGTATCCTACAAAAAAATCTATAGTCAAAGTTTTACGAAAGTAAAGACAGAAAAAGGACAAACATTTGGACTAGAAAGAGGAGTTCGCCAAAGCAATCCAATCTCTCCCATGCTCTTCACTTGTGTAATGGAGCATATATTGAGAAAAATGAAATGGCTTAATATTATCGGAATGAACATCAAGGGCAGTCGACTAACAAATCTAAGATTTGCCGATGATGTGGTCTTATTCGCCAAAACACCGAAAGCACTTCAAAGTATTCTGAAATAATTATGTGAGTATAGCAAAACTTTATGACTGTCACTAAACAAACTAAAGGCACAGTTGATTTCAAACGGACCTCAAACCCCGATAAAAATAAATGGAACAGTCCTCACATATGTGAGCTAATGTACATACCTAGGACAACAGATTTCCTTCCATGATGAACTGGAAAAAGGAGTACACAGAAGGATTTCATTAACCAGAAGAGCATTTTGGACCCTTAAATTTATATTGTTAGACATAACTAACTAAGAAAACCAGCTTTCAGACGATCGAAACCTTGTATACCCTGTATTACTATAAGGGTGCCATACATGGTCTATAACAGAAAAACAAAATAACAAAATTCAAATATGCCAAAGAACAATGCAACGCAAGATTCTGGGAATAACTTCGAAGGACAAAACACCTACAATAGTAATAAACCAGTTATCTCAGACAACAGACATTGCACAAATAGCTACCAGAAGGAAATAGCAATGGGACGGTCACGTTGCAAGAATGTAGGACAACAGGTGGACCTACAAGATTTCTATGTGGGACCCCCGAACAGGGAAAAGGACACAAGGTAGACCCTTCATCTTCAAGGAATACAAAGGTCCAGATTGGTCAAGAGTAGCAAGAGGAAGAGAAAAATGGAAATCTCTCGAGGAGCAACTAGTGCAGTGAGAAATGGAGTAACCAAAGAACAAACCAGAGTATCTTAAACAGCATACGAACAACTAGCGTGAAATAGCCGAGTTAGTAAAAAACGAGCTTTCCCTACTGGTTAGGAGGCCTTTGCCCTTAAGTAACACAATGGGTTGTCTGTATCTTTACTCATCCATGCAAGATCTATTCTTCCGAATTGATCACAATTATCTATATATTTCTCCCGTCCCCAATTTCTTTTAACTGTTCTATATAAATCGACAGAACCTTTATCGTCTTAGTTAGCCCAAATCTCTTGCTTCTCTACATCTTCTACCCTCTGTCTCGCTTCTTTCCATCATCCACTGATGTAACTTTCACCCAGTTGCCATACTTCCCCCATTCCAATTTCTTCTAATAGTTTCCCCACCTCCCCAAACCAACTCTTACTTCACAGTACATCTCTTTGATACACGTGATATTCTTTTAGTACGTTGTTATTTAATGTTATACATCTGTGCCCACATTTCAAGATTCTCTCAGTTATTATAACTTTCCTTCCTACACTTCCTAGTTCTGCCAAACTTACTCCCTCGGCGAACTTTTCGGTAACCCCGAGGTAAATGTTACCTTCTTTGAATCTCTTTATTCCTATTGCCCTAAATAAGGATACTCCGAACTGATGTGTAATTGCAAAGTAGCAGTGGGATTTCGACAAGTTGCTCTTGACTTTTTCCAATAACACAGACATAAATTTGAATTATACCGACTATTTCACTCATGTGACGTCATCTTAAAACCGACGAGTGAAACGAAACAAAATTTTCAATTTTTCCCAATAACAACCGGATTGTGGAGCGAAATTATCGAGAAAAAAATTAACCAATCCGTTTTAGCACGCGACGTGCATTTGTCTTGTGGTCAGTGTAGCCAACTGTATACCTCCACTATATAATTCCTGAGCACGCATCACTGACCCCTTTTGCTACAGACGGTGCGGAGCTATTGATAGCAACAAAAGCATGGACAATCGACAATCATAACACAAAATGGAGGGTTCTTCAAAGCGTTTTGGTGACGCGTCAAATGTGCAAATTGATCTTATCATTAGGAATTCCAAACCATAGAATACAAAGAAAAATAGACACACTGTATGTTATGTTTTTATTTTCTCTCTCAGATGGTATTAGAAAATCGAACGGTAGCGATTGTAATAGTCGATTTTTGTCCATTTCTGTCTCACTGTTTCCGAATAGAATAGATATTTATAAGTAAATATTTTATACAAGCGTTAATATTCTGTGCGCTAATTCCAAATACATGCCACTTTTATTCTTATTCTATTCATGATATAGTCCTAAACCCGTATATTGCTCTTATCTATTGAAATTACTGATAATCGTCATTCTTCTGTCGCAAGATTACTTGAAAAGATTAAGTACAAATATACAATTATTACAATTTTGTATACAAAGTTTAGAGGAATTATATTTATATTCTTATTTTATTCGTGAAATAGTTTTAATAAATATCACTCGAGGGTCTCAGCTTTCCAGATAAGCACACTACGTTCTGAATTTATTGATAATCTCAGACCCTCCCGTGATATTACTTGTGATAGTAACAAAATATATAAACATTTCAAAAGAGTAAGTTAGAGGAGATGCGCGTCATTGTGAAATTGTGTAATATTATGGCAGTACCTGCTCTGGTACATTGAGCAGAAAAAGGTGGTCCTTTTAATTTTATATTGATTTTGGTCACTTACTAACTTACGTTAAATTTGTAACCAATATATTTGGCAAGATTTATTTAAAATGCTATTAAGAAAGGATAATGTGCTACAATGTATATAACTGTGCGTTATTATTTAACATAACTAGCTGGTACTTATAATAATACATGTCAATCTAAATAAATACGTTTTAATTTAATTAAATATGTCAGCTTAATTGTATACACTCTTTTATCGTTAAGTTACTGTGTCACTGTCATAGACAACATAAAATATTCCGGACATAATCTATTCTATCAGCTTATATTATTATATAAAATTACGCACATAAAATGTGGAGAAAGTGGTGTATACCTTGATGGAAGAACTGCAAGTAATAAAATAAAAGAAAGGTTTAAACTTTCTCTATTGCTCTAATGTAAACGAAAATTATATTTTTATGGTTTAAAGTTCCATGATATTCTCTAAGGATTAAGACGTATGTCTAGAACATTTTGTATTAGAAATAAATCCAATTGTAATGAGATTATATAGTGATAAAAATAGTGATTTTTATTAATCTTGTTTTCTGTCTTCATATTTGTTTCTCTGGGTTATATGTCTGTTAGGACAATAGCATTTTTAAGACAACGAAAAATACTATAATATCATATTCAATAGTATTCCTGCGATTTTATTTTAAATTCTAGTTTCTTTTCACTAAATATCTCCTTTTTCAAATTTGTTTTACTCAGTAAAAAGGGGTTCGGTAAATATATTTAGAAATATTAACTTATACATTAAAATTTCCAAGCTATAATAGCATTACAGTTTTATGTCTTTTATAACGCGACATTTGTTCTTGCTTTCATGTCCTTCCATCTTTTTTTTTTTTTCCTTTATTCCTTTACGTTCTTTTAGTGAAACACTCTCTTTGTTGTATTTATCCTGCAGATATGTGCATCCAAAAAGGGAGTTTCCACTTAGGCAAACTTCGTCGTTTTTAACTTTGCGCATCGCTTGAAGGCTCTCAGAAAAGTTGTGCATGTCCTCTTGCCTTGTGCTAGGCGTACGTGTGTTTTTTAGTAGCTCTAAGGAATTAGTTTTACATAATGCATACGAATGATACAATGGCTGGCCTGGTGAGTTTGCAGAAAACATCCTGCAGGATTAAAGACGAGCTCTTCAGTTCGGGAATGTATTCTTTAAGTGTAACCTCTCTGAGCACAGTCTAAAGCGTCCATCGATTTATAAGATAAATAACTGTAAAAGTTGAGATCGTTTCCGCAGCTTTCAGCAGAGGTTCATTGTTACATTTTTTACGCTGGTTCACTCAGCCCGAAGAACCAAGTACATATTTCGTCGCAGTAAAGAACCATCTACTTCAGTGTTTTCTCATATAACAGAGCAAGGAGGCTGACTGTAAAATAAAGGCTCCAGTCGCTATGTATGGCTCGTCATTAGTTGTGGGAGGTTATGAAATAAAAAGCGCATATAAGTTAACCATCCTTTAAAAGACATTAAAATGAAATTATGGGACAATAAATTAAGAAAAAAAAACTAGACATCTATAATTATTGGTTAGCTTTTAAAAACGCATAGAGGAAATGATCTCACATTTTGCTACCATAACAATTTATGGAAGGTAAAATATATGCAAATGAAGCTGTCAGCAATAAACCGGCTGTACAAAACAGTCTTATAAAATACATTAAATTCAGCGTTAAAATGGTTTATTCATTATGAAAAATGTATTGGTGTATTTAAAACTGTGAAACAATATTTCCAGAAAAATATAAAGGGAGTCTGAAAACAACCAATGATTAAAAAGAGCGAAGTGAACATGCACAATGCAGCTTATTATATATAAATAAACGAGAAGAAGAAAGTGTATTATACACAATGCTTACATAATCTTGATGTGTTGTGTAATTACGGGCTTCTTGTACAGATTAACACGAAAGCAGTTGGTATCTTTGATAACTGCCATAGCTCTAACTAAACATTGTTAGAAAACTGACATATTTAGCATTTAATAATGGCAGAAGGTATTAATTGTCGTCTTTAACAATTGTGAGTATAGAAAAATGAGTGGTGAGCAGACATATGCGAATAAGTACAAAACCAGCAGCGTTGTTTCCATTTTCCATTCAAATTACATCTGAAAGTTTAAAAACGAAAATATTTTAACGTATTGGGCTTATTTTTGCTATACACAATTATTTTTTTTTCTGTATTGGCAATACTTACTATAATTATTAACAGAAATATAGAAACTAAATACAATGAGAGATAATGTTTGGATGCAATATTATATAGAACGGTTGTTTGGAAACAGGAAACATCTACACAATGCCTAAACTTACCGAGAGAAATTCCACTTTACATACATCACGGAAACAGACGTTATGACAGCATTAAAGCATATAAAGACTAACGCACATGGTCCAGATCATATTAATATAGCTTTAATTAACAAAATAATTCACGTCATACTGCCGACTGTTACATCTTCAATGCCTCACTCAAGCAATGGAAACAGGCATTCATAAAACCCCTTTCTAAGATCAAAATGCCTCAATCTCTTAAGATTAGAGACCAATGAGCATACAGGCGATGCTATCCGAAGCACATAAACAGCTGACAGATTACCTTAATGGGTATGACCTTCTTGACCCTTACCAATCTGGTTTCAGACCAGGCCATAACACAGCACAGCACTGCTTAACATATACATGGGTACCTGCGATGTACGGAGACAGACACTACTTGTATTGCTTGACATGACTAAAGCTTTCGATTCCGTAGACTTACTTCTTACTAAACTAAAGCTGTTAAACATGTCTGACAGTGTCGTCCTATAGTTCGACCCCTATCTGCGAGAACAACAGCAGTGTGTTTGTTTCTGGAAATGTTTCCTCTTCATGGCGGTTCGAGAAGGCAGAAATTCCACAGGAGAATGTTCTGGGTCCCTTATTGTTTTTATTATAACCTATACATAAATGACATATTAGCCCATAGTAAATACTACCTCTAGGCCGACACTTGCAACTGTCATATACTCGTGAACCAAGGTTCAGTTATTTTAATTATTATAATAAATTTTCATATCTCCTTCATAGTATTTTTAGGGTTTTTAATTTTATGTTTTGCTTGTATCTTTATTTCCACTTTCAGGATTTGCATAGGCTGGTATGTGTATAAACTGTCATTACTGGTGCTTGTATATTATTGTCCTTGTTTTTTCTTCTTCTTAGTAAATATTTTTCATTTTTATTATCAATATTTATGTATTGGCATACATTTATTTACAAACATAATGTTTTACATAGGTTTATATGTTTACGAGTATTGTCAACTGTCAATATTGTCGCTAAAACTTCATGTAAGATTGATAGAGCGGAAGAGAAGGTCCAATGACTTTAGCTCTGCCAAAACAACTAAACAAATAAACTAACAAAATCAAATAAAAATTGAAGAATTGATACTGTTTTAAGATAGGCAAAAATAGGAAAGCTCCACTATGTGATAACTTCATTATGAAACTGTGGAGGAAGAGGTTAATAATTGAAGTATTGCAACTGTTGAATGTAAAAAAAAATTGCATTTATTCAATTTGAAATTGAGCTTAAACGCGATATAGTAGAAAATAATGAAATAACAATATTTACAGCGTGTACTTAACAATTATACTTGCCAATTTAATTAAATACGTTTCAACCTAATTAAATGCTTGACAGCCGGTATACATACCAACCTAATCAAACACATTAAATACATGTAAACCTGTTTTAATAGATTTCATCCCATTAAAATGCATATCAACCTAATTAAATAAATGTAAACCTAATTAAACATAGGTTAAATATTTTAATACATTAATTGTATTTTCTTACTTTACAAGCGTCAGTAATAGAAGTTGAAATGAAATAGGGAAAAACATAATATTAGAAAAGTCAATGGATATGATAAGGAACATGTAGTAGATTAGGTCGCGAGAAGAGCAATGCAGTCAAAGCAACAATAAATAACACACAAAAAAAAAATAAAAATAGAGTTCGGTGAAGATATTATCGAATTAGTACCCATATTCAAATATTTAGAATAAAAAAGTATACATTTGAAATAGAAAAGCAGACATTGAAGAGAATATTAAAACTTATCTAATGGTTGCATAATAAGACACTATTAAAATATAGAAAAGAGGTAGAACAGAGCCTATGCAACGTTATATCAAACCAGCATTAAAAATATCTGTGAAACACGGGTGCTGAGAATAGGCAGGTTGTAAGCAGCTCTGTGAGGTTCAAAGAGTATTACTTGCAGTAACAAAAACAGATAGAAGGGAAGAAAACAACAGAAGATATCAAAGACAATAGAAAACCATGTTTTAAGAATGCTCCCTTCAATATATCCTATGAAAGATTACTTTTATAAACCAGCTGAAAGAAATTTAGTACAATACGGAAAATGGGCCCGCTAATTAAAGTGCACTTGGAATAATCTGAAGGTCTAAACCTTGTTGGAAAGAACAGTGACTACAGTTTAGAAAAGTGAACCTTATTAAAAATAAACAAGGTACGGAACACTTTATTCATAGAAAACATATTAATGTTGACATAACATTAATAAAAAACTAGTACACATTTTTTTAACAGTTCATATAGACTGGCATTAGAATTACTAGAATTAAGAAAACTCCAAAGGAAGAAAGAATTAAAATTCATCTAAGCAACTGATCTCTGTCGGAAATCGAACTATTGACAAGCAGCCACTCTGTGCCGAAACCAGATGGTGTTTACATTAGTGAAAGGCCGTTTCACTCAGCGTGTAGAAACTGATGAACCATAGAGTGACAAGGTCATTAAAACAAAAGTGTGGTTGAGAATTTGTTCACCGTAACGCATTAGTCATACAAATTATCGAACTGTACACCTGTCGGTCGCAGCAGTGACACATGTCTCGTTTACAAAATTAAGCAGATTATTGATTGGCGGTCCCACTAATTTGACTGCGAGCCTTCTATCGAGGCAGCCCAGGTTCGTTCCCGCGGTCTATGTGGTATTTGTGGCAGACAATTATTGTTAATTTAAGCACGCTCTTTAATGTCTCAGGTCACCAGCATCCTATTCAACTCAGGGCGTGGAACGGCCGATATATTTTGCTCAGAGGCCTCTTTTTTCAGGCTTGAAATTCCTTTACGTGCCATAAATCTAGGATACGGATTTACTTCCCCATGCTTAGAATTTTTACGGGCGAAAAAATCTATCGACCTTGACCGGGATCGAACCCGTGATCTTTGGTCTATAAGGCAAGTATGGTTACCACTACACCACCAGGACCGACTTGCTCTCGGTACTCCTGTTTAATTTATTGCATATTTTGAAATTCTCATTGATGTTGGGGGTCTCTTATTCTGTCCCATCTCTTTTCCTACTAGTTTTGGGACGTGTGATCAGTAGATTTAAATAATAAATCAAAGAGGCTTGCCAATTTATACTTTGATGGTCAGCTAATTAGGTAAGCGAGTAGCGCTTTTAGTCAATTTCATTTGCAATTTTGAACTTGCCTAGAACATTTAGGTGAAAGCCATGCACAGTGTAGCATAATCGGCTTTAGCTATAAGCACCAATTATATTACATACAACGTACCTTTGTTATTTTCTCATTACAGAGTTCCACTGGCTCACTGACACGTGATTCCTCTCCAATATCAAAGTACTCCCGTTTTCCCTGCCACTCATTCCGCAGTTAGTCCATCGCCATCTAATTTCACTCTTCACCTTCATCATTCAGCACGCGTTACAAATGGACCATGCTACTCATGCATGCCTGGTCAACAAGTTAGTCACATTTTTTTGATTTTTTTCAAATTTCCAAATCAATTAATTGGGGAAATAAAGATAAAATCTGCCTATTAATTCTCAAATCTTAATGACATTCAACAAAAATTAACGATTGGTTTACTATACATAAATAAAAGATTCGTAAATTAGTTCATTTAAAAGTGATATTTGTTTGCATAGTTAAAAGTGTATGATATTGGGCTGCATATTAAAAATAACTACTACTTATCAAGATTTCATAATCCATTTTAGACTTTTATTTAAAACAATGCCTTCTGCAAGATTTTAAATATTTCCTCAACTATAGCTACTTGGCCACATAAAAATTAAAATTTTATAATAATTTACAAATATTAGAAAGAAAAATATAAGTATAAAGGTAAATTTCAACAGCTTCCTCATTTCGAAACGTTCCTTATTATGAAACAGCGAGTGCTAAATTATTATGTCGTTAAGGAGTGCTTGAATTCACATATTGATTAAAATTAATAAAATTAAATGGAGCTGATAATTGATAATGTTATATCTAATTTGCTCTGCACCGCAGAACGCAAAATATAATTGTAACGTCCTATTATTAAGTAAAACAAACAAATCCTGCAAAATTTTGAGAAATGCATTACACTGAAATAAAAAAAATGAAAAAACTGGTATTTTTAAATGATATTTCGAAAAATTGCTGAAAAAATATTTCTGGTGTACTAAAAAATGTTTTACAAATATAGGTATATAAACACCTATATTTTACATGGATATTTTATATATATATATATATATATATATATATATTAAGAATTTCAAATTCTGGTGCATAATAAAAACTAAAGGATGTTCAGAAAAAGTTAAAAAACAACTTTTAGGAAGAAATAATAATACTTAAAGAGAAAAGAGATTAAAAAAGACGATTAGCTGCTGGAAATATGTGATTCAAATTTATAATTCAGAAAGTTAAGAACAGCATGATAATTACGTTTCGTTTCTCTTTTTACTATCTCGTTTCCCATACAATTTCGGAAATTGTTGGAAAATACACATATCTGTGTGCATATCGATATGTTTCTTTATTTATGATAGGAATTCATTTTTGTTAAGTGGAACAAAATAAAAACTATAGCTTTATATAAAAATCGAACAGGAGGAGGAAAAACAAGAGAACGTCTCAGTCGTGAAAATTTTAAAGCACCTTCCTCTCTTTTACATGCGGACCGTGGGTGTGTTTGGCAATGTTGCTGGTATAGAATTATGTATGTAGATTGAATGGGAAGTGAAAATTTAAAAATGTTTGAATGATAACTGGAAATGAGCCAGTGTTTATGTTTTAAGTTTACTTAATTTGTTCTGTTTTGATACGCAGGTTTTTGATTCATTAACTTGTCTACAACAGCAACATTTTTGCACCAATATGCGATTTAATTTTACATCAGCAGCGGAGTAAATACATCTGACTCGTAAAACGTATTTCTAAAAAAAATAGCGTTTGCTGCTACAGGGTGATTTCTTAGCCCGGATTGCACACTACGAATTAGTGACGTAGCGTGGGATTCTGTATAGAGAAATGGGATGCCAAAATTAATATAAAACCTAATTTATATTAGATATATCATTAAATGGCTCTGTTAATCTTTTCATGTTCAAAATTGCGACCTATTGACAATCAGTAATGCACGAAATTACTATTAAATTAAATTATATGTAATGAAAAAAGTTTGTGCTCTTCTTAAATGTGTTTGTATATGAGCTCAATCCTCCAGTCTGTTTCAGCGCATATGCACAAATTACTCCTGAAATTAATTCTTGATGTTTCACTGAACTTTTTTTTTTTTTTTTTTTTAATGTTTAGCGTCCGTCCGTTTTTAATTCTGTGGCATCACAGGTGGTGGACATTGATGATACATGAAATAAAATGATAAAATGGGAAAGGATTTTTTTTTTTAAGGAAGGAAACGTTCCAGGCCTAAGTTTAGGATACCTTCCCGGCATTTGCCAGTTATGAGGACTGAGGAAAACTTGGAAAAAACCACAATCAGGGAGGACGGTCCTGGCGAGATTCGAACCCCAGACCTCACAAGTCCGTACCTTAACGACCTCGGCCACCCGTGGCGGTCTAAACTTTTTACCATCCCTTGCTCTATAATCCTAGTAGGATATCGCGCGTTTTGATACAGTTGGCAATTGTGAAGAAAATGGAGGGAAAAAGTTAGACATAAAAAGTTACCAACCTATCATAGTCCCGCATAACTTAAATATGATAAAGGAAGTTTAAGAATAATATTTAAAAACAAGTTGTCACAGTAAATTGTATTTAGTGTTAAGATAAAATAATTGTATCATTCCACAATACAACTAGAATAGGTAAATACTATATTTTAAGTCAGTCCTGATGGTCTAGTGGCAGTAACCTTACTTGCCTCGTAAACCCAATATCGCGGGTTCAGTCCCGGTCAGGGTGGATGAGTTTTTTTCGGGTGCAAAAATTTTAAGTATGACTTCCTTTGGAAGTGGGTTCCTGTCGTAGATTTACGGCACGTAAAAAAAAAGAGACCTCTGAGCAAAATTTATCGGCCCTGTATAACCTGAGATGCAAAAGAGCATCCGTAAACAAACCAAAATAATAATAATAAAAAAACTATATTTTAAACTGATATTATTTGCATTCTGGTCTTTCCTTTAAGCTTCAATTCTACAAAATCCCAGAAGCGGGAAGATATGGGCTGCGACAAAGCAAAGGAAAGATAATTCCATTAAAGACTCCCCTGCTCACCTCTCCTGGCAGTAACATAGAAAATCATTTCTTATTTTCGCAAGATAAGATGTACTTTCGATCTACGTCACAGGGAGCACACTAGTTCAAATAAGGAAGCATTTCTCTTCGTCAATAAAAGTTAACACATACAAACCAGCACTTTAATTTTGAGTAGGCCCAACCTCACTGCCTTTCGTTGTTTTAAACAATGGAGGAGATGAGTAAGAAGTTGACCAAACAAATAAAAAGCAAATGTGTGTGTTATTTGGGAAATTCTTGTATGTCATTATGAGAAATTTAAAGCAAGTAAAATCGATAGAGATGAAAACAATTGATTTTATACACTAAACCAATTATGAATGATTACGTGTCGTTATTTTTCGTCGTTTATTTTAGAAGTGTTTCTAGATGTTTAAAAATAACTGAAACTATAACTTAACCTAGACACCTACAGTGATGCTGGATTCTCACTTCTGCAGTAATAGGCCCTAATGCATGAAGTTTGATCTCGTCGGACCAAATGAGGTGTTGTGAATGCAATAGGCTCGGTCGATAAGAGTGCATGAATGTTTGAAGAATGGATCGCTCGACATCTAGCGTAGCAGACCGCCACGGGTGACCGAGGTCATTTAGGTGCGGACTCGTGAGCTGGAGGTCTGGAGTTCGAATCCCGCTAGAAAGTCCTTCCTGACTGAGGTTTTTTTCCAGGTTTTCCCCGGTCTTCATAAGTGGCAAATGCCGGGAAGGCACCCTAAACGTATGCCTGGAACGTTTCCTTCCTTAAAATTTCTTTCCCAATATATTATTTCATCTCGTGTATTATCAGCCCATCGCCCGTGGTGCCTCAATAGTAAAAACGGGCGTTAAAAACTATTAAAAATTAATAATAATAATAATAATAATAATAATAATAATAATAACTTATGTTCATACGAGTAATTTCAATTCCATTATAAAAATGTCGACCTGCACTTTTCATTTACAGTATGTGTGAAAATTACTGAGCTCAGTTGGAGCCGCACAAATTCGTAAAACGTGTTCCCAGTGATAGGACTTTGATTGCTTCTGCAGTTTCAGGACGTAAAGTGTGAAACTGTTTCTGGGCCTTCGAACAGGAGAAATGTTCTGTTCTCACATTCGCTTCTCATTAATCCAGTTGGGGAGTGAAGTAGTTAACTCAATTTCAGGAATCCCATTGATACGCCATGCCCATCCTCCCGACGTGGTTTCATCTCATCAGCGACAGATGTGCTTAACGGTTTCCATTAAACTTCCTATGTCCTACCGCGTTTATACCTCTCATTTAGCCAAGAAGCAGAATGTCTTAGCTAGTAAAGCGCTCTCCAACCTGCAGGAAACAGGATGTTCTTTCAGGTATTTCATGACGTAATTCTCAATTGCCTTCTTTCGTGAAGTATGCTGAAGGCACAGTTGATGCTGACACAGAGTGGAATAGGTTTGCTAGGGTACATACTAATAAACTAGAGGTCTGTTGTTTGAATCTTGCCAGGACCGTCGTTCTGAATGAGGGTTTTCGCAAGTTTTCTTCCGTCTTCATTAATGACACATGCCAAGGAAATATCCTAAACTTAAGAAGCGCTTCTTTTCAAGTTTATCAATTACGTCATAGTTTCCTCCACCTACGAATGCCAATGTAGTAAAACGGGTGTTAAAAATGCTATTTTAAAAAAAAAAACGTGAATAAATGAGGCATAAATGTTCTATAAGTTATAAAGAGGTCACTAAAATGCCCAATCTGAAAAGAATCTGTAGTGCTTTTTGTAGAGGCAGACATGCTAATAGTGGAAACTGACTGCCCTGGGAGCTAAGTTTGCTGAATCGAATAGGAATAGGTTAGCAGGTTGGGATCTGTTTGCCCGGAAGACAGAGCTTTGTTCTTTTCTATGCAAAGTGTGTGGAATTAGAAGCGCTTTTTTGGAATAGACGGGTTCTTTGAGTCTCAAAGTGTGTGCGCCGCTCATGAACGTATATTTGTGTGTATGTGCATGCGTGTTATTTTAGTGTTCGGGCTTAGGTGATAATAACTGTAAATGCATTTGATTTGAAGTGTAATTATTTTTCTGTAAGTATCTGTGTAATGAACAGCATGTACTCCATTGTACAAATAATGAGCAATTAATACCCATTACTACTGTGTGCCCAGGTTGTCAAAGTTCATAAAGACGTACAGACATATACGTACTAGTTAATAAGAGGGAATATGAATTATTGTTATTTTTATTCGTTTAAACCTTTTGCATATCAAATATGTTTTCAAAACGATGAAATCTATAATGAAGAGTCATTAAGGTGCGGTACCCAAAATGGTAATGTTGGTCTTTTCAAGATGCAGAAATGAAATTCTCACCTATACTTCTGTTTTTATCCGGAATAAGCATTACTGTACTATCTAAGATACCAACTGCAGTTGCAGCCATGATTGAGCTTTCCACCATGTTTTTTTTTAGATAAATCTGTAAGTCTGTTATGGGTATTTTAGGAACTAACCTTCCCCAACCTAATAACAATGGCTATGTACATTCTACGGGAAGCTGTGCATTGACCGGCAACTGAATAATGTGTGTTACGTACACTCTGTACTCTCTCTCTCTCTTCGCAGTTACGCAATAATGGGTTATTACGGTATAAAGCGTATGCACGTCGTAATCAGCTACTAACAATAACAAGCATCTACCTATCTTCTGCTTCGTTAAGTTACGACCCAATAAACCGCCACGGGTGGCCCAGGTCGTTCAGGCTCAGACTCGGGAGCGAGAAGTCTGAGGTTCGAATTCCGCCAGGACCGTCCTCCCTGCCTGAGGTTTTTTCCAAGTTTTCCTCAGTCTTCATAATTGGCAAATACCGGGGAGGTACCCTAAACTTAGGCCTGGAACGTTTCTTCCTTAAAAAAATATTCCTTTCCCAATATATCATTTTATTTAATGTATCACCAATGTTCACCGCCTGTGGTGCCTTAGTAGTAAAAACGGGCGTTAAACACCATAAAAATCCAATAATAATAATAATAATAATAATAATAATAATAATAATAAACAAGCATTGTTAGTATTGCTCTTGTCCTTAATATCGAATATTCTTAAAGTTAATTTGATGGTCAGTTTGTTATACCATTCCTGACTCGAATGTACCTTTGTACATTTTTTTTTTTTCATATTAAAGAATTATTTTTTATCTTTGACTTACTCTGAAGCTAACAATTTTAGGGCATCTTTATAAAAAAAAGGTTGTATTTCATGTTAAACTATAAGTCCGCAGTTGTACACAAATGTCTAGTTTCCACCATCACTTTTCTCCTTTCAATTTCCATTTGGCATTAGTATTCACTTTTCTTCTTGAATGCACTTTTTGTTATATTCTTGTTTACACCGATATGCTACCTAGAACGGGTTTTTCATTGATTCTACTTTTTGGCACCAGCTGTCGAATACAAATATTTTTATTTCTCTCTCTTTCCTTTCGCTTCAATAATAGACTTTAGGTGTATGTGTGTACGTTCTTCATTGTTTACCTTTCATAACATTTAGGGCTTGAAGGGGTCCGTGTAACTCGACAATTTTGAAGCAGTTACCGCTTCAGGGTGACACTGTATGGCAGCTGGTTGTGTGGTAAACTCTCAGGGATTGGAATGGACGGCAAATCATTAAAGAAAACACGCTGTTTCGTAGCATACAGTCGATTTATTTTCACTGGGTAAGCCTATGCTTTAATGGTTTTTTTTATTAGTGTTTTACGCCCGTTTTTACTACTGAGGCACCACAGGCGGTGGACACTGTTGATACATGAGATGAAATGATAAATTGGGAAAGGATATTTTTTAAGGAAGGAAGCATTCCTGGCCTAAGTTTGGGGTACTTCCCGGCATTTGCCATTTATGAGGACTGAGAAAAACCTGGAAAAAAAACCTCTGTCAGGGAGAATGATCCTGACGGGATTAGAACCCAAACCTCCCGCTCACGAGTCCGCGCCTTAACGACCTCGGCCACCTGTGGCGGTCACATTTTTACGAAACGGAAGTACTACGCTGTATAACTTTTGCTGACACACTGAATTATTCGGATCACTTGCACTTGGTTAATTGCTGTGCTAAGCGGTAGCTGTGGCCCACACGAAACCGGATGATGCTTGAAGTCGCAACATAGCTGAAGCTGAAGAAGCGCTGGAAAATTATATATATATACATATATATATGAAACATAAAAATAAAGAAACACTATTAACAATGTAACAAATTAACACTAAAAATAAAAGTAGATAAAGATAAAACACAGAGAAAGAGTCACACTTGAAATTGCAATTTCAAGTGTGACTCTTTCTCTGTGTTTTATGTTTATCTACTTTTATTTTTAGTGTTAATTTATTTATATATATATATATATATATATATTGTAGCATGGTGCAAAGGCGCAAACTGCTGCCCAATTCTCGGAAAATGTGGCTACGGTCAAAGAAAGCTTCCCGACCAAGCGGGGTGGCTAAGCAGCAAAGCTTGCGATTCGCATTCGGGGGATCGTAGATTCAAATACTTTGGGACCGATCTTATGTTTTTTGTGTATTTCCCTAGCCGCATAGGCCAATGTTGGAATGGATCTTTCCATCAGCTGCTCCATTTTATCCTGTTGGTCTGTTATGTCGAAAGTGACCGCCACGAGTGGCCGAGGTCGTTAAGACGCGGACTCATAAGCGGGAGGTCTGGGGTTCGAATCCCACCAGAACGTCCTTTCAGACTGGGTTTTTTTTCAGTTTTTCCTCAGTCCTAATAGCTGGCAAATAACCGGAAACTTAAGCCTGGAACGCTTCCTTCCTTTAAAAAAAAAAAAAAAAAAAAAAAAAAAAAAAAAAAAAAAAAAAAAAAACCTTTCCAATTATCATTTCATGTAATGTATCATCACTGTCCACCGCCTGTGGTGCCTCAGAAGTAAAAACGGGCGTTAAACGCTACTCAGAATTCGAAAGTGACAGGGCAAGGTGTGATGTAACGGTGACTTGCGCTATGGAAAAGTTTCTGCTGCCGCGTCTCATTTGGAAGCGGCTCCCTGAGGAGCTCGAATTCTTGGAGGGCGTGTAACTGGAAAAACGGTTAGGGACACCGTCTACGTCCTACTGGATGAAAAGTTTATCCGCCTCTTTCAGTAAGAGCCACACAAGCATTTGAGTTGTTTGTTAATAAAGGGTTGAAGAAGAAAGATTAATTTATCACCGTATTCATGCTTCCATTCATGAGTTAGAGGATAAAGACATTTAAAAAACCTCTTAATAGTGTTCCATTGTCTCCCTTCCTTCCGGAGCATATTTGCCTCATAAGCCCAAGATGGCGGGTTCAAACCCGGCCAGGATCGATGGTTTTTTTCGGGCGTAAAAATCCTAAGTACGGCTTCCTTCGGAAAGGAAGTAAAGCCATGGGTCCGGCACGAAAAAACCTCAAGTCAGAAAAAAGAGGTCTCTGAACAAAATGTGTCGACTGTTTCACGTCCTGAATTGAATGGGATGCTGATCACCTGAGATGTTAAAGAGCGTCCGTAAATAAATCAAATCAACAACAACAAATCTTTCCGGAGTTGCCCTCACGGTGGGCATAGATACAAACTACCAGCCCTTGAGCAAATCTGAAGTATCGAAATGTCATCCTCCGATCCTAACAATTAAAACCAATCCAAATTCCAAGAATAAGAATAATTATCCTGCTGTCACTTCACTACTTTGCCTAGGCCCCTTTATCATAACATTGATAGAGATACTGTAGCACTCATTGAGGACCACAAGTTATTTTACCTAAAGTTGACTTCACATTGAAGTATTCTGGTCTAGTTCCCTTGATTCAGTACTAACACAACGTCGTGCAGAGTCGAACGTTTGAGGCCTGTACTTCATAAACTCACTCAGTCTACAAACATGACAGCATTTGGACACAGAGCACTGTACAGATCGACACACCCTCCTTATCGCAATTCATTTCTAACGCTAGGTGTCTACCATTGTTTGAGACGCGGCATGCCCGTGTAAGCTGAACGTAATACAATTGTGACATTATCTCTTATACTGAAAGCATCGCATCAAGTCACGCCTCCAGCCCGTCGAACTCAACGCAACTGTTTAGTTTTCTGTCACTTTTATGTGTTTTCGCAAGCCTTGATGCTGCTTCTGTTTGTTCCAACACGTTTATTTAAACATAGATGCTGAAAAACAGAGATTGGTGAAAAGCAAATTGAAACGTATGCTAGGAAACATCACTGCATAACTAATATTTAGAGAATCGCTCATAATTCATTACAAGCTTTCCATGGCTAATTTAGCAACCGAAGAAAAATTATTGAAAGCGTCAAATCTATAGGACGGACCAGACGGTCCTCTTTAGTTATTCATTTTACTTCTTTACTCTCTTCTAAATGCTGTAGGGGTATACAGATATTCGCCATTCGGCTAAGTATTCGTGCGTTCTAGGAACCTTGTCTCCCTTTTGAATCTTCTATATCTTCCTTTTCTTATTCCTCTTATTCTTTGTTTTCCTCCTTTTTTTTTTTTTTTTTCCTTAATCGCTTTACTTGTCAGCACAAGGTAGTTGGCTCTCGTCTGTATACAGCATGGGATAAAAAAAACTGAGGTTATAACTATGTAGTTGCTTATTTATGTTATGTTGATATGATACGTGGTTCATCGGTGGTTGTTTTCCGAGTTCCCCGGAAAACAACGCTGTCACGTCTCTGCAATTTCTTTCAGTATATGTTCAAGCTAACAGATCGGGCGAGGAAGTGAAAGTAAAGCGTTTGTTCATTTATTTATTTATTTATTAATGACACCTTCAGACGTTCTTAATAATATGAGAAACAGGATATATTCATAGCTTTTGCTCAATATTTGGTGTAAGAAAGTTAGAGGTAACACTGGAGGGTTACAAGAATGTCGTGTTGTTTAGACGTAAGCTATAATACTAGACACTCGGGATGTAATGAGGTCTGTCCCGCTTTTTATAAGCAGCTAGTGTGGGTTTCATGCTTCTTGCTCAAAGCTCTCCTCTGGATGGGGATACGTGTTCTACCGTTCTGCGACAATATCCTCCAGCAAAGCATGCTCACAAAATTCCTCTTCGAAATTTGATAAATTTGGAGCCTGGCTGAATTTTTTTATGTGTGTGTGTGTGATGGCAACAGTGACCTTGGCAACTAATTAATTACATTTATATTTTCTGTGTCTGGTAGAAACATTTTGGTTGTAATTGTATGTAGGCTTTTAGCCTGATTTACTCTTGGAACTGTTTTCTCAACAAATTATTCCACCATGGTTTGGTTATATGGGGAAGATTTGTTTGGGTATTTTATATGCTAAATCTCGTTGTTATGCCTATAGCAATGTACTTAAAATTAAAATAATGCTTCGTTTATCTTCAATTGAAATTAATAATATAATATTCAAGAGTATATTTTGGATTAATGAGTGTTTAATTCATATGCAAATGTAATGTTGAATAACAGGTATCTATTTTGTGATTATTAAATTCAATTATTATACTAAGTAGTATTTTAGCACTTGAATTGCTCTACTATACTTTGTAATTAGAAACAGTCATACATAAACCATCCACAGCCTATGTACTGGGTTACTTCCTAGGTACTCTTGACAGCGTAATCTAGTAATCAGCATAAATTCCTGATTGAAGTAGATTGTTCGTGTAATGCATTTAGTATGAAACCAATGATTGTTTGACTTGATTGTGATAGATTTGGCATGACGTAACATAACTTGATTGGCTGAACTAAGTCGCTCCAGTGCAGAACCCCCAAAGGTACCGGTCGAAACGGCGCTACTTAAAAGTTCTGATTCTACCTCCACAGCATCAGCCAGTAACAGCCAGCATTGTATTCGTTGCTACTACTGCCACCTGCTTCTGGCAGGTGTACAATGAACAACGGGAACTTTAAAAAGATGTAATTATATGTGCAATAAATTATTACATGTTATCTGCGTACTTTTAGCATTGATATTGACTCCCACGGGTGCCGAGGTCTTTAAAAGTGCGGACTCGTCAGCGGGAGGTCTGCGGGAGGTCTGCGGTTGGGAGGTACCCTAAACTTAGGCCTGGAACGCTTCCTTCCTTTAAAAAAATCCTGTCCCAGCTTATCATTTCATCTCATGTATCATCAGTGTCCACCTTCCGTAATACCTCAGCAGTTAAAACAGCCGTTAAACACATTAAAAAGCCGTTGATGTTAATTGTAATTAAAGACGACTTTCTGCCTTCATTCACTTTCTGATATAGACAGGGTTTGTAAATAGTCCGGTAACACTTTCCAATTTCAAGTACATAAAACTAGAAGCGTTGTTGTTGATTTGATTTATTTATAGACGCTCTTTAACATCTCAGGTCATTAGCGTTCCATTCAATTCAAGCCGATAAACTTTGTTCATTGGCCTCTTCTTTCAGGCTTGAGGTTATTTGAAATGTTGTAAATCTACGACACAGGACCCACGCCTTTACTTCCCTTCCGAAGGAAGTCATCCTTAGAATTTTTACGCCCGGAAAAAATCCATAGATCCTGGCCGGGATCAAACCCGCGATCTTGGGTTTAGAAAGTAAATACGACTACCACTACACCACCAGGACCGACAACTGCAAGTGATGTCACTCTTGTATGCATACCATACCAAAGACGTTTGAACTGCATTTTATCACCAAGCACTTAGTTCCGTAAATCTCTCACAGTTGGCACTAGTAACAAAGATGGTGACATCCGGTGCAAAGAATGTTATCTATGTGTTAGAATTTCATTGGAGCAAATGTGAAACTTCTTATTAAGTATGGCAAATAGTCAACAAACAGGATGTCAACAAACAGGATGTCAACATCAGTGACGTGCGAAATTTGTAAGTGAAAATTGTTTGCACCCTCAACAGAGAAGTGCTCGTACTGAGGTGAGGGAACAGAACGTGGAACGAGAGAGGCGTCAGCAAAAACTGCAAAGAAATTAGTGAGTTCCTGAACTCCAAATATCGGCAATGACTATGTGAAGAGTTCTGAAGAAGAAATTGACTAAGAAACCATATAAATTCAGTTGCAACATAAGATAACAGAAACAGACCAAAGAAAGCACTTTCAGTTTTGTTGGCAGCTACAAAGACAGTCTATGAAATTGGTGGAATATTCAAATATTAATATTTCCTTTTAAATGTCACGGACTGAACAATCTTACCTAGATGTGTAACAGCTATGACGGAGGCAGAAACATTCCGATACTTTTCTCTTCCAGCAAGATGGGGCCCCACCGCTTTTGCCACAATGGCGGTCGTGCATATCTGAACACGGAGCTGTGTTAGCGCTGAATCAGACGTACTCGAATAGGGACCATTGTTTGAAGGAATGGGCAGAAGGGTTCCCGAACTTGATCGTGTGTGGTTTTTTCCTAAGGAATCATGTATATGTGCGTCTTAAGCAAAGAATTCCAAAAGCGGGCTCCACCGTCACAGAAGATATATGAGAAGGGTATTTGCTGTGTGGGCATCTACCGAATACACAGTAAACCACTGTAATATGTATCAATCTTGGCGTTTCCCCTCAGAATGTTATACCTACGAATGTGGTATTAACTGTGGGTTTTGTGCAGTTAAAGTGCCGGACTTAAAGTATATTTTGTATTTTTGTGTTACTCAACCTTTTTGCAAGCAGTTCCAGCTTTAACTTTATATTTTCTAATTGCAAGCATTTTCCTACCTCGATATTCTTATCTGTTTAATAGGAACATCCAGTAATATATTTTCTAATATTGATTGCTTTGGAAAGTAGGGTAACAAAATGGAATGTTCACCTTCACAAGAGCAACTAATATTTCATAACAATAAAGAGAACACAGCAGGTGACAGTTGACCTACATTTATTGTCTATTTTTTTAGTTCTTTTCTTTCGTCCACCGTTATTATTCTTTTTTTCGAAGAGAGAGATCACAGTTTTTAGCTGTGTGCGAGAAAGTGCTTAATGCTCCCGTCATTTTCTTATGTATTTGCGTTTCTGCAAGTACATAAGTTACAGCAAAGAGCAAACAAAAGTGTAAAATGTTAAGTTAATACGAACAAATGGAACGAGAACTTGAAGAACGAAACGAAAGAAATATTTACAAGATAATTAATCTATGTAGGCCATTCGTGAGATCGAAATATATTTCCACCGGTAAATGGTGACTTTTGCAGAGTCGTGTGCTATCATACGCCGGAAACATGAGAATCCGAATTCAATCAGGGTAAACAGGAAATACTTCGTCCATACTCAGACTACCTTGACGCCTATACCTCTTGAAGTATTGAAACCTCTAAGATGCTGTTACAGTCTTTCACGTTTCAAATATTTTAGCACCTAATTAAAAAGTACGCATGACTAAATGCAGTTCGCATTGAGAAATATAAGGAATGTTTCCCCATGTGTGATTTTTCAATTCTTTCAGGATAGATGAATTAATTATTTTTATAAGCAGAATAAGAGGCACAGGTCGAGAAAACCACACACGCTTGCAATAAAATTTTCCCTCAAGCCTGTATGAAGTTCGTTCATTGAAAATTATTTTCGGCATTAACTATTTGTTCAAAGAAAACGGGACCTATTATCCAGCCGTTAACAACTGTAGCAGTAGTTATCACACATAAATGCTAAATCTGATGTCATTTTTAGTTCCAATATTATGGAAATACATTATAAAGGCAGCTACCCTCCTTTAAACCTGCCTTAATATTGGAAATATAACGCACATGAAGCACGTGACCTCAAACCATAGCGCATCACCAGTGAGCGGCAGAGTTGCTGATTTGCGGTTAAAATATACTGCAATCTCCCCTTTTTGTTGGTTTATTGATTTACGGAATGTTCTGCTCTGTGAACGATATCCCGCAGTATGGTTATAAAAACCAGAGTTGCATGACATATCCTGTGATCCAATTATATGATGACTGACCATGAGGCGGATAACTGCATTGCAGATTAGCAATCGCTCAAGGCCAGCCGGACTACACGAGACGGGGCGGGCGGAGTTTATGGAACTGCTACGTTGACCTTCAGTCTCATGCCACTCAGACATTGCCGTTTTAATAGTGAACGAAACACCTGACTAATCCTAGGGTAAAGTTTGCTATAAATACTAAATGCAAATATTAAGCCAAATTATAAATTCTGTTCTACAACAATTGTGCGTCCGTGCCGAGACCATTTGTGCTGTTAGGAAATTATAAGTACATTAGAATTTATTAGATGTGTTTCTACCATCAACTCGTGTAGCCGGGCTGCCTTGAGTGATGACCCGCCGATACAGTCGGTTATCAGATAATTGGATGACCCGATGTTTGAATAGACCGAAGCCTCCGAGAAAAGCCATATACCTCGATTTGCAATGATTGTGACCTAGTAGGAGGTATATAGCTACTTATAAGTTACCAAGCCATGTTAGATCATCCACCAATGAACAGTGAGATAAATTTATGTCGCACCTAATACAAAGTTGTAGTGGAGTTCGACGGTACTATAGAGAAATCAAGAGCCACAGAAAGAATGTTTACTAAAGCTAAGCCTTACAGGTTATCGATTATTCAATTGGTTATTTAGAGTCAATACATTTTGGGCAGTGCTTTCTTTAAATTACGTACTGAAAACGCAAGAAAGGCTTCATCTTCAGCAACTCACACTTTCCCCGATCGTCTTCTTTTTATGCTAATGAGTAATGACTGGCCTTGACTAGGTGACGCTTCGGTTTTCTTTTGTTCTTGAAAACAAAATGTTTGTTTAACCCATGGTCGCTGCTTTCCATGGCCATCGTTATCGCATAATTAAATCGTTGTCATTGGTGGAAAATGCAAAAGACAGAATGAGAGACAATGGTGCTACGTGTTTCTACCGACAGTTCTGTGTGATCTTTCTACAAAGAGAAATGTAATCGGAACAAAATGAGAGTGGAAATTAAAATAAAAGCTTCTGTATAACAGAGCTCAGTTAATTATTCCCGTGGCATTTCCTGGAACCCCTGCTATTACAATGCACAAGCTTCTGAACAAGGTATTTTCAAAATACCACTTAAGCAAATAAATTACACTTTGTAGGCTGGTAAACAGGGAAAAAAATTCTGGCATTTTATACGCACCGAAGTGAAGATTTTTCTAAAATATAATGACTTATTATTATATAAAGTCTAGTTAAATTAGAGCAAAATTTTCCAGAGCACAAAACACTTTCATTACTAATTTTAGCACATTTCAGTGATGCTTTGGGAACAAAATTATTCACATTTGGTTTATTGTCCTTTCGTTCGATGAAATATGTAACTTTATGCATAATTTTAAAATATTCCTGTTTATAATATAAAAATGCATTAAGGGAGAGAAAAGCCTTAATACGTATTGAGATTATCTAAATGTTAATAGAATTTTGCAAAATCTACTGTGCTAAATTTCTTACTTTTTCAAGAGAATGAGGGATTCAAAGGTTTAAGCTCCTTGTTGTATCCTTGCTTTGAAAACAAGCGAATCGTTTTGTAAATTGTTACATAAACTGGGCTGTGATATCAACAAATTGCACGTGGTTGTATTTTTCCTCCATTGTGAATAGTTCGCCAAATACCCTGAAGGCTTAGCTTGCTTAATAAAATGATCATTTAAATAGCTGTGCAAGAATAATAGTTTAAATATGTACGAGACTGCTATGGTCTATAATTGTGGGGATAATAGAGAGGTCTTTGCCCTTCTCCTTCCATTTTTCCATGTCCAGTCATAGTGCCTTTTCTTTTTCTCTTCTCCACCCCTCCTTCGCAGCATAAGCACAGTTTTTTTAATAGTGTTTAACGCCACGGAAAGGTGTAACGTTTATTGACAGTGCGTTTCATTTTTCGGAAGACACGGTATAGCTGGGCCAACCAACCCTCAGCATAACTACTGCCACGCGCAAACGTCTATACCGAGATTATGGGTGCAAATCTCCTGGTCGTAAATTGTAGTCTTTTATTCGTGTAGACAGCTTTAAAGGTTAGGGATACTGACGAATACATCATAAAGTTGTACTGTGATAAACATACCTAGCTTTGATACTTTGTAAATTACTGTATTCATTTGCATTATAATGTAGTCTTATGCAGTAAGACGTTTTCCTCTTCAAGATGTTTGTGTTACTGATTTTTATTCTAAAGGTTGCCTATATTGGATTTTTAGGGAAGGAGGAGGATATTTGGTACCTCAGCCTTACTAGGGCTGGCCATTAGTGCTTACGTCCCAAGTGAGGGCACGGGAGTAAGGGATTAGGCGAGGTAGACACCAGACAGGCTCACCTAACCACACACACAATGTGTCGACAATGTTATTCGTTGTAGAAGCAAGTTAGTATAGTTGCACAATATGTATGTGCAAATCTAATCATAATATTTAAGTGATGTAGATACCGTGTATATGTGTTTCATGAGATGTAACGTTAATATGCTATTTGTATGTAGTTAGAAGGGAAACTCTCTAGGGTTTTCTGTTTACGGTAGCTTGTAAAGCCAAAGAGACCATAAAACTCTGTACAAAAGGGCAAGAGCAAAGAGGTCGAGTGTGATAGCACTTTTAAAAGAATAGCCGTTGGAGAATTAATAAACTCATGGACTTTTAAAATCGTTAGGGCTTTGAACTGAAAAGCAGTTGTACAGTTAGCCTTTAAAGTAGCCAATGTCAACAAGAGTTTTAAACTGTCAAATAATAACGAATGACACTGATTTGATTTGGCTTATTTATAGACGCTCTTTAACATCTCAGGTCATCAGCGTGCCATTCAAATTAGGGCATGAAACGGCCGACAAATTTAAGACACGGGACCCACGGTTTTACTTCCCTTCCGAAGGAAGCCATACTTAGGATTTTTACGCCCGAAAAAATGCATCGGTTCTGGCCGGGTTTGAACCCGCAATCTTGGGTTTAGGAGGCAAGTATGGTTACCACTACGCCACCAGACCGACGACGAATGACACGTACTGGCAGTTGAATTGAAACCAGCCAATGTTAAATGTATATTTTAAAATTTTAAAACACGGCGCGAGACCTACGTTCGCATTCTTCAGGGATGCGTTCACTCATTGTTAAAGTCTACAGGCTGCGACGCACACATTTCTAAGTTCTAGAGATATATGCTGAGGCATTCATAATAAATTCGATTTCATACGCGGTTTTCTGATTCAGTTCATATACGTGGAAGTCACAGCAGTTAAGTTTATATTTGATGTAGATAAATTCTATCGTACGCAAAACACCAGAGGATGCGATAGATCTCGACCATAATAAATTACCGTATATATTATGGCTCATTGAATGGTTATTTATATTACTGGTCTCCTCTCCCAGTCCTGTTGAGTACGAATCAACAAAATAGCCAAATAGTCCCCAGAGAAATTGTTGTCACTGAAGCGTAAACAATAGCACGCTAAAATCGCTTCATAATTTGGCATCACCAACGTGGGACCAACAACATCACTGGCAAATCCATCTCGTAATTTGGCGCCCAAGTAGCTGCCATATCTCTTCAGGACCTATGGTTTTTTCGAGCGTATAAATCCTAAGTATGGCTTCCTTTGGAAGGGAAATAAAGCCTTGGGTACCCCAAAAGAACTTCAACCCTGAAAAAAGAATGGGATGTTAATGACCCTATGATAAAGAGCTTCGTAAATAAAACAAAGAAACAAAGAATCAATAGCAAACGCCCCAATTCCTAACAATACTTGGTCAACGCATTCATTCTGCTGTTTTATGAGCATCATATTTGAGGCGCATTACAAACTGTATAGGTTATCAAAAAATGTTTCAATGTGGTCAATTTCATGAATTTCACGGACAGTTTCATTGACCGCGAACTCAAGGTGATGGCTACTACAGTGCCAAACGAGGACATCGGGAAATATTTTCACCAAGAGTGCTGCAATATTTTTTTATTTATATTTTTATCTCCAAGGAATGTGACGAAAATAAAAAAGTATTACCTACGAGAAATGATTCATTGTAAACAATTTCATACAAAAATTAAGTATTGCATCTAAAACACTCAATGCACAAATGTTATCCAGCTCTGCTAGATCGCAAGAGAGCGTGCTGTTTTAAGCAAACAGAAAACAAGAGTTTGAATGAGCATAGCAAAAGCTGGTGCGTTTATTAATTACTCTAATCTTTAAAGTGAGATTTTGTTTGGTTTGTTTTATTTACGGACGCTCTTTAACATCTCAGGTCATCGGTGTCCCATTCAATTCAGGGTGTGAAACGGCGGATACATAATGCTCAGAGGCCTCATCTTTTAGACTTGAGTTTCTCTTACGTCCCGTAAATGTAGACACGAGATCCATGGCTTTACTTTCCATCCGAAGGAAGCCACTAGATTTTACGCCCGAAAAATCCATCGATCCTAGCCGGGATTGAACTCGCAATCTTGGGTTTCCGAGGCAATATGGTTACCACTAGGCCACCAGGACCGAATTTAAAAAGAGAGTAATGGATTGTAATATGGTGATTTTTATTTAACCTGATATATCTGAATGTATCTGAATATCGAAGAATTGCTTCAAATTATCTATAGTGCACGTATGTAACAGAATCGATACTTAGATGCTGTCAGTGTGTACATTGTTTTTAACAAGTGACAGTTCAGTGTTCATTTGTTGCGTAGAAAGTGTCAATTTCTTTTTTGACTCAGCTAAACAGTCCTTATAAACTGCAGACTTTGTGTGTGTGTGTGTGTGTGTGTGTGTGTGTGTGTCTGTATTTAACATAAAGTGTATATTTTAAATTTATTTAAGATGTGGATTTTTGCAATATTCATGCTGATAGCCTCTATGGTTTAGTAGTAGCATTTGAGACTATTACTCTGGAGATCCCGGATTTGAATGTCGGTCAGTTGTTTTCTTTTTCTTTTTCTTTTCTTTTTTTTCTTTTTTTTTTCTTTTTTCGGAGTTTTCCCTTACCATGAAAAGGTGAGTGTTGGATAACTTTAAGGCGCCAAGGACTCCGAGCTGTTCCATAATTAATTCATTCATTCCTATAGACTTGCACCTACAGTATTCAATCCACAATCTACAGATGTGAGAAGACCAACGTAGTCAAACCGACAATAAATGAAACATTTAAAAAACGTTCCACCATATATATTTAAAAGTTTCACTTTCTATTCACTTGTTAATTCGCTATTTTGTCGTGCCATGTTTGTTAAAATTCTTCAAAGTGTCTAACTTATTTATATTTATAGTGTTAGAAACGAATTAATTAAATATAGCGTGTAATTTAAAAGAGGGCAAGGCCTCGGTAACAACGGCCTTTACAGGTGAACAGTAGATACGTGCAGTAAAGAGCAGACGAGGCATGTAAATGAGGTATCCTGTATATTGCCAAGCCACAGAAGAATGCTGGACGTCATTATCCTATATCGATAATCGATAAATCAAGTTCCACTCCTACCCTTTCCCATAGGGCTTAAATTAATATTCTGTAACTTGTAAGCATTTGCCGTAATGTGACCTGACAAGCGTTCAGTGGCGGCACGGAGTCATGGTACACACATTTACTCATAAATGTACCTCTTAGATTTCATACGTCTGCAAAATAGTTCAGAAGGCTCATAAAACCACTTTCTTAGCATTTATCAGCTGCTCATGCGCTTCAAAGATAAAAAAAAACATTTATTAGCAAAATTAAGTCTTATAATTTGCATGTGGGAAAAAAAAACAGCGTCCTTCCCAGTTTATTATTTCATCTCATGTATCATCAGTGTCCCCTGCCTTTGATTCCTTAGCAGTTAAAACGGGCGTTAAACACCATCCAAAAAATAAATAAACCTCTTTAGGGTGTACAGTATTAAATACTGTAACCTGTAAAATATTTTGAAAATCTGTTAAGCTTAAAATGTAAAGATTTATTTGACATATGCAAGTATATAGTTCTTCAGTAGCTAAACTAGTTACGGACGGTAGATTAAACCTCGTTTACTCAAATTCCAGTTGAAATAAAACTGTTCCTGGATTCATTTCTTGCAATAAAATTAAACATTGAGATATTGCACTGTTACTGTTATTATCACACATTAATAAAATAAATCTGTATTTTAACCATAAATTAGTTTGTTTACAATACAGACGTTCTTACATTAAATGTTATATCTGATATTTTTCGCCCGGTAGCAGGAGTACGCCACTGTTATGAAACAGTTGGGGCGACAGAGAGCTCGTCTATAACTATAAAAATTAATATGGTAAGGTTTAATTTCGCTGAGCATGCTAATTGGTAGCCTAGGGTGATTGTTTCTCACAAACGCTGACTTTCAGTTGCTTTAGCTTGCGGCCAATTAAACAACTACAACAGAAGTTGCACGTCCAGGCTATGTGTACCTTCCGAAACACCGAACTAACCCAACTGTTGGGCGTACTCTAATGGAAAACCAACGAGCCTCTTTGCGTCTCATTTTCACTCTCACTGTGGGGTTAACTGACGGTTCACGAATTTTACAATTAGTGAAGCTGCACGAAAAAAGAAATAAAAATCAGTTCCATGATTATGACGTCATGTCCTGTAATGTGTAATGTTCAATAACGAGATAGTCATCACCTAACTCAGTGCAGGTTGCGACAATACATTACTATTACTACTACTATTACTTCTAATACTACTATTACTACTACTATTACTTCTACTACTACTACTACTATTACTACTACTACTACTATTACTACTACTATTACTATTACTACTACTATTACTTCTACTACTACTATTACTACTATTACTATTACTACTACTATTACTTCTACTACTACTACTACTATTACTACTACTATTACTTCTACTACTACTATTACTACTACTATTACTACTATTACTACTACTATTACTACTATTACTATTACTACTACTATTACTTCTACTACTACTACTACTACTACTACTACTATTACTACTACTACTACTATTACTACTACTATTACTATTACTACTACTATTACTACTATTACTATTACTACTACTATTACTTCTACTACTACTACTACTACTACTACTACTACTATTACTATTACTACTACTACTACTACTACTACTACTATTACTACTACTACTATTACTACTACTATTACTACTACTACTATTACTACTACTATTACTACTACTACTATTACTACTACTATTACTATTACTACTATTACTACTACTACTATTACTACTACTACTACTACTACTATTACTACTATTATTACTACTACTACTATTACTTCTACTACTACTACTATTACTACTACTATTACTATTACTACTATTACTATTACTACTATTACTACTACTACTATTACTACTACTATTACTATTACTACTATTACTACTACTATTATTACTACTACTATTACTTCTACTACTACTATTACTACTACTATTACTATTACTACTATTATTACTACTACTACTACTACTACTACTACTACTACTAAGTCAACTAGTAATATTGTTACTATTATTACTTATACTTTTATTACTACTACAATTATTATTATTATTATTATTATTATTATTATTATTATTATTATTATTATTATTGCTATTATGCAACTACTTCTATTACTACTACTTTTATTATTACTACTGCTATCACCACTATTTTCTCAAACTTAAATTTTTTTTTTTTTTTTTTTTTTTTGCAATTTTCAGATCATCAAAATATGTGTCCTGCTCATCTGCTATGATAGCACCCCTCCCCGTCATCTTTCACCACAAGCAAACGATTGCGGGCTCAAAGAAATAAACGATCGGCTTATATCTAAACTGACTGCCAAGTTTTCTACTGTTGTTTAAAGTCAATTTTCAAAATGGTTCGGTATATCGCACTGTTTCCACCACAGTTCACAATAGCACGCAAAAGGCAATTAACACAAATCCCCAATGTAAAATGTTTTATGAAAACACTGCATTACAATAATTTGAGTTTCAGTCTCTATTAACAGACGAATTTATTATATGAAAAGACAACAGTTTCAAAATATTTTTAACAGATAGGTGATTTATAACTTTCTTTGCTGCACGCGTATACTTTCACAAATTAGTGAATGCCACAACAATGACATTCATCTTAAAGAAGGAGCTATTTTCAGGGCTTTCATCCCGCAACGCAATCGAAAATTGATTTTACGACGAGATTTTACTGCATCAACCTTGCCACCTGTCGAGGGAAATCATACCGCTCGATCGGAAGTCGCGTGCATTGTTTCTTTCATTATTTATTGGCTGTAAGTGGTAATTAATAGTGTACTCACCATCACAGTGGATGCTCGAAGTGCCTCGTACTTGGATCCTTCAGAGTCATGCCTGGATCCGTTTGAAAAGCTTTTGAATCACTCGCAGCAAGTCATTCTCTCGAATATTGTAAACTCATTCCCGAATATTTTGTTTCAGCACCTCCGTGGACTCGATATCAGGTACAACTATGGATAAATATGAAGCAGCTGAATGGCTTTATACGCACAGTCAATCTAAAGTTATTTCGTTGCTTCTAAGAGGCGACTCTAAACTTTCAAATACATGCGACTCATGCTTCATAGTTAACCGCATTATTAGGGGTTGTTAATTGAAAAGTTAATTTTTAGCCGTAAGCAGGGTAAGATTTGAAAATCACATTCAAACAAAACCATATTCAACATTTGTGTTTTCCAAAATATGGTAAAGAAATTCAACACATTGCAACCTATGGAACAGAACAAGCAATTTAATAGTTCTACATGTTGTACAGATATCTACATATTTAAAATATTAAATAAAGTTAACGTTATTTGATATCACAAGTCAGCGATAGAATTGTTACCAAAAGGATAGCTTTGAATTTGCTCAGTTCAACTTTATAGTCCCTGCGTTTATGACTGAAATTTACTTTCTTTTGTAAAATAATATCATCACACATCTCTTGATCCTATTGTATCTTGTGGCAACCCGAGAAACAATTAAATGTTTTACCTGAAACTTAACTGTGGCAGCCTTAATATTCCCCTTTTAATTTCAGCGATAATTACTGAATGAATTATAAAACTCTCTGTGGACAGTAACTCCTTGTTTTCCTAGTAATAGTGTTTCTATGGGAATATGATGTAGTCACCTTAGGTTCTTATTACTATTAAGTTAAACCGCATG
This sequence comes from Metallyticus violacea, assembly GCA_030762175.1. Lineage (NCBI taxonomy): Eukaryota > Metazoa > Arthropoda > Insecta > Mantodea > Metallyticidae > Metallyticus > Metallyticus violacea. Next base: position 88,641,719 of record CM060843.1, on the reverse strand, counting down.
TTTTTAATTCCCGTAGATAAGCTATAGATTACCTGATAACATAACAATTTCGGAACGGAAGCACATAGCAACCGAGAACCACAACAGAGCTATATGTAAGTAATTTTGTCTTAACTGAAGGGAAAGTCGAATTGGCAGAGTCTGGCCCCGATCGGATCTAATTTTCTTTAAGGAGTTTTCCCCTCATTAATGTTAAATTGTTTTCCTTATTCAGTTCCTTTCTGCCAGATGGTGTACAATAAGACAGAACTGTGCTGCATCTTTTCACCACCATGTCCCCTAACAGCCAAGGGTACTAAACCTTTTCCAGCGACGTACCTTTACACTCAACGCAGGGTATTTGATGTACTAGTAAGAAAAATTTACAAGGGAAATGCGTGATTTTAGATAAAAGGGTCAAAATAAGTATTTCTCTACATTTATAACAACACTGGTGATTTATTTAGTAATTCTTATGTAGTATTTAGAATTATATATTTATTGTAGAAAAAACTGTTTGATGTATTCCTATTCAATCGGTTGTTCTATGAAATGTCTTAAAATTAATTTTATTGAGGTTAAATATAGATAAACACTTCGGCAAACATTACTGGTACTCCAGTACTCAAGACTTGTCATAAAAGCTGTTAACTTTACAAATTTAAATAATTTCTGATTCACACTTTTGTTTCAGTGCAAAGGCTGTGTTTAACTAAACACAGTTCTTTAATGTTTGGTTTCAACTGACTTAATTTTAGCCTTAGATCGGAATCAACATTCAGCTTATTTCTGTACTTGTTGATATTACAGAAGAAAATCCACATTCACAAAGGCAAATAAACACCAAAAAAAGTTTACAGCCTTTTCTAAGTGGATGTCGTTTTTTTCTTGCCAGTCGAAGTCTGTTAAATCCATTTTCTCGGTCATTTGCTTGAAAATTCTGTCACATGATAGCTGGATCAGTTCGTCTTTTTCAGAAGGGTTTCTGATAAGGTGCCAGAAATATAAAACGGGTCTCTAATACAAAATTCTGAATAGGTACAGGTTTTGAGGTAAATATACATTGAAATCTGAAATGATACTTCCAAGGTGCTCCTTAATATTCACTGCCAGTTCAGAATGAAGAGAAATTTCATTGTCACTTAAGAGAACATCCAACAATAGAAAGGAAGATGTGTTTCCAATCTTGATTTCTGTTATCAAGAAGCTTAGTTTTTCTTAAGAGCCTCAAACCCACTTTCTTAACTGTAAATGGGTCTGGCAGCTAAACAGACGACAAAATGTATCCCATTGTTGTCTGATGAAATAATATATTTGGGTTGTGCTCGCTCTGTCATTGTCGTAGGGTTAAAATTGAATTTCCGTGTTATTTTTGTACATTATTACACAAAAGTTTTATCACAATGTAAATTCTATTGTTTCCGTTTCGTTATAGTAGAATTGTTAAATATTTGTTATTTGTAAAACAATTGTTATTGTATGTATTTGCTAAAAATTTTACGTACCACCTGTGGTATGCATACCATAGTTTGAGAATCCCTACTGTAAGGGAATGAATGCACTTTCTCCTCTTAGCGCAACGGTGCTGATACCTGTTGAATCAATTTGACTTTACTCTCTTTTCATTGACAGCTGGTTGGAAACCGCTCTAGGCGTTGATATCGCGCCCAATTCTGTTTTCCAAAAGCTTCCCATTTGCTCATGTCACATATATATGTTTTGTCCTTATAGAAACTACGTATTTTAAAGGTCTAAACACAGAGTAGAACAGTTTACTTGCAGCTCTCAAGAAAAAGCGTTCTGCCAAAGTGGTTGTATATTTTAAGATAAAAAATGCGCTGAAGTCAGAAGTCTTCTCTCTAACAAGCCATAGAATGAAAACGCTTATTGTTCTGAGGTTATGTACTATAATGCATGGGATGAATTTTTCTCACAGATTTTCATATCTTTGAACAAATGTACAAATATCTGTAACTTTCAATTTTTACGCTCGCAGGCAGTTATTTATAAATGTAGCTGTATCATTTCATTACAGTATAAAAGTACGTTTTAGTAGTAGAGAACAGAAAATAGATTACATATGCGACCCATTAACCAAATGTGAAATTGTTGATTTGACTTACTTATAGACGCTCTTTAACATTTCAAGTCATCAACGCCCCATTTAATTCAGGTCGTGAAACGGCCGATAAATTTTGCTCAGATGCCTCTTCTTTCACACTTGATGTTCTTTATCGTGTCGTAAATATACGACATGGGCCCCACGGCTTTACTTCCCTTCCGAAGGAAGCCATGCTTAGGATTTTTACCCCCGAAAAAATCCATCGACCTTGGTCTGGATTGAGCTCGCGATCTTGGGTTTAGGAGGCAAGTACTGTTAACACTAGACCATCAGGACAGACCCAAATATGAAGTGAGAATGAGAGGTGATCACGTAGAAATATTGATAATTACATGTTTAACATTTTTTAAATCATAGCCTTTAATATAACAAAAATTCAAATGAAAAGCATAAGGTTTCCAGACCAAATATACACACAGTTTAGCACAATTAATTCATATATCGATAATTAACATAAAAGTTGTAAATTCGATATTTGAAACATGTCAATTATAATTAGAGGAAATATAAAATATGCGTTAACAATTAATTTGACTATTGAATCTTCATTTGAGATATTTGCATGCTAGGTATGCTTATGTGAAATGCAACTAATTGTATTTGCAAAATTACATAGCTATCATTTAGTGCGCCATATATGAACCCATAAACCACAAACAATATTTCTTCTCATGGCGAATATAACGCCCTGGGGCAGAAAGGCTGCAGTTAATTAGGTTCATCAAATGAATATGCCAACGGGCGCAATTACTTGCCATTTCAGGAAGTGGCGGATTTAATAACTCCCTGTCGTTAAGCTCTAAATTTGGATAAATCATGGGGCAAGCAGAGTTGGTATGTGCGTTAGCTGGTTCACGCCAGCTCATACATATCCCTATCTTGCAACTAAAGACACTCGCTTTACCAGAATTTTAAGACGTATATGTATCGTGCTTAAACTTATGTATTGTTGTCGTTGTTGTGTAAAACAAAAGTATATCATGCAATTCGAACTGGCTTTGATAAAAGAAATATAGACTGTACATTAAAATCGTTTACTTTAGAGATATGTTTAATGCAATTTCATTCGTAACTTAAGCATACATACCTGCAAAATATGTCATTCGTGATTATTATGAAGTAACAATCGTGTACTCGAAAGAGGGAAAGGAAGGGAAATGCTAGCGGTGGTAGGACTTAAAGCAAACATGCAATATTTATGTGAAGAGAGATGCTTACACAACAAATTCACCACACCTTTATATACAGAGTGTTTCGGAAATAAGTGCATATTTTTTAACGAATGGCAGAGAGGACTGAAACAATAATTTTCTATAATGAAACATGGAGTCTACCACGCATAATTACAGCGCTGTGCGTTGCTAAAGCCTGCATTAAATTAACCTGGAGGATAAGAGCCGTAGTAGTTATTAAGGCATGAATCCTAAGTATAAAGTATACAGAACTTACCTGGTCACATGTTTTTCAGCGTAATTAAAATTGATGAAACTATTTATTTAATCAATGGAGTTATGTTTCTCCTCTTTGAGGTTAAAAGGCATCTTCTTCGCTGACTTAATAATAATTGTTTTGGTGATTAACACAACAATGAGGCAACAGTATTCAAATGCAATAACAAAGACGCTAAAAGTAAATACATAAGATGGAGTTAACTATCACACAGCTGAGCGTCATTTAAGTGGACTCTACACAGTCCTGAATTATCGTATAACATTAATTTTAAGTTGTAATAGTGTTTAACTCCCCTTTTCAATACTGAAGGCAGTGGATATTAATGTTGCCTAAAATTTAATGATAAATTGAGAACGTTTTATTTTCTTTCTTTCCTTCCGAAGGAAGTGTGTCAGGCCTAAGTTTAGGGTACCTTTCCGGCATGTGCCATTGACGAGAACTGAGGAAAACGCGAAAACACTTAAGTTATGGTATACGGTGGGAATCGAACCGCAGACCACTAGTTCCAGAGTTCGTATCCTAGCGATCTCGGCCACCCATATCGGTTTACTGTTTCTGTATGTAACAAACTACAAACAGTTAGTGAAGTTTACATCCGACAACTTTGACGTAACAAACAAAAGAGAATTGCTTTCAACATTAATATTGTTATCTATTCTGATAGCAGTAAATTGTTACATGACCATGATACTCTCTATTTTTGTAAAGTAACTAATAAAAAGAATAACAGAATAGTTTTAATAATTTGATAATTAATAGGCACAACAGGCATGAGAGATCTGCTATTTTAAGTTGAGTATTATTTCTGATTTCATAATTGGAATCAGCTATTAAAAAATGCCTCCTTGAAAGGGCTCATTTAACAAGTTCGTTTTAGATCAATTGCATGACTCGAAACATTTTATCAGTTTCTGCAATAATTATGTAATTTTATTAATTTCTTTTGTTATTTCATATAAAATAAATTGCAATATACTCTCTATATGACAATTTTGAAATCATTAATAAAATAATAATAAATAATCATAATTATTATTTATTATTGTCTACCTATATTAGGTAGATTTCATTTTCCTTATAAATCTTTATGGACCACTAATTGCTTTGAAACTGAAATACCTTATCATTTAATTCCTAATTTTACAGCAAATGGCGTTAAAATTTTTTCTTCATACACTTCAAACATTTATAATGCTTTTTTGCATTTTATTAATTATAATTTCATTTATTATGCGTGAATTATCATGAAATAATCTCGAATTCAGTTAATTTCACTAGAGCGTGGATTTATAACAAAATTACCCCCCTTTTTAATTGATGACTGTCAAAAAAAGTTCAAAGCGTATAGAAATAAAATGTTTGAATCATCAAACGTCATAGAAACTTTTATTTTTGCCTTTTTTGTACTTTATTGCCTATTTCATATTACTCTGCCAAATTTCTGTCATTAATTTATTTTCAATGTTTCCGTTATTGTAACTTAGCGCATTGGCGGGAATAAATAATTGTGTGTTCCAACTCAGCTGTTGAAAAGAATGTTTTGCGGTGGATTGCATTGTGTAAAGAAATGCTTTATGGCTAACAATGTGTTCATGGCTTTTAGTAAGACATTCATAAACATTTTAAGTAGGGTAATTAGTTTGCTATTGTTTTCATTGTAGGCGAGCGGTGCTCCTTTATGAGCTGTCGGTCTCCGTTAGCGTTATTGACTTGTAAAAACAAACATTGCAGTTACAGCGTGACTTGGTTGTGATTACAAATATTTAAGTAGCAACAATAACGCGATAAGGGAAATCTTACAGATGTCGCTTTCTCATATTAAAAACGAGATTAGTATAACTAATTCGCTATCGTAAATTTTCAGCGAGCTGCCATCATTATTGTCTTGGAATTTTCGACACATTCTTTGTTAAACTCAACAAGAGTTAGGCTCACCTTTCTCATTCTGCACATTGTTAATACAGAAATATTAAGAGAAAAAAAGGAAAATCGGTTATTTAGTGAATGTTTAAAAAATTCAAGTCATTATTTAAATTGTTTTATTGTAAAAATATAAATTACACACGAATTCAGGAAATTTATATTTAAAACAATTATATTTACAAATATAATAACCATTGCTTTTAAATTAATTTCCATTCACTCTTTTTTTACATTTTGATGGCTGAACCTCCAGTTTCTAATTATAAATAAAACTAGGTGTTATATTTAGTATTTATAATATTATATATATTTACATAGTTTCAGAAAAAATATGCATAGAAATATTGCTCTATATCCATTTTATGATTATCTTAAACTGGCAATTATGTATATTTATTATTATTATTATTATTATTATATTACTGCTACTACTACTACTACTACTACTACTACTACTACTACTACTACTACTACTACTACTACCACTACTGCTGCTGCTGCTGCTGCTACTACTACATGGTCACACGAGTCCCAATCTGAGGTAAAAGTTGCGTTTAAAGCACTCATACCCTCAATAATGTACAATCATCCAGTACCATGGACAAGCGTGTGTCTTCACGCGATATGGCGCAAGCGTCACAAAGTCAAGAAAATAACGCAATTCTTAACGTGATTTAGGCATTTCAGTGCTTCCATGGCCAGAAAAAAAAAAACAGACATGAATGTTCGAGAATTTGTGGTTCATTGTGAAAAATAAAATAAAGAAACGCAATATTACAATTAAATTTCAACTTGAGACGCTTATCGCACCTGGCTGGCTAGGATATTAACATAAAGTGGAAAACACTGGTTGAAAGCATGCCAAAAGAGAGAGTCAAAAATAGTAATTTTTCACAAAGGATTGTATACTAAACATTGACTATAACTTCTAATTCTCATATATAAATTCAGAGCTTAGTTATACATATAAATTAATTTTTTTTTTCAGAACTTTAGTCAAATATAATTGGACTGCCTCTGTAATGTAAAAGCTTCAATAAAGTATTAACTAATGTATAAACACTGCATTTGAACAGTAAAGTTATTTTTATTTTAATAGGTTCTTCTGTATACCCAGTTTTTATAGACGATGATCAAATTATTGTTTTAATACGAAAAATATTTGGACACTCACCGAGTTATAGCGTATCCAATTTTTTTTTTTCTTTGCTATAGCTAAAAATTGTTTGTTTACAGATTGCAGTGGCAGAGTTTCTTCAAAACATCACTTTGTTGTAAAATGTTTTCAATAAAATTATTGCTGAACAAGCGTGTAATTATTACAAATAAACGATTTTCATTTGAATTCAACACCAAGCAATTTATGAGTGCCAAAATATATTAGTAGTTTGCTTTGAAGTATTTGCAGGCCTTTTAATTTCTACTCCTTATTCTGGATTCATACGCCAGGCTTTCAGAGCCTGGTTCTATTTCCTGAAAAAGTTATAAAAGCACTTGAGCAGAATGCACAGCATATTGCCATCCAGAAGTACAAAACAACAGAAGTTGGTGGTTGAACTTTTCGTTCAGAATATGCGCATGCTCTTAACGAAGATGTCATTGACCCGAGCTCTGGCACGGCACCTATTCTCTCGGCGACACAAAAAGGAACAGTGAATCACCTTGTTTGTTTCTCTTCGCTGACCTCTTGGGAAGGGGATTTTCACTTTCGCCGAGCTTTTCCTTTCTTTCCGATTGCCGAAGCAAAACATGTAAGCCGGCTTAGGCCGAGCTCTGTAAAGCGGCTTTATAGAAATCCTTTCTTGCCATTTGACATTAAACTCAGTTTTTAACTAATGTCGTATTTAAAAATTTAATGCTGTTCCCATTTTATATATAGGTGTTACTGTTATGATCGCATCCAGTTGGCATCTTTCGCTAGACAACTTAACGGCACACTATTACAGCATTGGAGTTACACAGACGACAGGTTACTGTTATAACTAAGTTGGAACAAAATGTAGGTTTCCTACGCTTAGACTATACGTCCTTGAAAGGATAGTTTTAGGTTAGCATGAAATGTGTAAACAAACCGAGATTCAGGTACAAATAACCATACACTTTTAAACAAGCATGTAATGTACAGTATATGCCAATTCAGAGATCTCCGTCACGTACTCTTTTAACAGCCTACAGGCCCCACTCGTTGTCACGTTTTTCCTTTATAGCTAAATGTACATGGAAGTGTATAAAAATAACTATTGCCTTTTTAACGAATAATAAATACTTTCCACTATTAATATAATCACAGTTAAGGATAAGAAAGAAAGTAACGCGAGTTTAACTCACCCTTAAACTAGATGTGTCGTTTTCGTCTTCATACACAAATTGATGATTGACATGAATAATACAGATTACGGGTCCAATAACTGTTCAATTTATTTGACATGTTTCAGGTAAGGGAGTTAACACATCGAAAGACTTTTATAGCATACCAATTAACTCATCTACAGGCCGTCCTATAACAATCTGAAATGTCATATCGCGTTTTACTTGTGACCACCCTGGGTTGTCGAACCCGGCCAGGACCGATGGATTTTTTCGGGGCGTAAAAATCCTAAGTATGGCTTCCTTCGGAAGGGAAGTAAAGCCGTGGGTCTCTTGTCGTACATTTACGGCACGAAAAAGAATCTCAAGCCCGAAAGAGAGGCCTCTGAGCAAAATTTGTCGGCCGCTTCACGTCCTGAGTTGAATGGGACGCTGATGACCTGAGCTGTTAAAGAGCGTCCATAAATAAATCAACCAACCAATCAATCAACCCAGGGTTGAAAATCCAATGATCTGTTGGCAAGTTTAACACAATATTAATACGACATTCCATTAATGAAGTATCGCTTATTTTAGAACCTATAATGGACTAAATTGTTTCTTGTTGGAATAAGTTCAGATAGTGTAATACTATGTTCCTGCATATAACCGAAGATAGCTGAGTTATTCTAGGAAGAGTTGGGTATTGGATTCAGTATTCAGCAGTAGTTTCACAAAATTTTAATATTACTTTTTACTAAACAGTGTTTTAATAATTTTAGGTGGCAACCTTTGTCCTAAATTACAATTTAACTTGTTTGGGCATAGAGTCAATGCAATGAGTTTCATACATATATCACGCATTTCTGGGTCATAAAACCAACTTTTATCACAGCACAAGTCAACTTTGGTGCATTCCGTTTTTTGACTTTGGCCCAAAGATTTTCTATAGGATTGAGATCTGGTGAGCTTCCAGACCAGTTCAAGCTCTGAAAACCATTTTTCACCTTAAAGTTTTTAACATTCCTCAAATGACATAGGGCAAAGTCTTGCTGGAAAAACGCCATCTCAATGTTCAGTTCTGTGCCTTTCTCTTCACTTCTGGGGCGGCTTTTGGGATGTACTTGTCGCTGTCATCATTGCGCCAACAGGAGTCAAACATTTAATGCACGTGAATACAAAACAGCTCCAAATTTGTGCAAACTTTATCGACTGTTTGGTGTACTTCTGCGAGATTTCCTCTCCGTCGCTTCTCCTTACATGTTAGACGTTCAATCCCTGCACTTTATCACAAAATAGGACCCTTTTCCACTCTTGTTGTGTCCAGTTACAATATTTTACAGCCCATGCGTCTCTTTTTCTTAACAGAACACGACAAAACTGTTTTCTGGCCGGTCTTCGAGCTTTCCTTCCAGCTTCTAGAAGCTGCCTATATGATCCTATTATATTCAGCTGTTATCTATCTCTGAGTCGTATTACTAAATTTATGGAGGGTTGTGACCTTCCTTCTCTTCTTAGGTGCGATATTCATTATGAATAAAAAGATGATTGATTGCTAAATAAAATGTTAAAACAGCTAGAAACACAAGCAAATTGCTTAACTTCCAAATGAACCAATAAAAACAAAAATTAGAATAAACTATCTGAACCATGGATATCAATAATACGTTGTAAAATTAGCACTGAATAATTTATAAGACTTAAGTTTATCTGCTTGTTCACGTGAATTCGCAAGGTTTCATTACATTTTGCTTCCCAAAACGGTTGTAGTTCAGCCAGATTCGTGGAAATATCTCTGAAGCCAAGACCAGCCCTATGATGTCATCGTTTACATGATTCACTGACGTTAGAAGGTGGGAGGTGCTGCATGCCCGGAGGTGGAATAAACAATTCTTTTGTTTTATGCCCTCTTTATATCGTTCTTTGCTTTATAATTTCGGAACTGCTAATTCACAATGAAAAGGGATACAGCATGTATAAAACAAATATCGAGGGTGCTCCTATATGAACTTTTGTCCTCTGGGGTTGCTTCTGCAGATCAATTGTTTGAGGATATCAGTTAATCTTTGTAAGCTAACCTGCTATCTTGGATTCTAAGACTATATTGTTCTCAATTATGTCCAAAAGATAAGAAACAGAAACCAAATGGTCATCCGTAACATTATCCAGAATAAAATGCAGTTTCTAAGAAAATCCTTAAGTTTTGTAACCACACACATAGTTAACTATTACAATCTGTGCGGCACTGCTGTAAAAAGAGATGTTACAAGAGATACTTTTCGAGTAGAGTTATTTGTTCGGCATAATAGCGTGAAGGGGAACTTTTTATTAGTAGCATCAAGTAACTCCTTTAATGTACTTTTAATTTATTTTAATTTTTTCAACGACAATTGCCCCGACATGTAATGAAACGATACGAGGAAATACAGTATTGCAGTGGGCCGTGCTCAGTTTGGTCAAAATTGTGAAATTGCGTATAATGTTATGCAATATTTAATAGATGTTTGTAATAAAATGCGGACCATCGTATAACGTGACCAATTCTGGTAAAATGGCTGCTGGTGTGTCAAAAAATTTGATAATAAAAGTAATATAAAAAGACAGGATGCTATCAAAACTAAGGGACGTATAGATATATCTACATCTAAAGAAAAACCAGCCGAAAGAAAGAGAATAGAGGAATTTAAGAAAGTCAAATACGATTCGTGAATGTTATACCGCTAGGAAGACAGTATCTAGCTAATCAATGCACTTAAAGAGAAAAATAATTAGAAAGTGATTGAGAATATCTCAGAATCCAAATAAGAAAGTTAGCATTCAAATGAAAAATGTGTTCATCAAATACTCCCTAGTTTTCCACCAACTTGACGGTTATCACAGTGTGCAATAGCCACTAAACATTATGCAGGATCCCATCCGTAGCCTATATTATCGGTCCTGGTGGTGTAGTGGTTACCATACTTGCCTCCTGCACCCAAGATCGCGGGTTCGAACCCGGCCAGGACCGATGGATTTTTTCGGGCGTAAAAATCCTAAGTATGGCTTCCTTCGGAAGGGAAGTAAAGCCGTGGGTCCCGTGTCGTACATTTACAGCACGAAAAAGAACCTCAAGCCTGAAAGAGAGGCCTCTGAGCAAAATTTGTCGGCCGTTTCACGCCCTGATGACCCGAGATGTTAAAGAGCGTCCATAAATAAATCAATCAAAAAAAAAATCCATCCGTAGTCAAGCCACTGCAGATAACGTAAATAAGGCATTTCCGTCTATCTGGTAATACCTTAAGAACACTTTCAATTCACTTTTATTAAATTACGTATGAAAGATGTAACACCACCTTCTATTTAATACACTTGAGCCATCAGAAAACAAAACACAAAGAATTGGATAAGATTGTCTTCTAAGCTTGGAGGAAAGTGTACACATCTCCGCCAAAGTCCTTATATGTTATCTCGCAACACGTAGATCTCTTGTTTAGGTAGTTTTTGTTCCAATAAACTATCCTACGTATAAAATAGGACTGCACTTTCTTACGAAATCATTCATAATATTTGCTTCAGTAGCTTACTAGATAGAAACCCAGCACCTGAGCTTTTTGTTTTTCTTTAATTATACTTATAATGCTGTGGTTTTAACTGTTATTAACTGAATTAGTTGGCGCATCATAAGGCCGTTGCCACTTAAGGGTATTCAGAGATAAAATCCAGGTCAAAATCTTCGAAAAAAATTTTTCGTTTTATGTTTTAAAAGTTAAAAAAAAAATGAAGATATTTTACTTTCCCGATTTTAATTTTTCTTGCATTTTTCATATGATTAGGTTTGTTCAATTTTCTTCAGATTTTCAACAAATAAAGAAAAGACGGGAAAATGTCATAATTTTCAGAATGCTTTTTTGTTACTTACGATATATGACAATTACTTTATCAGTTGTTAAAAATGTAACATTAAAAATTAACGAATATTTTCTGATACAATCAGGACAGTATGAGATATCTGCTTAAGGAATTTCCCTAAGTCAGAGACGTCTAACCCAGCCTCGTGAGGATATTTGAGGAGCTGCATAATGGAGAGGTGGCGTTTTTCGATCTAGAAAGTCACGCGATAGTTAACGGGGGGGGGGGTGCAACCCTGCAATAATGCACTGTATCAATGAAATCATAGGACAGAGGTAAAAGGAGCAGAGGTCGCTGCGGAAGGCCATGGCCCGATCTCGGGTTATAGTGCCATAGATGAAACCCAAAATTAGGCAATTTTTTTCTTAACATCATATTAATAAGTTAACACATTTATTTGGCTAAAATTATTCATTCTGCATCGTGTAGAATCATATTAACATATAAAAGTAAATAAACATTTTTAAAAATGTTATCAAGTTGAAAATTTGGTCATATGTATTATCCGGAGTAAATTTGCTTGAAAACTATCAGATTTAGGAATGTCTCTTATGGCTATCCTTAAACAATGAATGCCACCCAAAAAATGCAAACAAATTCCTGGAGATAGAGTCGAATTCACAACACTACCGTAATTAACACTTCGTTTTAGTAAACTTGGCTTTTGAAACTGGTTAATTTCTTTACTTATTCATACACTTTGTCTCAGACTTCTTGCCCATTTCATCAAGTTATAATCTCAAGTGATTTCATATTACGCATTCAGCGATTTTAGAGATGAATAAAATTAGATATTTTCTCCTTTTGTTTTATCTGTAATATTTTCATTACGAATAACATATAACACAACTAATAATCGATGCAATTGTTCTATGTGTTCATTTTGGCCATCTATATTAAATGTAATGTCTTCTAGCTGTTAGTGATTCTGACCTGCTGAATAGAGTGTGTTTGTGGGTTGATAAATCCCTTTTTCTTTTCCTACTCCCTAAAGGCATTGCATGGATTGCCTATTCGGGAAAATTATACGGCGATTCTGGGTCAACGTGTATATCATTCCCGAATATAAAATGCAATCAGTGATCTAATTTATGAATGTTCGTGCAAGAAAGTTAAGATGCCTGAGCGAACAGGATGTAGTATTGGGTTCAAAGACCGTCTTGCGCCATGTGAACGTGAACGAAATTAAAGACCTGAAAAGGGTAAAATGTGGCTTCACTCGAGAGAGGGCGTTACGTAAACCTCGATTTCCACATCGAGTTTATTGCCTTCTCCATTGTTTGTGCCAAATTGTTTGATGGACAATAATTAATTGATCCTTTCACTTCTTAAGGGGCCTGTCAAGGCGGAAAACAAAACCGCTATATCTTGAAGTCAAGCTATTGGGAGCGATTGCGTTTATTATGCTTGCTTTCTTTTTGTGACACAACATTAAACATAATCGAAGTCCAGACACCTTAGCGTTCAGCTGTCACGATTTTAGGCTGATTAAGCCTTGGGTAGTGCAAACGATGACCGTACTTTATCTCTGAATCATTACTAGGACTGGGACCCCGACAACATCTTAAGGCACAGACTCGTGAATGGCAGGTCCGCGGTTCGAGTCCCTGAAAAGAGCAAACTCTCTATTTTCTCTAACCCATATGCATGACATCTATCCTCCCTCCCTTTTAAATTTTCTGAGGCAATTGTATAATGTGTAATGAAAAGATTTGAAGACCCTATTTTGAAATTTGTCTCCTTTATTATAAATTAAGGGTTTTACAAAATAAGTCATTTGATTCATGATAAAATTTTCATTATAAACTTATTTGACAATGAAAATATGTCTGCTGATTATTTTGTAAAGAAGTGTTGAAAACAATGCTCGCTTACATTTACAAGCACATTGCACCCTACAACCGGCAGCATTAGAAGGAAATTGAAAATAGAAAAATATGCACGGTATATGTATCAGGAAGTGAAAGAAATGCATGACAATATGTGGTCAAGAGAATGGTTGAAAAACAAGTTTTGAGTTTGCAACATGTCATTTAGATACATGTATTTAGATCTACTGATAGTGGCGAGAGGCAATGTATCCAGGCTAAGTAGCTCCTCCCACCAAAAAATAGGCTTAACTTGCAAGAAGAAGCTTAGAAACGTTTATATTGGTGAGAATAAGCAGAAATCACCATATCAGCGTCAAAGTTCGCCTATCTGGACTATCTGTTACGCGGCGCAGTATGAAGGTAAAATTCTATCGCGAACGCCTTTCAACCAATGATACCTTATTCATCAATCAGAATGAGACAATTGATAGTTTTAAAGCATGGTACACAAAAACTAATAACTGATATTTTTTTCTCCTATATCCATTTTTTTATCCTTATCATCTCTACTTCCATTGTACTAGGGATCTAGGGCGCCTATTCTAATGCATTTTCCGTTATAATAATGTTCAGTTGTATTTTATTTAATTTAGATCTCCACGCGATTCTGCTTGGAAAAAAAACTGATAAAATTAGTGTATGTTTTCAGAAAGATCAAACAGGTAAGACAAATCACTTCACTGATCATACTAAAAGTTAAAAAAAGGCATCGTTCTCCAATTGCAATTATCCAACCGAATATTCCTCTCGCTTATAATTTTTCTTAGATAATTTATTGAACTTTCAAACTCATTACTTTGTCATAATTATTTCTCCGTCTTCGGTGATATCGAAATAATTATTAAGACAACAACATTCCTTAAAATTAAATTATCGAAAAGCACTCGCGGTATAACCGAAGAAAGCTTGTGTACAATGAGAAGTTTTTTTTTTTTTTCGTTATTGATTTATTTATGGACGCTCTTTAACATCTCAGGTCATCAGCGTCCCATTCAATTCAGGGAACGGCCGACAAATTTTGCTCAGAGGCCTCTCTTTCAGGCTTGAGGTTCTTTTTCGTGCCGAAAATGTACGACACGGGACCCACGGCTTTACTTCCCTTCCGAAGGAAGCCATACTTAGGATTTTTACGCCCGAAAAAACCCACCGGTCTTGGCCAGGATCGAACCCGCGTTTTGGGTGCAGGAGGCAAGTATGGTAACCACTACACTACCAGGACCGACACAATGAAAAGTACTAATGTGTTAAAATTATTACGAATATATTTTTGAGATAATGCTTCCAAACATCAAAGATTATCCCGTGTTAATATTTTGCTACGGAAATAAAATGTGCGTTATCATCTTCGCTTACAATTGCAGTTAATTTTTCCGCAAGAAGCTCAAATCGGAGTGCAGCATGCGATATATTGCACCCCATTGCTTGATGTGATGATAGAAATTGTTTCACAGGTAACTTATTTCTTTCAGCTCCCACATTTACTAGAAATTGTGTCACCACCATCTTGAAAGCGACTCATGCAGTACCTTCGTTAACAGTTAAAAGAATTTCAAAATGTTTTGTCATTGAGGGTCAATGAAAATACCTTACTTGATTTTACTTTCGCTGATTCGTGGGAATTTAGCCCTGAGATATTTTAATGTTTGTCCTTCTTAGTTCATGCCTCATCATTAAATCAAGTTTAATGTGCAACGGAGGAATAAAACTATTATTTGAATAAACTAAAAGAAGATACTTAGCATTATGAAGACTGTCGGAGCGGCCAGTTATTCTTTACGTAATGAGAATT
This sequence comes from Metallyticus violacea, assembly GCA_030762175.1. Classification (NCBI taxonomy): domain Eukaryota; kingdom Metazoa; phylum Arthropoda; class Insecta; order Mantodea; family Metallyticidae; genus Metallyticus; species Metallyticus violacea. Next base: position 88,626,409 of record CM060843.1, on the reverse strand, counting down.
TCTAACACGGCTGTCACACTCGCATAAAAAACAATAGCCCTAGTTGTAGACCAGAAAGTGTAGCAATGACTTTAAAGCTACCACAGATTCACCAGTTATACTCCTTATATTTATACTTTGCATCAATGTTTCCAACAAATGTGTAGTGCTTGGGAACTGTTCATATCTCCAGCTCACAACCAAAAGAGAGATGGAACGCTGTTTTTATTATCATTGTTATTTTTTCTTCTGAGAAGAAACGCTCACCACCAAAAATAAAAAAACATTTATTTACACACTGACGTGAAATTTTTAGGAACAATATGCAAAAACCTAACTTAAGTAAATCAAGTTACCACTCTCCTCGATTGTGAATTTAACTTAACCGAAATATCACACAATGGAAGCATGCTGGGCTCATAACCCAGAGGACCATGAATCCAAACCACGCTCTGCTACCAGTAGGTGTATCGGTCCACCTTTATTTTTAATTCTTATAATAATAAATAAATTGTCTTAGGTCGGAATAAGGAAATAAGTATAATTGATTACAATATTATTGGTAATCATTTTATTCCAAAATTTAGAACAATTAAATCGCAGCGACTCTTGTTACAAAAAGTGTTTTAAAACCGCCAACATAGTTAAAGTTTCAAAGTGGCTGAAATAAAATTTACATTTTATTGCATGAAACGGAGTCTGTGAAAGGAAACATTATATTACGATAACTTGTATAAGAAATCCACAGAAAGTGGAATGCAGTTTAACAAGTCGACAGAAAATGGAAATGACGAACAATTATAATGCAACATAGAAACACATTCCACGAATTTTCCTCTCTCCCATTTCAAACATTTCATTCAGTTGGTTCTGTTACAGTCGAAAGTGCTGGTGTGTTGCGCTTCGGAAAGTTTTCCGTCTCGGCGCCTGGAATGGAAGCGGACCTTCTGAGGGACTCGAACAACTGGAAGGGGGGCTCCATCGGCATCGGGTTGTTCGATCTGAAAACATGTAAGGAATCCCGTGAGCATCCGAAGATTCTGGACACCTGATGTCTCCTTCACCTCATCCCTTCCTTTCGGAAGTGCCTCTACTCGGGGCTTAGGCACAAACGGCCAGTAGTGAGCACGGATCGTGTGCTACCCCCAAATTATTCATCCAAGTTTTGTAAGTCATAACACATCCACCCAGAAGTAATAAAACCCTCTAGTACACAGGTGGTAAAACTACTTTAGTCTGTTACTGTATTAATATTTAGGAAAAATGAAAAAATTAAGAATATCATATATCTTAAACATCCTAATAAATACTATGCAAAAAATACTATGCTATTCTCCTGAGCACCTTTGTTTTTGACCAATGTTATCACTTCATGCAAGATGCTTCACTCATCTATAAATTTTCAAATCAATGCTCCGAACTTTGACTCACATTTAAAATACATACGTTTTATGAAGCCAGTCAATGTACCAGAAGGGTCAAAAAACCCATTGACATTCCACATTTGAGACTGCACAAATGTGTTAGGAGGTGGAGAGTTTCTGTGAATAACAAATGGAAATCGTTGTTAAAGCTGCTGTAAAACAAAATGGCAGTTGTACAAAATTCTACATTTACACCTCATTAAAGTTTGTATACTTTTTTCAATCTCCTGTTGTATTTGGTTTCGTTTTAAGGTTTTAGGTTAAATGTAATTAAAAATTCTTTTAAATATTTGAAGCTTGCAAGCTAATAATTTTACTATAAAATTGGATATTTATTAATAAATGTGTTATAAATTGCAGTGAAATAGTTCTTATTTTCAAATTGCGAGCGTATGCCCTTCTATTATTTCTCGCAAGGCTTTTCTTAAGCATATTCGTTGTAAAAAGATCGCAAATGTTAATTATATTTACTATAGAAGAGCTAGAGGAATTTTAATGAATGTCATCTTTTGAATATTGAAGCGCTTCTCTAACCTTTTCCATATAAACTCATTCTCTCATTCTCACACGCTCTCGTCTACTCTTTTCATCTTAGTTTAGCCTGAAATTACCTGTGTGTTTTTACATATATTAAATATAAAGTTTATTCCTCTCGTTCAATCTTATTTTCACCTTTTGTTAAGTGTACAACACACACTTAACAAACCTCTTCAAGAGACTGGTATTACGTATATAAATGGACATTGTTTTAATTATGAAAGAAACTAGTTTTCAAAAATGCATGTTTATTATTCAAGAACTTATATACCAGAAAATAACCTGCGCTTGCTCATGCAAAATTCTTGTAAAGCTATCTTGTTAACAACGTAGCTGTTCATGGAGTATTGCTTGGCGGCAATCCATCCCACTTCAGTTTAGGGATGTACTATCGAACGCTCCGAAACAAAATAATTATACACGAGACTGCAATAGAAGAGTGTGGGAGTGAACACCTCATTAAGAAAGAGGAAAATATTTTTTGTAAGGTGTGGCAAACTGAAAAAAAAAAAAAAATACAAATACGAGTAAAAGATATTCCATTCAGAAACATATAAAGGGCAGAATCGTAGGGCTTCCACATCTAACGTTCCCGTTATAATAATCAGTGTAAAATTATGGGTATTGGCTGATATTCCATTTGAAAAGGTCGACATTTTAAGGAATGCATAGGAAAATATAAAGAAATGTCTATTGCCCTACTATGAAAATGCATTTGAAAGGCTGTGGTACATACTGTTTGGGTTTCGCTAGATTAGTACTGGTCAAAATGAGTTCTGCAAGAGCGAATTTTGCTTACATAGCTCATACCAACCCAAGGGCTTGCTGCACTGAATGTCACTTCTTGTCGTCTCCGGAGTATTTACATTCATAGCACGAAGTGAAAGGGAAAGTGTTTCTCACAAATGTTTTGCTAAATTCTTCAAACTACATTTTCTGTTGGGCATTTCTGATGAACGTATTATTTTGAGGCAGACTGGTTAGTCCTAAATATGTGAGGTACTGTGCAAAAGGGTACAGAAAGGTAGTATAAACTCGACGATCTACTGCATAAACAAGTTTGCCTGTTTCACTGTAGATCGAACTGTTTTGATTCACATGCTCTCCGACCAAAGAGAAATCCTGTGATTGGCATGCTCTTAACAGTATCCAGAAGGATTTGAGGCCAAAATGACCCTTTATGTAGAAGTTCTAATGATTCTGTGCAAATAGCGCTCAAGTACCGAGAAAGAATATGAAGTTCTTGCATATTATTTCGTAACAAAACGTGTAATACAAAGTGGCACTGCTCCTGTGGCCTACCGTTGCTACAATTGCGCAACGGTACATAATTTCCGGGGGGAAGTTTTGAACTGCAGAGGATTATGCAAGATTCACCGGAAACTTGCATCCCGAACACAGGAACTCCGTTATTCCATGATGTACCACTTTCCCCAGCGGGAATTATTACCTGTCAAAACGGTCCTTATAACAATAGAATGACCTCCTTCCGTTAAGACTGAGAGATTTGTCCGAATTCTTTCGCTACACAGTGATAGAGAGAAAGGTGTGTTTTGTGTGCTCTCGGCTATGCAAGGCGGGTTGTTTATCCTACTCTTGTTATGATGAATGAACGGTACATGCGAGAACGCTTTCTTCAACCGAAGCTAAAATATTTCCTTTATTCTTTACGTTAGCAACAGTGAAGCAAAGATACTTCTAAACCACAGCTTGATATAGTATTTAGAAATGATACATTCGCTGTAAATGAATGTTGTTACCCGACGTTAAAATATATCGTCGTCTAGAGAGTTTCGGGTTGATTCCCGATTGAAATAGATGAACTGGATAATGTTTCTTATTTACGATGTTTTCTCATTGTACATAAATTTGCTTACGATTGGAAATTCGGCAGCAACGTCGTTTTATATTTCAACTCTGATCAAGTGAGTCGTGATTCATATTGCTGAAGGGATCTTCTCAAAGGACAAACGATAATCGTTTACTCCAGTTATAATAAACATCATCCACGCTTCATTTGCTATCTAGTAACATTTCTAATTACAGTTTTCTTTATCTTTATAGTGTTAATTTCCTTAAAATGTTTTGGCATAAATGCGTAATTATGCCAAATTATGCATTTAAGTTTTATTTTATATAATTTGATTTACGTATACGTTTTGTAACATGTTCTTCCCAAACTCTTTAGCGTGTTAGTTTTGATTTGTAATATTTTTCGATAGGAAATTGAAAAATACCACGCATTTTTAGATATACAAAAAACGATTGTGATATAAAAACACATGAGTTAAGCTATATAAATAACATAAAGAGAAGATTTTAAAATATAAAAAAACTAAGGTAATTGGATTCTTCTAAAATACAGTACCACTAAGAACAAAAATTATAATAAGGAATAATTGACTAAGTTTGTGAGGTCTACGAATACACCCAGCCTCGTGAGGACAGCTGGGAAGCTGTTTGTTAGAGGCGTCCTTTGATCTCGAAAGTCGCATGATAGACCGCGCACACGCGAGCGCAATATTGATGCTCAAGGAGCAGAAAATCCAGATCTCCATCAATTCTGGCTTTTTATCCATAATTCCTGTACACACACGAGATCGATATTACCAGCAGCACTTACTGATGCTGTCAGTGTTATTGACCGTGTAGGTATGTTTATTACATACTTCTCCCTGCAATACTTTCCTTTATCAATGATATTGCAAGACGGATATAGAGGTCGCAGCGGTCGGTGCGGCAAGCCAAAATCATAAAAGAAGAGGGTCAAATATAAACCAAATGGAAGAATATGTATACCGTCATAGGAAAAAATGGAGTGACCGATTTTTAAGTTTACAAAATACATGGAAACGGAACAGGTCCAGAGGTCTTAACCATAATGTTTATGATGATGTTTACTGTAGGTATAATTTATAAGTTTGACAGGACATTCGGGAACTATCTTAAATAAGATACCGTTTACCTCAATTCTCTTTTCATTATAAAACAATACCACAATAAATATATAATATGAAAAAGTGCTGTCGCTTGGTCCAAAATCAAAAAAAAAATATCTCTCTCTCTCTCTCTCTCTCTTTACTTTAAAATCGTTATATTTTTTTCTTATCGCAGGCACTAATTTTTTTTAAATGTGTCATTTTCTTAAAACTAGCAATGCTTTATTTTTCGAACATTTTGAGGAGCTTTTAGTTCCAAAATAATGCGTTCTTTAGCATCACTTGGAAGTTATATCTGAAAATAATACATTTTGATTTTACTGAATTTTATTTTCAACTAACGCAGATACTTAATAAAGTAAATTAAATGTTAATTTGAACATTAACATGACACGAAATTTGCAAGTTGATGACCTTTAATTCCAGGCAGTTTGGCAGAATGCAAAGTATACAATTTTCTAGCTGAAGCCCTGAAGCCTCGAGGACAAAGCGAAAATAGTTCGTAGTGATCAATTTCGGTTTCCGAACGTAACATTTTTGCCCATAATGAGAAAGATCAGCAATAAGAAGTTTGAGTTAATCTTAAAATGCATAATAAAATACTGTAAGCACCTAATTGCTTTGTTATAAATCACTCAAATTATTCGACACTCCGTACTTGAATATCTTTTCGGGATATGTGATGCCCTTAGTTGAGTTCACCATATGTCCCGTAAGAAACGAGACAGTACCTTGTTTTCGCCCGAGGGTCCGGGGTTCCAGTCTCATATTTTTATAGAACTGTACATTATAAACTTAAAGTCAGTAGAAATTGTTATTTTGATTTGCAGGATTTTATGTAAAGGTTAAGTTTTGTAATGGAAGGTTATCGTAACATTTAATGTACTGTCGTACTCACAATCGATGCTGGTCGACACAGATAAGTCGAATGACATGATCGATAATTGATACTAACCATTTGCATTAAGGAAGGGAGAGCTCCAAATGTATTACCATTTTAATATAGCAAAATTTCTGTTTACTTGGTACGATTTTCATTAGCGTTCCATGGTCATAAGTATTTAATTATGTCGCTGCAGAACCATTTTTTATTTTTTACCTTTTGTTGTGTTAAAATTCTGTATCACAGGAACTATTTACTCTAGAAGTCTGTGGTTTTTCTTGAATGATAGAAAAAGTTGTATTTCATTAATTGACAGCATTTTTTGTGACATCGTTCGTATTTTACAGTGTTTGAGGGTTTTATGTGGTATTTTCCTCAAAAAGTTAGTTTTTCGAAAAACTAAATCTGGTAAATCTGGGACAAAATGTGACAACTTACTTCATAGTAACGGTATAGTAGTGAAAATAGATCAGCAAATTTCAATTGTGCGCATCGGTATGCTGTAAAAGTTGCATTGTATTAGCTTTAACACTCCTTGAGAAAATGGAAACTCAAGTTGGTAAATTTAGCAATGCAAGGATAGGTATTTCATATTCCCCTTAATTGTACTTTGTGTTGATGGTTAGAATTTATTGAATAAAATAAAATAATTTCTTCCAGACAGTATAATCCTTGCTAAAAATTCGAAAGAGTGACATTTTGTGTTGAGATGTTTAATGGAAAATATCACACCTACATACCTGCAGATAATACTATTATGCATTTCCAACGCTTAATTCCATTTTGGACCTCTCTTCGTTGTATTTATACGCCGATTTATGTATGTCCTAGAGAGATCCGCTAATTACTCGCAAACAATACCATTGTTCTATTATATAATGCTTGCGCCTGTCCCTTTGATCATCGTAGTGCACATATGTCAGTTTATGGCTTAAATAGACTCTGGATAACAAAATTGCAAAGCAAACCAGCCACAGATTCTACCTGTGCAATGTACTGCTAACCTCTGACCTATTATGGTTTTTCCCTCTGCCAACATTTGCTTTCATCCCATGTTCATATACAGCGCTGAATATAAAAAAAATTGCTGTAGGGTTTTTTTTAAAAAAAAAGTTGTTACGGTGGAGGTAGATTCCATAGTCAGCTATGGCACAAGTTAAAGCTATTTATTATTAAAACCGCGTTCTGAATAGCGCCCCCAGTTACCGAGTTGGGTAACTCCTATTGCAGTAGGCTCGCCCTTGCGGAAAGGCGCGTTCTAGGTATAGCCGCTAAACTGCCGTGCGCGATGTCATATTTCACAAAAACATTAGCCTTAAGTGTTGTACTATAAAAACATATTAAACACAAACAATTGAGGCCCATTGCACTAATTTCACATGAAATCGCCCACAGTATTTCACTTTTGTGACTTTTGTTCTATCAAGAGCATGTTTCATGCTTTCTCTGTAAAGATTGCAACTATTTTTCTGCAACAGCTGTTGTTAAACATGTGCTCTTCATTGCATTTTTCTTCAGTTATAACCGCATTATTGTTATCGTTTCCCTGTAAATCAAAGCTAATCATTTTATATCATAATCTTTAAAAATTAACATTTAACATACAAGTTTAATTCTATTTTTGCATTTTTCTTTTATCTTTAGTCGACGATATAAAAACATGTTCTAATAAAACCGTCTATATATCATTTATAGTTGCTTAAAATGCACATTTAATATAGTCTGTGACAAGCTTTATCAATATGTAAAATTCACGACATAATTTTCTCGGTAACGGAAAGATGCAATAAAAGCACTTGTACCGTAGATTATTCTTCGATATACAATTTTACTATACAGGATGTTGGGACAAAACAAGAAAAATATCATATAAACTGCGACTGTTGGTCACACTCAGAGTACCCGGGAGTGAATGTATTTATATAATTCAAATAGTAATAATTATGAATCCTCTTATATAGCTTGTAGTAATAAGCAGGAACATTTCATGTATCACAAAAATGTATTCACGGCTACCTAGAGGTATACCTGTTTGACGTGAGGTAATGACTGTCTGTTATAATCTCTTGTGCTCTCACTTACTGATAAAGGATCGTGCAATAAGTTTCTCTATGGTGATAAAGCTAAGTGCATGCAGGTGTCCGAACAATATGTCTTTTGTATCTTTAGTTGCTGGAGATGCTTCGAATTTCGTTAAAGTTAGAAAGGAAACAGATGTTGGCGATGACGTCATTACATTAAATGATCATTAGCTCCCCAATGAGGAATCAAAGAGCTGATGCGTTTAAAGAGAGCGCGTTTGGGAGCTCACCAATAATATTTTAATGTTTCAAAGGCTCAGGAATCGATGGGCGCTATTTTGTGAACCCCGTGAGCTCTCACGAACACATGGGGACACTCTGCATTTAATATATAAGTGGAAAATGAGGAGCCCCCAGGGACACTAGAGGTCAGTACAGTAATTACCGGGGCAGACCCAGATACAGTAGGAAAGTGAAAGGCAAGAGGCACACAATGCAGTGTTAGAGTGGTAGAGGCAATTTCAAGCAGCGTATGTAGCTCGTGGCGTTAATGTCAAAGAGATAACGAACCAGGTGCCGACAACAAAGTGTCGTGTGAATAAACACTTCTAGGCGTTTAATGAAACAAGTTAACGTCTGATTTGGAGCCTTTCCTTTCACCTCCCTCCTTCCGTGACTACGAGGACACAAAAAGCGATTTCGGGCCCTGAAAGATCCGGGGTACGAAGTGGGACCTTCGTGTACAGATCCTATAACCACATCAACAACATCGACGTAAAACCCGCTTCTAAACATGTCCTACAAGTCTGATTTGTAAGTTATTGAATGAAATGGATTCACTGTTTGAAAATATCAACTGATACTGTAATTATAATTAAGATTATTTTCTCTACAATAATGGTAGCCTTTTTAATTGGAAATTAAAAGTACGGATATTATATCAAATATCAGGTCGAAACTGATTACAATTATTTGTTTCTTATTTATGAGGATAATTGACTAATAGGAAATGATAAAAAAAATTAAATGTTCAAGATGTCTTCCGCTTGCTTCTTCACACGCAGGAACATGTCCGATCATGGACTGTCGTACACTTTCAAAGACCTCAGTAAATTGCCAAATGGTTTCGGAGGCTTCTGTGATATGGAGAAGAGGCGTCTTTTCATTTAGAATATTCATTAAATAAAAAAATTAATTCTGCAACGCTCCGTCCCGGCGCCTTGTTGCTTATATCAGGACGCGTATTTCCAAATTTTATCATTTATTAATGAGTTAATTTACACTGCATAATAATTTTACAGACCATAATCTATAATTATGTTTTGTAACGAAAAAAGTAACTTAAAATAAAACACTAAATCAATTAAACAATTCACTATACTAAATAATATCGCCACGAGTGGCCGAGATCATTAAAGCACGGACTCGTGAGAGGGACGTCTGGGGTTCAAATCCCGCCAGGATCGTCCTCCCCCCACGTTTTCCTCAGTCCTCATAAATGGCAAATGCCGGGGAGGTACCCCAAACTTAGGTCTGGAATGCTTCCTTCCTTAAAAAAATCCTTTCCCAATTTATCATTTCATCGCATGTATCATCAGTGTCCATAGCCTGTGGTGCAACTGTAGCAAAAACGAGCGTTAAACACTATTCATTCATTCACGCTAAATAAAATTATAACACTGAATAAATCCACTGAGAACTAGTGAAATAACCAATAGCTGGTAATCATTTAACTACTTAAACTAAAATTAACCGCCGGAAACCGAACGGTCAGGATGCTGGTAACTAGCACCTTCCTCACCCTGTAGTGCCTACTTATTACTTTTTAGTTCTACCTTCTATATGTACTATTCTTTAGTGTATTTTAAAATACTATTTCTCTTTAAGTTTTAATTGTTTGTGTATTCTTATCCTTACAATATTGATACATAATTAATCACTTTCTCTTTAAGTATATTTCTACTCTCCCTATTCAATCACTATACTACACTTCTATTACAATCATTCACTAATTGACATTTAATACTAATTATTTGTACATATAACCCTTATTCACCATATCATTTACTGACTACACATCATTTTACTAATTGTTCACTGCTTTCGTCTTTTATATGTCTTATCTAATATTTCCATTACAATTTATCACCCTCCTTTACTCACTTACTAATCACTTAAACATTTTCACCATCACCATTTATTGTCCACCATTTCCTTTTCCTAGAACCACTCTACCCCTAGCTCCTCCTTTCCTCGTGGTCCTTACCTCTAAAGCATACTCGCGAACCAGACGGAACGTGTCGCCTGACACAATATTAGCTACACACAAATACAAGACAAAAAAGAGTACAAGTTTTATATCCCTTTTGTCAAGACAACGTAAGTCACTCTGGCTAGAGCATTTGGAATATTACAACAAACCTTCAACTTGACATATAACAAGCAAATAATACAAATAGATTAAAGTTATATGATGTACAATTGATAATTACGACACTGTAAATGATTGGCGGTTGAAGACAATAAATACTGCTTCCTGTATATCTACGCTTTATATCCTTGTCACAATTAGGAAGTTCTAATTAGTTAAGAAACGCCACATTTTAATTCCTCTCTTGCACGGATTTCTCAGGACATTTAATATGTTACTTTCTTATCAGTAACGTCGTAGGCCGCTTGAGCTTGATTCTGGCCTGAGCCTTCCTTTCCCGAAGCTCTCTTCGAGCCCAAGTCTTAACCCAACCGATCAATGGCAATGATAGCTCACAAAGTATTGATGCAGTTGGTTTTAGATGAGCTTGAGGTATGACCTCGGGATTGAGCAAACTGGAGTGACTATTGCTGCCACAGTGAACCGGAAAAGTAGAGAGATAGGGCAGATCAGGCAGACCGATCAAAAATAAACGTACATTTCCTATTAATGTCATCCCGAAACAAAATGTTAATGGATGCTATATAATTTTTAAAAATATAGCTCAAATCAGCCTTCTACTTGCAAATCAATAACGCCGGAAGTTCAGTCGAGGATTGGCATGCAAAGATATCAGATGTTTGACTGGAACGCCAGTATTTTTTTTTAAATATTTTAAATATCAAGTGCTGTTGTAGTAATTGTTTTACTTTATGTGAAAATATTACTATTACCTACAGACTGAGTGCAAAAAGTTAAGTGTGTATTTAATAGATCGTGAAAAAGGTGGCTAAAGAAAGCCCATATATGGAGCGAGACTTCAACAGAGTTTAGAGTATGTGTAGCAGATGACGTCATTAGTTTCCAAGTTGAAAATATTTCATAACGATTTTCTGTCATAAGGTTTAAATGAGCCTTTAATTTGAGAAGCAAATAATATTTAAAACATTATAGTATACTCATATCTAGGCATTTCTGTGGCTAAATACCGTAAGTAGATATGAAAATATCATCGGCAAATAAGAAAATATTGGCAAACAATTTAATCAGTGGTTTGCATATTTTTAATATTGTACTGTTAGACACAAAAGTAAAGGGTTTAACTTACATCCAAAAAGCAATGTACTTTTTACATACAGTTTAAGTTTTTCTTCATGGCCGAGATCAACTGAAGTCTCAAAACACGATGGATGTGCATGCATGAGCACTGTTGACAAGTTAAGTGGGCGTTTATCGGGGGAGAGGAAGTCCGTACATCAACCACGTGACTTAAAAAAGCAGCCTACAATACGTTAGCACTATTTAAAGTAACTAATTCGAGTGTAATTAACATTTTCTCTTGCAGTAAGTAACAAGCGTGTACCATTATTGGAAACGCAGATTGGTGGAGAAGAAATAAAACTGGCTACAGCCTTCAGCATATGCCGTCCTGTTTTGCGACTAGTGTACTTGCGCAGTCAGTCTCGCCAACTGCGAACAAAATGGAGGAATGTGTGGATTATTGTGACTCATTGCAGGCAGTGTGTTTTCCAAGCACATTTTTCCTTCAAGTGTCGACAACTACAACTTTTCAGCCAGTGCAGGGAACAGATCAGAAGAAAAAATCCGACTGTAACTGCTTCAACTTCTGCTAATTTTCTCTTATTTTGTTTGTTTACAGCTGGACACGAGCACAGCCATGGACATGGGCACGATCATGATCACGAGGATGCCATCATGAACCTGACGGATCATCACGACAACGATCACGATCATCACCATCACCACCATCACTGAGATGATCAACAGCACAGCAAGAAAACTAGTCATAGGCATCTCTGACATTAAAAATCACATTCGCTGCAACAAACATCCCATTTTGACTATGTACTTAAGGGTGTTGTGTGCACCAGATTTGCGATAGGGTTAATGTCCTTTTCTCCCTTGCAAACGTTCAGTTCAGCATTCTACAGAGGACATGAATAAGCGAATACTTCCACTCTCATGCGCTGGTTTGAACTTGCAAAAATACAGACAACTTCTCATAATCATTATACATTCCTGTCTTTATAGGTTGAAAAATGCTCACTATGTCGATAGCTCCATCCACTCTATTTGGAAAAGCGAGAAGTTGTATCGAAATTTAAAAAGCACAAAATTATTAGTCAGCAAAGCTTGGAATCGTACCGGCGTTATTGGGAACTAAAACTAATGCCCGACCTTTTACGACACTAGTGCTCTCACAAACGTTCCATTTTAGTCACCTAGTATGTGACAGTTCTTGGTTAAGTCACCATGTTGAGGAATAAAAGACAGACCTATACAGCCAAGCTAGTAATCTACGATTTAATTAATTTTTCAGAAGACAGAAAAGAAAGTATATAAATATATTTTTGACAAAGGTTACAGAGCGTGTTGCAGCAATGAATACAATCACCTGAATTCGTAAGGAATGAAGCTAGTAGAAGAAAATGAACATAAAATAACAGCACCAAAATTATATTCCAGGCCAGCTCTAAATAGAAGTAGATGATATAAACATAATCATTATCATTATATCATATATCATATTATATCATTATATCATTATATCATAATATCATATATCATAATCATTAATCATTATAGAATTTAATCATTATAGAATTTAAAAAAAAAACATTAGGAAAAGTGCATTCCTTTTCGCAAGAGTGAGATTAACTTCAAAGATTCGAGGAAAATGTTGAGAAAATAATTAAATGTTTAGGATTTACGTTTAATAAATGTAAATACAAACCCACATTCTAATTTAGTGGATATCCTGACCAAACGAGGTCCTCGACTTCAGTTCATTACAAAGAACGAGAGTGAGGATAAAATGTGTTGTGGTAGATTAGGTTTGCTTAAATTGTTTTATTTTATGAATTTATGTATATAATTTCATTGCTGTGCTCCAAATGACAAAATTATAGGTCGTGCTCCAGTTTACGATAATGGGAACTGTACACCATTTCTTGTTTTTAGTGTTTACGCGCGATACAGCCGCGCCGTCTCTCCGTCCTATTCCAAGTTTTGCTGACTACTAGGTAATACATACCTGATCTACTACATGTAGTTTTACCAACAAAAGACTACGTTGCTAAGTTTTGCAAGCATTTTTGAACGAGGGAATGCGAATTGTAGAAGGCATTTCTTTTAAAGGGATTTATAAACATGTTCATCAAACACGGTTTTTAGTTAATTTTCCTAAGCTCTGAAGAGTGCAGAATATGTTAAAAGTTGAACAATAAATCTATCATTACACATGAAAGCATATTTGTAAGATCAAACCTTACTATCATGTACAGTTTATTTTCAGGTTTTTCCTCATGTATTTCATTATTTGTGCCTACAAATGCTTATAGACATTTCACATATATAACAGAGTAAATCCTTTTTGTTTGTCTTTCGTAACTAAATGGTAAAAGGAATATTTAGTATGAAGCATTATTTACAGAATTACAAAATATTGTTTGTTAATTATCTCTGGTTATTTTGACTATTTATTCTACTTAATCTTAAATGTGAATTGACAGAAGTCCTTCAAAGAACCTTTAACTTACATAAAAACTTTCAAAAAATTGCAAATTAATATAGAACAAATTAATGTCCAAAAATTGTCGTTAATAGCATTCGGTTTGGAAACTTGCCAACTTGCAATACTGATACTAAGAACACGCAGCGCTTCCTGCAACGTCTTTTATTACTGAAATACTGGTGGGTCTTTTCAAAAATGTTGGTTTTTTAGAACAATCTTAAACATCATTCTAATATGTGTTTTACAGTATTGTTGCTCATAAGATAAAGAGCAAATGGTTCCTACTCTGGTAAACTAAACGAATTAAAATTAGACGCTCAAGAGATCAGGGGCAATACAAACTTGGGAATTTAGTAGTAAATAAATCACAGATAATGTATACAATATTTACTTCTAATGTGATCTTGGTTGGAATGAAACATAAAACCAAAGGGACGCCTTTTCTTACCAAAATAAAGTTCTAAAAGAGCTTTAGCTCCGAATAATTTCACTTGTTTCATATTTAAGAAATTTAAATATCTTTGTGCAACTGCTTTAAAGTGTTTAATTTAAAGCCACGTTGTTCTATGCTTGAGTAATTGAAGATGAAATTGAAAATGAAGAAAATGCGATTTTCATAATCTCTTTGCAAATATGTTTACAGTATTTATTTACCTTGCTAAAGCATACATATGGTGTTGTTTAGTATGTTAAAATGTATGTTATAAATAATATTAAAATTATATGTTGGCTAAACTCATATATGTACTCCATTTGTTGTTGTACTCAGGCCTTTATTATGAAATAAATTTATTAATGTTTTTCAATTCATGGTATAAAGTCTATTATCAATTGGCTGGTAAGCATTATCACTTTTAATACAGTTATTCATGCCTTTGTATGTTTTGTCTTTCAGAATAATAAGCCCGCTTTTTTACATTTGAGATAGAAGCTTGTAATCACAATGATGCCAGGCTATGCACAAAGAAAGCGATGCTGAAGTTTGTGCATGGTTACGAAATTATCGGTGTCTGTTAATTACCTATGTTGAAGATATTTCTTTCTGATCTTCTCATACCTCTGTGCACAGCTTACATCATCTTATTTAATAGAAAATAATGTACATTATATTAAAGATTCGAAAATAATTGTGTGTAAACAACGAAAATAATTGCTGTATAACAGAATTTGTATTTTATTAAGTTTTGATAAATTACTCTAGTTGTATAATTATTGCTGTATTCATTTTCTTAGAATGAGGAATGTAGAAAAATTATTTGCAATATCTGGGTCGAGTACACGAGGTATACGTATTTAAAATATTGTGAAATAAATATAAATGGGTGTTAATTTCTATAAGTTGTATGTTATTTGAAGCAAAAACAAGAAAAAAAAAAACAGTAAATTTCCTAAAACTTTTCAAAAATTACAAAATTTTTCCAACTAAAAGCTGCTTTTTGATTATGATTAAAACGAAGTAAATCATGGTGCAGAGCAAGATAAAATAAATAACAGCAGGTGCACGATTTAGAACATGTTTGTGTTAAATAACCAGTATCAATATCAACAATTTGGCAAAAATAAAATGAAACTATTTTATATCGAAGAATTCGTGTTATTTTCTAGTTATTTATGGTTATTTCGTTATAAAATGTTAGTCATGGCTGAAATATTGTAAAACTAATCTTTGTATTCAGTTTCTATTGCTTTATTCTACCATAAAAGCTGAAAATACAGATTACAGTGTGTCGTTGGGTCATTAAAACAGTTGCTGAATATTGAAGAAAATACAATAGAAAATCAGTAAATATTGCGCTTATTTGTTGATAATATTATCATCAAATTGCAACTAAATATGACGTAATTTAAATCTCTTCTAAGGTGTTCATTAAAAAATTTGAGCTATAGCTATATCATTGTGGAATAAAACTAGTGCCTTTGAACTCACTTAACTTTCGCAACTTAGTTTTTTTTTTTTCCATATTTAGACACACCTTTAGAACGAATACTTTCAAAAAGTCGAGAAATAAACAACATATGGTCCAATGCAACAGCTTAGGAAAGTAACAGCGATTAAAATAAAAAGGTTACACGAGGCAGAACCTGGTCACCTAGAAATATTGCATAAGAAAACTTGAATGACACAATTTACTTTTTGTTTACTTTTTTCTTAATTTAGTTGTCATTAACATATGTTCATAATTTTCTGATCTCGAGCTAAAACAGAACTAACTCCTAGAGCAGGTTTCGAGATCACTGATGCCAAGAAGGGGGCAAATCACCATCTAAAATAAGTGCGTGTAATCTGTGTTAGATGACATATTCAGCAACTAAAACTTAAGCACACAATGTCTGAAATAAAAAATAAAATAGCAATTTTAAGCGGAATACCACAGTAAGTAAGATAAAAAAAAAGGCAAATAAAATTTAAAATTCGAAATATAATTATAAGTAAAAGGAAAGCAAGTAAAATCATACAAGTAGATAATAGCACCAAAGGGTAGATTTTAACTCAAGAAAGAAAAATTGTACAATAATGCTCAAATATTTTGCATTAAACTAGAAATATTTCATTTGAGACTATCATATGAATAAACTGACGTGTCTTTAAGGAAATCACGAAAATAAAACTTAAGCACTGGTTAAAAACCTATAAATTTGCATATATTTATTTGGATATATAATTAATTTTGTATTTTGTTGCTAAAGTTTATAATGCATATTGGGATTACTAGCAATATCTTCACCCCCGATACAGTTCATAGGTGACATAAATAAAAGCGAATGTAGAAATAAAGAAAATATCCACAGAAGTTAATCTCACTCAACAACAAAGCTATGGAACATGTGCGTGGAGTAACAAGACGAAACGGTACGTGATCTGGTTCCCTCTCCAAGATAAAAGACAATTTAGCCTGGTTTCATTTTCTGAATATACACCGCAGTAAGAACTTTTAGCTCTCTTCTTCTCTACAACAGACCTCTTTTTCATTCTTGCTATTTTACTTTTTGTTCTGGTGATGGTGATGAACTAACTGGTGGATAAATCAATTATTTGTGTTCTCATAAACTGAATTTTACTGTCGCAACACGAAAAGGACGTAAGGGCATTAGAAAGAGGAAAAAAGAGATCCAGAAAATATTAAATGTATGTGATCAATTAAAATAAATGCATTTATATCGAAATTTGAGCCCACAATTAAGAAATAAAATTTTGATATACGTTTTCAATCACTGGTATGGACAGTTATCAAATCATGGTGTGTCATGCTAATAAATATGATATATCTGAGTTACATCTCAAGTCGAGTTCAAAATCTTATGCTTCTATGACTTATAGAGGAGGGGCAGGTTTTATCTCTGTGCTTTGATTAATAGTCCGTTGATCTTAGTGGTGTAGTGGTAATAACTATACTTGCCTCGTAGACCCAAGATCTCGAGTTCAATTCCAGTCAGGGTCGACTGATTTTTTTCGGGCGTAAAAATCCTAAGCATGCGGGAAGTAAACTCGTGTAGTAGGTTAACGGCACTTCAAGTCTGAAAGAAGAGGGCTCTGAGCAAAATTTGTCGGCCGTCTCACGCCTGAATTGAATCGGACGCTGATAACCTGAAAAGTTAAAGAGCGTCCATTTAATTCAAGAAACTATATATATATATATATATAAATTTTCCAAAACGACACTTCAATAACTATTCGAGAAAGCAGTGTATTGTTATCTATTCTGGAGCTCCGGTAAGACAGGACATTTACTTTCCATCCATTGACTCAAATTTCGTTCTAGTTAAGATCAGTTGTTTAGGAAAATCTCTTTAAAATTTTTTTCCTCCATATTATTTTGAAAGAATAAAACCCTCTAATATTAGACCCAATGACTCTCAACCTTTTTAATTTAGCGTGTTTATTCCTTACAACTTTTCTAATCGATAGATGTTCATATTTTGATTCAAATATGCTTCTGGGATCGACCTACTCGAGAAAGAAATCTAACGACATAATACTTTTAAAGAATTTTGTGGATTTTACAGTTTTCATTCAAAAAACGCCACAGAAACAGGACTGCAGATGATTAGAGTAAAAGTATAAGTATTAGAAAGAAATGATTTATTTAAAATTATTAAAGGGCTATATCTATAATGAACCTCGCACAAAAACTGTCGATCTGCACTGAGATGAGTGTTAAAACTTAAATAACATTATTGTGCTAGAATTGTGTGGCCATTTTTATGTGAACCAGCCTTAACATTGCACGCTATACGGATCACTGGAACGAGACAGTTCTAGGAAGACATTGTTTCAAAAACTGTCGATATCGGATATTGGCTTTTCTTTACAAGATAGAATTCTTGTCCCAAGACCGAACACACCAGTGCGTTTTATGACTTAGCAGAGAGAGGGCTATCCAAAATCTTCCGTTTTATCACTCACAGAATCTTGTCATTTATGAGAGAGGGGTAAAGTTAGCTATAAAAATATAAATATATTATTATTGTTGTTGTTTGTTTTAGTGGTCATTATTATTTGAGCGATGTACGAGAACTAGCCAAAAAAAGACAATGTTTTTTTTTCTTCCTTTTTAACGCATGGAATACATTAGGCTCGGTTTATATTAATGTGGTCATTTTCAAAGAATTCTCCGCTGAGTTGAATGCACTTTGCCCAACGCGTCCGCTAGTCCTGAAACATGTGCTGTAGGCCAACTTTTGACATCTTCTTCAAAACCGCCTCAGCCTTTTTCATGACGGTCTTGGAAGTACCAAAATCCCCCCCCCACCCAGCTTCTTATTCAGGTAGGGAAAGAGATAAAGTTACAGGGAGCTAAGTCTGGGGAGTGTGGAGGATGAAGGAAACATTCGAAGTTCCCTACACACTTCCACTCGCACCATCTTCTGTTCAGGAGTCAGTCAGTAATCTTGAGACCCACTTCGCCACCTCGCACAAACAGGTCTCATGTTCAAGTGATCATGCAGAATCGAAAATGTACTGCTATGGGAAATGTGTAACGTCTGCAAGTCTGTCAATTGTTATTCGTCGGTATCTCGAACAATGGTGCCAACTGTGTTAATCATGTTTCGTTTACTGATGTTACTGGAGCACCTGGGCTGCTTTGCTTTGTTGTTGAAACACGGCCCTCCTTAAATTCCTTGAATCATGAAAGTGGTGTGAATTGTGGCAGAACATCATTACCTACTGCAACGGTCTGTAAGCTTCTATGCTGCAAACGAAAGCAAAACTTCAACACAGCAAATTGCTCTTCACGAATGAACTCCATTTTGTGCGTGGGCGACTAGCGAACTGGCGTAGTTTGCCTGTCTTCTGGGTATATAGGCATGCGTGAGCAAATTTCTGTTTTTGTCCACCAATCAGAGTTGACCGTTTTTCTTATGCAACATCGCTTCTTTAAAAAAACTCTCAATTTCTTTAGAGTCGTCCTTGTATGTAAGTGAGGATTAATTAAATGATTGATATGTAAACAAAACTACAGATAATAGTGCTATTCATCGCCTACTATTTCATGTTGCAAATTAATTTTTTTTTTCCAAACTAATAAAACGATATAAAAATTACAGTACTTTATTTTACAGTGTTGATATAATGTTCTTGAATTTAATATATTTGAGAAAGATTGAATTATCTCCGAACGTTAACACTCCTCCGGGGCGATGTAAGAAACAGCGCGCTCAAAAGCCGTACGCATCTCGGCCGAAAAACACTCGTGATATAAACACAACTGTCAAAGAAAATTTCCGATGTAGCCTTAATGGAATGTTAATCTAACACAAAGAATTATGAGTCAACAAGTATGCAATGGGAACTATTCATGATTTATTTATTAAAAGATGGTTCTTATTTTTATCTCAATGGTGGTCCATACATGGATTTTTATAGAAAGTAGGGACATTATAATTAGGACTGAGACATTATAGCCGATACAGCTAAATATTTATAAGCAGAAAACGCTTCGCTGGGCAAGGATATTAAGACACAAGTATACAGGTGTTTGCTTACAGATCAGTCGAGTAACTTGCTGTATATCGTTAATACAGAAAGCTGAGAAAGAAATGTGTGCTTCCTGCAAACTAAAACTTAATATCTGATTATGGTAAGGATATATTCTTTATTTAAAATAAATTATAATGCTATGTTGCAGTGCTACTGTATGTTAAGAACTCCGGAAATATTTGCACCCTATGTAGAGGGGTCTTAGACAAGCATTTTGAGATAGTAAACCCAAGGTCAAAGGTTTCACACTTACTTAAAGTTTCAAAAGGCTATGCACGTCACTGTCTGTGTTTACCGACTAATTTCAGTTCGCGCAAACGCCAATCAACAGATTGGAATTTTATTACGGAATATTTCTCTGTAAATCTCAGCAACTCTTACAGCACAGCCTCTTGCTTCTCTATACATCAGTTGCATGTTAGCAAGTTCAGAAAAACATAACCACCTTCAATTTCTTCAATTCGTAATTTGTTAAAATGTTTTATTTATTGTCGCTTTGACTGCGACGTCTGTAGATTGGACATGAACACTGCAAGTCTGTAGAAATGAATGAAATGAATTTAAGGGCGCAAATGAGCTCGGAGTCCTTGGCGCCTTAAAGCTATCTGGCATTTACCTCCTCAAGGTAAGGGAAAAAAACATCTTAGCCAGACAGCTTGACTTAACAGGGATTCAAGCCCAGCACCTCCGGATTAGTAATCGCAAACGCTACCATTAGACCACGGAGACGGTCAACTTGATAAGTTGATTGCAAAACAAACAATTGTTGCGTGAAATAATTTATTGATATCTCGCAACACTAGAAAGATTGTAAAATCGCAACTTTGTTTCTAGCAATCGAATTCCTACCAGCCACCAATGGCATGGTGTGTTTAGCTAAATTGTGATAACAGTTTTCATTGCTTATTAACAGCCAAATTTATTTGGATTGTTAGGAAGGCGTGAAGCCATTTTAATACAACTTTAACACTAGCTTTAGCATGAATTTCTTAGTATCAAGTTGCAGTAATTCAATAGACCATACTTTCGATATTTTTCGTCTATAACCCTAAATTCTCTATCTCAAATTACATACCGAACACTCCCTCTATATGCATTGAAAATATTTTGGTTTTACATTAAAGTCTGCTCACGACAAGGCATATAATGAAAAATGCATGTAAGAACAAATTAATCGCCAAGGGCGATTGTATTAGAAACTTAAATAAAATATGTTATGAAGATGTGTGTAGACTCTTTATCTCTGCATAAACTCCACTGACAAATACAAAATATAAAGAATTTTAGAGAAGTATAATGAAAAACTTCTGTATCACACTACATTATGAAGATAATGAATCAGGAAAATTTATAAATGCATTGGTGACATTACAATTGAACTATAAAACCACAAAACATGGGTTTTATTCAATGAAATCACCAACATTGGTGGAAAACATGTGGTCAATGTGATTGTTGGAGCTCTGGATTATGAACTATACCTTCTTTTGTTAATGTGGCGCACATTTGTACCATGGTGGGGAATTTTCAAAATGTCATGGTATTATTGTGGGCATCTGGTATACAGCATGACCAGTATTTCTATTGTTGTATATGTGTTAAAAGAAGAAACATACCTGAAAGGAACATACATGTCACTTCTCTAACCCCTGCCTGCCTTATAATTGCAGAGAAAGTGAGACGCGAGTTTCTAGCAATAGACAATAGACGGTTACGAATGTCAAAAAAGCCAGCTGGTGTTACAATATTCTGGAACAGGTGCTCTGGAGTGCCTTCTGTTTTAATGCAATGGAAATTCTGGCTGTAGGCTTAAAAATGCTTGTAGCGTTAAAAAGGCAATTCAAATTTTACAAATAATTAAATATTGATAAAATATATCTACGCACAAAATATTAACTGCTCTTGCGAACAAAAAGGATGTGAAAACATGTTTTAAATGTTCCATTTAGTAAGCACGGAGCTAATTTCGTGACAATAGTTGAACAGTCTTTTTCCATGCAATCACTTACCTTCTTTATACTTCGCCCATTACCTGCTATGCGCAGCCAGGGCCCTGTTCCGCTAAAGCATATTCTAATACATTACAAGTGTATGGACATGTAACCTATAGTTATTAATAAAATTTTGTTCCACAAAGGTTTCTGCTACTCTTGTACTTTACAATTCCGTACTTACAAATGAACGAGTGATTTTTCGCTGTTCTGTTTCAAAGTAGTAGTATTATTAATCGGGCACTGGTAATTTGTATAAATTTCTCCACAAGTATAGGAACATTGGTAACTTCAAGTTCTAGCAAAACATTTATTATCTTTTTAATGATTTTGGGAGTCAGTTGACATAAATGTGCTAAGCATTAGCGAAAGTGATGACAATGATGAGTAGGAATATGAATAAAGAAATAAATAAATATTTATTTACAATGACAAAAGTTAGGTTAAGTACAAATAAAGTACGGCTTATGATTGATATTGGTGTTTTCTGTTTCAAATCATATTTGAGATCAGCATCTTAGTTAATGTATTTTTAAGGTTCTTGCTACATGCTACGAAATTTTTCATTCTCTTTTGAAATATTCTCTTTTGACACAATTTTCCATTTTTTTGATTTCAATGAGAATGTAATTGTCAATCAATATAAACAAATAAATATATTTAAATGATCAAATGGAATAATAAAATAAATGACCGAAAGCAATTGGGAAGCAATTGGATTCTCCTGTCATCTCTCAACGACTGAAATTGATGCTTCTAAATGTAGTGGTATGAGAGCGTCGTCTCAAAGTAGATTATTACACTTGAATATTGACAAATGCATAATAAAGTATTTAAATTATTATTATATCTGAGAAAAATACAAGACCGTTTAGCATGAATGACAATAACATTAAAATTTTCTAAGGAGTGGACATAATCTAATTCAAGGTATGGCAAACAGCTGTTCCTCCATCTAGTTCTTATGTGACGTCACTTGTAACTTTTTACTAATACTTTACAAGTGTTGCACTTCTTTCGTGGAACAGAACGTTACAAGACCATGCTTCACAAGGAACTGTTCTAATAAACTAATATGTATTAGACCATACTTTTGTGGAATAGAGTCCAGCTGATATGGCACTGTTTGTGCGTAAGGTGGCGGAGTAGAGAGGCTAGTTTAAGCTTTAATTTCACATTCTTTTTATTGGTATGAGCAGTTATGTAAAGTTAGAGACAGGTTTGGAGGTGAGCTTCCGGACAGTTCCCAGGTAGAAAACAATCAACTTTGTGAAACTATTGCAGCATCAAGAAATGTTTAAATTTTATGTCATAGCGATAATATGCCGTTTTTCATTTACTAGGTATAGTATGTATGATATACAAGGATAAACAAATTTTCTTTAAGACATAAAGAAAATTATGTCCATTGAAAAGAGTGCAACTATCTCCAAGGAAGAGCGCAAGAAACTGAACACTCAGTTGTACTTATAAATGAAAATATCCTCCTCAAACTAAAGAAGTATTGGATTATGACCTAAACGACTATAACCACGTGAAAACAGAGAAAGAAACGCCATACACATTCATTATTGTACATAATGCCAGGTGATTAGAGAATGTGTCCTTGCTGCAACGAATAACAAGATTAAAGCCATAGTGAGACATTTGCCCTTTTATTGTGATTTAGAGTGCCTGCGCAGAATTTATACTATTCACTATTCTTATCACGATATTGTTTAAGAGAAGGCAGATTTTTACTGCCTTGTTACGGAATTCCGTGCATTAAAAAGTTTAACATATATACAAACAATTGTGAAAAGAACATATCTTTAAGCGAATTATATTTATTCTGTTTGTTTTCATATTAAAACACCCTCAAAACAATAGCCAGGCAGTGTTTTTCCACAGAAAAGAAGTTGAAATAATTTAGATTTTAAAAACCAAAGAGATACTGAAACGTCAAGTATTACTGCTTAATTTTAAATACAATTTTCAATCTAATTCTTTGACAATATATTGCTATAGTGTATTCAGTGTTGCTCCTTGACCTTCTATTGTTTTTCTTTCAGTTACAAAAAGGTTATTAGCTGGGGGGGAACATTTGCGTTATTACGACTGTAAACTGTAAAAATACCTATAGTATTGGTCATATTTGAAAAGATATTTATACTGTAAATCTAATCTATGATATTTTCTTTCTATCTCGGTAAATTTAGGCATGTTCTAAAAAGCATAAAGCTAGGTGTAATCAACTGCATGTAGTAAAGCGTAAAAATACACATAAATTGGGAAGCGCAAAATCTATGAATTTTCATGTAGTTACCAGTATACGAAAAATAACAAAATTGATTTAAAAAATCTTCCGATAGTTGCCAAGAAATTATATATATCGAGCGAATGTATACTTAAATATTTAGAAAACGATCAAGACTCTGCAATAAGAGAACAAATCAAAAGGCTGAACTGTTTATATTATAAAAAATAACACTCTTTTATTTCACCATTTTTTGTAATGTGCTTAGTGCAAATTGGCAGAATACGTTGAACCTTGTGAATATTACTATTGTAGTTTTTGCTGGTATATCTTAAATAAAGGAAAGACCTGTTTCTTTGTAACGACATTTTTAACAGTAGCATTAAATAATGTATATACAATCAATGTAGTTACTTCATTTATGAATTTATCTCGTCGTTACCTTGTACAAATGTTTTATATTATTAAATACTGAATTCTCTTTGCCTAAGGGTTCGGAAGCAATCAATGTTTGAAACGTTATCAATTCAATTTGTTTTAGTATAACTAAAGATTGTCACAAAGGTACAAAGATGTTAAACAAGAATTATCCAAAATATGGGTGCTCAAGCATTGCAAAATGTTTTAACAATACAAAATAATGATAATAATTGTTACAGAATTTGTATTCTATTTCAGATTATAGCTAAAAAATGTATTACATAGGTAGTGAAACTTTTAACGTTCTCGTTAATTAAATGAAAAAAAAAAAATTAAATCGTTCAATTTCTAATATAAGAAGAAAATATAATCATTTCCATTCATTTTAATATTTAATGTTAAACGTAATGACGAATATATAATGGGTATTACTTGTAAAAACATTTTAACCAAGAAAATAAAATGTACGTGTAATATCTATTCAAAGGTTGTATTTCATTTTAAAGTATTGTTTGTTAAATTACAGTAGTTAATTTAATGTGTAATTCCATCAATATGTTACTTTAACTATATTATAAAATAAGAATGGAAAATATTTTTGCATCACCAATTAATGCACATTTAAAGTATATTTATATAAATTAATGGACACATAAAATACCTCAAGAAAACTTCCAGCTGTGGTCTTCAAACATGATTTTGGTATCCATGCTTGGTAAAATAATTTATAGCGCAAGGAAAAGTGATGCACAAATATTTTCATAAGTTTAAGTGTTTATCACAATCAATATTTCATCATTAAAACATTATACATAAGGCTCAAGATAATAATGATTATAAATATATGCATTCTTTTCAGTTCAGAGTGTGAAATCTTAAAGCTTAGATTTAAATAAGTAACGTATTTTAAATACATGTTTTTCTCTACGTAGTACTTTATAAATTGTAAACATTTCTCCATTGTTTCACGATACTTAATTAATGAAAATCTTATTGAAATGTTCATTCAACGTTTTTATTAGTCTTCCTGATACACAAATTTCCAAAACCAGCTCTTCATCCATCCTCCTTTCACATGTTTTACACTGTTTAGAAAAAGAAATTGCTATAAGCGACAATTAACGCTTAAACTTTTTAATAATGTTATGACTTTACGAGTTAAATAGAAGATTTGAGAGTTCTGCACAAATTCTTTAGTATACAGGTATAACAAGAAGGTATGTCAAAGCTTTGGGGAAACATTCATTGCATATAGAGGGTGTAAATATATTATATGAACATGAGGCCGGAAATACTTTATTTTCTTGTTAGAGCCCTTTGTAGTACTTTTTACTACTAATGTACCACACGCGGTGGACACTGATGATACACGAGATGAAATAATATATTGGGAAAGGATTTTTTTTAAAGAAGGAAACGTTCCAGACCTAAGTTTAAGGTACCTGCCCGGCATTTGCCATTTATAAGACTGAGGAAACCCTGGAAAAAACCTGCCAGGGAGGACAGTCCTGGAGGGATTCGAATCCTAGATCTCCACTCACGAGTCCGCACCTTAACGGCCTCGGCCACCCTTGGCGGTACCAGGGGTTAAATGGGGTAGGGGTGTTATACTCTTAATTCTTAGGTTGACAGTTGTTGTGGTCGTTCTGTACCACGTAGTCCTCTTGTTATGATATTCACTTCATTGCTTTATGTAGCACCGAGCACGTAGTGTCAGTTCTGTGTGTTTACACATCTCGTTCCAGGCAACAATAAAATGAGATATTTGAAAACGCTCATGTGATCTATGGATTAGATGAAGATGTAGAGATCCTTGGTGTTCGTATTCTGCAAGGCTGCCAGACACTACGAGACACTCCAGGGATACATCAGGGCATCAGGAAGTTCATGCGACAACGGGCTGATGGATGTATCCGTGCTAATGGAGGACACATTCACTGATTTTTCCACAATTCTACTATGTGGTACAGGTGTAGAAAAAGAACTCTAACAAGGAAGTAAAGTAATTCCGGCCCTCCCTTTTTAATATAGATTTTATGTATATGTGAGAATGTTTCCCAAAAGTTTTACATGCCTTTTTTTTAACATTCTGTATACTGAAGAAAATATGAAATTGATGCATACTTCACAAAACTAGTCTATAGCCCATGTTATGCAAGTAGATGAAGTAGATGATAGGCATTTCCTGTAATAACTAGGCACTAAAAATTGAACTTAGGCAGACTAAAAGTAGCCTAAGTTTAAAAATAAGCAATATAAGTTTTGGAGATAAATTTTAATCAATAAATGATTCTGCTTGGAAACTGATTGCTGAAAAAAATCATTTTAGTGCTTTTCTATATGTAAGTGCTGTTTCAAACGGTACTGCTTCTCACAGTTTATAAGAAAGGTGACTTTTTTGAAAATATGCCTAGAAGAACCACAGTCGTCTTATGTAGGTGAAGCAACAACTTTTGAGAATGTTACTGCACTTAGTATGTACTTGCACTTAGCTCTTTACAACATACCTGGCAAATTTTGGATCAGCATTAATCCATTGCTTAATACAGGAATGTATTAGATGTTTCTGCTTAGGTTACCATCTTTAACAGGCAACTTGATAATATAAGATTAGTAGAAACTTCACACTATATCTCCCCACAATGTATTGCAACAATACTGCAAATGAACACGAAAACGGATATCTATGTTTTAAAAAAAAACGCACGCTTTCTAAGACGAAACTACTGCTGGGAGCCGGAGAGATGGGCTTTATCTGCCAAGTAAAACATTACACTCTGCACGTGTAGTAACATTTATTCAGTACTTAAAGAGTCGTTCCGTGTCTTTGCGTGAACAACTGCAGAATATTAATAGTAAACAGTTGGGCGTTATCAACACATTACTCTGACTAGCCATCTCTCCAGCTCCCAGCAATAATTATTGAAATGAATGTGTGATTTAAAAATAACAGGCATGAAACATTACTATTTAAAAGCTGATTGTTGGTGGTTGCCCGTATTGCTCAAACAACGTAGTATTACTTGGTAGTACTAGACCACCTGAAGAACAATTTATGCAATTGATACGCAGCATAAACAAAAGTCATAAATGGTCGAATAATTTATTGACATTATTAATGCCTTTTATTTTATAAGAAGTTAACATGAAATAGAATTTTAACTTCAATTCCCATGTTTTACCATACAAAGAAAAGATAGGCGTTTTAGGCAATGCCCGTTTAAATTATAACAATGCTGTGCAGTATAGGTACTACATATAAAAATACTTTCATTTTTTATCTTGGATATATGCACCGAATTGTTTGGAATGCCATCTCAATTTAGTCCCAGTTTCCAAAGAAACTGATTTTACTACTCAATACCTTCAGTGTGCCATCTGTTCAGTGACGCAGGTGGTTACTCTTGGGGCGCATAATCGCATGCGTCATGACAGTTGGTGCAATCAAAGCGATGGTAAATAACAACAAAGAATTGTGTACAAAAGTTGTTTTCGTGTCTGGTAAGGCTTTTCCATACGAGTGAGAAACGAATATGGGAAAGATAATTATATGACGCAATGTTGTGACGTTGTAGGTGTTGGTATCTAAGGTAATGCTGATGATACAATAATCACTATTGCAAAAAGCGAGACAGCAAATTCGAACGAAAATGTCTGATTAAAAAAATGATTTTCCTTCAGGAATGTTAAAGCATTCTTTCTGTTTATGACAGTTTCTGAATTCTCTGTTATCGAGAAGCATGAAATTTAGTACATGTTATATACCTTCATTCCCTTACACAATCGGTAAGTGTATACATTATTGGAAAACGGTTGACCTTAGTCGATCGCGATTTCTAGTAAAACTGCAGTTAAAGTTTCGCTCACGCAGGCAATGGAACTAGTTCAGTCGTGTTTAAGTTGTATTATAGTATATTTGTGTACTTTGAACTGAGATATACGCTAGATAAAAGAACATTTATTTATGACTGTTATTTTCAAAAGAAATCGTACAAGTACTGTAGGAGAAAATCTCCACCGCAAAGTGCAATTTTCAGATTGATGAACAAATTCGAACGTTTTCATTGACAAAACGCCCAGACCAAAAATTGAGTTTTAACAGAGAGAAAGTTGATGAAGAGGCTATCAATTAGAGACTTCTCTTCGAAAGTCTTTAACACGATTAGCTCAGCAAATTGTTGTATTTGTTGGCAGTGCGTATAAAGTCACTCAACTACTGCGTCTTCATTCATAAAAAATTACTGCTGTACCTGAAATAAAACCCATGGAGACGCTAAAATGAAGTCTCCGGGAGGATGATTTGCGGCGAGTGTCTCAAAATATTTCCAGAAGAATTCAGCCCTGTCTCACAGCGGAGGACAAGCATTTCGAGCATCTAATACGATGGTGAGTACGATATTGATTACTATTTACTATCAACAAACAAAAAAGAAGCAAATAATACGCGCTGTAATTTCCCACTAAGCGATATAATTTCCGTCTGCAGTTGGTGAGGCTGATTCAATTTCCAATTGCGTAGCGGAATGAGGTTCCTGGATTACCTTCTAAAGCTAATACGAATTAGGAAAAAAATAATGTAGTGTTGTAAATTTTGTAAATAAACTGAGTTAATATATGACTTTGTAAAGTTCATATTTTTGCATGAGTACAGAAAAGTAAAATTTTCAAGGAAACAGAATTTCTATATAGATACAAAAAATATTGTTTACCAATATGTGTTTACAGATTCTAATTTGTTTCTTAGCATTTTCATAGGGTATCCAAATTAACGATAAGATTCTTTCGGATAAATAAGTAAGAATTTTATTTTTTTTATTTAAGAAGAGTAATATGTTTCCTTTTCTCGCGTACAGTTTCTTTCACTTTGGAAGAGAAGAACAGTTAATTGATTTTGCTCAGCAGATATTCGCTTCAACTCTAGATTTACGACACTATACCGTTACTGTTTATCAGTTATTAGATACATTTGTTACTATTGGCATACTTTTGTTCGTTGTATTATTATCGTCAGAGGAATTATTTAGGGCAGTTGGGGTTCTATATTTTCTATATACCAAATCAAACTAAATATTTTTTCCTTTGTAGAGCGCAACTATTGAAATATTGTTTTGTTGACAGATAAAAATAAATATCAGCAGAAAAGTTATATTGAACTCACCGTGTAATAGAATCTTTTTCAGTTATTAACTAAATTAGAGCCCCATGTAATAATTAATGGTGTGGATTTTCTGATTTTGTGGCTGAGTCAGTTACTGATGCAATAAGCTTCACCTATAGCAGAAACTTCTTATTATAACGTAATTGTATATTTTATCTTTCTAGTATCACAATAACAATGTGTTCAACGTGGTGGCTGTTTTCATTCCACTTCGGCCCAAGTTGTCTCTCGAGTACTCAAATTTCGAAAGGCTATCTGCTCTTTATATATATCCTAAAGTTAAGAATTGGGATTTTTATGAAGAAAATAATTTGATATTGCGTTTAATTCAAAGAAATGCCTTTAGTAACTTAAACTTTTCCATAAATTGTAATTAAGGACATTTTCTTAATAAAAACTGGAAAAGTTTGATTCAATATGTGTAAATATTAAATATGTGATAACCGACACAAAGGAAATTAATTGCATATTCAAAAATGTCTAACTTTTAAGAAAATGCATTTATTTATTGAACTTTTTGCATTGTTTGTAAAGTTTTAAAGTTAAAATTTACTTGACTTATTTATTATTAACTTGTTTATGTTCATCGTTAAAGTTTAAACACAAAACATTGTCCTTTTTTTTTCTTCTCTTTTCTTTTGTCTTTTATTCTTTGTTTTGAATAATATAATGCAATACATCCCCTAATAAAATCAACGTTTAATTTATATCTAGAAAATAAAATAACTGTAGTAATTAAAATTCAGAATAGCTAGACATCTATTATTAATTTCAACATTACACAGGGATGCCCTTGTCCCCTCTTTTTTAACTTATTTATCAACTATCTCATTCGAATTTGAAGAATGAATATGACATTGTTTTTTATAGCAGGAAGTACAGAAGAGAAATAACAAAGAGCTCCTTTTGGAGTGGAATGAATTTAATAGTAAAATTTCTGCTAATAGAGTAAATATTTGGCTTTTAAAGGACCAGTCTTGGTTTTAAAGAAAAAAGTATAAGTGATGGCAAGATTGTGAATAAATAAATATATATTTAGGCTATTTTAAATCAAGATTTGAAAAAAGACAAAGATGACAACAAATAAATAAATTCAAGTGCATATGCAGAACACTTGAAAAAAAAAAAAAAAAAAAAACAAGAAAAGGACTCTCATTGAAAGTCTAAAAATGTGTGATAGTCTCGTTATTCCTTTATGCTCTGAATTTTGAACATTGACAAAAAATAATCAAAATTGAAGCAGTTTAAATGAAGTTCCATAAATATGTAGCGGGATATACGAGTACAGTATTGAATTTAAAAAGTAAAAAGATAGACAAAAACTTTGTATTGTAATTAATTGATAAAATAGTTTAGTAGAGAGTCGATTTTTTGGAACTTGTCAACAGAATGCTAGATTATCCTATGTCAAAAATAATTTTAAATTTTAGATCAATTGGGAGAGAAACGGTCAACATTCATAATAAATGTTGTCTAGAAGCGTTTTAATATTTTAATCCTCCATAAGAAACGGAACGAATCTGTAAGATTCAATACATGAACATCTTTGATAATGATTATGATGATGTTGATGATGATGATTAAGATTGCCATTCCGCGCTCATAGAGTTATAATTTTTATATAACCATTTCCTGAAAAAAGTATTTGGGGAAAACAATTATATAATGTCCAATTTTATAAGAGTTTTATAGTGACTCTTGTGTTCGATGATAATTCTTCTTTTTTCTATAGCGCTACAACCTGAGACCGGGTCATGGCCTGCCCCAGCGACCTTTGCTTCCTTTACCTCCGTTTCACTCCTTCATTGATAAAGGGCAGCATTGCAGGGGGACATGTGATCACCTATCATGCTATGTTTTAGATCAAAGAACGTCACCTCTCCATCAGGCAGCTCCCTAGTTATCCTCATGAGACTAGGTGGACCCCGCTCCGGATCCCCCTAATTTAGAAACATTTCTGAAAAGGTACCGGGAATCGAACTCAGATCCTGCCGGCCAGCAGTCAATCACTAGATCGATGATGGTTGCAGTATGGTAACTACTTGAAGAAGTACACATAATTTCACACAAGATAACCTTTTAACCTTCTTGGGAGATGCTTCAAAGCTGAGTAGAAATGCACTAACGTATTTGTGCGGGTATTAATTGGCACTGCCCATGATCATTGAGCAACTGTTCACTTGCAAGGTGAATTTTGAACTTATATGCGATCGACATGTATATACGAGGGTAGGTCCATAAGTTTCCGGCCTAAACATTTTATTAGGTATGATAAAGACAAAAACTATATTTCACTTTTCAATACAGTTATCCTTTATTGCAATACACTTCTCACATCTTTGAATTAACATTTCAACCCCCCCCCCAAATAGTCAGAAGTCTTGTCCGCAAAATGGGTATAAACAGCACCCATCACTTCGTCACACTTAAATTTCCTTACTCGAAGGTCCTTCTTGAGTTTTGAGAAGAGGAAATAGTCACTGGGATATGGGTTATAGAGTGGATGGTCGATCTCTTTGAAGCCACATTTTTTCATATTTTCCTTTGCAACAAGAGCTGTGTGCAGAGACGCGTTGTCGTGAAGAAGACACACACCACCATTCTGCTCCCTCGCCTTTTCTCTTTGATGGAAGCACGTAGTCTGTGCAGTAGGCCGGCATAGTACTCCCCGTTTACTGTGGTGTTCCTCTCCTTGAAGTCAATGAAGAGTATTCCTTCACAGTCCCAAAAGATTGTGGCCATGATCTTCTTGGTTGACTGAGTGACCTTGGCCTTTAGAGGCGGTGCTTCGCCAGGTTTGCGCCACTCTATTGATTCTCTTTTGGATAAGGGATCATAGTAGAGGATCTTTAACAATGGTTTGCAGAACTTCTCTCTCGTTGCCCCGGCAGAGCTCCTAAAATGCCTCACAACAGATTACTTGTTGCTGCTTTTGGACTGAGGAAAGAAGTCTAGGCACCCATCTTGCCCTAACCTTATTCATGTTTAAATGTTCATGAATAATGCTAAGGACTGTTGTTTTAGAAAGGACCAACCTTGGTGCTATTTCTGTAACTTTGAATCGCCGGTCTTCCATAATTTCTCCTTACACAAGAGCGGTGTTTTCAGGAGTGAGCATCTCCATGGGCCGACCTACACGCTCTTACGGTAGAATATGAGGGGGGTGCTTCCCATATATACCCTCCAATCGCTGTTTATTTCATTTGGAGTAAGTTCTTCTTTGGTGAAGAACTTAATATCAGCTCGAAACCCCATTTTGAACATGCCACAATCTTCTACACATCGCCTTCTTTATGCATCTATATCTGAACAACTGAACACAACGGAGCGGAACTTACAGCTGCAATTATTTATTAAGGCATAAGATATGGCACCAGATAAGGCTTTTATGAGGGGGATAATCCATATCGGCTAGGCTGGAAACCTATGGATCTATCCTCGCAGTTCATTTTGCAATTATTTTATAACAACATTTTTGTTGAGCAGGTTTTGGTGTGATACTCTTCAATGTTTCGCATGAAAAAAGTCGATTCGCGTTCTGCTTTTCACTCGAAGCCATTTTTTTTTAATCTCATTTCTTCTTCTTTTTTTTTTGGCATTAATATCACACCATATCTCATAACCTTGAAACAAGGCTATGGTGAGAGTTTTTTTTAATTTTCTAAAACACATAAACGCACTCTCAAATATCGCTGCTGATTGCTAAAATTAATTTTGACGTCACTACTTAGTGCGTGGTGCCGCGCTCTGCGTCACGCTTTGGTTTAATACATTTTAAAGAATAGTTACATACAACAAAAATATGGAAATCGTATTTTTCGCTTCCAGAATTTGAATAGCGAGTTTAAATTAAAAAAATATCAAAATGAGCTCAACAGTATATGGGATTGTATTTCCATGCCTGGCGCATGTTGTACAGCATTCCAGCCAGAATGTTTAAATTCTATCTCTCTTTGAATACATTTGTTTTGTTGATTACAGCACCATGAATATTCAACATTTACGATTGTCTACGGCAAGTTGTTTTCAAAATCGTTTGCATAATTCCCTCTTTTGAAACCAAACTTAAAGCAGTAACAGCTCTGGTCTAATAAATGACGTCATACTTTATTATTCAGTAACAAAAGAATCTAAGTATCCGCTCTCTAAGCCTTACAACATGTTAAACTTGAAAGCATCTGCAATATTAGGATTATGTATTTTTACCTTCTTTCTGTATTTACATTATGAAATTCATTTTGCTGTTCATTTACTTCAATGCGTTTTTATCCATTTTTCACAAATACCCTTTCGTCTTTTTTTAATCTTATACTGTGATTTCTCTGGAAAATGTTGGCAATACTACCGTAACTTCATATATACCCAAAGTATCCCTTCCGAACTAATTATAATTCTGCATATACAGCTTCCCAAAAGTTAATGTATTTATTATATGGAGTGACGAAAGAGGGCAAAATGAGTATTTTATCTGATAACAGATTCATTGTTGTGCCGTTAGTCCATTAGATAGTGCTAGAGATCGGGAATCGGAACCTCATTTTCAATAATCACACCACGCCAAGAGAGTAATGTAAGCAGTTCTTGAACTTCAGGTAAAGAAAATTTTTGTTTGCCGTGTAAATGCATTGTATTTGAAACTCGAACGCATCTGTTGTATTATTGCCATGTGTGCTAATTATAAATGTTAAAACATTCAATTCGACTAAAATACAAAAATGAAAATTAAATGTAATAAGTAGGGAAAAAATGTAAAGAAGACTATAACATTTTAGTATAAATTATAATGAAAAATATCTTAGTAATATAACTCATAAAATATAACATGAAAAAAAAATGGTAGAAATCGTATGGTATTCAAGGAAACGCATGTTTTCTTAAATTAAGAAGACAATTGGCCCGGATTGTAGAAACTAGAAGTACCAACATGGATGCTTACTACTACATTTTCGGATTTTCTCATGAGGCAGAAAACTTGCAAATGCGCAAGTCACCGTCACATCGCATACAGCATCCGCCCACCTCGCCCTGGTACTTTTGATCCTATAAAAAGCAGAAATAACGTTAAGCATTGGCGAAACCATGGGAAAAAAAAAAAAAAAAACAAAAACAAAGTTAGAATGGCTGGCTTGAGGAATGCGAGTTCCAAACATTACCGCCTGACACCCCGTTCGGTGAAGTGCGTACTTTATACTAAAAGCTTTTAAATAAAATAGTGTTTTTCTAAATAGATAATGTCTAGTAATTCGCTTGCTCTTACTAGCGTACTGGCATTTCTTAAGCGAGCACCTTTTATCACATCTTTAAAAACGAATATCCTAGAATGTCACCGCAACATTGTTGATAGTGGATTCAAATTCTCTTATCACAAAAAATGACATTTTATCTTACTAGGCTTTCATTTTATATGATGCACATTATTAACTAAAACAATGAAGTAAATCAAATAAAGGAAACAGGCTAAAATGACCGCGAAATTAAATCAAGCATAAAAATACATGAGAATAATAATATACTTTGCAAAATCTGAGAAAAGACACAAAATCTAAAAACGTACATATAAAACTTGCCTTGCGCGAACTTGTGAGCGAAAGGTCTGAGGTTCGAATTCCGCCAGGATCGTCTTTCTTGACTGAGGTTTTTTCAAGGTTTTCTTCAGTCCTCATAAATGGCAAATGCCGTGGAAGAACCCTAAACTTAGGCCTGGAACGCTTCCTTCCTTAAAAAAAAATCTTTTTCCAATATATAATTTCATCCCATGTATCATCAGTGTCACCGCCTGTGCTACTCAGCAGCAAAAACGGACTTTAAACACTATTCAAAAAAAAAAAAAAAAAACGTTGGAATATCACGTCCGGTGTGCATAAGGAAAGAAAACACTATGGAAAAAAAATGTCTCGATAACCCGGGTTAGCCAATATAAAAAAGTTTCCTTTCAAACAAATAATAGTTCTGAAAGATAATAATTGTTTCTGGAATAAGACATTGTACCAAACCAATAGCAAAATGCTCGCCTTCAAAAATCTTCAGCATTAGGCCAAACCTTGTATATTTGGTAGCGATGCTGCAGTTCCATATACAAGATGGTTGGTATTTACTTACTTTTAAGCTGGAGCACCATTGCCGACTCTTGCATTTCGAGCACTGGGAGTACGATTAGTATACTAAAACGTGTAGTGGAAAGACAGATTTGCGCTGCTCAGGTAATAATACAGTCTTGTAGAGAATAGGAAGCAGCATTTTTATTTATAATTTAAAGAAATGAATGAGGGATGCTTTTAGTGCGTCTTTTTTTTGTTTTTGTTTTTTTTTTTCTTTTTTAATGCAGAGTGTGTCACTTTAGAAGAAAAGACTTTCATAAGAAAATAAAGCATAAGAATTTTCATTTATGTATTTCTTACTCGTATTTCCATACTTATATTATAATGAATTATAGTACATTTTGGTAAAGTGCCAAAAAAAATCTTCGCTTTCTTGGTGCACTTTCAGACAAAAGGGCTTTATAACACCATCAGCACTAAGTAACGTTTCTTCCGGTGTATTTTTGCAGAAAAGATTTGAAAGCAGTATGTTCTAGCGTATGAAAAGAAATATCAAAGCACTTCGTTCTTTCACAAAGATCTTTAAAACCGGACCGTATATTTGAATCTCATTATGTAGTTAATGTTTTCTCATCATTTACACCAAATAATGGTACACTTTTTAATATGTTGTTTGGAGTTACGAAAAATCTTGATGAAAATCCCTTTAAACTCTATATGACACAGTTTACAAAATGTTAAGCTCCTTTTGTGGTGAAATACTTACTCCCAAATTCTTCAAAAAGTACAAGCTGCCTATATGTGTTTATTTTTTGTCATGCCTGGTCGTTTTCTTTACAGTTGTGTTCTGCTTAGAGGCGGCTGAATGACAATTTTTAAATTTAATGCAGGATTTTGCTGACAAGGCATCACAGGAGATCTACACTGGGGAAATATGGGGCGAAATGATTATTTGAGAAATACTCCTTTTTGTTAGAAGGAAGTGTGCTAGATCTAAGTTTACGGTACCTCGGTATTTGTCATTTATGAAGATTGGGGAAATCTAAAAAACTTCATTCAGGGAGGTCGGTCCTGACGGAAATAGAACCCCAAACACTCGCTCATGAGCTTGTGCCTCTGATTGGTCTACGGCGCTACAGATGAAGTATCACGTTGTACTGCCTGACGGTTGCAGAACATCTTTTGAGTGGCATTGCAGTCCGAGCTTTATTTATTTTATGTTATTATACAATGTTTCTCCCACACGACACCCACCAACCTGAGGAGATCTAACGTAGCACTCTCCCAAAAGACAAAGTGCTTATTCCGCCGTCTTACTTCATAAAACCTTGTGTCAGGCTACCAAAATCTGTTACATAGCGTTGTAAAAGTCCCATGCATCTAATGAATGGAATAAACTGTTATATTCGTGCATGTTGGCGTTAGCAGATCAATGAGCATCCTATTGTTGCATATCACGCTATAGTTCACCAACATACCTAGCCATTCCTCTCGCGTAAGCATTTGGGAACCAGTTTCTTAAGTTTGTTTGCACATTTTTCAGACGTCAACCTATAGCTTTTGTATCTCTTCACAGAAGTTTCCAAGTATCTGAAAATGTTTCATAGTTGCGACAAGTACTCGCCGTTCAGAAAGGTCATGATTTAATTTTCGCACTGTAAACTTAGTTTGGAAACATTTTGTATGCAGCCTTCAAACATGATACATGGGGGCGTTCTGAAAGATCTCTGCCTGACTCAGAGATCTCATGAAGATGGCCAAAAAAATAGAAGACAGTTGTTAAGTATCATCATTTAAATGGCGCGGTGTAAAGTTTCAGACGCGTAAGTGCAGTCACTTGTTTGTGACGATCTTGTAAACAAACAAGTTAACGTTTTCTATAAAATGAATAAAACTGGAACGCAAGTTGTGACAAAATAGTTCATTTTGAAGTGTTTAACCCCAACGAAATTGCAAAGGGAATTAGATTCTACATTAAACGATTCTTCCCCTTCGTTTTCGATAGTTAAAAAAGTGGGCTGCTGAATTTAAGCATGGTCTACATCCAATTAAGGTGATGAGCGCTCAGAGCGTCCCAAAACTGCTACGATCTACGAAGCTGTGACAAAAATTCCCAATGCCGTACTCAATGATTATCGATTGAAGATACGCGAGTTGACTGAAATTGCAAAAACCTCGATGGGCCGTGTCCACTACATTTTACGCGAAATTTTGGGTACGAGCAAGCTTTCCTCTCGATGGATGCCGCGTTTGTTAACAATGGATTGAAAAGACATTCGAATGAATGTTTCGCAAGAGAGTTTAGACTTGTCAGTGAGTTTCCTCAACGTTTCGTAACAGTAGATGAAATATGAATTCATACTACGCGCCAGAGACTAAGGACTAGTCCAAACAGATGAAAGTGCTCCAAAGAAAGCAAAAGCGGAAAATGTTTTCTGGGATTCTCATAGTATAATTCTTATAGGTTAATTCCAGAAGGGCAGAACTGGGGAATATTGCGTTTCGCTACAGGGCCAACTAAAGGATTCTATTCAGGCTAAACGCCCACACCTTGCGAAAAAAGAAAATTCTCTTTCATCACAATAATGTGCCTTCACACTCTTTTGTTGCTGCAAAACTGCATTATCTTCTCTTTTAAGTGTTTCTATATCCGCCATATGCACCTGATTTGGTTCCCAGCGGAAACTTTTAGTTCCTAAAGCTGAAGAAATGGCTGCATGGACGTATATTGCATCAAATGATGAGGCAGAGAGCTTACTTGTCACTATTAGACAAATCTTATTTTACTGAGAAGTATTAAAAAGTTGGAAAGTCGTTGGACTAAATATATTGATTTACATGATGATCATGTTAAAAAAAAGTCTCCTAAATCTTGCGTTTTCTTTGTCAGGCCGAACTTGTTGCATGAACCACATATTAAAATGTAGCACAAAACATAATATTCTTCTACAATAATTGATAGCAGAGTAACAGATACATTACATTTGGTTGGTAGGCATTGCGCTTGCGCTGTGGATATTCGACATGAATACATTTGCTTCATAAGTGACATTACCTAAACAATGTTTTTCTGCTAGCACTTTGTTCTAGTTATTTATGCCATACATTGTTTGGTACCATAATGATTCATGACAGTAGATGTTGAACATCAAGAAAACTAAGAAAAATTCGCATTCTTCATAAAAGCAAACATCTAGCTCTTTTAGCTTGTGCTATCAACCTAGATCACTGGCGCCAATAGGCGACCTTGCACATGTATACGAGCTCAATACTTTTCTGCGGTGGGTGTTGGAAATCAATAGTAAGCATACAAATGCTAAAAAATAACTGCTAGTTCCTGTCTCTTAATAAAATGCATTGAGGATTATGAAGGAACTATATATATTATAAGATTTGAGTGTCCCAGAATCGCCGTATAATTTTTCGGAATAGACCATCCCCATTACACTGTAAGTATTAGAATAAGTAGCAACTCATTTAACAACTGTCATTACCTGAGTATTGAGAAAATTTTGAAAAAGTTATTTAACGCCTGTTTTTCTGCTGAGGCATCATAGGCGGGGGACAATGATGATAAATGAAATGATAAATTGGGAAAGAATTTTTTGTGGAAGGAAACGTTCCAGGCCTAAGTTTCATGAACCTCCCCGGCATTTCCATTTATGAGGACTGAGGAAAACCTGGAAAAACTTCTGTCAGGGAGGACGATCCTGGCGGAATTCGAACCCCAGACCTCCCGCTCACGAGTTCGCACGTTAACGACCTCGGCCACCCGTGACGGTTAAATTATACTTAATGCAGGTAGAAAAGTAGAGAAGAAAATTAATATATATTAATAGATGTGCATCAATTGAATGTTAAATTTGCAGCATATGTTGTAAGGGAAATATTACAGAGAAAATTAAAGCAAAAAATGCACATAACGTCTAATTTTGTTAACACATATGCGTCAACCCTTCCAGTTAAAGTCGATTTGAAGAAAGATTCCAGACCACGGGTAATGTTCAGTTCAAGAAACCTAACAGACGCGTAGGATTCTCACTGAAGACACATTAGATGACATCGATGAATTCCCTCAAAAAGTCACTTAGACATCTTTCAAAAGACAATACTTCTGGTTCTGTGCAAAAAGTTACTAAATTTCTAAAGTTAAAACCATATAAAATAATTATGGCATAGGTGAATACAATCTTACACCTATTTTTTTTTTTAAAGATAATTAAGCCACATTCTTTTTTTTTCAACAGGACTCTACCACAGCTCATACAGCGAATGTTTTGATGAAAGAAATTGAAGCTTGTTTCAGAATGACAGAGTTATTAGTAAGCTATCTTTGAGAAATCGAATTAATATTTGGACGTTTGTTATTCCTCAGTTCCTCTAAGGCGTGTTGCTTTAGCCTGTACATTTTTATTTTTAATGTTTTCCACAGATAATCACAGGTAATTATCGAAGCGCGCCATATAATTCTGTCGTTCAGCACTTTGAGAATTGCCAGCACTATCTGCATGTGCCGTCGCAGAGTGTTGCTATAACAAAAACCAAAATTAATTAATTAAATCACAATTAATTAATTAATTAATTAATCAAGCAAAGCAAAGTGGGTCGCAAAATGATTTGCGCCTGCCTGCTTAATAATTTCCTCAAAAATAATTCAAATGCATATTATTCTTCTGTGATCGCTGTGTGCTATACACTTTTTTTTATCTTTTGTCATCAAGGCATTGTTTATGGAGCAGATGAGGTTGTTTGGATCCCCAGTATGCCCTAACTTATCCATACAAGGGAAACCAAGCTTTCATCGGAAAACAGAATGAGGTTTGGATGAATATTTCCGTCATGCATTTGAGTCAACATCCATTCACAAACTCTTCTCATGGCTGCACGGTCATGGGGCTCAAACTCTTGCATTTTAGTCAATTTATAAATTGTTATGTAGCCCCTTATTCATCGTACAGAAACGAAGGGAATCCCCATTTGCTGGGAAAGATGGCAAAGAGATTTTAGAGTCTTCTCAAGGCAGCACACAGTTATGGTCTTTCTGTGAGCACTATACAGATTCCTTTGTGTCTTATCTTTAACATTCCCCATTACACGAAATATATTAACCTAAATATGAATTGGAGTAAGGACTTAAGCTCCAGCTTGAGAATTTCTCTTCAAATAATATCCGACAACAAGAGCGAAAGTGCGAATGCATGAATCATAAATGAACACCGTTGAGGATTAAAATAATTACGTCTATTATTTTTAATTTGGCGTTTCCTAACAGACTATACGAAATACCGACCTTTAGTGTTCACTCTTGCAAGAGACTGCATA
The DNA here is from genome assembly GCA_030762175.1 of Metallyticus violacea. Classification (NCBI taxonomy): domain Eukaryota; kingdom Metazoa; phylum Arthropoda; class Insecta; order Mantodea; family Metallyticidae; genus Metallyticus; species Metallyticus violacea. The sequence goes on along the minus strand of CM060843.1, from coordinate 88,585,536 downwards.
CCCCACACCGCTTATTTCTTTAGGCTGTTATACCTGCGTCGTTTTCGCATTTGTAGTTAATCCTCCTATCAAATATATTTGCTAAAACACACAGACTGAACTTCAAAGCGGAGGAAGATCATAATATTTGAGAATTTATCTTTAAATAAGTTTTTTCATTGAGCTATTAATTTTTCAGATAATTAGTGTTTTCTTTTAAAAAGTAGCACAATCAACTGCTTGGATTTCTGCGATCATTACAAATTAACAAAATATCGTTTGCAAGGGTGGACGTCGAACGGCACTCTCGGCATAGTAGGAAAGACTGTAAAAATTAAATACGTTATTATGTAAACAGCTTACTTTTCACAACAACTTGCTAAATGCAAACATTAGCACATACATAAAAATGTAATTGAAAGTCCGCAAATCCAAGCTTTTACTATTGTTTGCGTTAGTTGAAAACAACACAGTCCTTTGTGGATAACGGAAACAAATAAAAAATTGAAAAATCAGCGTGAACGCTATGACGACTTAAATAAATTGCTCTAAACATGTACCCTTCCGTGACACACATCCCTTTCTCCAATTTTGTAATACTTTGCCAAGAATGCCTACATTGTTTTATTATTATTATTCCTTTTTTATTTTCCTTTTGCTGTCATAAAAGTATTATTTCGAAAGTTTCCATATCCGAAATTTCAATGGAGTCAAACCAAGCTTCCCAAACACAACAAAGAAAAAAGTAGATTGAATATAAGTTTGGCAATTTTGATGAACATTTTGATTGAATTGATAATTTTACATGAATGAATTTACAAGCTTCTACTAATTAGCATGTAAAAATAACTTAACCATTCTTATTAACAAGAGTGCATCCTCAAGTAGCAGTGGAACCCATTTTAAAGAATCTGAAGATATACAACCTGGTTACCGCTAAGGAAGTATTCATTGAACAAGTAAATTGTCGTTTAAGATTTCAGTTCATAAATTAACAGAATTTTTTTATTAAAATTATTTTGTGGAATTGTGTACGGAATATTGTATCCCCAGATTATGGGAATTAATAACCACATCTCTTGTGAAAGTTGCTTCATCCACTATTAATTTTAGAAAAGGAAAATATGTTCTTAATTGAAGGGATTGTACTGCTTCGGAGTGCAGGATATGGTAGAATCACAATTAGTCCTTAATGCTGTCCATTCCGACAATGCGATCTGCATATTACACCACTATTACTTCTTCCACGATAGTCAAGGATTTTTTTCCTCCGCTGTGCCGCCTTGACCACCTTCTTCGAATTGCGCTTTTACGGTATGAACAAATGTGAATAATAGCCTAAGATGTGACTTTCATTTGTTTATTAAATGCGTGCCACAGCAGTTCCAATTCAATAAATGAGCAGCATTGCAAGATACTTTGAATTATATTGTCAAACTGTTTACAACTGATATTCTTTTATTTCAAAGATAAACATGTTTGTAGTTAGCTGTTATACAGTAATGTATATGATTTCTCCCTTTCTGTATTGTTACGTTCATACAAAAAAGATTACATCTTGCAAGGTTTGTAACTAGAAGACAGAAACTTCTTTCAAAAGATTTGTAAATATGCTGAGAATTAGGTTATTTCCCCTATATTCATAACCAGTTCCAAAATTCATCGGATAAAATGCATTAAAATTAAACAACGTTTATTTTCTCTAAATACCGCTTCAGAAATGTCAAATGATACAACGCTCAAAGCTTTTTTCTTCACTTTATCTCTAAGAATCGTCCTGCATTAAGAAAACCAAATGTGTCCTTTCAACCGAAAAATTGAAAAGCAGATTGAGGCTGTTGTGTGACAGAGAGGGAGAGAAAGATGTAATGGAACAAGAAGAAAATGCAGACGAATGGGATAGAGGTTACAATTTAAGATTCCAACTCACTTTTATCAAATAAGTAAACAAAAGTACGTAATAAAAATATCTGTATATACATAACTAATAGTATCATAGTTGGAAGCTACAAAAAAGTCCGTTATGCAGGAGCTGCGTAAACTAAGCGAGTTCCTCGCGAAGTTGAATAACTTTAATAAAAATGTATATAATACCCAAATTGGTCTTATTAATTAATGAATTGAAATAAGTTATGAATTACTGTGTGGTATTAGGGGAACAAAATTAGAATTCTTGCAAACAATAAGTATTACAAAAGAGAAACCGTAGTTTTAGAATTTTCATTATTATTATTATTATTATTATTATTATTATTATTATTGTTTTTGTTGAGATTAAACCACAAAATTAACGGTATACCAGTATATTATTAATTAAATGAAATATATGATCACTGAAGACATAGCTATACTCTGTGTGTATTTTTAAAAAGTTTTAAATGTAGCCATGTTTATGAACTGGGCCCTTTGTATCATCTTTAAATTCACTAAAATATAGAAAAATAACAGAAAGTTTCGAGTTATATTGCGTATTAAGATTTCCATATGTTTCAATTAAACAAAAACATGTTACTAGATAAAAGCAATTACAATGTACAAAGCAAATATACACATGCAACAATAAACAATCGAAAGTTTCATCGATTTTCATTGACTATGAAATTTAATATAATGTTATTGTAGTAAAAACACGTAATGTAAGCGTTTTCTGAAGGTTATTACAGAGCACTCTTACATACAAATATAATTCTCAAACACACACATTAATATTTCACATGCATCATTATAAATACAGTTTATATGCTGAATTAATTTGTCCTTTTATTTTAATGTAATATAGGGAAAATTAAACGAAAGACCGCTTATTAAACTTCGGTTTTCAAGTATACCCCTACTCCTAATGGTCCAGTTTCCATAATTTTCAGAAACTTTATTTCTTGTTTTATTTAAATGATATCTACCTAATTTATTATAAAGAAACAAATATTGCTATCGCTGGAGCGATTTTTAAATTTTAGGTTTCAGATAACCCCCTCCTAATTGTCTGATTTTACCCATTTTCTGAAACTATTTTTCTCATTTTATTTCAATGGCACATATAGAGTTTCGTTTAAAAAATGCAAAAATGCGGCCGTAGAGCGATTTTTAAATTTCGCTTTAACCCCCACGCTATTTTCAGGTAAAACCCCACTCCTAATAAACTGATTTCCCTGATTTTCAGAAACGTTTTCATATTTTATTTAAATGGTATATGCCAAGTTTAGTTGTGAAAAAATAAATATTGGCAATACTAGGGCGATTTTTAAATTTTGGGTTTCAGGGTAACCTCCACTTCTAATGGCTCGATTTCCCCATATTTCTCGAAACTATATTTTTATATTATGTAAATGGTATATAAGAAGTTACGTTAACAAAAAATAAATTTTAATGCCTCTAGAGCGATTTTTAAATTTTGGGCTTCAGGTAATCCCCTTCCTAATAGCCCGATTTCACTTATTTTTGAAACTATTTTATTTCAATGGCATATACCGATTTTTTTAAAAAAAAAATATTTAAAATTGCAGCCATTAGAGGGTTTTTTAATTTCACTTTAACTCCCACTAGTTTTTCAGGTATACCCTTCCTTCTAATAGCTCAGTTGCCCTGATTTTTTGGGGATTTCCTTTATAAATTTATTTTAAAGAATTCTACCGAGTTTCGTTGAGATAAAACTAAAATTTCGGCCGTTAAAACGATTTTTCAGTTTGTTTTAAAAAAAGTTTCACTTTAGATCAACTCCCACCCTCAATGGTCCAGTTTTGCTGGTTAAAGAACTCGGCGAATCGTTTGTTAACGGATGGTTATATGCCGAATTTCGTTAAGAAAAAACAAAAATTGCGATTGCTGATATTTATTTATCATTTTGTTGCCTTTTTCGGTGCCTAGTAGGTAGGATCGATGAGGATTTGGAAAGTTTATGCAAAACAATATCTGTGGGTATAACTTACATTCCTTCGGACTACCTTTAAAAAAAGTATATGCTTTACGGGTACCGCTGCACGGAATTCGCTAATAAGGATGGCCGAGGTCGCTAAAGCAGGGGTTGGAGAATGCGAATTGTCTATGTTTTTTCCAAGTTTCCTGTCTTTACAATCACTGGATATCAAACTCTCTCCATTCCATAGCAGGTTTGTAAATTGATTTGAAACCCAACGTTGTAAGTAGTGACTTTGATATGTTTCCTTTCACAACTGAAAGTAAATTGAGATTATTTTCTATTTCATTTTAGAGCCTTTCTCACTTTTGGCGCAATGCCTTCCTTCCTTCAAAGGAGACGTTTAGTTTAATAGACACAAAATATAAACGCAGAAGAGTTTGAGAGCTTAGGTTGATCAAAAGTATTATAGAAACAACTTTGGTTGGATGTTTTTGTTATTAATACCTATGTGGATCTCAGTGTGTGGATTGCTGGCCTTGCAGCTTCTTCTCTCGCGGTAAGTTAATGTTCAGTCATCAGGTTCTGGGTTAAAGAGAATGGGGCCATGTTCAAGTCAGTAGTTTCATCCAGTTATATGGAAAAACAATGACTAGCGCAAATTTTTTCTATTAACTGCTGCTTAACCTTTTCAGACGAATCTAAAACTCTTCGGGACATGGTGTCATTGGATAATGGAAGCACTTCAAGTGTTTTGCTGCCTTGTCCCCCGACATTATTTGAACCATTTCTATGGCATTAATGACTCTCGGATCGTGTGAAGTTTTCCCCTCCTTAAGCTATTCTTAAACTGACTTCATAATGATGCCTCCAGAGCCTTGGTGTTAGATCCTGCAAATGAGGTTATTTGTTCTTTCCATGATGACTAATCTCATAGTTTTCTCTGAAAATATTCCAAAGGTTTGTGTTTCAAGTCACCATGCTTGATGTCAAAATGACATTTCAAAAGTGAAGGTTTCATCGAATGATTTGAAAGTATTTAATGACAAGTCGCACACACTGCCTTATTGAAAAGGTTTCCTCTCCATTTCCAAAATATGTTAAACCATATGTTGTTAACTTATATTGTACTTATGTATTACTTCTATTTGGGGCTTTTTGTTGCTTTCTTGTACAAGGATGTCCTCTGTTGGATGCTCAGCATCAGAGTAGCGGCTTCTGGCAGAGTGGATTTATTTACCTCGCTTACCCTCATTTCTCTCTTTGAACTTTTCGAGCAGAGTCCTTTAATTAGTCACTTATCATTGTTCTGGTTTACTTCTTATAAATCTGGTACAAACTACATATTAATCTGACAATTTAACAAATAAACCCTTGTATTCAACAACAATAATGTTGCTCCACTGTTTTCTTAACTGTAAATGCTTCTTGCAGCTAAACAAAAGACAAAATATGTTGTCTAATCAAATATATTCGAATATAGATCTGTCCTTGTCATATGATTAAACCTGAACATGCGTAACATTTCTGTACAGCATCGCACAAAAGTTTTTATGATAATGTAAAATCTATTGTTTCTGTTTAGTTATAGTAGAATTGTCAAATATTTGTTGTTTGTGAAACAAATTTTAACTTATTGGATAAAATGTTTACATACCACAAAGCAGTAGTTCAAGTATGCATACCACAGGTTGCGAACACCTACTTTAGCTTAGTTTTGTTTATATGTTTCAAAAAAAAAGTTTGTAACTGAAATTAATTTCAAAATAAGTTCCTTGAAAAAATTTATTGATCTGTTCTAATTGAACACTTTTTTAAGTCTATGATTATAAATATTACTATTGAGTGTTTCATTTCTATTTTTAGTACTTTCAAAAGTGATTGTGGAAGCATATTTATGCTCGTTTGAACGTGTTTAGCGCGCTCTCTGGGCATGTTTCCTAAAGCCTTTATGCCAGACACGATGGATCAATGTGTGCCACCCAATACGTAGTGGCTGCCATCTCTTGGTAGAATAACACATGTAAACAAGTAGAAGAAGAGTGTTGTATTTACATTATTTTGAGAGGTGTGGTTTTAAGCCGGTAATAGCAACTTCTGTGCAAAATGTCAGCGAGAGGAGGAAAGAAACGGCAGAAAGCAATGACCAAATCGCAAAGGGCGAGTGTCACTTTTCCAGTGGGTCGAATGTACCGGTATCTTAAGATGGGAACGCACCGATTACGCATTGGTGTAGGTTCCCCGGTGTACATGGCAGCCGTGATAGAGTATCTCACAGGTATATACATGCTCATACTTGCTGCTTTTATGGCTCATATAACCAAAAGATTTCAACATTCATATTCAATGAAACGTGTTTATGCTAATTTTAGGGCACCAACGAAACATACTATCCAAAAATTTTTAGTAATAAAGGAATAGCCCACAAAATTGTCAGAGTTTGCAAAATCTGCATATGATATTTTTATTTTCAATCTTTTTCCTCCTTTTTTCAGCGGAAGTTTTGGAACTGGCAGGAAATGCTGCCCGAGACAACAGAAAAGGGCGTATTACTCCAAGGCATATTCTTTTGGCAGTTGCAAATGATGAAGAACTGCACTTGGTAATGCACTAATAATTTTATGCACCTGTTATTTTATTAATTGAATAAAGAAACTCATAAAACATAAATTTAAATAAATAGAAATTAAAATTCCCCTGCTTAGAGTTTTAGCTTTATAGTTATATGAGATAAGAAAGACATTATTGCTTCATTCAGAAATTGAAAATTTCAAGGATATTTCAAATATTGAAACTAGAACATTTTTGAAATTGTTTACTGCTAATAAGTAATTTGCACGTTCATGATCTAGAAAATCTGCAGATTTTGGATAGGAACATTGCAGCACGAAGTAATAGCAGCCAACATTTTATCTTTAACAATCTATGACTAATGATTTGTGTAATATGGTGCTAATTGAAATTCCTAGTCTTTGCAGTTCTGCAGTTCTGCAGACCCTTTGATGTTTCTGCATAGCGCAGATGCTAATGGCAGCATGAAATGTTATCATAGTTGAACCATTATTTTTTGCAGTGAAATGTAAATATGTAGTTTCAAAATATTATACTAATAAATATTTGTAAATGCTACTTCTCAGCTAAAAATTAAATAATCAATGCATGAGATGTTTGTCCAGAGTAACAACAGTTGGAAAGCTACATTTTGTTATTGGATTAATTTTGTGCAATTATTTGCTAATGTATCCATTATAAAATCCCATGGATACTTTTCTGTTAATGTATAGAGTGCAATGTATTGCAAAAACTGATCACTGCTTGTGACATAACTAACCTGGAATAGATAGGTAGCCCTTTCAGGTAAATAGACTCTTGAGACCTATGCTGGTATGCATCTTAAAGGCATTTTACTCATAGTACATATTTATGGATCAATATATATCATGTATTACACTGCTGTGTATATGGTGCAGGACAACTCCAATATTACACTAATATAAACTGTAATATAATAATTAATTGGCACTAATCATTACACAATGTAATGGAGATTCAAATAATATATAATATTTTAAATATTAATTCAGTTCGGAATCAAACACAGAGAAACACCCATTAATGATCTCTTCTGAGTAGAAATGTAAGTGAAACCATAAAGAGTGTTCTAAATTTTCTATTCAGAAGAGATCAAGATATGTTATTAAAAAGCATGTATATCCATAATAGCAATGCTTATTATAAGCAACACTAATGCTTACTCACTACCTAAACTGACAATTATAACATTACAAAAAAAAAATAGAACTTCAGTGAATTCTATTCTCAAAGCCAGCAATAAATATAAATCTGAGAAATGTAACAAAATGGAGTCTATTTTTCAAGCAATTTCTATTACAACTTATACTTTCCTCTTACAGTAACAATCCAGTGTAATCATGAACCAAAATTGAGAACCATATAATTTGCTTTGTAGCATTTCTTCTCAGTGCACAAAATGCCATATTTCTGCTAAACATCAATGGTCAGTGTGGGCTAATATTAAGCCTGTAAGATAACAAATAGTCTTGCTTACATAATTATGACACTAATTACAACACAATCTGCTTTAACAACTCTTTCACTATACAATGTGATGGAGCACTTAGGAAACAGTATTACACGTTTGTCATTTCTCTTGGAATGAAAGCTATCATTGCTTTGCTCATCCATTAATGCTAATGCTAATAATAATTGCTTATTTATAAATCCAGAATCTGTAGTATTTAAATTTGAAGTATGGTTATAGTTTTCAACAGTTCTAAGAAAAAATGCACAAAATTATATAATTGGCAATATTATAATATTGGACGAACCTTAATGACCCTTTTTCCTTGAACTGAGATTACAGTTATCAAGTTGCATATTAATGTTAAATGGATATGATGATCATGGGGAATGAGTATCAGAGTTTGCTCAGGAAAACAACATTGTCACATCTCTGCAATCTCTTTCAGTACAAGAATAATGCTAATAGGGATGAATGTGGAAGTGAGAGTAAATTATTTCTTTTTATTTATTAATTAATACACCCTCAAATACTCTTATTAAAATGCAAATTGAAAAATATTCATAGTTTCTGCTCAATCTTTGACATATGAAAGAAAAGTGGCAACAATGGAAAATTGCCAGATATCTCATGGCATTGTGTTACTTTTTAGGCAAACTCATTGGAATGTGGCCAGGTTATTAAGGTTTGTCTTGCTTTTTATATAACAGCCTCTTGCATTCCTCACGTTAACAGAAAAGTGTGTGTGTGTGTTAGTTAATTCCTTATAATTAAATATTTTATAAAAATATTAAACACTTTTAACTTAAATGAGTAGGAAACAGCTTATTTTAAAATGGAAGTAGTAATTATTAGTAACTGTAATACAGGATGAGGTACTTAAAAGAGGCAACTTGAATAATATGAACCACTTTTAGTAATAGAATAAAATTCTTCATAGTTACTGGGCTTGAAAAGGTACATTTTGTAATACTGTTTTTTTCTTTATAGGTGGAGTTTTTGGGTATATATGAAAGTCAACTTCATTATTTTAAATGGATTGATATGATATGTTTTTTTTTTTATTTATCTTTTAATGCTTGTTTGAAGATACATACTACAGCTGTATTTTGAAGATAATTTAAGATAGTCAAGGTCAGTGGTGAAGAAACATAGTTTGCTTCAAGAAACCAGTTAACTACTTTGTGACACTATTGTGATGTAAGCTTGCTCATCTGCAATCATTGATTGTAAGCAAATATTCAACATGTTTCCTTTGTGCATCTGCTTTCATTCTGCAGTGTGCAGTAGTAGCGATCAGACAACTTCCTTCTAAAGCTATTCAGACCTTCACTGTGCACAATACACAACAGCAGGGAAAGTGTACATGTTTTTTTTTCATTTATAGGAAATGCCACCAAGTTAGAGCAGCAATATGATTGTATTCTGAAAGGTATCCTAATTTTGCCACATATTTGCAATCTATATTTACTTGTGCTCTATGATAGTCCAGATGAAATTGGGCACGTAGTATTTTCAACAAAGAATTGCTTTACATCGTATCAATACTCAAAGTCACCATTTTGAACATGTACTTTCAAGTAAGTCAATCCTTAATGCCATAGTACAATTGGATTCTTCTCCTTCATCTTCCCAGACATGTCATCCATGACTGCAGTGGACATCATCAGTGGTGTGGTAACTGTAATCTTCAAGAGCATATGTTGGACCAGAGCCTTACAGCCAGAAGACACAATTCATATAATTGACACCAGCCATGAAAGTCCACATTCTACAATTCCTTAAATGTTTTGATCTCTTCTTTGATATAAAACATTAGTCATCTAACAAACCCTCATACATATGCATTATATACATCTTCAAACATACTGTTAAAAGTTAAATAATTAAATATATTAACATTTTACTTTCATATCTCCTTGGTTCCTCCCCGTGTGAAGAAGCTATATCTCCCTGGCTCTTCCCTCTATGAAGGACCTAACAATATCACATTATGCCCCTTCAAGCCAAGTACTGTTGTCTGAGGAATTGCTGTATTATTCAGATGGCCTATTTCAGTGTGTGTATATTTCTATAAATCTATAGTGTGCATGTCATAAAGAAGTTCAATTTTTGCAGTTATATCATCGGTTTTAACATACCATTGCTTATAGCCTGAAGTGTGTTGATATCGGTATTTATTCATGTACAATGTATATTTAGTAAAAGACCACAATGAGAAATGCTGAAGTTTTTATTGCAATGAACAGAATATCTGTAATACAGATTTTCAATTTATATATTTATGACTTGCTTGAGCCTTATGACTTTTTTTTTTCTTTCCAGTTATTAAAGTGAATTCTTTAAGCTTGCCTATGAGCAACATTTTGTTAGTATAATAAAGCTAATAAAAGGCCAGTTAACTGATTTATAACAATAATGAAATTAAAAGAAATATAAAAGCAGAAAATGTGTTTTATTATGGTACGAATTTTATGCCCAGATTTAATCTCAGTACTGATGAAGTAAATGCATCTCAAGAACCATTGATTCAAAACTTTACAGAATTTCATCTCTTTAGCAGATATGCTAGAAACTAACCGATTTGAAGTACACATTAACTTTATTTCTCCTTCTGTTTATGAATGTAGAAGTGAATGCAGTACTCACTGTGATGCAATACATCTTTTGAATAATATTTATATAAAGCAGTTGAATGAAGTGTTTTCATAACTTAAACCAAAGATTCAGCATCAAGAGAGAGGATAAACATTTGACAAATTTCTGAATTGTTAAAATGCAATTTGAAGTCAACAGAGGGGAATATATTTTAGATACATTCATAGATGATCTGTTGTAACTCACATACATCAGATTTCAATACTGTTTTCAGCATTGAATCTTCAGATCTGGTTACATCACAGAGGCCTGACTGCACCTGAGGCAGTGGTCAGTGCAGTTAAGCTCAAATGTTAGTTTTGCGATCTAAAAAAACACAATAGAGCTGTTTGTCCAGCAAGGGAGGCAGTCTGCAGGATATGTTATATTAAGGGGCATTATTAGAAGGTATGCAGGCAAAAGTAAACATCTCCTATAACGATCCTCAACTCATTATTTATTTGTATTGTTTTGGTACCCAGATCTGTTGTTGTTGTCTCTAAAAATAGGTCAGAACTTATGGTTTAGTTGGTACTGGAAGTTCAGTAAGTTGATAACGAGAGGACCATAACTACCTACATATAAGACTGCTTGCTGGTAGGGAGATAACCAAATCCATAAGATGCCTTTCTCCCATTGAATCTACTCTTGAAAAACTATCACAGAAGTTGCACCAACATCTATTTCAGTGTAGGCTTTCAAACTAATCTCTCCTACTCCACCCTCAGGAGCAGGGAATGTAGACCTTGTGCCAGCTTGAATATATGAATTTCAACTTAGAGTTTGACAACCCTTCAATGAACATCTGCTCCTCCTTATTTAGAAGACTTGACATTCTACTACATTCACTTTGGGGTGAATGTAATAGAGAGAGCGCTTTTTATTTATCTCTCTGTCTTTTTTGAGCTTCTTTGATTATGAGCAACATTCTATTAGTATAATAAAGCCTAATGTATTAAAAGCCTAATGTATTAATAACAATATCATATATAATTTATTTTTAGGAGTAATAATTATGTTTTATTCTGCTCCTTGGTAGCACTACATTGAATAAATGTTTATAATATTGGTTTGAAATAGTGGGTAAGTTCCAATTAATTCATAAATAGTAAAATTAATTCTATTGATGTTACATTCATGAATTTTGTGTAACAATAATGTAACAATGTAACACACTTATTAAAGTGTTCTCTAAATTCATTTCACAGTTACTGAAAAATGTTACAATTGCATCTGGTGGTGTGCTGCCAAAGATCCATCCTGAGCTGCTGGCTAAGAAAAAGGGTGGAAAGTTTGTGATGGGCAACAATGTGCCATTGACAGTACCATACAAAAAACCCATTGCTACCAAGCCAATCTCTCACCACAAGAAGCCTTCTCCCAACTCAGTGTCTGCAGCCAGTGGCATTAGATCTAAGAAAGCTTCAAGTCCCACCACAGGTTTGTAATGCAAATTCATATTTAAACCATATGATCAACTTATATATATATTTGTTAATTTGAGAGAAAACAGGAGAAAATGAATAATGATGATGTACTAATGCTGGTAGAGGTAGTAGATGTAAAATAAATGTGATTGATACAGTTAATAGAGTTTGTTGCTATTACAAAAACATTTCATTTGCTTAAATTAATCAGGAATTTTTGCTGTCATCGTTGCAATGTTCAAAAGAGGAAAAAATGTGTTACACTCTGACGCCTTGAACTCAAGGGAATTTTTATGGTAGAAATCTTTGAAGTACTCATTTAAATAGGCTGAGTGAGCCTGAGGCATGCTGAATAACACACACTGTAGAAAATCCATCATGTTAAAATTCTCTATACTCCATTAAGTAAATGCCTGCATTTATCACTTGAACTATTCTGTCATTGGTGTCTAAAGCAAAAAAAAAAAAAAATAAATAAATAAATAAAGTTATTCTCATATTGTTTGTTGTTAATGTTAACTCACTTGTATGATCAATGAAAGTTTACATTTGTTCATATACAGATGCAACAAAAATATAGAGATAAACTTTGGGGATAAATTTCTCACTCCAAATCAAGAAAAAAAGTCATATAAACATATGTCCAGAAATGCCTGGTTTGTGAGGTATTATTAAAAGATAACATTCAACATATTTGGAGGCATGACCCAATAACTTAAGTACATTTGTGTGTGGTTAGTCACTTTCTTACATTTGACTTTTGTTGCAATTAAGTTACATTTGAGCTTTTAACCATGGCAGGATATTCATATCATGAGCAGGTAGATATGATTTCTATATAGTCAATGAGGCAAGCACAAAATCCTGAACATGTTAAAAAATGATAAGTACATGAAAAACAGTTCAAGGAGTATCTCCATATAGTCATATGAGATGTACCAAATGCTGTGGCCAATTGGCTTGTGATGATACCAGAATCTTCTTCAATAATCTTAGAATGAGTTTCTCCCGAACAGACATATGAGTGACCTTGGTCTTCCTGGATCTGTAGTTTGTGATTCTATGAATTCTCAGCAACTCCACAATAAACAGCAGGAAAAGTGTTACAACTCAGCGGCCTGCAGCCTGGGAATGCCATGCAGCCCTCATTCATTATTATTATTAGGCCTATGCATAAAAATAATATCTGCCTGCTCATAATTTGAAAATCTTACTGTGGTTAGCTGCTCTAATGTAATGAATTGCAGTAAAGGTCAAATATAAGAAACTGACTAATCATGATAAATGCAAACAAGTGCATGGCAACATATTGCTGTCTAGGGTATAATGTACATCAGCAGATTGACTTGCATCAATAACATTACTTGCTTGGCTGAAAAAGTGAACTATCACTTTAACAAATTTAAGTTGCTGGATCATACCTCAAAACGTGTTAAACTTTTTATTTCATAATACATTATAAACATATTTCCAAAAATATGTTTATATAACTTTTTTTTTCTTGTTTTGGTGTGAGGAACACACCCCGAAAGTTTGTCCCATTATTTTTGTACATCCTATATAGCAGCTAAATGGCCATTTTTCAGTAGCTCGCATTTAAGCAGACTGATGCTTCAGCTAATGATGTGGTTATTGATCAAATGTACTACAGGGAAAACTAAGACAGTCAGAGGATAGCTTTCTAAGTACTGCCTTGGCACCCATAAAGTCACATTAGATAATTAGAATATGTTTTACATTGCCTTTAGAAGTTGCAATTGCCAAGCAAAAAAATGCAAATTTTTTAAAATTACAATTGGTATTAAGGAATTTTCTGTTACCTAAAAAAAATAACTTTAAATGTCAGCAAACTAGTGAATTTATGCCATTCATCATGCTAAAAACCTGTGGCAGTCAGCTTGGAACATTAAATATTTTAGGTTGGCCAAAAAGCATTTGCCTTGAATGCTTTATATATATATATACATATACATGCTTCTTGCTAGCTCAGTTCTCAAATCATAAGTAAGACCTGGTGAGCTCAAATCTCAGTAGACATTTCATTTAAATGTAAGAGGCTGCTGATTGTGTCATTAACATGATCATGATCTTTGATTTACATGCCTAGAAGAGTTTTCTCTGTGAGTAGCCATAAGGGTAAATGCCATGTAACTGGAAGTGCAAATGAACTCCAGATTGTATCATTATAAATTATTTGATTTACCATCCCCAACAATAATGACAGCCAGCAGAATAAGTTTAAATAAATAAATAAATAAAGCCATGAAATATGTTGAAGTTTAATTTCATATCTTATTGCACCTCTAAAGCAAGTCATAATTAGAATTTTTCAATTATGTATCATTCCAAGTTTCTTATATAGATATCAGATTTCATATTGGATTGCATTGTGATCAGCCATTACCCTCATTTAAATTGCTTTGTAATCTTACGTTTGAGCTTATAAATTCATGTAGATACATAAATAAGCAGAAGTGTACAGGAGGATTTCAAAGTTTCCAGTCTGACCAAGTTACAGCTCAATAATTGTAAAAACTTTTGTGCAAGAAATAGACTTAGCTTTGTTTGTTTCAACTATTGCAAAACATTCATGTCTGTAAGTGTCTTGGAGAGAGCCATATGAGTAACTAGAGGTGTATGAACTTTCATAATGTTGAAATTGAGTACTGCCTGATAATATTTTTCAAAGGAACAGCTTACTCCTGCAAAAATTTTAAACCTCTTGGATAAAGTGTATGATGAAGCTTCTGCTTCATATTCAGTGGCAAAAGAAATAAGCTAAATTGATGTCATTAGGATGAGAAAATATTGAAGATGAATCATTCAAGGGCTGCAAACACTGAATTCCATTGCTGATGTTGAAGAGCAGATATTGAGTGACAGGGATTAAAACTGAAAGTAGTTAATGCAATTTTGGTTCTTTCAAAGAAAGTCCACTTTAGAATTCTGCACGAACATCTTCACATGGAAAAGATGGTGCCATGACTCCTCTTGGCAGTTCAAAAACAATATCAATTGTGCTGTGAAAGATTTTTAACTTTGTGTCAAACAGGAAGAAAGTTCTGGAATCAGTTGTGACAGGATAAAACTGTAGTTCTCTATCACAATCCAATCTCAAAAGGGGAGTACATGGAATGGCATAATCTGGTGAGATCAAGGAAGGCTAGAGTTGTCCAGCCTAGAAGAAAGATGTTTGCCACAATTTTCTGAAATTGCAGGGGAATTCTGTTATTGATTTCAAATAGAGAAACAATGTCAACACAGACTACTGCAGCATTGTACATAAACTGTGAGTAGTAATTAAAGAAAAGAGAGGGGGTATGCTGAGCCATGGTGTTCACCTTCTGCAAATGGACATTGTCCAGATTGCAAAGAATGCTGTGAAGAACTGTGGATTCAGCTATCCACCCTATAGCTCAATTCTTATCCAGCAAATATTATCTAAGAATGAAGAGAAACCTATGAGGAAGAAACTTTAAGTATGTGAAGGAAGACATTTTTAGAACATTTTGCAGGCAAAATTTGAGACTGGGTATAGAAATGCTAAATCAGAAAACTGAAAAATGTGTTGAAGTAAGCAGAGACTATTTTGAAAAGGGACATGATTGTTCTCTTCTCTTACCTATAAAAATAAATTAGACTGGAAACTTATGGAACCTACCACATACAAAAGATATCTGATAGTGAGATCATTGATTCAGGAAATACAAAATGTTTGCAGATAAATGCCTTTTAATGATTGAAAAATCCTTTTTTTTTTTTTTTGTACAGATTTGTCAATAGCATGAAATTTCAGATAATATTAGTTTCACCAAATAGAACAAATTCCTAACCATTTAATTTTATTACACATATTTTTGCTAATTCATTTAAATGTATTTTCTTTTCATTGTTCTAATTAGCAGTGAAAGGAGGCAAGGGTAAAGGCAAGACGAAAGACACCTCAGGAAGTAGCACTGCTGCCGGAACAGGTGTCACAATTCTGTCAGAAAAGAAACTCTTTCTTGGTCAAAAAGTAAGTATAATGTATTAATTGATATCATTGTATGATTCATTTGAACTACACACTCTTAAAACTTCACTTACTTTTCATAAATGTATGGAACCGGTTTCGAGAACATTTAGTTCCCATCTTCAGCCAGGCTAAAGTTCAACTCTAGTGAACTGTAGTGTGTAGTTCAACTGAATCATACAATGATATCAATTAATATGATTGGCTTCACTGTGCAAGTTCCAATTTACATTTAAGTAAGTATAATGTAGTTTAACTAACAGTATTCTTAATTGTAAAAAACATAGTAACTACAACGGCTTAATAAAATTCCTTCATTAAAGAAATACTACTCGGAAAAATTTTAACTCTTTTATATTGTAACCTTTATAATGTTTCATCGATTAATAGGTACTAGAAACATTTACATTTAATTTTCACATATACCATGGAAAACAGAATATGAACAAATATACCAGAGGTATGTATATTTTGGTACCTAAGTCTTAGGTGTGAAATCTTACTTCCCAAAATTCCTTTCCCAATTTACCATTTCATTTCCTTCATCATTAGTATCATTAGCAGTGATCTTTGATGTCTCAGTAGTAAAAACTGACATTAAACAGTATTTAAAGAAAAATGTTATCCTCACCAATTTCTTACAAAATAAGAATTAACTAATTAATATTTAAGTTAATTGAGGAAGTTAATTCCCAATTATATCTTTTGCATCTCACCAAACTAAATATACATGATGATTTAAATTGGATTTAAATCATCATAGCCTTCTTAATTATTAAAAAAATCATGATTTAAAAGGTCATGGACACAGCAAAGAATACTGTATATGTTTGCATTTATCACCTTTTGTAAAATACCAGAGTTCTTCATGACAATTACACATCAGAAATGGAGGGAAAGAAGAAAATTTAATGTGTAAATGATGAAGATGATCTATAACAACACACATTCGGTGCACAATTCTTTAGGTCATTGCTCTACTAAATCCACCAAAATCACCTGCTGTTATACATGTACTTCCGATACTCGTAGTGTACATTAATTAGAGAAATGGCTTGATTCCTTAAACAAACAGAATATGCTACTTTCAATTACATTTTATTGTTTATTAAATGTTTGACAGTTCAGATTATCAATTTTCAAAATATGGGAAGACATAACCTCAATGTGTAATTTAACATAACCCACAGCATAAAAATCATGTTTTATGTATTATTACCATGAAATAATGAGAAGACTTTTAGCATTATATAAATATAATACAAAATTCACCTGTCTCATGGGAATTCTTGGCCATCTTCTATACAACTTAAAATATCTAATGCTGAAACTTAACTCAGCAGGAACCACATTTGGAAATTTTTTTCATCCATACTATTAAATAAATCTTGTCTTTTAAAAATTATCCTCGGCCTTCTTGTAATAATGGGATCTTCAAATATCAATTCAACATTTGTCCTGCCATGATGAAAAGTTAATGGAGAACTAACTTGTTAAATGACCAAATGTATGCAAATTAACTTAATTGGAGTTTAATGATTGATCAGCATTCAGTTGTTGATGGTGAGAAGCAACACCTCAATTAAAGAAGAATTAAATAGGAGTTATAGTTAATCAAGCTTGATGAGATGGACCCTTACGCATATCAAGCTTTTACTAACAAAATTGCAAAGCATTGCCCATTGTTGTTCTCAAACTAACAAATGCAATGACTTCAAAAACAAGTCTCCCTTCATAGTCATATGTTAATTTGTTGCAGCTCACAGTGGTACAGGGTGATATCACAAACATAGCTGCAGATGCTCTTGTGCATCCAACCAACACCAGCCTTGCTATGATGGGAGAAGTAGGTCAAGCCTTAGAGAAGAGAGGAGGAAAGGAATTCCTTCAAGAAGTTCATGATCTTCGCTCAAGCCATGGAACTTTGGATTCCACCACTGGTAATTGCTAACTTAAAGCATTCACTTGTTTAAGTAATTGTCATATAATATGTTATATAATTAACTAACTAAGTTAAATTAGCCCATTAGTTAGTTGTAGCATGATATTATACAGAAATCATCTTAATAGACCAAAATATAGTACAGGAAAACTAAGAAAAGACAATAGGGACAAGTTTTTGATTTGCCATTTTCATTTTGTACCAATTACTTATCTGGCTTATAAATGTCCTTCCCTGCAAATGTAACTAAATTATCTGCATTGTTATCATAATTATGAGACATCAATGCCACTGTTTACACTGTATGGTTTAGTTATGCAATGTGAATTGAGAACACAGTTCATGAAAACTGCAGAAATAAATGACACACTTGTAAGGACGGTCATTGCTTAAAGCTAAACATTGTGTAATTTATTTGTTTAATTTTGAAGCTGTTTAAAGTGAAGATATATATATTAATTAATACAATGTCGGTACATTTCTTCTGAGGTTGAGAACGTTGGTTCGCGAAACATATCCTAACTAAAATACAGTAAGTGAAGTATGTAAGAAATGTACCTGCATTGTATTAATTAATTGAGTAATTTTTCTTAAATAGGTGAAAGTTGATCTTAACTGAGCAGCATTTCTTCATGCCATGATCATTAGCGTTTGTGTGTACTGATGTATAACACATATTTTGCATTCTTTCAAAATGTTTTAATTTTTTATATATATATTACATTACATAACAACTTGTCTATTATGACTATGAGCACTTATTTCTAAAACAAAAACTAACTGAAGTTTTTATTGTAATATGTTTAGTACATTAAAATTGTTCTAGATTGAACATTTTTATCTTAGGATAGGATATAATAGTATGGGACAATGGAGGATGATTTGTATCATGGCCACACTAATGGGCATAATAAACCTGCACCCATAAGGGGGGCATTCCTGGAGTAAGGGGTAGCTATATACAGTTATAGGCGAGCCCCTAAAGTGACCAGGGGAAAACCAAGAAATTAGTTAGAATGGCTGAGAAATTTGAGCTCTAGATCTCCTGAATGAAGTTCCAAGCATTACCACGTTAGCCATCCCACTTTTTATATATGATGGTAAATAAAATATTAACTAAGTTTTTTTTTTTTTTTTTTTTTTTTTTTTGTGTGTAATTTATTAAAACCAAACTTTAAAAAAATGGGTTAAATCTATCTCATTTTCCTACATAATCTACAGATTCACAAACCCTTTTATCTCCAGTAGATAGAAAGGTTCTTATCCCATTATCAAAGAAAGAATTGGGATGGGTTTCCAGCCATTTGTGCATAAATATTTCCACATCCTCATTGTTGTCAAATCACCAGCCACCCAATGCACGTTTTAGCAGTTCAAACATATAGTTATCACTAGGCAATAAATCTGGAACTATGGGAGAGTGTTCAATTGCTATGCAGTGAATTTTCTCAAGTTTTTCCCTAATCAAGGCAACCATATGCAGCTGGGTGTTGTTCTATGAGGAGAGGAAATTCGCATAGTGATTGTTTACATCTTTTTCACCAATAAGCAAATTTTGCCTCAACTAAAAACTGGCAGTAATAAGCTGAATTGACTGTTCATTGATCTGAGGAAAATCAATGAACAAAAAACTTGGAAGTCCCAATAAACTGTCAAGATAACCTTTCAAGTTGCTTTGACAGTGGTGAACTCCCTTTTTATCTCCACTTCATGCATGCTTGCTTCTATTCAGAAGATAATGGTGTACCCATATATGGTACAGATTACGGTTTGATGCAGAAAACATTTCTCTTTGATCACCATATTGAGCCAAAAGCCTCTGACACATTCCTGCCCTTGCAGCCTTTTGTTTATCAGTGAGAATTTAAGAACTCCACCTTGCTAGGACTTTTTGGTAGCCCAAGCATCTAAAATGATGGACTGAACACTTTCATAACTTATCCCAACCATAGAATGATTTCAGAAATTGTCAAAATTCAGTCTTATTCTATGAAGTATGAATTTTAGTGGTGTGTGTGTTCCAATCTCGACTCAATTTTTTTAAAATGTTAATATTTGACACCACTGTTAAAAAAGTTCACTATATTTTATACAGGTATGTTTCATACCTTTTATCTTTTTTCTTTTTTTCTTTTTTCTTTTTTCTTTTTTTTTTTTTTTCTTTTTTCTTTTTTTTTTCCAATTTCTATAATGCCTATGAGTTTATGTAGATCATAGTATCAACAATATTATCTAAAAATTATCTGGAATATTAAAAGTAGTTTGTTGTTTCTTTTCTGAAGGGATAAGATTTGCAAATGGGAAACATATGTAGATACCTAGGATTAAGAAACAACATAGTTAGCCACTCTAAAATATTAATAATGGAACTCAGGGCTCTTACTCAAAAACCAGAACATTTTATTTCTCTGAACTTCTAGTGTGGTGAAAGTATATATTATATTCAAATTATTTTTTTATGAATCTAGATATTACATTAATTTTTTTTCATTAAAAGATGGGAAGATGTTATAAAAAGAAAACAGTAAGAAAAGAAATTTGAGATGAATGCTGAAGAATGCTTTTGGGGGGCATGCAATTTATAGAAAGAAAAGCAACACAGCAATGAAAGAATGATGATGATTTTGGCCTTATATCATTACTTTGATGGACAAGCAAAACAGGTTTTTCTTTTTTTAAATACTAAAAGAGTATTGTTTTTTATTCCTCCATTAATAAAAGTGTAAAAAATGTTCAAAATTCTGTAAATATTTTAAGAAAATTTCCTCAAATTATATTTACACTATTCTTTATGATTCTAATAAAGCAATTCTTTATTCATTCATGTATTTTATACATCTTTAATTAACAGTATTTTCTCTCTCAAGAAATATTTTTTTCTTGTTCAAGTAAAGTCTTACAATTAATGAAATTAAAGATAAGTCAGTTCAGAAAAATATTGTTAATCTATATTCTTATGTTCTTATTTTCTCTGCTTTAACAGCGGCTGTGTGTTGTGGTCACAATTTCCCAGCCAAGTGGGTGATCCATGTAAATGGACCATCGTGGAGTGAAGTGGATTCCACAGAAAAACTGGAAAAAACAATGAAGAACTGTTTGACATTAGCAGATCAGAAAAACCTTAAATCTTTGGCCATTCCTGCAATAGGCAGTGGAAGGTAATGTATAATACTTCCTGTATTATGTAACTTTAGTATTTTTTAATATTTTCATTGTGTTTTCAGAATAAATGGTTTTGTTAGTAGTTGTAAGACTGTCTCATATTTTGCACTGGTAAAGATTTGGATTCAAATCCCAGTTTACTTGGGATTACTTGCAGTTATTATAAATAAAAATGATAATCCTGTCATTAAAATGACAATGTTCAACAATATCTCCATATTGCTGCAATATTGGCATTACACACTCTTGTTGATAAACTAAGATGAAGATGATGCAGATTGACAGAATGAGTGAAACTGTAAACTGCAGCATGCAGAGGAAATACATCCACATGCTGCCTTGTCCAATGCAATTTCATTATCGTGCCACTGGGATAAAATTCAGGTCATCTAGTTAAAAGATAAAATAATTTTATTACCTGTATGTGGCATTAAAGTTTATATATATATATAAAACAAACCTGCAAGAATAAGAGCTCTTAAGAAGAAATTCTTTAATTTTGATCAGAAATTAGGGAAAATATTCACAGTATATTTTTATTGCCTGCTAGTGATATTATAGTTTATAGCCCCTTTAATGAAGGAATATTTGGTTGTTTATGTCAATAAAACATATGTTCCCATTGTATTTTTGAAAAGGAGGAGGAACAGTGGTGCTAGAACACTTTGTACCACTCTCTTTTGCCATTTTATTTTTTGTTTAATGAAGACATATTTCTGGCTCTTTACTCCATTATAACATATGTACATACACTCATATAAATCCTTCACTACATAATATGCACTTTGCATTTTTAACAAATGACTTATTTAACAGAATAGTAATGTTGACTGAATTTATCAATGCTTGATTTACCAGTAAAATTTTAAAACAAGAATAAGTTGGTTTATCATGATAGGTTCTTTCTAAAACATAGAAGGAACTTACCATAATTTGTTCCTTACAGTCAAATAAGGGGTTAATTTCCAAAGTTCTTAGAATGATCAACAGATTTCAGCAGCAGTAGTTTTGCCATCTTCCATAGGAGCATTTGTGCATAATTCTTGGATTAGTCATGAATAGCTAGAGCTCTTTTTGCAGTGTAGATGTGTGTATACAGGAAAATGGCAAATATCGAAGATCATGCAGTTATTAAATTCATGGCAAAGAAGAATATGAATGCAACAGAAACTCATAGTTGCACAAATACTCTAGGGAACTCTACAACATCATTTTCAGACTTTTCCTATTGGACCATAAAGTTTAAATGTAGCCATGAAAGCTTGGAAGATGAACCATGCATTGGACAACCAAAATCCATTACGACATCAGAAATTATTGATAGGTTCATGATGTGGTTCTGGAAGTCACATATGAAATTGCTGAAGCTCTGGGCATTTCAGGGTACACAAATTCACATTTTGAGGGAAGAATTGTGCTTGAAAACATTACCTGCGCGACCAGGATCAAAAGTGAATCAAGAGTGCAAATCTCTCAGCAAAGTTTGGTCAGTTTTCAAAAGAGACCCTTTCAACATTGTCAATTTGTGACCATTGATGAAATGTGGGTGCACTACTACACATCTGAAACAAAACAGCAGTCTAAGCAATGAAAGCATCATGATTCTATATGCCAAAGAAGGCCAAGTTTGTGAAATCACCCAAAAAGATATTGGCATTACATTTCTGGGATGCCAAGGGTATGTTGCTAATTGATTTTTTTCCCACTGGAATACTTATCACTAAAGCTTGTTATGTTAGCCTTTTGGATCTATTGAGGATAAAAAATATGGAAGAAAAGGTTGAGTTTATCAAAGAAGAAAGTCATCTTGCATCAAGACAATGCTCACCCTCACATATGCGTAATTGCATTGGCAAAAATCAATGAATTGCAGTACGATTTCCTGCCACTTCTGCCTTTTTCCCTGACTTGGCTCCATCAGACTTCCATATGTTCTCTAAACTAGGAAATTCTAGGTGTGGAAATATTTACCCCCAGTGAAGAGTTAAATCATTAATTCAAGCGCATTTTGCAGGCCTGGAGGAATATGAGTTTTGTGGCAGGATAATGGCTTTGGAACATCGCTGAACAAAGTGCGCTAATGTCAAGGAAGGCGATGTTGAAAAATAAAAATAATTTCAAAAAGTTATGCCATCGTTTTGTACTTCATTCGAATAAACTTTCAAAAGATCCTCATAGAGCATTATTGTCTCTCAGAGTGGAGTACTTTGGTGTCCCATGTATTTATATGGATGTCGTACAATGAACAAAGGAATTTCTGAAAATATTCAAATTATACAGCACACACTCTTTTAGTTAGCATATCTTTTTTACTATGGGATGAACAAAATGCAATAAAATTTCATTCTCTGGATGAAACATTTTAATTATTTAACTGCTATTTTATTTATAACATTAAAATATAGTAATGTTCCATACAAAAACCAACAAAATTGCTGCTTCCTACTGAAATGTAGTTCATGATTTCTTCTCACGTCTTTTATTTATGTCCTCTGTTTGCTTTTCAGTTCACAAAGTTTCTCAAAATTGTTTTCAACCCACCTCTACAGATGAGAGATATTTGCATAAAACTACCACCACTACCACCCTTGCTTTAGCATTGGTAGGCATCATTTCACTGTCTCATCTTCTTCTTAATCTTTGTTTCCAATGTTGAGAGAATTTGTTGCTGTTTGTTCCACAATGAAACCCTCCACACCTCTCTCCTCTACAGTGGCAGCATCATCATCCACATCCAGAAAGTCTTCAGTGGTGCAGTTTGGCTGTGAAGTTTCCTGTGCAGCAGGAAATAGGCTTTCTTCTTCCTCTGCTGATAGCTGACAATTCCAATGTTCTTGAAAAATTCTGCTTTTAGAAAACAGTTTGCAATTGTTCACAGTTGAACAGTTTGCTTCACACCCTTCTAAGATTTTGCAATGAAGTGAAGTGCAGTGCATCCAGGAATGAAACATTAAAGGATGAATAATCGTTTTCACAATCCATCAGGCACACAATTTGCTGCACCAGGCTCTTTCTAGAAAGTGATTTAGTATCACCTTTATATCCATAGGCTGTAGCTTGTACTACAGTTACAAGGCAAAATTTTTAACTGCCCTTTTCTTTAAGGAAATATCAAGGGGATGTGCAGGACAAAAGTCAATCAAAAGAAGGATCTTCCTACCATATTTATTTATTTATTTATTTATTTTTTGTTGTCCAGAGCAGCCAAATGTTGTTGAAAGAGATCGGAAATCTTCCAAGCTTTAGGGTGGGCACTGTAGACAGTAATAATTTTACATTTTGAAGCAACAAGGCTTTTTCAACTTTCCTATTTCAAAAGGGCAGAGCTGCTCAGACATGTCAACATTGACTCCCAACATCATTTTATCCCCTTTGAATGCCAAAGTTTGGTCAGGCAGTACATCCAAAAATAGCTTAGTTTCATCTACATTGAAAATATCCCTGGGTTTGTATTTGCTGGTCAACTCCTGTAATCTTCCATTTATCCATTGATCTAAGTTTCATCACTTACAGCATTGATTTGCCACAAAAATTTTTGTATGTTGTATATCTTTCTCTGAATCAGTCAATCCATACTGAAATTTTGAATGTCAATAATTATGAATACTTTAAGTGTGTTCAACTTAAGAGCACATCATTAATTGCGTCATCATATTTGAAATATGATGCCTATTTTCTTTTCTTGAAATTTGAACCACATTCTGACTACTTGATGCTATGCTTGCTCTGGTTTTCACTATTGTCCTCAGCATAGACACAGAGAGCATTAACTCACTTGCCAATGCAACTTGTATTCCACAAAACAAATAAACTTAAGATTCAGCCTTCTCTTCAATAGTGAAAGATTTCCTTTCTTTTTTCTATCATTGAAAAGTAAATACCAACAATAAAAACAATAACAAAGAAAAAGATTAACAAATAAATAAAAGAAGCAAAAAAGAAGATTGCCGCAAATGACAAGGCTGCTTGGCTGAAACAAATAACAATAACCAAAAAAAAATGTAGCAAATAACAATAGTAAAGTAATGAAACAGTAACAACTGCAAGAACAAAAGCAATTATAAAACTGGAGCTATGATACAAAGAACTTGAAGCAAAATTAATTAAGAACTTTACACCAGTGGAGCTTCCCAAAGTAAAATAACAAACCCTGCAAATGTGAAAGCTGAAGTTCCAGGTTCAAGGTCAGGCAATGGTTACTGGACATATTTCGGCATTAGTTGCAAAGCCATTATGCTTTATTTTTATGTGTGTGTGTGTGTGTGTGTGTCTATGATTGATTTTGTGGTGTAAAAAATTTTGTTAACATAAACTTTAGGATTTTAATACATTAGAACAAGGAAAAACTGAAGGGACCAACAAAAAATGTCATAAACAATGGGAAAATATTGAATACAGGAACTTAAATGCAGTAATACTATATTGGACTATTATATCATGTGTGATGCATTAAATTCAATATATTTGAAAGTATTGGAACATCAGTGATATTATTCAGTTTCATTTCTGAGCACTAACGTGCATCTTAGCTAAACATTGTTTTGAAAAAAAGAATGGAATAACCCTAGAAAATATTATATTTAATTTTATGATATTATTATTATTATTATTATTATTATTATTATTATTAAATCCAAAAGAAATCCTAGAAAAAACAATAATTTATCAATCCTAAGCCCCATTTAATTTGTGTATGTGTGTAAATTACAGTGTTACACAATTTTAATTTGGGCATTGATTGTCTTCCAGGGCAGGGTTCCCAAAACAACAGGCTGCACAAACAATTCTGAAAGCCATCAGCAACTATTTTGTGAATGTGATGTCATCTTCCCTGAAACAGATCTATTTTGTACTGTGTGACATGGAAAGCATTGGCATCTATACAGCAGAGTTAGCAAAACTGGACTCATAGAAATGGTAATGATTTAATGGACTTCTAAGGTAAGCAGCAGGTGCAGGCATAAGCTGCTGGTCATTAGTTGGTAATTCTGTAGTATGCAGAAGTGCATTGTTTACATTTGGCAAGGAGAGATATTTTGTTAGTGTGCTGGTAAGTTCTGTGAAAAAAAGGAAGAAACAAATGTGTTATGGGGCCAGTATAGCATTTTAGTGAGAAAGTTGGTAATGCAGAAAAATGTGTATGGAAGTCATGAAAAAGGCTCTAGCCTATGCTGTTATGAGGCTTATAAAGTCTCTGGTTTTGTAGAACAAAAATTTTTGTGTGTGAAGACATTTTATTGAATTACATTTTTTTTCTTAAAGCAACTAAAATTTTAGAAGATAGAGTTGAAATCACACCAAGAATAATAGACGTTATCAAATAAGAGATACCTATAAACCTGTTTTTAACCACTTTTAATACTGTCTCCAACATTCCATAAATTATCTCTTTGGAAGATGGCTGGAAAGGGTAATTCATCACTTTAAGGAATGATGGAGAATATTGGTTCCCTTTCATTTTGAATGTATTTCAAGCCTAAGTTTTATTTCTTTTATTAAATTTATTTGAGTAGATTGCATTTCTCTAATATATTATAAAATTATAGACTGAAGGTACCAGTATGGTATACCATCATTGATTTATCTTGACATCTTTTTACATTTGAATATTCTTTATTGCTGTGCTGCTGGCTGAATGGCAACTTTGCTGGAATTTAATTAACATATTTCTAGTATGCAATCTGACATACTATAGTTGTAAATGCTGAAATAATTTTATTGTAAAACAGATTTAGTTCTAACATAAATTGCTTAAATTAGTTTTATCATTTTGAATTCTTGATATGACAGTAACAAACTATAATGTCAAGATTAAGCTATTAAATATGAGTTCTAATCATATTTAACTTATTTTATTTTTTTTTGAATTTGCAAAAACAAGAACATTGCTGAAGTTACCTAAAATTTATTGGTACCAAAGGATAGCACTTTTCACTACATAATGTTTTGTAAACAAACAAACATGTAGAGATTAAAAAAAGAATGTTGAGTAATTTAGCTGCTTTATACAAAATTATTCTTAAAGTGTATGCATAAAGTATATTTTAAGCAATTTTAACAAGTCATCCAAAACAAAAGATAAAATGTGGATAAAGAAAACCTGCAATTATGTTGCAGTTTGAATTATTGACTGCCCTGTGTCATGGTCTTGACACTAACGTTATATGTATGAAATTATGGTCATACCTTGGGTGATTTGCAATCTGAGACCTAAGTTATATACCAAATTCCTAAATAAGCATTCTATCATTTTCTATTTCATTCACTTGTGTAGGATCATCAACATAAATTTTAAATTTATTAATTTCTTTTTTTTATTTACCTTTGGTAATGTTCTGTTTTCTCTATTTTTTTTTTCTCTAATTATTTTTGGTTGATAAATGATAATGGTATAATAAATTAATTCCAGTTTAGCAGGCATATCCATATGTGATCTTATATTTTAAAGGTACTCGCTGGTTCACATGGCAGGTTAATTAGCAAAGTGGGGTTTAGAGATGAGATGAGTAACCTTGTAATGAAATGTTCTCATTTTTTCTGCATTTGAAAAGTTGCATTATGAGATATCCCAAGATTGTACTTTTATATGTATAATTTTAATTTTGCACGTTAAAGAAAATGTAAGAGGTATGATCTAAGCCAGTGTAACTATATATTAACAGATTATCAAATTTAATTTCAATAGTTTTATATACTTTACATAAAAATAACAGTAAGTGTCAATTTATCTCCTTTTGCTTTCAGTAGCAATAGATGATATGAGCAAACAGCAGTGATATCTGCTTGTTAATTAAAAATGTTATTAATATGGTTAGTGGATATAAAATGAGTAAAATTAGAAAAAGACTGCCAAAAATGAGTTCTGGGACAGTTGTATTATTGCTAAAAGATTAGTGAATGCTGAAGGTTTAAAAATAATTGAAATGCCATTCCATTCAGCTTCAGCCAACCCAAAAATACACATTCTCAAGCATTCTATTTATTGAATAACCAATATAGAAAGGGTTGCCTATCTAGTCAGAAGCTGGTATGTGATTATAAGATTAAATGTGTATAAAATTATACATTTTGGAAAATGAATCTGTGTAGAGGAGTACTATTTTTTTAAAAATGAAGCAGAATACCTATTTAAAGATTATTGGTTTTACAACTCAATGATATTGATTTTAGCTCATATCATTATAAAATTGTGCTATAAAGTGAAGAAATTCCAAAAGCTGTATTAATTTCTGTACTAAATAGTTTCATTACCAATCAGTTGTTTATTGACTTAAAGTTAATTTAATATGTGGGCATTTTGCAGATGAGTAGTAGAAATCAGTCAACTTAGGAATAAAATTTTCTATGAGTTTAGTTACATAAAATTTATTTAATATTCAGTATTATCATAGAACTATTTGGAGGCCTTTCATGATATACACATTGAGCTTAGTATATTTAGTTGTCCAGCTAAATAATTATACAATATTTTTTTTTAAATTGTACTTACTCATTATTTTATATGCATTTCCAGCTTGCAATCTCAGGTTACAATTGAATTCTCTAACTATAAACTTTCTGATACTTTAATGAAGCCTATAGTTTTAAATACCATAACCTTGAACTTTTTTTAAGAATGTCATTAAATTTTATGCATGTTTTTCCTATTCTGCAATCTGTATCCAATCTGTAATAAATTTAGAAATAGTATAGATCGTCTGCAAGGAATTTATTAATATAATTTTAATCTTCAGGTATTACATCATAATTTCATTATTAAATTTGGAATCAAAATAAAGCACACTTAATGATCTCTTGTGAGATAAATCAATTGAAAACACTCTTCATAGCCCTGCCTACTCAAGATTTAATTAGAACATATTTCAGGGACCTTTACAAAAACTCAGCTGCTATATGACTGTTGGACCATTGGTTGGAGTTGAGTTCATTATTGTCTGAGTTTACTGTGGTGATCTTATGATGAACTTGAATATTAAGCTGTCTACTTCCAGTACAAGGGTCACTTTAAAAGAAAAGTTTTGATAAGGAACAACCAGGAGTTGTGGCAAGCCAATACACATGTTCCTAGTTTAGATAGCAACATGTGCAAGTATGAGCATGCTCCAACAATGTATGGTGTCAGCACAGCTGTATATGTATACTCAAGTGATGCCATGTCAGATGCTAGGATGGATCCCAAGTGAGAGCATTGCTGCACTATGATTTTCTACGACTTTAAAGTAGGTTTAGGGGAGAGAAAATGCCTTGAAAGATTGCATCATGCATTTGGGAATCTTTGTGCTATACGTTCATAATTTATTGATGGTTTTCAGATTTTAGGATATTGATTTGTTTTATTTACGACGCTCTTTAACATCTCAGGTCATCAAATCCCATTAAATTTTGCTCAAATGCTTCTTCTTTCAGGCTTGAAGTTCTTTTTAGTGCCATAAATCTATGACACAGGATCCACAGCTTTACTTCCATTCCAAAGGGAGCTATACTTAGGATTTTCACACCCAAAAAATCCTTTGATTGTGGCTGGAATTAAACTTGCAATCTTGGGTGTAAGAGACAAGTATGGTTACCACTAGACCACCTGGACCGATAGATTTTTGGAGAGGAAGGAATTCCCTTGAAGATGAAGACTGCAGAGACTACAGCAATAGCTGATGAAAATGTGATGAAAGCAAAGCACATGTTGCAGTACATTGTTGCACATATTTTCAGATTCAAGAAGCCCTAACTACTGGATTGGCAGCAATGAAAACAATCCCCAAAGAAAAATATCACATCAGTCATCTGCAGTCTTTGGATATCCTACCATTTAACTGAGCAGAACACCATGAGCAGAAAAAAGCATGCGTGCATTGTTGCCAGGAAATGACAGAAAAAATTTATGGAGGAAGAACCAAAAACATATTTAACATCATAACAAATGATGAAAGCTGGATATACCATTATGATCCAGAAACTAAGTGACAGTCATCGGTCTGGGTCTTCCCAGGAGAGGATCCCCCAACAAAAATGAGGTGAGCGAGAAGTGTTGGCAAGAAGATTGCTCTTTCTTCTGAACTAGTGGTCATATTGTGAAAATTCTACTTGAAGGAAAATAGACTGCCACTGGTAAATGGTACAGCAAAAAATGCCTGCCTCAAATCTTCAGTGGACTGAAAACAAAGCATCCTAAGACTGGTCTGTATGGAGAATCAACCCAATTTCTGCATGAGTCAGGAGTTAAATATTTTTTCTATCCTCCATACGGTCCAGATATGACCATGGGAATTTTTTTCTATTCTCCAAAATAAAAGGAAAAATTTGTGGCCAACGATTTTAATCACCTGAAGCCATGGTAGCTGTGTACAAAGAATGTATTTACACCCTATTCAAAGAAACTCGGCATTCAGCATTTGATGATTTGAATGGATGAAATGTTGTATAAAATGCAATGGAGAATCTTTGAAAAGATCAAAAATTCATTAAAAGTTGCAAGTATTTTGTTCAGTTGATTCTTTTGCAGAAGTTTAGTTCTTTTGGTTTTTGAACAATTTTTAACAACTTGATGTTTTTCATTAATTCATGGTTTTCATTGCAAAAATGCAATGCCACTGTTGATTTTTCTCTTTGCTTATGTTTAACATTTCTCCAATGTTCCTTATACCTGAAACCTATAATTCTCTTTTTTTTACAATATACATTTTTTCACAATCCTGGCAATTAATCTGGTAAATCCCAGATTTTTTTTCTCCTTAGACAAGAAATCTGTTTTGTTTAATTTTAAGAAAATTTTAATGTGTATTGATTTTAGGGTGCCAAGATGATTCTAAGAACAAAAAAGAATTAAGTAGATCACAAACATATCTGTATAATAGAGGCAAATATTTAAAAGAAATAAATATACTACCCAGGAGCCAACCATAAGTTTCCAAAGATTTTTAAAGATTATAACACCATGTTAGCACTCCACCAACATAGCAATGAAAATCTCTGTAAACAAAACAGATTTCATGCCTAAGAAGGTAAAATCCGGATTTAGCAGATTAATTGTCAGGATTGTGAAACAATTTTCATTGTAAAACAACTAGAAATATTGATTTTGGGTTTAAGGAACATTGGAGAAAAAATATATACCAGCTAATAGAAAAATGGCAATACATTTTTGGAAGAAAACTAAGAGATAGTGAAAAGCATCTAGCTGTTAAAGACCATTAAAACCAAAAGAACTGAGCATCTGGGAAAGGATTAACTTAACTAGATATAAGCAACTTTTAATGAATTAGGACATCCCAGAAGCAGATAGTTCAATATTCAAGTTCATCATAAGGTCACCAGGGTCAACTAAAACAATGATCTTAACTCCAACCAATGATCCAACAATCATACAACAACTGGGGATATAAATCTTGAATAAGTGAAGTTAGACATTGTTTTTAAATAGTTTGACTCTCAAAAGATTATTATTACAATTTAATTGTAAAGCAGGAAATATCTTCTGTTTTCAGGGATCTAATCATCAAACATAACATTTTAGATTATCAAGAGCTATCTTATCAAATATCATACATTTTTTTCTTTATAATTGCCTAAGAGCAAATTAAGAACCATATGTTCCAGCAATTCTTAAATGTTGACTATTTCATTAAACTATACTTTTTTTTTCAAATGAGTTTTATTGCAAATGCCAAGCTCATTAAATTTCAATATTTAATGAGCTGTAATTATATTAGTACTCCCAAAATATTTTGTAGGCTTTTATTTTTGCATGCTCCAAATCACATTCACATATGCAAATTTCATCGATATCATGTCTTGAAATAGATCGGTAAAGTTGTAAGAACAAAAAAATTCAGCAAATATTCGTGATTTATCTTTTGGAATGTTAGGATAGAAAACTGAAATTTGAATTCCATCATAAACATTCCTAAAAACACTTTTTTTATTCATATAACTTACCAGGTGCTTAACAGTGACTCTATTGATCACATTTCTGTAATTTTTGTAAACATTGACTTGCATTTTATGCATGCTCATTTGTTTTGTGCTTAACCTTTAGAACATTTCTGGGGGCATCTTCCTTGAAAGTTCATAAAATCATTATCTTTTTCATGGTCAAAAGATAATTATACTAGTAACATTTTAGTATATATCTAAATTTTACACCAATAAAATTACCTCAAAATTTACCAAAAAGTATGTAATAAATAGTTTTGATTTAGGTTGTTTGCATCACCATTCAGGAACCATAATATTAGTTCTGATGCTCCATTTTTCTACAGGAAATAATAAGAAATATATTTCTTGTGATTTATGTGGTTTTTTTCTTCTTCTTTTTTTCCCCCTTATTTGGGAGATTTGTCTAGGAATTGATACACTTTATATGGCTATAGAGCACCATTGTGTTTGTTGATGTTTTGTTATTTGTTTAAGTAAAAAAAATGTTTTATATAAACTACATATATAGCAAAGGAGCTGTGTTTCATGTTAAACTTGGGCAATTGGGCAAAATGTGTATACAGTTATTTATGTGTTAATTTGAGTGAATATTATAGGATTATTGTTTAAAGTATGTGTGAAAACAATGGACATCATAGATAATACTGAGAAGTTCAAACTAAATAGTGGAGAGAAAAGTATTCTTCTGTCAGTTTAAAAGCTGCAAAATTTAATATATATCAGCATAATATGCATTATGCATACATCATTACAATCATCTTCCATTAGCATATTAGTTTAAAAATGGATGTAGTGCTTAGACTCATCCTCTAAAACTAAAATTACATTTGCCATTTAGGTATAAAATGTAATTTAGTGAAAACATCAGTGATGAGCAACTCACAATAGCTGTAATAGTAAAGCAGTGCAAAAAGGGGAGAACATATGCTCACTTTATGATTACTATAGTCCCCTTTACTCCTGCATACATAGCAACATCAAGCCACATAAAATTTTATTGTATGGACTCATTGATATGCAGCAAAATAATGTAGTAACACATTGACAAGATTTGCATACTTAGGTTATTACATTCATTGCAGATTTTGAGCAAATATAAAGTTTATAGGCAATGTAAAAAATAAATTTCCAAGAAATTGAACAATGTTTTACTATTCTGAAGTTCTATAGAAAGACAATTTTATGCCAATCATTTTTAATGTAAAGCAGAGCTTCAATATGGTTTATTCTTGTTATGCAAGCAGTATTCTACAACCGAGTTTAGAAACAAAATCATTATTATGCTGTCATAGAAATATTTAATAAAGAGATGCGAGTGAAAGGAAAGGATCCACCTTGGAGAAGTCAATGTTTGGGTAGGGAAAAAAAACTATTTTTCTGCAAACTGGCTACAGCAAAAGTTGATTAAAATGTACATTCTATGCCTAATATTGGGAGTTACTGTTTCCAAATGTTTTTCTGTGAAAGATGTGTTTATTTACTAAATAATTTGATGCATTCTTTGGCTGGATAATTTTTTTCTCTGAAGCTTTGAAATGTTAAAAAAAAATTGGGTGTATTAAAAGCATATTTAAAAATCTACTGAGAGGTGAAAAGTATAGTAAAGGTTGTTGCATTTTGAGGGAAAAATCAAAGTTTAAGATCAATCCAGACACAAGGAAAAGCATTTGGCACTACAGTACAAAACATGCACCAAAGAAAAATGTCTTATTTATTGTGATGACAGCTTGTAGCAGTATAGAGAAATAGATGCTGATAATATTTATAAACAAGTTTTATGGCTAAAGGAATTTTTTTCTAAATAATATTTCTTTACAAAAAATGACCTGTAGCTTATAGTTATGCTGGAAATATATTGTGCTCATATCCAAACATTTTCATATGTTGTACATTTTGTCCAAAAGAAGTAATCAGAAGAAAATTTGTGTTTGTTGTGAACAAATGTTACAGTGATATGATAATGATCTAAGCCTTTCAAGTCTTTCATTATACATATTAACATACACACATACATGCCATACTTAGGTAAACAGAAACTTTCTTGTGCATTCTGAAAAGGTTTTGTGTTAGTCTTTAATTTATTTCTAAAAATCTTAGAAGTTTCATCATGGTTTAAATACATTGGATAGAAACGTACCAGGAGGTATCATGCCAAGTAATAAGTAAGTATAATCAGGTACATGTACGATGTTCTAGTTTTGTGTGTGTGTTGAATATAACATCCTCTGAAAGCTATCAGCTGTAAAACAAATCCTTTTAAGCATAAAAATTACTGGTTTCAAAACTCCTATATATTTTGATGAATACCTTTGGCACTGCCAGCGTGTGAGTTCTGTATATTTATTAAGAAAATGAGTTTTTTCTACAGTGTTATAGGAAATAACAAAGGCTATTGTTTCTCATTAAATTGCAAATTAAATTTTATTAAAGTGTTGGAGGACTTTTTCCTTCACAAGGAAGTTTGTACTTCGAAACCTGAGCTTTATTTCATGATATGGGGTTTACTAATGCACTCTTGTTTCAGAGAACAGCAAATCAGAATTTGTATATTAAGATGTTAAAAATGAAAAACTTTAAACATCTCTATTGCAGAAGTCACTAATAATAATAATGTGTTTTCAAAGTAAAGCAGAATTTGTCTTTAAGTGAATTAAGTTAATCATATAGAAAAAAGTGATCATAATCATTCATAATGATGAAAAACCATATCTACATTTGTGCATAATTCATTGCACTTTTAAAAGGAATGAAAAACCTTGCATTTATAGAGGTAAGGATATAGGTGTGCAAAAATGTTCTTTTTACATGTTGTTCTGTTAGGGGTTTTTGTTACGGAGTACAAAATTATATGAATTTTTTTATACTTGTTTTCTAGTTCAGTATTAAGTTAAACTATGAACCTTAAGGATCTATCATAACCAAAAATTGAAAATACTAAGTAAAATGCATATGAGTAAGAAGTAAAGCCCATAAAATAAGCTGAAACTTAATGTGGAATATATTACAAAATAATCCCATTAGAATTTAGAAAAGTTATTCGGTATTTATACAGTAATATAAAAATGGTAATCAAAGATAATGGAAGGCAAACAGGGAAAATAATTAAAATGTTAATTGAAACTTGCACAGTGAAGCCAATCACATAATTATATTATTGTATGATTTAGTTGAACTACATACTCTTAATACTTCACTTACTTGTCATAATATATAGAACTGGTTTTGAAAACATTTCGTTCGCATCATCAGCTAGGCTAAATGACAAGTAAGTGAACCATTAAGAGTGTGTTATTCAACTAAATCATACAATAATATCAATTATAGGGAAAATAATAGTAATTGCTAGCTTAAAACAATATTGTAACTTATTCCTTTTAATTTATACTTGGAAAAATTCAAAAATGTCATAAGCAATCATAAGGAATTTATTTGAGACAGAGTAAGGCACTAAATGTGTAGATGATGTACTTTTAATTTTTGACAAAGAAGATAGACTAGAGAAGGCAGTATATAACTTAAATAAAAGTTTATCAAAAGATTAAACCAAAGTAATGGCATTCAAGGAAGATGCTCAATAAGAACTAAGTAACAGAAGATAATAGAAAAAAGTTCACACTTCCAGTGTCTAGGCTGTGATGTAACCTATAAAGAATGAGATATTAATAAAAAAAAATATGCAAGCTTCAGGCAATTTTTCTTATAAGGGATACCTCCAAATCTGAACACTTAAAAATAGGTCAAAAGTAGTTCATCTTACTAATTTGAGGATGCTGAGTTTCTTGAGGTCATAAGAAATTTCCAAGTCAAGAAAACCATTTAGCCTGCAGCACCATCAAAAGTTTAAAAATTCAAAGACACTTGAATAAATGAAATTTTGAATGAATGAATTGAAAAATAGTGCAGTTTTAAAAGTACAATTGTACACAGGCACAATTATATTACAGTAATTCAAAATGGCTTACAGCATGGCATTTCTCCTTTTATACGGGTTGCTAATATGAAGAAATTGTTACTATCGAGTTCTAGACTATTAGCTGTGCTCATTAGACTCGTAGGATGGTGACAAAGAGGAACACATTTTGCATGATGCAATTCCTTATAAAAGAATCACTATAAAGATTATACTGCCAGGGACTATCTACTAAGTTCAATATCTGGATGTGTAATTTTTCCATCAGTATTAAGTTTATTTCAGAACTAGATCAAAACCCAAAAAAAATTGTATGACAGTTGCTTCAACATATAATTGCATCGTATCATTTATAATCATGTGTACCAGTATACCAGTATACCAACCATGATTTTATATGCATGGTAAAGCAGCTGTCTATGAAATTGAGGAGGAGACCTCATTCAGAAATGTAATAGAAATGCGTTTAATTGCTAATGGAAAGACACTGATGATAGTGAATATGCTAAGCTTGCAATTGTAACTTGTTCCAATTTTTCACTTTATTATCATTTTGATTGACATTCCACACCTAAGCAATCGGGAATATATGGTTTGTAAGTACCCCACATCAATAATTTTTGTGTCTATTAAGAACATGTTTGCAATTGTGTTTTCCTTAATAAACAAACCAAAAAAGTCATTGAATTTTTAATTTTAGATGGTCCTGCAGGCTAATTGGCTGAATTGATATGCGAAAGACTATCACCATGAGATGCAGTGCCTTCAAATTATTAAAGTGAATCCAGTTTAATCGGTTTTCAAGCATTCATACCTGGAGGCATTTGATTTTGTACAATTATGGCTCTCCCAGAAACACTTTTATGGAGGTGAAACATGAAAGAAAAAAAGACAAATGCAGGATACAAGCAACAGAAATGAGATTGTTTCACTCAGTGAAGGGTTGCACAAGAGAAAAACATTTAAGGAATGAAAATATAAGAGAGAAACCAGAAATCAAACCACAACTACAGAAGCAATCAGAGGAATGTAGGAAAAGGTGGGAGGGCCATTTATAATGAATGCCTGATGAAAGAATATCAAAAGAAGCTTTAATATAGGGAATATCAATTGACTGGAAGACCCAAAAAGCAATGGACAATAAATGCGAGACCAGAAAAGCTAGTATCTAAACCTTCAGGAAGAAGAAAAGAAAACCTCAAAGATATTCTAGATAGATCTATGATTTGTTGGTGCAAAGTCAATGGAAATAAATTGTTAGATTGCCTTTCCATATAGACAATTTCAATGTGAAATACACTCCATAATAAGGAAATTAAAATAAAAAATATACCTTATAAAGTAGTAAGTAAATATGACTGTTTTAAGATAATGTTTTTTAAGACTAAGTAATTTTGATAATTTACAACATTTTTATACC
Source organism: Metallyticus violacea (assembly GCA_030762175.1). NCBI lineage: Eukaryota > Metazoa > Arthropoda > Insecta > Mantodea > Metallyticidae > Metallyticus > Metallyticus violacea. The sequence goes on along the minus strand of CM060843.1, from coordinate 88,548,220 downwards.
CTATGTATAATAATCATTTACATAGAGCATTGTGATGCTTATTAATAGGGGTATTATTGACTGGCGTAGTAGATAAATAGGGTCATTTATAAACTTTACTTCAGTTTCATACATTTTACACTCATTTTGGTCATTTGGGTTTCTTATCTTTCCTGCAAATGTAGTGCAATTTAAGTGATTAAGCAGTGGATTCTATGGTTAAACTTCATGACATTTTCAGTCTTTTTATGCCATTCACAAAACGTTATATTTTATCAGAATTTAGCATAAACATATGCATGTAAATATACAGGGTGTTAATGAACTACACCAAAATAATTTCAGAGAGTGTAGAGATGTTATATATAAACAATTTGGGATAGAAAACATGGCCTATCTGTTCAAATTTTGAAATTATGGCTTTAAGTTTCTAAAGCGCCAGTACACCACTGCAAAAGCATAAAATGTGATAATAAAGGGAGGTTTCTGAATGTATCATTTTAGTGTCATGGTTATGACATTAGCTTTCGAGTAAGAGTTGAACTTTGTTTCAAGTTTCAAGTTTGAGTTTTATGTCATTTTCTGACTATGGACAATTAATACAGCTTTTAGCCTATGTTTTCAATTGATGTTTCAATTTATACACTTAAATCTTAACATACCAGTTCATATAATTACAATCCTTGTTTCCTAAAGGTAGAATTATGGGTACTCTTAATTAATGGGGTGTCATTTATTCAAAGATTACCTAAAGTTTATTCATAATTCTGTAGTATCCTTATCGCAGCACTTTATATTAAATAAAAACATTAAATAGCATGATAATAACTGAACCACAGCCTGTGGAACATCAGCTTTTGCATTATGCATTATGCCACACAAGCAGTTAAGAGCTTCATATAGAGTAAGCTACATAATGCAAGAAGGCAGTTACTAGATGTTCTGTGCTGCACTGTTAACTGATTAGTTTGAGATTTGAGAAATTTTTATGGCAATAATTGAAAATCCTGATAAGCTGCAGAAAATTTATGTTTATGTGCTCGTTTTAGAGTTTTTTACTGTTTTAAAGACATTCTCTACCAGTTTTTTGCCCAGCTTGGCTGTAATACTGACTTATCAGCATTTGATGCAAAAATATTTAACACTATAATACTGCATTATGTTTAGTTGTGGACCATACATTGCCTCTCTCAAATTCCTTAAATATGACATCTCTACACTTTCTGAAATTATTTCGGTGGAGTTCGTTAACACTCTGTATATAGATCATCTTAGTGCTTCTGCATAATCTTTGAAATTAGTTATTCATGAGCATTGCCTGCAAACAAAGTTCAGTAGCCAACAACACTGATAAAACAAATCCAAGATTTATACATTTAAAAAAATGTATTTAGATAAATAATGAATAACCAGATAGCAGAAGAAGTTGACACATTTAAATAAATGGTTGCAGTCTCCTACAGTTAACTACTTTATAACTATAGAAATAGGGGGATAATATAAATAAAGTTTTTGAGATTTTTCACATAAAACTATTTGTTAGACTCTAGATAGAAAGGCTTAAAAGGAAACACTTTTTAAATTGTATAAAGTTATAACAGCACCCATGCTTACATATGAAACTGAATGCTGGGTACTAAGAACAATTGAATAAGAGAAACAGAAATTTACAAAATGAAATTGTCAGATATGTAACAGGATTATACACTCTTAGAGTAAAAACAAAAGATACAGTAAAGTAAGAAAAAATTTGAAAATTCAAACTATAAAATATATAAAAAATGGAAAGATTATGTGCAAAGAATGCCAGAGAATAAAATGACAACAAAAATAACGAACTATTCATTAAGAGGAAAAAGAACATTGGGTAAACCAAGGAAGCAATGGCAAGAAGAGTTTCAGAATGAATCAATGGATCCAAACTTTGTAGCTGCTGCTGTTTTGCTTGTGAGTAATAAAAATGTTACATACTACTTTTCCTTTCAAGAAACATGTATTTCTGCCATTGAAAAAGTCCAATTTTCTCAGCAGGAAGGGCTTAATGCTGATACTGTAAGTGACCTTTATTGTAGAGGAAGGAGCAATCCCAGCAACTTAATTTGTTCAATGTGGGGGGCCAAACATTAAATTTTTGGTTCCCAATGGGATCTGAAAAGCTTTCCACCGGGTACTTTAGTTTTCCCTACTGTGCATTCTGTCAAGTTCTCCATTATCCTCATTTCCATCATTATTTACCAAAGTGAAATGCAAAGTTTAAAAGTATGTTACACCTCTGCCCTCTGCTGCCTGAGTGCAGCATTCTTATGTTTGATTGACAACTATGTTAGCATTGGACACTACCAGCACTTTATCTGAAAATGTTTATCATTGTTACAAAGAAAACACAGATAATAATGAATATCTATAATCAATCCATAAATAGCATTTTACATCAGAATTATTTCATTCATAGAACGGCTTTTAGGCAGAAACTCAAATTGTGGTATTATATCTTTCCTTTGAGTACCAGTTTTTGATTTATTTAGGTAAGCCTCTTTTGAATGAAGGAAAAAAAAAAATAAAAAACAACTACTGCTTGAAATCTTAATAAACTCTTTCCTAGCTTTTGACAATACCAAAACAGTGATCTAACTCCTGATAGTTCTCTAGAAAAGTATGTGATTTGCAGTTTACGTGCAACAGTGGCGTGTCTTAGCTGTCATTTAACTGCATCACATCCTTTCTTCCACATGACTCCGTATGCAAAATAGGAGCAGCAGTTTTTGGTTCTGGGCATACTCTTATATGTGAGCTATAAAAATACGCTCATGATATGGTTGCAGTGATGATATTGGCAGTATTGTTATGTTTTAAGACACATAATATAGACATTTTACCATCATCTGAAGTATGACAAATTACTACATTATGGGCAATAATGGTTAATATTAATTAGTGACTTAGCTAGTCATAATTCTTATCTTATCTAGAATACCCCAACATTTTCTTCCTGCAATAGCTCAAATTCAATATATATTATATAGAGCATAAATGTAAACTATGTATGTGTGGTACTTTAACAGAGGAGGGTGGAAAAGAAAGAGCTTAACGAAGCCTTCCTCTCAGTTATATAGTAGTGTTAAATGAAGCAGGATATTTTCTATCTTGTGAATGTATATAAAAGTGTGCAATCTGAGTTTTTGGTAAACATACATTGTAATTTTATAAAAAATATTTTTGCATAACTCTGTGACATAAATTTTAAATGTGCACATATGTATCATGTAATCTATTTATATTTCTTGTGCCATCTTATTTCATTGTGAATTACAACAAAGAATTGTATCCCTATTTCTAAGACTTTCATTGCTTGTCAGTTCAATCTGTAATGCAGTATTCATTCTGGCTGCATGGTATAATTTGTGCTGCTTACTTTTAAATTTTATAGATTGATAGATTAAAATCTAAATTAGAGAAAATAAATTTATCAGGTGTACTACATTCGGCATGTATGGACTTGAAGTAACTTTACACTTGCTTTCCTTCTAGCTTATCTCATCATGAAGATTTCTGTAATAGTATTTCCTATAATTATACCTGGATTCGGAATGTGAAAAGGACTTAGGCTAAAATAGAAACAGATAAGCTTGAGAACATGTATATAAGCATTGCTTTGTTTTTATTAACCCTGCAGTGGTGGAGAAATGTCTTAGAGATGCCACATTAGTTTCTTCTCATTATTGCAATAAACCTGCGAACCCAGTATACTAACCTGCCATCCACCATTCAGCCATCAATTCATAAGTAATATGTTAAAACAACAGACTGCTATTCTTCATTCAACCATTAATTTATTGTTACAAAAGTGTGAAAGGCATCTGAGAGATGCTACGAGAGCTTTACTATTACAAAGTAAGCTTGTATTAGATTTTGCAATTATTGCCTTAAAACTAATTAGAATTTTGCACATTATATGGGATTTTGCTACAGCATATTTTTATCATATATTAAGGTTTGAAAATGAGTGGAAGGAAGAGAATATGTAATCTAAAAGACTGGAAAATTGTGCATAGCTTACTAGAGGAAGTGAATAAAGAAGCTGAACTTGATTTGAATGGTGATGAAGTGGAAGATGTTAGAAACAAGAAATGAATGTATAGATACTGAACAAACTTGAAACAATAATGATGAGTGTGGTAAAAATGACAGTTATGAATATTTTCTAGGAGATAAACTGTCTAAATAGTGTAAAACTATCCTATCATGAACTGTATGTAGCAACAAGAAAGATAACCACACACATAAAAACTATATCTGAGTTGCTGATAAAATGGACATAAAATTCTGCTGTTGTGCAAAGTCTGAGAGTTCAGATTGTTTCTTTGTTACCTAAGATTTGACAGTAAAGATACACTCACCCTTACAGCAAGATCAGTCCCAGAGCTGCTATAGCTGCAGTCCCGGGATCTTGCTGTATGGATAAGTTAAAGACACTAGAGAAACCAGAAAAGTGAGTAACTATTCGGCTCCAATTTTCAGACATTTTTTCACTATGTTTGTGTATAATTTACAGACTGCTTACTGTGTTGGAGGAATGAAGCAAGAAATATAACTCTGTCTTATGGACTGTTATTATATGACACATATAAATCCTTAAAATTTGTTCTTACAATTTAAGGGACACTGGGAGTAAATTTTCAAAATTTCACATTATTGTATGGCTTTTTCTGAAAAATTTACTCTAATTCCATTGCTATTAAATTAATATGCATATCAAATTTCATTCAAATTGGATAAATACTTTGCAAGCTATAAATTATTTCATAAATTTTATCACATAAATATATGTTGTATAATCAAAATGTTCCAAACTTCTCATGAGTTAAGAAAATTGGTTGACAGTATTGCAATTGGAGCTTTGAACCACATACAAAAAGTGTATCAAAAGATATTTTATATACATTTTATGAGTGAACTATGATAATTTTTTTAATATATATATATATAATTATAATCTTTAAAATTAACTATTTTTTCATACAACTTTTTTAAAATTATTATTGGGTGTTAGTACGAATTTCATCTGATAAAATATTATAATGGATACTTCTGCTCATTCTTGAAAATTTTAATTGAATAAAACAAAAAATGAGATGCATGGAACATTTTGAAAGTTTGAAAATGAAGTTTTGAGAAAAATGCTGTTTTATAAAAAAGTATGTTAGGAAACATATCAGAACCCTTCTTATTTATAATAAAGTGTATCTGTACTTCCCTTTGTGTCCAGTGCTGTTGTTGTGCTACTTTTAGTATCTGCAGGTCCTTTCCTCATGTGGCAGCCAATCTCCTGCTCTTGTAGAACTAAGTCTTATCCCAGGTCTTACTGATCTTTGAAGCAGTTGCCAAACATTCCTCAGTCCTTACTTCAGATCTCAGCTCCTGAGAAGCTGAACAGCCCATATTAAAAGCAGAAACACCATTTAATGCCCAAATTTCTAGCCGCTTCTTAGAAATAAAAATTTCTCTGAAACATTTTTTATTTCAAATGAGTGAGTGAACACTTTCATTTGAATTTTGTATCCCTCCACAATACAGCATGCCAATAGTTCAGTGCAAGCTATCTGGAGAGAATTCTCCTAACCATAATATCATCAAACTGAACATGAACAGATATCTTGCAATGTCTCTGCAGAGTCTCGCCGAGAGCTAAGCTCATATTAGAGAAATACCAAGAGTCTGCCCCTCTGGGGCACTTCTAATATTCTGACTTTTGGTCTGTTGATCTGTAATGGTAAAGTTTAGCGTGTATGACATTTTTCTTGGCATATGCTTCCAGATGGCCAGTCTGCAGTAGCTGGTTAGTCTTTTTCTAGTTTCTAACTTCAGTTTACAACAGCCATGACCACTCCCTAGTGTTGGTATAGTATCTTTCTTTAGCTTGAGGAAAGCTGTAGTCATCCTCTTTGCTACATGATTGATGCATTCTTCCTTCACTATTTCCACATCAGCAGCATATATTGCCACTTCCTTTAAGTGCTGGTGAATCTTTGCATCTCAATCAGACATATGTATCTTATTCCACACTTATGTATTGAAGGGGTGTGGCAGGCTAAAAAAACATGTCGAGCTCTTTCAGTGGCTGTAGAGTGGGAAGGAAGGGGGTAAATACAAAATGTTCACTTGTGGACACCCAGTGCTTCAAGGAAATCAAGGATTTCCGATTTTTTCACCAATTTTGGCCCAAAACTTACTCCCAGTGTCCCTTAAAACCAAGATGTTTTATTGTTGAAAGTATGTGATTAAATTTGATATTAATAGTCATTATATTGATTACTATTCAGATCTCTTATTTTTTAATATTTAATATTAATTGTTAATTTTAATGCTTCTAAGCTGATAAAATAAATTAAATAATGTATTAATCATTTATAAATGATTGAAAATTAATATGAAGCATTAATCAATACAAAACTTAAAAAACCAATTGGCACATGTCAGGTGTGATCTTCTATGACACTTCTTCATTGCATATGACCACTGCAGGGTTATATATTGTAGCTTTCAAACTAAAAATTAGACCTGAGTCACATAAAATCATTATAAATATTGGTTATTTAAAAAAAAAAAAAAATAAAATACTAAATCCAATGCTTGAGATGAAACAGAAGAACATACATTAATTTTGGTAACTTAATGTTACAAAATCATACATGCTTATACGGTAGAATCCTGCTTTCTGAACAATGAGAGGGAAGGTAATTTCAAATAAGCAATTTTTCTGATATGTGAATTCCTGAAATCCTAGCCAAATTAAAAAAATATGTATATTTAAAGATACACTCTGTCATTGTTAACTTTGTAGTTTTAAAATAACGTAGACACCTAAGAATGCTCTCTTCAAGTTTAAATTTCATTTTCACCCAGTCTGAAACAGTTAATATCCTAACACCATTATTCACTGCAACATTTCAGAGGATTTTGCCATCTTCTATTCTTACTGCTTTGAGTTTCTTCTCAATTTTTCAACAAACATTTCCCTTTGCACTCTCTTCCATTCATAACTGTAATACATGTGGTAGCAAAGATTTCACACATTGTGTTGGTCTTTAGTATGAGGTGACCATTATCATATATTTGCACTAAGGATGAGGGATGTATGAATCAGTTGCATGGAAATTACATTCTGTCTTAAAATCTAATCTTTTATGCAAGAAAGAAAAGCATTTTGGTTAATATGAGTTTCAGTTTATTTAAATTTGGATAAATGAGATTCTTTTGTATTAAGAAAATATATCTCCTTAAATTTATTTGGTGCCTTGACTTCACATGTTGTTCTTTTTTTCTTTTTCCAACTATTTATAGTTTATCATCATGTATATCTCTGTCTATAGAAAATAACTATTTTCTTTCATTTGCCAATGGAACTTCATTGCAGATCATTCATTCAAAACACTATCTCCAAAGGAATTTGGATTTATTCTTTGGAAATGGTTAATTTACTGACTGAATATCTGAGCTTGAATTGCATTTAGTCTATATTAAATGAACAGTAATCCTTTTGACTTTAAGATGCTTGGAACAGCTGATGGCCAGATCCAAAGTAAATAGCACAGAATGGAGACATGTGGCTAGAATATATGCATTATGTTGAATAAGTACAAAATATATAGTAACTAGAATTTATTAAAAATTTTGGTAATAAAGAATTAATAGTGAATCATCAACCATTAGGATTGCTACAGATGTACAAATTATAGAGTTCCAGGCCAGGTCAGGGAAAACTAGGAGAAATGAATAAATTTAAAAAAAAAATTTTTTGAAAGTATTAAAACTTGACTTGCTATAAGCAAAAATAAATCTGTTGTTTTAACTGACTTTCTAGAATTATTTTCACTCTATGCTCCACTAAGTAGAGTAGTGAACAAGATAATACATCTAAATAATGCTTTTAGCAGATGCATTCCTTGGTTTTTTTGAGTGCACTTAAAAATAAATGGCACAGATTTTTTTCTTGGCAAGTCAGAAAAAAAAATAGTTCTTGGGTCTAAAAGAAATAAAAGGGTTTATGAGATCTGTCCAAAAAGCATCAAGCCATATAATTTTAAACTTTTACCTAGAATAATGCATCTACCTCTTCATTTCAGTTTACATAGGGCTTCTTACACTTATTCCAGCATTCCTGTACTTTTTAAAACATTATTCAAAGATCTCTGTAGAATCCTATCAATTTGTGTTTTCATCTAGGATTAAAATCTCCTCTTTTGGCCTAAAAAAATAAAAAAGAAAAGAAAAAAACAAACAGAAATCATTGAGTCAAACCTGGGCTTAAGGTAGACTGATAGAATATCTAATTATTTCAGGATGTTATAAAATCCTGCTTGAGTCACGAAGCATGATCAGGCACAGTCAGTGCTGTCTTGCCACCCACACTTTAATGCATATATAGTAAAGTGCTCTTGAACTGACTACCAAGCTCCATTTAGACTGGACACTTAGTTCTCAAGATATAATGGCTTGATGATTTCTCAACAGATCTCATGTATTAATTCCACACTGCAGTCTGTGGCAGTCCTTTCATGTCAGATATGCATTTTTTGTTTAACATTTTAATATACAATGGTGGTGTTAATATAGGTGTAGAAATTTTATCATTATCTTGAGCATTTCTGCTTAGAACATTTTCTTCTTTTTTGAAAATGTTACTGTCATACCTAGTTATTTGAATAAACCATTACATCTAAGTAAAAAAATATTTTTCAGTGAATATCTTTGTAGTACCAACAAATCCTGCGTCAAGTATTGTTTTGAAGAAGTGTAGACTTATATAAAAAAAAATATGTGTGCAATTAAGTAAGTGATCAGTCACAGTTGAAAATTGAAATTTTTAAATTAATTTTTTATGTTATAAAGATTGTTAATAGCATGTGACTGTTTAGTTATCAAGATTGGTAGCAGTCAAGGAATGCTAAGAGCATGGAGTACAACTTTGTGTAAGCTAACAATGTTTCATCTGCCTGCCAGCCTGTCTGTCTCTGAAATTCCTTTTTTCTTTTGTTTCTTTCATTCTATATTCCATCTCCTCCCTCTGTTCTCCATTTCTTTTAAACTGCATTATAATAAGTAAGAAAGAGCTTGTATCATCAATAATTGATACTACATAGTCCAAATCATTTGGTAACAACATGTGCTATGTTCTTATGTTACAATTAGGTGCACACATAACTCTCATATGAAATTTTCAAACTGAAACATTAATCTAAACTTAAGTCTTCTCCATTCACTTACACAAAAGTTTAGTGTACAAAGCGAATACCTAAGTTTAGGTTATATTGCCACTCCATTGTCAACAGCTTCGTAAGTACAATGTGAAACATTAATGTTTAGCTGTGTTGAATCTTTAAACTTATTTTGCAGAACTGCAAGCAGAAATGAGTCTCTGCAGACAGTTCATGGAAAGATTGATGAGCTTCTATCATGATATTAAAGGGAGATATAAACAGAATGTCTAAAGACAATATATTAGTAAATTATAAATTGTTATGGGTATAGGCCTAAACAGTTAAAACCAGGAATAGTCATATATTATATACTTCATCATTATTTCAATTTTACACTCTTAAAATATGTGCACTCCAGTGTTAATTTACTTAATGGCAGACAGTTTATATAAATAGTGCAAAGTATCAATAAATGCAACATATCCCTTTGACATCTGAGAAAATATTAAACAGAATACCAGTGTGGCAGTGTTGAGTTTTACTTTGTACATAGAGATACAGAAATGCTCTTTTCATTTTTGGGTGAGTCATTCTAAACATTCATTTGTCTGTAAATAACTAGAATAGTATTTGTAAAGTTATTGGCATGGAAGTTTTATTTGCATTTTTACACATTTCTGTAACTTTAATGAACAGTGGGTGTGCAGTAATTTCTAGAAACTTATGATGAATCAAGAAAATCAGAATTTCAGGTTTAAAATGCAGAAATTATTTTTATCACATATTTTAATTTTTACTCTGTCAAAAGTATTTATAAAAGAACAGTTTTAGAATATTTTTCAAATTTTATAACATGAGTTGATTACTGAAAAGTATGCAGATAGTAATGGTCATGGTAAACTATTGTTTAATAATGTAGAGACATGTGTAACTTACAAAAATCATTTTTAATTGATGAATCACACAATTGACACATTTATCATAAATGTGCAAATGTGCAGATACTTCCAATATGATTAAACTTTTTTCACTGATTACTTTGGAGTTGTCTATAGGCAAATTATGTGTGTTTTAATTTTTTATTTGTTTTATTTGTTTATATGTAGAAATTAAAATGATTCTGTTTCTATGTTTTGTTGCTTTTTTTCAAATTGTATGAAAGTCTCATATACATAAGTTTAATAAAATTGTATTTCGAAACACGTTAAAGAGTTATTTTACTTCTGCTTCCTTTCCGCTCTTGTAGGTTTAGTTTACATATTTTATTTAAGGATGCTTTTTAACATCTTTGGTCATTAAGAGTCCCATTCAATTCAGAATGAAATGGCTGATAAGTTTTGCTGAGAGTTTTGCTGTTTTCAGGCTTGAAGTTTTTTATCTGATATAAATCTACAAAATGGAACCAAAGACTTTACTCTCTTTCTAAATAAGCCAAAATTAAAAATTTTGTTCCCTAAAAAATCCATCAACATGGCCGGATTTAAATCTGTGATATTGGGTTTCAAGGCAATTACAGCTACTACTAGACCACCAGGACTGACTCGCTCTTTTAGATTTTTCTTTTAGCTTCTGATGAAGTGTCAGTTAATGAGTAAAAACTGATCAGTTTACGTTTAATTTGGTGTAATTTGAAAGGCTTGTTGCCTTGATATAAGTCATGAAACTCATATCCCTGGATTCTTGCAATGAAAGAAGTAATAAACCAATGTTTCCTATTTAATAAAACTTTGCATAAGGATAGCAGTTTCCAAGTTAGTATATTTTATTCTGTTATCACTATGCATTAAAACCAGCCTACTAGAAAATTATCAGCACATAGTTCTCAAATTTTTTCCTCTTTTTTCCTTTTAGTTCAAAAGGAGAAAAAAGAATGCCAAACTCTAACAAATTAAGTTTAGGTTAACAGAGTAATTGGACATGATTGCTACTTGAATAAATTTATAGTGCTGCAAAAAATTGTTTTCATGGCATCTGTATCTCATGTTGTAGCCAAGGAAGATAACCTATAAGTCTGACGTGGTAGAATTTTTAAGACTAGAACACAAGTAATGATCCTGCTAAAAATGTGTGAAAATCAAAACCCAAACATTAATGAGAAATTGCTTCCATTGGAACTTTTAAGCATAATGCATGCTTTTTGCTTGTGTACCAAAATAATTTTATTTTATCTTTGGAATAATGGACTCAACCAAGAATGGTGTGGCAAATATTTAAAATTGAGATGCAAATTTTTTATGTCCTAAAATCTCAATTAATTGTCTCTGTATCCCCAAAGGCATCTGTAATATTATTCAATATCAGAGGTATGGTATTATGATAGATAAAATATAGTCTTGGAAATGTAATGAGTTGTTGACTTTTAACTGGTTTTCCACAAACAAAGTTTCAGTTTGAAAATTGTTGTAAATTTCATAATATTTGTATTTTTCCTTGCAGGGAAGCATTGAGACTTGAAATGATAAATCAAGGCAGTATTTTATCATCTTAAAGTTTAACCATGTCATCTTTTATTTCCACAAATATTCCTCTGCTCAAACACCTCATGTTGATAAGATACAATAATGTAATGATGCTGAATGTCTTCAAAAAGTGGTTTAATTTGCCAGTTAGGTTATCACATTACATTGTAGATCACATGCATATAACATTGTCCAGTTTAACTGCTTAAACACAGATTTTCCTGATGTAATTTGAGTAATATGTGTGATAGATATTTAAATGAAGGTTATTAAGATTTTTTCAGAAGCTCCATAAGGTCATGAAGGTGATTCATTTATTGCAACAGAGATCAGTAAATGCCATGAAAATCCAAACATCCTCTAAACATTTTATAATTGTTGTGCTCTTTAAATGAATAATATTCCAAAATTAGTTGAGGTTTAGATTTATGTATATATATGTTATAAAATTGGAAGTTGTGCTGTGCACATACAGCTGTACTGTAATCAAAAGCAATGAACAAACCAGGAAATTTGGATATCTTTCAGCCAACTTAACTCTTATTGTCATGTGAAAACTTTTCAAATTATGCTGACAAGTTAACAGATTAGGATAAAATTCTTTTGTATTGAATTGAACTGTTGTTGTATTGAATGAATTTTTTCCTCCAATTTCCAAATTACATGCACATATATATTTTTAACATATAAATAGAATCATTTTTATGCAGTTTTAACAAACAAGTAAACAATTTATATTTCTATATTCTCAGAATATGTAAACTTACTAAAATCTTTAAATTTCTTACTTAATAACCAGCAATTTACGGAGTAGCATTCCTTCCGTACCCCATACAGATTGAGTATGTAATGGGATGTAATGTATATGCTCCTAAATAGTGTCATTGCAATAGTGTTATTCCCATTTGTCTTGCACACATTTTTTTTCTTCATCTGATTTTAAATTTAAAATTTCATTATATCTTATTTCATCCAGTAAGTTTTCTCACTTACATAGCAGGAACTGTTCCCTTCAAAACTTGGTTTATTTACACTCTAAAATACAGTGCCAAGTACTATCTGCTTTTCACATTGGACATATCCCCTTAATATATCCATTTCTTATCCCACTTAAATATATTACTCTTTATCTAAATGATGCCAATCTTTTGCTCCCTGCCTTATCGCAGGTTACAATGTATTTTTCTCAATCATTTCTTAGTGTGCTGTATATTTGACATTAAGACTATCCCCTTATTTCCTGTTTTTCAATATCCTCAATTCTTGTTTTTATCTCTTCCAAAACTTATACCCATTCTTTTTCCCCTCTTACCATATTGATCCCATGCGAACTTCATGTAGAATATTATGGATTGTATATATTCAAGTTTCTCTCCCTTTAATTCTTTCTTGTGTTATCAAACACTATTTTATGATATTCTCATCTTATAGTCACTCTATTCTTCACCAATATTGCAGTACTCGTTCTATTACATTGCTTTTACTGCCCAGTCTTATAGTTTCCTGAGAGCAACCTCAGTACATTAAGATCTAGGTAAATCTAGGACAGCTGGCCATGTCTGTGCATCTTATGCTGATTGCACACCAATCACCAATTTTCCTATCATAAAGAGGGGTTTCTAGTATACAATTTAGATTTTCAGAATACCAGTAGCAAGTGTTGTGAGTGTTCACACAATCAATTTGGTGGAATGCCTTGTCTGAAAAGAACATAAACTATGGGTCAATTAAACCTTCATTCCTGCTGAAAGAAACCACTGACAATCACACACTGTGCTTTGGGATCACCTTGTCTTAGACAATGTACACTTTTAAGGTTGTAGTTGGATTTTTTTATAATTTTTTTGTTTATTATCGCTTTGACTTCAGTGGACTTCCAGCAAGTCTGTAGGTTGTAAACTGACCATAGGTCTGTAGGAATGAATGAAATGAAATGCATTAATAATTGCACCATTGGCTTAAAGTCCTTGGCGCCTTAAAACTATCTGGCATTTATGTTCACAGGTTAAAGAAAAAGTTATAAAAATCCTTACCCAGACAGCTTGATCTAACCGGGATTCAAAGCCAGGACCTGTATAGCGTTAATATTAGACCACGCAGGTGAGCTGAACAATTGTTGCAATATGTGCTGAAGACACTGAAACCCCAACTTGTGCTAATTTCGGCAGTGTTTTTTGTTGGTGAATGTTCAAGATTTGCAGCAATTTCATCTAATTTGCCTTCTGTTTATGCTGTACGTCTTCGCACGTTTCCGATTTTGCATTGAGCCAGTAATATCAAGTTTATTCATGATCATGAATTACAGTTTTGGAAAGAGGCAAATTGCCCAGGGTACTTCCAAATAACTTGTTCACCGTGACGAGCTGGTTCTTATTTATAATAACATTTACACACAAAACATGTTACTTTAAAGTCTTCGCGAACTAATATAGCATGATGGAAAATTAAAGGCAAGCAAGCACGGGACAGGGGAGGAAGGGAGCCGACCTTGGCGAGCGGTGAGGATATATTCTGGAAACCCGGTATATTTCCCCTTCATTAATAAATGATTTCTTAACCGTTACACTTTAAATAGACCTGGAAGATATTGTATTTGGTTGAGACCCCCCCCCCCCATTGTATACTTGCACATGGTCTTTCACAGTCGAGTCGCCCACTTCACAGCGGCTGGCGGACCGGCCAATCACAGCGTTTAACATTAGCACAAGCATATTGTGGTTCAAACCACTTATTAACAAGTTACGAAGTACAATTCTGTATAACGAAACTTGCGTTCTTCATGTTCTAAATCTTTATTTCTGAATATTGTGGAAACTGTAGCGATAAAGGCAGCAGCCTTATGTTTTGCTGTTTGGAGATGCCGTGTTATTTCAGACCTTCCACTGTTAGTAATAGAGAATTCAGCTGAACATTTGACAAGACACTGTCCTTTTTTTCATCTCTTAAGAAATGGATAAAGAGATTGCAATTCTGTATTAAATACGCATTTCCTCCTAGGAGTCATTTCCCCAAAGTTAAAATTAAAGGAAACGACGCAAAATACAGTATTAAGAATTTATTAAATAACACACTGACATTTTTTATACTTAAGCAATTAATACTTAACTATAGCAACATCCATTTCACACTATACAGCACTAGCCGTGCGGTGCGAAACTATCGACTCGAAAGAACGTTTTAAAAAAATTGAGAAAACAGTTTCGTATTATCAATCTAAAAAATTTATTCTTTGCAACAAAAAAAAAAAAAATGAAAAATGCAAATCACAAAATTAAATTAATATTTAAAACATTAATTACACGAGAAACAAAAATGTAATCTGATGCCATTGTTGTATCAACATGGGAAAAAGAGAAAAGAAACAAACAGAAAACACACGTTAACTTAGGGATAGAAAGTAGGGACTTTTGTAGGATATACAAAGAAAAAGGACATTTATTTATTTTTTGCATGTCTTCGCATTCTGCAGGACGGCTCATTAAAAATGAAGACTATGCTGCGAAAATCAGTACATCCTGAATTTGTCATTTTTCTTCCAAAACAAAACTCATTGCCACCGCGGTGGATTCATACCAAGTTTTAACCTGTTAATTATGCAGTTTAAACATTCTAGAAACATCTTTGATAAAACAAGCGAAACAAAGAGGGGGGAGGTAATTAAGCTCTCGATTATATAGCAGGTGTCAGGAAAAAGAGCAACCCGAACTTGATGACCGAGCGGACAAACGCAGTGCAAACTGCTTTCAACTTTGTCACGAATGCGTCCTCCACGTTCTCTTCATTAAGGGTCATCGTCACAGAATGGCTCATTTTAAGTTCAAATTCCGAGGACGGCAGGTCGTGTAAATTATTCAAAGTTCTGACTTCGACGACGGTAGGGCTGCCTTACTCTTAAGTTGAATTCGACGCCGGTAGGCATTGTTTTTCTAAGTTTTAATTTCGAAGCCGGCAGATTGTGTTTTTCTAAGTGTTAATTCCAAGTTAAGATTTTTATGACTCCGGGGGTGTATGTTTTAAGTGCGACGCAGAAATCGTAGGGAGAGCTAAATCATTAAAATGTCGACTCACAGCTAAGCTAGACGTAATCATTTAATCAGTGTATTCAAGTCTGATAAACTTAGTATTGTGTCATATGCAATTTCCAAATCTTTACGACGAACGCATTCAATAACTTTGAAGTGTAATAAATTGTGAATGAAGCCTACTTCTCAACGAATACTCATTTCACACAACAAATCCCATTCCTTCCCAATTGACCTAGTGTAAAGCAAACAGACAAATTTTCCCTGGGTTTCTCTTCCTTGGAACAAGAGCAGTAGGTGGACATCGGAAGCCGAGGCATCCCGACAAGATTGTCACCAACGAGCGGCGTTAATTATTTTACGTCCTACCTCCACAAAAAGCAATATCAGAGCGGGACAACAATAATAATTAATCGACACTACCTCCTCACTAACGTGGAACCATCACAATTAATTCCTCCGCATCACATATAAGGTTTTGCGATTTAAGAAGGCATTAAATTAAATAAAGTTAAAACACGAAATACCACAATTTCTTGGTATGAGGAATACGAGTAATTAAACATAGTAAATATTGTTCTGAGCTCAATTTTGCGAACTCCGTGTTGCAAACTCCTTGTCCCTTGTCAGCCGTCTCAGTGAGGCTGACGAGAAAAGGAGCTATGAGAAGGAGGGGGGAGCGATACACATGCGTATTATAGCACTACGATAATGTGGCGTGATGAATTTCTCTCCGTAAAGGAGGCTGTCATTGTAAGCACTTCGAAATCGGCTAACAAGTCCAATCAGAACTTGGCGGTGTAGATTGTGTGTAGAACTGGATGGCAAAAAGGGTTTATAAAGAAAATAATTTTCACTAGTTCAAAAAACATGAGTTATTTACTAGGGTAGGTTCATTAGTTTCCGGCCTCGCTGATAAGGATTATCGCCTTCACAAAAGCCTTATCTGGTGCCATGCCTTATTTGTTAAGAAATAATTGCAGCTGTAACTTCAGCTCCGCTGTGTTCATTTGTTCAGATATAGTTCCATAAAGAAGGCTATATGTAGAAGATTGTGACACGTTCAAAATGGAGTTTCCACTGTTATTAAGTTCTTCACAAAAGGACTTGCTCTAAATGAAATTAAACAGCGATGAACGGTGTATATGGGGAAGCACTCCCCTCATATTCTACCGTAAAAGAATGGACCAAACTTTTTCGAATGGTTCGAGAAAGCATTGAAGACGAAGAGCGTGCAGGTCGGCCGTTGGAGGTGCTCACTGCTGAAAACACCGCTCTGTGGAAGCAGAAATTATGAAAACCGGCGGCTCAAAGTTACAGAAATAGCAGCAAGGTTGGGCCTTTCTAAAATAACAGTCCTTCGAATCATTCATGAACATTTAAACATGAATAAGGTTGGAAGATGGAGCCTAGACTTCTTTCCTTATTCCAAAAGCAGCAACGAGTCATCTGTTGTCAGGTTTTTTGGAGCTCTGCCATGGCAACGAGAGAGAAGTTCTGCAAACCATTGTTACAGGAGATGAAACTATGATCCCTTGTTCAAAAGAGAATCATGGAGTGGCGTAAACCTGGTGAAGCACCGCCTCTAAAGCCCAAGGTCACTCAGTAACCAAGAAGATCATGCCCACAATTTTTGGGACTGTGAAGGAATACTCTTCATCGACTTCAAGGAGAGGAACACCACAGTAAATGGGGAGTACTATGCTGGTCTACTGCATAGACTGCGTGCTTCCATCAAAGAGAAAAGGCGAGGAAAGCTGAGTGGTGGTGTGCGCCTTATTCACGACAACGCTCCTGTGCACACAGCGCTTGTTGCAAAGGAAACTGTGAAGAAATGTGGCTTTGAGGAGATGGATCATCCACCCTACACCCAGATCTAGCTCCCAGTGATTATTTTCTCTTCTCAAAACTCAATTAGGGCCTTCGAGGAAGGAAATTTAACTGTGATGGAGAAGTGATGGATGATTATGATGATGATTATGACTTAAGGGGCGCAAAACTGCTTTGGTCATTAGCGCCCAGAAGTGATGGATGCTGTTTATGTCCATTTTGCGATAAGATTTCTGACAATTTGGGAGAGAGTATTGAAATGTTAATTCAAAGATGTGAGAAGTGTATTACAATAAATTGAAACTATTTGGAAAAGTGAAATATAGTTTTTGTCTTTATCATGCCTAGAAAATGGTTAGACCGGAAACTTATGGACTTACCCTCTTATATATGCACATTATAGCTTTTTTTTAAATTGTAGGTGCCCAGTAGGTACGATCGATGCGGATTTAGACAGATTATTAAAAAAAAAATTCATGGGTATAACCGTAATAGTTTACATTCCTTCTGAATTCGCTTAAAAATAAAGGCACTGGCAAAACATAAACAACATTGCTTACTTAGTAACTGTTGTTGGCATTGTTAAAGGGAGGGCAGGCCTATTCACCTCACCCATAGCTGCTATTGCAGAGTTTTCAGAAGGATGATTTTGAAGTAGTGGTGCAGATGAGCACCTTCCTATAGATAGAGATGCTTCAATGTCTGCTGGAAGGCGGATGAATCGATTTGGCTGCAAAAGTATGAACATAATTTAACCGAGCGGAGTGATTAAGGCAGCAATGCTCGGGACTCTTACTTTTGGCAGTTCCGGGTTCAAATTTCTTGAGACCGATCGTCCTGATCTTGGATTTTTGGGAGCTTTTTCCTGGTCACTTAAGCGAATGCTGGGATGGAGATTTTCTTTCCACTCTCCCGTTTTTATTTGATTCCATTACAGAGTCGAAAGTGCCAGAGCGAGTTGAACTGTTGCTGTGTGACGGTGGAAAGGTGTTCCATAGGGGAACCCCCCAACGTTCATGCCTCACCGCCAAGTGTCTCTCTCATCTAATAGTTTCTCCCGGAGGTGTCCTCATCGTAGGCGTAGACGCAAACGTCCAGCCCTTGAGCAATACTGAAATATCCTACTGCGTTCCTACAATCAATTCAAACCATTAATAATCTGCCCAATTGTGTTGCACATATACCAGGAACATAGCCTTTTTCCTGTTGTAAAGAAATCGGCAACATGTTCAAACCTGTGCCTTATTATCTTGCATGAGAAGCCAGGCAACATTTGCATTACTAGAGGGATTTGTCTCACTAGTAATAATATATTTATTGTCTTTTCTACATTTTAATGTATACATAATTACAGCGTAATACATTAATTAAAATGTCCTTCATCCAGGTTTCTCAGCTCCTTCTCTAGTTCCAGATGACCTCTTTGTGTGTTCGACATACCGGCGCAAGGTGTTTTATCGTAAGTTCTTTTTCTCGACAATTTTTTTTATCTTCTTTGTCCCAGTATCTTAGCATTTCGTATTCGTACCACCGATCTTCTCTTGTATATTTATACCGTACTCCGATCTTGTAACGTCTATTTACGAGTATCTCTGTACGTCCTTATTCCTTCTGCACAGTTGGTCAAGAATGTCCTCATTTCGTTCCCACATCCTTCTGACAAACAGTTTCGGTTGTAGTTCTCTCCCCACTAGTGCTTCCAATTGGACTATTTTTCATTCCTGCCGTGTGTCGCTTTTAGGCATTCTTTAATTGTTGATTTGGTTTATTTATGGACGCTCTTTAACATTTCGTGAAACAGCCGATCAATTGTGATCAGAGGTTTCTTCTTTCAGGCTTGAGGCTCTTTTACACGCCGTAAATCCGCGACTTTACTTCCCTTCCGAAGGAAGTCATACTTAGGATGTTTACGCCCGAAAAAAATCCATCGATCCTGGCCGGGGTTGAATCCACGATCTTGAGTCTATAAGGCAAGTATGGTAACCAATAGACCACCAGAACCGACAGACAATTCTTTAAGAATCAAGTTTTTTAATGATGTTTAACGCAGTTTTTACTACTGGGACACCACAGGCGGTGTACACTGATGATACACGAATTGAAATGATATATAGGGAAAGGGTTTTTTAAGGAAGGAAACGTTTCAGGCCTAAGTTTAGGATTATCTCCCCGACACTTGTCATTTATGAGGACTGAGGAAAACCGGGAAAATACCTTAGTCAGGGAGGACGGTCTTGGTGGGAATCGAACCCCAGAACTCCCGCTCACGAGTTCGTGCTTTAATGACCTGGGCCAATCGTGGCGATAAGAATCAAATTTGATAACTCTTGACTTATCTTTAATTCAAAATGAGGATTGGGATGGGGGATGCTAGAACGTGCTCTATATTCGCTACATATGGGCCCCTGCAACCTGATCTAAAAACTTCTCAGAGGAAGGTTTTTCCTTACAAGAGAATACATACATACATACATACATACATACATACATACATACATACATACATACATACATACATACATACATACATACATACATACATACATACATACATACATACACACATACACACACATACATACATACATACATACATACATAATACATACATAATACATACATACATACATACATACATACATACATACACACACACACAGGATGAGGCATTTTGTAATGTCGCGGCCATTTTACTCCGAAACGAAGGGAAAAATAAAAAAAAAATGCTTCAGACAAAATTTGCAGTGTTCTTAGGGGGACATAAGATAGGGAACTTAACTCGTCCTTGAAATGCCATTCTCAAGGTCATTTAAGGTGTTTTTTTTCCCAATGAAATGGTGTATTTCCCCCTCCCGGGAATGGAAAGAGCATTCAATGTTCAGTATAAATCTACCAGCTACAGGATGAGATGTTGAACAAATGAGACGCAAATATTATTCTCTTACTTTCACTTCTCCCCCCCCCCTCTCTCTTTTGTCTTGTTGTTACTGTGAAGGAAACTCATTTGTTTATACGCAGATGCTCATTTGTTGACACAAACGAGAGCTCATCATTGCCAATTCAAACCTAAAAGGACATTATCTTAGTCAGTTTCACTTCGTTTTCAATTATTAATGTTCGATACACGATCAATGAGAGGATCGATATGGTTTATATTTATGGCGAAGCTCATAAGAACGCTAGAGGAGCTTGCAACTTTACGGAGATCGATATCCTGAAAGGAGGCAGCCGTGTGTTAGAAATTTTCAACGACTTGCGAGCTTATTCTCCGAAACGGGAGGTGTCGCATCAAGAAAACACCATCGAATGAGAAGTGCTACTGGGGAAAATTCGAACTCTCTGTGTTGGCTGCAGTTGCCGCTAATCCTCGCGCAAGTTCCGGTCAACTGGAACATGAATTGGGAATCTCTCAAAGGAGTGTTCTTCGAATACTTCAGCGTCACAATCCATATCACATTAGCCTACACAAAGTCAATGGGCTCTGTTACAAATTCAAAACTGTATCTTTTCCAACATTTTATTTTCTGATGAGGCGACATTCAACAATCATGTTCAAGTGAACCGACATAACATACGTTACTGAGCAGTAGAAAATCCAAGATGGTTACGGGAAGCAGAGCATCAGCGGCAATGGAGCGTGAACGTTTGGTGTGGCAATTTGGGTTTCCGTGTAATTGGACCATACTTCATTGAAGATAAGCTTAATAGGCAGAAATAAAGAATACTTTTGTTCAAGTATTTCCAGTGTTGCTTGAAGACGTGCCCTTGTGGACCGGGCTGCAATATGATATCAACACAATGGATGTCCATCTCATTATTCAGCTGTAGCTCGATAAATATTAAACAGAGAGTATCCTGGTCGATGGATAGGACGCAGAGGACCTGTCCATTGGCCTGCCCGTTCCTCTGATCTCACTTCTCAGACTTTTTCTTATGGAGATGCATTTAAGTTTATGAAGAAGTACCAACTACACCTGGTACTACGTCAACAAATTAGGAACATCTGTGCAAGAATCGGCGAAGAAATGTTGAGACGTGTTCATCGATCTTTTGAAGCATGTTTTCGGATATGCATCGAAGTTAATGGTCATACTTTCGAGAATTTACTGAATTGAAATTGTCTGTAATGTGTGCATGACATTGTTTCAATTATGGTATTGTACTGTACGTAACTTGATGCCAGTAAAGTGAAAGTGAGCGAAAAACATTTGCTGTCTTATTTGTCTAGTATCTCATCATCTATCACTCCTAGCTGATAGATGTACTAGAACTTTTATACTGAAAATTATGTTCTTTCCATTCTCGGGGAAAAACACACCATTCCATTTGAAAAAAAAAAAAAAAAAAAAAACAGTTTGACTATGAAATGACTTTGAGAAAAGCATTTCAAGGACGAATTAAGGTCGCTATCTTATGTCCTCCTAAGAGCACTTCAAATTTTGTCTGAAGCATTTATTTTATTTTCACCTTCTTTTCGGGGTATAATGGCCGCGACACTATAAATGCCTCACCCTCTATATATATATATATATATATATATATATATATATATATATATATATATATGACTTGTCTTCTTGCCATAGAAGAACTCGCGTAGTTTGAAATATAGGATTACAAGTGTGACTTTCTCTTTCTCTTAGTGTTTTATCCTTTTCTGCCTTTATAATTGCTGTTAATTTGTTACATTGTCAATAGTGTTACTTTATATATAGGTAATAGGGCTTTCGTTCTTTCACTATCAAAACAATGCTCCTGGTATTCAGCACCTTCCAAAATTATGACGGGGGATTATAGTGAAAGAATGTAACAGTGTGCTGGTTCTAGAACAAACAGTTTAGATATAAATGTGTTGGTACTACTTTTTTCCCATTCAACTATTAACTTATTTAAATGTAAACACTTAATAAAAAGCGAATGGCTTCAAGCCTTAGACTCCCAAAAACGAAGTTAATGTATTACCCTTCTTTATAATGCGTTCATGAGGAATGATATATTACAAAATTCAAAGTAGTAAATAATTTGTTTTGGCACTGTAGCACAAAATTGTGTGTAGAAGCTAGTTTGTTTTTATTTCGTTTTCTTTACGAAAGTTGGTACATTTCATCACGAACATTAAAAGGCTTGAACCAATAATTATTATTACTATTATTTATTTTTTTGCTGGAATGTTAAATAGGGCTCAATTCCTCCACTGTCAACAGATTGTGAAGGTTTTATCTAGTCATTTCCTGTGTATTCATAACTAATATACAATAAAAAGCTGTTCTGAAAACAAGCTTAAATTGTGCTGATACAAAATGAGATCAGTAATTCGCATTATTGTCGCTAATATGTTTTATGTCATTAAAACCTGACAAACGGACCAATTACTTTTAAGTTTAAAGCTTTGTTGGGAATTATCTATTTCAATAATGTAATTGAAAAGAGCAAGTAATGAACGAATTGTGTATATATCAGAAATTACCCTCATTTCAAGTGTGTGTGTGTGTGTGTGTGTGTCTGTCTGTCCTCTTCCGCGAAACAGCTGACAATTTCTTTAAGAAGGCAGTGCTGTTTTAACCAATCACAGCCAACTACCCTCTTGCTAGTATCAGCAGCTAGAACTGCAAGGTTTATTGCGTTATTCAGTGCTGAGAAGGGCTGGAACGATGAATGTTACCGGACTGGTGTATCGCCTAGGGCAATTCCTTGCCCCGGTGTCATCTTCCTTGAATGAAACCTGCAAAAAACACAGTCAAGAATATATCAATGGAATAGCCCGTCGCTTACCTTGGGCTTTAGCAAGTAAGTTTGTTAAGCATAAGAATGAATGAAATTTAAAAAAAAAATGCATTAAAAAGATTAAATTTTCTAAATTTACTCCACGTTTATATAAGCTACGTTGTGAACCATTTTCTACATATAATAGTAACTCTTGTCGTTTAGAAGTTATACTCATATTTAATTTAATGACCTCGTTAAAAATCTCCTTTAGAGAGGATGAATGATTGGTTCCTTACTTTGCCTTATATGCCTGGGATTTTGATTATCTATGCAAGTTAGACATTGAAATATTTAAAATTGTTAATGAAAGGCGTGCACGTAAAATGTCTTCAAATATTGGGATGGACAATTTAAAACGATGCTTAAAATAAATAAAATCCAGGAAAAAATTTAATTAGTAAAAGTTCATTAACCTAGCAACCAATTTTTCAGAAAAATACTAAACTTTTGAGAATATAATCTTCATGAACTCGCATTAAAGATATAACTTTAAAATTTCTTCCAGAAACAAACTGAGCATTTTAACACAGAACATTTTGAAGTATTAATTTCTTTTTTCAAATTTCTCAGATCTCCCATGAATAAAGTAAATTATTAATTTATCTCAAAACTACTGAAGCTAAAGTGCTAAAGATTCGTAGTTCCCTCTCCCCTCAATCTTGCAGTATTAGAATTTGAGTCTCCATGAAAAGGGAGGCACATAAAGAGAACATAAATCAAACGATGCAATAATATTTGCAGCGCAATTCCCTCAACATTAGTAACTCTGTAAAATAAATTCTTTAGCTTAAATTTAAAATTTAAAAGAACGTGTCATATTAATAAAATCTAAGACAACCTGAAGTTAGTTTTAAGAGGTTCTAAGTAATAAAGAAATGCTGATAATCCCTCCCTAGTCAGCAAAATCAAATTTTTCTCTATCTGAACTACTTTTTGTGCAGAATATGGTTCCCCCTTCCACAGTGACAGGGTTTTGTTGACTCATTTGACATTTAAAATAATTAAATTTGGCTACTCAGCATATTAGGACTTTGTTTTTCTACTGTAGAAATCTGATGGAAATATTTTTGTGCTAGCCCCAAGATTTCTGGACAGAGCGGATTCAAAAAGAAGAAATGTAGCATCCAATTTATTTAAGAAACCAGTCACTATAATTATCACAATAGTTTTCTGAATTTAGTTTCCAAGAAAACTTGACCTTTTGTAATGATAGGGTGATTTTTTTTCTCCTATTGGGTTCAACAGTTCCTATAACTTGCTGCTTATTAATGGTTTTATTTATGATCATATATATATATATATATATATATTAATTTCACATCCTTAATATTTGGAAACTAATTTCTAGTGCATAAAAGTAGATAACTTTTATTAAATTTTTCACGAACCTTTTATAAGTCCATTTTGATGTATAGTGGCATTAAATGCAATTTTCAGGATTTGCTAGCTAATTGCATATTTCACATTTTTTATGTACAGATTAAAGTTTGAGTCGCTAGTTTTTTTTTTTTTTTCTTTCTTTCAACATAAAATTCTTTGAAATTATTAGATTTTTTTCCCACATGCGTAAATTGTGATTTCAGTTCTGCAAAATATGAATGTTTGGGGGACAACCTCTTACTTGATTGCATTTATTTCCTGCTAGCCATTTGTTCATTTTAGGGGACTAGAAGTAGTCCTAGGAAGCAAAGTGTGGATAGTAGGGGAATGAGGAACAAGTTAATTTCTTAAGTCCAATAATTATGAGGTTGTAATCTCAGATTTGCGCACTGACACCAAATGAGGATTTTCTTGATTGCGTAGTTTAATTTCTGCAAGTATAGCGTAATATAATGTATTATGGTTTTACCCTTTCCCAAAAAGTCAATTAAATTTGTCATTGCAATCCCAAAAGTCGCAATCACATTTACTGCTAAGCGGGTTATTTTTTTCTCTTCGGTTAAACCCAATGTTTCGACTGTTCCTTCATTTCCGGCATGTAGCAGTTGCTAAAAGTTCCGTAGACTGTCGCAGAGTCTCCGAAATTCACTTGGGTTTCGTTTAAACAGCTCCAAATTCTGCGCGGAAGAGAAAACTGATTGTTTTCCGGTATCATTACCAAACACAGCAATTACCATGCTTATAACTTTTTATCATATGCAAATGATTATTCAAAATATGTACCAGATCCCCAGAAATGCTGAGTTTCAGCAATCTCCCGCACCTTCAATCTCTAATTGCTCATTACCATGTAATTTTTTTCAATTATTTCTGGAGCTGTTACCTCGACAGGAATCCAAAACTGTCCACGTTACTCAAGGTCGTTTGGCCATATCTAAACTCAACATTTATACACTGTTCTAAGTTGTATACTCATGTCTCCAGCTTTGCCTTTGTTTTCGCGGGCGTTACCCCTTAAAAATCTATTGTTCAACTTACCAGACATAGAAGTCGCCAGGAATTAGATCGGGAGACCAAGGGTCACAAATCAATTAGATGTATGAACAACTGTGGTCAGTTTCAGCACCTTTCATAAAGCGAAGTAAAACATTTTAAAATAGTTAAAAACTTTTGTGTCAGCACCACTCATGCCTTCAGTGGTTCGTAGTTCATTGGATCGCTGTGTATTTAGAGCAAAACTTTTGATCCCACATTTTTTCCTTTGTCTAAATGACTCTTTTACATACTAAAACACATCGAAGCGCTTTTAGTTTAGAACAGCCATTGCTACAGTGGTTAGTTTTTTTCTCGTGCAGGATTATATTCGTTATTGCTATATTTTAATAACTATATCTACAAAAAATCTAAGAGAAAAAGCTTTTATTTGTTGTTGACTAAAAAAGATTTACAAAAAATTGGAGACAAAAATAGTTCAAAAAATTTCAAAGTAATCATTTCACATATTTAATAGAATGTCTAGCATCCAAGTGATTCAGAAACCATGCTTTCCTTTTGTTTCTCTGTAAGCGTAAATTTTCTCATGGTGAAAATGTCTAGTTTGGTGTTTTGGAAAATGAGTACGACATTCTGTGCTAATTGCAGCTTATTGTCAAGGATTAGTAAACTCTTTATACTTTATCTGCCTGAAATTAGGAACGTAAAAAGGGAAGCTTATAAAGTCCTGAAATGTTCTAAATCTTATGCTTTGTAAAAATAACACTTTAAACAAGGTGATGAGTAAATTTTCTGCTCTAAATTTAGCAAGTCACTTATTACTTTTACCGTTTATTTATCTGCCCTTAAGTTGGGCAGAGAACTAATAACACCTTTTGCTTCGAGGCGAGCAAGGGATGGTTACACAAGAGATAGATGAAATTTGAGTTTTCCTTCCTCCAAGATGACCGCATTCAATTTCCATCTCAGGTTAACTGGGCCGTACTTACCCAGCACGAAGAGTAATTTCCTGCATTGCTAGTCAAGACGCCGTCATACGGGTTTGTTTCAATGCCGGGCATAATGAAGTTGTTTTAAACATTAAAGAGAACTTTTCAGCGTTAAAGAAAACTCGCTGCAACGCCTGAACTGTTGACATTTGCAAGTTGAATCATCCGTCGTACTATTTATGAAAAATTCAAGACACGTTTACTCCATTAGCTTTTAACGGCGTCCAAGTTTGTTATAAGAAGAGATAGGAGTTTAGACTTTTAAAACTACAATTTAGGTTTTTGGAATAGGAGAGTTAGATAACATTCTTGAAAGACTCCTGTAATATATTCTAGCTACCTTAAATTCAAATATGAAATTTAAATATCCCTCTAGTTGGATAAAAAAAATAAGTTTCATTTCCAAAAATTTAAAGGATGACAAATGTTAGTTATATTCAGTTTACAAAAAGGTATATATTTCGTAATGATTTGCAAGAAATAAAACATAATTTGCATTAACTACTTTTGGTTAACAAATTACTACATACTGAAATAAGTAGGAATAATTATAAATAAGTTTTCTCAAAATTAAATTCCCATTGAAACAAAATGCTGTCATTATTTACTTTAAAATAAGATTAACGGCATTAACGTAATTGTACACGTATCACTTGATTAAACCATTCTTGTTTATATCCGAAAATTTCTCACTGATACGAGGGTAGGTTCATAAGTTTCCGACTAACAATTTTCTAGGTATGATAAAGACAAAAACTATATTTCACGTTTGAATATGGCTACCCTTTATTGCAATACACTTCTCACATCTTTGAAATAACATTTCAATTCCCCCCCCCCCCGAAATAGTCGGAAGTTTTGTCTGCAAAATGGGCATAAACAGCATCCATCACTTCTTTCTATCACTTAAATTTCCTTCCTCGAAGGTCCTTCAGTTTCGAAAAGAGGAAATAGTCGTTGGAATCTACATCTGGGCTCTTCACAGCTTCCTTTACTAGAGCTGTGTGCAAAGGCTCCTCATGAAGGCGAACACCACCATTCAGCTTTCCTCACCTTTTCTCTTTGATAGAAGCACGTAGTCCCCATTTACTGTGGTGTTGCTCTCCTGAAGTCAATGAAGAGTATTCCTTCAAAGTCTCAAAAGATTGTGGCCATGATCTTCTTGGTTGACTGAGAAACATTGGCCTTTAGAGGCGGTGCTTCGCAAGGTTTACGCTACTTCATTGATTTGATCTCTTTTGGACAAGGGAACATTGTAAGAGGACCACAGTTTCATCTCCTGTAACAATGAGTTGCATAAATTCTCTCGTTGCCACGGAAAAGCTCCAAAAATGCCTGACAACAGACTCTTTGCTGCTTTTGCACTGAGGAAAGAAGTCCAGGCACTAGCCTTATTCATGTTTAATGCCACACGTGCGGTCACGTAACATGACAAAAGTTTTGAGTACCCCACTTCCTATAAGCTTTGCCTGCAACACTTGTGGTATTCTACAGATCATAATATTTTTAAGATATCTCTAATGTGAACGTTAGGGTTCTGTAGGTTTTTTTTTTTTTTTTTTTTTTTTTTTTAGCATTTGGTATAAATTAGATAGGGAATTTCTGTTTGTATTGTTGGGCTCTGATATTACTTCATTCTTACACAAGGGCTGACCATTTGTGCCCACGACCCCAGTGGAGAAACCTTAGGAAGGGATGACTAAAGGGAAACATCAGGCGGCCAGAATCCACGGTCCGTTTCCATTGTTTCCATATACAACAGACACCGTCTGAACCACCCTGCAAGGAGTTCGAGTCCCTAAGGCCCTTTTCCATACCAGACAGGTGCAGAAACGTTTAAAAGCGCAAGCTACAGTCACACCACACCAGCCCACCTCGTCCCTGCAAGTAAACTAAATGAGTTTATAATTCGCCTAAGCGACCAGGGGGAAGATGAAAAAATTGAATTCGGGATTGCCAAATGCAAGTCCCAAGATTTACCGCCTCAGTCACCCCGTTCTGTGAACTCCTGGTTGGTCTGAATCTTTCGCAATAAATCGGCCACCTTTATGCGGTGGTAGCCACTTGTAATGTTCACTCGTTTGTTTTGTTTACCCTTAAAAAGATGCGATTAAGATTACATTCCTCTGATAACTTTCCATCTCTGTTCTAAAAATGATTTGAAATTTTAGTTTTCAAAAAATCTTCACCAAACGTTTGTATATCTAACGACTTGCGCAACTTTATTGCGTTTAGAAGAAATCACTGGTTGAATAATTTGTTTCTCTTATAGTATTTCCTACGTATACAGAATAAACTTACTTGCTTTATAACACAGAACTTTTTTCAGCAAATCTATACTTAAGAAAATGCAATGTAAGTTAATTTGAAACTTATATTGTGTATACTTGATTACTGAAATTTCCAAAATTATCTTAGATTCTCTAAGGAAGCCATAATCAGGAGTTCTGTTTTAATAGTCAAAAATATTTATTAAACTTTGGAAATATAAGAATAACATAGTTCAAATAATGAGAAATTCGCTTTGTTTCAGTTGACATGGCTGAACAGTATGTCCTTTATTTTGTAAACAACACTAAATATATTTTGAAAGGACGTTTAGGTAGTTTAATTTAAATTATTTATCAGTCTAATGAATTATTGCATGAGTAATGGCAGAAAATGTTGGATAAACGCTTCATTTCTTAAATTTCTATAAAAATATATTTCACATCCACAGTATTGTGATGCCTGTTTTTGAAAGCATGACAATCGTTATTTTGCCATTTATTAAGTTTTGTCTGCAATCCAATGGCAAACCAGATATTTAATTTCCTTACGATATGTTGTGCAGTAGGTAGACCTATAAGATCGCCGTGTGGGGACCCCCGGATAGGAAAAAGAACACAATTCAGACCCAGAAGAAGCTGGACAAACCTCTTCAAGGAACATGCAGGTCCAGATTGGTCAAGAGTAGCAAGGGGAAGAGAAAAATGGACATTTATCGAGAAGCAACTAGTGCAATGAGAAATGGAGTAACCAAAGAACAAATCAGTCAGTGTCTTAAACAGCATACGAACAATTTGTGTGGAATAGACACCATGTTAGGATAAACCGAGGTTTTCCTACTTGTTACGAGACTTTTGCCTTTATGGGACACAATAGACTATCTTTATCTTTTTATGTTGTACAGTATTTTCTGAGCACAGACCAAAATAAAGCTAATACATGTAGCTAATTCCGATCAAACACACTGTGTATATGAGACCGTAGAAGAAGACAGCAAGAAACAAGCAATATGTTTAAATTTGTGAACTATAATATTTTTGGGAAATTTAATAAATCAGCCATCATTGTTTCTGCGAGAATATTGAAAGGTATTCTAAAAAGCAAACCACTTCTCTAAAATGCAATTAAAACAAGACTCCTGAGAGACAGGTGTCAATTTAAACATTTTAAAAATATGACTATCAGGGCATGAAAGCTATACTAAATTCGGGTTAAATTTAATCTCCACTAAATGCAATGATTAGCTAACAAAAAATAAAAAAAAACTGGAAAATAGCTCACATAAAAGGTAAAGTTTTAAAAAATGCTCACTTTTAAAATATTTTCACTAAATGTTTGAATTTGTTTGTTTTTATAAAATGAAAGCGTTTAAACAGACAAAATAAGCAAATCAAAATTATATCTACCAAAAAATGGGGAAAGTTGAAAAAATATAAATGCGCCGCAGAATCGAAATGAAATTGTAGTACGGAGAACAGGCCGAAATTGTTAATGACATACAAAACAAAGACAGTAGCAAGAACAAAATTAATACAAGCTTCAATCGTTTATATATATATAAAAGAAAACTGCTAAAATACTTTCAGCAAAATTGTCAAACTAGTAAAATCTGTAGCGTCGACAAATGTAAAGATAATTTCGAAAGCGATAATGCTGCTTCAAAAGTCGAAAAAGAGGTCGAAAATCGAACCATATTTCTGTCCAATAAAAGCAGAAGCTCATCAAATGTCACAATTTAGTATTATAAAGGCCAGAATCGAAACCATAGCCCTCCAGAAACCGAACAGCAGCCTCCACAAAATATGCATGATCCTTTTGTGCACAGGAATCGGGCTTAGTTTGAAAGCGAAACTCAAACGTTAAAAGGATTGAGGAAAAGGAGAAATAGAGAAACTCTTAGATACAAAATGTAAAGCGTTAATAAAGACATGAACAAAATGCCGGATAGTGCAAAGAGATGTCTAACAATACAGAAGTTGAAGAATGGTGTCAGACAGACAAGTACTTGCCGTAGCACAGGTTATGTGCCTTACAGGCGTAGGAGCGAAGCGCAGATGAAACCAAATCGAAAAGGAGCTAAGTGAGGCTAAGAGCAACTTTTTGCAAACAATCCTAATTTATAGTATCGTATGTGCCACACACGAGGGTAACGTTTCTGGAATGCTTTGCATCCACATAACCAATTACATCGCTCACGTGATTACATGACGCACGGATTGCTCTGTAATGTCGTTCAGCAGGAAATCTTATTTCTTTTGCATATTCTCAAATATAATGTGACATATTTCATTTTGAACTTATTTTTAATATTTTGTTAATATTTATAGATCAGCTCCTGTATATGTGACAATGTTACTCACAAACGTTTATGAGCTGTAAATGCAGAAGTTTGAAAAGACTTAATTTGTCCGTGACAAATTAATGCGTATTTTCATAGCCGAATGGAAATTATCAAAAACAAATATAGAACGGTGTATTCATTATGAGCAAGTTCATCTCTGGTCTAGAGCTAGCATGCTCTTTTCCGGATCAAAGTTCAAATCGTCCGAAGTAGATAGATTTTTTCTAATGAAAAAAGTTCAGCGCCAATATTCCGGGAGGGACTTTAAACCAGGGGTTCTGCGTCTTAGATTTGCGGCACGTTATAAAACTCCATACCTGCATTAAAAAACTGGGCAAAAGTATCGGCAGTTTTATGTCCAAGTAATACCTTAGTTCCCTGCCATTTGGCGATGGACTAACCACCTCTTCTTATGTAACTTAATTCAAACAGTTCCAGAAAAATAAATTTTAAATTTTCCAAAAAATCCGAACCTTTATAGTTCGTAGTACAAACATTAATTAAACGTAGTCTTAAGTAAGTCTCAATTAAAAATCAAATACAGGGACCTTAAGACTATCATTCGCAAATAAACACAAGAAAAGTTTAATTCGGAAGCAAGGAACAAAATAAAGGCCCAGTAAACTGATCTCGATGATAAAATTAAAGGTTTTGGTGTCCTGCCAAAGAAAGCTCTTAAATGATGGGAGACAGTCTGGGGGCATTTATTACTGTATATTATAATGCATATGTACAATTGTAAACTAGAAAACCGCATTGTATATTGTTCTACCACTAGCTTTATCATGAAGCAAAATACAATTAACTTTTGAGGAATATTAGGCTTAGTTTTGCAAGTGTGAATGGTTTTGTTTATGCTTTTGTTTTACTGGTAATATTCTCTTGTGCTGGCAAGCGTAACAGTGTTTAAACGCATACGCACTTTTAACGTAGCTATCCATTTAATTTTAGAGAATTTTAGAGATAGGGATGTTTACATGCGTTAAAGCTTGGTTCTTCGTAATTTTATATAACGCATTTGTCGTAATCTTGTTTCCAGTGGCTGATGCGACTGCTAAACCCCAAGCAGGATTGTTGGAGGGCAATGTGAACTCTATGGGATACTTTGATGAATGCATCAATGTGAATTCAAACTCAAATTTTTCGGCCCAGCATTGTATTGCTAATATAATTCCAAAGAAAAATCCGACGACTGCGGTGAGTAAATTGTAGTTTTTCCTTAGTTACATCCATGTAGAATTATTAAAACTGGAACCTTGATATGTACAGACTATGATCGAATTTCAGTTATTGTCATCCAGAAAATGTACATTCCAAAATAAGTTAATTTAGCAGTTTTTATTAATGAGCTTATAGAGAAAGCAGCAGAAATATAAATTTCTCTGCAAAAGTATATAAGTAAAATGAATAAAATAAATCATAAAAATTAGTAAGTAGATTTAACTAATCCAACCACAATTCAAATGTAGTTTGAGAAACCTAAACTTTTTCTCTCTTAAAACTGTTCCTACATACAAAAATCGATCTCTAATATTAATTGCAGGCTTACAGACGGCACCACTGCATTGCCCCAAGTAAATGGCAGTGCGCAGACTTGCTTTCCCAAAAACAATATATTACAGTTCAGAGCTAGAAATTGCAACGATGTTAATTTTCCGTTCTAGTATTTGGATATTGTATGAGATTCCATTTTTTCCCCTTCTCCGAATTTAGTATCTTAGTTTATTTAAAATATCTTAAGTTTATTTAAAATAAACTATGAAAAACTCTCAATGTGCAGTAAAAATGAACTAAAATTGCACCAAAATATTTATATCAAATGTCGGACTTTTTGCATTCATCCTTGATAGGATTTTGAATGTTTGAAGGTTCTAAATTGTGCGCTGCATTGAATGAATTTAATACGAGGAGGGTTGATAGATATTAAAGTTAATTTAGTTTGTTTTATCTTGGGTATCACAAAATCATTATGTACTTAAAATGCGAATACAGCTTTTGGCATTAGCCTACTCCAAAACCATGTGCTTGTACATTTCGCTTTCCTTTGGTAATTACATAAATGCAAAACTCCAGTATTGTTCATACCATAAAGAATTATTTCGTCTGCCGATGAATAACGGTTGAAGTTTTTTGCATTGGCAAAAATACACAGACTGATAAGTTTCCCACGCCGTCATTTTCTGCAACTATATTACCAGGTTTCCAGAAAAAAATCCTCACTGCTCTCATGGGGTTTTGAGTCTCGTCCAAGACCGGCTCCCCATCCTACTCACGTCTGTCGCTGAACTTAGAGCAGTCACCAGTCTCCATTTTTTCAAAGACTAAGAGCATTCAGTTTCAATTCAATGCCCTGTTAGGTCACAACTATCCGCCCTGCCGCCCGCGAAACTTCGTGCGGGCAGCCGACATTCGTGTGGCGTTCTATCCCAGCGAGTTTACGCTAATGGTGGTCCAATTATTACACACTCAATAACACAATAGTTTTACCCAATTAAATCCGTGTCTTATGCTTATGTTAAAGTGTGAAAATAAAAGTAAGTTATCTCGCATATAATTTTTACTATGCACACAGTGTTCTATTGTACACTAAATATGTCATATAACAATGCCTGTATGCATAAAGCATTTCAACATTGTAATCTTTTGCATACATCCGAAGAGTGTATTTCATGTAAGTGTGATATGCGACATTTTCATTATTGAAAAAATGTTCACGTATGTAAATTGAATGAAATATATCAGCAATTTTCTTGTGTAATCGTGAAATAGAGAACAGGAAAAATGTATATAAAAAGTTTGCCGTCTTTCTTTGCTTTTGAGTGAATTCAATATGCCAAATTTCCAAATGAAAGTCATTTTTTTTTTTTTGCCCAATGTGGCATATTGTTTACCTCTGCATATTAAGTATCCTATTATTCTGGTCTGGCTATTATTTTGTTGGTGTCATGTTATGGTATGTTTTGTCTTACCTCTCGATTAAATTCTCCTTGTGAAACCGTGCCACTATGCATTCTGGTTTTGAATTGCTCTATGGAGAGTTGGACATGATATACCCTTTGACAAAGAAAATTAGTCATCTCCTGAACACCAAATTCTAAGTCGTACTCGTTACAGCGCGCTGTTCACAAGGTATCCAGCAAGACACTGTAGCCACTACAGCAGTTGTGTTATGACATACACTAAATACACAGACTACTATGTGCATTCTGTTAGCTCTGTGGCAGAGTGTGCAGTGATGCCATGTTTAAGAGCGCAGGTTCGTCTCCCGGCATGAAACTTTTTTAAAAACTTTTGTAACATATGATAAATTAGTTTCATAATATTGCTTCCCATACACAGAAAGCTTTAACGTTAATATATATAATATTGCCTTCTATCTAAATGCAATATGCTGCACATGCAACAAAAGATGACTTATGAGCACAATTAAGAAGCCTGGGATGCTGTAGCCTCTCGTCCACACTAATGTAGAATTCTAATATCTATGCCCCGAAGAGTGAGGGCAGTTACACACCTGATATTAATTTCTTTCATTTCTATGTGTTTTCACTTTAGAATTTAAATGTTTCTGTTCATGTATTTATTTAGTTATTTGTAAAGAATACGTTAATTTGAGGTTAATTTTCTCTGTGCATAGGCAATGTCATAAAACTCAAATGACATTGTTATACATATGCACTTATAAAACCAATAATAAAAATTCCGTCACGCCGGAGGTGCATAAAGTAAGCGATTTCCTCACCTATTAGATGGATTTAAAAAAGAATATAAATTGATCCTGAAATGTTTGTGCAGGTGGAGGAGATGCTGAAATTGAAGGGTCTATCTTGGGGAATCTGCCTACCCAAATCCTGCTCCAGCTCAGATATAAAGACCAGTCTAGACGAGTGGCTAACCGACTGGAACGTTATAACAGATACTGTGAATTGTGACGACTCACTCTCTCATCCAATGAATGTTGCCGACTATATAGCCATGTGAGTATCTTGATACAGTTGAAAACTTTTAACAAGTCTAGGTCTGGTGTGAATGAGAAGTTGCTATGCCTTCCGATTCCATGATCTAAACAGACCATTAAAGATTTCATATTTGTATTAACTTTCGAGCCAGTCAGAAACCATTGACTGATACGTCAGTAATATAAGATTAACAAATCTGCCTTTTTCGGTAATTATGCTATACTATGTTCAGAAAAATATTAAAATAAATTTCGTCTGATAAGAAAAATGTTTCAAATCATAATATAATGGCAATGTATAGCAGAGTTTTAGCCCATAATCTTGGTTATTCGGCACTTTTATGACATATTTTACAATGTCTTTCGTTTGTATTCTGCTGTAGTTTAGTTTCGTAATAGAGGATATAAACCAATTAAAACTGGTACCAAACTGATTTTCATAAAGTGAAAAAAACATGTGAAATTTTACCTGAAGTATTGGGTTATCCAGTAATCTGGTGGTCAATGCGGTGGTCTTGCCTAATCAAAGAATAAAGTCTGTTAAGAATGCTAAATAATTTCTAATTATTCTATTTCACAGAGTATATTTCTGATTCGTATATTCGAGTCCGCTCGTGTTCTCAGGAGATTTGAAGAAAAATTTCCACAACTATTTCACTCATGTGACGTCACGCCCAATGAAACTAAACAAAAATTTAAACAATCGCAGCCGGATTACGGAGTGAAATTGTAGAAAAAAATTATCAAATCAGTCATGCGACGTGCATTTGCCTTGTGGCCAACTTAGCTAACTCTATACCTCAATTATATAATTTCTGATCACGCATCACTGACCACTTTTACTAGAGGCGGTAGTGAGTTATTGACAGCAACAAAAGCATAGGCAATTTACACGCAAATTGGAGGGTTCTTCAAAGCGTTTTGATGTTGCGTCAAATGTACAAATTGATCTTATTAGGAATTCCAAACCACAGAATGTAAAGGAAAATGCATTGTTTTTTGTTCTCAGTTGGTATTAGAAAAGCGAACGGCAGAGATTGCAATTGTTTATTTTTGTCCATTTCAGTCTCACTGTTTCGGAATAGAAGATATTTATAATTATAACAATTTTTTTCTGTGCCCGAATTTAATATGTATACCAAGGGTGCCAAAAATGTATACACCCTTTTACAGTACATATCTATGCAATATATTTCAAAGTTGGACATAAAAACAACAGTAATGTGTAGTATGATGTTCTGTAAACAGATGCGGCTCACATACATTGATAACCTTGCTACGTGACAGGTAAATAAACAATGAACAAATGAAGCCAAGGTTATCGTATGATCCGTCAACAACTGTGACTCACATTACGTTATGCTAGCATTGCTACATCAAAATGGAGCCAAGATTATCGTTTGAACAGCGGAAAGCAATTTTCAAGTTGGAAAACCAAGAATGTTGAAGTTCAAAGGCAATAGGACAAAGAGGTTTCCACCGCGTTCTCCGGATCTAACTCCGTTGGACTTCTACCTATGGGGAACTCTTAAGGATGTTGTATACCGTAGAAAATCAGCTACACTGGCAGCACTTCGGGTGGAAACTGAAACGGCATGTGCTGCAATCGCTGAGGACACTTTCGCAAACGTTGCTCAATCAGTAGTTCAACGTACTCAGAAGTGTATCGACGCCGATTGGGCATTTTGAGTAACTGTTGTAACTGTAAAAGTATTAGATGATTAGTGCTCATTATTTTCTGTATGTGTGAACTGTTATGTTCACACAGTTTTTTCTTTACTTGAAGTGTGTACATATTTGCACTATATATATATATAGTACAAACATGCAATTGTTACAATTTTGTAAGTCAGGTTTAAAGGAATTATATTTAAATTCTTGTTTTATTCGTGAAATAGTCCTAATAAATATAACTCTAGGATCTGGGCTTTGCAGATAAATTCACGAACGTAAGTGAATGATTTATCAGTAATCTCAGACCTTCTTGTAATATTACTTATGATAAAAATTTTGTTTTAATGCGATTAATAAATTAGTAGTTATATACACATACTTTAAAAGAATGCCAAGATATTCATGAAATTTCTCAAAGAATTGGTTAACTGTTAAATCTTAACGTATTAATTTTTCCCCCCACATGTTCATTTCTAGTTTCATCTGTTTCCATACATAACGTTACCTTCGATACTCAATATTTACTTTTATCCCCTTCACTTGTCTTCTTGCCATAGAACTCGAGTTCGAAATATAGCAATTTCAAGTGTGACTTTATCTTAGTGTTTTATCCTTTTAAAGTTTCTATAATTACTGTTAATTTAAATATATAAATGAACCTACAAGGCTTAGGCCTAAGGCTTGTTCCGGGTTATGGCAAACTATCTGAACCATTTGAGTTTAATTACTTAGCACCTACAGATGTCAGAAAGATAGGTGATCAGCCAATCGCTTCAGTGTCATCTAGTGTGATGCTAAGGTGTTACTTGAATATGAAACTGCCGGTAATGTTGTCTAGGGACCTCTTTTTTCATGTATGGGGTTCTTTAACGTGCTGTAAATCTACGAAACAGAACCCGCTGTTTAAGTCCCTTCTGGAGAACTTGCGCTCAAGGTTTTTACTTCCCGAAAAACTGATGAATCCGCAAACCTTGGATCCAAATTACAGCGCCTTCGAGGCATATGAAAATGAGCGAAATCATTTATGAATAAAATCTGAAATCAAAAGTAATTGACAAGTTAAATCTGCTGATACGAATAATGTTGAATTGCAATTAATTTAAATATTTTCCAAGTTTATTTTGTTCTTATATTCTCAAAGAAAATGTTCGCTGGTGTCAAATAACGCTATTTCATTGATAAGTATAATTATATGTACTAATTTTTGCGAAAAATATTGTAATACAAACACTATAGGTATTATCTTAATAAAAATCTAATATAAAAAGGAAATTCTATAAAGCGACCTTATAAGCCATTCTGCTGGGGAATGTGTGAGTTATAGATTTACTACCTTTTAAAGTATCACTTCACTTAAACACGTTTCCAAAAACTTAATTCTTAAAAATGCCGATGTATTCTTATTACCCTATTTATGGCACGCTTCGAAAAATTAGAGGACAAACTAATCTCTTATATTATCAATTTACTACTCTCTTTTTAGGCTTCTTTATAGTTTGTGCTGTTGAATTACTTTGATGAAGTTAAACACCGAGAAGAAATATTTAAACTTTTATCTTTATTTTGCTATGTTTTTTTCAACGCAAATCTCTGCTAATAAGTCACATAACTAATGTGATGAATATTCTGACAAGATCTCGGAGAGTTAAGCTTTTCTAACAAGTTATTTGGCCTTACGGATTTTATTTCTAACGACAATCATTTCTGTGCTATTTATAGCATCAGAGTAACTAAAAACCATTTTTTTCATTTCTAGGTTTTCCTCGTTTCTCAAATGTCACTAAGGTATCCTAAACTTAGGCCTGGAACCCTTCCTTTTCCTCTCCCCCAAAATTTTCTTTCCCAGTTTATTTTAATATCTTGCATATGTTCGCAGTCCGTGATGCCCCTGCTAAAAGGGACATCAAACAGTATTTAAAAAAATATTTATATATGTAAATATAAGTAATTGAAAAATGCATACTTGTATTCCTGTGCAGTAAAAATGGAATGTTTTATTTTACAGATTTATCCTGACAATCCTTGTATTACTGGTTTTGTTAAGTACAGGATACGACTGGTATTCAAGTGAGTATTTTTAAGTACTTGCAAGTAGCATTAATTATATAAGTGAGAAAAATACTAATAGATTGTGGCGTGCATCAAGCAAATTTTGACATATATTCACAAATCACTATTGTTTCATTACGAAATAAAGTAAACAATGTTAATTGATTCGTATTTATGCAACCCGTAAATAAATAAACATGGTTAATTGATTTCGTGGTTATACTACCCGTAAATAAAGTAATCAACGTTAATTTATTCGTATATATGCAACCCCTAAATATAGTAAACAAGGTTAATTGGCGAGTATATATCAACTCGTAAATAAAATAATCAAGGTTCGTTGATATCGTGTTTATGCAACCCACAAATAAACTAAACAAGGTTAATTCATATTTATTCAACCCATAAATAAATTAAGAAGGTTAATTGATTCGTATTATATGCAACCCGTAAATAAAGTAAACAAGATTAATTGATTCGTATTTATGTAACCGATAAATATAGTAAACAAGGTTAATTTGTTTGTATATATGCAACTCGTAAATAAAATAATGAAGGTTAATTGATTTCGTGTATATGCACCGGTAAATAAAGTAAACAAGGTTGATTGATTTGTATTTATGCAACCCGTAGATCGTGAATTAATTTCTCTTAGAATAGAGCTCATGCACCTTAATGCTGAGCAGTTTACACACTCCTAGCATGGATTAACAAGAAAGATGTCCTAATCGATTATAAAGAAACTTTATTTGGCTAATTTAACGCTGCTTATTGCACTGGTGATAGTTCACTCGAGGAAAATGGCTAATTTTCACCTATTAACAATACCAAATATGGAATGTTCCACTTCGTGCGCATATGTTTAGTCGAAGAAAAGTTTTTCTATACAGGTGTATCCACTTTTAATATGCAATAGTAATATTAATAAAACATAAAATATTCAATTACTTCTTAAAAGGGTAGTTCTGCTGACTGTTTACTGCTTATGTAATAAGCAATGATTCTGTATACCTAAGACAATATTGTCACTGCCTTCATCTATTGTTAAGAGGAATGATAAAATATTATGTATGTATACTTTTGTAGATATAACAGCTGCATCTTCACTTTCATAATCACTGTTTTAACTCTGTATCTAAAACTTTGCTGAATTCATTTATTCGCTCTTCTATTATTTTCTGGCTGGGGCTTATCAGTTTTGAAAATGACTTGGGTCTTCTCGTCCCTTAACATTTAAGATTTTTTACTTAACACTTAAATTCCAATAAATTTAAATAAAAGAGAAATTGTCTCGTCCATTGAACATGCTGGTTATAAACAACTGAATGATTCCGTCCTATAACTTTTCTTCTGAGCCATGGGTTGTAAATTTAATTTTAAAGCAATCTCCAAGCCGGCAAATTGCAAATTTACACTTCTTGAAAGAATCTAAGTTTGGATGGAATTTTTGTGCAAATTGCTTTCCCACACACTGATCTATACCCTTTTTTTTTTTTTTGTAAGTGTTTAACGCCCGTTTTTACTACTGAGGCACCACAGGCGATGTTCACTGATGATACATGAATGAAATATATTGGGAAGGGATTTTTTTAAGGAAGGAAACGTTCCAGCCCTAAGTTTAACTTACAACCCCAGCATTCCTCATTTATGAGGACTGAGGAAAACCAGCAAAAATTCTCAAGACAGAGAGGACGGTCCTGGCAGGATGGAACCCCAGACCTCCCGATCACGAGTCCGCGCCTTAACGACCTCGGCCACGCGTGGCGGTACACACAGACAAATATTTAATAATTTTATCCATTCCAAGAATAAAGCAATAATGAATGTTTCTTTGCATCAGAATGAAAACTTTATTTAGCCATTGCTTAAAGTGGATTAGGGTCAGTTTTCCGGGAAAACTACTACCAACATTAAATGGCATTTGTCGTTCTATCGCTTCTTTTATTTCTTGGCCGAATTTGATCTTGAAAACAAATGCCACTCACAGTACAAACAGTTTTAGCTAATGTCGTGATTCTAGACAACGTGACAGATGATGCCTTTGATTAGACCGCAGCAGCTGTATGATTTTCGCCAATTTTAGAGTTCTTTCACCTAATCATTTCGTTTAACTGTGTTAAAATATTGTCTGCACTGTGGCGTTTACTTCAATTAAATACCTAGCTCTTGTACCGTGAGATATATCTTTTTTTATGTTCTATTTCGCTCTTTAAAACGTTTTGTTTTTCTGGAACGAATATTGCATTCTTTTTTGAAACTATGTAGGAAAGATTTTGGAGCCAGAAAGATGCAATTTTACTTATTCACTGTAGTAAGGGCCCAACTTTTTGAATTTTATTCAAACTCCTTTCCCTATATTCTATAAATTAATTAAAAACTTTATCATAGACAAGAGTGTGCTCGTTGATATTTTTAAACATAATAGCTTTACTGACAAACTTTGTGCTATATTTGAAATTTGTTATAGAGGCATGAAACTTCTTTCTTTCAATGTTTAAAGTACTTATAAATCCTCGTATATTTATTAATTAAATCATTTATAAACACTGTTCTAGGTTTTTTTATGTATTTTATTATTATTTTTTTTTTTTTTTCAATGGCGTTCGTTGACGGATCTTACTCAGGTTCACGATCAGCTACAATTTCCTCAAACTATTTTATTGTCACATTCATGTCACTATTTTGATCACAAACACCATTACACTGATTTCAATTTTGCCATGGAAAAATTAAAATACCTTGATAAATGCCAAATCAATTCCTTCCGCAACCACATCACCACTAATAGGGAATTGCCTCCACTTTCTATCTCACTGAAGTTCACCCAAACTTGACCTTGTAAAGGGGATTGTATTAACAAAAAAAAAATATCCCGTAAAGAGTGACTGTCACCATTGCAATCAGCAGACTCAAATTAACCAAATAACAGATTTGCACAACAATTTAGCGATCCCAACACACCCTTGTAAGAATGAAAGTCGCACTGCAGGTAACTAAACGCAGACACCCTGCAACATCTGCAAACTTTGTTCTGTAGAATTAATCCCTGGACTATTTCAAGTCTGTTTTTTAATAACTGTACGTATAAGTATATGAACTTTGCTAAGCTCTACGATAAATCATATTTTAAAACTACTAATTTCAGATTACACACGCCAGGAGACCGACAGCGTGAATAATGAACACAATATAAAGCACGACTTAGGTCTTAGCTTTTCTGCCATAAAAAACGGCCGCTACCTCTGCATGAAATCCAAAGAAACGGACATGTCATCCTTGTATGGAATTCGCTTCCTCAGCATATGCTGGGTTATACTGGGGCATGTGGTGTTCGTCATGGAAACGTTACCTACTGTAAATTATCTTCATATATTTGAGGTAAGTACAGCTATACTTTGATCACTATGTCGGCCACATCGCGTTCTGCTATGAAGGACTCGAGCCGTGACCATTAACATAATTCCATTACATTTGGTTTATTTATGAACGCTCTTTAACAACTCGGGTCATCAGCGTCCCATTCAATTCAGTGCGTGAAATGGCCGACAAATTTTGTTCAGATGCCTCTTCTTTCAGGCTTGAGGTTCTTTATCGTGCAGTAAATGTACGACACGGAACCCACGGCTTTATTTCTCTTCCGAAGGAGCTGATTATCTTCGCCGCGCTCGTTTCTGCAACAGATTGCAGCGCAGCCCCAATTTCTGGTCTGCATGCATTGCCAGACGAGTATTGCTCGATTAGCGAAGACTGATTCAATCGGCACAGTTTACTGCTCAACGCTTTGACGTCAATGTGTGTATGGGAGATTGACTGGACCATACATTCTGGTCACCTCAACTGAAAGAGTTCTCAGATTCCACAGAGGCACGTTACCAGAAATGGTGACTGTACTTCATTGGATACTCATAAGACTGTGGTTTCAACACAATAGGCCCCTGCACAAGTCAAATTCTGTGAGGTATCGTCTGAAACAGACAAGTTTGGGAAATGATGGATAAGCGCGGTTAACAAATTGCCTGGCCACTGATATTAATGCCTCAATTTCCCTCTCTGGAGACACCCTATGAATCACACGATATTGCAAAATTTTCTGTTGGATCCGATATGAAAAGTCGGGAATCTTTGAACACAATCGATGCTTGATGCTGATGATTGCATCCGGCCCTTTTTGTGATAAATAAAATACCGAGCTCTTTGTACGTTTTCACAATACCCCCTTTCAACTTCATTAACATTATCGCTGCGCAAAGAGCTGAATTCAACAAATCGGCATTCCTTCCAAAACAGGTGCGCCTTGGCTCTGTAGTGCCGATTTGCATAGATAATTTTTGCAGATTCAGTTGACTCTTAGACCTAAATTTAAAAAACAAAAACAAAAAGTTGCATGAAATTGTTTAAGCATGCAATGAACGACGTGAAAATGTTAGTTAACCCAAAAAGAAATACTTATAAACCTTAATCTCAAGTGATTGATATCCAATAAGGTGGAAGTTTTTTCCCACCGTTTCCAAATTCTTAAAACATAGTTTTCTGTTGGCCCCTAAAGAAGTGTTTCAACACATTGACAGGTAATAAGTTTAATACACTTTGCTATTCATAACATTCTGTAATAGTTGTAGAATCATTAGACGAGTTATTTACTTACGTTCAGATGAGAAACTGATCACGATTGTATGTTCTTAGAGCATTGTCCTTGGGCATCGGAGGATATGCTGTCTCGTGATCTGATTAGGCATTTAGGGTCCTGTCTTGACATGATGAGGGAAATAGTACTTTGCAAGATGTGAACGGCGTGACCCTGAAATATTAAGCTTCAATCTGGCTAAGAGAAATGCGGGAACATTGCACTGGAGATTTCTACCATATTTCTGGCTTTGTTGCA
Organism: Metallyticus violacea; assembly: GCA_030762175.1. Taxonomy (NCBI): domain Eukaryota; kingdom Metazoa; phylum Arthropoda; class Insecta; order Mantodea; family Metallyticidae; genus Metallyticus; species Metallyticus violacea. The sequence continues at coordinate 88,504,433 of CM060843.1, read as the reverse complement.
CTAGGCTGCCTTTGAAATTAATTCACCTATCTTTTTGCTTTCTCAACCAAAGACATTGTTGCAGATGCTGGGAAAATGGACGACCATGTTCATCGTAAGTGCCCCTCTTGCTGTGGACACATTTCTGCTACTGTCGGGACTGTTGGTGGCGCACAAATTCCTCAATGGTATACCCTCAAGTACGTCGCCCAAGAAGCTGTGTTTGGCATCCGGTCTGATTTTCATTCACCGTTATCTCAGGTACGTGAAGGATTACACAAAACTAAAGGCCTACAGATGTAAGTTTGTGCTTACAAGCTCTGCTGTGGTTTATTATGACTATCTCATGCAGGATATCAGCTTTGGCACTCTCCGACTTAATACAGCAGATCGACTTATTAGTAACACAGTATTGTCTCCTTCTCTTGGGTAAACATGGGTGCGTGTTTTGTAGCAGCTTAGGCGGTTTTGTCTCGGACTAATTAAGGAAAAGTATCTCAGAATAATTTCGCTGTTTCAGTTTAGCTCAATAGGACTAAGGAAGGAGATTTTAATAAAAAAATGTTTACACACTTTATCGCTGCACTTTTTAGTTCGATTGAAAGTTAAGGAATTGTTTACATTCTATTACAAAATATCGACCTGGGCCTGTTTCATAAGTGGTCTTAATACATACAAGTGTATTGGTGCAGGTTCTTGTAAAGTATAGTCCTGTAACTTTCTGTTCTACGAAAGAAATGCTACAATGGTAAAGTATCAGTAAAAAGTTACAAGTGACGTCATACCTTGAATTGAATTTTATGTCCACTCTTTAGGGATTTTTAATGCACGGAGCGGATCATTGTCATTTCTGCAAATGGGTCTTATTTTTTTCTCAAACATAATGATAATTTGAATATTTTTTATGTATTTATTGATATTCAAGCGTAATAACTCTGAAACGATGGTCCAATAAGGCTACATTTAAGAGCATCAATTTCAGTCGTCGAGAGATGGCAGAAGAATCGAGCTTCCCGAATGCTCTCGGGTCAATTTATCAGTTCATTTGATCCTTTATATTTATTTGTTTATATTGCTTGACAATCACGTTCTGGTAAGAAAAAAACTGGGAAAATTGTGCCAAAAGAGAAATTATTCTAAAAGAGAAAGAAAAGAAATTATTTTCATGGTATGTAGCAAATACATATTAAAAATACAAATGAAGAATAAAAAATTGTTTTCGTGGCAAGTAGCAAAAACCTTAAAAATACATTAACTAAGATGCTGGTGTGAAATGTGTGTTTGGAACAGTAAACGCCAATATCATAAGCCGTACTTTATTTGCATTTAAGCAAACTTTATCATTATGCACAAATGTTTAAATGGTCATTTAAATCATTTAAATTTAAATCCATTTAAATGTCCTAAACATAACACACAAAAACTATGTGTGTGCATAATCTGGAAACTAAGTAATTTCAAATTATGAATAAAACAAAATTCGATTTGTTTATCCAAAATCTCTACCAAGTATCCTTAGAGAATAAAGGTAGTTTAATGAAATACCTACATGACTTAGTGTGATGTTCTGCACAAAAGTTTTAATTCAGTTAACAAGTAGGAAATACAAAATTGGTAAGCACTAATTTGCAATTTGCCAACAACTTTGAGGCGGCAAGACTATTCAGCTGTAAGCTTTCCGAATAAGACGAAAAGCTACATTACTGTGTTGTCTTACAGAATTGCCCCTGCTGTTGCGGTTCTAATCCTAATGCAAGTAAGTATCTGGAAGCACTTCGGTTCGGGCCCTCTCTGGCTTTCCACCAATGGACGTCTGGAGGAGTTTTGTCGCGAGAACTGGGGCTGGGCTCTGTTATTCATCCAGAACTACGTGTCTGGCAACAGAATGGTAAGTCCCTGCCCACAGACGCACAAGTTTTCCCTCTTAACCCCAACTTCGTTCCTGCGATCCTTGTGCTTCCTGGGCATTGCTTCTGTAATCCTTGATATGGTGTATATTTTGGTTCTTGTTTACCAGATAGCTATCAACGTTTAAGGTTATGTAGCTATATCCCAATATTTTAAATGTTCAATTTGTTACATGAACGGTTTGGTGGCGTTAAATCATTTCTCTTGCTAACTTCCTTTTTAGAACACAAGTTTTCCCTATTTCTGTAGTTTTCAGAATTTATATAATCAATCGCTTCTATGATTATCAGTTTATCTCGTTCTTTCGTGCAAATTAAGTTCATGTTTGTGTATACAAGAATAAACGTTTTAATTCTTGTAAGAAAAGTGTGAAATTAGTCAAATGTACTAGCATATATTTTTTATTTGTCTCTTCGACGACATTGATCTTCCTCGCGACGTCTGTATATTGGGTGTAAATATGTAGTTATGAATGGAATGAAATGACATGAATTAATGATTGCGCAAATGAGCTCTAAGTCCTTGGCGCTTTAAAGCTATACGGTATTCATTATCTCAGGGTAAGGAATTAAAAAAAAAAAAAAAAACATAAAGCTTATCCAGACAGCTTGCCCTGACGTGAATCGAACCCAAGACCTCCGGATTAGTAATGCAAACTCTACCGCTAGACCATGGAGCCAGCTTATTAGACATAACATTCCTGACAAACTTTATTTATATACGAGAACGTCTGACAAATAAGCTACAGATCCAAATTATATCAATACATTTATTGTACAAAATCTGAACAATATGCTGTAAACATAGGATAGTATTGCTTACTTCTCCACAATTAAACACTTGTCCCAGCGTCTCACCAGTGTAAATATTCCTTAGCGGTACACTTCCCTTGTTTGCAATGAATGTCTGCGATTTCACGAACCGTAATTTGCGATTTTCCATTATCAAACCTTCAACAATAATTCTGTAATCTTGGCCTGTCCGTTTTCACGAATCTCCGTCAGACACACTCGCGCTCTCTCTGACTCTTTCCTTCTTCCTATCTCTCGCCTCTCTCCCTCCCTCCTCCTCTCTTCCTTTATCCTCCTCTCTTCCTTTATCCTTCTCTCTTCCTTTATCCTTCTCTATCCTCTCCCTTAGTCTCTCTTTCTCTCTTCGTCTCTTACTCCCCTTCCCCTTCCCCTTTTCCTCCTTTTCCCCTTTTCCTCATTTTCCCCTCTCCTTTCCATTTGTACTTGTACTTAAAACACCATACCATTATAAGAGTTTCTAACCTGCAATGAACTTTGCGGAGGTCGTTGAGGCTCTGCATTTGAAATAATAAATTAAAACGCAATTGAGGGAAATTTGCGAATTCAAGGTCGCTAGTAAAGACAAAGTATTGAAAAAAAAAAAAAAAATGTTAAAATAAAGATAAAATACTTAATCACCAAATACAAAATGGTAATGGGAGGCGATTTAGTTTATAAAATAAATTAGTAAATAATGTTAAATGCTTGTCAGTATTGATCGATGCATCATTTGATGGAGATGCAGAACAAATTTAATGAATATTTCTTAAAATGTTCCAGTGAGACTGTCATGGTTAGATGCTAAAGAATTTAAACTCTTTTTCACTTCTCATAATACTTAAAAATTTTTGGTTTATTTTATTACTGCCCTTATTCTGTATACTTTTAAATAATAATAATAATAATAATAATAATAATAATAATAATAATGTCTTTCCTCTTATCTAATGTTGCTTAGTGTTGTCTTTATTATGGATAGAGTATATGGGGCGGAGCAGAATACTTTCGGTACCTGAACCTTGCTCGCGCCTGGACCTTTGTGTCTACACATCTCCAGAGGAAGGGTTTAGGTCAGAGACTAGCATCTAGAACACCGCGACGTGGAGCCTCTCGGATGGTTCGGGGCAGAAACCTTTTAAAATACGCAAGCTACCGCCACACCGCATCAGCCCACCTCGCCCTGGCACATTTGATCCTGTAACAGAATCGGGAATGAAATGATATAAAATGGGAGCGGAAATTTCGTAATGTAAATATCCATACCAGCATTCGCCTGAGTGACCAGGAGAAATCACAAAAAAAAAAAAAAAAAAAAAAAGTCAAAATGATCGATCCAACGGAATTGGACCCGGGCTCTCCTGAATGAGTCACCCTGCTCGGTCGTCTTTTATCAATTAAATGTGTATCTTGTTTTTACTTTTGTGTACACCTATACTTTACGCATTTACTATTTTAACCCGTTGACTGTAATAAAATGCCTGTAACCTTAACTCTGCAGGGGAAAATAAAATTACTACACTTATTAAATAGGTTGAGTTTTAGCCCATGCCATCATCACAAATCTTCCTGGCATGCGTATGGATTTAAAATTTCGATTGAGAACTACAAATTGGAGTTAAAGTTCATTTAGCTAACCTCAAATTACTTATGTTCATTGCGCATGCGCCAGATTTTCCTCTCTAAAAGGCATGCACTATCAATTCTTATCAGAAACTGTCTCATTCCATTCTATGAAGAGAGAAAACAGCTTCCACACTAAAAATAACAGCAAGAAACTTTAAACATTTATAAATTTAAATAATTTCTAATATTAAAAAGCACATTTTGATTTTGCATTAAACCCAATATTTTAAAATGGAAAGTTATAGATTTAATTTATTGTTGAAGATAAAGGGCAAATAAGTTTGCGTTATCAAAATCATTTCTCTAATTCGCGGTATTTTAATGAAATGCATAATTAGAACAATAAAATAGAACTATAAAAAGGATGGGTAAAATTTGCTCAATTTGTTTTTTCAATAAAGTTTATTTCACCTTTAAAATTAGTCAATTTTACTTCATCCTTTTAAGCTATTTAATCAGTAGTTTTAAAACTAAATAATTAAAATTCGAATATACAAATGAATGTATAATTCTGGGCTTTATTTTAAATATTACCAAATTATCTGGTTTGTGCGAGATGAACTGATAATATAGGAAAAATGCAAAGAATTGCTCTTCAATGTTTTACTTTGGCATTTCAAAATATTTTAAATATCACATTATATGCAAATATCTAAATGTAGAAAATGTTGGCGATAGTTTTTTCTGATTTTTCATTCAATCACAGGTTAATGATAAAATTGTGAATTCTGGCCACAGACTCGTATGTCATTGCTTATCTCTCACATAATTCTACGCAACTTTTGACACATCTCTTAGTTTCAACTGTGTCATGAACTTGTTGCAGTGTTTGGGACATTCCTGGTATTTGAACGTGGACACACAGCTGTTCGTGCTTTCACCTCTGATTATCATACCTATGCTGTACTGGAGAGAACTGGCGTGTATGTCTCTGCTGATTGGAGTCGCTTTGTGTGGATTTTTTATTACTTTCCTTGTGAACTATTTGTACGAGTTTCCGCCTGGACTGCTGGTTGGAGAGTAAGTTTCAACTAAATAATGAGCATATCACATCTGCATATATTGTACGCATTACATTACCATGTACTAAATAATCTGAAGTCAAGAATAAGAATATAAGTGATACCTGCATACCTATTTTTAATTTCAAAAGTAAACCTAGAATCATACATGGTAAATCATTACAAGTAATATCACAGGAGGGTTCGAGATACTGATAAATTCACGAACGTAGTGAATTTATCTGGAAAGCTCGGACACACTAGTGATATTTATTAGGATTATTTCACGAGTAAAATAATTTAAATATAATTCATCTAAACCTGGTTTACAATATTGTAATAATTGTGCATTTGTGAATGCTTAGCCTTTTCAATCCATTGAGTAACAGACTAATGTAGAGTACTAAAGGACTATTTCATGAATAGAATAAGAATAAAAGTAATACATGTGTGAAATTGCGCGCGATTATCAAGTTGTATAAAATGTTATACTTACCTATGAATACCTACCTATTCAGAAACCATTAGATTGAAATAGACGAGAGTAGACTATTATAGTCGCTACTAATGCCAACTAATTTACTAATGCCAACTGAGAAAAACAAAACAGAAAACATTTTACCATTCTGAACAACTGGTTTATTAACATTTATGGTTGCTTAGGTAGATATTATTACATGACTTATAAAATTATTTCAAACTGTTTCGCTGAATACGCAAAAACTATTGCTTGAGTGAATTCACATTTAGTTAATTAAATTTACAATTACTGAAAACACAGAAAAGTGGTCAGTGATGCATGCTCAGGGATTATATAGGGGAGTTATAGAGTTGGCTACACTGACAAGATAATGCACGTCGTGTCATAAAATGGTTTTATTAGTTTTTGTCGATAATTTCACTGCGATATTCGGCTGTGATTGGTGAAAATTCATAATTTTGTTTCATTTCATTGGTCGATTTTAAGATGGCGTCACAAGTGAAATAGTCTAAATAAGGAGTTGTGAGCGCATCCATTATCTTAGTTTTCCTTATGAATTTGTTTTAAACGGAAAATATATTATACTCTTATTTAGACAATAATGTAGAAATTAACTGCATCTTCAATCTATTCCAAGATGTAACACACTTCTCAGCCTTAATTTTCTATTGCCTGGGCTTAGGAAACATGCTCTGCATTTACCATCTTGTGCCGAACGCGGAGTATCAAATGTTAGATCAGATTTAAGGGCACTAAGGGCTTGTATCACTCACTTTTATGCCTATCTGGTATTGCTGAATATAGAAGTTTTATTTTCTAACAATGTGCAGTAGAACGTCTGTTGCACTTATATACCTTGCAAACCAGTCAACATAGAACAAATTTCACACATCGTTCCATCCTGTGGAAAATAAACTTCATATCTGTTATTGTTATGCAAAATTTAAAACTTTTCAGGATCGTTTGAGTTAAGTATCTTCATAAGTGTGTCCAGTTTTGATTTGCTACAGACTTATGGTTTAGTTCCTCTAAACTACACGAGTTGCTAAATACAAAACTGTATTCAAAGCTACGTGAGAGACCGGTCAACTGAAAGTGAGCTGATGTATGTTTTTAACCGCACGTTTGGTTGTGTGCATGTCACGAAATAGATCTGGAAAGGCCATAAAAATATGCGTACGATAAATTCGTTCTGATACTTATATAACAGCTATTTCGAGCCACGTTCAGCAATTTAATGAACCACGGTATTTTCACCAGACAGAAATAGTTTATTAGTTTGGCCATTTGGCAAAATGTCACTATGACTAATGTATTACTAGAAAGCAAACATCACCGCACATCTCCAAAAATCATGGCCATTTTTTTACCACAAAAATGTTTCTACATAGGAAAGGAAAAAGGAAATATTTGGTTTCTGCTGGCAAACTGTCAGGTTCAACATGTACTAGATGAGACAACAATACAAAACTGTTTTGTCACAACAATGCGCACGTGTGCGTTGAAAAAAAAAGTTCAAGAGGAAACATATGCCTCTATTTAGTGCATAGTATTGGCCAGTGTTAGGATTAATACGTTTATTGATACACAAAATTCGCTAATTAAACCTAATCTTTTATTTCCACTCATAATGGTTTAACTTATAATGTTTTAAAAGTTGATAATCTACAACTCTATTTGTCCACATTTTGTTTACTGCCGCCACCTATTTAATCCACACTAATCAGTCGTAGTTTTTTTTTTTTTCACCATTTATCTATTGCCAGATTAGAGAAGAGTTGCACATTTGATCGAGAACAACATACTGGGCTTGCACCTAAGGGAACAATTGTGAACGGCATATATTATCTTGCGTTTTTATTGCAGAAAATGTGCATATCTGCGAGCTGTTTATTGCTGTTATATATATAATTTAAAACGAGAGTACTTTAATTAAAAATGAGAGTATGTGCTAGCAAAGTTGATATGAACACTACAGTTGAAAGTGATATTTAAACGTAAAGCATTCATCAGCTAATAATATTGTTTGTGTTGCAGCTCAGACAAATGGGCAGCTCGGAAACAATATTACTACATCGCTACACACGCCAGATTCACCCCTTACGTTGTGGGTATGACTGTTGGCTATTTGCTTCACAAACATAAGAACGGGGAAATAGTCTTGCCTTCCCTCTCTCAGGTCAGTATATATGCTTTCATTTAGAATTAAAGACGCTGACATTCCTTGTAAGATTCATTGAAAAACGTATAATGGCTACTTTGTCTTTCTTTTTAGAATACAGGAAGAAGAGTGCAGCAAAATTCGGAAATTTTAACCAATAAAACTTTAATAATGAGAAAAACTGATATTATTATTATAATAATAATAATAATAATAATAATGTGTAATCACGTGTTACAAGCATATAAATCTAGTTATTTAAAAAAATAATTTAGCGCCGAGCTGCGTTTATACCTACAGCGTGAGTCATAAATTGTCACATTCTGTGTAAAAATGGGTCTTTCAGGTTTTGTCAGGCAGCTGGAGGGTCTATAGTCGGAGCAGTATAACTTTCGATGAAGCGATTAATAGCAGAGCAACCGAGTATTTCTTGCAATTAAAGCTACGATTGCAATCAAAATAAGCACGTACCTTATGACATGAATGTCTTGTTACATTCCGATATTTGCGACTTCTTTTTAGAAAATTGTCATTCACAATCGTCGGTGCATCTTCCAACAGACCACGGCTTCCAAGCCCGGAAGAAACTTCTAGTTATAAGTACTTTGACCATTATAGCTGGAAAGAGAGCGAAAAGTAATATGCATAACATCTTGAGTTTGCTGCTCGAATGGAACTTTTATTTATCCCACTGTTTTTCTCGACAGAGGAACAAAATACTCCTTTGGGTGGCAGCTGTCCTGGTTCTCTTGTATTCCATATTTGGTGTGCTACCCTTCCAGTTGCCCGACTACAAATATGAACCTGCAAGTGCATCAATGTTCATCGCTATTGTGCCACTCGTCTGGGCGTTAGGAGTTTCCTGGGTCCTGATCTTCTGCGAGCTCAACCAATCTGGTAAGTTCAGGATATGACTTACATGTTTACCGTCCCAGATCTTTATAGCGTGGTTAAAGTGTTGTGTATAAATTACTCTACTTAAAATCAATACTGTAATATTATACTTTTTGTCACCTAAATATATATTGTTTTAAGAAATGAAAACAGCACAAATGAATGAGATGGAGAAGACAATAGCTATCCTGGAATTTTACGGGTAACTCTTTCAGGTTTGTTACTTGTTTTATTATAATTCATGCAAACTTAAGCAACTGTCATTTTGAATGATGTTTAGCGCCCGTGTTTACTACTGAGACACCACAGGCGGAACTGTCAGTTTGAGGCGATTAAAGAAGGCAAATTAAATATTCTATAAGAAACAACACTGTTTCATATGTTTATGGCATAACTAAACGAATTAAAAGGTACTTTAAAAAAACAGATTAAGTACGAAAATAGAGCTCTATAAAGACGTTATATATTAAAGTACAAAGCGTTCCTTATATTGCCGGGCCGCGAATTGCGCATATGCGTGCACCGCGCACAATTACGCTGAAGGTTTTTAGTTCTAAAACTCCCACGTTACTTATTCACGAGTGATAGTAACATGCACTAAGATTACCAACCTCATAATTGGTGATGAAAGTGGTGTCCATCTGCATTCAGACATTCCTTGCATCTTCTGATGAAATGTTCCATTCACACGCATTCTTCCATTGGAGCATTTCTTTTTCGCTTCTTGCATTTAACGATCCCGTTTTCCTAAAGTTATTAACCATACATCTAACCGTTTCTCTACCTGGAACTGGAATACTAGGAAATTTCTCCTGGAATTGTCTACACACCCTTCAACATAACTGTTTTTACATTTGTATCTCACATAAAAATTCTTTGTTCGGGCATGAATTTTTCGGTAGGCATTTCAGTAGACTAATAAGAATAGCCTAATAAACTGACACGCAAAACAGGTGTCTTGAATCAACTTTCACTTTTGAGATGCACAATGAACAAACTCTAGTCTTATAGCTCGAACAGAAGGCAGCAACTGACACAATATAATACAGCTGATAAACATAGCCTTGAGCGGGTCATTCCCGCTAGTACGCTACTGGAATACCAGGTCATTGCAGTACAAGCGAACTATGCATACACAATCTATAAATGGAACACATGGTATATATATTGAAGTGCTGACACTCTGTGGAGATAGCTTTCCCAAAATAAGACTGGTTCACTCATTCCAGTTAATTTTCTTTTCACATTTAGGCGTAGTACTTTGAGCCTTCTCTTTAGTATAGCATAATCGTGAAACACGATCACAACATAACGTAATCCGTATACAATGACACCTCTCTGTATTCAGGCTCTTTCTCATACACCACTACTCGGTCTTGGAATTATCACAAAATATCAGGGGATGGTCCAAGTACCTTTAATTTAGATGTTTATTTAATAGGCAGAACTTGGCGATTCAGTTTAATTTTGCTCATGTTAATATTTCATGTGCATGCTTTGCGTGCTAAAGAATGTTAACTGCTAGTGTTATTTCACGCATTACTTAACACATTTCCGATTTATTTTATAATTTTTGGCTCTTACTTTCCAAACTTAGATTATCTTAAAATAATTGTAATATATTTTTTCTTTCTCTGAATATTGCTTAGTATTGTCAATCTCTCTTCAATTTACATGTGTATCATCAGCTCTACTTTTACCTATTATGCATTCATTTATTTTGTGTATTCGTTATTTTAAAATGATTAAAGTGTAGAGAAGACCCTATGACCTAAACTCTGCAAGGAAAAATAAGACTATTATTTACATCACCTAGAAACAATGTTTATTCTCACATGGACATTTATTTAATAATTAAAATGTTTTATTTCTCCTTACCCAAATTAGTGAGCTCCTTTTTTCCAAGAATAATTTAAAGGAAACGTTTACATTGATTAGAGTATCCAGCTTTTATAGTGTTATTAAAATACGTCATCTATGTTCTGGAAGAACGCCTCGGCATTGCTAAATTTCTTCCCTTCTCTTGACATTGTCTTCTGTAATTTAGGATCGCCCAAGAACACGTGATTCGCCCCCATGTATGGACAGTAAATAGTGTGTTCTTTCTAGTGATTTAAACTGTGCAAACTTTGACTGTAAAAGTAACTTTAAAAAACAGATTTATTTGTCTTTTAAAAACGTTTTATGTGCATTATAGAATTAAAATTTACAGAGCATCTTTAGTTAAGTTTTCTCAATATCTCACAAAATTTCATATTGATAGGTATAAAAATTTGAGATACAGTGCAAACTTATACTACTGCATTATTTCCTAGATTTACGCCCCCTGGTTATCTTAGTATAAATTGTCTTTATTTTCAGAAAAACCATTTTGCAGGAAATCTCCCATTATAATCGCAAAAGTATCAATGGCGATATAAAGAATGGAAGGAGAGCACTTTCAACATTACTCTAATTTAAGGTTCATAATCAATTTGTTCTTCCGGCTATCAAACCAGTAGCCCGGGAGTATATTAATCACCCTTTATGATAATTTTTAGTTCGCACAACAGAACCTATTGAACATGTGTATTTTCAGCAAGGCTATCTCGTCTTCTGGGATGGAAGGGATTCCAGCCGCTTGCACGTCTGACTTACTGCATTTATTTGGTACATCTACCCATTATGACTATGCAAGGGAATACGAAAAGACTGCCAATCTTTTTAAGCACTTCTGATATGGTAAGTTGTTTCTCTTAAAATTTCGTTCTGCAATGGCTAATGTTCTTGGAAACCTTCAAAACTTTAAATCAAAACAACCATAAAGAAAATTGATACTGGCGTCGCTGTTTCAAGAATCACTCATTTAATTTCTGCGGTGGAGAGAGAGGTTTCATATTGGCAGCAATGGAAAGAGCGCGCCATGATTGTTATACAAGAGAGCGCCAGGCTGCAACTATTGAGCTACCATTTTGAACTCGTCTATCATGAAGCTGACAAAACATTTTCTGACAATAGTTTTTATGATTATAAAAGTGAATTAACAGAAATTAAATGAATGACCCTAGTATTTCATGTTAGTTTGAACATGAATGCTCTCAGTAATATACAGCTTGCAAAGTTTTGGTGTACTTAACGTGTATGTTTATTTAACAAATACCACTACAGTATTTGGCAATACAACTTGGGTCTCCCGTAGGAACACTAGATCACTAGTTTGCTTGAAAGACGACATGGGTGACAGGTCGCTATGGCTGGATTTGTGAACTTTTAAGTTCTGCAATTGGAATACGGTCAGGAACGTCCTTTTTCTTGACAAAGGATTTTTTCAGGTTTTCCTTGCTCATTAACGGCAAATGCCACTGAGGTACTTCAAACTTGGCCTGGAACGATTACTTCCAAAATTACGTTCCAAAATGATTTCGTCTCTTGTATCAGTAGAGACCGCGTGTTCAGGCATTGAAAAGATAGATTAGGGTAGATAAAAAGGCACTTTAAATATGTAATATAGATAGCAAAAAAGGCATTATCAGCACTTAAAATATGACTGAAGTAGAAAGAAGTCGCGCACTATTATTAGTAATTAAAATTAATTTAAACTGAATTATTACAAAATTTGCAAAAATTGTGTTAAATTAATTTCAAACTATTATGTAATTCAAGGGTATGGTCTAAAAGAGGCACGAGTAAAGAAAATCAGATGGGACGAGACAAACTAAATATTTCGAAAAATATTTCGAAAATGGGGGGATTGTGATGTAGCTAAGCATGTTCTATCTGCTTTAAGAAAAGTCTATGGATATTTGTACAATTCCCTGGATGATTTGGTAAAACAGGCTGTATCAGAGCAAAACGTACGTTTAGAAAGTTTTATCTATTTGTGTCATGTCACTTTTTCTATAGCAAATTCACTTTTCTCAAGAAAGAATAGCAGATAGGTAAACAGTTAGGCGAAAGTTTCAATTAAGAATTTTTGATGTCCAAGCTCACTATAACAGTTCATGTTTATTTTCCTAGGATGCTAAAATAGTATGGGTTTAATTTTCTTAAATTTGAATTGAAAGATATTTTTGCAGTTTATAGCAATAAATATTGATTATCCATTGGAACTGATAAATGTTCATATTTTTTTATTTTTACATTTTATGCAAAATAATATGCATTATGGTTATGGGCTGGAGTGTCCCAGCACTTAGTTTAATGAAATTTATTTTACAATGGGAAGTTGCTGCATAACGGCCTCCCCACCTGCCTAGAGAGCTTATGGCATGCAGTTTTTATTTATTAGTAGTACATAGTAATTAATATTGTACTCTCCACCATAGTAGACACTGTCGAAGTGTCTCAGCTGTGAAACATGCCTGAATCCTTTTGTAAAGATTTTGAGATCTCGCCGCAATTCGTCCTCTCCGATATTTTGTTTCAGCGCCTTTATTTCAGGTATAGCAACAATTTTATATGGATAAAGATGCAATACCTGTACTACCGATATACATTCTCCTCTGTTAAAGGGTCTCCCCCCCCCCCCCCTGTCCGCTTCTTCTCAATGAAAACTGTTCGAGTTCGCGCTTGTTCACCAATCTAAAATTGCACCTTTCCTGTTGGAGAAGTTACTCCTGAAAATTTATCACGAAATCCTCTCCTACAGTTCTTGCACAACTTCTTTTGCACAATTTCTTTAGTTCTAGCATATTCATTACTATAGGCGTACTCAAATACACAATAGAAAGTAGTAACACTCACTTCTTACAGAAATGGAACTGAAACGGTTGGTGTGATAAACACGACTGAGATAAGTAAATTGCGTGTATCGGCGAAACTTTAAATTAGTCTTATGGAATAACTCGTTCACTGAAGGTCAACCGGTTTCCACTAGTGTATAAAATCGGATTGCATGGTGAAATAAAGAAAAGGTAAAAGTCCTAAATATTTTATTCTTATTATCATTTCAAAAGTGGAGTCTTTTTGTATACTTTTCTAAGATATAATTTAAAACAGTTGCTATGCAACGAATAAACAAATATTTTACTAGATTTTTAAATGATTACCAAATTCCTCTGTATTATTGTTAGAATAAGTCTTGTCCGCCAAAATACAGAGAATGTCAACTATAAATATCGTTGCTGTGTTAGCTATAAACATTAGAAGGATTTCAAAGAGATCTAATGCTTTTCTTTCTTTGATAATATTTCACATACATTTTTTTCTTTTTCTTTTTTTTTTTTTTTTCTAATAAGTAACAGTAATTTGTTCCTTATAGAAAAACCATATTACTGGTTTGCACATCTAAAAATAATTTAAAAATAAACTTAAAGGGGGGAGTTCTATATAAAACTCTTAGAGCTCTCAAACTCAACTTTAAATAAAAAATGTTGTAGAAATAAAATTAGTATATTGCAAATCAATTGTAAACTTTTACCTTTGTAACGAGAAGTCGGAAGATATTAAAAATCTATGTAAATAGCACACAGAAAATATTACAAGAGTAAAAATTTACTGTAATCTTTATTGTTGTGTGTGCAACATGTTAAATATCAAAGGTTAATGTAGCTGTTTTGCGTCATAAATATAACCTTTCAACTTTTCATTTCAGATTGTGGACTTCTGCGGAGAGTGTGTGCTGTCGATATTTTTTGGATTTATATTATATCTGATGGTTGAGGCGCCCTCTATCAAGATTGGCTACTTAATATCAGGATTCCTAAGTATGCTTTTTGCACTGAATAAGTTCTTATTATTTGTACGAGTCTTTGATATTGAATGTTATTAATGTTAATGCAACTTTACGAGTAATTATGAAAATTCAGATCTTCCCAACCTTTAGACTAAGAAAATTCAGATGAATGAAAACCTCGACCACTACTTAGTTAAAAATATAAATGTATCCTTTATTCCGGCCTAACTTCACTTCATTAGTTAATTTGATCAGTGTGGTAAGCTAAAGCGAAATCCTGTACTTACGGTTGATAAAGTTGGCAATAGTAATAGAAGACTAGAAAAATCAAAGATTCGTTGACAAGACGCCAGTTAATTTCTTAAGAGATTATTTTTAGAGTTGTTTGTACTGTTTGAATGTGTGATAGTTTATTCTTAATTTTTTTTTTAATTTTGTCTAACTTGGTCCATCTTTTCAAAGTACACTTCTTGTATCTGAACATTAAGACAGGAAAACAAATTTTTCCTGCCGTAATATCTGAAAGGTGTTTTATCTTACTGAACTCTCTTCTGTTTTCTATTTCTTAGAAGCAACAAGCTACATTAATTATATAGTATTCATGTAATATGTTTCTTTAATCACTAATATGTTCTTTAACCTCAAAAGCTATATTTCAGATTTTTTTCCAAAAGTCCAAATTGGATTTTTTCTGAAAATCTTGCATAATTTTCTGTTTTTCGCATATTTTACTTTGTCCATTCAGTATTCCGAAAATACAATTTGAAGAATAAAATATATATTTAAATTCAATTTTATTCATCGATATAGGCACAACAATTAAAAGAAAAATCCCTAATATTATAGTTTTAACTCCCATCGTGCTTTTCAGTATTTTGGACATCAAAGCATCACCATATGGCTTGACCAATGCCAATTATACCCTATTGGCCGCAGTGTTCCTGATAAAAGGCAAATTTGTGACCTTTAAAAATGAAATAATTATCAGTTTTGAAAAATATGGTTCGGTATCAGAAACTACTTACAAAAATTAAAACTTCTTATAAAACTTCATTTTAGTTCCTAGTAAGAGGTTTTTTTTGGGGGGGGGGGGTTGTGTGTGTGCATACATGCGCGGCCTTTCTTGTTAAGACTGCGTAATTCTGTTTAGCACACTTCCGTTTCATGACAACACACCACAAATACACTGGAGAAACTGCGCACGAGCGGAAGTGATTTGAAACCAACCCCTTTCATTCCGGATTTATTTGATCGCATTCTTTTAAAGATACCATAATCTGAAAGTGTTTCCATATTCTGTATAATAATGGAATAAACATAAATTTTAAAAATGGTTTAAAGTAATTGCAAAACGAATTACTTCCAAAAGTATAATATTTAATAAATATATATTTACAGCAAATATTTAACAGAAGTTTTAACGTTATTTTGTTTATACCTAAGTTATTTTTTTCTAAAGTTAAAAATACTATTAACGTAATATCCTTCTAGCATAGAAAATATTAGTGATAAGTTACTCATATTATGCATAAAGTTGACTCTTTCCTGTCTCTCTAAGTTCACAAAGTTTCGGTGAAATATAAACATAGGAAATTTGATGATCGATTTCATATATACTAACCCATTTAGCACACAAACGCGATGATATAGTAGATTTAATAAGACTCGAAACGTGATTTCTAGGACATTTTCTCTACCTGATAGACGTTCTAGTCTACTCTATAAGACAGTACACCTTTCAAGCGAGAGCACTTTCTAAACCAGACGTTTATATTATAGGAGCCTACAGCAACTACTGGCTTTTAGTACAAGTTCCAGCAATCTGCTACAGATTTTTGGAAAGACAGTTTGACTTAACCACAGACCATTACACCAATGATAAGATTAGCATGATTTAAAAAATCAAAAGATAAACTGTAATATTGTGCAGTTTACAGATCTGCCATTGACTCACTGACAAATGAAATGAGTATACTCAACTCCTGTGTGATGCAGGTTTGTAGGCTGATGAACTAGACTTTAGAAAAAAAAAACATAAATTCACATTAAACAGGCCAAAGGTATTTAGAGGAAATTGAAGAAAAAAAGGCAATTCAAGGCAGATAATGTATTCAAAGAAATGAACTTGATTCAAAGATATATTGTTCTTAAATTATGATGAAAACAAATTTTATTCAGTTCAAACAAAAAATAAGAATATCCCTGAACTTTTATACAGTACCAAAACTATACCTCTAGGAAAGTTTTACCCATCAAATTTCTGTAATTAGAAGTTGATCATGAACTAAACTGGAACAGCCATATAGATAAAATAACTCAAGCTCAGCTCAGCTTGAAACAAAGTCTGAGAAACCATCAAAAAGAGTTATGCACTGTATACTTTGCTGATTTTTACTACATTCTGAAACGTGAAATAATTGTGCATAATTCTGTAGATAGTTTTCATTTAGAAAATTTGATAATTTCAACAATTTTAAAATATGTAGTTTTAAAATATATGATAACAAGAAATTATCTGCATTGACTAAACTTGCTGACATTTTTTCAAAAGGAAACCATTGCTCTGCTGTGTGAATGTATAATAAACCTCAAACATAAATGAAAGCTCTAGATAATATTGTTAAAGTAAAAAAAAAGCTAAACACTTTAAGCACTTTCTAATCACCCAGGCTTGTTACAATATAGAATACTTTAGCAGTTCGACAGGATAGCCATATCACTTGTCATATTTCATATTGAACTTTGTTACATGTTATTTAGTTTATTTAATTTCACTTGTCACATTGAATATGATTTGATATGTTCTACATTCTTGAGCTGTTGCCATTTTTGGGATCTATGGGGAAACAACAAATAAACCTAAAAAAAATGATTTTCTTGTTAAAAATTCAAAACCATGCAATAGTCACAAGCTCTAAAGGCCTTTATATCAATCTTGTTCATCTTCAGATGTACAGCCGGTCCAGCTTACAATTATTAAACAAATAGTTTCCCATAGTATTAATAAAATGTCCCAAGAACAAATTGGTATTTCATCTGAGATTGCCAAAAGGGTGTCATGCTGTTATAAATGTCCATGGAAACAACTTGCTACTAATGCAACAAAAAGCTTAATTCTTTTTATATAATTAGTACAATTTAAAATATCTAGTTTTTTCTTTTTGTTTGATATCATTTAAGAATACCATGAACACATTTAACTTAAAATATTTTATAATTTAGCACTGATCAATTTTCTACATACCAAGGTCTGCAGTACAAATGAAATACCAAGCAAGGTACAAATGTACCCCAGCTTAAAATCTGTGTTAAACTTATTTTCATGGTTTTAAGTTAAAAGTACAAGTTTTAATATCGTAATTAAACATTTTCATTGTTATTAATATTATTCAACAATGGAAAACAATGTTACTGAAATCTTGCTATTATTTTCATCGAATTGAAGCTGCAAATACATACTGAACATGATTAAAAAAAAATGCTTTATTTTATAAAATAGAGAGCACTTTCATTATTGTTAATATTAACAATTGAAAACAATGGTACTGGAATCTTGGTTTCTAATCAGTTTACTTACTCACAATAATTATCACACATGCTTTTTAGTGTCTGAATGTTCACTACACATTCTTGACATTTGTCACATTTTGACCTGCATTTCTATCTCTTTCCCAATGCAGATCTTGTATCAGCCAAATTTTGAAGCATGTTTCAGGATAATTTTTAGTCTTGATTGAGCTGATGCAGCTGTTACACCTTCTCCAAGCAACTCTGTCATTCCTGCAGTTGCATTTAGAGCAATCCTACTGTCTCTTCATTTTCTCCACTACATATGACATAATTAGTTCTTGACTCAATTATAACAAAACTTTCTTCAGTCACGAGTGGAACATTTCCATTCAGGATGCTTTGTTTCCCAAATTATGTATGCATTCCTGCTGTATCAATTACATTCATGAACAATAGAAATTGCAATCGCTTAGTTGTCATAATGCAAAAATACTATTTACCATTATATCCATCATGTTAACAAAACATTTGTTTTATTATAGTCTAATATTATATTAGGTTCTAACTTTGACTCTTCACCACCACAATTGTCATGACGTTATGAGCTCAAAAGAATTGCTGCTTCTTTTTAGGCACATAAGAAATTGAGAACATCACTTTCTCTATACTGGCATGCGCTGGAATTCTTTGGGAATTTTTTTGCTTGTTTTTTCAGAGTACCAGTCAAAGTTAACAATGTTTTAGAAGTTCTGCAAGCGGAATGCAGAATGCTTGTGGAAAAGTTGTCAGTTGTAATTTGTATCCTCTTTCTAATGACAAAGTTAAGTCTTAACACAAGTCTAGCGCCTTGGTTTTTTTCTGTCACTGCTCTAACATCATGGCATATGAAGTCTCGAGAGGGTCCAAATTTTTATTCCATATTTGGCAGACTTTGACTTCATGTACACATGGAAAGGACATTTTTCACGAAAGCCTACCAACTGCTTGTCAACTCCCAAGTGAGCTTAGTGTTTGACATTGTTTTACAAAGTATACAAAATCTCTTTAAATGCACACTTTTTTCTTTAAACCTTCCTCTCTAGTTATGTCATCAAATCTTACATATGCAAGTATTCTAAAAAAAATTCAGAAAAGATCTTTCTCTGAAACATGGGATCTTTAGTAAATTACATTGAAAGAGGTTTACGTATAGCTTTCAGTGACAGCTTTCAGTGACTCCATGTTTATAAGATGACCTATGAAAGTATACATTTCTGTCATATTGACTAATAACCTCTGTTTATCTAAAGGATTAGCTGAATTTAATAAGGCATAAACAATTTCAGCCTTTTTTTTTTTTTTTTTTTTGTACAATCAACTGTTTGGATATTCAGGTTCAATAAATAGCATAAAAGCATACCTGAAAAGAATACTTGATTGTTGCCACACTCCTAGATGTTGCAATATGAACACTAGGTTCTGATGTAGAAATAATTTTCCAAATTTATAATTCCAATACCATTCCACTTTTACTAGTGTATTTTGGGCTAATTGCTAGCTAACAATCATCCATTACCTCTCCATTATCAATGTTCTCAAAAACATTGTCCACCATATCAATATCTTTTATCTTCAACCTCAGAACACAGAGGACTCTCATCATTTCCACTTTTCAACATTTTTATTACAAGGTCACATTTACATATTTTTTCCACCTTTGCTTTATCTTTCCAATTGGACTGATAGCTTACAAATGTAAACCAAATAAGAAATAAATGACAGTCTGTAGTTCAGCAATGTCTTGTTTAATTTAAAACCTCCAACAATGAAACTTCTAAAATAAATGTGTAGCTTTTAGTTTATCAATGCACTAATTCATGACATTTAGTAGACTACAACTGTACACCAGTGAGTACTTAAAGTGCTATGACTAAATAAACATACTTTCATTTTTATATTATATGTTTTATAAGGAATAAATTAACATGTAAAGAACTGAAAATATTGCATTTGAACCCAACAATTACAAAGAATTAAGAGTTTAGAATACACTTGTATGCAGAAGGTTAAACAAGTTACTTTGATATATCTCTTAATTTCATAATTATGATTTTGAACAGATGACAGATATCTTAAGATACGGAAGCAAGAGAATCCTTTAGACTCTATGGGTATGAGAGATTCACCAGTTGTCTCTCCTGTACAACAGCCTTTCCTAGAGTCTGCTGCTGCTACTACTAGCTTTGAAGTTACTGTGCATAGGAAAGCAGAGGAACCCCATCAGGAGCCTACTTCTGAAGAAAGCAGCTAATACAGATTTAGAATTGTTAAACTATTGTCTGGCCATTAGAGTTCAGCAGTTTCATCTGCACTTTTTTTAGAAAAATGGTATTATAATGAAAAGCTTGTTCCCACTTTCTCTGGGGCTATATTTTTTAGTTTGAATATCTTGCATGCTTAAGACATGACATCTGTTATAATTGAACAGTATTATAAAATATCTTGTATTAGTTATTGAAAGTATAAATAATAATGAAATTTAGTCTTTTATATTTGTATGTGTATGTTATAAATGAGTTAAATTTTGATCCAGTATATTTTAGGATGAAATATGCATTTTAAGTATTAAATGTTCTTTAATTTAGGAAATCATTTACCTAAATTAATAGAAGTCAAAATAAATTGTATTGTTGAACTTGTTAGCAAAATCAAATTTCTGTAAGCAATTTATTATATTCTTGTCAATAAAAGTTGGTTGAGCAATAATTTGTTGTAACTTTTATCCAATGCTTAGAAAATAATTTTCTTTCCACAATCTTATGCTTAGGAATATTTCATCTTCCTACAATTATGTTTATGCTCTTTTTCCTTGGGAAACCTGCAGCTGAAACTTGAAAAACTAAGAAATGCTTATTCTGAATCTTAAGTTACAGTGGAAAGTGACTTATTCAGGAGGGACAAATAATACATTTATTGGCATATCAAATATATAATTTAAAATTGCATTCTAAATTTTAAAAAAAATATAAAAAAGATCAATAATAAACTCCTAAATATGTAATTTACAGTCTCTTTAAATTAAGAGCAAAGTGATTTTACTTTTAGCTTTTTAATATCAATCAGGATTTCATAGCACCCTAAGTTTGAAGTTTTATTTTATTTTATTTTTTTTACTTTGTTTACAAATGCTCTTTAACATCTCAGGTCATCAGCATCCCATTTAATTTAAGAGTATGAAATGGACTATAAATTTTACTCGGAGGATTATATTTTCAGGCTTGAGGTTCTTTTTCATCCCATAAATCTACAACATGAGACACATTGCTTTATTTTCCTTCCAAAAGAAGCCAAACTTAGGATTTTCATGCCCAAAAATAAATCTACACTGGCCAGGGTTGAACCTGCAATCTTGGGTCTACTAGGCTAGTACAGTTACCACTAGATGACCAGCAACATTATTTCAAATTTTAGAAAATAATTTCTGTATTAATTTCTATATATACAAGGATTTTTAGCTCTGCTAATATATTTAGAAGAATCTTTAATAACATAGCTTGTCAATGGGGCTTCTCTCTTGGTCCAAAGGTACTCGGCTAGCATTATTGCATTATCTTTCCAATGTAAAACTCTGTGGATGCAAATTCTCCCTGTACTCATATTTAAGTCCAAATATATTCTAGGAATAAGAAAAATACATTGTGTTTATTATCCCAAGGCATAGATGTTTAAAGAAAAGTTATTTGATAATTTGAGATTTCAAAAGATTTGCTAAATAACTTTATCTTATGTTTACTATACACCAGAAATAATTTGTGTATGTGCATTTATTATATAAAAACTGCTTTTCCTTTATAAATAAAACATTGAATTGAATTGTCAGTAACTTTGATACAAGAACAAATAACCTTGTGTATTTTCATTAATTTTACTCATCTTAATTAAAAATCTTTATATAATGAAAGAAAGCTGAAGAAAATAGTTTAATATCTGTCAATGAAATTTTTATATTGTGAACCAGCATATTTAAAATAGACTGGCTAATAAAACATTGTGGCATTTCTTGTATCTATAGATCAATTCTTATTGTCTCATCATTTCTTGCTGTTCTTTCTATTAAAACTGATGAAATATGCAAATTTAATTTCATGCATCATTAATCATTATGGGAACATGGATGTCCTTTATTATTCCCATACTTGAACACTTTTGAACTTAATAGGTTCATTTTTGTTTTAAGCATTTTATTTAACTATCTGATGCTGAGGAATCTCTTTCATGCACCTTTGCAATATAATAAATTAAACATTTCTCGTCTTTGTTAGTGCAAAGATTAGGGCTGTCAAAAAGTTGTCTTGAGGATAGCAATCTCAATATCATAAAGGAATCTCACTAATAATTGTACGTTTATCCAATAAAGCAAAGAATGTTAGCAATATTCCGATATTTACATAGTATGGAGGAACTTCTAAAAAGCTGTGTTTCCAAAATCTTCCTCCCTAAAAAGCAGTATTTCAAAAGTCTTCTTACAAGTCAAATAGCTTAATTTTTAACGGTTAATACTTTTTATTTGTCATGAATAGGAGTGGATTTCTAGTGCTTAAAAATGTTATAAATATGCACTGCATTTATGACTTTTACACTGAATGAAAACTGGCATTTTCAGGTTGTCAAACTTGGAACCTCTTTGGTTATCAGACAATGTTCTGATATCGGAGAAACTGAGTTTGATCTCCCATAGATTATAGGGACAAGTTTGAAAAAAAATCTGAAAATTCTGGCTAAAAATCTTCACATTTTGCTTCATGTCCACAAAGAAAGAGTGGAATAATTTTAATAAACTCATTCTTTTCAGTTTTGCAATGTTTTCAGTCACTTGACCCTTTTTTCACTTTAAATAACTTTGTTTTTTTTCACAATTGATGGTGACCTGTAAAATAGTGTGCCAAGGGATGAGTTTCAGACATTTAACATTGTCCTTTTGAGTTATTCAGAAAATAAACTAAATGTTCTTATTGTTTATTCAAGGAAAGCTATCTATTGACAGGGAAAATGCAGAATTCCACATGGTACTAAATGTCTTTGAGTACTTGTAATATAAATTCATTCCACTATAACATTCTATCTCACAGTTTTTATTAAAAACTGTATTATGATAAATCTCAAAGATTGACCAAAATATTACTCTTCATCATAGAAATAAGTACAAATATAACTAATAACTTAAACTAAAACTTGTTACTTTTAAGATGAAATAAAAACTACTAAATTTTCATCACAAGACCTTCATGTTTTTTTTTTTTTTTTTTTTTTTTTTTTTTTTTTTTTTTTTTTTTTTACTTATTTAAAACTCTTAGAATGGTATTAAAAAAAATTTAGCCATGAATTGTTTTTAATGCTTAATATTTATGGATGCTGCTACCTCAGATGCATTATTTGTGATATGTTCAAATCATCAATATTCACATTCATGTTTTTTTCAAAATATGTAGCATTTATTCCAAAATAAACGATAATACCTGATTTTACATGCATATATTTAAATCTATTCTTAAGACTGATCTTAGAGTGTCTGAGAGAAATATAATCTGAAATATTCAAAATATTTGAATATAATATTCAAATTATATTTAGCACTGTTAGCCGAGATGGCACCATTTGATTTGGGATTCTTTTCTAACAAACGTTAAATCTAACTCTATTCTCATCTGTTCTTAGTAAATAAATGCATATGTACTGTTTTAAAAACTTTCAAAGGTATCTCCATTCTGAATAAATAAATCATATCTATTATTTTAAAAACATTCTAAGGTATCTCCATTGCAGTGCTTAATCTTTCCAAGCAGCAGTTTCATAACTTATACTTATTGTACAGCACAAGTAGATATATCATATAATTGATATCATTGTGTGATTCAGTTGAACTACACACTCCTAATGCTTCACTTGTCATAATGTATAGAACTGGTTTTGAGGACATTTAGTCCTAGTCTTCAGTCAGGCTAAAGTTCAACTGTTGGACATTATGACAAGTAAGTGAAGCATTAAGATTGTGTAGCTCAACTGAATCATACAATGATATCAATTATATGATTAGCTTCACTCTGCAAGTTCCAATTTACATTTTAATTAGGTATATCATTGTATAAAATATAGTGAACTTTTGTAACAGTGATGTCAAATGTTAACATTTTAAAAAATTGAGTCGAGATTGTAACATACACATCACTAAAATTCAATAGAATGGAATTTTTGGAACTATGGAATGGAACTATTGAATTTTAGTGATGTGTATGGTTCAATCTTGGCTCACTTTTTTAAAATGTTAGGTATATCATGTTTATATGGTAATTTTATGAAGAGTAATATAAATGAAATGTCCTTTGGTTTGATTAGGAAGTGTGCAATGAAACCAACTCTATATCAGTATTTTACTACTACACTGTTAATAGCTTCAAGCTTCAAGGATGAGTTCATATTCTTTTGCTATACTTGTATTGATGGCATTGCTCTTAAAGTTCAAATTTTTGGTACATAATGATAGAACAAATGCTGTAAATGACAATTTTACAGAAGAGAATGAAAAATATTTAAGAAATACTTTACTAATATAAGAAACTTATAGGATGGTCAACCAGAATTTTTTTTTTATTCTAAAGATTAATATTACTTTGAAAAATTATTTAAAATTGGAACTGTTCTAAAAGTAACTCTGAAATACATTAATTAGAAACTAGTATTACCATGTAAAATTGTTAATGGAGGTACTCGAAGGTGAAAATAAATTTACTTTTAAGGATTGTCTTGTGTGCAATTTTTATTTCACTTAGTGTATCATTTATATTTAAATTCATTCATTACTTTATAATTTCCTATCACTGAAGATAATTCTCTTCTCTTTTCCTCATTTTCAAACTCAAAACATTCCTTAAGATGACTTGTCACTTTTCCATTTTAACAGTAGACAAAGAAAGGGATAGATGGTATCACATAAATGCCAAACACCTTTACTTACTTTCTGTACTGCTATTTTTAGTTTTATTATTGAGCCATCTTGTAAACTAGTAAGTATTTAAACTTATTATGAGTGCAGCATTCACCCAAGTCAGTTTTGACAAATGAATGAGTGATGCTTAGGTTAGAGTTACTGGCACCCATCAAATCCACAAAAGTTGCCCTTTCTGATTTCAGAAGCAGATATGAAATTTGGCCTTATAAATTATAGTAAATCCTTTATGAATGAATCTTGCAAACTCTCTTTCACAGTTAAACTTTGCCAATTCATGGTGATGTATTAGAAATACACATAACCTTTTAGAATAATTTGTGACAGAATCCACTAAAAATGTGTCTTAACAATTTAAAGCATTATAGACAGTATTAAGAAATATTATTTTATCACAACAACAGTAGTACTAATTAACCATGTCAAGAAAAGCAATGAGTGCCTTTAATGATTTTTTTATTTCAAATAACAGAACCATTTATATTGGCATTTTAGTATTCTTAATCTGCTCACCAGAGATTTCTGTACTTTTATATTTTGTGATCTAATAATTTTCTCAACAAAAATGAGTGCTCTTTTATAAATCAAATGGATTCCACAACAAGTATGTTGATCCATTATGACAGACCAAGAATGAAACAGCCAGTGGCAAACTGAGGTAAGCCTATAATGTTAGACATAAAAGTTTTTTCTTAAGACTTACTGGTATTTTGATGAATTTTTTTTTAAACTTTATTAATATGCTAGCTATTTTAAACAATGCCAAGGCAGTGCTAAATGCATCTTGGCAATTCCATCTAGTGGTTGAACTTTATGCCTCTCACAAAAATGTTATGAATTTTATTTAGAGTGCAAAGTGAGTGATACTGATAGAGGTTAGGGTTCTTGCATTTGCTCATGTTACATGTAGGAAAAATGGTTTTTGCCATTTGCAATTTCTATGATTTGAAAGGAACCTAATAGTCATTTAACTGATTGCTATTTTTGTTTAATGAATATTATAGAAATCACATTACAAATAAAATGTACAGTGAAGTATTTTAATTTGCCATTAACTGTGAGATATGTTGCTCATATTAGGAGTTTCCTGTATTATATGACTTAAGTGATAATTCAGATTCAGTTGTAATTCATGTTGCATAAGACATAGGTCTAATGTTTGGTAGGAAATTGGTCACCAAAAGTCACATATTTTAATTCAAGAAAATGTTAATCATATATGAAATTTAGACTTATCCAAACTTTTAAACTAGAAACTGAAAAGATGGTATTTTCTGCACAAGGTAAAAGAATATATATATATATACCCATTTTAGATATAATGGTTTTAAGCACCATCTCTCTGATGATCATGGTAATTTGTAAAGATAACTGTTGTATATATAGGTGCTTACTACTTAGATATGAAAGTCAGGTAATTATTCATGGACTAATCAAAAGTTTGAGGGCTATTGTTGTGCGTAATAGCAATGAATTTCCTCCTGTACCTTCGGTTCATTTTTTAAGGAAACAAGGTATAATATGTTTTTCTGTGACTGGTAACAATGAATTTCCTCTTGTACCTGCAGTTCATTTTTTAAGGAAACAATATGTTTTTCTGTGAATGGAATAGTAGTGACAACACAATTTGTTAAAAGGTACATGTCACAATTTTGTATTTTTGGGGCAATTTTTTTTCTTCATCTATTTAGTGTTAAAATGACAATAGTCCCACTTATCATTGGTCATCATTATCTAATGCCCTGAAATATCCATGATTTGTTAAAAAGACACCAGTAGGTGCAATCCTTTTAACAAATTTCGGATGTTAGTACATCCAGACCTTCAATTACACATGATAGGAAGTGGTAAGGAACAGAAATGTAATCAATGATATGTTTTCAAATATTGTCAGAAATTTAATCATTGATTTTCAAATATTGTATCTATGAATAAAGCTATTACTGAATATTTTATCATGATTTAATTAGTTATATAATAAATCATTCCACTTTATTGGCTTTTTTATCAATTTAAATATTTTTTTCTTTCTTTCAGCTGCTGAAACAAATGTTTG
This sequence comes from Metallyticus violacea, assembly GCA_030762175.1. Taxonomy (NCBI): domain Eukaryota; kingdom Metazoa; phylum Arthropoda; class Insecta; order Mantodea; family Metallyticidae; genus Metallyticus; species Metallyticus violacea. The sequence continues at coordinate 88,477,394 of CM060843.1, read as the reverse complement.
CATTCACTGCAATCACTTTCACTGATGGTCATGGATTTTGAATTCCCACTCAAGGATGAGCAAGATGTATATCTCAAAAATCTTACTGTTGTTTTGAAGGTTCAACACAGGGGACAAGGGAAAAATGCAATGCAAGGATCAATGCACCAGATTTCAAACAGGTATGTACAATTTGTTGAATTGTAGTGGTAAAATAGATGTAAGTTTGAGAGCTTACCTGTCTGCATTTATATCAAAGGTAAGAGAGCCAGAGGATATCAAACAAAACAAGAAAGCATCGATATGATAGAAGAGGTAGACATCCTGTAAGTTTTAATCTTTCAAAGGACTCAAAACAAAACTGAGAATAAAAGAAAACTGCTGAATAATCCAAAGAACTGGATTATTCAGCATTTCTGCACAATAATTAAGTGCTGGTTCAGATATTAAAATAATGTATAGACTATTTATAGAGAAATTTCCTGAGCTAAAGGTATGCTATTACTTCTGTGTTAGTATTTCAAGGAGAATTTCAATTTTAACATTTGGTAAGCTACAAGTTGTTCGTTACTGCACTTGGGAATACAAAGAAAAAAAAATCAAATACCCATATGATAATAATAATAAACCCAATAACAAATATGGTTTAAGTTTTGTATCATATTTATTAGTCATTTATTATCAAAATAATAAATCTTGTAATGCGGGAATGTTAACAGCATTATCAAATCGTGTTTAAGATATTGCAAGGAGCCCAACCAAAATAGGAAATTTCTGCATTTGAATGAGACAATCTTGAGAGCAGCAGAAGCAGAACTTCTTGTCCATGTAAAAAAGAGATTATGAAAAGAACAAGGGAAATGAGGAGCAATATGCTCCTCTACTTACATTTCTGTACTTTAGGGATAATAACCATTTTCACATAGAATATAAAATTATTTTATTTTTAACTTTTGTTTTATTATACACAGTTCTTTCAAGGAACAAGATAGATAGATAGATAGAATTATAATTGTAATAATAAAAACGAAAATGTCTTTAAATGTTGATTTGAATAAAAATTAATTTTATCATTATTACTGTTTAATCCTAAAGGATTGTGCAAGTAAAAGATATCTGTACAATTGTATAAAATATAGTGAACTTTTTTAACAGTGGAGTCAAATATTAACATTTTAAAAAAATTGCATCGAGATTGTAACATACACACCATTTTATTGAATTTTAGTGCTGTGTATGTTACAATCTCGGCTCAATTTTTTAAAATGTTAATATCTGTACAAAATTCATTATATTAAACAGCTCTTAACTTATTCGGCATTCATGACATGACATGACATGACATGGCATGACATGAATAAGGTGAATTTGTTTATATCTGTAAGGAGATCAGAAAAAAGACCCCAGTGAAGGCTAAACAGCTTTGCAAGATTCTTTAACTGACATATCTTCCAAATTTGCCGAATTCAGATCATTTTTTGCAAGAAAAACACTAAGATAAATGTATCACAACTAGAATTTACATCCTTGATAAACTACTAATAAAAATATACTTAATATTGCAGATATTTGAAAATTTCAGATTATGTGCCAAAAGAGCACATGGCAGTTCTACAGAATTTTCATTTATTTGCCTGATGTTTAGTGTTGTAAAATTTTCACATATTTTTTATTTAAATCCCCATGGTCATTTTCTGCTTTACATCTGGTTTATGTATTTTGGATATAGTTAATTTAAAAATTTAATATTAAAGAATAATTATAATACTAAGTGAAATAAAGCTTGAAAATTTAAAATATGAATAATGTAATTTATAAAAATGGGAATAAATTTGCTGTATTTCTTATTATGTTACAGTTAACAAAGTTTTAAAATGAAAATCTTCATCAAGAACTTATTCTTAAAGACATAGACAATTATGCTACATAACAATTTTATACATAATACATAAATTATCATATAGTTGATTTTAGTTTTTCAACAATTTGCATAATTAAAGATAAGCACGGTAGTCACGTGTGTTTCATGTTACGTCAAGGCAAACTCTCAGAATTTTTTCCTTCTCTGAGTAGAGTCAAACAGGGATTTTTGTCACTACTGTTATTTATGTTTGTATTAGACAACATAATGAAAAGGATTGGCAGTAGAAGTGGGGGTTGCAAAAGAGGTTAGAATGTAGAATATGCATATGACTAATATATGATGCCACATAGATTCTCAGAATTAAATGGAAAATTACAGGAATCTAGATAGACTTGCATGTACAGTAGGATTGTATTCAAATAAACAAAATATCAAAGAATTGAGGATACATAACAAAAGAGATTCTAAAATGTTTATTAAGAAATGAAGAAATATAGCAAATGTAGGAATTTCAGTACGTAGGAAGGAGGTTCAGAGAAGATGTCAAAGCTGGAATCAGGAAAGTAAAATTTGCTTTCTTTCATTTTGTGTCCCTATGAAACTCTAAACAAATATCCTAGAAATTAAAATTAAGTATATTTAACACAAATGTCAATCAGTTTTGCTATAAGGGTATGAAATCTGGAAAGCAACTAGTATAATCATAAAAAAATTGCAAGTGCTCATTAAGAGATTTTGAGATTTATAATGGGAATATGGTGGCTAAAAGTCATATAAAATAAAATCTATGGAAGGCAACTGATCAACAGGAAGTTGGAAAGAAAGTAAAATATAGGAAGGGGATGTGTTATGGAGAGAAGATGGAAATAAAGGGTGCTTTTGACTGGAATCCACAAGGAGAAAGCAGAAAAATAGGTAGACCTAGAATTACACGGTGCAACATTCGGGAAGGAAGCAGAGCAGGCTGGTAAGAGCTGAAAGGAGATAAAGTCCATGGCTAAGAACAGGACACTAAGGCGCTCCATCCCGGTACCTTGTTTCCTACACTGGGATGCGAATTGCAAATTCTTACACTTTAGAAACTTAATGCCATAAATTTAAAATTTGAGCAGAAAAGTCATAAATTCCTTACCTCAAATTGCTTTACAATTTGAAATTATTGTGGTATAGTTCATTAAATAGGCAATATACACAAACTTGTGTAGCTATAAGTGAAACAACAAACAACTTTGCGTGTTCTTTTATTGTGCATTATACACTGTATACATTGGCATAAATGTAACCAAAACAAGCAGTAATTTTTACTTAATATCCATTTTTATTTCAAGTCATAAAAATAATTAGATTAAATTACGTAAATCTGTACAAATTCCTTAGAATCTACAAAATGAATTTAGCTATTATTAATAGTTTGCAAATTCTGAGCCTTAATTTGGTAATAACTTGTTTCAGTTATATTTACATCATATGACGTCACGTATTGATAAAACATGGCGCACAAGGGCTTAAATTTATTCAAAATTGTGAGTATACAAGTAACAGTTCTCCATCTTTAACAGAATCCCAGGAGCAAATGCTGAACTAATAGATATTGGTAAAAAACACAAAGCAGGTCACGAAAATATAGCATGGAAAGGGGGGGGGGAATGGAAATAACAGTGGTGAGTAGCTAGGCTTTGTGGCTGCAAAGGACAGTTGTTTCTATTCTATACTTGTTGATTTGGTTTATTTACGGACGCTCTTTAACAGCTCAGATCATCAGCTTCCCACTCAACTCAGAGCGCGAAACGGCCGACAAATTTTGCTCAGAGGCCTCTTCTTTCAGGCTTGAGGTTCTTTTTCGTGCCGTAAATCTACGACCCGCGACTTTACTTCTTTTCCGAAGGAAGTCATACTATATTGAGTCTATGTAGTGATAGCCTGACGTTTCATCGCCGGTCACTATGCCTTCCTTGTCGTAGCGCATCAAATGACATGTATCATTCTCTGGGCCGGCTATTATTTCGTATAGTTCTGGAGTAAAGAACACGCACTGGCCGTGAAATTGTAATTTTCTTAAGTACATTAATTGTATGCTGTACCGTAAGATATGCTGATGAATGCGCTAGTCGTCTTGATTTGCCCTCTCGTGTGGTCGGTGTTAAAAAGAAGGGTGGGGGGAAAGAAAAAAAAAGGAAAGAAAGAAAGAAAAAAGAATTTATTTCATTGTTTTTCAATTTGTACTGTAGTTACTGCTTCTTCCACAAGAGTCACAAAGTTGTCTACCCGAGTTAAAAACGTATTATGTTATAAAATTGGTGTGTATTACTTTTTCATTTATCTTCGTATTCAACTTGATATCAAGTGGAAAAAGAAAACATCCAGTAAATAATTATATATTTTATCTGTTATTTTCACAAAACTACATTCAACTAAAAGCGATGTTTTTATTTAGTTATTTCGCGCTTTGGTAGGTCATAAAAGAATATCCCATTCTTAACAATTTTTATTCATGCCAACAAAGTGAATGGAACACGAATTCATAAAAAATGCATTTCATGACATCTGAATGTAAAGAGAACATATTATGTGACAGTCTACAGTTCGCTACCCTTTATTTAAAAGAAAAAAGCAAGAGGGAAAACAAATACGATTTATAATAAAATGAAAATTTAAAGAAAATGGTACAGATTTACTTAAAACAAACTGTGAGATGTAATTATTTTTATGACTTGGAAATGGCAAGTGAATAAAAATGTACATTAGACAAAAATGGTTCATATTTTTGTTAAATTTATGTAAATACACAACAGCGTACAATGAACAATAAAACACACTACAGAAAGGTTGTTTGTTGTTTCATTTATTGCTATGTAGATTTGTAAATCTTACCTAATATGCCGAATGTTAATGAACTAAACCACCACAATTACAGATTGCAGAGAAATTTGAAGTAGGAAATCTATGGTTTGTCTGTTTAATTTCTAAGTTATTGTATTAATTTGACAACGAACCAGTACTTCACTGACTAAGGAAGCTTCCATTCGAAATAATACCACAAAATAACGTACAAATTTGTTTAATGCCCGTTTTTACTACTGAGGAACCACAGGAGGTGGATACTGATGATACATGAGATGAAATGATAAACGGGAAAGGATTTTTAAGGAAGTAAACGTTCTAGGCCTAATTTTAGGGTTCCTCACCGGCATTTGCCAGTTATGAGGACTGAGGAGAATCTGGAAAAAAACCTCAATCAGGGAGGACGGTTCTGACGGGATTCGAATCCCCAGACCTCCCGCTCACGAGCCCGCGTCTTAACGACCTCGGCCACCCGTGGTGGTTACATTAAATCTTGAAAACGCTAATGATGAGGCATTGAAAATCTGGATTTCCTTGGTCGCAAAGACTTCTGTTGCAAAAGAAAAAGAAGAAAGAAAACGGGGCATGTAAAGCTAAACTTTTAATTTATTTATTTTCAAATAATAAACAATATAAACATGTTTGCACCCATATTATATCTGGGGGTTTGAAATTTCAAATACATTTCTGAAAGGGATACACTGTATAATATGCTCCGTTTAGAATTAAGAGCTTCTGTATAAACGATCAATTAAACAAGTAAACCGAACCTAAACATTTAGACACTGCTCCATACAGATTCCATCTCATCCCAGATTCTATTCAGGTGGACCATGTACTGCTGGCGTCCCCCACCTTCCTTCCGGTTCATGTCAGACGTGATACACTGTCTTTTATTTCGTATGCGCTCATCAGCAAGCTCGGCGAATAATTTTGTTTTCTGAACTATCTTATTTCCTCTAACGATTTACCTCAGAAGTTGCATCGACGTTTCTTTGACACGGATGGTACTATGAAAAGTTGTTATATTCTAACCTTGAAGTATCTTAACCGGGCTCTATTTCTTGAACAGAAATCAAACCTGCTTCACCCAAATCTATATAAGTGTGGATTAAGGTTAAGGGTACGCAGTAGCCAGCTTAGTGTGACAATGTTATTTGTAAAAACATTAATATAAGTAGCGGGCTATTATTTTATAATTAGTGATTAGGAATATATTTTTAAAATTTGTTGTGAAATTATATATTAGGATTCCATTTATTCGTTACTTATCAACTATTAATATGAGAAATTAACATTATCTCTTAAAGAGCATGCTGATATTATCAAAGTTAAAAAGAAACAAAATATATTACTAAAGGAATTAATGTGGATAACCTTCATTGCTAAAACAATGTGTTTTTGGATTGGGTTATTTAATAAATATTTTAAAATCTATTCCAGAAAGTTATCTATTACGGTACTAGTGAATTATTTACGACCAAGCGTCGGAAATGCATTTTTGTAGCACTTAGCACAATAGTTTGTTTCATACTATTTATGTCGAATCACTTTATTTTAATTAAATAATGGAATGTGTGTTAAAGTACGTAGAATTTACGCTCATTACAGGACCCATACTTCCGGCCATTCAACAGACAGTTGTAGCAGCCAACAAACAGTTGAAAAAGGGAAGCATAGCAACCTAACTGTTGTTAGTCAATTGTTTCATTCGAATGTGTTATGTTTTTCATTGTGTGTTTATTGTTGGTAGTGGAGTTCGGAAAATAATTACAATAAGGTAAAGTTTGGAACTAAGTGAAATTCTACATGGTAAACAGACCTAATCTACCATAGTTATAATCGAACAAGTAAGATGAACATTAATAAAATATGCATGCTCTTTTGGCTACACTGGAATTAATATACAGCAGTGTAACAAAGTTTTGTCTTAGGCACCTTTACGGTTAATCAACTTTATTGCATGTTTCCTTCTAACATTTTCGGGTCATTATGTAAAACCTGTTTCAGTTCCTTTCACGCGCTTGCGACTCTAGGCATAAGATAAATGTGGAGTAATAGTAAGCACTCTCCGAAATTTTTTACCTGCGTAATGGAAGACATATCCGGAAAATGCAATGGACTACTCTCCTTATGTACAGGAGTATTTATACTTAGGACAGTTAAGACGGGAAAATGAGATAAACAGGAAATATCCTTGACATGGAAGGCTAGCTGGTCTCTTAAGCTTATACTCTCAGACAGGAATATAAGCAAAAAGCTTAAAAGCACTACAAACCTGCATATAGCCACGGGTGGCCGAGGTCGTTAAGGCGCGGACTCGTGAGCGGGAGATCTGGAGTTCGAATCCCACCAGGACCGTCCTCCTTGACTGAGTTATTTTCCAGGTTTTCCTCAGTCCTCATAAATGGCAAATGCCGGGTAGGTACCCTAAACTTAGGACGAGCATTTCCTTAAAAAAATAATGAAAACCCTTTCCCAATATATCATTTCATCTCCTGTATCATCAGTGTCCTAGTCAGTCCTGGAGGTGTAGTGGTAACCATACTTGTCTTCTAAACCCAGGATCGCGGGTTCAAACCCAGCCAGGATCGATGGATTTTTTCGGGCGTAAAAATCCTAAGCATGACTTCCTTCGGACGGCAAGTAAAGCCGTGGGTCCCGTATCGTAGATTTACGGCACGAAAAAGAACCTCAAGCCTGAAATAAGAGGCCTCTGAGCAAAATTTGTCGGCCGTTTCACTCCCTGAATTGAATGGGACGCTGATGACCTGAGATGTTAAAGAGTGCCCGTAAATAAAACAAATCAACAAAATAATCAGTGTCCACCGCCTGTGTTGCCTCGGTAGTAAAAACGGATGTTAAACACAATTTTAAAAATTCAGTAATGCTATATGGGTGCCATAAGTGGTCGGTTACAGCAGATGAATGCCGGACAAATAAGCCAGAGGAAAAATGGAACGCAGGATATTAAGAATAACAATAAGAGACAAAATCTCCAACGAAGCCTTAGCCAAAATAACAACAGCCTCGCCAGACTGAAGTGGAAATGGAGAGGCCACATAGCGGGGATGCAGGACGACAGATGGACGCATAAGACCACCATGTGATACACCTGCTTAGGCAAATGACCAGAGGCAGCTAAGAGACGGAGACGGAAAGACTACAAGGCACAAGCAGGTCGACAGTGGTCCAGAAGAGCTAGAAGCAGAAATACTTGGAAAACCAATGCGAATTAGCTCATAGCATTAGCGAATAAGAGCAACCCTCTTGTAGGAGGACTTTGCCCTTCTTAGAGACATTAGGAATTCTTTATTATTATTATTATTATTATTATTATTATTATTATTATTATTATTATTATTATTATAGTAAGCATGGACTTCGTCATGCCATTAAATCTAGTAACTAGCACGTCCAAGTCCCAGAGGAAATTGGAATTTTTAACAATATGTTATATGGTGTAATAGGCGGTAGCCATACAGGCATTTTCAGTACATTATGTGAATGAATCCAAGGCCTATTGAGCGGCCGAAGTAAATCTTAATTGTCACACAAGTGTTGTCAGTCTTCCTTCCTCTCCGCGTTTGGTACATGAAGATGGGCCATGCGATTTAAACATATTCCAAGATTTTTGTGAGAAGGAGTAAACAAGAGGTGTGCTTTCTTTTTAACAAACTTTTATTTACTGCATATTTTGTTTCATACGGAGTATTACTACATGCATGGTTTACATATTCATGTATAATATTAGTTAGTTTAATTGTAAAAAAGTGTTATGTCATATATTGTTCAATGAAATAATGTATATACAGAGGTTGATCACTGGATTGTTTTACACCAGTTCCACATTTACTGATTGTACAAATTCTATAAAATGCTTATTATACTTCTTAAGTAACTTTCTTTTTGAGTTTGTCAATTTCCCCCTGTTCTTAGAGTATTGTTTTTGAATACTTATCCTTTTTATCTATTAATCTACACTCAAAACTTAAATGATATGTTGTCTAGTCACCAACTCTGCAAGGGTAGCTGCTATTCTGAATCTGTGCAAGTATGATTTTATTCGAGTATGACCTATAAGAAAATTGATATTTCTGTTTGGTTTTTAGCCTGTATTTTACATTTGTAAAATATAATTTGATTTATTCACTCTTTGAGGTTGACTGCTACTCACTTTCCTACTTTACTATACATTTTTCTTGAAGAGCTCTTAACAGACCATTTTGAGGTATTTCTCGTAGGATGTTTCTATCTTCCTGCTCTCTGCTGAAGTTGATTGCGTATGTTCCCAACATGAACCTTTATTCAGGAGTAATGGGTGCTCCAGTTTTCTCCTTCAGTTTGCGGAAGTATTACTGATTTATTCTATGAGCTTTTTGTGGTTACTGATATTCTGCAAGGCGCTTAGAGTCGTCCAGCTATTGTCTGTTTTTTATATTTGGTATAGCTTGTCTGATCTTTTCCCGAGATTTCAGTCCAGTTACTTTACCAAATCACTTCAAAATTGACATGAGGCCACTTGACGTCGACAAAAAATTGCTTCAAAATCGGTGCCCTATTTGGTGTAAATAACCCATACCATCTCAAAAGTTTACGCCCAACGTAGTTACAATACCAAATCGCTTCACAACGTGGGGCCTACAACAACAACAACAACAACCACAGCTACAAATCCCACGACCAAACGCGTGTCCATGTTGGTGTTCCTTAACCATTGACACTAAATCTTCAAAGGTTCAACCCTGAACCATAAGTAAGATCTGCAAAACGCTTTGTCCTTAAATACCCCCTCCCGAAAAAGAAAAATCGATAAGCACCCTCGTCTATGGAAGATTGTGAGATACTAGTTGCGTTTCTGAGCTTGTTTTTCAATTAAGTTCTTCCTTACAAGAATGTAGAGTAATGCATGCGCACTCCTTGAAACAAAAAACTTACGCCTCTTTTCACAAAACAAAGATCCAGTTGGCAAGGCAGTAAAACTGAATGTAAGTTCCGTGAGAATTATTCCGTTATTTATAGCCTTGGTCTCAGATTTACGTCAGTATTTGGCCTCTGACAACTTAACTTAGATTGTTATCGTTTTACTGACTCGAAATGGCCTGATAACCTCCTTCCGTTCTTGAATGGTGCTGGTAATAAAAGCGAGGCTTGACGCGCATTAGCAAATAAAATATAAGTTATAGGGATTGCTGATTTTTTTCATATAATGTGTTTTAAAGCAATAATATCCATTAATTATACCTATATATTTTTTAATTTAATTTTCTCTTAACTTAGCCCAGGTAGGTACACAGATCATTTTCAGCTATAGACTAACGATGACATACTTTAAAGGTGCATCTTACTGTAACCTGCTGTAAACTGTAGTTCAGGACGCTCTCAATAACTTGCTTAAAACAGTAATAGCAAAACTTCTTTACGTTTATCCTTAGCAAAGTTTATAATTTTCATTCAATTTATTTGAATTGCTGTTCCTTTATTGTCACTTTTCTATATCTGGGGAAATAAATCTATAGCTGTAAAGGGAATAGAGAATAGGGACAAACTTCATGTTCGTAAAAATGCTACTATATTGGTTGTGAACCTCCCTCCCCCTTTTAATTCCTCATGTCAACTGGTTTAGGTTTTCCAGGTGTTGGATAGATGATTGTTGATAACACAAATGGGCTTGGGAATCCATAGACACCTAAAGTTACGTGGGATTCGCCTTTTCATAGTGAGAGAAAACTTTGAACTACACCTAGCCAATTTGTCCTTAAGAAGAATAAAATTGAGTCCATCAGTTGACAACTGAAACTTTTGTGTCTGGGTGACAATATTGAGTATCTGGGATTGTTTTATAGCTAGGAATTAAGCAGATGAGAGTCGGTGCTCTCAAACCGTCTGAGTTGCCTAATATGGGTTCACTAGAGATGCTAGTAGCGACGGCCGGCAGATGGGGCTTGTGGCGCCGCAGGTTTAATTTCTTCTTCTAATGACGTTACAATAATTCCAATACTGCTTCAAAGTCCAATCCAAGTTTTCCTAGTTTCACTCCTTATTCTTATGGGGTGGGACAGAGAGCAATATTTTTTCCTACTTGACAGGGGCACATCTGCATGGGGTTCATTTCCACTCTGTCCGAGATTCCTACGAATGTCAGCTAACTTCAGTCAATAAATGAATTACCATCTTATACATCATTTTTCATCCCAATAGCGTCCATTATTTTAAATGGAGGGCAATAGGTTTATTTGGGAAGATTTTCTCTTTTTCACTACTCCCAGTTATACTTCTGGTTCTTATATTTGCATTTTTAAATTTTTTCTATAACGAATTTTGTTTTCTCACTAATCTTACCCTCTACGCCCAAAAAGAGAGGAAGGAAAGAATGTAGTTGAAGAAAGGTGGATTGGAAAAGGCTGCAGACTTAGGAAATAGTCTGCTTTTATTCATAAAAGATGACAGAAATATTATTATTTTTATTTTCTCGGCACATTAAAAAAAGCCCGGAATCTCCAACTAGGGAGGATAATAATGTGTTTTTGGTATTTCACTTGTAACAATTATTTTTAGTATGGGTTTAATGCTAGTAATTTTTCGTACAATATTTAACTAAATTTTATTATTACGTAAGAGGAGGGTGACAAATTTTGTGAATTAAGGTGCACGCCACTGATACCGTGGTACTGTCCCCTGTGGGACCGAACGCCCTCGAGATGGGCCGTGCCATCCTACAAAATGGCGTGCTTGGTAGAGACAGGAGCGGTCGATTTCATACGTTTATATTTCTTTTTTTTTTTTTTTTTTTGTTTTCTTCCTCTTATTTCACCCCCCCCCCCACGGGTAATTTTGCCGGGACCCAAATCCATACAAATAAGCAGCCGCCCTGGGCTCTTGACCTCCGGATATTCTTACGCCGACCGATCCTCTCTTGTCACGCACTGCTGCCACAGAAGCAACCCAGTCAATTGATTTTTATTTTACTCAAATCGACAGAGCTACTGATATCGGCGTATTCACCTCCTTTGCAACATATATTTTTTTCTTTTTACCTTTCTCCATTCAATTCCATCATTACTTTACATGTTAGCCAATCTTGTTATGGATGGGATGTTGGCCGATTCAACTGGTTGAAAAGACTTAGGAAAAACAAGCGCCATATATTACATCTCCAAGAAAGAGAACGAAAAAAAATTAATATGAAACAAGTATCTATATCCTGTTAAGCGCTTATGCTAGAGGGTAATTGGGGGGGGGGGCGAAATAGAAAAGGCGCTATGACTGGACATGGACAGAGATGGAAGGATTAGGGCGTGTACACCTCGTTATTAGTCCCACAATGGCCACAATGTCTTTATTATCAGTAAAGCAAGTTCATATGTAATTAAACAATTATGGCTTGGAAAACCTCTTACAGTATTTATTGAAATGTAATAGTAATTTTTCAAGTCACTGTCCGGGAGAGCTCGAATGATTATGTCTCTCTCTTCAGGGATTTTTATAAACTGATACTAAACAGAAGGACCAGAATGCAGATGATATTAAATAGAGAATTTCACTAATTTTGGTTACATTATGGTAATATGAAATTGCGTAATTATTTAATTCTTACAGCTAATACCATTATTATTTTTAACAACTCATTGTAAATTTTCTTAAACATGTGTTAGTTTACACGGGACCATGCACCGATAGGTTGGAAACTATTAATATATAACTCTTTTCGCGATATTCTACGTATCTGTAACGCAGTAGTATTTTGATGAAAAAGTTGAGTATAAAAAATCAGTGATTCATTTTGACAATGATTGATGTATTTGCATAGAAACGTACTGGAGAATTATGCTTGGTAGGTGCAACATGTTTAATATTGCATAATAATTTAATTTAACAACAAAGTACTTTCATTATTACAGCCACAATGCCATAACTTTGAACTTGAAAATGTTTAAAAGAGTTATTTACGAGGATAGGTCCATAAGTTTCCGGCCTAACCATTTTCTAGGTATGATAAAGACAAAAACTATATATCTCTTTTCAATATAGTTAACCTTTATTGTAATACACTTCTCACATCTTTGAATTAACATTTCAATCCTCCCTGAAAAATAGTTAGAAGTCTTGTCTTATAAAGGGCATTTCTTCGTCACATTTAAAGTTCCTTTCTCGTAGGTCCTTCTTGAGTTTTGAGAAGAAATAGTCACTGGGAGTTAGATACGGACTGTAGGGTGGATACTCGATTTCCTTGAAACCACATTTCTTCATAGCTTCCTTTGCAACAAGAGCTGTGTGCACAGGCGCGTTGTCGTGAAGAAGGCGCACAACACCACCACTCAGCTTTCCTCGCCTTTTCTCTTTGATGGAAGCACATAGTCTGTGCAGTAGCCAGCATAGTACTCTCCATTTCGTGTAGTACTCCTCTCCTTGAGGTCAATGAAGAGTATTCCTTCACAGTCCCAAAAGATTGTGGCCATGATCTTCTTGGTTGACTGAGTGACCTAGGTCTTTAGAGGCGGTGCTTCGCCAGGTTTACGCCACTCCATTGATTCTCTTTCGGACAATGGATCTAGTAGAGAACCATAGTTTCATCTCCTGTAACAATGGTTTGCAGAACTTCTTTTTCGTTGTCACGGCAGGGCTCCAAAAATGCTGACAACGTTGCTGCTTTTGGAATGAGGAAAGAAATCTAGGCACTAACCTTATTCATGTTTAAATCTTCATGAATAATTTGAAGGACTGTTTCTTTTAGATACGCCCAACCTTGTTGCTATTTCTGTAACTTTAAGCCGCCGGTTTTCTATAATTTCTCCTCGCATAAGAGCGATGTTTTCAGGAGTGAGCACCTCCAAGGGCCGACCTGCACGCTCTTCGTCTTCAATGCTTCCTCGACCCATTCGAAAAAGTTTGGTTCATTCTTTTACGGTAGAATGTGAGGGGAATACTTCCTCATACACAACGTCCAATCGCTGTTTAATTTCATTTGGAGTAAGTCCTTCTTTTGTAAAGAACTCGATAACAGCTCGATGCTCCATTTTGAACATGTCACAATCGTCTACACATAGCCTTCTTTATGCAACTATATCTGAACAAGAGAACATACCAGAGCGGAAGTTACAGCTGCAATTATTTACTTAAGAGATAAAGTATGACACCAAATAAGTATTTTGTGAAGGCGATAATCCTTATCGACGAAGCAGGAAACTTATCTACCTACCCACGTATATTCGTGGTATATTAATATTAGACAATAAATTAGATTTTCCGTTAATTCCGGCTTCTCATATCTCAGTTTACCCTACATAAACAGCCACGCTTCTCACTGCAATAGATTTGAATTTAGTCAATGTAACTTTACTTTATACAACAATTGACTTATTTATTACAATAAATCATAGTATTTGTTAAGCAAATTAACTTAATTCAATTTGACCCATTCATTTGTGTAAATAAAAAGTACAACATTTTATCACAAACTAGAGTATCATTCTGTACCGCTGTCATAATCAGTATTCATCAGTATCGGATTCAGTACTGCTCCTAACGCCTTCAGTTTTGTCTGTATTGGAAATACAGCATTTCTTAAACGATTTTTATATTACAGTTGTTGCGATGCTTTTCTAGGCAGCAGGAATAACACAGAATGTAGAACGCTTAATTTTTCCTGTACGTGTTAGTTTTTTGTTCGACTATTCCTGCTCCTTTAACAGGTTTATTTATGTTAACATCAAGAAGTCATCTCCCCTGAAGTGACAAGTTCGCTGTTCATGGTATACAGTTTATGTTTCACTCCAACTATCAGATCACCTCGGAATATGTCAACATACAGCATTGATAACAGACCAGGACGATATTTTGGAACACCTTCATTTGATTTCGAACAATTATCTCACCAGGAAAAAATCTTTTCACTGGGAATGATTTTGGGAAACGTTTTCCGCTTGAAGATTAAGAAATGAGGAGGTTTAGTTTTAATCTGGGGAAAATTTCTGGCAAAATGTTATGCAGCATCGTAGGGATAGACCCAAGTGCTTCATAAAACGATCCACCCATTCAAGGCTGGTCTTGAACAACTGCCTTGATGTGTTATAGAATCTAAATTTATTTGTAAAACGTGCGTCACTAGTCGCAGGTAAACCATTCCTCTGACTTTCCCAAACAATTCCAAAGCTTCGTGGTCCACATCAGAGTGCCTTCCTTTTAGAGGTCCGGTGAATTTTCTCCTCGCCGCGTTTTTAGCAAAGTTCGCCACAAACGATTACTGTTATAGTAAATTCCCTTGCAGTTTGCCAATTTCCATGGCTTTCAGCACGGAGAAAGAAATTTCGTTTGAATGTTGTTTCATAGGACTTCCTTTGTTTTTTTGTCATCCGTCTTTAAATGTGTTTAAATGGAATTTTCGGTAACTCCTTTGTTCGCAGCAATAACGGAAGCTAAAGCCGAACAAAAGACATTGAATGCTTGTCCTACGAAAATCGGAGGGGAAGGTTTAGATATGAACTTGTAATGCGTGCCTAATTTCAGAAAACGAAAAGGTAGGGGCTACATTCGCGTAAATATGGTACATCAGAAGCTGTAAGAGCCGAACCATGAACGCCATCACTAGGTAAACTCTCAGAACACTGCCATCCATTTTTGGTGAATATTCAATTAAGAGGCGAAAGACAATTTCTGTTTACCTTTACTTCTGTAGCTATTTCTTCGTTGCAATTTTCTTTTGTTTTACTTCTTTTCCCCGACGGTTTTTAAAATTTCTGTTTTCACAATTTTATTCTTTTCTATTGTATTTGATATTTTTATATTCTGTAATTAATTTAATTAATGTAATTAATTAAGTTGGTATGGCTATTTAATACTTTCTTGTAATGCATATATTTATCATATTTTATGTTATCTCTTTTCCTGACCATAATTTTATTTTTGGAAAAACTAACAAGTGCTCAAATTCTATAATGTGAAATTCTAAAAACTTGTGAGTCTTTAATTTGGAACAACTTTTTTGTTGATAGTCCCGTAATCGTTAAGAGATATCGTTACCTTGCGTCAATATATATTTATAAAAATATATTTTTTTTAAGAAAGCGTTGGTAGCTCTTGGCATATTTAATATAACACAAGCTCATAATTTAAGGTCATTGTTATTTATATATTATTCGCCATTGTTTCCTGTTACGTTTTATGTCTAGATTTTGCATTTAAAGCACCTATTATTGTTCATTTTTATTTATTTGAGTTTGTAAAACTTCATTATAATGTTTCTTCTGTTTTTTCCTTTGGAATAATATATATATATAATAAAAGAAAAAGAAAAATAAAGTAACGCTATTATAACAGTAATTGTAGCAGTAGAAAAGGATAAAACACTAAGAGAACGTCACCTTGAAATCGCTATATTTCGAACTATTAGAGTTCTTCTATGTTTTGTAATACACTTTAATGTTTAATACATTTTATACCATGATATCTATTCAAGGTAATATAATCTCGGACAGTTTTCAAATGGATCTTTATAATTCTGTAACTTATCCAAGCATTATGTTGAATTTTATTTTTTAAACCTTTTATCTGTGCCAATTGCCATTCTACAAGACACCTTCTGGTCTTTTGTTGCTTCTTTATATATTAATATGTACTCATATTTTTTCCCTTAAGTTTCTTAATTTCACAGGGCAGTGATATTTGATTCCTTTCTACGAATGATTAAAAGATCACAATTTTATTCTTAAATGTTCCGTAACAAATATCCGTAATTCGTATTTCTATTAACAATTAGCAATTGGGAATATTTGTTTTACAACCAACAAAATAGACATTTTCAATAGTATCGGCTTCTTATTTAGTTGAAAAAACTAATATTGCTTATGCACAATAGGAACTAAAAATATTGAAAACTGTCTTTGTTTCTTTCTTTGTTTATACATGCTTTGTGCCCCAAGGCATTAATAAGCATAAAATTAAAGACAAAAATAAAGAAAATACCGGACAAATATAATATAATAAATAATTAGAAACTACAGGAATTCTATGCCCCCCTCCGTTGTACCGCAATTTTCACTAAGGAGACAGGGCTACGTTTTGACCAAGAGTAAATAGAAGATTTATCAACTTACGGCATTTTAAAGCCACCTTGAAATTGTACAGTAAATGAAGCTATTCTGCTCCATTTATCCACTAAATACTGAAAACCAGTACTTTTGATTTAATTTCTTTTTTTATTTTTATTATGTTAGTTTGCTGTTACAAGATTTGGCTCTGCTATACATAGATGAATTCATTCATGGTTTGCAATGGTGGGGAAGGCTCGTTCTTCAATGGTGTTCAGCTGTCTGCTACCACCAACCACCGAACTTCTCACAGTTAGCGCTCGTTGCCAACTTTTGTTTCATGGAAAGCACATAGGGTAGTTGATGGTTCTTAGATGAAGTATGGTGTTTTGTGCGTGAATAATTAACCGCTATTATCGCTATAATTAGTGTTATTAGTTATTATTATGGTTATTGTTACAGCAAAATGGCAAGTGGTTCGTCAGAGTCGATAAAGAAAATACTGGGCTCTTATAAAAGTCAAAGCCATGAGTTTACATTCAGACTTCGCGAATATTTTGAGAAGGAGCGAGATAATGGAGGACTTCCACTTGCGAGAGTGCGAGTCTGGTACGCTTTGAAAGTGAGAAAAACAACAATCAAAAGTGTAGCAAAAGAAAAAGGTCCAATTGATCGTAATATGCCGTCTAAAGAGTTGTATACTTCTGCTAAACGAAGATCAAGACCTAGCCCCCCAAGACAACGCTCGATGTCTTTCGTAAGGACGCTGTAATATTCGTGAGAAGCTCCTGGGTTCTATAAAGAAAGCCGGCTTATTTTATGGCGGAAAAACCAGCTTGAGTAAAGTGCTGAAAGAATTTGGCTTTAGATAAAAGGAAATTTTTGAAATAAAAATTGTAATGGGAAGAACCTATATTGTAGGATGGCGTGAGATATTTTAAACATTAGCCCCGAGAAAGTAGTGCGGTTAAACGAAACTTGGGTAAATGCCGAGAACACAAAATCACACACCTAAACAGACGAAAGTATAGAAGGTGTTAAAAGTGCCCTTTGGGAAGAGAAGCAATTTATTGTGCTTCATGCTGTAGAATAAATATATGAATTGTGCATGAAACAGGTTAATATGGAGTAGCAAGCATGCCATTATCATTGAATGAATTTTCTAGTTTCTCTTAAGATCATATACAAGTCACAACAATTTTACATATACATTATTCAAGTAGGTAGGTATATATTTGACCTCTCTTACACAGTTATAATGTACACGAATCTTGTCTTCCATAAAATTTTAATCATGTTAAAATATAATACATTAAACTCTCAAGTCAACTAATGGGATTCCAAATGAACAGTATGCTTATAAAAATGCAATGTTTGCAACATATCAACACACATTCCTTAACACATTTGTTGCTTTATTTTCAATACAAAATGGTGTGATATACAGAGAAGGGAAACTGAGCTGCTGTACCTCTTTTGTGTAACAATCACTCTCATTAAAAACGCTTCTTGCAACAATAATAGTAGTAATAATACTCTCAAGTATGAATATATCTATAAATTCCATTTTTTCTTTCTTTTTAACTATTCCCCAGTAACAAACTTTGTATTATAAGAGTGTAAATATAGAAAGGAACTGCATTCTATCATGAGAAAAATAAAATTGCATATAATGCTAATGGTACATTTCAATACTCTGTGAAATACTTTAAAAACACAAACTGAAATAACCATTGCTGTCTACTTTTAGTTAAGAATGAAATCACTGCAAATATGACTTTTTTTTAACCAAAAATTATTTTAATAGCCTTTTCAGTATCGAGCCCAGGTAGCATGAATAACACAGAAAATATTATGGACAATCAGAGAATTACAGTAACAAAATCACATATATTTTAAAGGTTTCTTACAAAATGATCGTTTATTACTAATCAGCATTGACTTATACAGAGAAAAGCCCTGCTCAACATCGCAGGATGTTTATTGGGGCATGTTTGAAGCAAATCAAACCATTTCTGTTGAATTCAGGCTCATTTTCATTGAGTGTTAATGGCTTACCATTCAGAATGTCATCACACTTGCAGTGTGTATAGCTTTCATTCCAACCTAGCACACTTTTAGTTTTACATTAAAACGTTCACCAACTTTATCATGTGCAGCCTTTAACTCACTTTCCTCGTTTTTCACTAGTTTAAAACCTTCATAGGGTTAACAAAACTTTCCTTTAATTATGTGATTATTATTCGTATTGTGTTAAAATCTAACTTTGTGTAAGCGAGGTCCCCGGTCAGCAACAATTCAGAAGTGTGCACAATCTGTCTATGAGACCGCTGTAAGCAAATGGATGAAAAGGGAATAAAATGTGATATAACCAAATTATGAAAAAAAAAAATTCCAAAATTTTGATCTGAATGGCCAATAAAAAAAATATAATTTTAATCAGATTAGGTGAAAACAGGCTTATTTTATTTTTGCAATGGAAATAACAAAATGGAGAAAATATGACATATTGTAAACGTCCGGGCTCTAATGTTGAGCAACAGAATTCACATCCTACAGTTAATGAGCTGTTAACCAAAATGAATCTAGCACTGAAATTGTTGAAATTACCCTGCTGGCTGCCGGTAGCCCCTGTTTGTTAGACCATGGAAGGCGACAGATTACCTAAGACTAATATCGTATGCCCTCCAGTATTTTCGTCTTTAGAGTCATAACCTTTGCTATGTTGGAATGTTCATGGGGAGTCTCCTTAGGTCCACCAAAATACAATATCTTCATTCATAATAAAGGCTGCGGATTTTTATGCAACGCCAATTATCGTTTATTAACAAAAACTTTAAGTATTAAGGATATGAATACTGTATAATGTGGATTATAGACAACCAATTGTTCAATACTTCCCGAAAAATTGAAACCTGTTTAGTATCTCACTGTTATTCTTCAAACTAGTTATATTTTATTTGGTTATTTTAACCACGTTTTTTGTGACTAAGAAACGAATTTTAAGATGTAGCACCTTTATAAAAAGAGAACTGTTTTCATACTGACGGTTTGAAAATTATATTTTAGGATATAAATGAACCGAAATAGACAAGTTTTGTTGTTTCCCATTGGCAGAAAAATAAATGATGTTCTCTATTTTGGGCAGAAAAATAAACGCTTTTCTCTTTCCTTGAACACTTACATAAAAGCTTATATTTCAATTTTGCAGAGCTGAACGAGAGCTATAATATAATATATTTATACCTTTGCAGCCCCAATATTTTCCAAGTTAATGTAGCAAAACTTGGAAGAAAAAACACACATTTCAATTAAAGGTATTCGTCATAATGACACTTCTCTGTGTAGTCCGCGCACATGTTATATAAAAATATCATCTCTAGTTGCTCTATTTGATTGTGTTTGTGTAGTTGCAGTCCAAGTACTTTTCATGCCAAAAGTTCAGAAAGGCAAAGTTGTATACACCTCCAGAATAATTAAAGCGACAATTCATCGAAACTTACGGTACAATTCTTGGATGTGCCGTCTGCGATGTAAATGTTGCGATCGATGAGAAGCATCAGAGAGCCAGAATAAACCAGTACGGCAAGCATGCGAAGGATGTTGAACTCCACAAGTCACAACCTAAGCAAACCACCTTGTACGTGTCTCCACTTCAGAGTCTAAAAAGAGGCAGTCAGTCATCGAGGCTGTTCTCTGCAGATCTTATCGTGGCATTAGTTCAGTCAGGAATTCCGTTCCATAAGTTTGTTAAATCCCGCATTTTAATCATTTCTCGGGAAGTACTGAATGAGCCTATCCTCAGACACATAAAGCCAAATTATGAGAATGTTCTTCAGAAGATAAAAGAGACGGCCGGCAAACATTAAGTGAGGTTAATGTTTGATGAAACTGCTGATGCGCTGAAAAACAATATATATGAATGTGCTAGTTTCCATTATCTGGTGAAAGGGTGGAAATCATTCTCTTTGAGATGTATTAACACGAGAAGGTAAATGCCTGCACAGTAATGCAATATCATTCAATGATTCATGCATGAAGCTATGTCTGGGGGGCATACAATACAAAACAATCAGGTTGTGGTGACTGATCAAGCACGCTACATGCTTTCGGCTTTCCGAGATCATGTAGCCCATGTGACATGTATTGCACATGTACTACACAGTGTTTGTGAAAGCCACAGAGAAATGCAATACGGTAAGTGTCTTGTTGATGCTCTGAAGAAGGTTCTTGTAAAGGCTCCAAATCGTCAACTTACGTACGAGACGTTACTGGCCTTCATCTATCACAATTTTCTACCATAACCAGATGGAGTTCTTGAATAAAATGTCCAGTTTTCTTGTATGCGATAGCTTCGAAAACTTCAAAAGCTTCATATGTTCTCTGGATTCACCCGACACAACAGCCATCAAGCATGCCAAACAATTGCTCAACCACAAAGACCTATGGTTGGAACTTCGCGTAGTGCATAACTGCAGGTGTGTTTCAGAGTTCAGGAGGAAGAACAGTGGAAGAAGTTGACAACTATTAGGAACAGCAATGAAGGATTTGTCAAAGCCAAACTTTTTATTTTGAGGAGCAATCCGATTATGCAACGTTTAATAACCTCCCTTTCCATGCGTTTACAAAGTACGCTGTATAGATTTCAGTAGATATTGACGGAGTTTCTCCGTATATAAGGATCTCCTAAGCTAAAAGCTCCTGCAAATTATATCCGAAAACAAAGAAATATTGTTCATAATCTAGTAAATGAAACCCAGTAAATGCCGTGTTCACTTCCTAAATGTTGCGTTACTTTGCTGTATTGTTGAATAAAGAAATATTAATGTAACTGGTTTAGACATTTTAAACAGTGTTTAACGCCCGTTTTAACTACTGGGGCATCACAGGCGGTGAAACTGACAATACATTAGATGAAATGATTAATGGGAAAAGGAGTTTTATTTTTTTTAAAGGAAGGAAGCATTCCAGACCTAAGTTTAAGGTCGGTCCTGGTGATCTAATAGTAACCATACTTGCCTCGTAAACCCAAGATTGCGGATTCAATCCCGGCCAGGGTCGATGGATTTTATCGAGCGTAAAAATCCTAAGTATGGCTTCCTTCGGAAGGGAAGGGAAGCCGTGGGTCCCGTTTCGTACATTTACGGCACGAAAAAGAACCTCAAGCCTGAAAAAAAAGGCCTCTGAGCAAAATTTCCCGGCTGTTTCATGCCCTGAATTAATTGGGACGCTATGACCTGAGATATTAAAGAGCATCCGTAAATAAAACAAATTAACCTAATTTTAGTTTACCTTTCCGAGATTTGCCAATTATGAGGACTGAGGAAAAACTGGAGAAAAACTCAATCAGGACGGACAGTTCTGATGAAAATCGAACCCCAGATCTCCTGCTCATGAGTCTGCGCCTTAACGACCTCGGCCACCCGTGAAGGTGGTTTGGTCCTGAATAAAGCCATTTTATCAACTTTTTTTTTTTTTTTAACCTTTTTGTATAAATTTTCAAAATATTTCTTTTCTCTTTCCAATCATAATTTTGCATCTTAAAACCAGTTTTCTGTTAATCATACTTTCAAAAAAATTATAAATACCGACCACAGCACTCACGTCAAGATGTTCTACAATGCTCACTTGGGGGAAAGTTTGAATTTTGTACCAGAGTTATTTGGTCAACCATAGGCCGAGTGCTGTTGCACTGACGTAATTAATTTTCTGATTGGTTTGATAGTTTTGCTCCTTTATTCTCTTTGTGAGTGCTAGTCGGCCAGTCTCTATGAGTATGTTCGGGTTGTGAAAATGTTTTGTATGGTGAAAATGAGCCAGTACGATATATAGGTATTTTGTTCATTATCGTTTGTATTGTGCTGTTTGTGGTAATGCACTATTATTGAATAGGGAAAAGTGTATTATTTCTCTGTAATGAGCGTTCCAAAACACTCAAATAAAAAACGTTTGTTAGAAGAACAAAAGCTGCCTGCGGTGCAATTTGTTGGTTTTGTTGCTGGTGCTTGTCCTTTGTACCCTCTTTGGCAAGGAAAATAGCCACACTCTTATTGCTGGAGTGTAGAGTGCAAGTATAAGAAAATATTTGGCCAGACATGTAAAATATAAGGAGGTACATTTATTGTGCTTATTTTTAACTTACCCCTTTATTAATCCACTCTTTGAAGTGCACTGAAAGTTTTAATTGCACTCTCTTCACTATTGTGATGAAGCAAAACAGACTGTCTTTAAAAAGATATTAAATATAACTTTTTATCGGCCAAAGTTCGTTCGAGATACTTTATTTCACTCCAAAATTTCATCTCTAATAAGCGTTACTATTTATTTGCTGCATATGTCAATAATAAATATTATGTAACGTTTAGACACTGTAGCAAATATTATTTTTCAATAAGCACCACATTTACTTCGTTCTAATTAGCAGTTTGCCAAAATAATATTCAATAGCAATCGTAAATCATGTTAAAATCAGTTAGCAGTGTATATCAGTGTATATTTCTCATTTTACAGAGTTGTGGGGGGGAAGGGAGAAAAGATTTTACAAGTTATAATTGTTTTACGAAACCAAGCTATACAAAGTGATTCAAAAGTCCGGCGTCATAGAACAAAGAACTTATTTATATATGTTTAACAATACTACATAGTATATAAATTAGTAGAGATAGTAAAACCCGAATAAGGGGAAAATGTATTTTAATCTACTTCATTAGTACAGATAGCGAAACATAAATGCCGGTCATGCAAGAGCTAAGCGAATTCCTCGCCGAGTGAATAACTTTTAATAAAAGTGATAATAAAGTCCAAATTAGGCCTTATTAATTAATGAAATAAAATAAATTATGGCATTACTATGTGGTAATAGGGAAACAAAATCACATAAGAGAAACTAATAATAATAATAATAATAATAATAATAATAATAATAATAATAAAAGCAATTATAATCATTATTATTGCTATTATTGAGATTAAACTACACGAATTAATGGTATCTATTAATTAAATGAAATGTATAACCATGGTAGATAAAGCTATACTATGTGGGTGTTTTTAAACATTTTTAAATGTAACTATGTTTATGAACTGAGCCCTTGATATTATCTTTACTTTTACTAAAATAGAGAATTAAGATGTTCATGTTTCAATAAAACAAAAGCATATTACTATTTAAAAACAACTTTGATATACTAGCAAATTTACAGAATCAACAAATAATACTTGAAAGTTTAATCCATTTTCATTGACTTTGAATTTTAATTTCAATGTTATTGTATTAAGGTTTTCTGAAGGTTATTACAGAACGCTCTTACATACAAATATAATTCTCAAACACATATTTGATTAATATTTCACAGCTGCTATCTTCACGACGATACTTTCGTTAAATATAAAACATATGCAACATTAGAAATACAGTTTATATGCAGAATTAACTTCTCATTTTATTTTAAAACAATATAGAGAAAGATAAAAGCAAGATTACTTTTTAAATTTGGGCTTTCAAGTATACCTTTACTCCTAATAGTTCAACTTCCCTTATTTTCATAAACTATTTTTCTTATTTATTTAAATGGTATATACCGAATTTTGTTATGAAGAAACAAATGTTAATGCCACTGTTTTTAATTTTGGGTTTCAGGACTCACTCCTAATAATCTGATTTCACTCACTTTCATTGTTCTTATTTGATTTAAATGGTATATGCCGAGTTTTGTTGTGGAAAAAAAAAATAAACAATTATTATGCTGCGAGAGCTCTTTTCACATTTTGGGTTTCAGGCAAATCCCAACTAATGTCTCTAGATCCTCCATTTTCATAAACTATTTTTCTTATTTTATTAAATGCCATATAGGGAATTTCGTTGCGAAGAAACAAATATTAATGCCACTAGAGCTATTTTTAAATGTTTTATTTCAGGCAATACCCCCGCTCCTAATCGTGCAATTTCACTGATTTTCAGAAACTATTTTTGTTTTCTTATTTTATTTCCATGACATATACCGAGCTTCCTTTAAAACCCCGCTAAAATGCAGCCGATAGGGCGAATTTTAAATTTCGCTTTAACCCCCATTCGTTTTTCAGGCAAACCTCCAATCCTAAAATCTTCATTTTCAGGAACTATTTTTCTTATTTGGTTTACTTGGTGTATACATAGACGATTACCTCAAATCCCAATAGGAAAGGCGCTCATGTGAAAATGTTTAGGTACGAGTGGTCGGTCAAATGAAAAAATCGAATTAAATTACTGACTAAGGTACTGCCACTAGCGACACAAGTTGCCGAATACTAGTGGCGTTAAAATCCTTCATCCGGGAAAGAAGTGTCTTGCACCGCTGCTTCGACTTCTATGTCCGATCCAAAGCGTCGTCCCTTTAGAGAACAAGTCCATAGGAATCGCATGGGGAGAGGTAGGACTGTAGGGCGGATGCTTCAAGACTTCCCCCCTGAAGCGTACTGGAGTATCCATGTTCATTTGCAACGCATGGCTCTACAAGATGACCTGCGGGACAGGAAATCCATTCGTTTGTTCTTGATCTGCTGTCGGTGGTTTCCCAAAATCGTCAGGTAGATGAGGGTCATGAGTGATGAACATCAGCATGACTTTGTCTTGCGAAATTCCTTCGGCGGAGACGAAGCGTTGTGCTTGCATGACATGTTGGATCTACAGATTTTCGGGTTGTAATGATAGCACTACAACTTTGCAGAAATCTATCTTTCTTTTGCTGATACCGGTCCAGATGTTCCACCTCTCGGTCTTCTGCCTGGTACTCATTGTACACACGCTTGACAGTACTGCAAAGGCTGGTGGTGTTGTGAGAACACTGCCATGACTGATATTCCTAAGAAGCACCACTTGTACAGGCGATGCGCCTATTTGCTTGGAAGAGCTCATTCACTGTTGGCGAAGTCCTGATAAAATGACTGACCAGATCTTGGGCCGTTCCCAAAAAAGTTCGTCCAGGAGAATTGTGCAGGCCTTACTCTTAACCTTTAACTGTTCTTCCCATACTCGCTGCTTGGACTCTTCCATCTTGCGCACTTCTAGCGTTCACTGCTGCTCAGCTATTTTTATAATTATTGCGTACCGCTATGCGGTTTTTGCCTGATTTGTTCCTCCTCACTGCCTTAGGCTTACGATCGTTTTCATTTGACTGATCCTCGTTTTATCCATTTATAACCCTGATATATTCAATCCTTTGAACACAAGTTCATTTCACAACTGCTCAAGTTAATGTTGAATTAATTGAAAAAATAGATAGTGTTTCATTGGTGAGATGAGTGTAATAGCTTTTGCAGTAATAATGCTCAACAAGATACTAATATTGTAATGAAGTATGTAAACGGGGAGTACCGCTGTTAATAGAAGCTTATCTACAAATACACATATCACAAGAGATGTCAAAGATTTAAGTTTTTTGTTAGTATTTTTTTTAATAAAAAAATATAAATGTATTTATAAAATTCGTGAGGAAATGTTATCAGTATATCCTGGAGTTTATGAAATTATTTATTTTAATGCTACATATTTATGCATATTAAAAGACAAATGTTGATAAAATGTATATTTAGGAGCCTTGCCTATAAATTTTATTTTATATTTTTACATATTTGATATATCACATATTTCACATCATACTACATTTTTTAACATTATTGCAGAGTTATTATAAATTATTCCATTTATTTTGTCTTTCTATTGATTTATCTATACCGTAGCAAGAACAGAAAAATAATTTAAACGCTATTGTGCTACTCATATATTTTTATTTCATTCAAAGCAGATTACACGAGTTCGATGCGGCCAACAATGATCGTTTTAAACGTTTTCCTTTCTTGCTTTCAAAACGCATCAGAATTTATAACTTTTATAACTATTAACCGTGACATCAGTAGCGTCTTCGTTAGCGTCCAAGCTATATACATGCATTTCTTTTGACAGCGTTTGTACAACAGACGATAAAACTTGTCTTCTGCCCAACTGACGATAAACGTATCGGGTGTAAGATTTTTTTTTTTTTTTTTTTGAGTAGTGTTTAACGTCCAGTTTTACTACTGAGGCGCCACAGGCGGTGATCACAGTTGATCCATGAAATGATAAATTAGAAAGGATTTTTTTAAGGAAGGAAACGTTCCAGGCCTAACTTAAGGGTATCTCCCCGACATTTGCCATTTATGAGGACGGAGGAAAACCTGAAAAAAATCTCAGTCAGGGAGGACGTTCTGGTAGAAATCGAACCCCAGACCTCCCGCTCACGAGTCCGCACCTTAAGGACTTCACCTTAAGGTGTACGATGAAATCTCAAATTGAACAACATTTATGAAGAAATCTACATATTAGAAATAAACAACGGGTTTCTTCAAAGAAACAGTACTATTGCTATTAAGGAAAGATTAGTTTATGCAGCCTAGGTGAACTGTCAATTTAAAAAATGTGTTTTTAAAACTAAATTTTACTTGGGTAACGAAATGTGACACAAAAGGCATAAATAGGATAGATTTTACTTTCAAATATGTTTTTAGAAGGTAAGCACTAGGCATTAAAGTAAGAAATCTTCTTTTCAAGATAGAAATGTTCCAGTATTGTTTAACATTAAAACAATAACTTATTTTACTATATGATTTTTAAAAGTAATGCATTTTAAATAGAAACAATTAAATATATCTATAACAACACATGTTATGAAAATGAGTAGTGGATTAAGTTAAAACATTAAAAAAAGAGAGTGTTTCTAATGAGTTAAGCCTACCTCACTGAACTCCATACTTGCCTCCTAAAAAACCCAAGATCGCGGGTTCATTCCCCGCAAGGATCGATGGATTTTTTTTTTTTCGTGCGTAGGAAGTAAAGCTGTGGGTTCCGTGTCGTACATTTACGGCACGAAAAAGAACCTCAAGCCTGAAAGAGAGGCCTCTGAGCAGAATCTGTCGATCGTTTCACGCCTTGAATTGAATGGGACGCTGATGACCTGAGATGTTAAAGAGCGTCCGTAAAAAAAAACCAAATCAAAATCTACTGAAACTTGTCCTTTTGAGCAACTCTGTACTCGCGTTCTAAGGACAGCTAACTAACATGTACCAACAAGAATGAACCGCCATTCTTATGCTCTTGTTTTGTTTTTGTGCAGCAGTCCCAGAGTAGCAATCTTCTATTTTATGGTAAGAATGAAATGCTGAACATCAAAAGAGTATTTCTATCTTGATAAACACACGAAAGAATGTGGGAGGTGCCTGTGGGAAGAAGCAGGCGAGCCTATCGCTTCCTGACTTAGCGTTTTTCAATGTCACGGAAATTGTGCGGAGAAACTTGAAACTGCTCGCCCAACACGTTTCGTTTGTTTCTTCCCACGATGACCGGCACTCCCTGACAAATTTACAGTGGTTTCGACATGGTGCATTCAGTCAGGTTATTACAAAAGTAACTAACAGGGAGTCTGATACATAAATATGAGGTAATCAAACCACCCACTAGTTGTCAATGTGTGTAGGATGACTAGATGATCACTGACCAAAAAGAGGAAAATGCAACCTAAATTATTTTTAAATATAGAATAATATTTTAAAGTAAAACAATCTAGCTCAACACATACCTACTTGTAAAAGCATTTGGGTTCAAATTGCTTGAAATTCTACCTAACCTAGAGTCTGCTGCTCAATGATTCAGTGCATAAGTTACATCTGTCCATCAAGCACATATTAAAAAATATTATTTTTGCACTTGCATTATGCCCGAGAACGTTGTTAAAAGAAAATACAGAAAAACAAATAAAGAATGAAACTTCTCGGACTTTCACGGTCGGTGTTATAATTAAAACAGTCCAGAAGATTTTAACTGTTTAAATTTAAAGAGTAAGAAAATTTTGAGGACACCCGGACACTGGCTTAAATCGGACATGTCCGGATAAAGTAGATATCTAGTTCAGATTGTAGCAGTTATTGTGGTTTCATTTCCTGCCTTTCAGCATTTCATTTATACTTAGTTTATACAGTAATTAATTACAGCCTTACCTTTAAAATGACCCTCATACTTCGCTCTCTCTCTCTCTCTCTCTCTCTCTCTCTCTCTCTTTCTCGTTCAAGATGTGCTTTTAGCGATTCTTCCTTCATCCCTTAGTCTTAACGGCGCACACTTGTGTACAAGATATTCCATTGTCGCTTCTGGGCAAATTCTGCAACCCCCCTTTTTTTTCTTTCCTACTGTTAAAATTATAATAACTCTTTTATAGATAATTTCTCGCTCTAAAATTTAATTTTATAATATTTTGTTAGCTTAATGCATAATGTACTGCGGTAGAAGTTTCATTGTCTTAACTTTCGGTCCCCACCTGCGAAAGGTATGAAAGTTGAGACATGTTCAGTTCCGTCTACAGTAAAATGCAGGTGACACATGCTGCTCTAATTCTGCTTTCTTCTCCAGCTTGTGCTCTGATGGAAGAAAACATTACTCTACTGTGGCTGTGAGAAAGAGTCAATCGTTGAATTACATTAAGAACACTTTCAGAAATTCTGAAACACTTACTAGGTGCCACGCACACTTTGATAGACTGCTGATTTCTGAGCAAAAGGACGTTGGCGTGCAGTGAAGATGATGTTACAGGAACACGCGGCGTTTCTTTTAAAAATAATCACTGCTGATGAAACTTGGCTATATCATTTCGATCCTGAGAACAAATTGCAAACTTCTATAAAAATCTCCATCAATACCAACTCAAAAAAGGCAAAAGTGATTGCTTCTGCTGGGCAAGAGATGGTTATCTCATTTCTCTATACTCAAAGAATAGTTTAGCAGCATGTCATACCTACACACATAACTGTGGTTGGAAAATACCTCAGAGATGTCCTGAAAACTCTGCAAGGCATATCACAAGCAAAACACCAAATTTCCGTTCAACAACAAACTGGATGCTGCACCATGATAGATGCTGTTGCTGAGTATCTCGCAAAAATCTATGTGTGTTCCTCTCCTTCACTATAGTCCAGATTTAGCCCCGCGTGACTTTCACCCTTCCCCAAATTGAAGTAATGCCTTCATGGGAAGCATTTTCAATCATCAGAAGCAGTGGTGAAAACTGCGGGGGTGATTCTGAAGGACCTGTCAAAAATGATTTCCAGGTTATTCTAATCTAAAGGACTAAAGGACCATCCTAATACCGAAATCCTATTCCTGGTTCATTTTAAATCACCTAAGTCCATTGAGTTGAGCATGCTTATGAACTCTACCATCATGTTTAGCAAAAACAACTCAGCTTTTTATTATGTTCAAAATCTTTCGCTTACGATAAACATGATAGACTTGTAGCATCAGGAGGGCATATGAACATATACACAGGTCTGAAATACCCATATATGTCTACGTTAGACAGTGCTTGTTTTAATTTTAATTCCCATTGCGTTACAGTTCAGTATTCAAGGGAATCAAAACAGGTCACCTGGGACTTTATGAAATTAGTTCAAATAAAGATGACGACATCATACTAATATCTGTTCTGGCCGCCACGCCTCATTTCACGAAAGGCAACGGCAAAAACCCGAGTTCAACTTGTCTCAGTCAAAACAGTGTATATGAAAACTGTCTGTGTGTCTCAGATACACTTTATGACATTTTTTTTTTTTTGATGGTGTTTATTGCCCGTTTTTGCTACTGAGGCATCACAGGCGATGGACACTGATGATACATGAAATGAAATGATATATTGGGAAAGAGTTTTTTTAAGGAAGGAAATGTTCCAGGCCTAAGTTTAGGGTACCTGCTCGAAATTTACCATTTATGAGGACTGAGGAAAACCTGGAAAAAAAACTCAGTCACGGAGGAAAGTCCTGGTGGGATTCGAACCCCAAACCTCCCGCTCACGAGTCCGCGCCTTAACGACCTCGGCTACAAGTGGCGGCTTTTGTGAGTCTTAAGCCAATACCTTCTTTTATTTATACCACCAAATGCCACATATACACACACACACACGCTCGCTCACTACACTCTTTGCAGATTATCAAGTCAAAAACATGATGAAAATATTAATAAATTGTTATAAGTCAGGACAACTAAATGCTAGTTATATAAAGACAGAATACTTGGCTGTTGGTAGAAAACGAGGAACTTTACTTTGAGAAAAATACAATTAAAAGGTGGTAAACTATTTTAAGTATCTTGGATTCATAAAGGTAGGTATAGAACTATATGGCATTTTATATCATACACATTTGTTCTATACAAAACAAATGAGCAGTGCTTGCATTTGGAACATGTGTATAGGATGCAACAAATTAGTTATATGGAGGAAACGCTCTTGCTTTGTACGGCTGCTGTGGCTTGTGCTGTTACTGTAGAAGAAAATGAGAGGAAGAAAGAAAAACGCTGGTAGTCGGAAAGAATGTTTTTGCTAAAAAGGAACTCCACATGTCTCAATCCTGCCTTATCAGCTTATATACTCTTCTCAGTTCTCTGATATACTGGGATTTTAAATTATATGTCTTTTTTTACCTCTTCTACAACTGAACTTTGAGGACAGAGGCAATTTTATCCAAGGAACCTTTCGTGAAATTGCTTCTGAAATCTGAAATTGCAAATACCTTTTCTCATTTCTACTTCTTCTATTAAACATAAAGTTTTTGTGACTGATCACTCCATGCTTGTTGTTTATGAACAGAGAGAGAGAGAGAAGAATGCTGTTGTTTGAATCAATGTACATATCATTAGGTGGCAGAACAAGAATTGTTTTCGATCGTCTAGAGATATAAGGAACGTTGTCCTATACATGCATAGAACTTATTCATTTGTATCAAACATGAAGGAACTTGTTCCGTACCGACCAGAACATGTTCGGAACGCAATTTCTATAAAAAAATGTGATGTGAACTGAACTTAATACATCAGTGTGGAACATGTGAAAGAGATGCTGGACATCGTCATAGTGTGCATCGCTATTAAGCAGCTAAATAGAGTATTGTTAATTTGTTTTATTTAGGGACGCTCTTTAACATCTCAGGACATCAGCGTCCCATTCAATTCAGAGCGTGAAATGACTGATAAATTTTGCTCAGGTGTATCTTCTTTCAGTCTGAGGTTCTTTTAGATACCCACGGCTTTACATCCCTTCCGAAGGAAGCCATATTTAGTTTTGCCCAAAGAATCCACCAACCCTCGCCGGGGTTGAATCAGCGATCTTAAGTATTAGGTCTACTACACTAGGATCGGCTACGTGGAGTTCCCTGGAGTCGGGATTACACGAAAAAATAAGTTGACGAAATTAAATAAATCCACATATAACGGAGACAGCTAA
Source organism: Metallyticus violacea (assembly GCA_030762175.1). NCBI lineage: Eukaryota > Metazoa > Arthropoda > Insecta > Mantodea > Metallyticidae > Metallyticus > Metallyticus violacea. The sequence continues at coordinate 88,445,409 of CM060843.1, read as the reverse complement.
ACAAAGAGCGCAGGACAAAAATTTACTATTAAAGTAGTAGAAATGGATTATATAAATCACACCTTAGGCCTATCTTGTCTTCATGATGCGGTCATGCTCAACGAAAAGATGGCCAAAGGAAGGAATAAAAGGAAATTACCTCGGTTTATGTGGAGGATCGAGGAGGAAATAAGACGCCGAGCCAAAAAATTCTACGCAAAATTTCCTGTTCACTTGGAAACTACAAAGTCATAGCAGACCAAAGCCAAAATTCAAGATGTCACGTCTGGTATGTGGATACCTTGGATAACAAAAGTTCACTATCAAGCTATAGGAATACATTCCTACAAATACATGGTGCCAAGCATAAAAATAAATCAGCTAGCAATATGGCCATGCCGATAATAGTAAAGGTTATCATACTATGCTTCGCCCAGGATGACAAATCCACCCACATCATCACGGAGAAGTTTTAGCACCCTCTACCATCAATCTGCACCCCCAATTTTACAATCAACCTATTACCTTATTCCTTTCCTGCGTTAAACCCAAGACAGGCATGCAGCAGCCACACACAGGCTGGTTTCTAACCCAGTTTGTCGTATTTTCTGAGTCTTATGTGGAGGAGAGCAAACATGGTGGCAATGAGAGCTAGAGGCCTAGAAGATGATTCCTGGAAACGACAGTGTAAGATGAGAAAGTGAAATCCAAGCCAATTAAATGTGAATGCCTTAAAAATATAAGTACCTAGCTCAGAGTCAAACCAACTAACAAGCTGTAAAGAAAATCCAAGTATCTAAAATTTCATTATTAAATCCTGTTATGGCACACGCTGTCGCTGCCACATATTCTGCTTACCATTATATTTATGTAGCACACAAGTTGAACTGAGTTTTGTCGCTTAAATGTACGATTGCATAGTAGTATTTAATTTTACTACTTTAACGGCATAACAGAATGGGCGATTAGAACGTCTGAGGTGAGATGCACGCTCAGGTTAGCAGGTTGACACCAGAGTACTCTACTGTAGCCGTGCGGACCTGAACAATTACCCCACGCACATCCGTGTGTAAGGTTGTAATGCTTATGCAAAACAAAGCAGTGTAAACAAGCCAGAGGGCGTGTGTACGCGCGCGCGCTTGACATCATCCCGGGGCCATATTTGGCAAGTATCAGGGGGCGTCGTCCGCATTTGTACCTGAAGCTCGTGGAACAAGAACTTGTAATGCCGCCATTTGTTCTAACACTGCTGCAATAACTGGATTAATGCTCACTACCAATTACTTATGCACGTCATGTCAGTGACTGTTTTTCGACATATCATTTCAACGTTTTCACTGTCGAGTGTATGCATATTGTAGGTATATACACCTTGCTTTATGTTTAAACTTAATGACACTTCGGCGTGGTTGTTGCTTAAATTTGCATGAAATTTATTTAGTAAAATAATGAAATTGTGGACAGTTAGAGCAATGAATGATGCCAAACGAAAGTCTCAGTAATAGATACAAAAGACAAAATTTAAAAACTTGAAACTAAGTAGAAGAATTTTGATGCTGCTACAAAAGCTATATGAATTATGCTAATATCGTCAGTGGTCTTGAAAATAATGAGATGTATAAAAAGGTATAAATTGACCAAGTTTCTTTCATGCTCACTTACGAAGAATAAATGAATGTTGTTTAACGCCCATTTTTGCTACAGAGGCACCACAGGCGATGAACACTGATGATACATGAGATGAAATGATATATTGGGAAAGGATTTATTTTTAAGCAAGGAATCGTTCCAGACATAAGTTTTGGGGTTCCTCCCCGGCATTTGCCATTTATGAGGACTGAGGAAAACCTGAAAAAAACTTCAATCAGAGGGGACGGTTCTGGTGGGATTCGAACCCGAGACCTCCCGCTCACAAGTCCGCGCCTTAAGGACCTCAGCCACCCGTGGCGATCTGATGATTAATGATCTGTAATATCTAATAATAGGATGATAAAATCTACAGCATATAACAAATATATTCTACATATATTGCAATATATAGAGTCTAAGTCTAAAGTAATCTTAGACCCAAGGTAGCGGGTTCAAACCAGGTCGACGTTTTTTTAGGGCGTAAAACACCCTAAGTATGTCTTCCTTTGGAAAGGAAGCGAAACCGTTGATCCCATGTCTTAGATTTACGGCACTTAAGTACCTCAAGCCTGAAAGAAGAGGCCTCTGAGCAAAATTTATCGGCCTTTTCATACTCTGGATTGAATGGAACGCTATTGACCAAAGATGTTAAATAGCTCCCTTAAGCAAATGCAGAGACAAGTGTCATCAAACAGAGCATTCGACGCAGTATGCATACAGATATGAAGAACCAGTCATGTAGCATGAATGTCAAAATTAATCACTGAAAAAGCCGAAAAGAAAGGACAAGTTACACTGCACAGTGCAGAACAAATATTTAAGTTGGTTGTGGATAATTTGTAACCAAAACATTAAGTGGCTTTATCATGAAATTGCCATTTTCATGCTGGAAGATATAGTTTTTACAGTAAATATTAATAGCTAGGCTTAAATGTCTACCATTTATTTAACTTTATTGGAGAAAAATTCTGTATATTCTAAAATACCTATACAAAGATATACATATTTTTCCTTCAGAAAACAGTAAATATTGTAATTTCACTATTTCTCACTGCCCCTGGATATAAGCCCAATTGAGATTGAATAAAATAAAGATCTACCTACATACATGTGGAAACTAAAGACAGTTCTTATTAAAATTTTAAAAAATATAGCTACAAATATATTCAATACTTTACAAAACCAATACATCATTTAATTGTGTGATATATACAATTCTTGCAAAATTCAAGAACTGTATCTCAAATATTAATAAAAATAATACATCCCATATGTGTATTCGTTTTGGAAAAAAAATCCTTTAGCTAGAGCATTCAAAACTATTTCAATTGTGTTCCATATATAAAATAGTTAATCCTTAAAATGTCATTAAATTTGGTTTAATTGATTAAAGTTGCAGTTGGTTTCATAGTTTCGCCTTAAGGATACACTGTACTCTCTACTTTTTTGTTACAAAAGTAGATATAGTATTATTGTTTGCTTTGGAAACATCTCATTGTTTTTCTAGATCGTATATGTGTTTGATATTTCCATCTGCAGCAGACAGATTATTGTATTCGTCACAATCATTTTGAATGTGTGCCTATCATATCCTTCTCAATTGTGGAGACTTCATTCATCGTTATGAGGAAATCTACTGAAGCTTTACCCATGCAGAAGTGAACACACCATATTCCTCTTCTCTAACCCGCTTTATTCCGCCTCGTGTAGCAGAAAGAACTAAGCTTTCAGAAAACAGAAATGGTGTGCGCTTTAATCTTCCGCCAAGCTCTTGCAATAACATTTAAGGTATCGAGAATCGAAGCTAAACGTCCTTTTCAGCTTCCATCAAATTTAACGTTTTCTATACCATCTTTCCCTTGTAATAAGATTTATAAGCAAATCCATTCGCTGCAACTTGCTGGAAAGAATTCCAGTATCAAATTTCTGAAATGAAGATTTTTGGGATATGCAACAGTGTACTTAAAGATGAATCTCCTGATTATATCCTCCCATCTTCGAAACAAGAGAATGCATTTTTTTTCCAAAAAAGTTTAGATATAATTTATGTCGTTTTTGAGGGCAATTCTCCCCCCTCCCCATGTTCCGTTCCTATTCACATAGCCATGATAGGATGGCTCGCCAGCTAATACATGATTCCTATTGGTTGCCTCGTCTATCCATTCCGATTGGCAAGTGCATCTCTTCTTTTCTCCTCACTGAGAGTGGTCTACGGGACTGAGGGGTTAATAGTTGCTTTTGGCCATCTATTCAAAGTTGTTAGGCCCGGAGCCTTCACCGAAGTAAAATATCTGTTTGTCACTAGGTGTAATCCATATTTAGTGATGGTAGAAATGCCTCATATTTAGAAAATCTTATTAATTCCGTCATATGTTCATAGTAGTTCCTATAGTTTGTTTGACTGCTAGTAGTTTAACTTCTTTTAAAACTAATAGGTGTGGTTCACTCCTACAATATCCAATAAACTCTGATTTGCTATTCATATTTTCCGTACATAAAAATTTAGCATAGAAAAATTTGAAAAATCTCCACACCTTTTCATAGATGAAATACATTTCTTCACAGAAGGTTTCAGAAGTTGGTGAACTCTTTTGTTTTGAATGTATGACCCTTAACTGGTTAGGTATGGTAACAGAAATCACTTAAAGGCCATTTTAGGGACTGAAACCACGAACCGTTTACCGTACCAATGCTCGAACTATAGTGTACTTTGTGTTGTGTAGACTGTATATAAAAATTAAAATTATTGTGCGATTAACTAGAAGCCTGGATCGAAAGTGCTTGATGCCACAGTAAACTCTTAGAGGGTAGAGAAATATTATGTAACGAGATAACCATGGAAATCTCGAACGCTAGGTAGACAGCGGCGAGAGTTTTGCGGTTGTGGTCGGACAGGATGCGGTAGCTCAATTGTTAGATCATTGACAAGATAAGTCGAAGGTCTGCGGTTCTAGTCCAGTCGTGACCTTGAATTAGTATCTGTCAAACTCCGATTTGAAATTCTAGCCACCATAGTTGTTCTTTTTATGTGAATACTACAACTAAGTAAAAATGTTTAGCTATCCCTCTACTTTTTCATGCTGTGATAATTTTCCAGCATACTACTAAAAAACTTTTTGAAACATTATATCTTTTCGAAAGGAGTTTCATAGATTCTCAAAACTTGTCTGAAAGAAAAATTGTAGTATTTCACATTCACATTCGAGGATAGGTTAGTGTGGGACCGAGGAGGTTTTCGACCCACATCACCAATGTGCACATTGTACCCACGCCCAAGGTAGACATTTCCAGAAGGAAGAGGTACGAAGATCCGCCTCAATAATGATGCAGGCGGGTTCCCTAATTTTTCTACATTAAAAACCACGACGCAGTTAAGCCCCATCTCACAAGGAGCTGGAAAGGTTGCTTACAGACCAGAGGTCAGGGCAGAAACCTTTTCTAGTTAAAGAAAAATTACCACTGCACACCACACACCGTCAGCTCATGGCGCTTGGCACTATCCACCTTGCAACCAGAATTATGGAATGAAATGATAAACGGGGCAACGGAAAAATCGTGGAAATTGAATGCCTAAGTGTCCAGGGAAACTGCAATGGCCACTTTCCCAGGGACCTTCCAAATGCGAATACCAAGCGCTTTAGGTGGAGTCACCCATGTTCAAACTGGCCGCTTTACCAGAGGCATGGACCTCTTAGCCGTTAAAATGTTGTCCAGTGTATATCACATTGTGGTGAAGGTACTTTTAACACCCAATGCCAGAAACTAATACAACTGCTCAAATAAAAAAATAACGTGTCTTGCAGTTGTTGTGTTTGACTGGATTGCTGGGATGAAGGAAACTTCAGCCTTGCTGAAGGGCTGGTCGTTTGTACCCGCGCCCTCAATGGGGAACCTAGAGAAGGAAGTGAGAGATGGCAGCAGGATTCAGGGGCGGTAAGGCACGATTCCTATCAAAGTTTGCAGATAGAACGCCGACGGAGACCCCTAGGAGATCGAGCCCCCAGACCGCTCCCATAGTAAACTCCAGGCAGACCTTTCCAAGCAAAGCTCATCACCCACCTCGCCTGATTCTTCCGATCCTGTAACAGAACTAACGGAATGAAATTATGAGAACGGGAAACAAAATAATGACAATACTGTCGTCAATTGTTAATGAAGATGTAAGGACGTTATTATTCTCAGCATGTCTAGAGAAATAACCGTAGCTGTTCAGCACACTCGGCGTCTCTAGTGCACTATGTGTAAACAAATGAATACGCAGTTATCGAGTAATGATGTACAAATGGACAGCCCTATATTTTCTAAAAGTGTACAGGGTGACACGTGTTAGAAAGGCAAGGGCATGTCGGAAGCTGTGGCGATGAAATTTTGCCATATCGAATGGGATGCCAGACAAGGATGCAATAGAGTTTAGGTTATCTTGTCCTCGTTGATTTGATTCAGTCACTGCTGCAGGTGGGTCGTTGATGGAGTGAGTTAGCCGTAGAAGTCAGAACAAGCTACAGTGTTGAAGTAGGGTGCTCCTTCTCAAACATGAATAAAAATGTCTTAGCTATGGATGTGCAGTGTCTTCTAGAAGTGTGACAGCGGGTGACACAATGTGGCAGTGGATTACGTTCAAGGGCAGGTTCTAGTTTGCTACTTATGAATTTATTGCCATTATTTTATTTTCAATCCACATTTATTAAATGAAAGAGCGGAATTCGCGGATAGGAAAGACCTATTCCAGTATTCAGGTAAGCGACCAGAGAAAATCACTAGAAAACTCGAAGTCAGAATGAATGGTCCTAAGAAATTTGAATCTGGGACGTCTCGAATGAGAATCTCAAGTGTTACCGCCTGAGCATCACCAGGTCCAGGTCATTGTCATATCTCGAGAAACGAAACGATCCCGGCCAGGACCGATGGATTTTTTTCGGGCGTAAAAATCCTAAGTATGGCTTCCTTCGGAAGGGAAGTAAAGCCGTGGGTCCCATGTTGTACATTTACGGCACGATAAAGAACCTCAAGCCTGAAAGAAGAGGCTTCTGAGCAAAATTTGTCGACCGTTTCACGCCCTGAACTGAATGGGACGCTGATGATCTGCAATGTCAAAGAGCGTCCGTAAATAAACCAAATAAAAAAAGAGAAACGAAACAGCTAACATGGGCGACTAAATCATAGAAAAAACAGTGAAAATATCTTATTATCACTGAGTCAAATTATGTTTAAAACGATCGCGGGTTCGAACCCGGCCAGGATCGATGGATTTTTTCGGGTGTAAAAATCCTAAGTATGGCTTCCTTCGGAAGGGAAGTAAAGCCGTGGGTCCCGTGTCGTACATTTACGGCACGAAAAAGAACCTCAAGCCTGAAAGAGAGGCCTCTGAGCAAAAATCTGTCGGCCGTTTCACTTCCTGAATAGAATGGGACGCTGATGACCTGAGATGTTAAAGAGCGTCCATAAATAAACCATACAAAAATGTTTAAAACAATAATTTGAAACGTTATAATCTTGCACATAAGGTTAAATGAAAGTATTAGACGTTCATAAAGATAGGACGTTGTAAAACTGCGACTATGCGACCAGTATGATACTTGAGGGTGTATCCTAATCGTATTGTGTGTTTACAACAAAATTCCCATTTTAATTATTTTACTCCCTTTTTCTTATTTTAAAAAGTTCTGCACAGAAATTCACTCCAGTTGGTAACTTATTCCATGCTGTGCGAACTATATGAGACGTTAGGCATTATTTTACCTCTACTTAGTGCCACAGAATACGACAGATACTAGAAGCAAGCGAGACAATGATGTAAAACTAAATACTGTTTTAATTTTATTATAATTATTTTGTTGAACATTAGTTCTTGTGGTTTATATTCTCTTATATAATGTGTTCTATTTTAATTTTTATGAGGTCGCATACACAATAATAAACTTGTCATAAAACATACAAAAAATATATATATATTTATTTTTCATGTACTTGCTTGCAATATCCTCTTTCTTGAGAATTCCACCGGATACCCGAGGTCGTTAAAGTGCGTACTCGTGAGCGCTAGGTATGGGGTTCGAGTCCCATCAGGACCGTCCTCCCTGATTGAAGTTTTTTCCAGGTTTTCCTCTGTCCTCATAAATGGCAAATGCTTGGGAGGTACCCTAAATTTTGACCTAGAACGTTTCCTTCCTTTAAAAAAAATCCTTTCTCAATTTATTATTTCATTTCGTGTATTATACAAAATCCACCGTCTGTGGTACCTCAGTAGTAAAAACGGGCGTTAAACATTACTTAATAACTTAAGAATTTTAAAGTATTCTGCCAACCCCTTTTAGTAAGAGATGTCCACGGGTCAGAGCGGCCCCCTACCTTGCCAGCCTCAATCTGTGACGTAAGCAGCACTTGCGGTCTTCACTATTTTGCTTGCGTTCTGTTTAGTAGTGTCATACAGTCCCTAGCATTGAGGAGCTACATATTTATTACCGAAGAGTGATACAGGACAATATACAAAGTTCTGAATAGAATGGAAGCTGTCATATAATTTTTATTTCTGTTTCATCATCCCAAAATCTATACACTTTTAAAACGCATGCTCTCTGTAAGTCATAGTTAAGTTTAACTTACAATTTTTAAAGTTAGGTTTCTTATTTTAGATGAAACTCTTTATATTTAGCTGTATTACTCCAAAAGCAGCCACAACGTTGGATTCTAAGCAAGTAGGTATAATTCAGCCTAATACGAGTAAATGACAATAAATATTTCAGGATAGGTCAATGAATGAACCATGCATTTAGAGTACAAATATTACATCCTACAAACACTTATTCGTATTCTACCATGCATTACATAACACTTAAATACAACCCCAGATATCATATTAATAATGCACAAAAGTATCCGCTTTAAATAATGTTAAAATTAATTAAAATAGTTGAAATGATGAAACACTTTGAAAACTCTAAAATTCATATGTTTTCTACTTGAAGTTCTTTAATTTATTTTCTCATCCTCCCTGAATTAAATGTTTTTCTGCTACTTTAATTAAATCATCACTATTACGTTTGGGCTGAGCTTCCCTTTGCATTCATGTTTTAAAACGAAAATATGCTGCATAGCGTCGAGCGAAACAACTAACAGCTATTTGTGTTTTCTGTTTCACTTGCAGAAAATCTCCCTAAAGAAGAGAAAAATTACTGGAAATGAGCATACATTTTTAAAAAGTAAACAATAAGTCTCCGTCACATTAGGCCTTAGTAAGATTGGATATGTTTACATTGAGAGCTGTGTTTTACGCGAACAGACTCTATCCTTGCTAAGCAATTCACAGTCTGTACAGATGTTTCAAACTAAAGCAACTACAAGAAACAAGAACAATATTTCTGAATGAATAGATGGATTAACATTTAACTTTTATTTTCTTTCAGAAATTAGTGATCTACATTATTTATTGCATCCGACATAAATGCCTCGCATAAATAACATTATCAAGATAATTCAGAGCTTGTATGTAATGATCCTGATTAGAACTAAATAAGTTATTTAAGTTATTTATGAATATTTAAAAAAGAAGATCCGGAGAACACTTTGCCGTTAGCGCCATATTTGGTTCCAAATCATGGAAGTTTGGCATTTAGAGTCTCAATTTAGACGTGAAAAAATGTTTTTATAAATGTATTTATAAAAATACATTTATATTTTGCCTGACAATAACTACAAGTTTCTTGAGCAAGGCGAAAGTTGCTGTTTGTAATGTATGAATGTAACTTTCCTTTAACGGAAGAGGTTCAGATGTTCTAAATTAAATTCAGGGTTGGACATACGTAATCATACATCGTGGGTGTTTGTCAACATGAATGAAGAACATATAAACCGCTCCCTGTAACACATCCGACATGACGTCACGTACCACCTCGTGCCATTTCGTGACCTGCTTCGGTTCATCTCGCGTTGGTGTTTAAAAAAAATCTCGACAACATCCTTGACCAGCAAAATTAGTTTTTTTTTAGTCTTAAGTTACAGAAAACGTCAAGTTCAAACAAGGTTACAAGACAACAAAACTCTCCAGTTTGAGGTTTATAATTAAGTTTGGTGAACAACAAAGTATCGGGTTAGGGAAAAGCGTATTGTAGTTGTTGAGTTATGTGCAGAAAAAATGAACGACCTAAAAATGAAAAAATGTAGCCTGTCTTCTAGGGTGAAGGAGAAGGGGCGAGTTAAGCACAAAAATTGGAGCAGGTTGAGTAAGAAAAGCATAAACGAATAAGCTAAATTATATGAATAGAACGAAAACTGAAACATTATCAGATAAATGAATGACTCAACGTGCAAAGAAATTAAATAGATGACGTAACCAAGTACAATTATTTAAGAAAGATATAATGAAATAGTAGATATTATAAAAATAGTAAAGAAACAAGGCAAAAGAAAGTAAAGGAGAAAAAAATATATCAGTAAGTATACCAAGTAATAATTTACAAAACCAGAGATCGAGATAACTGAAGACATTAAGTAAAGATAACCAAATAAACTAAATCAGAAAGGAACGGGGCATAAAGACGCATTAACAAGTGAAGAATGAAATGAGAATAATTCTTAGAGATTAAACAGCTCCTTCGAAAACAAGATATCGGCATAAGCTAACGCGAATAAGAGTATATGCCATTAGAGGGAGAGTTAGAGTTTGTGGCTGCATTGCAGAAACCTGCTGTTGTTTAAATAGGATCTTAGGATCAGCTACACTATATGGTTGATGCAAAGCAACTTCGCGTCCATGGTTGGACATTTTCCATCACTGATAATTAGTGTGATTTTTGTTTTTCTGTTTACTTGATGAAGCTTCTGAGAACACAATGTTCTTTGTAGATGTTACCAGCATCTAGCTGAGTAAGACTGGTGACTGGAATGCTGTCTTCTGACTTCCAATGTAGCCAACATATAAACCCAGGTTGCCAAAAAATGTATACACGCTTTCACAGTAGAATATATTTAATATATTTCAAAGTTGGACCGAAAAACAACAGTAATGTTTAGAATAATGTTCTGAAACAGACGTGACTTACATATATTATGATAGCGTTACTACAAGACGGGTAAATCAACAATGAACAAATGAAGCCAAGATTATCGTAAATCAACAATGAATAAATGAAGCCAATGAAGCGTATGATGTTCTATAAATAAATATGACTCGCATTACGTTATACTAGCGTTGCTGCAACAACAAAAAACCAAGATTATCATTTGAACAGCGGAAAGCAATTTTGAAGTGGTATTGGAAAACCGAGAATGTTGAAGTTCAAAGGCAATGGAGGCGTGTGTACAGAACAGAACCGCCAAGGCGAATAACAATTGCACGCATTCGACACAAATTTGAGACTCATGGTACCGTATACCCTAGAAAACCAGCTACACTGGCATCACTTCGGGAAGAAGTTGAAACGGCATGTGCTGCAATCGCTGAGGACACTTTAGCAAACGTTGCTCAATCAGTAGTTCAACGTACTCAGAAGTGTATCGACACCAATGGTGGGCATTTTGAGCAACTGTTGTAACTGTAAAGTCTAAGATGATTAGTGCTCATCAATTTCTGGTTGTGTGAATTCAGTTTTGTTATGTTAACACAGTTTTTCTTTGCTTTAAGTGTGTGTACATTTGCCATAAATACTAACTTCAGATTAAAGGCACAAAGTGGCACAGTCTTATGCCAATATTTTTATGGTTCGCATAAAGAAATAATTATCTAAAGTCGGCAAAACTTACATCATTTCTATGGTTGAGATGTATTGATGATATCTTCGTGATTTGGACTCATGTCCCAGAATATCTCGATTAGTTCCATTCCAATCTTAATTCCAAAAATGTCATTCAGTTCGCTTCTGTCTTTCCCATTGCTGCTACTTTCCTAAATATTGATACCTCTTCCTTACATTCGAAGACCCATCGAATCACAGCAGAAACTTCATTTTGACAGCTACCATTCCCTGCATACTAAAGTATCTATCCCCTTTTCTCTTTTAATCTGCAGCACTTTCTTTATAATACTTTTAGTCACTTGGTGCTATGTTAAAAGCCAAGCATAAACGCTCCAAGTGCTCCCTGCCTTTTGCAATCCCGTATCATCTCAACGAACAAACAATTTCTATGTTAATTTCCAACAAGAAATGCATTAGAATTGTAACCAACTACATTCCTGGGATGTAGACCAAACGAGGGCTTCAAAACCTATTTTAAAAATGTCATTGCACCTATTAATATACTCGTCCTTAAGTAATTTTTCTACCCCACCTTACTTTCAGAACCACCACTCAGCGTTAAATGTTTCCTTCGCAATCTACCTCCAACCCAAATGCATATCCTGTGCACTAATCGTGTCAATCATTCTACGATTCCAGTTTAGCCAGAGAATTTAACGTTACTTTATTTGTCAATAAAGTAACGTTGTATATATGTTATCTTGTAAGCTTTGGAAAGTATTTTACTTTGGTTTAATTCTAATGATGCTTTCCCCCATATGAACATTCCTAGGCATTCTATTAAAACTCAATATGTCTTGTCCCATTACAAGGATTTTGATGATGCGTTTAGTTTAACATTTATTGTTGCGCTCGTTTTGTTAAAAATATCTTAGAGGTAGAGTGAAATGTTTTTGTTTTTCCAAAAAAAAAAAAAAAAAAAAAAAAAAAAAACATGTGCAGCACCAGTTTGATTCTTACGTGTTAATTTCTTACTTATTTTTCTCCCCCAATTTTTTCCCTCGTGTGGCTTGTTTCGGTTGTTTTAACAAATTACTTTGCATAACCTTCGAGATTAAATATTTACTATCATCAGTGTACACCACTTGTGGTGCTTCAATAGTAAAAACAGGCGTTAAACACTATTAAAAAAATGGCACAAAGACAACGCTCCAACTGCTTTAGGCGGAGACATGAAGGTCAGAGGAGCCTGTTAGCAGCACATACTTCTACTCTGATGCTATCGGGTAAAAACTGTGCTGTAAAAAGTGTCATGTACATACATAAAAACAACAATGACAAACTTAGGCCTAAGATTGAACTGCAATTTGTAGAAGGCACATTTTATTTGTATTTAAATGAAGCTATAAGACCATGAAAGAAAGAACTGAAAAAACTAAACGTTACAGATAATTTTATATGTAGAAATTTTCTCAATAGTTTCATGTTTGCTGATAACCAAATGCTTATAGTTAGGAATGAAATTACAGAAAGGATTGTTTGAGCTATGAAAATTTTATACGGGTTTAACCTCAAAATTTCAAAACAAAAGTTATATCTCTGAAAAATTAATATATGATAGTAATAGAAATCTTGATGATAAGTAAATTAATATAATTTTCTTCATTGTTATATATCGAAGAGCACTTAAAAACAAAGGAATAAAAGACCTAAATAAAAAGACATAAAGTAATAGTCATTGCAATAGGGTCCTTCGAGAGCTACGTTTGCATAATGGCAGTTAAATGTGAAAGTGTGTTTCCGGCGAAAGAGATGAAATTTCTTAGAAGTGTAGCAGAAATTACGATTGGAGTTGACATAAAGAATGAAATAATCAGAGATACTTTCTGAGCAATTGACGAATATACGCCCAAAAAAAAATAGCTAGACGACGCACAAAGGATGATAGATGCCGAATCGAAAAAGCATTATTATTATATTATTATTGTTGTTATTATTATTATTATTATTATTATTATTATTATTATTATTATTATTTATCATCATCATCAGAAAATCCGTGTTGTAGAATCGACAAAAGATGGCAGACAGTATTTCATATCCTTTAAAGAAAAGGTTGGAAACTTGTGAAATTCAGGAAGCTCATTCAGTAATCGCCCGATGTGATGAAAGAACAGTGTGGGCGTGACTGAATGACGTAGCTTTGTTATCTTGCCATGAATGAAGTGGTCATTACTGAGTCTGATTCCCGCTGTGCTGTTTGTTTTCCTAGTAATCAAAAGTTGTGAATCGTGTATTTAAATTGATAAATTGCAAAGGGGAGGGCCTTTTATATTTTTATTCGACAGTTTTTGGTTAGTGAACTACAGTGACAAAATGGCAAACAGCTTTATGAACAAGTATTTACATGCAATAAAAATGTTTTAATTTTGGTTAACATCCATGTTGGAAGTGGAATTGATATATTTAAAGAGTTTATTTTTATATCCATTTCAATAGAAAAACGTGATTATAGAGTAGGCATAGACATGGGGTGTAGAAATTAATAGAAAATCTAATTTTATACCACAAAAATAACGCTCTAATGTTATCACTTTCATTTTTGTGTACAAAATTATGACTTGTGATAATAGGTGCTAATTAGATGCAATATTAAATAAAGTTCATATTCCATGATAAGGTTTATTTCTGTTTGTATATTATAAACTTAATGCTCTGATTCTTTTTGTGTAAATACATCAATCACTATTAATATTAACTCTTAACGTTTTAGTGAAATGTTTGTTACAATTTTAGTAAGCTACTGCAGTTGAAACAACAAGAAATAGATGGAAAACAGCTTTATCATCGGTCCGCAGTCAGCATAAACTAAAATATGATTAAGAACGAGCTATTAAATAACAAATCATTGTAATTATAATTGATATTAAAATAAAAGAATTATATCGCTTCATTTTATTACAATATAACCAAAAATAGCAAAATACTCTATTTACATTAATACCGTTTGCATTCTAGTACTTCTGTTAAGCTTCAGGATGGACAAAATCCCTTAAGAGAGAGACATCAACTGGGCTGAATCCAAGGCTAGTGTGTGACAATAATGAAAGCTGCTTGTAAGACCATCACCTCTCCCTAAAGGAGACTTGATACATCAATACTGCGCTTGCGCAAGCCAGGCTGAGGCTTCAACCGTCTTGTTAGTTACTGGCTATCTACATCATAGACAACGCACTAGTTCAAATGAGGCAATGTTTCAATTCTTCAATAAAATTTAACAAACGCGAGCCTAATTTCGGGTAGACTCAGCCTTACAGCATTGATAAACGCTTCGCCCTTGATCCCTTCTTATACATAATAGCTTTTAACTGTTAAATTATATTTCTGTTCTTGTTTTTAAACTTGTTTATTCTCCTCCTGTATTAGAGAGTTACAAGCCATTGCCCGGGTCAGTCGCCTGTCGAGAAGCTAATTATCTCTGGTCACACACTGAGAGACTCCCTGAATGGGTGATCGGTCTAATGTTAGGGTCGCCTTGGAGACAAAAACGCACACGGATAGAGATGGATTGAAGGTGAATAATGAAATGTACGATGAGCCCATAGTAGAGAAATACTAACCCAGCATTTACTCATTTTAAAAGTGCTCTGAGGAAAACCACGAATAATCTCAATCAGGTTAGTCGACCACAGAATTTGAGCCTACGACGTCCCGAACATCAGGGCCAAGCGTTCCCGACTGAACCAACCCGTTCAATCTGTATTTCTGCTTACGGGTTTTTTAACATTGAACTATTTTCATATTAGAGGCTGCACATATTGAGAGAGGAATTACTTCTCTCATCTTCCTTAAAGTACGCAAGCAAATGGTTTCTAAAATGCCTACATTGATGTGATTAGAACTGTCAATTGCAAAGTTATTTCTTAACATTTATGCCTAAAACTTATGTTCTGTGGCAAATACTGAAATGGAAGAATCATTTTTTTTTTATTTAAGGGTGCTCCTCTCATTAGCATCCCATTCAATTCAGGACTGAAACGGCCGATAAATTTTGCTCAGATGTCCCTTCTTTCAGGCTTGAGGTTTTTTTTTTTACGTGTTCTAAATCTACGACATGCGACCAACTGCTTTACTTCCTTTCCTAAGGAAGGATTTTAACTCCTAAACAATCGATTGACCCTGGCTGGGTTTAAGCCTGCGATCTTGGGTCTTCGAGGTATCAAAACCGACGGAGAATGACGAATGTACCGAAAGTACTTGGGGATAATATTGGCGAAGCTGTGTCTTTTTTTTATCACAAATTTCATGCCGCACCATCTTCGTCAGTCTGCGCAGAAAATAATTAAGGGGCTAGCCGTCATAAGCAAGTAGGTACCTTCGACTTTTGGAGCTTCTGGGTATTGAAGTAGCAAGTCTCTGTTGAGCTGAACAAAAGGCAATAGCAGGCAGCTACGCGTAAAAATAATTAAAAGAAAATGAACACATTAGTTGAACGAAGTGATTATGTTTTCGCAGCATCTCTTTCATTTTATAGAGATGTGAGACTTTGCGTAGCAGTACGCTATTAACTGGTATGGCTTAACTTATTACTTACTTGGATTAAAAAGTTCCTATCATTAACTAAATACTCATCAAGGGATTGATAGATATTTATACAACTAGTTTCAAAAGTGAAGCTACATTAACGACTGGATCAAGGTACAACACGGCTGAAAGCTAATTTTGTAATATATGATATACAATATATGTATCTACATTTTGTGTACTTTACTTAAAATTATCAAAATTAGCAGAAAGTTCAGTTTGTATTAGATGATCGAGATAAGCGCATTACTGCTAATGTGTGGTGTTGCTGAAAGATTGTCTAACTTTAAGTGCCTGTTGTTTTGTATCCTTGTATTTTGAAGGTACTTAAAGATTTATTTTTGGTACTGAAATTTGTTAAAGAAGTGCCTAATTTTGCAATATTAGCAGGTAGTTTTACCCCCTCAAGGCTTTTTTTTTAGCGATTATTGCAGCGATCGCTGCGTCCTCTACCCCCGTTTCGTGATATTAATGGTGCAGTGCAGTACTGCAGTAGAGCATGTAATCACGCGGTGGTTTGATCAGAGGTTGATATTTCTCTATCAGGCAGCTTCCAATTGTTCCTCATGAGGCTGGATGTACCAATTTCCAGACCTCCCTAACTCAGGATAGTAGATAAAAACATTCCTTCAATTATCTTGATGCTTGTTGTTCGTAACAACAATAACAATAATAAAACAACAAAAATTCTCATTAGGAAAGGGATTGTGCTGGTGTTGTCTTGTTCGTGTTTATTTATTAATCAGCTTTTCAATGTATTGTTTTCGTTTTTATGTTTAGCATTTATCCTAGAAGCATTATAGGTATTTGACATTAGTTTTATAATTTTTGTTAAAATGACAATGTCAACAGAACTATTAATATAAAGATGTCACAGTTAAAATTAGGACAAAACGTTTTGTAGACTACCTCGCATGCATTAGTGTTAGAAATAATCGTATCCAAACCAAACCTCAGGAGGAAATAATGATTAAGATCGTTTGAAATCGATTACTAAATAATCAATGAAGTTTGCCACGCACTTTAGCAAAAGCATCTTCGACTTCCTTTTGAGGATAGAGACGATAAACCAAACATACAATGCTGCAATTTACCAACTTTACTCTCCTTATCTTTATATTGCTTATAGAAAGAACCAAATTCTGAATTTTTCTCCATACGCTTTACGAATGGAGATTTCGAAATCCGCTACGACATAGTTTGTTTTTCATCTTCCATGAAGAGCACAGTTTTACTGCGTCAACTTCTAGTTTTTTTAATTTCATTAAGTATTCCGTTTTGTTCATCGCAAAGGCAGTCGACATTTCTTAAGTGTTCGAGAGGACAGAAGTTATGACATTTTTGGTTATTGATTTTTCAGGGTTTTACTTAAGTTAAAGCTTGCAGTTCGTGTTGTCATACATTATGAGCAGATTTCGTAGTCTGGCCTCAATCATTAATCACACTATATTCACAAACTGCCTTTCATATGAAGCAATTTTTCGCTTTCGTCACCAAAACTTTTTATTTGCGCAAAGTTATGTGTACTTCAACCATATTCTTAAGGCAATGTTTTGGAACTTACCTGATTCTGGAAACATCTACGGTAGTAATTTCAGCTACCTTGTTTGAAACTTTGGATCGTATAAGTTTCATTGGCCTTAAAAGATATATCACTTGTGCTTTCCTCTTTACACTGTTAGAAAGTTCACCAGTTACCAAACACTTCGGTTGTGGTTATCTTCTGTGCTGAATAATGTGTGTAGATAGCGCTTTCATTAAGGTATATCTTTCTCTTATATGCTTTGTCTGTTTACCTCCATACAATTCCTCTGTGGTTTCTATATACATTGTAAATTTAAATTCAGTCAACACTCTGTCCCTTCCCACTTAGTATGACATGTTCATTTAATAGTGTTTAACACCCGTTTACTACTGAGGCATCACAGGCTGTGCCTGATGTTACATGAGATGAATCGATTCCCAGACCTACCGCTCACGAGTTCGTGCCTTAATGACCTCGCCACCCGTGGCGGTATGAAGTATGTTGTAATGGGGCATAATTATCCATTTTCAACAAATTTCAATAGAGGAACATAATCGTTATCTGATCTGCTGATATTAAATAGCACTCATAATGACTGTAATGAGATCTCTCAATATGTTGATAGAATATCATGTTCTGATTTATAATGAGCAACGAACTTAAAAGAAGGCAAGTCTGCGTCAACATTTTTAAGTCCTAACATCAAGCACAGTTCTTTACAATCATTTTTACCAAACTTTTGAAATGTTTTAAAACTTTCAAAATGTACACTTTTTTCTATTTCTTTTACGGCACCGCCACGGGTGACCGAGGTCGTTAAGGCGCGGATTCGTGAGCGCGAGGTCTGGGATTCGAGTCCCGCCAGGACATTCCTCCCTGACTGAGGCTTTTTCCAGGTTTTCCTCAGTCCTCATAAATAGCAAATGCTGGGAGGTACCCTAAAATTAGGCCTGGAACGTTCCCTTCATTTAAAAAAATCATTTCCTAATATATCATTTCATTTCATTTCATGTATCATCAGTGTCCATCGTCTGTGGTGCCTCAGTAGTAAAAACGGGCGTTAAACACCATTAAAAAAATTCTTTCAGGGTCTTGTTATTGAATCTTTGTTCCATTTCATTAATCATACTTTTCAAAAATGCCCTTACATTTCTCATAGTTTGTTTTTCATCTTCCGTGAAGAGCACAGTTTTACTGTGTCCTTTTCTAGTTTTTTAATTTCATTAAGTGTTCCATTTTCCGCACTATTGTTCATCGCAAAGGCAGTTGACATTTCTTAAATGTTCGAGAGTACAGGATTTATGATATTTTTGGTTATTGACTTTGCAAGATTTTACTTAAGTTTCAGACGGCACCACTAAACCAATAATAAAATTTGTAGCTCATCATTTTTATCAAGATTCCCACCTACCAAATTTGCTAAGTCCGCACCGTCCTTGTTCACAGGTTATCATAATGAACTTGTAGCACAGGAACCATGGCCAATAGGAACTCAACCAGCGGATGTAAACAGCTTCGAGTATTTTTAAAACAGGTTTTTATAAAGCACACTGAATTCTATGCAATTCTATCTATTCTCGTTTAGGAGAAGCATGAAAAATGTTATAAATGTTCTTAATAATATGTAATTGTGAATTTTATTATAAGGTACTTTCGATGACAGCAATCGGCAAAACATGTGATCTGTAGTGAATGTATGATAATTAATGCCCACTTTCTTCTGATAACCGAGTGCAGACCCCAATGACAGAATCATCATCGATAGAGCAGTTTATTAATTTATTATAAGAAAAATTTCTTTGCTTCAGTTCAGTATCAATTTCTGCAAAAATAGATTCAGTTGTAGTACTTCCCCATTCAGCCAGACATAAAAACCTTTCCTTCACTTCAAAAGAAGGAAATGGCAGAACATAACGAACTAGTAATGACTTTGTTAAAAACATTTACAGATTGGTCTGCCAATAAGGAAAAACGTTTATTATGAACAACTGTTTAATTCTGAATGTCTAAAAACTCACCAGTAGTTCTGAAGCAGTATATTAACTAACATATGTAGACCTTTCACTCTGAAATTCAATCCACATTTCAAAGTTATGTCACTTTTAGTACTAACTTAAGGATAAGAGAGTCGCCTTTCACTGTGTGAGAGATCTCTTCCTTATTAAGTAATTACACACTCCCAGTTAAAGAAGATACATCTTGCCGATTCAACGGTTTTCCAGCTTTACATTGTTAAATTATCTGCGCATGATCTGGAGCGTTTAATTCCTGAAATCTGCCATTTTCAAGTGCAACGACTTTTTTATTTACATAGTTTTCTACTGCTTTTGGTAGCCTTTATGAATTTAGTGAAATAAACACTCCGCCTGTTTTTGTAGGGCTTCAAAATAATTTTAAATGCATTTCACTTAATTTGCAAAAAGCCTCTCTTCCATCTCGGGTAAAGTGTAACTAATTTTACTTACACTCCAATTTTTGTGATACTTATCTTACGTACAACACTTTTTACTCTTTGTTCAGGATGACGACTTAAGGTTAGGTCAGAAATAATACACTTTTCGTTCTAAGACTGAGAAACAGTAAACAAACAATTACTAAGCCATTCACCGCCATTAGTATTTCTTACAATAGACAAGTATTTTACAAAATTACAATCTTATAACTTCTTCAACTTGAAATATTTATTTTATGTAAATTTTGTACTGCCGTAAAAACAAGCATTGATACACATCCCTGGATACGACACTTTGGAAAATTCTATATAAATAATATTATTATTTAAATAACGATTGTCCAAAAATAATATGCAACACAAGTGAATTAAGCGATTCTCGAAAATTCTCTCATCAGTCGTTCTCTCAAACTTTTCCTGAAACTATTATTATGCACTTTCCACACTTGTATCGCAATGTACTATTGTGACTTGTAATTTCAGAGCTAATCAATTAGATCTCTGGAGTTTTACAATGGAACTATAAACATAACTAAAGAATCTACCATGACAAAGTAAGCAGTAACAGATACTGCAAGTGTGACACTTCTTTCATTATTGTTCAAAGTTCAATATAAATTGCAGGTCTGCATTGGTAGCATTTCGCATACGCTCCGTGTCGACCAGGATAGATTTCTTCTAGCATAAACAAAGAATATCTTTAAATTGCGCATACCATGCACGGATAGATTTTATCTATGGATTCTTCCCGTATTCTGCTTGGAAAAGGACTTGAACTTAATTAGGGTTTATTCACGTGAAATTCTAGCTCACAAAATGCCTTCTCCGCCATTTTCACAAAAAAATATAGTATTTAAACGAACAAAATATTTTAATCAATGCTAAACATAAATAAATATTTCCAAAGTTTCTCCGAGTCGCTGTCCAAAATGCATGAAGAATATTTTGATATTTTTAAAACAGTAATTTTCTCTGGAAATTTCACTATCATGTAGCAATTATTTTGATATTTTAACAATATGAAATTAGGTGCTTGCAATTAACTACCTTCATCCATATGTAACCACAATATCGTATTACTAGAAAGTAATTCTTTACTGGGGTTCTCAAAAGCAGTTAAGGGTTAAAATAGCTTTTTTCGTTTTATTGTTCAGGAAACAAGAGTGTAAATGTTGACACACAGTTTACAAGTAAATGCCCCTATATGGTCTCGTGGTAGTTATGGTTATCATCAATTTATTTACTTATGTACAGCTAAGTGAATCTCCATCTCATTTTAGTCCTGGCCCTTTTACATTACTAATGTAACACATATGACATAAACTCATCAAAGTGCTCAATGATAAAACCTATGCGCAATTGAGGTAATTACGCGAAAAGCTCTGCATGCAAATGATGTGTTGTCATCTAAGCTTCTAAGGGATTCGTGGGCAATGATGCTGTTTGATTCCTTCAAATAAAACTAACCAAATACTATCCCAGTGTTCCACAAGCCATTTAAGCTCTTTTGAGCGAATTGTTTTCTCCTCCTCTGACTTAGCGTACACGATTTCTTCCTAAACACCGTTACAGGATTAAGATTGAATTTCTTTCTTCAGTTGCAGCAATTCTTCGATTATTCTGTGCTGTATTAATTGCAATTTTTTCATCTGTGTATATTGTCTTCCACTTTTGGGGATGCTGAGGAGTGTTGTGTGTTTTATTGTGTTGGACATGCCTATAGACTGTTGAATCACTTCAATGTATAATTCTTCCAATTTTTACATTATTTTTCCTCTTTGTATGCAGATACAATATAATGTTCTGCTTCTCAATAGTAGTTTCCTTTCCTTTGCCTATAAAAACCTGTAACTGAAGAACTGTTGCTATTTGTAACCCTATCGGATATGAAAGCAGTTTCAACAGGTTGCATGAACTTTACCAAATGTTTTTCTACATGGCGCATTGATGAACAAAGAGCGATGCGAAACTGCTGATAACTTCATAAGGTGTAACCGTTTTTGCCATGGTGCAATTGATATTTATGGCAATAAATGCTAAACAACTGAATTATCACAAACATAAGCCTTTTAGTCACTTAATGGAAATTTGCAGTGTATTAATTTCTACAGGCCTTGACGGGCTATTTATATCCTCCTGTGTATGCATATGAGATAGTTGACTGTTTCACGACCTTAGATACTGTAACAGTCTGGTTCATTAGATGGTTTCCCTTACACATATGTAAATGTACATACTGTTAAACGGAGGTTTCCTTAGGTAGTGTATAAAAAACACTTGAATACAAGAGCACTTCTGAACAGCTGTGTTGTATAGCGATCCAAGCACTTGGCTCCATGGCGCCAGGTGTGGGAGGTGGGGAGAATAAGTAATTACATATGTCAGACTTCAAGGTCCAAATTACTCATATGAGTATATTTTACCGCAATCGGAGCTGAAACTCTCACTTCCTGCATGATGTAGCCTTGAGGAAAACGTCAAAATTATTTCGAACTATTCTGCGACTGCAACCTCGCCCAGAACCGCCTTGGTGTTAACTCACATCGCGATTGTAAATAGCAGTTTGCTTTCCTTTATAGTGATACAAAATACAGTGTATCCTCTTAATGAAATTTCTCTAGCAATAACCTGTCAGTTCCTATAGGGGATAGAAAATATAATACTGTTAGTAATGCAATGAGTCCATTTCAGTTTATTTCTTCTTCTGTACTTACATTTTGCATATTGCATTCACTTTATACATAGGGTATGCTAAAAGTTCTAGGCCTGACTCAAAGAAAGATGTTGTAAACATGACCGAATTACTGTGATAGTTGTTAGGTATCATCCTTTAGATGGGCACTGTAAAGTTTCAGAGAGTGAATTTAGTCACTTATTTATAAAGATCTTGTAAACAAACTAGTGTTAACATTTTCTGCAAAATGGATAAAACTAAAATACGAGCTGTATGAAGTACTTAGTTTTGAAGGGTTTAACCTCTAAGAAATCAAAAGATGTTAGATTCCATGTTAAATGATTCTTCCCCTCAGGGCGTCGCAAAACTGCACTACAAAAATTCACAATGCCGTACTCATTGGCCACCGATTGAAGATACGCGAGTTGATTGACATCGCAAAGACTTCAATAAGTCCTGTTCACCACATTTTACACGAAGTTTTGGATATGAGACAACTTTCCACTCGATGAGTGCCGCGTTTGTTAACAATAAACCAAAAATATATTCGAATGAATATTTTGCAAGAGTGTTTAGACTTATTTAAACGCAATTCCAGCGAGTTTCTCTGACGTTTCATAAGAGTAGATGAGATATGGATTCATAATTACAAGCCAGAGACGAAGGAGCAGCTAACACTGGATGGCAACAGGTGAAAGTGCACCAAAGAAAGCAAAAATTGTTCCATCTGTAGGAAAGGTCATGGTTACGGTTTTCTGGAATTTTTCATGGGTGCTGGGCTATCTCCAGAAGAGCAGAACTATCACCGGGGAGTATTCTGCTTCATTACTGGACCCACTGTCAAAGTTAAAACGTCCACACCTTGAGGAAAAGAAAGTTTTCTTTCATCATGACAATGAGCCTTCACACATGTTAAAACTGGATGACCTTCGCTTCCAAGTGCTTCTACATCCGCCATATTCACCCTATTTGGTTCCCAGCGATTACTTTTTATTCCCAAACCTGAAGAAATGACTGTTTGGACGAAGATCCATATCAAATGATGCCGAGACAGACGCTTATTTTTCACATTTGAACAAATCGTATTTTACTGAGAGTATCAAAATGTTGGAAAGTCGTTAGGCTAAAGTCTTGATTTTCAAGGTGACTAAGGTAAAAAATAAAATAAAATAAATAGACATAGCTCTTAAATCTTATGTTTTCTTGATGAGGCCTAGAAGTTTTATAATGTCCCTCATATATCCCAGTTTTCTTTATACTTTCAATATTTTATTGTTTATATTAATCCATTCGTCCGCTTTATCTTGCATCTGTGAACTATGAACTTTCTGGTGAAACCGTTCTCCATTTTTATTATTTAACCATTTATTCATGAGTCGTATCCACACAATTTCTGAAGTAGCTATGGCCTTGGCATTAGGGAGTGTCAGAACAACTGTACCAATAATACAAACAAAGAGTTACATTAGTAGAAGAAGACAATTTTTTTTTTTTTTTTTTTTTTTTTTTTTTTTACAGATAAAATTTCAGTATTTCGGATCTATGATCTGAAAAGTACATTTTGAATTGTTTTTTTTTTTGTTTGTTTTTTTTCCCCTTAATAACGTGAACATAATACAATACTGTTCCGATGTCTCTACGCCAGAAAACTATGCATACATCTCTGTTCGCACTCTCCATTTATAGGTGAGGTTAAACAGAAAAAAACATATAAAAGCTTATATAGGCCGCGTGTGCTTGTTAGTAAGTGAGCTGGACAAAATCTAGCTAAACAAATACGTCATTGCAACAGAGATAAGAGACGGGGCGGGTCAGTTATTTCCAATTACATTATAAAGCTGTGTTCTAAACAGAGAGGTTGTGTATTGGCACATACATGAAATTGAACACCCAAGAAATATTAAAATAATTCGCATTGCCTTGAGAAAATATACCTGTATTAATTAATATAATATGAGCGCGTTTCTTTAAGTGCTTTGATTTTCTTATTTAAATGCAATATTTACCGACACGGGTGACCGAGGTCATTAAAACAGGAACTCATAAATGGGAGGTCTGGGGTTCGATTCCCGCCAGGACTGTCCTCCCTGAATGAGGTTTTTTCTAGATTTTCCTAAGTCCTCATTAATGGCAAATGCCGGGAAGGTACCCTAAACTTAGGCCTGGAAGATTCCTTCCTTAAAAAAAAAATTCTTTCCCAATATATCATTTCATCTCATGTATCATCAGTGTCCATCGCCTGTGGTGCCTCAGTAGTATAAATGGGCTAAATATCATTCATTCATTTATTCTTTCATTCCTTTAAAAAAATCCTTTTCCAATTTATCCTTTTATCTCATGTATATATAACCGCCACGGGTGGCCGAGGTCGTTAAGACGCGGACTTGTGAGCGGGAGGTCTAAGGTTCGAATCCCGTCATGACCGTCCTCCCTGACTGAGGGTTTTTCCAGGTTTTCCTCAGTCCTCATAAATGTCAAATGCCGGGGAGATACCCTAAACTTAGGCCTGGAAGGTAATTTTGATGTTCCATGAAGGAAAACTGTCATGCTTTTCAGAGTTGTATTTTTGAAGGAAAATTCATCCTCTAATCCCTAGATACACAAGGAGCATGATTTGAGGGGAATGACTGCGATGCTTGGTAGGAAATTTCCTCGCTCTTGTCTTTCCCACAAGGTACGGTCTCTAATTTTCCGGTCTCACATGTTTAGAAGGTCAAGATTAGTTGTTTGAAATATTCATACTATGTGATACTCACATAGTATGAATATTTCTATATTTCTCACATAGTGTAAGTATTGCATAAGCTTTCTGGCCATATTTTCATTTGCTTGGAGAAGCACATTTAAGTCAGCAAAACAGCAAAAGTTAATACAGAACGGTGATTAAATATTTAACTAAAAATTATTTTCGCCCAGTGATATTTAACAGTATCTTGACGATGTGCATGAGAAAGCTTCACTTTTTGTATCACTGGCAGATTAGGCCGGTGAATGTGTTGACACAGCAAAACATCTTCCTTGTCGAGGAGGAAGATCTGATGCCAGGCTTCTGAATACAAAAGAAATAGCTGCAAGGTTGGGGCTTTCTAAAACAAATGAGCTTCGCATTCATTATCAACATTTGCATATGCATAAGGTCAGTACAAGATGGGTGCCCCAAATTCTTTGAGCAGTTCAAATGCAAATGCTCGTGGAATATTGTCAGAAGTGTTTGAACCTTTGCCGTGGTAATGAGAGAGTAGCAATGATATTCATCGTCACGGCGGACGAAACTGTCGTTTGACCTCTTTCAAAGAGAATCAACGGAGTGGCAGAGGAAGATAGAAATACCCTCTAAAAAGCCAAGGTCACACTGTTTATGAAGAAAATCATGATGACAATTTTTGGGACTGCAGAGAAATTCTGATAATAGACTTTGGAAAAAATAAACATAGCTAGGAAGTACTGTGCTGGGTTACTACATCAATTGCGCAGTGCCATCAAGGTATTGCGCCAGTCAATGCGGCTGCTCTTGCCAAAACTGCTGAACACATGTGACTTTCAGATATTGAATCATCTACCGTACAGTCCATACCACCAATTGAAATCGGAGGAAGTTGGAAATTCGTTAATTAATGATAATGAATTGAAGAAGGACGCTGTTTTCCAGAACTAAGCACACAGAACATCAAACTATTTTTTTGCAAATTCCGAAGAAATGAAGCTATTGTAGTCATACCCTTAAAATGTTTATTTATTTGTTTGTTTATTGGCAAATTCCGAAGGAATGTTAAGCTATTGCGTTGTACCGATGGAAAAATATTTTAATAATCTATCCAAGTCTGCATTGATCGTACCTCTAGGCACCTACAATTAAAATATACATATACATATATAAGCATATACATATATACCTATATGCGTGTCCGTTAACACTATAATTCGTTGAGTTCGTTAATCAGAAAAATCGGACCATTGGGGGTTGAGATTAACCTAAAGCGAAAAAAAAAATAAATAAATAAAATAAAATCGCTCTGGCGGCCGCAATTTTTAATTACTCTCAACGAAACTGGGAAAATGTCTTTAAAATTAATTTATAAAAGTAGTTTTAGAAAATCGTGGCAATTGGGCCATTAGGAGTGGGGGCCTGAAAAACGAATGGGGGTTAAAGCAAAATTTTAAAATCGCTCTAGCGGCTGCAATTTTAATTTTTTTAATGGAAACTCGGTATAAGCAATTGAAATAAAACACGAAAAATATTTTCAGGAAATTAGTGAAATTTTACTATTAAGAGCGGGGGTTTACCTGAAACCCAAAATTTAAAAATCGCTGTAGCGACAATTTTAAAAGAAACTCTCTATATGCCATTGAAATAAAATAAGAAAAATAGTTTGTTTATGAAAATCAGTGAAATCGGACTATTGGGAGGGAATTTTACCTGAAACCTAAAATATAAAAATCGCTCTGGCAGCATTAATAAATTAAATAAAACATTTTTACAATAATATGTAAATTAAATTTCAAAGTCAACGAAAATCGATGTAACTTTTGATTGTTTTATTTACTTTGTACATTTTAGTGTTTCTGAACAGTAACATGTTTTTGTTTTATTGAACATATGAACATCGTCTTCTTAAATGCACAATGTAACTTGAAATTTTCTACTATTTCTCTCTTTTAGTGAATGGAAAGATGATATCACAGACTCAGTTTATAAACATGTTTAAAGATACTCACACAGTGTAGCTTTGTCTTTCAGTGTGCATATATTTCATTTAATTAATAGAATACCATTAATTTTTGTCGTTTAATCTCAATAATAATAATAATAATAATAATAATAATAATAATAATAATTTTAAAATGTGGTTTCTCTTTTGTAACACTTATAAGTAGCAAGAATTCTAATTTTGTTCCCTTAATACCACACAGTAATGCCATAACTCATTTCATTTCATTAATTAATAAGGCCTAATTTGGATTTTATATTAATTTTTATAAAAATTGTTCAACTGGATGTGATATTTGCTTAGTTTACTTGTTCCTGCATGACGGATTTTTTTCCAGGGGGATTAAAATGTTAATTTAGTAATGTGAAAAATGCATTGAAATAAAGGGAGATTACCGCGAAAAATTAGATCCGTATTTTTATTATATCACCTGCCTAACACGGTCAGGGCCAAAAATTTATGCCGCACCTTGTAATGTTTACCTAAACGTCAAGCTTTGATCCATTCCGCAACATGATCGTGATGAGCTTGGAGTGCATAATTGAAGTTACTCTCTGAACGAAAATCCGCAAATTGGGAGATTGGGTTCATGTCAATATGTGGAAAGAAGACGTTTATACATAGTTCATCATTTGCATGACATTTCTACAAAAAAGATAGTTTTAGCGCTGGGCGGGGTCTTAGAGAAGTCGCGCTAATGTTCAACAAAGTAGGGGGAATAACGAGTTGGTATATGTTCACTGACAAACATGTCGTGTTAATAAACTATGCGCTAATTGCGCTATTAGCTGCCTCTTATGATAAGTGGCACAATGCATTTAAGCGGTAACTAAAACACTCTGTTAAGAACTGTAGAAAAGAAGCTGTTTATTAACAGGACGAGCCATCAAATTGCCAAATGTATTCAAACCAAGGCGTTAGGCAGCAGTACCGAAGCTGTGTAACAGCGATCATCCTAATATAACACGAGTACTCTAATCACTCGATCGTGATAATGCCTAAATAAATGCGCCACAAATTCCTCTTACGGCTGTCGACGTACAGAAGGTAGAAAACTGATAAGCGATAAATTAGGATAGCGAGGTTAAAAAGCATACCGTGTATCCTTCAACAATCTGTCAGATATCCGATAACGCCGGGATTTGTTCGGCTTGCGGCCTACTGTCCGTTGCCTGCGAGGTTAGCGGATGGTAGATGAAAGATATCATTGATAAAAAGATATGAACTACGGTTACAATAGTTAACCGTTACTATGTGAAGCGGTTTTGTGATAATATGATGATGTTGTTGAGTCTACCCGAGGGTCCCACTTCGTACCCCGGGTCTTTCAGGATCCCGAAGTCGCCTTTTTTGCCTTAGTGGTCACGGGAGGAGGAAGATGGAAAGAGGGGGGTGAAATCACGTGGCAATTTGTTTCATTAAACGCCTAGTGTTTATTCACAAGACACTTTGTTGCTTGAAATTGCATCTGTGTGCCTCTTGTCCACACTTTCCTACTATATTTGGGACTGCTTCCTAGTAATTACTAGTGTACTACTAAGAGATGCCTTCTGGAAAACCCTTTACTGTCCTATTCTCTATATCCGGTACTGTCGAAGAAGATGAAGAAGCCTAGAACTGCGACGACCCCTACTGTCTATCCGAACTTCGATGCGTTTGCAGAGTTGTTTCTTCTTATATGTGCGCCACGTAGTCGTGAGAGTTCACGGAAGTCACGAAATAGCGCCCACGTAGTCTTGAGCCTTTAAATGTATTGAGAGCTCTGGTGCTCCCAAACGCGTTTACTTTAAATCCAACTCTTTGACTCCTCATTGGGGAGCCCATCATCATTCGATGTAATGAAGTCATCGCCAACACCTGATCCCTTTCTAACTTTAAGGAATTTCGGAGCATCTCCAGCAACTAAGAACCCAAAAGACTGTTGTTTCGCTGCGTATGAACAATCAAAGGCGTTCTGTTAAAATCAAGTCTCTCTTGCCGGTTGTCCAACATGCCCTGCCTTACTGTAAGGATTTTGATAACATATTTAATTTAATATTTATTGATGCTTTACCGTCTCACAGCTCTGAAAGTTACTTCAGATATAGCCCCCTCCTTTTTTTTTTTTTTTTGGCCTTTATACTTTCCCCCCCATTCTTAGTGCTTCATTTTTATTTTTCTCCCCTCCCTTTTCCATGTAGCTTGTTTAACTGTTTCCATATATTACTTTATCTTCGAATTTCAATATTTATTTTCACCACCTTCACTTGTCTTCTGCCTCTGAGGAAGAACATAACGAGATTGGAAATATAGCGAAATTAGTGCGATTATTCAAGTGTTTATCTACTTCTGCTTCTCTAATTATTGTTATTTTAGCTACATTGTTCCAAGAGTTTTTTTCATTATGTGTGTGTGTGTGTGTGCTTGCGCGCGCGCGTTCTTATTTTGAATAATTGCACTTTGTTGTAAATTTCTTTAAAATATGCCTTTTACTTGCATAGAATTGAGTATCATTGTCTCATACAACGCTTATTGGACCAATAAAAGTTATTTCTTTCTGCTTGGTCTGTACTTGCCAATTGCAACTTGAATTTATGTCTTGTTCCAAGTTAACAAGCAAAGGGTCTCTTAATCATTACAAATAATTGACACAAACTGACAAGGCACTCATAGCCTACTCTGCTAAGCTCCCCTTTAAATGACAATGTACTTGTGAACGGCATAGCACAATCTTCATATATCAAAGCTGTGAGGTTGTTGCCAGACAGTTTCAAGGAAAAGCGCGTAATCCAATTAGTCTTGATGCTTTGTTTGTTTGTTTTAAATAGCGCTTAACGCCCTTTTTGCTGCTGAGGCACCACAGGCGTGGACACTGATGATACATGAAATGATAAATTGGGAAAGGATTTTGTTTTAAGGAAGGAAACGTTCCAGGCCTAAGTTTAGGGTACGTCCCCGGGATTTGCCATTCGAGGAAAACCTGGTGAACATCTTAGTCAGAGGACGGTTCTGGCGGGATTCGAACCCCAGATCTCCCGCTCACGAGTCCACGAGTCCACGCCTTAACGACCTCGGCCACCCTAAGCGGTGTCTTGGTGCTGTACTTGGTGCCGTATTTAAAAAAAAATATATTGCCATGTAAGTCGATAAAGAAAATGCATGCTCCTTATATGCATTTAAGTACAAATGCCCTTAATGAAAGAAACGTAAAATTGAAGAATACAAGAAAAGAAGGGGGAATGTCGAGATAGAAGTGCGTTTTATTTCAGGAGGAGTTTAAAGTTCGAAATGAATTTAATAAAAAAAAATCTAAAAAATCTAACTAAACATTTAGAAATGGAGTTAAATTACTAGTGAATATATACAATATAATAGATATGCTTTTATATTATTATAACTAACATTGAGAACATGTTACAAGTAATCTATTTATGGTATCATTCATACCTAGTATACTTAATTCTAATGTTACATATATTTTAAAATACTCAATGCATATTGTGATGTGATTCTGATGTTTTGTCAGTGGTAACACAGAACGAAATGTCAAAAAATTATTTATGAATTGTGACAAAGGGATTGTAAGTTTAATGTATTTGTGTTAAATATTTTATAGCAACAGTTTTATGTTATTCATGCCTTAAAAGTCTAATTATATGAACTTTATAAAAAGATATATCATTTCAGAAGTAGCACACTCTCTTTTGAACAATTGGACATAAAAATCTTGAACGCAATTCCTCTGTGGGTCACGTGTTGTAGATTTACGGCACGTTAAAGAAGTCTTTAATACTCCATTTCATACTCAAATAATACCTTAGCACCACACTAGGTGAAAGTTGAACAGATTGACCGACCACTTATCCTTTTGACGTCTATTGGTGGTAAGAAAATTCGATTGGTTCATGTGATCCAACATGGGCAACCATTGACAAGTGGAAATTCCTAAGAAGAGTAATGGCCTTTTCCTCATTATTATGCACATTATTAAAATGGTTATATTTGAAATTCTGCTAGGCAGTTATTGATTTAACGACTACAATGATATTAATAATAACACAAATGAGTGAACAATGCTGCAAGAACCTTATTATTACAAATAATTATTATAAAAATAATTGTTAACATAGCAAGGCACTTGTGCTACTTTTGTTGTTTGGCATACATCTCCCTTCTCTTCATTTGTATATTGCTAGCTAGTTCTTTTAGCCCATAAATTACTGGACTCTACTAAAGAGTCTACTAGACTCCACATATAAGCCTTAATTCACACTAATTAGTCATCATTTTAAGACTAATGCTGATTCCGCGATTATGTTATGTGATTAACACCTTTGCCAATTTCATATTGGAAATATTCGGATTTGGTTTGAGTCAAAATTAGAAGTACTTTGCAACAGCTCCTTACTGCTGTTATGGTTGATAGGGGTCTTTCTTTCTCTTGTTAAGTAATACTACTACTATCGGCAGACATATGCTGGTTACAAAAATGTTAAGTAGTGGAGGCGTCCCATAACCATGGCAACGTCACGGGCACGCTTGAGTTCGTAAATCGTGCTGGGATTGCGCATGCCGTGGGCAGCGTGTGTAGGTGCCGTATCTCCCTGCCCACTCTGCGGCGACATCAGAAGGTAGACCCTGAACCCTGTGCCTTGACCCATTTGCATCTCATGCATTTGCCGTTTTATAAATGCGTATTTTGGTTTTGGGGCATTTTAAATGTTTTCTATTTAACAAAAGCAGAAGTTGACGTTATTATATTTTGTTACAATAAATCTAATATTTAGGTATTCCCCATAGGTGCATAAAATCAGTCAAATACAAACTAAAAGTCAAGGATATATATTCTAAATTAAAATACTATAAATATCCTCTATCCCTGCCGGTTATGGTAGGAACGATCATAGTTTTAAAATCAATTGTGGGCAACAGATAATGAATGTAGGTAAATTTCTTTCATAAATAAACCATAAATGACTAATGAATTACCTGTCGTTGTCTTTGAGGGTTCTTCTTCACTGACAAGATTTGAAAATAACCTAAAATTGTATATGTAGAAATATTTTATATGATTGTAATTAATGTTCAAATTTAAGTTCTTTTCCGGACTACTACAAATATTCTGTAACTCCTAATTTTATTTAATTGACCAGCTTCGCTTAACTTGTTTATATTATTCAAGCTGATCAATATTTAGGCCTAAATATGCTGAATTATATTTCTTAAAGCTAATAATTTTATAAGCGTATTTAATTAGTTTGGCGTATTTAACTAAATTGGGATGTTTGTTAGGTGAAATATATTTAAGTTAATAAAATGTGGAAAATTAAGTTTATATGTACAACGTTGAGGTATTTAACTAGGATGAATGTATATAACTAAATGAACATGTTTTTAGCTAGATGAAATGTACTTAATTAAGTAGATAGGTGTACAATTAAATAGACGTGCATTTAATTAGTTTGGCGCATTTAACTATAACTTAGTATGTGCCATGTTTTATATATTTTTATAGAAATACAAATATAGTCTCTAAGAACGGGTTTTTATGTAAGATGTATATGTGAAAACTTGATTTTATCCTAGCAATCCTGTTTCGAAACTGTTTGCTAACTTGTTAAAATTTACGAGAGATTGGATCTTTCAATTACAGTAAGCAATGTGTTGGCAACGTATTGCCGCTGAGAGGCATCTTTTCCAACAGTTTTTATAAAACAGGTTAGTGCTCATTATTATAAATTTTAAACACAGCATCATTTTATAATTTAGGTATATAAGTATTAAAATAAAAATATTAACTTTACGCGCGGCGGCGTTCTCTCTCTCTCTCTCTCTCTCTCTCTCTCTCTCTCTCTCTCTCTCTCTCTCTCTTTTTTTTTTTTTTTTTTTTTTTTGTTTCCCCGGCTGCGGGGTTTACACTTCCCTAGTAAGCAACTGTGTTCAGGCGGACTATAACTGGACCTCACTTTGAGCTTTACACGTTGCGATGAATGCCGAAAATGCCCCAAAGCTACCGAAAATTCTCCATGTTTTTCTTGTATTATCACTTCATACCATTGTTCACTAAGTAATGATCCATTGTCTCTCCTTTTCTTTTGTATGTTTTAGAAATACTTTAACCATTTACATATTAATAATTTATGAAATTCTATATCCTGATACGAAGCTGAGTAAACTTTGTTGGGGATGGCTTACGTGTACGATGAATATATTTTCTTTGTAATAAAAGTAAAAATTACCATTAGGTACTAATACATAGCAGGTCTCGCTACGTTGTCATTGACTGATCATTGGAAATGCGCTGAACTCTTGCCTTGCGCAATACTTACGTATGTAAACAAGTGAAGTTAGAGTGTGCGTGTGCTGTCCATGCCGGGCTTCATACCTTGCCATCTCAACCATGCCAGAGCTTACTAACAGTACTTTAATATGTTTCGTGTGCTGGTAATATCTACAATATCTTCGGTTCAAAACCTTCTCTTGGAGGATTTTAGCAAGCCTTTCAAAAGAATCACCAGCATTTTACTGCTGCGGTCTTATTTCTGTTTCTTGTTTTTATTCATTCTTTCTACATTTAACGCAGATTCTGTTGATGCTGCTGAAGAGTAAAGATATTATTTGAAAATAAGGCATTAAATAAGAGCTGCTCGAGCAAATTATATTATTTTATACAAGGACAAAAGTGACAAAGCTGGGTGATGAACAAATCCTTATGGAATGCAATTTGTCCTCTGTTTCATGGTTCTGCATATTGAATTTCGCCATCTACTCCAAAGGTGTCGAATTCTTATGGACCTTGACAGCCGGTTTTTGTTATATACTTCGAGGAACTGGAAATTTAGGTATAAATGACCGAGAGCCGTCTCTTAAGAGACTTGCATGAGACCAACGAGAGGGAGGACTTGTATGCTATTAGTTTATTATTCATACTTATTATAAGGTTGAATACATGGGAGAGCATTTTGGAATTATACAAATAACAGGGGAAAAGTAAGCACTTTTGGGGATTTAAATAATGAAAATGAATAATTTGTTTGCTGTGCATATTGCTCTATGAGGTACATCTCTGAAGTAGAAAAGAGAGAAAGAAAGAAAAGACTAACTAAAATATGTTCTGAGTCTTTTAGATAGATATAATACATTTATAAAAAAGCAGATCTTTAGGCAAGTCACACTATTAGGCAAACTAGAACGTTGCACCATTTAAAGAAGACTGACAATGAAAACACCAATCACAAACTAAAACACGATATTTCGATCGTTGACTCTTGACCGCGGCAAAGGACGGATTTAATTTGGTTTATTTATTAACGCTCTTTAACATTTCAGGTCATCAGCATCCCATTCAATTCAGGGCGTGAAACGACCGACAAATTTTGCTCAGAGGCCTCTTCTTTCAGGTTTGAGGTTCTTTTTCGTGTCGTAAATGTACGACATGGGACCCACGGCTTTACTTCCCTTCCGAAGGAAGCCTTATTTAGGATTTTTACGCTCGAAAAAATCCATCAGTCCTGGACGGGATCGAACCCTCGATCTTAGGTTTAGGAGGCAAGTATGCTTACCACTACAGGACCGACCCAAAGGATGGGGGGAACCCTGTATATGTAATGTAAAACAATGATCCATTTTAAATCGTGCGCTATTGTGTTTCCTAGAGGCCTGCGTAATACAGTTCAAAGCATTTTCTGGCCGCTCACTCTGCACAGTAATATCAGTAAGGTCGAATGGACATCATGGGTTTGCAACTGAAACGTTTTTCAAATGTAATCGTTGTGTCGTAAGAACGCAGCGCTTGTTTCGTCGTCGGCCGGAATGGATCAATTCCGTCACGGAAGCCGGTTACGAGTTGGGTCAGGCAATTCAGGACAACAACATCTGCTTCAAAGAACATGCCACCTGGTACAGTTCCCACTCCAGATAACTCTGCAACAGTAAGAGCTGCTTTAGAGCAGTCAAACGCGATCAATTCGTCGACATTCGCAAGTCGGAGTAGTGTGCGCCGTTGTTGCATCCGGAAGTTCAGTTCCATCCGTACAAGAGTCAAGTGGTACAACGATTATTGTCCAGAGATGTAGAGGCACGTCGAAATTTCTGTATACAGCTTCTGGAGGATTTTCTCAACTTTGATGATGTCTGGCGAGGCCCATTTTCATTCATCAGGCTATGTAAACAAGCAAAACTGCAAGTACTGAGCGCCAACTAATTCTCATCACCTTCACAAACGAAGGCTGCATAACGCAAAAGTTACTGTGTGATTGGAATGTATTGTTGCCCCCCCCTTTTTTGAGAATGACGCAGGGTCACAGCCTCAGCAGAGCGTTATGGTGTTATATTGCAACAGTTCGTAACGCAGCACTTGCGCCATAAGAATATCCATATGCATTCGGGTGGTTCCAACAGGACGGTACAACCGCTCACACAGCCAGAACGTCCATGACATCCTTACGAACAATGTTTTTTGGTTTGATGATGTCAATTGGCCATTATCGGCGTGTGATTTTTTCTGTGGGAATTCCTGAAATCCAAAGGATATGCTAAAAGGCCAGCAAATATTCTGGGTTCTAATAGTAGGGTTTGTTGCAAATGTGTTAAAGTTGTTGCCTCTTTTTTCGCTTGGCGCATATATTGAACCCTCTCCCTCTGCTCTTCAAGTGACTATCATCAGAAAAAATAACTTTGTTTCAGTGTTCCATTGTCCAATACTAATGACTGCGTGCCCACAAGAGACGCTTTCTGCGCATTTCTTCTGCTAGGAAATGTTTCTTTACAGGTTTTCGGGCTTTATTTTCCTGCCAGAAGTCTACAATGTATATTAGAAACGTGCAGATTCATTCCGCTTTCCACAAATTCGCAAGCCAAGTTCACAGCATTGAGTCTGGGGGTTTCATTTGCTTCTTCTGAGGAGAAAACGTTCATCAGTTGGAGTCGTTTTCTTTTACCTGCCAAAGCTTCCCTTTTTCTTCGGTGAAATTGAGCCTTTATAGTGTCTATACCAAATTTACTAGTTAACTCTCTTTGTGCCATGAAAATATCCTTATATAATGCTACAGCCGCACTCTTTCTGGGAATCGTATACATGGAAGACATAGATATTACAAGAAAACCTCAAAATTCGTCACATCGAAATAAATTCACCTTTATCCTAAAACAAACGTGGCACAGATTAATTAACAATGAATAGCAGTGCATAGAGAGCGCTGGATCTGTAGGAAATTGTTGCCAACCATTGAGGAAACTACGAAAAAAATTATCTTGTTCCGATTTATTCACTTGGGGCTGTAGCTAATCCGGCTCTATCAACGTTTCGCTCTAATAGATTTTCCTATTAATTCTAGATTAGGTATTTTGCTACAAGGATAAAATTGACTCGATATTTTCAGGAGTTGCTTTCCTCCAATTCAAAACGCTGTTTTCTTATATAAAGAAACATTTAACATATATCTTAGAATTAAAAAAGTATGTATATTACAGTAGTATAGTCAGTTCAATGAAGTAAGTCACACACCTTATTATCCTTGCGTTTTTAAGTTCCTACTTCATTTGTAAAGTTTATTTTGGCTATTTTTTCTTAATCTTTAAAATTGTATAATGTTAAAATATTTTTAATTTTATTAAAGCCTACTTAAAACGTCGACCACGATTCCTCTTATACAGGCGTAGGTGTTAAACTTACTTAAACATTCACACTAGTGAAGGACAATGAAGAAGATGGGCCAGAAGATTGCCAGTTTATGTTTTGAATGATGTTTAACGCCCGTTTTTACTGCTGAATCACCACAGGCGGTGACACTGATGATACATGAAATGATATATTGGGAAAGGGCTTTTTTTAAGGAAGGAAACGTTCCAGGCCTACGTTTAGGTTACCTCCCCGGCACTTGCCATTTATGAGAACTGAGGAAAATCTGGGAAAAACCTCAGCCAGGAAGGACGGTCCTCACGGCATTGAACCCCAGACCTTCCGCTAACGAGTCCGCGTGTTAACGACCTCAGTCCCATCTGTGGCTGTGGATTGCCAGTACCCAGGCCTCACTGGATGAGGAGAAACTGGGGGGGGGAAGTCGAATCTCGGCTCGCCAGCTTATAATCAGTACCTAAGATAAGTCACCAACACTATTTTTGTAAACTCGAAACGAATCGAAACTAAAATGATGATGATGATGGTGATGATGATGATGATGATGATGATGATGGTGATGATGGAGGAGGAGGAGAGGAGGAAACGAATGAACGAAAGGAAAATGGAACCGATTCTTTTTATAGCTAAATTTCAGTTATTATCTATAATCAACAGTGATCCAAATGGTCATAGGCCAAATAATGGGACAAGATTCGACCCAGATTGCCCGTTCCATCTCCTCACGTTTTCGCCTGAACTGCCAACCGTTACGCTTTTGTTTTTGTA
The DNA here is from genome assembly GCA_030762175.1 of Metallyticus violacea. Lineage (NCBI taxonomy): Eukaryota > Metazoa > Arthropoda > Insecta > Mantodea > Metallyticidae > Metallyticus > Metallyticus violacea. The sequence goes on along the minus strand of CM060843.1, from coordinate 88,407,802 downwards.
ATGTTCGCTTTACTAACCCAAAAATGTTTTGGCCACAAAGATGTGAACAAAAGCCGGAGCCAAAGGACATGCCTTCTCAGTGTCGAATGTCTTTCTTTCAGCGTAACGAGGTCACTTGTCGCTGGGTGACGTATTGAGCCGTAACACAACAGAAAAAAAAATGTTCACGCAGGTGTAACATCTTGCATCCGCGTATTGGAAGTGCGTAATTGAACACTGTCAGTTACTTCGCAGGCTATTGAATACGTACCCTGGTGTTAGGACATAACATAAGAAAGTGCCTGCTTGCAACTAGCAAGATCAAGTATTATGAATTATTCTCAGATCACTCAATCAAGGCTTTTGCAATTGCGTTTACTGAATATAAAAAATAATGTAAAGTAGTTTATAGTCACTTTTATTTTATTTTAACGTACTAATCTTTCTAGGTCTTCCTAAAATGCTGCAATTAACATTTCCTAATTCTCAGAGCGTGAAAAGATAAAAAAAATACAACTAATCTTCTCGGTTTGCAAAACTACTAACCGAATAAAACCGGTCTCATGGTCAGAGTTCGTAAGCTCTATTCGAGGGGTCCCGGGTTCTATGTCCGGATTTACCATTCAGATTTTTTCTGGGATAGGATGATTTCTATGACGACCATGATCTAGTTATTTAAGTAACCATAGATTTAAGGGCCCCTTTGATAAACCATAATCATATCATCTTTACCATCATCTCTACTGGACAAGGTAGCAGCGTCCCGGCATCAGAAGTTCGCTCAATTCCAGGGAGAGAGAATGCCCACAAGTTCCTGTGAACAAGTAGCTGGGCATTAGAAAAAAAGTTTAAAAAATAAATAGATAAATAAAGGAGAGAACGCTAAATAAAGCTTAAAAACAGCAACTTGATCGGCCACGGATTGCTGAGATTGTTAAGGCACGGACTCGTGAGCGAGAGGTCCGCGGTTCCATTCCCACAGGACACTCCTCCCTAGCTGAGGTTTTTTCAGGTTTTCCTCAGCCCTCATAATTGGAATATGCCGGGGAGGTACCCTAAACTTAGACTTGGAACGCTTCCTTCCTTACAAAAAAAAAAAAAAAAAAAAATCAGTAGTTAAACCGGAAGTTGAGCACTTGGGCACTAATAAAAAAATTCGTCATTTCTTCAATAGATAAAAAATATTACAAGTTATGAATTAAAACAACAATGAACATTATTTGCATTTAATGTGAAGTTTATACTAATATAAATATCAACTTAACATGAGTGAATGACAGATGTGTCAATACTTTGCGGCCATATCTGCACTGATCGGTTGTGGCTTTTTTTTTATGGTGTTTAACGCCCGTGTTTGCTACAGAGGGACACTGATGTTACATGAGATGAAAGGAAGTTTAGAGTACCTCCCGGCATTTGCCATTAATGGGGACTGAGGAAAACCTGGGAAAAACCTCAGTCAGGCAGGACGGTCCTGGCGGGATTCGAACTCCAGACCTTCGGCTTACGAGTCCGCCCCTTTATGATCTCGGCCACCCGTGGTGGTATAATCAGTTGTTGATTTGGTTTATTTACGGGCACCCTTTAACATCTCAGGTCATCAGCTCCCCATTCAATTTAGAGCGTAAGACAAGCGATAAATTTTGCTCAGATTTGAGGTTCTTTTACGTGCCGTAAATCTACGACACTGACTCACGACTTTACCTCCCTTCGAATTATACTAAATAAATTATAGCAGACAGCAATTCTCATCCAAAGATTATCTAGCGTGTTCCTATTAAAATAGATATTGTTTGTCCTGGGGTCTCTTTCTTACTTCTGCTAATTCAGTCACTTTTGAGTTTTAACTCCGTTTCTGTGTTGTTGATTTGTTCAAAAACGTTTTCTAGTTTTTTTTTTTTTCTTATTACTTAATGCCGCTATTATGATCTCACTATAACTTGTGTAAGCACAAATGCGGAAATTCTGTACTGCTGACATAAGTCAAGTTAGCAGATTGTTACATGGCTTTCAGAGTACAGCAAACAGCAGGCTACTCTACACAGTTAGACAAACTTATTTGCCACATATATGATATAGAATGTAGCCTACTTGTCATATATGCTTATGTGAAGTTATTGCATTAACACTTTTTTAGAAAAGAGATAATTGTTCTGAGAATATTAGAAATGTATATTTCCGAAAGATACATGTTATTTATTACTGATTATGCCATTTTATTTTATGGATAAGCAAGAGTGCTGTTTCATGGACGCATATTCAAATTACTAAGGATTGTTGTTCTCAGTAAAAAAAAAATCATTGATTGCATTAAAGTTTCCAAAATCAGAATATATAAATTTTATTATAATTTACCATAAATTGTTATACATCGAGATTATTTGAATTACAGGCCGACTGAGCGCTTCTGCTTTCTGGGGAAATGCAGCCGCCGCCACCGGAAAAGGGGAGATGGAGGCGCCGCTTTAGTATTTATATTTTATTATTTATATTTTACTGACTGCCTCCTTGGTTTAGAGATTAGCGTTGCTCATTGCTATTCTGGAGATTCCGGGTTCGATCCTCGTTACCTGCTTGAAATTTTATAACATTCGCGAGGATAATTGGATAGCTATCCGATAGAGAAGTAGCTACCTCTGATCAAACCACTGCGTGATGGCAACCAACAGAACATGGTATGCTGAAGCACATGCCCTCCTGCAATACTGCACTCTACCAGTAATGTCGCAAGAGTAGAGGACGCAGCGATCGGTGCGGTAGGCCAAAAGCGTGTGGTGGCTATAACATTTTTGAAAAAATATTTTAACGAAATCTTAAACTGATACTGTATTTAAAACTGATAAAATAAAGACTATATGTGTTATAAGAGGTGTTGAAAAGGATGCTCCTTAGCGGTAATACATTGTCGGCATCTACGTAGAAAATTCCTGTATTTCATATAGCTTCTATTTTGTAAAAAACGACGATTCTGAACACGTTTCTTGTCATTAAGAGATCCTATCTCTTGTAACTTTATCAAGTTGGCTAATATCTCTACAATTGCTAGCATATTTTCTTGGGAATCACTTTATCCTCCTTTGCAAGCATCCATTTTCACATATGTGTCGTAACCCCCCCCCTGCTCTTAGAGACTATACTTATGTAGAGGCATTACTAGCGACGCACAATCACACTTACACATAATGAAAATATTCAGTACACACGAATGCACAACTACGCGCTGACAAAGCCTCCCGCTAACTAATTAGGAGCTACTACTTACATATGCATTATACGGCCTTAACGACTAGCTTCTTCCAGTACACAGCCGCGGTCTCTCGGCCCTTATCTCAAATAACCTCTGTGTATTTTTTTTTTTTTTTCCATTTTGTGACTGCATTTGAAAAGAACGTTTTTCTGTTTTGAACCAATAATAGAGATGACTGTAACTTAAGAGTGTTAGGTCAACAATAACAGGTGTTGTGTGCGTGTACGTGTGTGTGTGTGTGTTTTTTTTTTTTTTTTTTTTTAATACAAGAGATAGAGAGCTGTTTTCTGGAATAAAACTCGGTAACTATTTCTTGTATATTTTGGAGTGAGCATATGGGAGTTAGATGCCAAGAAATTCTTAATTCTAAACTGCACTCTGTTAACTGTCTTAAGATAATTAGGAACGACAGTCACATTTTGCTTGTAGGGCAGTAAGGGAGCACTTAAGTAGTGTGAGTGGAGGGTGTAAAAGTCTTCTTTACGCCCCCTCCTCCCGGCAATTATGTTGATACACCTCTATTTTAATCTTTGTTTACTTCACTCCGGAGCGAGTCTACTACCGAGGCGAGAGTTGAGCCAGCAATATGAGCTGCTTCTTTTATATCCTTAAAATCTGCGATATACAATGTGTATTTTAAGTAGTGCAAGGACTGCCGAAGCATTAGAATACATCCAGTCTCTCTTCTGTAGTAATGGACTATTTTTACATTAAAACAATCTTTTAACTTGGTCTATGTCTTAACTTAATTTGTAGTCCTTACCCTTTTAACTATAATTAACTATTGTAATAGTCTACTTTATAAACTAAGAGCCTATTTTAGCCCATTTGCTAATTAGAGTAAGCAACCATTGGTTTCTCTATTTTCTGGCAGGCTTTCGAATAAGAAATAATTTTTCCTGGAAGAACTAGCATGGCATCCTGATTTCTTTGGCTCTTCAGAGAGGAAGAAGAGATGATTGTTAACATCGAGACTGTTTTCAGAATATGACATGCACATTTCATGCTGCACGTTGCGCATACACATTATTTGATGTAACAGCATACATTTTGGTTATGTAAGCACTTGTTTTCATTTCATTGTAGCATCTCAAATTTGCCCATATCGTCTTAAATTTGTTCTTTGAACTTTCTGCATGTAGCGGGGAGCAAAATTCAATCAAGTGAACTCATAGAAAGAATAAAGTAAGCTTTATACAAAATATGTTTTATTTATCGCCAATAGTTTCTTTGCTAGAAGGGTATTAATTTATAACATTTTTAAATTTCAGAATAAATAACTCTGAAATCTTTTTGAGTATATATATTTCTGGTATCTTTAATATGAAGCGAGAAAATAAATCTTGAACGAATAGGGGATTGTACTAAATCTCTTGCACTCGCAAGCAGTTTCTCCAGTGAACGCATGGCATGTGATCGTGCAGCCGGAGTATGCTAAACAGCTAAAGCGAGAGTTTATGTCTCAACAAGAAAGGGCGCCGCACATGTGCTCTATGCCAATAACCCTCCACGAGCGCTAAAAGAAGTTTTACTTTTTGTAGGCTGTTTCTAATACCAGACCATATTTCTAAAAACTGATAATTATCCCATTTTAAAGTATAACAAGTTAAAGTGTATTTCATTATTTAAAGTGAATGAAGCTCTTTGAAATACGTCATAACGAACTAACAATCCATTAGTTAAATAATCGTTGTATACAATTACGCAAGCTTCAAAAAATAGATAATATATCGTTTTATTTTATATTTCTACAGAGCATAGTTCTGAATATTTTATTTTCAAATCCATATTTTTTCTTAAAATGCCAAATATTTAACATTTATTATAACAAATGTAACGGGAACAGGGGTTTCATATTTTGCAGAAATTATCATGTTTATGCTCTATATTAAAAACAACTCACTGTCTTAAAAAATGAGGTCAGTTTTTTAAGCTCTTATCCGATTTGAGATGAAATGTTCCATTTACACACTTTCTTTAATTTATATATATATAAAGCGTAAGAAAATAAACAAATGAAGTACATACAAGCGACTAGATATAAAAGAGAAATGTGTAGCTCAACGCAAGCAGACCGCCACGGGTGGCAGAGATCGTTAAGGCGCGAATTCGTAAGCGAGTAGTCTGGGGTTCAAATCCCGCCAGGACCGTCCTCCCTGATTGAGGTTTTTTCCAGGTTCTCCTCAGTCCTCATAAATGGCAAATGCTGGGGAGGTACCCTAAATTTAGGCCTGGAACGTTTCCTTCCTAAAATAAAAATATCCTTTCCCAATTTGTCATTTCATCTCACGAATGGTGAGGTACGGACTAAGATGACGTCACTAGCATGTTTCAGATAGAACACCTCCGACGTCCCCTCTATTCAAGGTGATCCATCCCCCCTCCCCCAGAAGGGCTTCTTCCACACCAGAAAATATTCCAAAGGCAAGGCATTACATTGCACCAGTCCCCCCTTAACTGGTACTTTCGACCGGAACCAACAGAACCAATGAATTGAAATGGGAAAGTGAAAAATTTGTGAAAAAGAAAAATCCAACCCAGCACTCATCTAGGCGACCAGTGTCTGCTAGCTGTGGTGCCACGGTAGTGAAAACGGGCGTTAAACACCGTTCAAAAAAGAAACAAACAAATAAATCACCAGGTTATATTGAACTTCTTTATGTTTGCATGATAACACTTTTCTGGTATTTCTGAATGTAATTGTTAATTTAAACAAACCCTGAAGACGACCATCTTCCTAATAGAATTCATTTTTCTCAAAGAACGTTGGCTATTAGCTGCAGTTGAGTCAATATTTACTTTGGCACCTTGTTTCACTATTATGAAAGTTATCAGCGAGCGCAGCGGTAAGAGATTTCTGCTGTTATCAGACTGTAAACACGTCCTTAACGTGCACCTTTTTATCGTACCGACCAGGAGAATAACTTAGTTTGATCTCTGACGTTGCCCAACCTGGGATCTTTCCACGACACACAAGTGAGTTAATAAACCACGTACGTAAAATTGTGCGGGAGTCTTCAGCACAAATAGAGATACTGATGTGTCAAACAGTTACACTAGGCCTAACAGCAAACTTTGTTTACTTGCGTATAGATTGGAAGCAGGAGGGGCTTATGACGTAATATATCATTTTTCCCAAGTAGCCCCCTAACTAATCAGCCCATTATTTCCTGAAAGATCAACCAGCAAGAATCTGCAACTTGCAAAGCCATATCTGTTTGTTTTCAAGCACTTTTGACATAAGAAATAAAACAGCATTACCTTGGCTTTTATTTTAAATAGCACTTGCAGCATTTACATTGCTTACTTAGAACTTTGCATATATACCGAAATGAACTAAAGTCGGACCTGGTGGTCTATTGTAGCCATACTTTCCTGACAGACACAACGTCGTGGGAAACCCGGCCAGTCGATGGCATTTTAGGGCGTAAACACCCTAAGTGTGACTTCCTTCGGAAGTGAAGTAGTGTCAATGGTCTCGTGTCGTAAATTTACGGCACGTGAAAGAACCTCAAGCCTGAAAGAGGAGGCATCTGAGCAAAACTGATTGGTTATTTCAAACCCTGAATTGAATGGGACGCCTGAAGTGTTAAGGGTACACAAAGGTGAAATTTGGTTATTTTTCATCAAAAATTTGAACTTTTGTGTTTAATTTTAAAAAATATTTATAATCAGAAGAGCATCTCCGCCGATTGTTATGACATTATGTTTATTCATTCAGCGTTGCAGTCATTTTTAGAAAAGGCTGCACTCTCTGATCGGGCGTTTAAATGGCCAGTTCTCTCTGAACGCTGCAACCCTTTGAAAATTAAACTGCATTTGATTTCCAGGTCTCGTTAAATGCAAGATTGAGCCAACATAATTTTTGATACTGTCCAAAGGATGTCACTCTTAAACAGCATTTATTTTGAAAGTTAACATAATATAATAGACATAATAGACATAGAAATCTATAATAATATAGAAAACATAAATAGAATGAAGACAGCAATATATTAAGCTATACCATATTATTTCTACAGATCAAAAGCCACAGCACGAGAAGTGTCCCTCTGGAATAACGCCTTGGAGCTTCTACAACAGAACCGTCGCTGAGGTGAAGACGCCCATTTCTCATTCAATGGCTGTGGGGACACCTTTGCAGAATTTTACCAATGCACCAAAGGCTTCCTGCAGACAGTTTGTTGTAAAGGTGGTTTTTTGGAGAGAACTCAGAATGCAAATGAGAGCCTATTAAACATAATATGAAACAGATCTACAAGAAATCTTCGTCAAAGCAGAGGGTGCAAGTAACTGAGGGCCAAGCAGTATGTAACTTTAGTCACAGTCATCAAATTAACAAGCAGCAGCAGAACTTTCACTAGAAAAAACTACAGTTTCAACTGGAGCATCGAAAGACAGTATGTGACGATGTCAGCGCAAAAGATGTGCAGCGTCAATCTTCCAGGAAGTTGAACGTGCAAGGTTGAAGATGGAAGGAACTGTAAAGACGAAGACAGAACCTTCCTACAAGACATTGCTTTCAAATATGAGGTAAGTGTTTACTTTAATTAATATATTCTCAAATTTTCAAAATAATTATTCTCCATTATGGTATTTGCTAATTTTCTGTACTCAAAATGCTGCTACACCTGTAGATATTATCCAAGGTGCTTGACATTTTGTGTGGATGTACTTTTAAAGTCTGATTAACAAAATGCTATTAGGTTAATCCCAAAATTATTACCAATATTGTTTTACTATAATGACCAACATTTGTCAGTGTTTTATACTTCACACTATATATATTCATTCTTGATTTCACATACACAAAAACCAGATAGCAGGTTTTGTTTCTGATTATGTGACGACCATGTACACAAACTTTCAGATACAAGTTCTGAAATTTATAGGAAGAGTAGGGATTTAACAAATAAAACTTTCAGTAGCAAAGTATTAATTATTAGACCTACACTATAACTGTATAAGTTATTATATTATTTGCCTGATTAGTTTAGTAAATTGAAATTTCACCTCGGTGTGCCCTTAAAGAACGACCTTAAATAAACCTGATGATGATAATAATATAATATTAATGATTATGGTGATGATGATACTAATAATAATAATAATAATAATAATAATAATAATAATAATAAACTTATTTCTGACCAGCCTTAGTGAACCTTTCTTCTGCTTCACCAGTTTCTTTCCCATAATGAAAATGAACTTGCCCCTTAATGCCTCCGTTACATTTTATCTCAGTATCCATTTTCCTTTCCCTTCTTGTTGTCCCTGAAACAAATTTTTCTTCTATTCGTTCCTGTTTACATCACCATAGGGTCCGCAGAAGGCATTCCCCTTGCAATGAAAAGAGTTATTTATGATGATGAAGGGGCTGAAAGAAGACTGGGTTTGGCCGCAGTGTTGCCATGCTATAGCATTCCGTTCCTTTAACGAGAGAGAATCATCAAAAAATGAACCACAAGATCAACTTTAGCTAACTCCCTGTGCGCTTTATTATTGGAAGAAATTAATAATAAAAAAAAGCATCTCACAAATTGTCGATGTATATTTGTCCCTTATCATACTTCACTCTCATAAATGTCGCCTTCAGAATGCTTGTATTTTCTTTAAACAGTGATAAATCATATCTTTTTGAGTTATGTAAATATAATTAACTAAAATGTGATATATTAATATTTCCACTCAAATGATAACTCTTTATACATTTTCAATTAAAGTTGAATGAAAAGAATTTTGAGAAAACGCTAGGAATAATGTCATGTCTTACAACATGAATCAAAATTTGTTCAAAAAATCGGTTTTTTGCAGTTTCTAACAACATGAATAAACATTTTTGCATGGCATTTCAGTCTTTTAACATAATCTGTAAGATAGTCGCTATAAATCTGTAAATATCTCCATCCTTTAATTGAATGTATTCAAATTTATAAAAGGTCATCATAGTAAGTATGCTTCTGTAAAACAAATGAACTGAACGGTGATTCAAAGCGGTATTCACTTACAAATGGTATAAAAGAGAAATGGAGTCTCTTTTAGAATTTAGAAATATTATTGATGACGTCATAGTGCGCACAAGAATACTATGTATTGTAAAATAATTGTCTTTGAAAATGTGGAATATGTCTAAGAGTTTTTTCCACATTCCTCCATTTGTTTTTGATTCAGTTATATATTTATTTATGAAAATCTCCGTGTATAAACTACAAAAATAAAATAAGTTATTTTTTGTCTCTCACTTTTTACAATGGGTTTATAAATATTTGTTCTTAAATACTATGAAACATTTTTATCAGAGCTGTTTACGTTTCACTAGCATTTACATGCCATATTTGATTTCAATATTATATTTTTCTAAATTCCACGTGTGACTACCTCACATTCACAATAAAACTTCTGCCTGATAAGTGAGAGGTTTGAACTATCAGTTTTGAGCTCACAGTCCTGTATATTAAAAAAAACGTGAACAAGTTAATTATAAATTATACTGCTTACTAGTAGAAATTACATTAGATATTAAGTATGAAACTTTTTGTTTACGAATGAAATTTTGGTCAACTTCCATTACAGACCAAAGATATTCCTCTTAAATTTTTCCGAAAGTTTATTCGGAAAATTACTTTCTGAAAAGCTATTTGAAGAGGAGAGTTTAAAGCTCAATGTAACTTTACAAAGTCATAATGAAATTAGCATCCAAAAAATACTCCGTAACTGTCTTACCTAACTTTGTGGGTAACTGACATCTCTGAAAATTATACATACATACATGTTTGTATTTGGACTAGACCACATAATATAATTATTATATAATTTAATCCATAATGTCATAATACATAAAACGTTAAACATACCAACGCATGCTACTAGATTACATTTATTACATTTATATTTGTAGTATAATGTTTATTTTTCCAAATTAAAAATAACACTGTGATATTATGATACATAAAATAATAGTTATTAGTAATGTTTAATAACTTGAAATATTAAGAATCCTTTGTAATAAATACTTACAGAATATTTTGATTATGCTGTTAATTTCTAGTCATCAGATAAAGAAAGCTAGATATTAATATGTACTAACAAGGAAAGAAAGCCCTCATTGCTGCATATTAAACACAAGAGCTATGTGAATCAAAATGCAGAGGTGAACAAATTTCATGACTGCAAATTAATCACTTGCATACGAAAACCTACGACATTCCTCTTATTGCAGAAACACTAAATGCAACAGGTATAAATCATTCACTAATATTATCCAAAATGGTTTTGTTTTCACTTATGAAACTTGTGGGTCAGTCTGGTTGGTAGTTCTGCACTATATAACATACTCATTAAATAATTTCACACAAGGAACTATATGAATGACAGGAGTAGCTGGAAAATATTTTAATCTTTGTTCAAAATGTGTCTTCGCTTCACCGATGTCAGTATAGGATATTCCTTAGCACTAATGTGCCTGGCTTTACTATAAACACAGCGAGGACATATTTTTTAGCATTTTATACAGTCGTTCCAGATTTTACAGTTATTCCCCCCATCTGCCCATCATCTTCACTTGTTCTCTAATCGTATCTATTGCCTTTTTCCGGAAGAAGTTTCAGTTTTAATTTAAAATTGCTAGAAAATAACATTACATTGATTAAGCAAGCAATTTTGCTTAAAATTGCTCGTAGTTCCATCAGAAAACAATTTTTAGCAACGTTCATAATGCAGCATAACCTCTCTCTTCTCTTCTTATGCATTTCCTCTTGTCAGGGGTAGCCCCTTACGGGTCCCAACATATCAATCATTCGAATTCAGTTAAACTTAGCACTAACAGATGTCGGAAGGATAGATTGTCAAGCAACCGCTTCAAATATCGTCTAGTGCAATGCTAATTTATTTCTTGGACGTGAAATGACCGGTAATGTTGTACAGTTTTTCAGGTATGGACCTTTTTAACGTGCAGTAAATCCACGACATGGGACTCATGACCTTAAGTCCCAAAGGACTTGCGCTCGAGAGTATTACGTCCCGGAAAACCGAGTGCTTAAAATGTCAGTCAGTCTTCCTTTCTTAGAAGGAAGAAAATCTGATTACTTTTTTTTTTTTTTTGTGATGTCTGGAAGATAATTTGATTCCGTCATTTATAGAAAATTTATATATGATATTGCTTTATATCAAGGAAGAGCTAAAGTGCGATGTTAAAAAAATATTTAAAATCGAAAATTTACATAAAAGGCTTTTTGACTCAAAATAGAGATGTTGCTATATTTTTTTTCGCTGTGTTTTGAAAATGCTTACAACTGTAGCACGAAATGCACACATACATAGGGGTTTGTGAGCATTTTCATATTTAATAAGGCAGCCTACACAATAAGGAATAATATTTCTTGAATTTAAAATATAAGAAAATATTTAATAAAAATTACTCCTTGATATCACGTTTCTATGGAGTCGCTCTAAAATAATGAATATTATATCTCATAGACTGAAGAGGCAAGAATTGGCGCTCCTGGTGCTGGAAAACGTTAAGAAATGCATCCAAGAACATCCAAAAATATCCAAAGTTTGTTATCAGGTCCTGCGTAATTTTGGGGACATATATTTATGCAAACAGATGCTTTTTCCCATAAAAGCCAACAAGACAGTTCACGGATAAAGATCAGTCGAGTTTAATCTGTCTTTCATAATGATGATTGTGGCTTCGGAATCTTTTATTCCAAATCTTACAAAGTTGTTTTCAAACAAACGTGTCAAGGGTCATAAATTTTACTAAATGGTCAGTTAAGTTTTCGTCGCAATATTGTATTTTTATAGTTTTTTCAAGTTTTGTTTTGTAGTATATTGAAATATTTCATTTAAACTTGCTTTTCATGAATTCTATTGTTATTTCCAATAAAAAATTTGCTAACCAGCAATTCAACAATTAAAAGAGAAGCATTTATGGGTTTAGTAAAGAAAAGGTCTACAGATCGAGTTCAGACCATAAAATGTACAGTGATATGGGAGGCATATGCCGTCCAAATAAGTTTGATACACCCTATGAAAAATAAATATTCAAAAATAATTTATATTTATGATTACGTAGTTTTGCAAGAATCCGTTTTAACTCATTAGAAAAATTATATAAATTGTGTAACAATTCTTAATATGAGCCATAACTTCAATATATTTTACTTTTTTGTAACTTTTACTAGGCATAAAACTGTAATTTGTTTCTTCAAATTCCAGTATTCGAACTAAACTAACACTTTTATTGATAGCATAATGAATGCAAATCAAGTTCCAACCAATTTACAGCGGAAAATGTGTTTTTTTACAACCTGCATGCCTACGTTTACTCGACGTCATCCTGTTTTTCTTAACCCCCACTATGTCCCTCCCTAGACATTCCCTAGACCTATCTCATCAGTACACTTGAAAACTGAAGTTGAACGCACCTATCTCTAACCGACATGGTTTATCTTACCTCTCAGAGATGGCGTGTTCTCGATGAGTCCTCGATGCTTCTTGAAAACAAATTCTGAATGCACCTATCCCTAGACAATATATCACACACTACACTCAACGTATTCAGCAACCACCATGTTTTCAATGTACGGTGAAAAGGGGAAAGAACTTCTTGCTGGCGACTGCAAGTACGAAACAAGAATAACAGAAGAAGGGGCGAAGACGTGCAATGCTAAAATGGTGACAAATATCGAAGATTATGCAGGGATAATGGGAGGAACAAACATGTGAACATAACTGGAGTGAAACTTCGTTATCAGATAATATGAGTGGTGCTAACTTCTCGACAGAATCAAAAAAAGAAAAGGGAGGAAACTGGCATAGCTCATTGAATGGTAAATAAATATTAACGAATTCGATTACACAAGAATTTCTACGCCAATAAAAGAAAACTTATTCCAGTATAGTTAAAAATGATGTTCGTGAATTACGTCATGTACCAGAAGGAGAGAACGTGGTACTACAAGATTGGGTGAGTAGTATTTTTAAACTTTCAACTATAATGAACATCATGTACAAGGCAGAAAATTTTCTTCCTTTGCTTGTACTTTTAATTGGTGCATCAAATATTTTTTTCCAAATGTTCACTCTGCATTCGTTAACTCCATTCAACTTTTGGTATCTAGCAAATAAGTCAAACATATTATATCACATTTCTCTTAAACCTGTAGGAATATGCAAGGAAAAGTGAGACATTTGTGTCCTCAGGCTGTTGTTATGGACTTTTAAGTTTGCCGTATGGTCTGTTAGACCATTGTGGGCGTTTTCATTTAACTCGAGCGTGGTGACGTAACCTTGGTTTGGGTAATGTTTACGAGGACAAGAATTCCAAGTGTGGCAAGTGGTTGACTTGGATGTTCTGTTTAATTACTAGAAGCGTCAGAAGTCGAAGATTCTTTTCTCGAGAAATTGATTTCTTCTTCTTTCAAAAGAAGCCATTGAATTCAATGATTATAATTATATAATTGAAAACTATATTGACGATGTTTGTACGCTGTTTCACCATTATAGGCATAATCAGAACACGACTAATGAGGTGAAGCGCTTCTTTTTCAATTTAAAAACAATTACAATGTAGCCATTAGTGCTTAATTCTAAACTTTTATATTTCATCGATTGAAATAAAGGATGAAAAGACGAGTATAGTTATGCTATTTTTTGTTAATATACCTGTCATATCTGGAGTGTTCAGAGGGTTATGTGATATTTTTCTAATTAATGCTAGGTTAAATGGTAATTCCACAGTTTTTATCCTTAGTTCATTTCTTGTTTGTCAGTTGTTGTTTTTTTTAATTTGTTTGTTTATGGACGCTCTTTAACATCTCAAGTCATCAGCGTCCCATTCAACTTAGGGCGTGAAACGGCCGACAAATTTTTCTCAGAGGCCTCTCTTTCAGGCTTGAGGTTCTTTTTCGTGCCGTAAATGTACGACACGGGACCCACGGCTTTACTTCCCTTCCGAAGGAAGCCATAATTATAATTTTTACACCCGAAAAAATCCATCGATCCTGGCCGGGTTCGAACCCTCGTTCTTGGGTGTAGGAGGCAAGTATAGTAACCACTACACCACCAGAACCGTTGGTGACGGATATGTGTACTATTGCCTGAGATTATGCATATTGTGTTTAGTTTTGTTCAACAACCGTTGTGGACTGCTATTCCTGGCCATGTTATTAAGGTGGATGAGGCGAAATTTGGTTGATTATCATTGAAGTAGTTTTTTTAATTTTTTTGTATTATGTGATCATTTTAATTTTGATACATTATGAGTTTTCATTTTCAGATATGTTAGCTATCTATATAAATATTCCGAAAACCTTTATGTTAATTAGATTTCAAATATATACTTTTTTGATTTTGTGATATCTTTAAAACCAGTTTCAGGAAGGTTAGCTCGCTCTCTATGTATGTAAAACAATTTTGGATACCTCTGGTATTAATTCCATCTTTAAAAAATTGTAAACTTTTTATTTCATCATATCTACAAGACGAGACTTGGACAGGTTAGGTTAGTTCTCTTTAAGTAGTTTTGTGAAGACTGTCGTGTTAATACCAAGATAAAAATTATAGAATTATTGATTTCGTGATATCTTTTAAGACTAGTTTCAGATAGATGAGGTCTACGTACCCCATATCTACTTTACTACCTTATAATAAGCATTCTTATGCATATAAGTATATATTAGTAGTCTTTCAAAAGTTGTTTTGCTAGTTCCATCTCAACATATACATTAATTGATTTCGTGACACCTTGAAAACCAGTTTCGGATTTGATGGGTTAGTTTAAGTTTCTCTATATAAGCAGATATTTCATCTCCAGAACATAAATCTGCTGATTTTGAAACATATTTTTCGATTTCTGTGGATATGTTGTTTTCTACAATTACCAACCCTATCCCCACCTCCATAGAAGCTACGAAATGATTACAAATTGACACATACGAGTACATACGCATGATGCGCGACATTGTTTCTAAACTTAACAACAAAACAAAATTACGAAAAAAAAAAAAAAACTACAATATGTATAGAAACACTTAAATGTTTCGAAATTTTATCATCAAACGTTTCAAGTCATAAAGGCTATAAAAATAACTATACGAATTTTACTTACGTTCAACAATGGAGACTGTCACTAGGTAATTTAATAGTTTTTGTTTTTATATTATATACAATTTTAGAGCAACTTTAAACCATTTGTCTAATAATTTTTCAAAGTATGTGATTTCAGTGGCAATAAAATGATGCAGCTACTCTTAGGCCTAGAGAAATGAGGGTATGCATTCTGTGTGTGAAGGGAATTTGCTCGACATTTCAAACTATACCTCCTTTGATTTTGGTGGAGGTCACACATTTTCGCAATTCGGTAACACTTGTTCCTGTAAAGAAATTAAATATTATAAATGTTTTTTTTTTCTCCTCCCAAAAACTAAATCCGTTACGAATACACGCACATAGTTCTTTATTTTCCTCACCGAAAACTTAAGAACACCAGTAATAGAATTCTTCATTGTCCGCTGACAGTGTTAAAGATGGCCTTATTCTAAGGCCCCAAAACTTTTTCTATTCCCGAACCCCTTCAAAAGATCTCAGCTGAGCGAACCCCTCATTATATACAAAACATTTAACTTAAAAGTATCCTAAAGTTGCTGTAGGTGTGGCAAATAGGCATTCCCTTCCAAAAGTGGCGCAACAACGCTTAAAATATTAAAACTACATAAATTCAAGTATTTATACTTTTTATTTTACATTTAAAATATTAAAACCAAAATGTTATATGTGTAGGAACTTAATAATGCAATAGCTTATTTTTCTACCTTATAATCACATTTTATTTTATTTCTCACATTTTGATCCAAACCAGACACGGGGAATTAATTTTATGATATTATTGAAATCAGTTATACAATGATAGCTTAAGTCACACAGTTATATTTTAAATATCTCTCTTAACCTGCAAGTTTTCAATATAGATTTATTCACCTGATTTGGCATGCAACAAGATAAAATGGTGTTTACTACTGAGGCACACAGGCGGTGGACACTGATGATACATGAGATGAAATGACATATTGGAAAAAGATATTTTTAAGGAAGGAAACGTTCCAGGCTTAAGTTTAGGGTACCTCCCCGGAATTTGCCAGTTATGAGGTCTGAGGAAAACCTAGAAAAAACCTCAGTCAGGGAGGATTGTCCTGGTGGGATTCGAACCCCAGAACTTCGCTCACGAGTCCGCACCTTAATGACCTCAGTCACCCATGGAAGTACAGAGCTCAGTACTAAATAAGAATGCACTTGCGCTTTCATTATCTAAGGAGATGACACCATAACAAGTTAGCAGGATGGATGCCTAATTTATGAGAGGTGGAAAAGTGCATGCCCATAGGGACGGGTTCGTTGTCAATTTATGGCATTAGTGGACCTTCTTCTAAGTTGAGGGCGCGCGTAATGCTGGTCTCATTGACACGGACTTCCATCATTGAAACTACGTCTGGTATAGTTCAGCATTGCAAGCCAAGAAGTCATAAACTTATGACAGAGACATTAATTATTATAATATTATAACTTTCATCATGTTTAATGCTACCGATAACCTATTTAATATAATATATATAACAAATATATAAAATATATATATATAACAAATTTATATAAATCCAATGAACTCCTTAGCTAAAAACGTCATAAACTAGAAATACAGTTAACTTTGTTTTAATGTTTGTGCCATACTTTGTTAGATGGATTTTGAACACAAGAATTATGGTTTTTTTATATCTCTTATTGCTGTGTTACTAACATCCCTTGACAATGATCTTTTTTTTTTTTTGATTGGTTTATTTATGGACGCTCTTTAACATCTCAGGTCATCAGCGTCCCATTCAACTCAGGGCGTGAAATGGCCGACAAATTTTGCTCAGAGGCCTCTCTTTCAGACTTGAGGTTCTTTTTCGTGCCGTAAATGTACGACACGGGACCCACGGCTGTACTTCCCTTCCGAAGGAAGCCATTCTTACGATTTTACGCCCGAAAAATCCATCGACCAGGTACGAACCCGCGATCTTGGGTTTAGGAGGCCAGTATGGTAACCACTATACCACCAGGACCGACACAATGATCATGAAAGAATAGCAGAGTATATCAGTCAGATTGTTTACAAGCTGGTTTATTTGCTTTTATATACTTTAATACCTTTGAGAATTTTATGCTTTTGTAGTAGTTTTAACTATTTAATTTTTCCTTTCGTGAACATAATATAAACTCTACACGAGTAGCAAGAATAAGTTTCATAATTTAAATTTTGCAAAAAATTAAAGCATGAATAATTATACCCATATTAGGATGAATGTAAATAGTATTTAAGAGAAAAAATGAGATAAATTAATTTTGTAAATCGTTAATTTAATCCCATTGGGTTGCAAGAAGCAACAATATGCAAATAAGAAAACATTGGAGCTAAACCATTGAAAAAGAGCTTGTATTAAATAATTAGGAAAAGAAGGAAAATGTTAATTATATTTAAGAAAACTTTTAGCTTACTATTAGCATTACCAAAACATTAAATCTCGGAATTTAAAATTGGGAAGAATTCAATGCATTTTGCCGTCATTAGACGTAAAGAAATTCCAGAACGAATAAAATAACTCCTAATGTAAACATTATTTTAACTCTGGATAGTAAAAGAGTTACCTCTTAAGTCATTTAACTCAAAGAAAATATTCAGTGCGATTAAATTAAAGAGGTTCTTCAGCATTTTCAACTTTGCATTGTTTTTTTTTTTTTTCCTCCAATTTTTTGTCTTTTATTGCACTGGATTATACGGGTTGCCGAGATCGTTAAGGTAGGGACTCATGAGCGGGAGGTCTGGGATTCGATTCTCATCAGGACCGTCCTCCGTGACTGAAGTTTTTCACAGTCCTCATAAGTTGCAAATGCTGGGGAGTTACCCTAAACTTAGGCCAGGAACGCTTCCTTCCTTAAGTAACACTCCTTTCCCAATATACCATTTCGTTTCATTTTATCATCAGTGTCCATCATCTGTGGTGCCTCAGTAGTAAGAACGGGCGTTAAAAACTACACACACACGCACGCACAAAAAAAGTCATTGCAGTGTTCATATTTCTCCTCTATTTCATTCCATGTTCCTTTTTATATTCTTCCCCCAACTTTCGTTTATGGCTGAATATCAGCTAAACGCAAAATCAAAGAAGAATTAGGAATATTAAAAATTTCCCAGTTTTAGTTGTGTGTTGAGACATTTAAAACAGGAGAAAAATAATTAAAATGTAAAATACTTATTGAATAAACAAAGCTATGCCAATGTGAAGCAATCCAGATGTTTTTATTTCATTGTTTTGAGCATTTGAAATTGATAGCTCTCATAAAAGAAAATCGAATTACAACGCTAAGGAAATAACGAAAACGCCATACCAATAAATCTGCTTTTAGTTTTCAACAGCATGTGTTTAACATTTCTGTTACGGCTTGCAGTTTATCTGTGTATAATTTATTTTCTTTATAATGTAGAAAAAATGATGACTACTTCTAATATGAGTTGAGGTAATCGTGTTATATACAGCGTTTTCACTTCAATGTTGTCAGCCTGCGCTAATTGTCAGTCACATTGTAAAACGAAGCTTGCAACGTTGGGACTGTGAAGCCGAAGAGCAAAGTGAGATGAATGAGGTTCATTAATCAAGAAGTGTCTCTGTTGTTCATTTTAGTCGAGAATTAGCGTAATGCTCTGGTAGCTCTTTCCAACTCAATGTACACTTCATCATTTCAGCTGTTAACGAGATATAAGTGGCGCTTTCGTTACTCTTTTTTTTCTTCTTCTTCTTTTTCCTCGCCCTTCTCTGAAAACTCGAGTTCGCTAATTAAATGTACACCAAAGTACAGAATGTTCCAAATCATTTGTCATTTATTTAGCGGATATGATTTCGTACTGATATATTTTAAGGATCGCCTACTTCCAGTATCTAGACAATAGATAACTTAAATAATTTTTTTTAAAAACCACGTTTTTATTTTCTTAATTATAACTAAACTAAGAAGTATAAAATAATTCATCCTAGCCAAATGTAGATTTATAACTCCAAACAAATTCATAATTTCATAAACTTTTTAAAAAAAAATCTTCCAAACGAAAAACGTGGGGCGCATGCAATAATTTGTCTGAACCTTTTGTGTGATTAATTTAAACTATAAATATCCTTAACAGTTATTAATTTTATCTATTGCATGCGCCCCATATTTTTCGCTTGGAAGAATTTTTCTTAAAAAGTTTGAGATTATAAATTTGCATGAGGTTATAAATGTGCATTTGGCTAGGATGAATTATTTTATACTTTTTAGTTCATTTATAACTAATAGAACAAAAACTGGTTTTTAATTTTTTTTTTTTTTAATTATTTTCTACTTTTTAGTCTTGTGTGCCCGTAATTTTGCAATCAGTATTAGACATCTTGATTAAATAATGACAAAAATTGAGCAACTTTTAGATTTAGTTCATTTTGTTTTCTCTTGATCATATTTGAAGTAGAAAATTGTTTTTACTACACTGATATATAGAAACAGTTGATTAATTATTGTTTTTAATTAAAAACAAAATACAGAAACACAAAGTTAATTTTGAAAAAATTTATTTCAGTATTAAATACTTTTGTATCAGATCCTCAATATAGAAGTCAAAATCTTTGATAATATGTGTAGCTGATTATATTATATTAAATATAATACTCATTCACTACTTATTTACACAGTTGAAATTTATTAATACATTATTAATAGACATGTTATTAAGACTAGCGCAATTGAATTTATGTAATAGATATCAGATTTATCAAATGTTATTGTAAGGATTTAATTATGAGGATTTAAATTTGATGTTTTTATTTGAAAATTTGCCATGAAAACTGTATTGTTATCAAAATATTTAGCATGTCGTTGCTTGTCCTTAGCGAATCGAGAAGAACGTTTTTCCATCGTCTCAGTTGATCGGGCTTGAGCCATGCGTTTCTTGGAATTTGCGCATTCGACATCGCGCTGTTTATTTGAATAGTTGCCATGGCGACTGTATTGTTATCACAATATAACAAAAAAAGTTCTAATCATTTTATATTCAAATAAAACGTTGAAATTAAATATAAATCAAGTTACACTATAATTTATTTATTGTATTAATAAACATAATACAGGCATCATAGCAGCTGTTCCTGTTTTTAAATAAAGATTGTTATAAAATTTATATTTTTATGCGTTATAAACGAAACTACAGAAATGTGTTCTTATTATTCAGTCTTACATTTTTAGAACCTTCGTGTTTGGCATTGCGTTTCTTTACTTTAAAAACCGTGGAACCGTTGCACCATGATAATTACCATATTATATTGTATGGTCATCCATTTCTGACCTATGTGCTAATTTTGAAGTCTCTATCTCATTTAGAAGTACATAAAAAATTAATTACAAAATTCCACCCGAACAGACTAGAAAGCGAGTAAATAAAAACGTTTGTAAAAACAGATGAAAGCTTAGTTAAGTGTCTGAATATAGTGCTGACTGGACAATGGACAAAATAGCCGCGCTCTGTAGTTCTGTCTTCTGCACTTGAACTTTTGACTAATTGTAAAAGTTTGTGCTGCTATTCTATGCTTACGCTACATATTCAGGCTTTTGTGGCTGTTCAAATACAGATATCTTTATTCATTTGGTGTACTACATTATACATTAATGTACCCACATTTTATTATGAGATAATGGTGTTCTAGGTTTCTCGGTAATGTATTTTTAAAAGACTGTAACATCACGTTTAAATAATTTGTTTCTTACTAGTTCAACAAAGTTTTCATCATTACAGAATGAATATCTGGCGCGAAAAAATTAATTTCCATTCCACATTATATAACACACAAAATTTATCATTGAAAGGGCGTAAATTAATGAAAATAAAGTCAAAATAATATTATCTTATTTTTATTTTATCATAATTTGAGAAATAAAAACAAAAGCTTGAAATACGTCTTTATAAGAAAAGATATTCTCCTTTTGATGTTGATATCCTCACAGAGCCACCATTTTGTCGTCACTTACTGTCATCACTGTGATGCATATTAAACTCTATAAGTAAATCTAATACTTCAACGCTCATAGGTCTGTAATGCAATTAACACGACGGGCGCTTTAGAGTTCGTTTGAATGTTAACTTCCATTCGTAAAAAATGCTAAGTAGGGTACCTACAGACGTATTACTAAGCAGGATAAGAGGTGATTTTCAATGCTGATGACTGAGAGACAGTTTAATTGTTTATATACATACATACATACATACATACATACATACATACATACATACATACATATACTTCCAGCACTGGGCACCAGGTAAATCTCTAGAAACAATTGAAAGTCTAAAGTAAAGATGGAGATGTAGGAATGGTGGTAATTATGGGGCGATGTATTTTTTAAATCACTCAACCGCTGTCAATGGGATCACGCTATTCACAAATGGAGTTCCCCTTTCCTGAACTGCGAAACCATCGTTGTCAACTGAAAACATTTTGGTGTTAACAGGATGGATCCACGGCTCACACCTCCCACCTTAGCATGGATATCGTGCGAAAAATTTTCCTGGTCGTTTCTCGTTTTTTTTTTTTTTTTTTTTTTTTTTTTTGTGGGGGGGGATATCTTGGCCCCATACTTCACTGCCATAGACTTCTTTTTCTGGAGGTATTTAAAAAATAAGTTTTTTGTTTATTTTTTCAACCATAGTTTTAAGTTTCAAAAACTGAAATTAGAATCAGGCGATAGACCACAAATATTATTCATACGCTCATTGCTCGAGACATGTACAATATAAATCCAAAAATTCAATCAAAGTTTTAAAATTATAAAATAAATTTATTATGAGTTGCGAACGTTTGTATTTTATTTTAAAAATGTATTGCCGAAAATATTCCAACCTACATTTCATCCAGTTTGATTAATGTTGAAATTAAACTAATTTCCATTTGCTTTTATGTTTACTATCAGTTCCATAGAGGGGAAGGGAAAGTGGTGAAAAACTATTTATGTTACTCTAATTTTTATGCATAAACAGATAATGATAGTTAAACTTTTATTGCGTTCATCTTAATAAGAAACGGGCATTTTTACTCAATACAAAACTTCCTTTAATATGAATGTGAATGAAGACTAAAGTACTAATAATAAACGACAGATTGTATAATTTTGACATCAGACAAGAGAAGTGTAAAAATTAGGAGAAAATGTTTTGTTTTCCATTTATTCTAATCGCAAAAATATCTCTTGTTTTCATTAAATTTAGACACCTGAAGTCTAGCTTGCGAAAATCGTTTATAGGCAATAAACAGACGAGGCTATTTTGTGCACTAAAGAAATTGCAGTTAACCTTCATTAAAACGCATTCCAAATACTTAAATACAATATCCATTCCCAAATAAAATAAAAAATTGTAAAACATATACTGCTTAACCTTATATCTTGAAACTTTGTATATACAAACAAAATTGAAAGATGGGAGATTTCTCAGAACGCTACATTGCGCACTCTGCACAATTGATAACGGTGATGCATTCAAGCCATGTCATCATGGATGCAAAATTGAAACCAACTTTACGATCCTCGTTGTAAGGCTTGTAGATGGTGTAAGTGATATGGGTACAGTTTCAGGTACTTTCGAACAACACGCTGACAAGATGTGTATGATACATTCATCTCTGCTGACAGTTTTAAACTTTTCGTAGGGCTCCTTGTCATGACTTCAGAGATAGCTGCCTGGGTTTCCGCTGCGACCTCCTGTATGTTTTTAACACAGAACCTGTTTCTACAAATGTTGGATGCTACAACATTTGAAATCGTATTTAGGCCATTATTCTCACTATACTTAACGTCCAATTTTCTTTGAATTTGTTTAACGCTTTCAAATTCAACATACCAAGAACGCATTTCGCTCCTGTTGATTTGTAGTAGCCATTTCAATCATCTACGATTTTCATTTGTCATTATACATTGTTGATTTTCATTCTTGCCATGTACCACCACGGGTGACTAAGGTCGTTAAGGCGCGGACTTGTGAGCGGGAGGTCTGGGGTTCGAATCTCGCCAGGACCGTCCTTCCTGACTGAGGTTTTCCAGATTTTCCTCAGTCCTCATAAATGGCAAATTCCGGGGAGGTACCCTCCTAAACTTAGGTTTGGAACGTTTCCTTAATAAAAATTCTTTCTCAATTTATCATTTCATGTATCATCAGTGTCCACCTCCTGTGGTGCCTCAGTAGCAAAAACGGGCGTTAAGCACTGTTTAAAAAAAATCTTGCCATGTATGGAAACTCCCATCTTTTAAACAAAATATTACGAGCAATAAATGTCTGCTGTCATATTAACTTTTATAACAATATTTATTATTATCCATAGCCAAATGGACCATCCTGTACTATTGTAAACACCTTTAAACGGTAATTTAATTTTTTAGTGTTGTACGAAAAACAATTTTTTCCCCCTCCTTGGTGTGATATTTCTTTATTTTCTCATTATTAGAATTTTCTTTAATCGCACATCTCACCATTAAGATATAAAAAAAATGTTATTGCATAATGCTGAAAACAATAACAAATTCTATGGAATAAGTAGAACCTAAAAGCTGGGTAAGAATATATACCTCTTAATCTCTTGACAGAGCGGTTGAAAAACAAAGTTAATCTTATTTTTTTTTATACGTCGAAGTTCATACATTCAGTTCGTAATAATTAATGGAAAAAATTTACCGAAAATATTTTCATAACTGAAAATCCTAATAGGTTTAAGTGTAATTGGTGTTACTGAGCTAACGAAAGGGTATGATACCCTAGCCGCCCGGCCTCCTGCTCTGACGTTTCATGAGGATAAAGAAAGAGAGGGAAGTTGTCAGTACTGCCAACCTAAAGCGTGAATAGCATTTCTAAATTCTAGAATAACTAAAGCTATTTTGATACGTGTTAACCGATAAATACTAAGAGCGGCACTCTGGTTGGATATCCTGTAATGCTTTCAGTAACGATGGTTTTTGTTTCAAGATTAGAACACGCTAGAGAATTAATTCACGATTTGCATTGCTGGGGATGACTCGCGCGGATCTGTGGTGAATGTAGTCTGCTAGCACCAATCATCGTTCCTCTCTTATTGCATTCGCCCTATGTTGACAACTCTGTTTTAACCGAAGCACGTGCGCCCAGTTGTTGTGTTGGTTCAAGTATAGCTGATTTCTTTTGTGCGCGAGTGACTTAGTGTTATTATTCTTATTACGGTTCTTACATTTATTGTTATAGTTATTGTTACAGCAACGTGACTTATGTTTCAACAGAATTAAAGCAGAAATAAATTGGGTTTAATAAGAGCGATACTGTACTGGCAACACAGCTTCCCTCGGCCATGGGAAACATCAGAACCAGAGACTTAGCGGGCGGGGACTATGCTATACAACAATAGAGATAGAGAGTTGTGCCGACAGCGCAAGTCAAGGGTTGGCAGGGATGGGAGTTTATTAAATGTGCATACATGAATGTTATTAATCATAATAAAATACTACTTTTCCATTTCTTTTTTTAGATTTTCATGGAGTTTTAATCACAATTTGTTATTCACTCCCAAAATCTTATCCCCTACGCTTTTGAAACGCTTTCATTAAGAGCAGATGCCAAAAGAAATGAGCTCACGTTAATATTTGATCCTCGCAGATGTAACCTTCGTCCTTTTCTTTTTCCTGGGGTTTCAAGACTACTATGATAAAAACTGCTTCAAAGATTTGCTACTTTTATGAATGAAGAAAGTCACACATTAATTGACATATATGTTTTCTGTAAATAAAATCTTATTTTTTGTTTTTAAATACTGTTCTATTGTTTTTGATCAGCTTTCAAGTTTATTTTCAAAGGTAAGTAATTTTGGGGACTAGCAATTTTTTAATTTTATGTTTTGTGTGCATAACCCTCTGCCCCCTCATTTAGAAAAAAGAACAATATTATCGATAGTTAAAAAGAACGATGCGAAAAACTTCGTTTAGTGTAGTGATTTTTGTTGTTTTCCGGAATAAAACAATGGAAGTCCACTCTCTTAAGTACAATGATAAAAAGTGCTGATATGACTAGTACGGCTATTGTTAGTTTCACCCAGCTTATGTTAGGGCAGGTACTGGCCGTCCGCTCGCCGAGGGGCTGCGAAGAGCAACCCTTATTGATCTCGAGAGGGATTCGCACATGCAGCAGCGCGGTGGGTCGGCAGCTAGGGGAAGCAGCCTCCCCCCCTCACACACACCTAGGCCGCGCAGCTCGCTTGCTCACTTACGCTCAGTGTGTCGACTGACTGCTTAGCGCAGAGACACTATCTATAGTGTCTGGCCAAGGCGGCGCTCCACGCTGCAGAGTGGCTTTAATCGGTGATTATTGTACCTAGCGTATTGGTGCAGCTCGCATAACTTGGTGGGTGGCGATGAAGATGAGTGGTGTCGTGGTGTGGCTGAAGAGGTGACAACTCTTCTATCAGCTGTGGATGATAAAAGGACATCTCGATCAGGTAAACAAATGACTTTCGTTATCACGTCTATTTGCGCAGACGCCGGAAGCTTTTTTCCTGGCATAGCTACGGTTGTAATGTTTTAATACACGAGTTATCATCATGCATGCATCAGGTCTAAAGCCTGGCTGTCATACATGTTACTGACAAGGAGACAGGCGCTACATTTTAGGCGAAAGAGGAATTCAAACACATTTTTACAAGTCGGGGATCGAACCCTAGATTTTGCCTCGGCGAGCAGGGTTATAAGAGTCGAAAGGTTTAGTATTTTAAATAAATGCGATTGAAATAAGATTAGGTTATATTAGAGTCATAATTTTCTAAACTTTCAGCAAATAACCTGAGACTTTGTATAGTTATAGCCTATTTAATCTCGGTTATTGCTGCATTTATAGCTAATAAATAATTTCTGCCACTACTGAAATACTGCAAAAACAAATATATAAAACACCGCTAAGGCCAATCGATTATTAATGATTATCTATACCTCTAAAGTAACATTTTGGTTTATTTTAATTAGGCAATTTTACCCAATACAAAATGTGCAGTAAATGCGAGAATTGCTTGGTTACTACCAATCAAACAATAGCACATTACATACATTCATTTTCTACAGAGAGCCCATCATCCCAGAACTGTAGTGTCGCTTTGGAATGGAAAGCATGAAATCCTTTTACATTACATTATTAGCGTATGCGTGGAAATTGATAACGAACATGGTGCGATAGTGCAAGGCAGGTATCACTTTCTTACAAGTTAACACATAAACATTTCTTTATCTCTGCTTTCTAATAAGTGAATATGTTTTGTGATTTACTATATTGCATTTCTTCAGCTATTTATTTGTTTTCTGCCACTAGTGAGCTTATTTAAATTAATGGATAGTAGTTAACGAAAAAATTATTGTATGCTTGTGCTGCAGTACTGTCATTTGAGGTGTAAAATTTCAACAATTGAGCTGTCTAATCTGTGGCACGACTTGTATATGAGCCTTCGCTTCTGTCTTTTAATTGTTGCGCACTTAAGAGACCCTGGCGGAATATTGGAAAACGCAAACGAGCCCGGAGCTCATTGGTGCCTAAAATTACAAGGCGCTCGCCTTTCTAGAATGAGCAAAAAACCAGTAAAAATAAAAAAAATAGCGTTGATGGCTTTATGATTCCTTGTTGTGAATTCGCGGTCATGTGACGAGCCAGCTTAATGTGCCATCGGCGAAATGCTAAATAACTTATAAAACCATTATCATGATTTCCCTTCATGTTGTATGATGCGATCATTAACTAGCTAAGAAGGTTAATCATTTGTTGTAATTTGAAAGAAATTACTAATCGGCCAGAAAAAAAAATTGAAAAATTTTAACATTGTGTGTTTCCTGCTGATCACTGCAATAAAAAGCAAATTTAAACTGCAACATGTTTCATTATTTATACTTATTCAGTGTTTAAAAATATCTCTGGTACACATGTCTACCAAGTAAAACATTTTCCGTATATTTGATCTTGGCTATTATTATTATTATTATTATTATTATTATTATTATTATTATTATTATTATTGTTATTATTATTATTATTAAGAGCAGCATATTTATATTTGCAGTGCTCTCCAGATCTGTTTAGGCATGATCTTTGACAGGTTTATTTAAGGACGCTCTTTAATATCTCAGGTCATCAGAGACCTATTGAATTCAGAGCATGAAACTGCGGATGAATTTTGCTCAGAGGTCTTTTCTTTCAGACTTGAAGTTCTTTTACGTGCCATAAATATCCATGACACAGGACCCACGGCTTTACTTTCTTTCGTGATATTTATGCCCGAAAAAATCTATCGACCCTGGCCGTGATTGAACCCGCTATCTCTTTGATAGGTATAGAAGATTATTGTAGCGTCGTGAAATTAAGTTTGTCGAATTTGGAAATGGAATGTTAAATGTATGATTTTGTCATTATGTGTTCAATCTGACCTATTGAATCTTTGCACCAAATCGGGTAGAACAACTATTTATTGAACAAGATTTGTAAGTATTTATTGAAAAATATTCACGATGAGATGATGCAGTGGATGGAATAATCGAGAAGAGACGTGTTGGTGCAGCACTCCGAAAGATTTTCAAATATTAATCTCTCATTAAACTATTATATAAGTAATTAATACCATGCGTTCCAGTCAACCATTTGTCAGTTATGCACACCAGGTCGGCCGCCAAGCGAATAAAATTCGAAATCGATCCGTTGACAATGCTTGAATGGGATGCACGGTATATTGTGGAACAAATATATCGCATAGATACTGCTTTTGTATTATCTGACACTTTAAACAAGTATTTAGTGTTTGAATAATTAAATGTGGTTAAAAGACTGAAATGCCTAACATTTTTATAAGCATCAGTATTATCTACTAAAACGCTGACGAAAAATTGAATAAAAACAGCAAGCAACTCAGTTATTTGCTGAATTGAAATTGTAACATTTGTCCGAATGTAAATTATCTCTGACTATACTTAATTTCGTTATAATTCTAAATCCTCAGGCAGAATTATTTCATTAAAAAAATCAGATAGTTCGTCTAGAAAACTATCGACAAAATGGTGTATCGCGTCATAACCCACCTATAGCCTGCATTTTTGTAACCAGGGACATGATAATGATTAAAAAAAGTGATGACTCGGTTTTCACACCCTCACAAAGGAAGTTAAGTGCTACTGTACATAAGGGAGCATTTTAGCCTCAGGCCTTAACAATACAAAGCATCTTGTGGTGAACAATGCATGTGGAATGAGGTGTGGGCGGCTCGGTGTTCAGGAGAATGCCGCCTCGATAGCTTAGTAAAAGAGCACTCTCTTAACTTCATATTCCATTATGTTACTCAGGATATTTTCGTTTTGTCTCGTCTCTGTGATCCTACATGGACCAAGTATTCAGCCGCAGCACGTGTTCAAACCGCACCTGAGAAGTAGCCTAGGTCTACATCCTGATGCAAAAGAGTAATATGTGTTAAGAACGTTTTGTTTCTGGGGTCATTGATGTTACATGAAAAGTTGCCTTCATGTGGCTTAGGAAGAACCTAAAATTCAGCTCTTAATTATGAACCTTGAACGGGCAAGTTACGTTCCGTTGAAATATATCCCATTGGCCTCTACGCTCTCTCGGTTTAACTTCCTTAATAATTATGGGGAAAGTGGAATGGACATCTGGCAATGTTTACATATCTCTGGTTGATTGCATTGTCATGTAGTTCTTGTGTGTTCTGCAGCAATTTGTTGCCTATGAAATGTAGCCGGACTGTCCAAAGAGAAAGGAGGTACTCAAAGGTGTCTATTATCTCGTGACGCCTAGCTTTAATCATGCTGGTCCTTCAGTTTTTTAAATTTAAATGCATTTATATTAAGACCCTTTTCGAGTAAATTTTCATTGATAGTGATAAAAGTTATCAGGTACTGCCATGCTGAAGTTTCAGACTATCTGTTGAAGGTGCAGAGATATGGTATATGGCCTAAACAAATAATAGGATTTTAGCTCAAAGAAAACAGAACTAAAGTACAATTTGCTATACTGAGACTTCAAACAAATAAATAGGTACTTTGATTGTTGTATCCCAGGAGGAACACTATTTGCTGTTTTTTTCCCCTTGACTTTTTAAAAAGTAAAATTTGAAACTTAACTTTACAGAGTCTGGCGTTAAATGTTGTTTTATCATTCCTAGAACTGGTATTCTGAATGCATTCCTCCATTCTCAACAGCTCTGCATTTAGGAACATGCAATTTAATTTAAATTAATGTTTACACACATCGTATATGTAAAAAATATATTTATAACTTTTGTACTTTTATGAGAAAAATGTGTCAAGTTATAAATTGTTGCTGCAGGAGTAAGTCGAGTTAAGTTAAAATATTAGTAATTGCTTATTGCCAAAAATTTTACTTTTTAATTTCTAACTTTGACTAAATTCAGAAGTTATCATAAATACCTCCCGGTTTTTAAAATAATAAATATTCATTAGTTACATATCGACATAAATTTCACAATAATACTACGAAACTGAGGAAATTTAATTTTATACTACAAGAGATAAATTTAGTGCGTTTTTGTCACCAGGTGGCATTTGTGAAAATGCCAATCACAACATAGGAGAAGGCAGATTCCATGTGAGCAAAAGTGTAATATCTGTACAAACTATAAGAAGTGTCCATGGACAAGTAAATTAATCAGCGCACGATACACATAATTTAGACTACCGCCCATCCAGATAGCAGAGTACGTGCGGTATTGTTAACGTAGTCCCTTAAAATTAACCATCCGTGGTAGGAAACAGGTTGGAATTAAAAATAAATAAAGAAATAAAACCTGGAGAATACTTTGAAAGCATTTGCAGCAAGCAGAAAACATTCCTATTGCAGCATCTTCAAGTTCCGACACTTGCGGATCATGATCCATGCTACGCCTTGTGCAACAGCAAGCAGGAGATGAAGATATTTGGTTTTCATTGATGAATGCACCTTCCACCTAAGCGGCAGAGCAAACTGTCACAATGTTAGAGTGTGGCAAAGGAAAAACCTGCAAGAATATGCGACACTCTCCCAAAAGCAACGTGTTTTTGTCATTTCGTGTAACATGCTTTATGATCTATTCTACTTGATGGAAAACTCTGTAACTGGGACGTCACATCTGAATATGTTAACAGTGGGGTTAATGATCCAGCTACATTTCCTATTCCAAGAAGATGTGAAGTACCGCCTTACTTTCGCGAGGTTCGGATCTATCTGAGTAAAGAGCTGTCACTGCCAGAATCGGCGTGAGTCTGACAGCGATCAACTCTCGTTGAGATAGCCTCCTCGGTCATCCGATCTCTCTGCTCGAGACATATTCTTGTGAGGGTACATTTAATGCATTTTCCTTGCATCGCCCTTTCCTTTTGAAGATAACTATCATCAAAGCTATTTTAAGGCGAGATGGGAGGAACTGACGGTTGCCGTGTGACCCGTAGCGCGCACATTCATCATCCGTAGAAGCAACCTCACCCCACCCCAATCACAGTTAATACTCTTATTGCTACTAGAAGACTCAATAACTATCGTATAGTTTTATTGTAAAACCACGAAAATGTCTTGATTGGGTAGGGTAGGACATAACTGCAGCCTATCTTGGAAGTTTGCTCGTCTTATATCTTGAATTTCTTAAATTACTCATCATTTATATTAAACTATTTATATATTTCTTGCTTATATGATACCTTTCATTTTATTATATTCCATAACGTCCGTAAATAAGATTTGTAAATATCGTAAATAAATCAATCGACTAAATCAACAGTTTAACAGATACTGTGCTTAATGAAAAATAAATAATTAAATCAATGTATAAATAGTAGAAGTACACATTCTCGGAGTTTACAAGTCATTATTAAACTGTAAATGAAACTGCAAACAAACAGCGATGCATTAGGTATGTGTATTATGTAATATTGCTGGGTGACAAAATTGAAATTTTCTTAATGTACTGCAGCATTGTCTACCAGTGGTCCGGGACGTAATAGCACAAGAATCAATAAATGACGTCATGAGATACTGGTGGGTACTGTTTAAGGAAATTGAGGGTTATGGCAATAATCATGTAATTACAAACTTAATTGGAAACAGGAAGATCCCTTGATAATCACATTAAAGTGTGTCTGAGAATGGGTTAGGCAATTGAATGCATTAACCCACTCGCCTATCCATCTATCTATTCCAAATTTCTAATGTCATTTTACATAATGGAGTTTAGTTTTTGGCTTAGAGAAATGTAACTCACAATTAATTTTTCTTCTGATTCTGAAACCTTTCATCATAGACCTTCTTGATCTGGCTTTGCAGTAGATTCTTTGTTTATATTGCACGGTTGCTGTATTCAGAATTTGTCTATAGAATCCGATATTTCCGTATACTTTTTGATGATTAGCATCTACTGGACATTCCGCTTATATTCATTCTCTCATCATTGTTGTGCATATGTTCTGTATGTGTATGTTGATCAGTGGGAGCGTGTAAAATTTATTATGCAAAGAAAATCGAAAAAAAATTATAAAAATGTTTGAAATAATTTCTTATAATTATCGTAAAAGACCTCTTCGTTACATAAGTAATTACCTTCACAATATTTACAGAAAAAGTCGCTCTGTAATTGCCTAAGTACAATAGGGGTAAATTTATAGGTACTCGCCATTTAAGGCATTATCTTCATACCGAAAAAAAAAAAAACAATTATTTCCATGAAAATCTGTTCCTTAATGATTAGACTATGCTGTATGTTTTAATGGAGCTTACAGGGAGATTTTCGTAGATACAAGAAGCACGAATGATGATAGACCATAAGAAACATTATAACAAGTGATTGGTTGTATCAAGGCTACATGTCTTCCGGAACTCATATCGGCAAATATGTATGCGTTTTTGATACGTCATAGTGAGAAGATGAGCAATAGATGTGAGCTAGTTGGTGGGAAAAGTGCAGTTATATACAAAAATATTCATAGATGATATCAGAACTTTGAACCCAAGTAGTTACCTTTCGTTCACGTCATCTCTAATTGTTTATTAAGGTATGGAACGGTTTTAGGACAGATGGCTAGGTAACGCGCTTAGTCCAAATAGGATTAGCGTAATTTACTTTTCCTGTGACTGCAGCCCTCAATATTCGAGACGAAGCACTTTGGGAATTTAAAGCGAAGACAAGTGACAGCAGCATTTATGGATTATCTTGTCCTGGTGTCAGTCACGACAACCCTCTGAGCAAGCTGTTGTTGCTTTGTTTCCTATAGGCACAGGAATATTTATCTTTTTATGAAAATATGTTTGGTATAAAGCTTTCTAAACGAAAATGAACTTATTGCTTAAAGAAATTTGATACGTAAATTGTATTACTTGATAGGGGCGACTTCTTAATTTAAATACTTTTACTAATTTCATGAATGAATGAAATTTATTGATTTGCTAAGAAAGATACAAATATGAACTAAATACAAACTACCAGGAGGCCTCCACCTAGCTGGCTTAGGCCATTTTAGGTATGATCCTCACACAGTTACAAAAATATAAATACAATAGATTGGTTTTGTACTATCACCTTAATCGAAGTTCTAATATAATTAAAATATAAATACAATAATTGGTTTTGTACTATCATCTTAATCGAAGTTCTAATATAATTAAACAAATACAAATTTGCCACCTTCATTAAATCAGTCCCCAGTTCATTAGCAGCTTACTGGAATTCCAGGGGACCAGGTTCCGACCCAATCCAAGGTCCTAAATAAAGGTTTTCAATTACTCTACCTATATCATTATTTTGTTACAGCCTTTACAAACTACTAATGCCTTTATTTCTTATATGCATACTGTAATGCTACATTTATTCACCTTCTAAAATTAAAAATTAAAAAAATAATCTCAAGCTCAATAATTTTTATAAAATTTAATTCACTCTCAGCCATAATCACTTTTATTTAAATTCAAATATAATTAAACAAGATATAACCCTTTAAGTTATTTGATTTACTTCCATTCTTAGTACCAAATTTCATTTATTTTTATTTTATTCAGAAACTCCCCTATATTCCTGCTATCTTTACTGAAGATTTTCATTAATACTATTTTTCTATCCAATTTAAATCATTTTTCGTTTATAAACTCTTTCCACCAGAGTCCTGTCCCTTTGAACTTAAGACTATATGTTCCATATCTTCCTTTCCCCCACACATTGGACCCTGATTCGGAGGAAAACCTTTTCTTATTCCTTTTAATCTCCACACACCTGCTCTTAACCATACAATGCCTTCTCTTTGTTATTTCAGTTATCAATTTATTTCTCTCTTTCTCGTTTATTTTTATCTGTATATAAAATACTAAAGATCTTTTACCTGCTATCTCACTAAACAGTTTTTTTTTTTTATTTCTATATCTTCCAATCTTATCCTTGCAGCTTTCCAGCTGGTCCTGGTGGTGTAGCGGTAACCATACTTGCCTTCCAAAACCAAGATCGCGAGTTCAAACTCGGCCAAGACTGATGGATTTTTTCGGGCGTAAAACTTCTAAGTGTGGCTTCCTTCGGAAGGGAAGTAAAGCCGTGGGTCCCGTGTCGTACATTTACGGCACGATAAAGAACCTCAAGTCTGAAAGAAGAGGCCTCTGAGCAAAAGTTGTTGGCCGTTTCACGCCCTGATTTGAATGGAACGCTGATGACTTGAGATGTTAAAGAGCGTCCGTAAATAAACCAAATGAATCAATCCTCCAAATATCCATTCCATTGTTCTCCAAAATTATTCTAAGACTATTACTCCACCCCTGCTCCTTACACTCTTTTCTTGAAATTCCAAGCATTTCCTTAACAAATTTCCTTTATTTAAGTTTATAATTCAGAAGCAATATTTGAGAGCTCTTTCCATAATCACACCTTTCCTTGCCACCCTTACCATTTTCCTACTAATTAATTCTATATGCATAAACTACACGAACTAAAAATGATTGACGTGTTTTCTTTGGAGCGAATGCAGTGCCAGATCAGGGCTATCATGCATAAAGCTTTACAGGTAGCCGTTACCTTCCTTGCCAGACCAACCCTGGCAAATTGCAAACTTGCGCACAAACGTTTCAACCTTAACTGCTGAAGTACTGGGCGAATGCAAATTGTAAGGCTTTATTCGTGCTAGTTAGTTCAAGAGGACAGCACTGAGTAAAATGAAGTATGACAAAATTCCGGAGGAAACTGAGCAGTAACGGAACATAGTGAATATATGCAATGATATATCTATGAATCTTCTACTGAATTATTACACCTTTGGCTTCAGGTTCTTTTTAGCATTAAAAACACTATTCTTATAACGCTATAAATTGTCAACAATTAGCCTTATTCTGGCACTAATGTCAAAAAAGGTTACCTAGCAACTAGTATGGACTGAAATCATCACCGCCTTCACAACACAATTTCAAACAACATACCTGTAAGAAAAAGGTAAAATGTTAGCCCTAACAAGCATACCAGCATTAAAATAGAGATTCGTTTTTATTAACAATTTTTTTGAAACTACAGCTACAATGTAACTTTTTAGTCATCATAAATTAAATTCTATTACCTTAGAAACATTGAAAATGCAATTAATTAATCAATTACACTACTATTTCTTTCATCTCGAAACGTTAGTTTTGAACTATTAGTAATCTCTGTTACACTAAAGAAAACTTCTTTAGCCTTGGTACATTGATTTTTCGGCATAAATATCTTCGACTAGAAAAAATAAACAAATCTAAGAATCTAATTTTATATTACTTACCACACTAGTAATCAATAAACGTTATAATATACCGGGTGGATCATCTAAAATTTGCAAATATTTCTGAAATGGGAGGTGCTATTGATGTGCTGCTTTTACAGAAATGGAGTTTAGGCAGGGGCTCATAATTGCAGCTCAAGCACAGGTGTTAATTATTATAATATATATTTCTTAGAAAAGTTGCATTTTTCAAATAGAACAATCTATATTGACACCAAGAAAATAAAACTAGAGGAAATTAGAAATCAATGGAGTTTTTGCACAATTCTAGTGCAAATAGTTTACGAACTGTAGTAATATGACATTTTTAAATGTCTACATTCAACCGCTCCATTTAACTGCTTAGTTACAAGGCTACGATGTATATATATATATATATATATATATATATATATATATTTGATTGGTTTCCTTTACGCTGATTGCATTGGGACTTCTTTGCCAATACTTTATGATAGTTCTGGAAGTAGGACGTGCTGGAAGATATTTACTAATGCTGAAAAAGTGACATGCTCATGGTGTAGGGAGAATGCTGTTCTTTCTGAAAGATATCCCAATAGACGTACTATGCTTGACTTTACCGATTATTTAAGTATTAGATTGGACGCAGAGGAGCTGTACGTTTGCCTATCCGTTCACCAGATTCGATTCCTTTAGACATTTCACTGTGGGGAAAGTCAAAAGACACTGTATTCAATGGCACACCGACTGCAACAGAAGATATGAAACGACTTATACATAAATACATAAAATATGCTCTCCTACCCTTAGATAAAATACGAATAAGGTAAGAACAACAGAGAATGTTTACATTGCGATTTTATCATGTTTTAGCTTAATTTTATTTGAATATTACACTATATATATATAAAACAAATTAACAGTAATTATAGAAGCTTTAAAAGAATAAAACACTTAAGATAAAATGACACTTGAAATCGCGATTTCTGTATCGGAGATTTTGGAGCCGTCAATAGTTCAATACACAGCAGTGAAGAGTCCTCCTTTCTTTAGTCAGACCGAGAACCATCGCTGTAATACAGTGAAGCTTTGCTTTCTTTATGTTTAGTTTCGTTGTTACTCATATTACACTTTCTTTTACTGTTGCCGCAAGCGGTGTTGTTTATTTCTGCAGTGTAGTGGAAACTGAGTAAGTTCGGATGCTAGTGCACCCGCGGATCATCCTCTATGTCGTTTCTTCATTAACCGTGCCCAGGTTTACTTAGCCTGCTATCCAAATGAGTACCTGGGGATAGAGGCGGTAGAAGCGTCATGCTGTCCATGTTATTTCTGTCTAGTGCTGTAGATGCAAGTGCGCGATGCCTTGCTCGTCCCAAGAGCTGTCAAACCTATTCAAGGGGTCTACAGCCTATTTCCTTTCTATCGACTCTTGACATGCCAAACGTAAACGGGAACTTTACGTGTAAACTTTTCTAATTATAATTTTTCCCAGCTTCTAAGTGCAGTATTTTCTTCTCCTTGTTTCCTTTGAATCTTGTAATTTAATATAAATGTATATATAAAGAAAACATCCCTAACTATTGCTCAAAACCTCCTAGGTATTTAAGAAATATGATGAAGGATTTCACCTTACTGGATGTTCTGCTGACGATGACGACATATGATTTTCAATTTTCCCCCAAAACACTCTGTTGAAGAATATTCCACGTATGTTCTTTCAGATGTATATCTGGAATAAATAGATCACTCTAGAAGTTTCAAAATGCGTCTTGCTATTCACCTAGACATACATCCTGCACAATGTGCTTTGGCATTATTGTGTATGTAAAGGCATTCAGCAATAGGAAGAACCACAGGCTGCAATACATCTTGAATGTACTTGTTTGCATTCATCAAGATATGTCATTATCCAATTGGCTATGATGTTATCTCCTTTGAATGTGTGAACTTTTTATATATTCTCAGTCTCTCTACCTTAAATGATTGTCTTCATTTACGTATTCTCTTGGATTTTGAATGCAAACCAAAGCACAATCCATCTATGAAGAGAACGTGGTTCCATTGTCCCTGTTGCAAATTGGCATGTTCCCGACACCAAGCAGTAAGACTACCCAATTTCTACAGCGAATCGTTGAACACCTTGATGGACGACAAAAATTAAGTACTCGTTGCTTCTAACAGTTTGGGTTGTAACAGTTAAATGTATAACATTTTGCAGGGCACTTCTTAACATGGCAGCAGTTGACTTTCTTTCTCTCAGGGCCTTTGGGTACAGAAATCCTTGTGCAGCAGTTGTAATCTTTGTTTACATGGGTGTTGTTCTTTGGGACTGCCAAATTCTTGATATCGCATCCACATGTTGGATTCCGAGCCCTAGCGACATCAGCTTGTGTTCCACTGTTTCTAATTATTCCAATACCTTGCAAAATGCTGATAATTTTTTATATTGCGCACTATGAAATGCGCAAAATTATTATAGCATTTGATACGACTTCATCGTCAGCTGTTGTGCTGCGTTTTCTGGCTGCCAACAATGTGCTGTAGGAAACTTAGCAAATGTTTTCGTATAGTTTACAGCGTAATCAAGCACTTGTCTCTTTAAAAGAAGTTTCAAAATGAAAACACTTTTTCGTTTTTGGGGCTTAAAACTGTAATTATTGTAGCAATAATGTCGTCACAATGCCCCAACATACTTGGGCTGGTAATTTAAAGTTAACATGATATTTTTTCTAACAATTTAAGTATCATTGTTATGAAGAAACAGTCAAATTCATTTTTATGGATGTCTGGATATAGCTTCAAATCATACAAGGGATATTCAATAATGGTATTATTTTTACAGGCTTAATTACTCGCGCTAAAAGTTAACTTGACAATATTTTGTTAGCTTAATAAGAACGTGCGCATGTATTGTTGTCATTTCCGGTTCCCCCCAGTGAAAGCTGTGCAAGTTGATACATGTTCAGTTCCGCCCACAGCAAATTAGAGGTGAGACACGGCGAACAACGCACTGCTGTGAAGTTCTGCTTTCGTCTCAACAACTCTTTAGCTCAGGCCTATGGAGAGTTTATTTCTTATAGCACAGCGCGAAGATAGTGTTTAGATAGGGGAGGCAAGCAATTTCAAAAGAAGGCCGTCACGGTACTCTTGTTTGTGCTCTTACGGAAGATAACATTAACACCGCTGCTGTCATTGTGAGAGAGGAACTTCGAGTAACTGTAAGAACCCTTTTAGAAATTTAAAAGTTTCACTAAGTGCTACTCCAAGTTGGTAACTGAAAAATTGCACATGAGACTTGCTTATGCAAGGTGTGTTCAAAGACTGCTGATTACTGAGCAAAAGGGCGTTCACATGCAGGTTTGCATGCAATTGAAGATGTTATAGGAAGATGCGCATATTCTTTCAAATGCTGCTAATGAAACTTGTCTATACCAAACAACAACAAAGCTTTACCAAAGAAGCAAAAGCGATTGCTTCTGCTGGAACTACTAATATCTCATTTTTCGATATTCAGGAATTGTTTACGATCATATCGTACCTGCACACAAACCTGTAACTGGGAGGTGTCCTGGAAACTCTGCCAAAGGCCACATTTCCATGCAATAACCTGGATGCTGCATCATGATAAAATACGACCTCACATTGCAGCTTGCTGAATTTCTCTTAAAAATCACCGTGAGTGTGTTCCTCACCCTCCCTAAAGCCCAGATTTAGCCCCAAGTGAACTTTTTCCTATTCGCCAAACTGGAGAAACACCTTCATGGGAGGCATTTCCATTAGATGCAGTGTTGAAGGCTACAGTGACCCTTCAAAAATGGTTTACAACGTCTCTTTGAAGACTGGCAGAAACGCTGGGACACTGCAATGAATCCAATTAGGACTACTTTGAGAAAGATCATCCAAATTATGAATATGTTGTCAAAAAAAGTGTAATCATTAATTATTGATCAACCCTCGTAGTTAATTTTGACTTATATTTTATTAATACTTAGGACAGCATATACCATTTGAGAGGTGTGTAATATCAAGCCAAGTTTGCATTGTACCTTGTACGTCTTCGCTGTAAACAAGACTGCTCAAAAAAATTAGGTTATATTAGGTGTTGGTTCCAAACCTACAGTACATATATGGAATTGCTGATAAAGAAACTGTCAGTAAGGTTTGGAAGTTGATGTCAGCTTTCACTTGAGATTGTTCTGGCAGATAAATATCTCAAGGCTCGGACTTAAAATGTTACGGATGGTAAAATTATTGGACGTATTGAGACCATGCTTCATCAGTAAAGAGTATTTAGGTGTGTTAATTACGAGAAAGATGCTGGAAATGTGTGGGTGTAGTAGAACAACATTTTCAACATCTCCTGTCACAAGAAACGTGCTTATTTTACAATGTAATTGTAGTTGTAACTGCGAGAACAATTGCGTGAACATTGCATTCGCTTCGCCGGGAGTTAACCGCTCTAATTGACGACCCAATATTTACGGACGACAAAACCATTAAAGATCCGGTAGTTCCATAGACTGGTTTAAAACCAAATAAAATACC
Organism: Metallyticus violacea; assembly: GCA_030762175.1. Taxonomy (NCBI): domain Eukaryota; kingdom Metazoa; phylum Arthropoda; class Insecta; order Mantodea; family Metallyticidae; genus Metallyticus; species Metallyticus violacea. Next base: position 88,368,204 of record CM060843.1, on the reverse strand, counting down.
CTGCTCATCTTCCCCTCTGTAACAATTTCCCCTTTAAGCAGTCCTTTGAAGAACCTTGATCCGTTATGTTTTCCTTGGTGCATTTCTTTTACTGCTATTTCCCTCATATAGAAACTACTAATATTTTATAAAATACTGAAATTTCTAATTTTTATTACTTTGTGTTATACATGTCATTCTACCTATCAGAAGTGCAAGAAATGTTGGAGCCCGAGCTTTTGAAGTTTACGTTATTATTGAATATTACTTGGTATTGCAGAATAATTTTAATGTTTTGATTGTTCCGCTATTTTATTGTTTGCGTGTTTCAACAAACATATTGAAACATATCCACAAATGTATACTGGAGTACTACAATCACGTGAGCCAACATAATTGATTTCATTCTCCGTTCTTGTAATACGAATGTCAAAGACTTAGGAAGGGGAAAAAAAAAGAAGAAAAAGAAAACAAGAACTTTTTTTTTTTTTTTTTTTTTTCTTGGTGTGCGTGGTCTCGGAAAAATGCACTGAACGGATCATTAAACCGCTTTCCAAAGATCCGGGAAGAGCGTGTTGCGCATCAAGATTGTTTTGGAACAAGAAAAATGTCACTCGATGATGCAGGTAGCATCTGGGCGGGTGGCAAGCCCGGTCAAGGTCAGCCTTTAAAAGCCACAGCGCCACAACTCCAAATAGAGTAACAAGGAAACGACACCTACTTGTTTGTGGCGGTCCCGTCTTCGATATCTTGCGAGAATCATGTTTCATGCGGAAACGGTGTCAGTAATTTTAATACGGCGCACGTTGTGGCTTTGTTCTCAATGAGGAACCAGAGTACTTTTCCACCCCGTGGCCTTCTGCTGCCTCCTATTTCGGAATTTTAGCGTAATCCACAACTTTTGGTTCCGCTATGCATCCGGTTGTTTGTTACCCCCCCTTACTTGAGTACGTAGCAGGTTCTTTTGGTCAAGTTTAAACTATTATTACTGTTAACAAAGTACTTCCTAACTTACTACATAGTAGCATAGTAGCAAAGTTTACTTAAAAATTTGATATGCTCCTCTGTCATATCGCCCCCCCCCCCCCCACACACACACCCTCTGTCTAATATCGAAACTTTCGTCTAAATACAATTTTTTTTCTTTCCGAAATTTGGAAATAAATTATAAGAGAACCAGTGCCTCTGCTTTTATTTTTTTCATAATAGTTTTGTAATTTTGAATCTACATTATATATTATGATAACACAACTTAATGTTTTATTTATTGTCGCTTTCACTGCATTGTCTTCTAGCGAAATCTGTAGATTGGAACGTGAATACTGTAGAAGTCTGTAGGGATGAATGGAATGAATTAATGATGGCATAAATGAACTTGGGAGTCCTTGGCGCCTTAAAGCTATCTGGCATTCACCTTCTTAGGGTAAGGAACAACTCCGAAAACGAACCTTACAAACACAGCTTGACCTGAACAGGATTCTAACCCAGGCCCTCCGTATAAGTAGTCGCAAACGCTGCTACTAGACCACGGAGGCGGTCTGCAATATTTTTATAACATTATAACGAGTTATGTAAGCTAAATTTTATATACCTGAATTGAGAATGATAAGAAGAGAACTGTTTGAAGCGAATGCCATCTTTAAGTATACTTATGTTTTCATTTTATTGCTGGAGATTATTTAGTTCGTTTATTGTTATTTTTAGCGAAAATAGATATACCACAAAAATTTAGTCCAAGCTGAAAAGACTGAATTATTACTATAACCGAGAAAATTGTGTGGTAATTATCAGAAGGGATACGATAGATTCATTAATTGTGTTAACAGTAAAAATATTACTGGTATTTGAAAAAAAGTGTCGTATGTTTCAGAACAATATTAACAACGTCTATTAATTCGTTTGATAGCTAATATTAAAGTTTTGAATTTTTTTAATTCTATAATTGTGTGTTCTGCAATGAGGATTTAATGATTTTCATCAATATCAGTAATGTTTCCTTAATATTATCGTAACACAATACTTAATGACAGCATTTAGAAATGAAAACAATTTAATGACGCAATTGCTACTATGGTAGTTTATGCAACTAGTCTCACAATACAGCATTTTATTAACGATTTTGATCACAGTAAAGACTCTTTATACTTCTGGTATGTAAAACAAAAAACTGTTTTTAACATGTCAGTCATGTGATTAGCTACTTTAAAAACAATTGCTATGAATGTGATATCGTAAGCTGATTTTAATATTCTTCCTATAATTGAGGTGTCTGTCGGAATAACGTTGTACAGAAAAATGTTACTAAAGTGACATTTTTGAGGAATAATGTTGTATGGAATGTCCTACACATGAAGAACGGCTAAATTTAATTTTGTGTTTGTAAATGAACAATCCTATATAACAACAGCAAAAGTATACGAGTATCTTGGTCTGCAATAAAATATTTAAAGAAAGGAAAACAAAACATTGTTAAATATGAATGAAAAGATGTCCGACTTAGGAACAGCGGACAGGAGTATGAGCATAGCAGAAGGATATAATGCAAAACACTATAATAATGTGTTCATCATAACATAGCTATGAAATCATCCACTCAACTGACAATACTTTTGATATCACCAAATTTAATTTTATTTTTGTGCATTGCAATAATAGGAACGTGTGTACTCCTCATTGTACTAAATGAGGTTTCTGATGTACTATATGGAATCAAAAATTGGAAAACAGTCAGTTTTATAATCATAAACTGCAATGATCATTCAGCAGTTTTGAAAGAAAGTATGAACATTCAAAAAAAAAAAAAAAAAAAAAAAAATCAGGAAATTTGATGTACTAAAGTTTAACATAAAATTTTGTGTTCCAGCCGCAGTTTCTTACCCTGTGATCGGAACTTTGCTCTAATTGAAAAGCAAAAGCGAAATGAATGAACCAAGAATAGTTTTGGAATTTTTTTAAACATTAAACGAGATCCCAATCTGAAAAATGCAAAACAAAACAGTAGATATGTGAATTCAATTTAACAATGATGGTCCATTCATTCATAGACCAGAAGCAGCCATGATAGTCGGTCAATATACTGCAGAACATTTCAGAGGAAACAATTCTTTGTATAGTAGAACCAATAGAACCTGTATATAGAACTACTTCCATTATCACTGGGGGGAAAAAACACTAGAATCATTACTATAAAATATTCCTGTATTGAAGAGGTGTAATATGCATAGTCACATAACGTTATACTCAAATGTTACATTGTGTTAAAAGTCTAAATTGCTTGTGTAATAACATTACTGCAAGAACTTTTCATTATAAAGTTATTTTACTTCCATTTCCAGTTTAAACAAATGCTTCATTTTGGTGCTGATAATTTTTGGTTGTATTTATCTTAATAAAGCATCAATTTCGTATGAATTTTTTTCCCTAATTTAATTTTTATTCCTCACAATGTAATTCCGAGGAACTCCTCAAAGCATTTTCATACGTCATAGCCATGGACACGCTCAAAGATGAGCTGGCGAATTCGACTCGCCGCTTAAATTGCATTAAATCAAGCAAAAGGTAATGAAACTTTTAAAAAATTAATGTAAAATTAGCCATAAAAAGCGACCCCAAAATAAAAACGATCATATATTTGCGTATGGTCCTTTAGATCGGATCATACAACAATTGAATTTAAATTTATGGCATGAGGATGCTTTTTATTGTACGTCTCTATTACAGCTGTTTTCAATAATAACTTATGGATGTTTGAAAAATGTCATTTTTCTTTTGAAACTTTTATGTTTTTAAGTGCCCCTCCAAAAAAATAGAAAAATGTGGGTCATGTTTTTACATGCCGTATCTTAAATGAAAAATAAGAGATAAATATTCCTTAAACTATATATCAAAAGTGTACAGGACTGTGTCATTAATTAATTAATTACACTAATTGTAATTATCACATTTTATTTAAAACATATGTCAAGAACTTTTTGATGAAAATGTCTTGCACCAAAGATAAGATTCGGCTATTTTTATTCTTTTTTTTTATTTTTAATGATTGGTCACCATGGCCTATAACAATAACAGCAGTTTCGTGTGCCATTCCGACAGACCTGCCTGACCGGAAGAGAGATATACAAGCACCTAATTAAATGATTCGGATCGTCCTTGCTTTTTGTTTCTACTTTCAGGTTTATCCTCATCATGGTCTCTGCTCTCCTTTTGTTTCCATGCTTTGAATTCTGCTTACTTAATGACCTTAGTAACGGAAAGATCGGTGTCGGGTTTTGGTCTTTTGAAGGTTCGTTGGAGGTCCAATGTATGTATGTCCTTGGAACTTCCTGTTATACTTGTGGTGAGATGTCCGATGCATGTCCTTAGGAGAGCGTGAAGAAAAATATTTAATGCGCACAATACGGTGACTTAAGTACCTTTGTCTGCAGTTAATTGTGCAGCAACAGTCTAACCAGAAGACCGGTTACCTGCGTACTGCTGAGGGGACCCACAAGCTCACCGTTTTCACCTTACGTTATGTATTTAGCGATGGTTAGCAGTTAAAGTACTCTACTTTTTATTCTTTGTTGAACAATAGATATTGGCCAGTTCTTTTTTTCTTTATTTCTTGTTCGTTGCCTTTAGGTATTTATGATAGGAATACGAAGATAAGCTTGAATTTCTTTATTCTTGTAGGTTTCCACATCTTCAGGCTTTACTACAGTGAGCCAGGTGGAGTTATTAATTAAAACCGCGATACTTACAGCAATATCAAAAACGTTTTACTCAACACTTAAGTTACTAGAAGCTTAAAATTGTTTACAGGTGTATTAAGTAAATGATGACTATAATAATAATACTTTTATGAACAACTTACAGGGATAGACCTAAGACCTGTTCCGGGTACTGCGGGCCACATGAATAGTTTTAACTGTATTACACTTAGTACCTACAGATGTCAAAGGTACAGGTGTTCTATCCATACCTCATTATTAATAATAATTACTGCTCTAAAATAAATATTACTAATCTAAAATAAATAAAATAAATAAATAAAATGCATTAAAGCATCAAAAATGAAACAATAAAAGAGGTAGAGAGAGACGTTACTTTGCAAACTGATATTAGTGGCTTATAGTTAGCAGTTCCTAAAAGTATCTGGAAGTATGAGAAAATTAATTTGTAAAGTATTTATTAATTGATGTAGAATATCACATTTCCCGATCGATAAGCAATAGTGGGAAATTTAGCTGAATGAATAACTGAACACAATTCCAAATTATGTCTGAAAACTCGCTGAACAAGCTGAAATGAACACCTAAGGATTGGATTACCGCCACGGGTGGCCAAGGTAGTTACGGCGCGGACTCGTGAGCAGGAGGTTCGGGGTTCGAATCCCGCCAAGACTGTCCTCCCTGACTGAGGTTTTTCCAGGTTTTCCTCAGTCCTTATAAATGGCAAATGCCGGGAAGGTACTCTAAACCTAGGCCTGGAACTTTTCCTTCCTTAAATAAATCCTTTCCCAAGTTATCATTTCATCTCGTGTATCATCAGTGTCCAGCGCCTGTGGTGCCTTAGTAGTAAAAACGGGCGTTAAGCATCATTAAAAAAAAAGTTTAAGGATTCAATCCTAAATAGCAGTAGGTTGAGTGCATCTCTTGTTGCAAACTGTGAAATCTATTTCTTTCTTTGCAAATCAAGAACGTTTAAAGGATGCAATGAATTTTGTGGGCAAGCCAGTCAGATAGTACCAGACGGAAGGATATATTGTGTGCAAGTTCTGACAGATTGAAATTTTCATATCCATGCATATTGAGCGCTGCTTTTCGTTCCATTCAGAAGTCTTGAGCAGTTACGTTCCGTTAAGAAGGTGCTGTGAATTCTGTAGCAATGTTATATTTGGAAAATTACACTTGTGTCCAAAATTTAATCATAATCAGGAACACTGTAAAATGGTTACTGTACATTTCCACTTAAGAACATTAAAGTGTTCTCTCTCTATAGGAAAGAAGTATTTCCTGCTTCAAATAGGTCTGTGAGTGAAGGATAAACAAAACCAATGCGTCAGACTCATATTGTCTCAGTCTTGTTTGTTCGCATATTGTGACCGGAGTGCAGTCTCTTTGGTTAAGTTTACAACGAAATGCCACAAAGACACCATCTGGGCCCCGTGTTGAAGGGCAGAATAATCGGATACCTTGAAGCAGGTCTCAGCATCCTTGAAATTGTCATTTCCAGGCTTTCGCAACGTTTCCGAGACACAGATTTTTGTCGTAAACAAGTATAAGATCAACCAAGAGTAACAACTCCACAACAGGACCGATATCTGGCCTTCGGAATCAAAGGATTCCTGCAAGACAATAATTGTTTGTAGAGCTTACGGCCGCATAAAAGTTTCAGTTTCCCGACAAATTGTGTATCGCAGGCTCAGAGAGACTGTCTGTATGCCAAATTCAGTTTACAGAATGCTTTTCATCGCACACTACTGGAGGGAAGGTGGTAGCCGGTATAATCTCAGCATCGTGGAAGGAGACCAGTTAGGTGGTGATGACATATTGGTGTGGGGGACATGTTGAATGGGCGTACAGAGCTATACATCTGCGATGGTAGTCGGAGGAATGCTGTTAACGCCCAGAGGTACAGAGACCATAACCCATGTTCCACTTAACAAAGGCGCCGTTGGTCCAGACTGCCTTTTCATGGACAATACGCAGTCCTCACAGAGCTCAACTAGTGGATGAATTTCTCGAAGATGACGATATGCACCGCATGGACTGGCAAGGCAGATCTCCGAATATGAATGCTATAAACATATTTGAGATGCATTAGGGAGAAGAGATGCGGCTCCAAGGACAATTCCAGACCTGCGCACTACTCTTCGTGAGGAATGGGAGGTCTGCCAGTGAGAGTATGTCACGTCGCTGTGAAGCATGTGCAGCAGTTAGGGGAAACCACATTCCCTATTACATATTTTGTTGATATGGAAGAGATATTCGGTTTTTGTAATTTTTAGTGTGTATTTTTCTATCATAACTGGTTTTTTTTTTTTTTTTTTTTTTTTTTTTTTTTTTTGTAGGATACTGTAATATGCAAAATATCTTGTGGTTCACTTTTACTTTGTTCTGTAACATTATGACATCTATTAAGGAAATAACATCCTCGTATTACGATAATGCTTAACATTTGGACACTACTGTAGTTAGAAAATAAAAATTTGTCCATTAAAGTAACTTACATTTTTCCCCTTTTAGAAAAATTGTTGAAAAAAGATGGAAAGGTTCTTAAGTCCTTTTAAACTAATTCAGATATTACTGTACACCTTTAAAGAGCATACAGGTATCCTTAGATATCACAAAATTCGTACTAATAATAATGCTAACTCGTCGAGAAAAGAATATCAACACTTTTAAAAGTCAGTTTTTACCAAAAAATGAAATAAAAATAAAGCGCAGGTTCCCATTGCACATTAAAGTACATTATAAGCATGTTGCAAATATTACTTTTCATTTTTCATTTTCATGCGCTATGCATATTTTCGAAAGAAAAAAAATATTATAAAGGTTTTAAACATCTCTTTGAACATCACTCTTCTCAAGATAGTGCCATTGCACCGAGAAAAGTTATGGAAAAAGATATTCCTAAAGATATTACCATGTTAAAAGGTTTTCGCTTTAGATCGTCCCTATAAACAGATATCAGCACTAAAGTTGTATTTCCTTTAGTAAAAAGTAATAAAGATGAATTGGAATGCTGAAAGTGGATCAAACTTAAGTGATGCTGCGAGTGCACCTAACGCTACATAGGGTGAAGGGTGTTGTGCTTGTGATGTGGTTGGTAGGAAATTCACTCAGTAGGGATGTTTGTCTTTAGATGCTAATAGAATTTTGCTCCATCACGTCTTAATTATGAGCGAGTGCCTGCAGTATTTTTTGAATAGTGTTTAACGTCCGTTTTTACTACTGAGGCACCACAGGCGGTGGGCACTGATGATACATGAGATGAAATAATATATTGGGAAAGAATTTTTTTATGAAAGGAAATTTTCCAGGACTAAGTTTAGGGTACCTCCCCGGATTTTGCCATTTATGAGAACTGAGGAAAACCTGAAAAAAAAAAAAAACTCAATCAGGGAGGACGGTTCTGGCGGGATTCGAACCCCAGACCTCCCGCTCACAAGTCTGCGCCTTAACGACCTCGGCCACCCGTGGCGATCCTGCAGTTTTGGATTTGATCGACGAAGAAAGAGGAACGAATTTGATACTAAAGTACAGCCATACCGCGGACCTTTTGTGTATAGCCTTCATAAGCGAGCGCTTCGGGAAGGAAGGAATGAACTGGGCGACCACGAGCCAATAGCGGTGAGGCACGAACATAGACGGGGTCTTCAACACTATACATCCCAATGAAGGCCGACCCTCTTTTTTTATGTTAAAGGATTTCTAGTCCCTGAGAAGAACTGCTTCCACATCAGACGCCCAGGCAGAAATATTTCGAACACGCAAAACTGTCACCACACCGCACACATCACCAGCCAGCCTGACACTTTTGACCCTGCAATCAGAATCAGCAGAATGAAAGGAGGTGAAGTGTGAGAGCAGAACATTTGTAGAAAGGAAAGAACCCTCCCAGCATTCGCCCAAGTAATCAGAAGAAATCATGACCCAAGGTCAAGATGACCAACTCAAGGGATTTGAATCCGGAACTTCCCAAATGAACCACCGCTCTCGGTACATCTGCTGTGTACTTTTCCATGGTTCATTCTACGTATTTACTCATTCGTTGCTTTAGGATCTTTCTTATTATATCCTCTCTTTTATTACTACAAAAAATTTTTGTGATTTTCATTCATTTGTGTCCTCTTATAAAAAACAGGATACCAGAGAAAGTTTGGTTTTGTAACTGAATGTCATAAGCTGTATTAGCTGTTAATCGTTTCAATTCTCTTTCCAGCTCATGGAATACGTTTCTTAAAAATACAACTGTGAAAATTTACCTCGACTCCCATTCACTTTTCCTGTGACGGAACGTAGGTATTTCCACATTTTTCATGTCTATTGCCATCGGGGAATGATCATCTCGAATCTGTTTCGTCGATATCTCTGATATGATCGCAGTTTATTCTGTATAATGCGTATACAGACCAGGCTAACGCTGATGACCTGAGATGTTAAAGAGCATGCATAAATAAATCACAGACCAGGCTTGGAAGATGAAACACTTGGTCGCATCGTTACGGCATTGATCATTAGCTAAAAGAGAGTCTAGCTTACAACTACATAGGGCTAGTTGGAAAGTCTCCCGGCACTTCAGCATGGGTTCATCGATTGAAACTCAATGTGCTTGGATTGCTATAATCTGGGAACTCAAAAATTACATTAGTGATAGTTCTACTTCAAACTGGGAGTATCCTTTGTTACAGTTTTATTTTTACATTTGCAAATAATCCTAATTGAGGGTTTTTTAAAAGTACCCATGCTAGGAACCTCTGTGCAAATTAGAGTGCTACAAAAATAAAACAAAACATGCTTACCAAATAATAAAACTCTCTTTCTGTTTACTGTGTTTTGTCAATGATAGCATAAAATAGAGTGTCGTTTGTTTTTGTCCATGGAAACATTTGTTTTTATCCTGGAAACATGTTTGTTTATACAGAAAAATATTTTAAGTGGTTAAATTGACCATTGGTGTGTTAAATTATTGTAATATCCAACATTGAGCAAAAGGAAAAGAATTCTAATTTTAACTATGGTTGGCTTTGGAGACAGGCAACCATCTCATCGAGAGGAGGATAATTTAATGATGTGCATTTAGATCACAATTCAATTCCTCATACAACAGTGACATTGATGGTAAGGAAATTTACTCAAATTGGAAGTGTGAGGGATTTACCAAGATCAAGTCGTCTGGAAGTATGATGAGAATTCTACATGGATTGTTGTTTTACGTGAGCATAAAAAAATTCAAAAGTTTCTACAACAAATTTGACTTTACACCCAAATATAAGCTAAAGCTTGTTGATGAACATCCTCATAAAATGAAGCTTTGCAGAACTTTCAGAGAAAGCAGTCCAGTTTTTCCTATACAAATTCTTCCTAGTACTTGCTGCTTGAATAGATTTCTCAGCAGACATATCATAAGTAAATTCACAACAGATGGAAGACCACAAGCAGCATCTGAAGAACCTTGATGTTTGGGCTGAATTTGTTGGAGATATCATCATGGATCCATTCTTCTGTAAAGAAATGTAAATCGGTTTGCCTCGAAATCGCTCAGTACCAGCTATAACAAATTTGTTCCCAAATTCAGTCAACCAAGGGCTAGTCTTCTGTAAAAAATAGACCTGCAGCCCACTATGGACAGAACATTCGTCATTATTTTCACCGCCGGGTTTCTGCACAACGATGGGAGAGATCACAAAAAGTGGTCGACAAAATCCTCAGATGTGTCACTTTTGTATTTCCTTTTATAAGGCAATTTGAAGTTAGTAATACTGAACATCTTAGAAAATCTGGAGTAGCAATGCAAGCTGTTCCTAAAGCCTGGTTGTTTACATTATTTCTGCACGACTGGCACATTGTCAAGCAATTGATGGCACCAGTTTGAACACATTCTTTTGTATTATGTCAAAAGAAAGTCGGTTTCCGAACTTAGCGTGAGAAGTTGTTCTTGTTCAGGGCGTTTCCTATGGTTAGCAAATTTTATTGTTTATATATACCTATGTATATATTAACATTTAATGTTTCCTTGGTACAACAACTGTGATTTATATACAGAATTATGGGTACTTTTTGAAAAGCTTTTTACGACCATTATTCGAAAATGTAAAAGTATTTTGGCTGTTCAAATTAAAATTGGAGACTTCCATCCCTGCACGTGCTTCAAAAGTTGTTGAAGAGGTGCGGGACTTTTAGCTAACCCAGTATAAATGTTTGCACGCCATTTTATATTCTCTGTACATCAAAGCAATCTATTCGCAAGTGAAATACAGTAGGCCCTACGGTTGCCGCTAATTAAAGCACAGGTATCTGTGTAACACGCATGTTTCTATTTGCCCTGTGGGTAGGTACTCAGCGCTTTATTTATTTTTTTTTTCCTTGCAGTGGTGTTTACTCTGTACACTGTTCCAGCTAAATTGAAGCAATGCGTTTTAGGATCTATGTATAATTAAAATGCAGTTGCAAGTGGCTTTCAAACCGAGAGTTCTTAATCACCCTTAGAAATTGCGATAAACGCTTAGTTTTTCGTCATGATAGTAGGGATTTAATATTTGTATGCAAAAAGCTATACAGTACTTTACGATCTTTTTGTTATGTTGCTGAGTAGTATTAACGCCCATTTTTTTTACTGCTGAGGCATCACAGACGATGGACACTGGTGATACATGAGATGAAATTGTAAATTTTGAAAGGAATTTATTTTTAAAGAAGGAAACATCCAGGCCTAAGTTTAGGGTACCTCCCCGGCATTTGCCATTTATGAGGAATGAGAAAAACCTGGAAGAAATTTCAATCATAAAGAACGGTGTTGGAGGGAAACAAACCCCAGACCTCCCGCTTACGAGTTCGCGCCTTAACGACACCTGTGGCAGTCTTTTTGTTATAGTTTGATTTTCAGTTATAAAAATATACACTTATAAAACGTATTCTAGTTGACTGATATTTACCTGTTTTAAAAATGTTAAATGGTATATACAGTCTTATGTGTGTGTCAAAATAATATTTGAGCTAACCAAAACACTGAATCCATACATCACGCTTAAGCCTTTTGTGTTTAGTTCAAAAGATGTTTAAGAACAATGAAATATCTTTATTCTGTAGTGATTTAATGCTAATAACTTTACTACAAGCTGTTTTATTATTGTATAGGCCACAGTTCATGCTGCAAACAGTGGCCATCTTTGCAAACAGTAATAACGTCCAGTCATAGCAACATTTCAGCGGAACTTGACTTTTTAAAATTAATTTTGACTACGTTATGCGTATTTTAGAATTCAACTGTTCATCTCACTGTGTATATTTAGTGTAGCCAATTTTTAGATACACTTTTTGTCCTGATCACTAATGTTGTGACTAAAATAATGAAAGTTGTAGCGGTCTGATATTTTATATTTTCTTTTCAATCTTCTGTGTTATCCTTCAATAAAATAGTAAAAGTTGATGATCAATTGCGACCACTTATTTTCATAAACAACAAAATATATTTTTTATTCGTTAATATGAACTAAGGCACAAACACTCAACTACACCGTTTGCATCAATGGATTAAAGTATCATACACAGTTGAGTTTTATTCCAAATGTTTACAGCAATCAATGTAATTTTCTTATGACAATTTTTTAAATCAATTTATCTTTCTTTGGCACCTCATACATGCTGTTCACAATAAGTTTTGGATCAAGAATACTAGAAAACATATAAAACTATTTTATTCTTAACAAGTTGGTGATAGGAAATACTGAAGTAACAAACTACATGTAAAGTTAATCGAACTTTTTGCTATATATAAACTGAGGCTATTCTAAGCAAGATATTCTAATTTGCTAGGACTTCTCGGAGATAAAAACCATATTTGTTAGGGTCTCTATTTAATTAAATTCTGGTACCTTGGTTAACTACACAAAAATATAACAGTAAAATGATCCAGCAGATGAAGATGAATTTCCTAGCAGACAGGATGCAGCAGGAAGCCCCTTCCTTCCATAACGTGACCATTGTTCAGATAATTGATCATCCCTCAGCACCCACCCGAGAGCATCTGTCCGAGACCAGCATTTGAGTCCATCACACTCGACAATGACGCATTGCCAAAGGCATCGTTTAACTGTACACCCGGAGGCTTGGTCTGTATCCGGCACGCTTGCCCCTGGATTTGATTAAAGCTAAATTAAGTTCCTAGACTTGTACTTTTTCACTGAGAAAATTTAAAATGTGGGGTTTTATAGAGGCAAGCGTGGACAGATGTTTAAATTAATACAAGTAATTATATAATTTACTCCTGAGAGCTGAAGAGATGGCTAATCAAGCTAGTCAGAGGAATTGCTGACAACGCAGCTATTAATATTCTGCTTTCGTTAACGCAATGAGAATGGGTTGAAACTTAAATATATGAATAGCTGATGATACACATGCATGGCGTAATGTTTTACTTGGCAGATAAAGCCTCTTTCCGTATACGACGGACGCTAGCCGTCTCTCCAGCTCCCTGTACGTTTTAAGGTTAATTGAAGTTCAATAAACTTTGAATGCAAATCAAATGTTATAGTTATGTTATAATTAACATACAATTAGAATCAAGGACTGTAGAAATTTCTTACCTCGTCTGAACGAGCCATAAAAAGAATGACACATTTTTAAGTGGAGTTATTTTAATTCTGTGGCTAATTGTGTTATGGAACTTTTGACATGTGGTAGTTAACGCACAGGTGTTGAATTTAGGAGGAACCTGCGACCAGATGGGGCGTATTACTAGTAAGTAGCTCGTTGTAAGATAGAACCAGATGGGCTGAGCTGTTTGTATTTTATGAATTTCTTTTCTCTAGTTCGTGCTGTTTTAGGTATATATTCCAGCATTCTAGTGGTATATTTCCGCAGCTTCTCTTAGTTTTCCTACACATGTTCATTTCAGCGTCCAGTATGTCATGGCAATACTGAACTTTGTATTGAATATATTGATTTAAACTGACATCAAGGATAAAAGAAGCACTGAAATATTAAGAAGAAAATGTTCTCTGGATAGAAATCTTAGAAAAATTTTCTAAATTAGTTTGAAAGTTGTAGTTTCCTTGTATTCTAATTGCCTAAGCACTAACGTTTGGGTATAGAATTTCTGTGATAGTACTAATTTGGCTCCTTATACTCTGTTTTTGTAACTTCCTGTATTCTCTACTCGGTACGTACACTTGAAAAGTTTGCAGTCCAGCGACCCTTAAAGATCGCGAATCCTCGATTTTTTTTTATTTTTCTAGAATCCCTTCTCTTTCCCTTCGTGCTCAAGAATGTCTTTGAAGTAAGTTGCCCTCCCGTTCCATAACTTTTTCAACTTTTCCTCCAACTATAAGTGAGGGGTCAGAAACTGTAAAGCCAATACGCAATGCTGCCAACAAAACTTCTTGTAGTTGCACAAAGCACAGAAAATAGTAAAGTAACATTATGCTAACCCTAGAATACTTGCAAACAATAACTGAAATCTTTTGTTTTTTTAATTATTAGTGACAGCTGGTATAAAATGGGTTAGCTCATCAAACAAATTGTAAAATACTTTCACCAAAAATGTGCTTTGGCGATGATTAGACTATTTAGTCGCTTTAGAGCCGAGAGGCTCAATTTGGAATTTATGGTGGACAAAGCAGTGTTTGAGAAGGCTTACTCAAAATACCTCAACTTCTCCCGCTTATCTTTCTGCCAGTTGCTCCATAATCTATCAACACACTGTAAATTGGTCTACTGACACAGGCCAAAGTGCTATATGTAATGCATATGGATTACACATTCATTATGTAACCATTGGACACTGAAATCCTGTGCTGGTCAGATAAGTGAGCTGGAATCCAAAATTAATAGCAGCCACTATCGGTAACCTTTTGCTGAGTCGTTTCCCGAAGCTCTGGCGGGCCGCTTCTCTTTCATTTGATCAAAATGAAGATTATAAAATATGACCTACCTAAACATTGCACCATACTGTATCATATGCTTGTTACGATGAATTACTAGATTAGTTATGAGAAAAATATTCTATGTGCCATGTAGTGAAAATGTCATTTAGTACATCTGAACAATCTTGCTACATTTTTGGAATGATATAGGATGTTTAAAAAGTGCTTCTCAGAATTTAAATTGTTATAATCTCACACCTGTAGCCAAGTAATAATTTTACATACATCAAATGATAAGAGGATTCTTCCAGAGTTAGACAGAAAACAATCACATTATAAGTGCTTTATGTGACACTATCTAGTTACACGAACAACATTTAGCCTTTTGTCATTTCCCATTCAGCTCCAGCACAACCGCATTGACTGAAACCACAGCTGCAACAATGCGATTTCTGAGTTTGCGAATGTTTATGGTCAATGATGGACATAATGTAAGATTCCAAAAGGTCGAAGTGCTCGTTACCAATAATACGAATACGTTGATTTCCTATGCACAATGCCTTTTGCTATCTAGGTAGCATTTGCTCTCCATTCTGAATAAAATATGCTCAATAACAATTTTTAATGAACTTCTATGGAGAAAACTCGGTTAAAAAAACAGCTTAATATTCGCATTTGCAGACATTAAGGCGTTATTCCTACTTAGGCCACAAGCTCTCCAACACATCTCTGGGATGTATTCAATAGCAATGTTCACAGAAAGCAAGGATTTCTGGAGGCTGATCGGTTTCAACTTATGCAATAATTGCATCTCAAACAGTAATTATATTCTTCAATAATAACAAAAAAAATAGGCATTGTCTTAGACACGCATTTATCCTGGAAAACTCTATCGATTTTATATGTAATAAATTAAATAAAGTTTTATTTTTTTATAATATGTTTAAGAAACAGTCTTAATAAGTTATTTATTTTGCTGTAGTGCAGTCTGTTCAAAAAGTGTATGTTAAAACTAGGAACTAACTGAGAAATGCTTTGAAGGAATATAAAATACTTAAGGTAACAGGCTTATTTTTATAAGCAGTTATTCAGAACTGTTAATTTTAAACAATTATTTAACGAGACAGAAGAATAATATACATATTTGCAACTGTAATACTGTTAAATTTTCCAAGTCATCTTTTTGTCTTATAAGTAGAAAGTTTAACAAACTGCCTTTGGAAATTTTGAATGTTAAAATATTCATTGCTTTTAAAAGAGCGTTAAGATATATTTAAGGCACTTTTTGATAATTTACTTGGCTTTTTTTATTCAAGAGTCCAACATATCTACATATGTCAAAAAGACAATAATTAATCTACCTTCAATACGGTGGATTTAGAGATGTTTAACTGTAGGTTAGCTCTAAGTACAGACTTCTTAGGGCTGTGTACGAATGTCTACCGCACACATTCCACAATTTGTCGAGCAACTTTTCCTTTGATCACATATGCATCCCAAAATATATACACACTTCATAGTGGCCTTGTCAATAAATTTTACTGGTGTTGAAACTGCCGTTTGAAGGCACCCTGAACTGTCACTTCACTCTGTGTCCTACACTTTAACTACTTTCCGTGGGTGCCATTAATTCCCTAAATAGCTGCAGAATTCAAACTGAACTGAAATGTAAACATTAACACAATTTGCTTCAATTCAACAAATTGCAAGCAGAAGAGCGGCAACTAATACAAAGTGTGTGTGTGTGTGTGGTTTTTTCGCCTCTCTTTATGGTGTCATCTACTGTTTCTGTCGGTAATTATACACTCGGCGAAAAACAGAACTTGCATTTTTGAAGTCTTTCTTTCTAATGGTATTGTTATAAATTTCGTAATGCACATGGTTAAAAATTATGACAGGCTTTCAGTGGACAGGTTGTATTTTTTTTTAGTTATAATTTTGTAACTTGCTCTTAATTATCAAAATTTATCTAAGCAATTAACGATTATTGTATTCATCTCTTAAAAACAAACATAGACATATGGTTTGGTATTTAAATAAATACATTATTATCAATCTACAAACTATATAAAACTGTATTATGCTTTATACAGTTTAGATGACGCAAAAAGCTTCGTATTTCACTCTACATATTGATTATAAATTCTATACTAACGTGAGTATCAATGTATTAACATATACCTTCCGTGCATAACAAATGGATTTTAGTTTTACACTCTGAAGGTGACCGAGCATTGCCGTCTGTTTATAGCCCCTTGTGAATCCGGATTATCTTATAGTAACTTCTTTGGTTACTTTGCTTGCAGGCTATATCTATAGCATTCTTTCAGAATAATTTTTTTTCCTAACTCTAACAATTCTAACCACAAGCTATCGTTAAGGAAAATTCAACATTCAATTATTGGTTAAAGAAATGGCTCGCCATTAGAACTTTCATATTGTAACAGGAAAGCTCTACCATGTATTAGTGACAAAGTACAATTTTTAAGGTTAAAACGTGTCATCAGTAAAGTATACACCACATCTTTCACTGAACCAAAGTACTCTGTCTGGTGAGTTTTAGAGAGAGTGACGAGAAAATGTATATTCACTTTAGTCTCCCAAAATTCACGCCATTCAGGACAAACAAACCCCAGCTACAATACTGTAGGATATTTCTCTAAAACTGTTGTCTGCCTGATCGTTAAAGAAACAAAAAAGGAAACAACCTGTGTCTCGCGTTATTTTTAGTTCTTGACGCAGAGGGTGTAAAACACAGAACGAAGCATTTTTAATTCCAGCCTCTTTATTTTTTAAACATTTAAGTAAAGAATATAGTGAATGATGTAATAAAATTAAAATTATTTTACAAGATAATAGATTTTCTCAGGAGTAATGGATTTCTGCTTCTCATTTTTAATACAACGCCTAAATGTGCGACGACTAATATGAGGATATGGTATAATTTTATATAAGTGTCTGTAAGAGAAGTCTTTAGTGTCATTGCATTAATTTTCGTTTATAATCAATATTTTTCAGTATATAAATTAAGAGACCTGTGACTCAAAACTCTTCATTTGAAGCAACAATTCAACTGCCTTTTGAACAATCCATAAATTACTTTTTGTTATGACATTATTCAATAGCAAGCCCTAACAATTAAAATACACTTCGTAAATCGAAGAGTTGGGCGTAAACCAGTTGTTTGATGTTTGTTACTGCTGCTTGATCTCATTTGTAATTAAAATAAATACAAAGAATTATAAGTACTGGTCGTCATTCTGCTCCAAGTTTTTCCGAAGTTTCTAGGTTAACCATTTCAAATTTTAAATCTTCAAAGTCTCATATTCCCTTGGTATAAAAAGCTCTCCTTTAGCAGTTCACTCTCGTTATACATGTTCCTTCTACCTTAGTTCTCGAAATAAGGCACAGGCAAATGCACCATTTTGTTGACCACAGCACATACATTTCTCCTCCACTGTTCAGTTCAGCCTGTTGCTTAGGCTATTAATTAATAAAATTGTCGATAAATAGCATTGAGAGACTTTCCAAGCAATCACTTTAATTTGTATGACACTGTTGTACTATAAAAATACACTTTGTTTTAGTGCTCATGCCTTACTCCCTCCAACCAAGTCCTCTTCCAGTCATCGTGCCTTCTTTCTTCCTCTTCCCCGCCGTTCAACCCATGCATAAGTGCGGATGGATATATAGGGGCTTTCTAAAAATTCTCGGCCTGACCAAGAAAACACAAGATTTTAGAAAAAAATAAGTCAACATAATTCACCTTGTATATCAATACATTTAATCCAATGACTTTTCAACATTTTTAATAGCCTTTAAAATAAAATTTAGCCATTTGTGAAAAATAACCTTCAACCTGATCATTTGATGTAAATCTTCGTCCACCCAGCCATTTCTTCCGATTTGGGAACAAAAAGTGATTACTGAGAGCCAAATCCGGTGAATATGGCGAATGTGGAAGCACTTGGAAGCGAAAGTCATGCAGCTTTACATCAACAATCCAGATGTGTGTTAGGGCGCATTATCATGATGAGAGAACTTTCTAAGTGTGGACGTTTGACTGAGCAGCATCCTTTAGTTGGTCCATTAATCAAGCGTAATTCTCCCCGGTGAAGTTCTGCCCTTTTGGAGGTAATGTATGAGTACCACACCATGAGAGTGCCAGAAAACCGTAGCCATGACTTTTCCTGCAGAAGGAACGTTTTTGTTTTCTTTGATTCTCTTTCACCTTGTCACCCACTTGCTACATCGTCTCTGGCTTGTAGTGATAAATCCATGTTTCATCTACTCTTATGAAACATCGGAGTAACTCACTGAAATTGCGTTTAAACAAGTCTAAACACTCTTGCGAAATGTTCATTCGAATGAGTTTTTGGTCCACCGTCATCAAACGCGGCACCCATCGAGCGGAAAGCTGTCTCATACTCAAACTTCGTTTAAAATGTAGCGGACACGTCTTTGCCAACACGCGCACCTTCAATTGACGATAATTTAGTACGGCATTGTGTATTTTTGTCACAATCCAGTCGGTCGTAGCACTTTTGGGACGCCCTGGGCGCTCATCCTCTTGAATGGATGTACGACCACGCTTAAATTAAGCAGCCCACTTTTTAACCGTCGAAAATGTAGGGGAAGAATCCTTTAATGTGAAATCTAACTCCTTTTGTATTTTTGTTGGAGTAAAACCCTTCAAAACGATGTATTTTATCACAGCTCGTATTTAAGTTATATCCCCTTTGCAGAAAAGGTTAACACTAGTCTCTTGACTACTTACGTCTGACGTGTTATAGTGTGTCATCTAAAGGATGATACTTAACAATGATAATAGTAATTTGATCATCTTCACTACATCTGGAGTCAGGCCAAGAACCTTGGAATTATCCCGCGTATGATGTTTATTGATAGTGCATATCGGCTTTGGGTAAACAGGATATAGCTGGCATTTTTTGTATCTTTCACCATGTTTATCAACTCCCCTGGTGCTTCCGCTATTTATGCTTTTTGTTTATAAGTATGTGCAAATACATGCTTTAAAATTGGACGCTGCTTTTAGTCTACTTTTATATTCTACAGTCAGACCCCACGTCTCATTGTAATAATTGTATGAAACACCCTCAAGCATCTTACTCATTCAAGCATGTCAATTTCTTTCCATGTGCTGTTGTTAATACTTTTACTCTACTTCTAAACATTCTGGAGCAGTTGCAAACTAGCAATTAAAGAAAATTGAATAGCTGGAAACGGTTTTCTTACAACTGGCAATAATTTTCTGGCCACTCGTGCTTTCCACGTGATGGACCGCATTCGATTCCCGGTTAGATTACTTTCCTGACTATGGTTTGTGTTTTCCTTCAATTCTTAAAGCGAATGCCTGGAAATTGAGCCACGAATTCCCCGGATTCATTCAGCTGAATTATCATCTATCATTTCTCTGATAAAATATCACCATCATAAGGTAGGCGCTCCAACCTCAGAAGTGGGCTAGGCTCTCGCCATGTTGGGGTAGAATCCTACGAAGTCCGAATGAATGTGCGGAAGTATTGAAGGGAAAAAAAAAGCTTATTCTTTTCTTTTTCTTCATGTTTTTGGGCTAATTTTAAGACATTTGCTATATATAATCTTTTGGTTGACGAGAAAAATTAAATATAACAAGTTAGATTATAAAACAGCCGACATGAAAATAGGATTTCCAACTTTGTCAACCCCCAATGTGGGACACGAAATAACTCAAAGCAGACACTGATGTCATTAATGTTTTAATGCTCAGTCAGTCATTAGTGTTCTAACGCACTGGGTAGTAACCACATTCTTTTTGTGTACTGGTATGGAGCGTTAAAGGTACAAGAAGAAGAAGAAGAAGAACAAGAACAAGAACCCCTAAACCTTTCCCGAATCCTGCACGTATTATGTGAACCACATTGTACATGAACATAATGGTGACACTCTGTGTCAATATAATTAATATATCACATGACCATCTCCAATCAAGCCTATACAGGAAAACTCGTAAAGAATAAATGAACCAACATTACATTCAAAGTGGGACCACCTTAGATCGCCATCTACTCGTCATAACGAACGTGGTCACCAGAGAGAACAACAACAACAATAATAATAATAATAATAATAATAATAATAATAATCCTTGCAAAGACAACTATAATGATGGAGAGCTTATGTCTTTTGCATGACGGATATTTTTCAGCAGTTTCCCCTCATGTGAATAGCCTGTGTCCTCTGCCTTTGAAGAATATAAGCGGTTGGAAATGTTGCACTATTTGTATGACAGTTTTAGCATTTGTTTATTTCTCCTTTTCTAGTTCTTGTTATTTTGGGTCTCTCCCTACATATTTAAGTATTCAATGAGTTGTAGTGTATTGTTGTTGGTGGTGGTGGCTGTATGTCGGGTTATTAATTTGCTCCTACAGACTGGTAATTATGTGGCTCTGTATTTTATAGTACGATGCCAAAATGACCCTGATCATTATGCTGTAGAACAAGATGTAAGAAGGGGTGTAAATTGTGTCCTGGTCTTACAATCAGGTATAGTGAGTAATATAAACATAAATCATTTAATTATATTGTTTTGTTCTCTGTAAACTCTCGCAAAACAGGTGAGTAAAATAGATAAAACACTAGTTCGAAGTCTGTATATTCATTGTTGATATCTTGCTTGATTCTCAGGACAGAAAGAAATCCAAGGAGGTTAACGTTGTATCTAAATAAGGGATGTACGACTGGAGTAGCTTTGCGATGATGCACTCCTTGATCTATGGCTCTCGGCCTCTCCTGTCATCACTGAAGTTTAGGTAGTCCCACAAACAAAAGTTTACTGGGCTTAGATCTGTTGAAAAGGCTCCCAACTCACAGTTCTAGGACGGTGTCTCTCGTGGAATGCATGGAGTGAGGCTCCGTCATGTTGGTACCACAATTTATTCTTGCCTGCAATAGCATCGTATTCAGTAGAGTGGGAAACTTGTGCTGAAGAAAGTGGACACAGCCATCTCTAGTGAAATAGCAGAGTATGCCAGCTCTTATTGTATCTGGAATGTGGATGCCGACATCCAGTTAGGGTTTTCGTGATATGTGGTAATTAAGGTTGCCGGCGTTGGGTAATCATGTTTCGTCTGTGAGTAGCACAGTTGCCAAGAAGTAAGGGGTTCTATTTAGTGGTAACACCTGTTACAAGCCGAATGCGTAGATCTTTATATGTTTACCATGCAGTAACCTCTAAGCGGAAGATTGACTAATATTGGAAATCAACCGAATTTTCTTCATAGTGGCGTGAGGATTATTATTGGTGACTAGTTATCTGTGCGGTGATGCTCATCTGTAGCGTACTATCTCTAGAAGCCGGTCCTCAGCTTGCACTAAAGTGCGAACCGTATAGGAACTCTCTTCTACGTGATTCCTTGCTCGTAATGATGGTGTTCCTGTGTTGAAACTTCCGAATAAGAATATGTTGTGCATTAATGATGAGCAAGTGGGTACAAATAAACGTCGGCCATGATACATTTACTAGAATTTGGTAGTAGCGAGGCCCGATTCAAGAAGTTTCTCAAAATAAATGCTTTTAAGAGCTAAACGTGGGTAATTAAAATACTTTCCGGCTCTGAAATTCGAGTTATAAAACTTAGGAAGGAAAGCTCGGAGAACAACTAGCAAGAAAAAAATACCAGTCAACAAACTAGTGACGAAGTTGTAGAGTACAACATGGGGGCACTGCGCGGGATTGCATAAATTGACAATACGCAGGATCAGCGAATCACCCGCGCCCACACGCACTCAGCATAACAGTTCCGACATTGGATTATATTTAAGGAAGAGACCTTGTAGAATGTAAAATAAGATAAACTCTGCAACAGAAATCGTATAGAAAGGGTTAAAAGTACATAATGGATCGTTTTAAGAACTACCAGTAACAGCACTTGTAATGAAACATGTTGTTCGATATTGCGTGCACACATTTTCTGACGATATTGCATTTTAGATCTAAATAAAGCTGACACTGTGCTCTTAAGAGCAACCTGTAGAACTGTAGCAGGTGTTGAGAACTCCATAACAACTTTTAGATGACAATTTCTCGCGGTATCGAATTCAACGGAATGTCTCGCCGCGGGCCACTTCCGGCAGCAACTAAGTGGCAACTCGCATTTGAGCAGGAAGCACAGTGGCGCCCTCGGAGCGTGTAATGGGTGCGTGTTCCGCTAGCACTGACCTAGAGCCGCTCACTGCGGGACATTGCACTGGTGGCTACGTGCTCATTAATGACCCGTGCCGAAGACCGTGGATAGGTGAGGATGCCATCAACCAGCAGTATTAAAGATGTGCTATGTTCAGCCTTTGGGTAAGAGAAATCACGGATTAAACCTTTAATTTGACCTAGGCAGTCTCAAGCCACCTTTTCCATATAGCTGTATTCTCCAGTAATGGGCAAAGAAAGCGGCGCGCAATTTTCAAAACAGTGATTGTTGGAAATTAACCGATATCTTAGTTTCAGGAATAAAAGTCATTAAGGCTTGTCCCGCACTTATATAACAATGCATGCGAAATGTATTTATTTTTATTCAATGTATAGAAGTTCTTATGCTCATTGTTTGATACACTTTTATTTTATTTTATCTTTTTATTTTTTTAAAATGTTCAATGGTCTTTATTGGGACATGAACTGTGCCAGAAAATATTTTTTGGATATATCGGTAAAAAGTGGAGGAATGCTTCTACGAAGTTGAAATCAGCGAAATAATATACATGGTGACCATAATAGGTTGGCAAGCAAATAAAATCGATTCATGTTTTCAGATGAATCACATTAGTGAAGCCAGTGCCTTAGAGACCTTGGAAAGGGTGAATGGTGGTGGTGAGAGA
Organism: Metallyticus violacea; assembly: GCA_030762175.1. NCBI lineage: Eukaryota > Metazoa > Arthropoda > Insecta > Mantodea > Metallyticidae > Metallyticus > Metallyticus violacea. The sequence goes on along the minus strand of CM060843.1, from coordinate 88,344,788 downwards.
AACAACACTCGATAAAAGTTCCTTTTTTTTAAAGCCTTTATTATTGTCCATTGTTGTTTCCTTACTATCGCGAACCTTTGAGACTATCTCGTTGTGGCCATCACTGACGACCCAAAGGGCCAAGGGTTGGATTCTCGCTCCGTACATGCAAGGGTTTTAATATGCTTTTCTATTTGTTATATACTGTTTAATTAGCGGTAGCCAACACTTAACCACATTATATTCAGTTCAGGCATTAGGAATAGTTTTTCAAATGGAAAAGTGATTCGCTGCAGCCAATGGAACGTATGAGGGCAGGTCTATAAGTTTCCGACCTAATCATTTTCTAGGTATGATAAAGACAAAAACTATATTTCACTTTTTAGTATAGTTACCCTTTATTGCAATACACTTCTTACGTCTTTGAATTAACATTTCAATCCCTTCACCCTAAATAGTCAAAGTCTTATCTACAAAATAGGCATAAAACAGCATCCATCACTTCTTCGTCATCATCCTCGAAGATCCTTCTAGAACTATGAGAACAGGAAATAGTCACTGAGAGCTAGATCTGGGCTGTAGGGTGGATGATCGATCTTTCCCGTTGATACGGCAGAGTTCCAAAAATGCCTGATCACAGATGATTCATTGCTCATTTTGGACTGTGGAAAAAGTCTTGCAATAACCTTATTCATCTTTAAATGTTCATAAATAATTCTAAGGACTGTTGTTTTAGAAAGGTGCAACCTTGCTGCTATTTCTATAACTCTGCCGCCGGTCTTCCATAATTTCTCCTTTCACAAGAGCGATCGATGTTTTCAGGAGTGAGCACCTCCAAGGGCCGACCTGCACGCTCTTCGTCTTCAATGCTTTCTTGACCCATTTGAAAAAGTTGGGCCCATTCTTTTACGGTAGAATATGAGGGGGGAGCTTCCGCATACACGCCGTCCAATCGCTGTTTAATTTCACTTGGAGTAAGTCCTTGTTTTGTGAAGAACTTAATAACAGCTCGATACTCCATTTTGAACATGTCACAATCTTCTACACATAGCGTTCTTTATGCAACTATATGTGAACAACTGAACACAGCAGAGCTGAAGTTACAGCTGCAATTATTTACTTAACAGATAAGATACGACACCAGATAAGGATAAGGAGGCCGGAAAATTATGGACCTATCGTACCATTTATTTCCCCATGTTGACGGAGTTTTCCCAACGCCTTACATGTAAACATTCCTTCACGATACACCTCCCTTGAAGTATTGCAATGAGTCTATTCAGCGATTTCACGAATCAATCAATCTTTCATTATCAATCCTTTAACAAGGACATAATGGAAGCCATGACTTTCAATTTATTTTTGAGAAAATAATTTATTTAATATCTCTGAAATAATTTAGTTTATCAATTTGATTTTTTTTAATTGGTGAACAGTTAACTTGTTTACATTGGAAAATGAAGTAAATGACTTCATGTTTAAAAAAAATTAATCATATTTTTGTGCTGGTTTAGAAGTCATTACAGTCTAGCATGTGAAACTTGATAATAAAGATTTCAATTCAAATAATCAGATAGAAACAATTCTATTCCTATTTAAATATGTTTACAACAACGTGGGTCATACTTTACATTTCTTTCTGAATCAACATTCATCTTGTTTTGTGTTATATTTTCGCGTGACGATGTTTGGGATGAATGAATGCCACCTGCTTCCCAAAGTTCTTTGCCTTAGCAGGTTTTATGACTTGTCTTTGTAAAAAACCGACTATCAGGAATCCGCTTCTAACTGAATTGAAATGTCTCTGTGACCAGGCCACACGAAGACGTGTTTACAGTTACGCAGCTGTGATTTTATATGTAGTCACTTCCCAGTTATCTTGGTTTATGGTTAGAGGAGGGGGTTCTTTGAAACTTTTGTAATTCTTGATAATGAATTGCGCAACCTCAACAACGGTTGTATTATTAACCATTGCTGAACCTGCTGTCTGATGTGTAGACAGTAATTTTTTTTTTTTTATTTCCTTCAGCTCTATGCAGACAAATCCCGATCACAGAACAATATGTACTGTCTATAACTGGAAATACATGAAAGATGAAATCGAAACGTTCACTCAGCATTAATATATTGATGCAATTTTAAGCTGTAGACGAATCTGTGAAAATATATAACTATTTCACTGTTACTAACATAGTTTAAAAAAAATATGGAAAAGGAGTCAGTTTTTCTGCCAATAAATTAAATGAAAGGGTAACGTAAATGCACGATCATCAGAAATGCAATGACATCCGAAAACATAGACCCGCAGTCCCTCCCCTCCTTTCCATGGACGCTATTTAACATCTCAGGTCATCAACGTCCCTTTCAAATCAGGGCGTGAAACGGCCGACAAATTTTGCTCAAGGGCCCCTTCTTTCAGGCTTGAGGTTCTTTTACATGCCGTAAATCTACGACACTGGACCCACGGCTTTACTTCCCTTCCGAAGAAAGCCAGACTTAGGATTTTTAGGCCGAAAAAATCCATCCATTCTGGCCGGGATTGACCCAGCGATCTTGGGTTTACGAAGTTACCGCTAGACCACCAGGACCGTCACACATAGTTGCCTTGCTTGGAGCCACTGGTATATGGGGATGTATGTAGTCGAACATTCATATCCTGTAGTATAACAAACTCTGCTTCTCCTTGTATAAAACTCTTGACATTGCCTCATATCCTGATAGAATCACCTCGTTTAAGATTTGTGAAGCTGAAATTCCTCTTTTTGCTGCATTATCTAACACTGTATTTGTTTCTTGCAAACAGCGAGTAACACTGGCAGAAGGAGTATCGAAGACGCACCATGTCCTGGAGCTCCAAAATCAGCCGAGAGGCCAGAAATCATCGATAAAGTTCCTGATAATATTTTGACTGACAGACGAGTAAAAGTGCGCGAGTTAGCAGAGGCTACGGGTATCTCAACTGAGGGGTTCATTTTATTTTGCATAAAATTTTGCTTAAGATGGTGCCGCACCTGCTCACTTCGAATCAAATGGGAAACAGCATGCTATCATTGGCCGACTGCTTGAAAATGTTTAAAAAGAAACCATCCTATTTTTACGGTTTTTTATGACTATGGACAAAATGTGGAGTTACTCCTATACTTTGGAAACGAAACAACAGTCTAAACAGTGAACTGCACGAGGCGAACCAAGCGTACCATGCTCTGGAAAGATAATGGCTTCAGTATTTTTGGAACACAAAATGAATGATTTGATCCACTGCTTGGCTAAAAGAAATATCATTACTGGAGAATATTAGGAAAGACTGAAGACAGCGATGCAGAACATTTTCCGAGAATTGCCAAGAAGTATTGTTTCATCATGACAATGCGTCGGTGCATTCAAACCGCGTCACTCAGAACAAGTTGACCGAATTACGATTTGAAATTCTTCCGCATCCACTCTACTCACCTAATCTTGCTCCCTTGGATTACCATATGTTAACTCAACACTTTCCTAACTGGACACAATTTTAAGGCAAATGAAGGGTTCATATAGGAGGTAGACGAGTATTTTGAGGCGCTCGAAGAAACACGCTTCCACGATAGAATTACAAACCTGAAGAAACCTTGCAGCAAATGCCAACTTCGAGAGACTATGTCGAAAAATAAAGTGCGTTGCTGGATTGAGCTTGTTCTCTTTAATGTCAAACCGCTGCCTATTTCTTGCTGACATATAAATTGAGATCGAGCTTGCAAGATATGTATCTTGTGCAGCCTTCAATTCATGCTATTAAATTGCACAATGCAGAAGTTCTTTGAAGCTTTAAATATATCTTGTATCTGAAACAGAATATTCAAACAGGACAGAGATGTCGTTGGTGTCTACAGAAGTTTAGGTTATGTTATGGAAAAATTCATCCATACTACACAATCAGTAATTCTAGTTCATGGATTTGTGATATCGTTGTCTCCCTAGATTGAGAATGTTGTCCTGTTCTGCTGCTGTTTTGCCTAACTTGAGACGTATATGCTACAATAACTGTAGTGCTAAAAGGTGGGTTTATGCTGTTTTGGAATTCATAGCTCAGTTACAGTCATTGTGCAAGGTCTTAGTCTATCTCTGTTTTGTTCTTGATGGTCAGGAAGGGCCCTCCCTCCTTTACCAAACACACACACACACTTCCTTTCGACATCTTGGCCTTAAACAGTTTCTAACCTGCGATAATATCACTCTGGTGCACTCATTTCTGCTTGTAAAATCTGATTAACTGCACATACTTCCATCTTGTAGCACGTTTTAATCATTCCGTGCCTCTTCACATACCAAACACACAACGCGACAGCAGCCGTGTGTCGACTATACTATCGATAGAAGCTCGATTCATCGAAATACCTCTTCATTCACAGCAAATCTCTCGGTACCGCTCTCGAAGTATTTTGTGTCTGTGGTAAATAAATAGTTGCCACTATAATATTCCAACCCTCCTATTTTTATACATATTTTTAAAAATGTAACGCTTACGTCAGTTTTGATAACATTATTATTTGAAATTTCTGAATGAAAAAGTGTTATTTTCATTCAGATCCTCAAGGAGATATTATTTATTTTTTCTTTCTCCTAGCTTAGTATGAGGAAATTAGATTGAATACTAGTTAGATATTATATTAACTGAAACACGGCTCTGAAGACGCCTCCATAATAATTTTAATTACACTCCAAATTACACAAATCGTGAAAAATGCAAGAATAAAGGCAATAACATTTTAGCGCTGTTTACAACTACTTTTGAACTTGATATAGACATTATTTCTTAATTTGAAAACTAACTAAATTGAAAGGCTCAACTTCTACAAACAGACAGTATATTTTCTCGGTAGTTCTCATAACTAATTATTTTGTGTTCTCGTTTTTCTCTTTAGTGATTTGTTGAAATAATAGGAAACTGTTCTAGGATCCCTAATTCATTTTTATAATTAGAATAATTTTTTTGCCTTTACACTTTCATAAAGGAACATGATCGAAATAAATCCAATTAATCCGTGTTAACAATCGAGGCAGTTCATCATTTAAAAGTTGTCGAAACAATTTTTTCTGTGAGAATTTCTTCTTTTATTACGAATATTCATTTATGAATCCAAGCCAATTTACGGGGATTGTACGCGTGTTATTAAATGAACAAATAAGGTGATTATCATTAGAGAATTTCATTAAACACCTTACCTATGTAACATACACTTCAATTTGCATTAATGAAGCTCGTATTATGCTTAAATTGGCATATTCAGAGGAGACAAATTTTGTGCATTCTCGTGTGGAGCATAACGGGATTCCCAGAAAACCGTTTCGGTGCACAAAGTGGGGTTGTTTATTCTGATTGTAAACCTGTCTTCAGGAGCTAGGGGAGTGCTGGAACACAGCTGGGCCCCCTGCAATACCCCATTCATTCCAGCCCTTCTCATCTGCCAACTCTAGTCTTCACAGTATTAAAATATGAAAGCCGGGCACTCACACACAAACACAGACGCTTTAGGACGTATAAAAAAATTAAAACGCAGACGGAAAGGAGTATGTGGGATTAAAGTCTAGGGAAGAAGTTTCCATAGCCTACTTTATGCGGTAGCATTCCAAAACATACGATGCCTTCCTTACATGCTGCCAGTTCGAAACAGAATTCTTTACAACATCGTTTCAACTACTTTTAATGAAGTGCTTTTGTTTGTAAATACTGCTTTTATGATTGACCAACACAGTGTTTATTTACCATGTACCTACAAATTAGATGATAAAATGTAACTCTTGATAAAAAAAAATGAATTAAATTAAACTCTCGCTTTATGAATCAAAGTTAAAAACGCCAAACATGATTGGACTAAGCCGATTGACGCAAGCTGAAGTGCAGCATGTTGCCGTATTGCCAAGCCAAAACAGACTACATTTACCAGACCCCAAAGTAGGTTTCGATATTAGACAAAATGGAAAATTGTGGTCCATGCTGTTAATTGCATTGGTTTCTCAATTTGGTTCGTTACGTGATTTATTACAATGGTTTATAGTTGGAAGTAAGTCAACAGTAAAAGCTGCTGCTATTATTAAAAATAGAATGATTGTTCCGATTATTCAAGTATAATTAAAATATAATTAAATGTAACCGTAATAGTCCACGTCCACTGGGGGAAAATTTTTTCAGGCTTTTACTTATATTAGTATTTTAATTTTAATTTATTATATTATTCATTTTGTGTTATTATTTTTATTTGTTTTTAACAAGACAATTTTGGTTGGTTAAATAATTTAAAATAAAAAGTGTGGAACTTCTTTTGTTTTTTTTAAAGTTAATATTGGTTTAATGAAATCACTCAGGAATATGTTTAAAAGAAAGTGTTTAGTACAGCATGGGTTGCTCTTGTATGTCTTAATTATTACAGTGCACTGCATAATACCATATTTATATTTCCTAAATAGCAGCAATTAAAGGAAAAGTTAATAAAGACTATACATCGTGCAAATTGTGGAGTTAATAATGAAACCGTAATGTGTATTAAACATTTCGTACCAAAATTTGTGGTTGGGAGGGGGCGCAATTTTCCCTATTTACCATCGCATGTGACGGAGGGGGCTAGCAATGAAAGGACAGACCCCAAAGAACGTGTGAAGCGGGTTTTGGAGCGAGTTTAAGAGGGTTTTAATGAATGGTATGCGCAGGATGTTGTGGAAAGTGAGGTTAAGACCAGACAGGTAACCCTGTTTATAACCATCGCTTTATCGCGAAATGACTACGCCAAGGAAGACTATGTTCATTTGATAAAAATAGACGATGATAAATGTGATGCTGTCCCATCTATGTCGATTTGATTTTAGATGTCGAGTATTTCGGATGTTGGAGTATTTTATAAAGATTTGTAGTTGTCTGTGGAGAAGGTAATAATTCATATTATTTTATTTCCTTTACATATGATAAGTATTGTTTGTAAAAAGTTTCAAATTCTTAAAAGCCATTGAAATATTTACTAATGATAAATGGTTTCTTGTAAGCGTAATACTCCGTGAAAGATTCATATTTGCTATTCGCATTAATAGGGTGTCTACGGCCGCCATTTTTTCCGCATTGAGGTCCAGTAAATTTAGTAGGTCTGGGCCAAGCAGTTTCAATGCGTAATGAATACAAAGTGTTTTGCTGCTATCGCTTTACGTTTGTTATGCGAGTATAGAAAAACGGTAGAAACAGAATCAAGAGCTGTTATTTCCGTAACAATTTATATAATAACAAATGAAGGTCCAATCATGTATAATCTCCTCCTCGTTGTATTGTCCGTTAGGGAACATACTTGTTATTTTACATGTAAAATTTGAGTGGAAAGCACATGTATATTACGCTCGAAAAAAATTAGAATAGAATTGCGAGAATATTATAATTAGAGAGGGGTTTAATTTTTAACATGTCTTTGCAAGTCTCTGCTTTATACAATACGGAGTTAGTCATTAATTCACACACTGGATTGTCGCTATTTAGCAGTAAAGTACAAACTAAGCGAAGAGGATGATGTAATGCGCTTTAAAAATGCTTATGTAAACAACATAGTCCTGCATTACGATAAGAGCACAGATAAGCGTATGTTACTGTGTGCTCCTGTGTGTGTCTCACATCATTAGTACGGTGCTGCAACCTACTAAACTAGGTTCGATTCCCCTTTGTAATTATTATTTCTTACTTGTAACACTTTATTTTCTTCCCCCCCTCTCTCTCAGAATAAATGCTACAATTTTTTAATTCAATAATTGTTACTTTTTTCATCCTTCTTGCACTAACTTTACTTAATTCTAACATAACTTTCATATATTAGGAGAATAAAAACTGAAACTGTGTTGTATGAATTAGGAGGTTCCATCAATACACACACTGTTTATCGTATCGTGACTGCAGATACATTCACCGGGATAGACTAGTGTCCCAAGTTGCCGTCGGTTTTCTCCGCCGTCCTCAGACCCCCTTCGTGAAAGGAGATGCTACTTGTGGAGTAATGTTCATTTTAAGTTTTACGTTTAGTATACGTGGTCTTCGTGGGATGCATAAGGCGTAGTCATTTCGCGATAAAAGCCGACTAGGATTTGTAAACATTATAATAGAATTTCTGAGAAATGTCCAAAAGTTTCGAGAACACATGCATCAATAAATCTAACAGAATTTCGACTAAAGAACAGAAGGGAAAATGTTGAAAATGCAGCAGATAAATATTATGTTCTCCAAGCTGAATTGTGATGTCAACAGAAGCACATGACGATTGACCGTAGCACAAACGTCGCGTTTTTCCTCCTTTGTAAATAGTTCTCAAAGCATCAACTCAATTGTTATTTAGGTTATTGACCAATAAAAGGACAAAAATAACTTTTAGAGGCATTTCAAGCAGTAATAATTTTATTGATGATAAACTACACTACTACTGAGAGGTGTTGTTTTAATATACACCCTTACTACCTCAGTTCATGTCCAATCATCAAAATTCAAATTGCACACTTATCCTTAAACCCCCAGAAATTTCCTTGGCTTAGATGGTTAGAGCATTGTATTATAAATGTATAGGTAGCAGGTTCAAATACTAATGGAGCAATGTTTTTTTTCCCCCCTTCCAACGATTTACTCCCTAAAACATTGTTTATTTATTTCTGCTGAAGTCAAAGGAGATTTGTCACCATTACAATGATTTACAACCCACAATCCCCTATCAATATTTATACCACCATGGGTGGCCGAGGTCGTTAAGGCGCGGGCTCGTGGGCGGGAGGTCTGGGGGTTCGAATCCCGCCAGTGCCGTCATACCTGACAGGTGTTTTCCAGGTTTTCCTCAATCCTCATAAATGACAAATGGTACCCTAAACTTAGGCTTGGAACATTTCCTTCCTTAAAAAAATCCTTTCCCAATATCTAATTTCATCTCGTGTATCATCAGTGTCTACCGCCTGTGGTTTGTGCCTCAGTAGTATAAACGGGCGTTAAACACTACTCAAAAAAAAAAAATTGCCGATGTGTTGCTTTAATGTACTCTAATTCCCTTCACGGTCATATTGGCAAACCTGTTCCTCTATCCCCTCATTCGACCGCACATATGCATAATGCATGGAAGGATATAATGCTTTTTGACAAACTTACAGTGCATAACAGTTTTCGTTAAGGTAACCAGGAAGTGTAAATCCAGCAAATAATGCAGCAGAATTTTACATTGTATCTCGGCAACTTTTAAAGCTACCAATATGAACTTTTTGAGAGATATTAAAAAAAAATCTTTACCCAAGTATGCTTTTTAAATTTTAATACGCTAATGCATATAAATATTTTTAAAAAACGTTTAAACAAAAATAAAATCTTGTTAAAAATTGAAAACACTGACATGCATTTTTCTTAAAAATATTGGTGGAATTGGAATTGTTTCATTTGCATAAACTGCAGACAACATGCTATCCTAGGAACTATGACAGTTGCTTGAAAAAAAATAATTTGAAAATTTGGAAGAACAAAAAATAGAAATGTTTTTCAATTATTATGAAAATAGATTTTTTTTCGACTAACATTTAAATACTTCTAGTTACTAAACATCACATTTGCATACATTATGTGTGTGCAAATTTTAAACAAGACTGGTTCATTTATTTTTAAGTTATCGGGAAATAACATTTATTTTTGTTTAACATGTTTCTAAAATATTTCACGTGCATTAGAGAATTGAACTTTACAGAGCATCTTTAGTTAAATGTTTTTAATATCTCATAAAATTTTTATATTGATAGTTTTTTAAACATTCTGAGACACAGTGCATTATACTGCTGCATTATTTGTTAGCTTTACACTTCCTGGTTACTCTAAACAGAGTATAGTTCCAAGTATTTTTGCATTTTGAGATTGATTTTGGCATGTCTGTTGCAGTTCCATTTAATAAATAAATGTGGTTTCGATGAATTTTCATTTCTAAATCTTCTGGAGTATAAGATTTTCTCCTTTTATGTTCTCTGTCGTTTACGGTTCTTGTCTCCCATAATTTATTTACTATCTAAAAATGTTGAAAGATTTTGTATAAGAATTCCTTGCAGAATCGAATACTTAAACAGAAACTCCCTATATCGATCGCAATACATGCTAAATATGTTAAATAATAGTTTGACTAAAGCAGTAACAACCAAGAGAAAATTTAGTAGATTAATAAAATAACTCAAAGATTCTTCTCAAGTGCTGCTAGGTTTCTTTTTCCTTCTCGTAATGTTTTAATCTTTTCACTTTGCATGCCGTTGCATTTGTTCACTAAATTATCTGTTATGATACTCAAAGTGCTTTACATATTCGCACCTATGAGGGGTTGAAATTAATCGTCAATTTCTTACAGAGAATTGCAGCAGGGAAGATGAACAAATGCTAAAAATGGATCGAAAACGAGGATAGGAATTGCAAGCATTTTCTTTTCAATACAGTAGATTTAAAAACGTGTTTCCATTTTTTCTGCATTGGCAAGTGTTGTCATACTCCTCGAGGACATGTATTAATATTGCGGAGTTGCGTGTGTTTAATCAGAGGTAAAGAATCAGGTCATGCAATTTTTGACGACAGACGCGGCGGAGAGCACTACATCGTTCAAGGCCAGATGGGCTACTCTACACTCTCTCTACCGAAAGTTGGCATGCACGTTATATCCTGGGGTGGACCAGAGGTAAAATGGAACTGGGATTGAATATGGGCAAAGGAGAAGTAAGAAAGTAAGGCTTGGACATTGAAGCGTATACCTCTCTTTAAGTCCCACAGTGTCTTATTATCAGTACAGCAGTTTCATACACAATTAAAAGTGTTCATATTGAAAAACCTTACCTACAGCTATTTATTGATCGTTTTATTTATTAAAAACTTAAATAGCAGGCTGAACTGAACGGTGATACCGTTTTAATGGGGGGGAAGTAAAGTAAATGGAACAGTTTTAATTAATTACGATCTAATAGTATTTGTAGAATCAATGAAGTTCTTCTTCTCTTCCGCCGCTGTCTCGATGCGTCGCGATGTCACGGCTATCGTCGGTAGATTGCTGGAACTTTTGTTGCATTTTCAGGTCAACGGGGGGAAATAGTCGGGAACTAGGAAATATACAAGCAAAGTTTAAGACTGGAGATGACAATATTTATTTCCTTTTGTCACTTGTTTAATATAAAGGATCGCCTTTCTAAGTTTCTGTTGAGAGCGGTTTTTATTTCTCACTTCGCCTAACCGATTGTCTTTCGGAACCCTCTTTCACTTTCTATAGTTCGAAATGGCTTTATTCTATATAGTTGAAATTCACTCTCTCGGATCACAATCATCTACACTCCAAGATCGCTCGACTCTCTTCTTAACTTTTGGCTCAACTATCACTGCCCGATTACTCAATTCTTTTTCTCCACCGTGATGGCTTACTGCCTTGCTTCTTTGTGCTCCCCATTGCTTGAAAACATAATCTTTTTCAAAAGTTCCCTCATCCGGGCGTTAGATCTTCTTCTCCCATTTCTACAATTATTCCACTTAAACATTTCTCCCTATTCGCTGAGGGGCGTGCATATACTTATTCTCAGATTCTTGATTGGACCTTTCATAGGCCTTAAGTTGAAACCTTATTTACATTTCTCTCCCCTTTCCTTCCCACGAGTCGGCACATCTGGTTTATTTCACCCACATAATTTCACCCTATTGTCTTCTAAGGTTTCCTTTTGGAGTCTAACTAAACTGAGATTTACCAGAAGTCAAGGAAAGGCGACCTTTTTATACAAAGAATCAAATACAAAGGAGACATACAAAGGGATGACTAGCCATCTGTTCATTGTCCAGCCTAACACATTCTAAAGTGTCTGTCCGACAGGTTTTCCTTTCGCATTACCCATGAAATACACAACAAATTTAATACACAAATAACTTAACTATTAACATGAATGCACATAAATTGTATACACTAATTGTAATACTAATTATATTTGGAATTGATCATGTTAACGTTTTATAATATTTTAATTGAGGAATGTGACTCATTAATAATGCTTCAATGAATATTTTGTGAACTATTGAAAATATGACGTTTTGCTATGGTTAACAAACACTTATGCTGGTTGACATCGCATCTCAGTTTTCTTTGAACAGAGATTAGTATGAGGGCGGAGGGGTAACACAGTGGTTCATGGTAGAAACACTTGAGTGACAGTCTAATAAATTAAAATGTCCTCGCGTGTGCCCATATCAAGCAAAGAGACCTGGAACAGCAGCACATTTCTGCCATGCGTTTAAGAAAGTAGTCTTTCTTTCCATTTAACGAATTTTATTATCTAAATTATTAAGAGCATTAAGACTCGGAACTGGCTCGCTGGACATTTTTTTCAGTTAAATCTCCTAAGAGCGCGAGCGAACTCGGTACGTACACGAATGATAAATACTTGTTGTGGAGTAGAATGAATTATGTCTAGTGTTTGTCATTTAATACTCTTAGCAGATTTCGCTTTAGGATTACACGCATGATGCTGCTTTTAGTGTTCAAGAGCGGTGTGAGACTCAAGACCAACGTAATAATTCGGTAAACCCCACCGGCCTTGTAATCCGCCTAATCTGAGTGCTGGCTTATCAACCGGTGCCGTTCCCCGTCGCCCCGTTTGTCACCAGATAATTCGATAACAATTTTTTTCATACCCTAACAGTATTAAAAACAAAACAATTATGAAAATGAGCTGCAGGCACAAACTTGGGTCTCTAATTTCTTTTATTATAAACATCTTATTAATTGGAATAATAATTCAATATCATTAACAATGATATTATAAATTTCTTTATGAGGTGTATATCTCTTTTACCAGGTCTTATATTCATTTGTATGATATTGGAAAGCAATTCTAAAGGTATAAAAATAAAATTATTAAGTTTGACCTAACTTTTATTTTCGCAGTGTTTTTCTGGTAAAGGATAATGGTAAATGTCATTTGCACGCAATTATTTCGATAAATGTTCCAAAATCTTGATTGAGAAAGCATATAATTGCTAAATACTTTAGTTCCGTGTGTTAAAAGTCTGTTTCAGTGAGCTTCGACACCATTGAAATTCACTTATAGTGAAGAGAATAACGTTTAAATGTAGAAAATATAACTTTAGAGTACTCCTTTCAAAGACGGAGTAGAGAGTATTCATAACATTTGAACATTATTCCATTACTGCAGACGAAAGAAGCTGCTCTTGTTCATGCGCGCCAAGCTATTAACAGAGAGAAAAGTTAGGCCGTTCACCACCCCATGAAGTGCAGTATCGAGAACCGCTGACAAATCTCCCGGCCAGGAGATACAAATACCATCAGAAGAGATTGAGAAAAATGCTGGAGGGAAAATTGTGTTTGGGTTATATGTTTACTGGTCTGGATAAACGAAACTGTTTTCTCCATGATTATGTCTAAAACTTGAAGTCATGCCTTCTTTGGGACATTTTCTGCTTTGTTTAATAATCTCAGCTTTATCGCACAAATGTTCCCTCCATTGTTCTGCGACAAGTCGGAAAATACCTTACGATAGAAGTTTGGAGATAGAAGCTATGATACAATAGATTTACATAAAACAGATGCTGCTGAGGAGATACCTAGAGAACGTAATAGTGGCAGTTGAAGTTTACTGGATGCGAGCTCTGTGCGTATTTGATCGAGTGTAGTGGTGATGTAGAATGGTTGCCGTTGTGTATGGCCAGTACACTTTGGGCGAAGTTTCAGTTGATATTTTGGCGTCCTGAATTCGTTTCTTTAGGCTGTCAGTGGTTAGGATGTTGCTTTTTGGAGTTCGGTGAGTTCCTCCTCCAGTCTGTCAAGGTATGAGAAGATTATACTGTGTAGTTGTGATGGCGGATTTCATCGAAGCGTTGAAGGATATTTTGTTGATATTGTCGTCTGATTGTTATACCGGCAGTGACATGAGAGGTGTCTCGTGAAGTAACTTCACGTTGTCATTATTAAGCGAAGCTAAACTGGTAGATGAAAGTAGAGCTGCTGGATTTATTTCTGCAGCGGTTTTCAGGTGAGGTCTGGGCTGAAGCGAGTATGAGGCCTGGAGCGTGTTGTGGCTGTTGCCCCAGCAGGAGGCACAGGATTTTGGGCGGTGGTCAAGGTTGTGTTGCATGCACATGGCAGTGAATGCCTTGGCGCCGTAATAATGGTATTGTGCTGCTACTGTGTGTCCGCAGCCACAACATCGTCTGCACTGAGTGATGTGGCTGCGCTAGCTGAGCTAGATGGTGAGAACGCGATGCGTTAATTGGAATCCGGTGGCCGGTGTCTCAGTCTAGGAATGGCAGTAGGATAAATAGTGTCAGGCCTCGCTTGAAGTAAATTCTGTTAGAGCGGTAAGCAGCTGGTTCGTAAAATATGCTGGCCGGAAATCCGCGAAATGCCGCTAGGAGCCGGTAGGCTAGCGGAGAGCTGGTGAGGATAGCTGGTTGATTCAAGATGTGTGCTGAAGAAGTTTGAGGTGGAGGTGAAGCAGAAGATAACCTCATCGGGTGATACTGAGGCTTCAGTAAAAGCATCTCGCGATGCTGCGGCGGCTGGCTAGGAGATGCCGGTTGTCTTAATTCCGCGGTGAGCCACACGAGCGGGTAACAGGAGATTTTCTTTTAATTCCCCCCAAAGCACAGAATCGTCTCTCTTCGGTGTCAATCGTCAAAGAAAATTCTGCATTTTTTTCTCGTGCTATTAGTAATAATAATATTATGCAGGGAGTGACAGGAGAAGTGTGTTTGGGTAGCGCTATTGCACCCCAGAATTTAGTGCAGAATGATGGTCTCTCATGTAGCGTGCAAGAGTGTTAGACATGCTGTTCCAGGAGACACACTGGACCGTTGGTTTAGAGCGCCCCCTCGGGAAGTTGGCATGAATGTCCATGCTTGATTAGATTAGATTGATTGATTTATTTAAGGATGCTTTTCAACATCTCGGGTAATCAGCGTCCCATTCAATTCAGGGCGTGAAACGGCCGACAAATTTTGCTCAGAGGCCTGTCTTTCAGGCTTGAGGTTCTTTTTAGTGCCGTAAATGTACGTCACGGGACCCACGGCTTTACTTCCCTTCCGAAGGAAGTCATACTTGGGATTTTTACGCCCGAAAAAATCCATCGATCCTGGCCGGGTTCGAACCCGCGATCTTGGGTTTAGGAGGCAAGTATGGTAACCACTACACCACCAGGACCGACATTCTTGCTTGAGGGATGCTGGGTAAAGGTGAGGATGATTGGTATGCGCCTACTGTAATTAATGTATGAAGTTGCTGGTGATCTCATCTGTAAGTAAGCGGGTGGGATCTATTTTCTTTCTACTGCTAGCATTCAAGCAGATATTGAGTGGATCAACACAGCTTTAGGTTGAACCTTCTTTACACAGAGAATATGGTTCTGGCGAATAGCTTTAATTGTGTTTTCTCGAGCAGGTTTTGCTTCATTAACTTGGAAACTATTGTGGTGGTAAATTTATAAATACACCATTTTATGGTTCTCGTTCCGCTCTACAAAATGGACTATAGGGTTTTACATAACTGCTCAAGAAGAGTGAAAAGTAATAATTTTTCCGCCCAATTTTTAAACCAAACGTGAAAGAAAATGTTTAAAAATGTTTTAAACTCCATCAAAGAGGGAGTGAAAACTAGATGAGTACGCAAATCTTACGAAAAAGTGCAACATTATTTGTATATTTAGCTTTATTTCATGTCCTAAAATACAAATCTTAAACGATTGGCATGAAAACAGTTATATTTTTGTTAGTGATGCGCTGCACCGTAAAAGTTGTCATATGCATCGGTTCTGTTATAGCGTCGGCACGGACGAGGAGGGCTGAGCGTGTGGTGGTTGCTTGCCCTTTGGAAAGGTTTGTGCCTAGGTGTCTAGTTTGGAGGCCTCCCTTCTTAGGGTCTCTAAATCCTTGGGGGGGGGGGGGGGGGAATGTTCTATCTGGAATCCGTCTAAGTGCCTCACCGCCCTTGGATTCTGGCCGCCCAGTGTCTCACTCAACTTATCTCTGGAAGTAGGCACAAACGACCAGCCGTTGGGAAAAACTGAAGTTTCGGAATATCCATTGACCCTAGTAACAAAGCTCAATCCCAGAAAGGCCGCTTAAATGAAAAATCTGAGGTTGGTTAAAGACTATATGACTATATAAGTGTATTTGGAAAGAACGCAGAAAGAAAATGAGCAAAGTATTGATATAATATAATTAACCTCAAAGTAAAGAAGGCAGAACAAGTGAGAACATGTATTCACTTAAATTTGTTCACCTACACAATCAATTTATTTTAGTGAATTTACCTGTGCGAAAAGTAGTGTCAACAATGTGATCGGCTTTTACCAGAAGTTCATTAAGTTAGCCAATCCTCAGTAGAAATATCAGATTTGTCACAAAAGTGGGCTCGAAACACAAATGTTAGTCATACAGATGTTGGCGGTGGAAGGAACTTTAAGCCAACTGAGTAATAAATACAAAAAGAATAAGAAAAAAAAAGCCGGAACAGACTAAAAAGAGACTGTCTGGCTTTCTATACAAAGTGGTGTTGTGGAAAGAAAAGGGGAACTCTGAGCATGGGAAGGAGAGAAAAAAAAAAAAAGATTAAACTTTTCCTTTCACCCTCCTTCCAGTCATCTCAGGGTACATACAGTTGCTGCCTTAGCTACCTAACACAAACAATTACAGGATAAGAGTACGCGATAAGCCTACTCCAGCTTCCTTTGGAAATGGATTTTACGACATGGGTGGCCCAGATTTTATTCTCCGTCGTCCCTAAATACACTAAGTTGGGTATCTTTTCCCTTCAAGATTTATCTTGTTGCTTGGGATTAACCACAAAGTCAGGCTGTGTTCTTTACACCGTATCTACCAAAGAATGTATGCTACGGTCACATGGGTGCATTTATTCATAATAAACTACAGGACACTACTACAGAAATAAACTGAAACAAACGTGCAAAAGTAAAAGTTGCGCTATTGTTATTGGTGAATCATTATTTCTACACAGAAAAAAAATGCAATCTAATGCTGAATGATTCTGTTAGAATTTTGTAAAGTTTATTTGAAGAGCTGCATTGAACCACAATCTTTCAGTTTTCTATATCTGTTTAGAACTTATTCGATATTCGATTCTGAAACGAAAGCGTAATAATAATAATAATAATAATAATAATAATAATAACAATAACAATAATAATCCCTGCTTGCATTAACTAACATTCGAAAGTGGTAACCAACAAAGGGACTCCAATAATGTTTATACACTATTCTAAACACTGCAAGCAAAAATGAAAATGTAACGTTATCTGTTTTCTTTCAGCTAAAGCAAAGGTCATTCTAATTTGTAGCTGATAATGCACGATGTAATGAAAAAAATAGAACAATTTCAGAGAATGTAGAGGGGTCTTCAGACAATTTGAGATAGGAAACCTATAGCCTGCTTTTAATTTCAGAGTTATAGTACTAAGTTTGTAAAGGACCAGTACACCACTAAACTAATAAAACTTCCATTCGAAATGATACCTTTATTATTTTATTAAATTTGATTGTGTGAGATATTTGTTTATTTTTGAATTGTTAATGTTAAAACTATACAAGGTTAAAATACTCATTCATAAAAAAATTATGGAACTAGAGAGAAGATTTTATATTCTGGATCAACAACCTAAAATATGTGTACAAACAAGATTTTACTTTGTGTTACAATACAGGACGAAAGTTCCAGAGCGTGTCTCTTTAGTACAGTCGTTATGATACTGGAGTCAAGTAAAAGCGAATCATTGCTATTGAGTTCAAGTCGATTAATCATATTTTTTTCTTTTATATCTTATTTATAAGCATACTTTATTATATTAAACCTCGGATTCATAAAAAAAATGTCTATTTGGTTCCTTTAGTAAAAGTGCAAAATAATTGCAAATGTTTGCAATGTATGGAAAATTAGACTTATTGAGAGAGGTTTTATAGTACGTAAAATTACCATAGGGTCAGGGCATATTTATGCTCCTTTGTGCCTAAAATTGCCTAAACAATAATTTTAGGCAATAAGAAGCCAGTAGTTTATCTAAAATCATAGACCTTTTCTTCTTTGAAGCGAAAGTATTTAATAATAATAATAATAATAATAATAATAATAATAATAATAAAGTTAGACTATACAGTTACAGCCCATATCTAGCTCCCAGTGACTCAAAACGGAAGAAGGACCTTCGAGGAAGGACATTTAAGTGTGACGAAGAAGTGATGGATGCTGTTTATGCCCATTTTGCAGACAAGACTTCCAACTATTTTTGGGAAGAGATTGAAATGTCAATTCAAAGATGTGAGAAGTGTATTGCAATAAAGGATAACTATATTGAAAAGTGAAATATAGTTTTTGCCTTTATCTTACCTGGAAAATGGTTAGGCCGGAAACTTATGAACCTACCCTCGTATATTGGTACTTCATTATGTCTAAAATCTTTCGCGATCTCTGGTGTTTTACTTACGATAGACTTAACTATGCCGATACAAACTTATTTGGCGTGAGTGAACTTAACATGAGTGCCGCGGTGCGTGAAATTGAAAGTCGAACTTATGAGAATTGCGTACTCCTGCGCACTGTGTGTATCTTGCAGTTTGTAGATCTTATAACTACGTGCCTCAGCAACGTCGTACTTACAACTGCTTCTGTGAACTGCTTACTGGCTCTGTTGCGTTGCATATCTTAAAACTGTGTCTCGCCGCGTGTAGATCTTATTACTGCGTATTGCATCGTGTATAATTTAAGACTGCATGCCTTACCCATGTCGAACTTACAACTGCTCCTGGCAATGAGCAAATGCTAACGGAATGCTCCAGCGGTGAGTAACTGTTTCCTTATATATTAAATTCAAATCAAGTAATCGTTTGTCTTAACGGTGCCAACAGGGGCACAAAGGCATATGAAATCTTGACGCCTTTCTTTAAAATTTTGAAACATACATCTATCACTAGATGGTTAAATTATTCTGCTCCATGTTCCATTCGCTCTTTTTGAAAGTTTGTAGGCATTGACTATTTTAAAGAGCTACCAGTTCAACAGACCGCCGGGGACAAAGTCCCAAACGTATTTAAAAGTCCTTGAGTTTATTAACCCTACAATAGCAGTCCTTTAAAATAAAAGATATGCCATCACACTTGTCCCTCGGGTTTAATGACCCTTTTGTCGGCTTTCCAAGCTAATGTAACCAAAACAGCAAGGAGCTTTACTTTTTTGTTGTCATTCAACTCACGTGTTAGCATTATGCTATATTATACATATGATATCTACATTACTAATTACAATACATGAAATATTATGATTGGGATTGCATAAATTATATTTATATTTATAAATTATAATTTTATTTCAGTGGGAGTGGAACAGAGGAACCGTTACAAAGTCTATGAAGCATGTGTAAAGTTTAGTTACATTCGCTTTGCTCATTTTGGATTAAGCTATGCTGCAACAAAGTAAACAGTTTTATTATTTCTTTTTATTAGTGTATAACGTCCATTTTTATTGCTGACGATACATGAGATGAAATTATAAATTCCCAAAGTAAGTTTTTTATTGAAGGAAGAAAGCTTTTCAGACCTAAGTTAGGATATCTCTCCGGCATTTGCTATTTTATGAGGAAATGAAGAAAACTTGAAAAAATCTGTCAGGGAGAAAGGTCCTGAATTAAACCTCAGCCAGACCGTTCCACAAGACACGTGTATTATGCTGGCAATCTCTGCAATTGTTATACGAGGTTTTCTTGAACAGCGACATCAGCTGTGGTAACATTGACTTAAGTTCTGCAGTTAAGGGTCTTCCAGAACGCAAAGAACCTTTTAAGGGCTTCATGAATCCCCTTGAATGGTTTACGCCACTCAAAGACTTGTGGTTTGCCTAACGTAGGCTCCTTATAAGCTTACTGCACCTTTTCCAAGGTCTGTATATTGTCCAGTAGAACACAAAACGTTATTGCCGCCCCTTGCTGCAACTTCATATACATGCTTGGTATGGTAAACACAATCTCATAAATCCACTTCTGTCAACTGAATAGTTCGTATGACTGGCACCCACGCACTGGGGTTCACTTTTCCGCCTCTAGGAGTCATCGTGCTTCAGGGCGGTTTATTTAAGTGCAATTAAATCAGTTCGGTTATTTTTTGATACGTCGTACTTACAACATTGCCATCATTATTAAGGAATTGCGGTCACTAATTTGTTCTGCAAACTCCATGACAGACATGTTGGCAGACTATCTAAGAGATGGCTGAAAATTTGGACTCTCGGAATCGGACTTGGTATTTTGTGCGGGGGGAGGGGTATGAGTTAACCTCACTTCATTTCTTCCCTTCTTTGGCATACTTTTTCCCCCCTTTCCATCAATAATTAGAAGTTGTTTAAACACTCCAATCACCAAAATAAAGATTCCAAATTTGTAATGAATAGCCAGTCGCTTTGGTTTATGACAGGTATAGGCTAAGGCAAAGGAATCGTTCTGCTTTCATTTCCTTCACGATCTCGTCTTCTGGCTTGGGACGTTAAAGGGCTCTAAAGGATTGTGAAAAATGTTAGTTAGTTCTTGTGCACATCTGAAAGTGCGACAGTCCAAGCAAAAACAAGACACTGCGTCTTTTTGGGAGATAAATCACATCAGAACTATACCTTCAGTTTCGCCCTTATCTTTCACGCAGGTTTATGTATCTAATCTACTTATCTGAGTAGTTAAATATCAATTTGAGCAATAACAAATAAAATTAGATATGCTATATGTTGCTACAATCATAAAAAAATTATACTCTTTACAAATCTAAAACATTTATTCTGCATATTTTGCACCAAATTAGTTTTATTATTATTATTATTATTATTATTATTATTATTATTATTATTATTATTATTACCATCATTATATAAACGTAATACTTTTTTGCATACTTTGCAGTAAATTAATTTTATTGGTTTATTATGATTATTATAGTTATCATTATTTATTGGCTAACTCCCCATTGTTTATTATGCTTTTCCCCTGAATATTATGCTTTGCGGTAAATTAATTCTTATTGATTATTATTATTATTATTATTATTATTGGATAACTCCACATAGTTTATTATCCCTTTCCCTGAACACATATGGTTCTTTTTTTTAATATATTCACCTCATTATTGAATTTTCCGTTTCTTTTTACCGTTCCTCCTTGCACTAAAATATTGTTCAGCCTTTCTATAATGCTGGAAAAAAGTAATAAAAAATTATGACTTATTTCCTATTATTTTATTGTATTTTCCTATTCACAGTGTCTTCCTTTCCATTTGTTGTTGTTGTTGTTGTTATTATTATTATTATTATTATTATTATTAAAATTTCGATTTCTGTTTCTTTCGGCAGCTGATTATTTCTAATGTTCCTAAATAACCTTAACTGATATTATTTCCATGCCCTGGAGTATCTTGTTGTTGAAGCAAAAACAGCCTCTGTATAAGGCAATATGTACTTTGTAACTGTATTCTACAGTATGTACAAGTGATTTTAAAAACTTTCTATTTTCATGTTACGTATTTTTTCCCTCCCTTTTATTACTGCTTTCAAAAATTTGCGCAGATCTCTGTTCTGGCATTTAGTACCAAGTTTAATTGCAACCTTCTTATTAATGCGACTTTCTATTGTCACGCAACCTAGATATCTAATTTCCGTTATTTCAATGTGAAGGTACACATTTGTTTCATTTGACAGACTTTGTATTTTAGTGCTTTAGAATATCGCAAACAGCGCAGTGTGGTTACAATGTAAATTCGCAGCGGAATCGCGTGCAAAGTATAGCAGCCTCGAAAAACCACAGAGCATCGGAATAGAAATAAGCAGAGATAAGACACAGGGCATATTATTTATTAACGCGGATTAGAATAGCGGGTTTTAAACGGAAAGCAAAAATTTGGGTCTGTTTGAAGGTCACTTTGTTGGAATAGTCATGTTTACAGCAGCGTCTTTCGTCATTAAAGTTAATTTAAAATGAAATCCCCATTAAGACAATTGAATTGTTAGATTTAATATTATGTTCTCCATATCGGGATAACAAAAATCATTGATCTCTTCCAAGGTTTAACTGGGAAATGTTGTTTCCAAATAAAATAAAAGCGAAACAAAATAATAAATTAGTGTTGTAAACAGTACATATGAGAGCTGTTCATAAAGAATTGTCATTTTACAGGGTCATTTCATTTAGTTTTTCAATATTTTTTGCCTAATGCGTATAACGCATGTGATATTAGTTTCATTGTTGTCATTTCCGGTTCCCGCCTGTAGGTGTTGAAGTTGAGACATGTTCAGTTCGCCTACAGCAAAATGGGGTGGAACGCAATGAACAATGTGCTCTCTGAGATTCCGATTTAATCTCAAATTTCAGTGAAGCCTATGGAACGATTGTTCCTCCATATAGCACAGTTCGAAGATCTAAAATGTTTAAAGAGGAGAGAGAATCAGTTACAAAAGATGGTGGACGTGGCGGGTCCAGGTGGTACCGTAACATACAACAGCGCTGCTGTCATTGTGACAAAGGATAATCAAATATTAAGAGCACGTTCAGAAATTCTGAGGATTTTACTGCGTGTCACCCCGTGTTGGTTAACTCAAAAAGCTGCACATGGGCTGTTTATGCACAGTGGGTTCCAAGACAGCCGATTCTTGAACAAAAGGACGTTAGCGTGCAGGTTTGCAGTTGAAGGCGACGTTACAGGAAGATAAGGGGTTTCTCTCAAGGATAGTCACTGCTGATGAAACTTGACTACATCACAATTCTGAGAGCAATAAGCAAAGCTCTGAGTAGAAATCTCCCCCCTAATAATAATAATAATAATAATAATAATAATAATAATAATAATAATAATAATAATAACATTAATAATAATTTATTCTGGTTGTTTCTGCTGAGAAAGTTATGGTCATCTCATTTTTCAATATTCAAGGAATGGTTTCCTATCTGCACACTCAAAGATGTCCTGAAAACTCTGCAAGACGACATGACACGCAATTTCCATTCAGGAAGCTAGGGTACCGCATCATGATAATGCACGGCCGTGCATCGCAAATGTTGTTGCTGAATCTCTCTAAAAATCAATGTGAAGTGTATCCCTTACCTAGATTTAGCCCCATGTGTCTTTTCCTATTTCCCAAATGGGAAAAATACTTTTATGGAAACATTTTCCATCAGAAGCAATGGCGAAGGCTATGGAGACGCTTCTGAAGAACCTTTCAATAAATGGTTTCCAATTGATCTTTGACAAATGTTGGGACAGATGCATAACTTCCAACGGGGACCACTCTGAGAAATATAACAATTATGAGAATGAGTACAGATATGTTGTCAAAAAAGTTAGGAAATCATTTAAAATTTATTTACTTTTCAAATATTTTGAAATGTTCATAGTGATAACCGCATGCCATACGGAATACCCCCAAGCGATAGTGAAGTTCTTCCATTATGCAACAGTAGCATCCCTGACCGAGCATAAGAAAGTGCAATCATAACTACTGATACAAAATTGAGGAAAGTTCCTTACTACTGATATATTATACCTTTTCTAAAATAAATACTTATAATAAATATCCTAAATTGTTCCATTCGTTTCCATTACCTTATATAATAAATGCATCAATGAGCCAACATCTAAAGTTTGTGCAATATTTGAGCTAACGTCTATGCAAAATTTAATTTTAGTTTACGCCTTGCATTCCTGTGTAATCCTCGGTCAATTGCTGCCATGTTGCTTTGCCCAAGTCGACGATACTATTTATTTTTCTCTCTTCAACAAATGCAAAGTCATTCTTTTCCCACTTCTGGAGTCAATTCTTCGTGTTTTTGCACTCAGTCCGTTCAACTTTTTCGGGAACCGAGTTCGCATATTCTTTAAAACGACTTTTACATTTCCCTGCGCAATATCTGGCGCAAATTAAAGTAACTGAGAGTCGCCATCAGAAAGACCGTTACCGATTAAGAAATGGGTAAATATAGTTCGTTTATTAATTAGTTATGAATTTTTATTTTATCACTATGTCTTTTGCTACTACTAAAGTCTTGCTGATAATAATTAATTATATTTGGGCTATTTACTAACCCTGGCAACTGGAGTACCATTTATGTTAGTCTCATAAAACTAGACTATAAAAGCTTGTTCGTAGCTTGGTACTATATTCAACGTGGTGCACATAAATTAACGTGAGTGATAATTACTATTTTTATGTGATAGTATGTAATTCATCGGGGATTTTTTAAATACTGCTTAAAACCCTTTTAACTACTGAGGCATCATAGACGATAGACACTGATAATGCATTAAGATGAAATTATTTATTTATTTTTAAGGAAGGTAGCGTTCCAGGCTTAAGTTTGCATAACTCTCAGGCATTTGCCATTTATAGGACCGAGGAAAACATGAAGAAGAAAAAAGCAATTAGAAAGGACGGACCGGGCGGAAATCTAACCCCAAACCTGCCGCTCACGAGTCCGTACTGTAACGACCTCGGCCACCCCTGTCGGTTTGTCAGTGATTTGCTAAAGTGGTGTAATGTCCCTGGAGCACAAACAGCATTTCGTAGAAATTGTGCAAAAGGAGGACAAAATACCTTTAGTATTAATAAACAAGTAATCTCGGACATTAAACATAGCACAAATAGCCACCAGAGGCAAATGGCAATGGGGCGGTCATATCGCAAGAATGCAGGACAATAGATGCACCTGCAAGATCTCCATGTGGGAGCCATGGATAGGAAAAAGGACTCAAGGTAGACCCAGAAGAAGATGGACAGACCTCTTCAAGGCACACGCAGGTCCAGATTGGTTAAGAGTAGAAAGAGGAAGAGAAAAATGGAAATCTCTCGAGAAGCAACTAGTGCGGCGAGAAATGGAGTAACCAAAGAACAAATCAGTCTGTCATAAACAGCATACAACAACTAGCGTGGAATAGCTCACCGCGTTAGGAAAAAGCGAGCTTCCCCTACTTGTTAGGATGCCTTTGCCCCTAAGGGATACAATAGGCTATCTTTATCTTTATTTATTAGGGGTAAGATCATCCGTGATAGTAGTATTTAGTCGAGTGTTAGGCATTCTTTACCACACAAGCAAGTAAAAGCAAGAAATATACGTGGAGAGGCAGCCTCTTCACTGCTGGCTTTCAATTTAATAAGAGGATGTGGTAAGGTATGAATTAATGTTTTTAGAAGACAGTTTTACATATTAAATATATAAAATGCATCGATGTACATAATCATTAGAGAATAATGAATGTGCTCGAATAATTTGAACTTTTCTTAGTTCATGCATTAACAACCTTTCTTAACTTTATGCATTTAATGTTATAAGCACAACAAAGTTCCATATTTTGTATTGTATAGATACAGATATATTGGAAATCATTTAACACAGTCAACCCCAAATTATAATATAGGTATGAGAATAACTAAAATAACAAGAACTAGAGAAGGAGAAATAGATAAAACACTTCAATGATCACATAAATTTCGCTTGTGTTCATCTTCAAGGGCAGAAGACTAAATTAAACTCTCATTCTAAACAAAAGACTCTGTGTTCGAGCTCGCCAGTTGACAATCTGTTGACCAAGGAAATGTAAAAAAACCTCCGCGGATGTTTAAAAGTATAGTGAAGTAGAACGTTCAGTGCTTAAATAAAGAGAAACACAAAATACATCTTTTCGAGTAAATATCTCCTTTTTATGTAAAAGCACGCAACAAGCAGGAAGATGGAGAACAAACTCAATAATAAACGAAATACTTTACGCTTCATTAAAAATGTCAAACATGAATTGAATGTAACATTAACACACTAGCGTTCGTACTTGTTATCATGCTCTTCCGATATTTATCGGTGTTTATGGTTATAAATGCTGAATGATATTCGCTTAGGTGAACCTGAGGGTGTGCTTTAAGATTTCCATGTGGCATTTGTGTGTTAAGTAGAACAACATGACTTGTGATGTGAGTGTGCGTTTTCCACATGTTTTAGTAAAATTTCCTTTGTAAGAGAAATAAGATGAACACAAATCAGTAGGCTTGAAAGTTTCTAGAAGATTCTTAGTGCGAAAGATAGATGAGCAGCTGTAAGGATAGCAGTAAATGGAATTAATGAATAAAGTACAAAAGCAGTAGGAAGTCAGTGCCACTTATTTATTAACTAGTTTGGAATCTGACGGAGTAAACATGCATTAAAAGTTAACGGTAATGCCTTTTTTAATGAGGGACATGATCTACTGCCAGCAAACACCTTGCAAGATGATAAATATATACCTGTAAATAAAGCATGATAGTTAACCATGAATCGAGTTATCCAGTTTATGTTTATATATATATATATATATATATAAGAGAAAAAGAAAACATAAAAGAAAAAGAATATAAAGTAACACTGTTAACATTGTAACAAATTAACAGTAATAATAATAGTAGTAAAGGATAAAACACTAAGAAAAAGTCACACTTGAGATCGCTATATTTCGAACTCGTGGAGCCCTTCTATGGCAAGAAGACAAGTAATATCCACGAGTCCGAAATATAGCGATCTCAAGTGTGACTTTTTCTTAGTGTTTTATCCTTTACTACTATTATAATTACTGTTAATTTATATAAATATAATATATATACACGGTGCTGATTAATGATTTTTGGTCTTTGGCGATTTTTTTACTGAAGCTAAACAAAATATAGCACGATTAACCAAAGGAACTGCTTGGCATTTGTATAATCATGATAGAACAGCATTTTTAAATTACAAAGAAAATTGTAAAATATGGCAGTTTTTGGAAAGGAGTAAAAAATCTAAATTAATAATAAATAAAATAGATATATACTTTAATTATTTAGGATATCTTATACGAATAATTGAAAGTGCCCAGAAGCCAAATGTTTAATAATGTTAAGTACCATTACAAGAACATTGCGAACTAAAACAAGAAAAGGTACAACGCTAACAGTTCACAAGGTCATGGCGATTCTGATGAAAATATTTGGAACACAAAACTGGCCAATGAAAGATCGGACAGAAGAATGATAGAGTCATTTGCAGGCAATAGATCTTATCCAAAGAATATAACAACAAGGCTAACAAAGTGTTATTACTCCGCCAACCATAAGAACGTCCTAGGAGAAGATGAAGAGCGAAACAAGCCAACGGGGTTTATTTTGAGGGTAATAATGAAAAAAAATTTTTTTGAATGATTTATTTATGGACGTAACAGCTCAGGTCATCAGCGTGCCATCAGGGCGTGAAACGGCCGACAAATTTTGCTCAGATGCCTCTCTTTCAGGCTTGAGGTTCTTTTTCGTGACGTAAATGTACGACACGGGACCCACGGCTTTACTTCCCTTCCGAAGGAAGTCATACTTAGGATTTTTACGCCCCGAAAAAATCCATCGGTCCTGGTCGGGTTCTAATAATGAAAAAGAGTCTTACAATAGTGTCATAAGAGCCTTAATTTTGATCCATTAGTTTTGGACCAATTCCATTTTTTTCCGGCTACTTATGCAAGGGCTTGAAGAGGAAGACGGAATCCCAAAAATTTCCTATCCGATTCTCTTCAAAAATGAAATTAGTATAAAAATATTCAAATATAAAATAGCCCTTATAGTGAGGTTAAGTAAAATGTTGGGTGTACTCGAGCATATGAGTCACCTTTTAAGAACATGACTCTTTCACGAAATAATTCCAAAATATGGGAATTTAGATCAGAAAGTAGGCAGTATCTCAATGGTACAACATCCTTAAGCTGATATATCCTAATTCCCCCTTTCAATCCGCGCTTGTGCAATTAAAACGCAGTACGCACCCTGTGAGTAAACATAATTTGGGAACAGTCTTACATATTTATTAATAAATAAATTAACAGATGAAAAAAGAAAAGATATATAAAGAAGCATGATAAAAGGAAACTCGGATAATTGAACTCCTTTATGAAACCACAGATTACTAATGCAACATTTGACATCGCATGCGAAAATGAAGTTAAAGGAAGTTGGTTCTCTTCAGATTAGCGCCAACGTTCCTTGTTTGGCTTGTGGCTGACTGAAATGAATACCATACCTCACGACTGAAGAGACAATAGCTGTGAATAATTTACAGACGTTTGGGGATTCGCATGCGCCTGCCCTAGCCGTGAGGAATCCACAATGATGGCGTTGCATTTGTACAGACTCACCTGTTGGAAGGCTTATTAAGCCACTGTAGGGATTCTGTCATTGCATCTGAGCAAAATTTACTTTTCCTGATGGTTCTAAAATTCTATTTCTTCACCAGTTATCGCATTTATATGCTCTCAAGCTTTCATTTTTATTGTTTATTTCTAATTTAAGGTTGATGATATTGTAAATTCGGACATGCAGCCTATTATTATTTTTTTTTGTCTTCTATAATCAAAGCTTGTATCTTATTAATTTTTGAAAGTTTTATAAAAATATTTCGTACAATTTTAAAGGTAAAGTAAAGTTTTAGTTCGTACCTTCAACTGTACACTGTGTACTAGAATTGCCGTATAATTTTTTCGGAATAGCCAGCCACAAATTATGCCATAAGATGTGACAATACCTGTGTATTGAAAACGTACTACAAATACTTCGTAAATTGTTCCCTTTGTTTTACTAATAATCATTGCGTGAATACTTTTCTCACATGAACTGACACTAAATTCAACTGTTCAGAATAACTAACAGATAAAAGAAATTTCATTTAACGTAAATAGAGAACGAAACGAACGTGTATTAATAACTGTACATCGACCGAGTAGTGGTTTATTTGTAAAAGAAAACATTAAAGAGAATAATAAAGGAAATAACTTACCTAACACGTTTCCTTCCTTCCCTAAAACCCCTGCAAGATGCAACCAATATGGTGCCATGAAAATACAGCACAGCGATTCTGGGACATCGCGTATAAAAAAACATTGTTTTGCTTTGTTCGTTGTGAGCAGTTAACGTTCCATGCCAACTGTATGCACTGGGTGCGGAAAAACAGTGCACAGAAAATCGTAGAGTAGAAAGACATTATCAAACTTAAGCATTTTAAGAATAGGAGTAAGTGGTCGCAGAAGCATTTTCACTGTGCTACATACGTCAACATTAAACCCGTCATGTTAGAGTTTCAGATTGTGAAACTTATTTTTGGCGTGATAGATGTAAACAACACGCACTCTGTCACTAGGTGTGTGTGATTTCAATGCAGCATTTATGTTTTGAAGCCTACCCAATGGTTCAGTAATACCGAAAACTCGAACTTATGGTTCTAACATGACAGAGCCCCTGCATTTTTCACTTGCTGCTTGAAATCTCCTAAACAGAACATTTGATGGTAAATGGATAGGGCGCGGTGGGCCAACGCGGTGGCCTCCACCTAGCTTCACTCCCTTTGATGTTTTTCAAAGAACATGTTTAGAACAATTTATTAAACACCAGTTAAGGGTTCACAAGATATAGTAGGTTGCATTATGGTAGCAGCAGAAATTCTTTAAACTACTGGTGTATTTCAGAAAACACGCCGATTCTTGTCACACCGCTAACTTGTTTGTCGGCGTGAAAATGGTAGTTATATTGAACATTTGTTACGGCATGTAGATATTAATTAAGCAATGAGAATTGTAAGATTTTTTTAATATTTCTCTGTAACGGCACATTAAGAAAGAAAAAGCATTTGATTTAGCAATCAGAGCTTTTTAGGGTTATGTTGTAACATGAATTAGAGTATGCACAAACATATGATTTCCTCCATTCAGCATTTGTACAGTACATGAATTAAGTACCCGCATGTAATATTTAGTTTCTCATTGTGTACCAGTACGTGTTAGTTGAGACAG
Organism: Metallyticus violacea; assembly: GCA_030762175.1. NCBI lineage: Eukaryota > Metazoa > Arthropoda > Insecta > Mantodea > Metallyticidae > Metallyticus > Metallyticus violacea. The sequence goes on along the minus strand of CM060843.1, from coordinate 88,314,979 downwards.
CATGTACAAACTTGTCGGGTGAGTTTATTTCATATTGACTGACAAATGAAGATGTTTCATAACGTCAGATTTCAACTGTGATCATGCAGTGCTCCTTTTATTATATTGCCTCTGGAATTCCATTTTTCCCACATCCTGTATACATATACGAGACAAATAGAGTAAATAAATGACCAAACAAATGAATCTGGAGTCTGAGAGTGCCTGAAATTACCGCCTTTTCATAGCGAGGAAAATCGCAAACCTCCATAGTCTAGCGGTAGCGTTTACGCTTCCCGGGTTCGATTATCGATTGGGTTAGTGTCCTAACTAAGGTTTTTCAAGGTTTTTTTCCTCAGTTCTTTAGGTGAATACCTGGGAAACTTAGGTCATAAAGTCCCTTGAACTCATTTGGTCAAGTTAATCTATCATCATTCATGATGTCATCATTATGATTAAAAATTGTAATTCCCTGCTAAAACCCTGGAGAAGGAAAACAAATTGGGGATGTGAATTGATGAAGTTTACAGCTTTGAGCGCTCTCTTGAGCACATCGCTCATTTTCTTCACTGTGAAAGCCGTGGGTCCCATATCGTACATTTACGACACGAAAAAGAACCTCAAGCCTGAAAGAGAGGCCTCTCAGCAAAATTTGTCGGCCGTTTCACGCCCTGAGTTGAATGGGACGCTGATGACCTGAGCTGTTAAAGAGCGTCCATTAATAAATCATTAAAAAAAAAAAAAAGGATGGGTAGGGAAGTGAAAACTGTGCAATTCTGGTTATCTGGACACTCCTTTCAACTTTTCTTTCTTTATTTTTTTCTAGTGTAGCTGCAAATTATAACTTGACACTGCTTGTCATCACTAGAGTATTATCTGTAGTCACAGCCTTCTTGCCCAGCAGTAGTTTCATGAATGGGAATCAGTTTCAAAAATTTCTCCTTCAAATTGTCGTCGCAGGCACAAAAAAAAAAAAAAAAAAAAAAAGCAGCTGAATTTGCGCCAAACTCGAGTATTGTTCGTAAAGGTTTTCAGCTATCTCGTTTGTTATTTGAACCAATGTGTTTCTTGGTAACGAAATATCCTTAAGTGCTTCCCCATTTTTGAGACAGGTGTTTTGTGCAGCTTTTATCATGACTGTATTGACGATGATTATTGTTTTAGGGGGCAAAACTGCTTACATAGGTCGTAGGGAGTCTTCATGGGAAATTCTGAATATTTCGACGACAGTAAATAGCTATTTCATAATTGCTGCACTGCATACTCAAAGCCTTTGTTTATTATTTTTTTGTTGCCTTTCAAATATTCTTAATGTCCTTAATTTTTTTTCTGTTAATTTATTCTCATTTATTTATGAGTTGTATAATAATGCTTTTTAATACTCTTGCAATACTTTGGTGCAGTAGAAATACTATGTGCAATTTTTTTTGAATGATTTATTTATGGACGCTCTTTAACAGCTCAGGTCATTAGCGTCCCATTCAACTCAGGGCGTGAAACGGCCGACAAATTTTGCTCAGGGGCCTCTCTTTCAGGCTTGAGGTTCTTTATCGTGCCGTAAATGTACGACACGGGACCCACGGCTTTACTTCCCTTCCGAGGGGAGCCATACTTAGCATTTTTACGCCCCGAAAAAATCCATCGGTCCTGGCCGGGTTGGAACCCGCGATCTTGGGTTTAGGAGGCAAGTATGGTAACCGCTACACCACCAGGACCGACATGTGCAAATTTATCATCTATCTCCGTAACTGAGCCATCATTCTTGAAATTTTCTTCCTTCGTTGCCAAACTTTCTTTTTCAGGGTGACTTGTAAACTATCGGAATTACATAACTAAGAATTACATGAATTCCAAGTTATGACTAAAACTATTTACCTAATGAATTTATTAAATATAAATTGCTAAATAAATATTTGTTAACTCACATTATAGTGTGACTTCCAAACCGAATAAAAATATCTCTTAGCATGCGAAACAATGACTTAAATAAAATAATAGAACATTCTACAACTAGTTAGAATTTGCGCAAGTCGGAGACTATGTAGATGTGGTGAGCCTGCTGAGGAACGGATGGCTCATACATGTGGGATAGTAACTATGCCAATAAAGAGTATCTACCTTAAGCAGAGGCGTGCCTTCAGTTAGGTGACAGATGTCGACATAGAGTAATGAAATAACATAACAGCTGCTTAGAGAGATTGAAGTTTTAGCAGTAAACTACAACACAAAGTAGTTTTGTTTTAACTGGGCTGCACAGATGCCACAAAAAGGGCAGTCACTAAACAGGTTGTTTATGGTGTCTTTCGATAGAAGCGCTATATGCCAATCGTCAAGAGTTAGGTTGCAATAACAAAACTAATTCTAAGGATAAAAATGGACCTCTGATTGACGCCTGGCTTCATGTTTTCTACACGAAACGAGAGAATGTTTTCAGTTCATAGTGTGATTCGTATAATGTTTGTTTATCAACCAAACCTTCATGATAGATATCTTCATTTTTAGTAGTGATATTGACAAATCTTTGAGGTGCAGTTAAAGAACAAAAGAGCATAGGAATAATACCTGCTTGAGTTCTTATTCGCTTACTAATGCACTATATTATTAGTTTGAATATATCTACAAAGTAGATAAAAAGTTATTGCAACTAAACTACCATCTCTAATAAGTAAAGACTGTTTTAATGCTCTCTGCTGAGGCTCAGGGGATAGCCCCCCCCCCTAATATTATAGATCTCTATTGGTACAAATGGCTGAGACTGGTTCTTTCTCATGTATGGTCAATGGACTTGGGTTTGTTTGCGTTCATTTCCATGCCATTTCACATATTTTGTTACCCTCCGTTGAAGTAATGATCATGCTATTAAACATATTAAATGGGGCAAGCGTTTTTGTATACCAGAATTATAAACAGTCTTTGTTGTAGGCCAAAAAGTGTTAATAAAATGCTGCATTGGCACTAACTGCATAAAATTTAACATTTATGTGATTACATGCTTTTCATTGCTAAAATGCTGTCATAAACTGTTTATGTTACTATAGTATTAAGGAAACAATTTATGTATTATGAAAACACAACGAACCCTTTGTCTTCATTGTAGAGTAAATAAATAATACAAACATACTAAAAATATAAATTTGGTAGCTCATGATAATATTAGTTAACCAAATTAATTAGTAGACTTTGATAATATCAACCGGTTCTAAAATATAAACCAACACTGAAGTTTCTCAAAAATCCTTAGTCTTTTACTATTCATCCTATTAATGAATCTGTCGAATTCCTTCTGGTATTATGAGAGTTTCGTGGTATTAATGCAAATTTAGCCTTTCAGTTTGGGTTAAAATTTCTTGCGGTAAATCTATCTTTATCAATAGACACATTAATTAAAAACGTTCTCCGTTGATTTAATTCATAGTTAAATCTGAATTAATATAAATTTTATTTTATTAATATTCTTTAATAATTATAAAAATATTTTATGAAATCATTTATAATTTTATACAATTATTTCATTCGTAAAAATGACGATACTTGCTTTTCTCGTTTATTAATATTTACTTATGCAATAAAGTGTAACATTATGAAGTAATATAATATTATTGCTTTATGTTTATTTTCAATCAATAGTATATTTTTAGTAACATATTTTGAGAGAATTAGGATTTCTAAAATTTTATTAGTAAATAGTTGACTCAACACTGTAATATATTTTAACTTCCCAAATAGATTTTTATCTGCTACTTTTTCCTTTATACATCAATAATAAATATGTAAATATTTGAAGAGAAATATTTAAGAGAATGAATTTTCAATTCATTGATTATCCATTTCATTTAACTTTATTTTTTCCTGTTTAGACGTCCACCTTGTGTGAAAATTAAACACAAAAAGAGAGTCTCATAAAATTGTGAATAAATTAATTATAGTCCTATTACCTAAAACAATTCAGAGCTGCGTTTAGGACGATATGAGCAATGGAGCAAGTTTAGAATCCGTCAATGTAGATTCGCGTGCAATGGATAGTTCCCGCCCACTGTTAACAACTTGGTTACACGTAACCCAGTTGGAATTAAAGTGTAATGATCTTTCAACATTAGTTGGCAGAGCGCCAATTGGTTTCTTTGCCCACAAAACCCTAGTGTATCTTACCTTTTATGCAAACATTTGATAAGCTATGCTGAATGTAAACAAACATCATGCATAGTTTTTAATTTATTTTGGTTTATTTACGGACGCTCTTTTAACATCTCAGGTCATCAGCGTCCATTCGATTCAGGGCGTGAAACTGCCGACAATTTTTGCTCAGTGGCCTCTTCTTTCATGCTTGAGGTTCTTTTTTTTTTAGCCTTACTTTTTTTTTTTTTTTTTTTTTGTTGATAGGAGCCATACTTAGGAATTTTACGCCCGAAAAAATCGACCCTGGCCGGATTGAACCCACGATCTTGGGTCTACGAGGCAAGTATGGTTATTGCAAAGACTGCATCATGCCTGCCGAACTAATTTCCCTTCAGTAACAACGTGCTAATGTTATGTTCGTAGAATGTCCAAGTTTGTGTCAGTAATATTACCATTATATTTATTATTTAGTTCTCTAGATTTCTCGTAATCCAAAACACGGTCCAACGGTCTATCTATCTTCTCTTGTTAAATCCACCATATAAATTTTAAAACCATATGAATATTGTCAGCATAAAGGTTTTAGGTTTAAAAGAAGAACCTCAAGGTTATTTTGAATCTCTTTGCTTCCCTTTAAGTGTTTTACTTCCTATTGGATTTTGGACTCTAACCAGCAATTATTTGTAGAAAATTCAATTTATCCAGTCTGTGCGTATTTACGCGCGCGCGTGTTATTTTAATGGTAAATGTCCAGAGTTACAAGCCACACGAAGCTACTAGAAGCTTAGGAACAGTTTCTTGCGGTCTTGTGTGTTTTTTTTTTTTTTGATTGATTTATTTGTGGACTCTTTAACATCTCAGGTCATCAGCTTCCCATTCAACTCAGGGCGTGAAACGGCCGACAAATTTTGCTCAGAGGCCTCTCTTTCAGGCTTGAGGTTCTTTTTCGTGCCGTAAATGTACGACACGGGACCCACGGCTTTACTTCCCTTCCGAAGGAAGCCATACTTAGAATTTTTACGCCCGAAAAAAATCCATCGATCCTGGCCGGGTTCGAACCCGCGTTCTTGGGTATATGAGGCAAGTATGGTAATCACTACACCACCAGGACCGACGCGGCGGTCTTGTGTGGGCTTCATAGGTTGCGGTACTTGTTTTTGTAATAATATATTGATTGATATGCTAATTCACCAAGGAAATATTTCACAGAAATTAATACAATGCTTTTTACAGTATGCTATTGTAACTTTCTGTTCCACTAAAGAATGTACAACAGTGGTAAAGCTTAGTAATATTGTTGGATCTAGAGAACGAATTATCATTCCTAAAACATTGATGTGGCATGTTTACCGAGAAATAACTATAATTTGATACTTTATTACATATCTGTCAATATTCAAGCGCAATCTTCGCTTTCGGATGACCGTTGTAATTCTTCATGGATGCAGCCTCATCGTAGTATCTATTTCAGTCCATAGATGGCACTTCTCGCTTGCGCTCGCCTATTTTTTTGTATTGTTTTGCTATCACATATTCAGTATAATCGTAAGTTGAGAAAATGGCATCAAAAGAAACTAAATTACTTGTTTTAAAAGGAGATCAAAGTAAGGAAAGCAATTCTTTTCGTTGCATTTAGCGAGATCATTAAAAACAAAAAAGTCACTGTACTGAAACGTATATTTGATGAAATAAAGACCATTGTTTTTATTATCATTTTCACTATATTGTGTCCGCCACTAACGGTTGCAGAAAATGTGTAATAATATGTTTAAAATTCTTTTAGTATTTGAAGCTATCAATATTCCTATAATTGTTAATAATAAAGCACAGGTGGTTGAGAACACTATTCTGCTAATAACTAATGATTACAATTCAATACATTTATAATGTATTACACTGTATATTTGTGAAATAGGACCGTGAACAATTCCATCATTTATTGCTGTTTGAAGAATTGGCGCAGGGGTTATGAAAAAGACTTGCCCATACACACAGGAAACATTCTCGCTGCAGCTGACGAGCGACAGCGGAGAGAGCGGAACTAGTTTGCGTGGTTGCTTCTGAATGCACGAACCCAGGGGCCAGAGGAAAGCGCGATACTCCTGACCAATGGGGCTGTCTGTTTTAATTATTTATTTATTTAACAACTCAATAATCACCCAAGTTTCATGTTATCCATATGATGACTATATGAATGTTGATTTCACTGATTTAATATCCCTGTTTTATTGCTAAAAGATTCTTGAATATTTTACGTTTAAATTTTATTGATTGTTAGACATTATTTCCTTCTAATGTGTATTAAAAAGTATATAATTTTTCTAGAACTCTGTTAGCCACTACAATTTTGGTACTAAAATTGGTTTATCTGAAAAACCTAAATATTTCATGGCGAATCGCAAAACCGGTGTCATGGTCAGCATATGACCTTGTTAAAGCCCATTTTCTGTTTCATTATTCACTGCCCGGCTACACATTTTTCATAACCACCTCACATAGCTTTCAACGAAACCGCGGTGAAAAACATGTTCAATTTACTTCAAATCAGTTGAAAATAGCTGCATTTCATCATGTTTCCACTTCAATAACTGAACACTCCGTCTATGACGTGATACCTGTAAGTTAGCGTAAACATAGATTTGTTTATTCCTCTGGGTTAACCAGGTTTATTGTGTTCCTCTGGTCAGCAAATTGTAATATTATAGCATTAGTTCACTGAACAGGAATTGCTATTGCTGGGATATTGGGAATGGGTTCTGATGGGGGTCATGTGTCGACCATGATGCTTCATGTTTTGATTCGACCTGTAATTTTTATGTGTTTCGATAGGCCAAGTTTGTGTTCTCGTGCTAGAAATAATTCACCTATGTTAATGTAGCTTATGTCATGTTAATCACGTGTTACATACTAATAATGCTGAATTCTGTCATACTGGAGATGTTGCCGAATTTTCGATAAGGTTTGCGTGCGTTTGGAAGTGTAAAAAATTGAATTTGTTGCAGGTTGAGGGAAAGAGGTGCGGATGACGAGGATGGCCTCTTCAACATATCGGTCAACGCCGGGCCGAAGCCGCCGCGTGGTCAACAGCTGGGGGCCTATGTCGCTGCCGGCAGATTCTCCGGGTCGCCCTGCTCCCGAGACCGAGGAGGAATACGTCGAATATTACCAGGACCGCATCTATTCGGCACAGTCCCGCCAGCTATACCCTCTACAAGAAGATCTAGCAGACTGGATCAACAAAACCCTCAGTGAGTCTTTAGATCATTGATTCAGTACTATCCGCAAACGTAGCAAAAATCTTTTGAAATTATGAAAATCAGTTTATTCGAATAATAATTCACTATTGGTAATTAATAATAACACACGCCTACAAAAATTCGGTTCGTAAAACTGTTATGAATTGTTATAGTGAAATTAGGGTATTTTGAACTACTGAATTCAAAATTTAAGTTTAGATTTTTTTTCTATCAGATTCTTTTGCCATATGAATATGTTGTTGTTGAATTATTATTTTGTGAAAATAAATAATATATACTGAAACATTTTTGTACAAATCAATTGAGTTATTACAAATTCCAAGTAAAATTGAAAACAAAGTCTTGAAAAGCCCTCTACTTCCTCTTGCCAATGAGTTTCTTTTTTGCTTCTTCTCTTGTGTGAAGTTTTGGGAAGTTTTCATCGTAGTGTCCAGCAGAGGTTTCCAATCGTTTAATCCACCTCAATACTTTCTCTCCATTTGTTAATGTCTTGATAGAAGCATTCCTCTTGTTCTTCACTCACTGCACTATGATTATTTGGGAAAAGGTTCAACTTTGCATTTATAAAGCGCAGTTTTAACCTCATTGAACATCCCAATGCGTTGAAGTTCATCATATTTCCAAATATACTCATATAATCAGGATCGTTATTATTTTTTAGAAATGTGGTTACTACACTTTAGAAGGAAAGGCCAGCCTCTCTTTCTGTTTCAGTTGTTGCACGTTGGAATTCATTACATCTCCTACAAATATTCTGTTACAGTTTGGCTTATGATACTTAAAGAAAGGGGTACTTAAAGTAATTTGTATTTTGTTTGACAAAACTGTAATAAATTGTTTGGTATGGAGATGTGGCAGAAGTATTCTATTTGGGTCAAGAAAACTTTGATACAGAATTCTTATTCCCTAATTGTTTAAACGGTGTTGTTAATGCCAGTGCTTTCTTTTTCAATGTTAACTTCTTGCCCTGCTGTCTCTTTCACAGATGTGAGGATTTATATTGCCAGTCTTTTGACCAAGTAAAATACTCAATTTATACCATAAATTAACGCAAATTACTTTTGTGAAAAGTACATACGTGATAGTACATTTAAACGCCATTTTAAATTTCAGTGGACAAAAATACATAAAGGAGAAGTAAAGTTTTAAAAAACTGTTTTTGTAGGGTAATTAAGGAAGGAAACAATTTTCAATTACGTTCATATTACAATTAAATAAGGATGAATTCTTATCAATACGTTAATTTGACATTTTTCTAATTAAATATTTAATTATACAGGCAGGATAAATATTATTCATTCACAATTATTCCGAAAACATCCTAAATTTGGTAATATTTAATACGTCACACTTGTCTACATATCTATAACTGGGTTAATGGCCATTAACATACTCTGCAAGTATGCAAAAAACAGGATTTTGAGTATTACTTTGAGAAAATGGAATTCCATAATGTGTAGTATTCTCTGCATCTTTATTAATATTGTAGTTTTCAAAGTCTAGTTGAAGCTAAGCAGATAATAACAGAAACATTGCCGAAGTTTTAAAGTATGTCACTTTAAGCTTCATTAACCAACATTCCACATTGTTTGAATTCTATGTCCTCTCATTTCATCTTTATAACACCAAGATTATAGATGGCAGCTGCTGTAAAGACATGCGTCCATAAACTAAGTTTCAAAGTTTTTAGCAACCTATTTGTGACAAAACATTCTTGTGCACTACTTATTTCGAATTGATGTTAAAAGCATTTCTCTAGAGTGAAGGAAGGCTATGTCCATTTGCCTGAACTTGATGCCCATTTGGAATAAGTTATATGGCAATGTTCTGAAGGTTATCCCGAAAAGGGCTGACCTATTCTGGATACATTTGCTTTATCAAAAATTATTTTAATGTAATTAACATTACAAAGTTCTTTGAAAATAACTGTTAGGTCCAGAAAAAACAGCACTTCAGTATAAATTGCAGAGGTAAATTTGGATATTTAGCAATAAAAATGAGCTCTCTCTCAACGAGCGCACACATAATGGTGTGATCAGGTCTCGTGCAGTTGTTTTACAGTTAGCGGTCTATAGATGATAACTCTATAAAACTCGGTGTTTATGACAGTGTGTGTCATTGCTGACCTGTATGTTAGTGTCGTAATAACGAACAATGAGCAGCAGATGCGAGGATTTGTTACCACTAAGCATTCGAAGAGCCTAAGCTTATAATAGCAGCTAATGCCTTACAATTATAAGGTTGATCTTGCATTTAAGTTTCAAAGAAATTTAAATGTTACATTATCCCAACAGGCGTTTTTATTCCTTTATTCTCATCGGTATTCCACCGTTCTGAACATCAGAATAGTTAACATATAAGGACTTTTACCTCCACATGTTTTGTTTGATTTTATTGTATTCGTTGTAAAATTAGATGTGACTGCCATATTCCTGCCTTCTTCACATTTCTTATACTTACAGACTTTCCAATTCGCATTATTCTACGAAAAAATAACTTCCATTTTTGTGTTTTATTATAAAATAATATTAGTATAGCGGAAAAGTATGCCTACGGAAAGCAGGATGAAATGAAATATATCGGAGGGCCAGATCGTGGGCATCAATACACAAATGTAGTCTGGGTTCCTGATGGTAACGCCAGCAGACCTGCAAGAGCGGCCCGAGTAGACTCCCAAGCAGAACAAGCACATGAACTTTCCATGGCGTAAATCTATTGCCACGCCGCACATCACCAGCCTACCCCACCTGGCACTTTCTACTCTGCAACCACAGATATAGAATGAATTGGGAAAACGGAAAATTCGTGCAACTACGTCCCAACACTTGCTTAAACGATCAGAAAATCCACGAACCGACCCGGATTGATTTGAAACAGAAACTTCCCTAAACATATTTTTCCTTCATGCTTTTGCGGGTATATCTGCAGTTTAATGGTTCAATTTACTAGTTATTCCAAAGCGTTTTCATGGAAAATAATTTCTGAAGTAATCCAGCAGTATGGCTAAAGAACCTTCATAATTAAATATAAACATTCACAAAAAACTTGTAATTATGCTCAATGAAAAGATTCACAAATAAATCAATTTTTGTTGATTTGGTTTATTTACGAACTCTTCTTTAACATCTCAGGTCATCAGCGTCCCACTCAATTCAGTGCTTGAAACGGCTGGTAAATTTTGCTCAGAGGCCTTTTCTTTCAGGCTTGAGGTTCTTTTATGTGCAATAAATGTACGACACGTGACCCACTGCTTTACTTCCCTTCCGAAGGAAGCCATACTTAGAATTTTTACGTCCGTATCTGGTGTCGTATCACAAAAGATATGTTGTGTATCAACAATATCCTCTCTGTGACAAAAAATATATGGCATGGCAATGGCAAAAGTGATTTGGATTCATTGTTGAAAGGTTCGACTCGCCTTTACTGTTAGAAACTAAAGAAGTTCTATTTTGAATACATTCGCTCAAGAGATAAACCCTCACGGCACATTTGAGCATCTTATGTAAAACACTCAGCATAATGGTATAATATAATCATAAAGTGCACAACTATACAGAATGATTCATCTAAAACTAGCACTGCAAATATTTCTGAAACGTGAGATGCTGTGCTGCTTTCACAGAATTGAGGTTTAGTCGGGAGCTCAAAATTGCAGCCATATACAGATGTTAATAATTATTAGTATGTATAATTTTTGAAAAAGTCATATTTTTTCACATAGAACAATATTGACACCAAGATAACAAAACTAGAGGAAATTAGGACAATGGTGTTTTTGCTCGATTTTAGTGCAAATAGTTTACGAGCTATTGTAAAATGAAAAATTTAAATGTCTACAGTTGTCTGCTGTATTTAATGCTTAGTTACTAAACTAAGATGTTCGTGTGTTTGTTTACATTTTGTTTCTTTATGTTAATTGCATTGGGACTTCCTTGCCAGTGTTTTATGATAGTTCTTGAAGTAGGTCATGCTGTAAGATTGTATTTACTATTGCTGAAAAAGTCGATATGCTCATGGTGTATAGAAAATGTAGGAAGAATGTCCTTCTTTCTTGTAATGTGTGTGCTGAAAGATATCCCAATAGATGTATTTGGCTATTGTTTAAGAAAATATTGGATTGGTGTTACATGTACAGCTATCTTTACACGACAGACTGGAAGCTTGTAAAATAGCTGGTGGTCATAATTGTGAACACAATCAATGAAGGCCATTTTTTCTCTTTCTTCTTTACAAAATTTCTTTATTCACTTTTATATTTCTTTAGTGTGCTGATTATGGTACAGTAAAAACACATTAGTACAAAATGTAATGTGGGTTTTTTTAGAAATCCAGAAATGGGGAGGGGAAACACACACACACACATACATACACGCATGCTAAATAAGAAAAGTTGACACGCGAACATCGTAGTTAAGCAGTTAAACAGACAACTGTAGGTATTTAAAATGTTCATATATGATAGCTCGCAAACTACTTGCCCTAGAATCGTGCAAAAAACACCATTGGCATTCTCATTTCCACTAGTTTTATTTTCTATATGTCAATAGGCATTGTTTCATTTAAAAAATATTATAACTGTTTTCAAGAAATACTTACTTTAATAATTATTACTATATGTGTTTGGGATGCGATTGTGAGCCCTTGTCTAAACTTAATTTCTTTGAAACTAGCATATCAATAGCACCTTCTATTTCAGGAATATTTGCGGTGAGTTTTAGATGATTCAGCCTGTATATAATTCTTCATGAAGTTCATGATAGTGTCTTATTTATTTCTCTCATATCCTTTCTTTCTTTTTTTATTTTATCTTTCGCTTTCTTTCTTTTTTAAAATACATTGAAAGCCATTACAAAATATATTTAAGATCATGTCTAATAACACTTCTTAATTTTATTTTTTAACATATTTTGTCAATTTTGTTTAAAATTTTCCCAAAATAATTTTTATTACAAAATGTGCTTACTATTTGAGCTCTTGAGCCTCGTTGTTCGAATCTAACTTCAAGAGAATTGAATTTAAAATCTATTACAGACTTAAACTAAACAATATAAACTAACCAAAACCACAATTTTCGGATAGGGGAATGAATGAAATGGGCTACTACAAACACCAGTTTCAAACGCAGAGTACGTCAACATTGGTATTACTGACCCGAGTAAACAATGGAAAACGAAGAACAAATATGTGTCGTATGTAAAGTTGAGGATTTGCCCAACTAGGTAGCTGAAGCCGGGAGCTGCTCACTGTTATGTAACTTTAGCTATAAATAACTGCAGTGTAATATTTTTTTCCAGTTTTCAAACTATCACGTTAAACAAAAAAAGACTTCCATGCAAGTGGTTATTTTTGTGGGTTGTAGCAAGAGGAACTATATCTAGGGTTATCACTTTTTCAAACTGTCAATAAGAATTCAATATTTATCGAAAGAAAAATGCAAATAATATGAGAAAACGCCATATACATATGCCATGTTATTAACAAGTTTTGTACTTATTTAAAATATACTAAGTTATTAATTAGAATCTAGTTTTATTGAAATTATACATTTAAACACAATTTAAATCGATTTGGTTTATTAAAATGAAAATTATTCAATAAAATTATTTATTTTCATTGAATGAAAACTTTACATTTTTACAAACTCAAATTTATTGCATTATTTTAAAGTATAATTTAAAAGCATATTGTTGAAAGAGCATTGATGTTTTGTTTCTTTTTTAACATTAGCTACCAAAGTTGAATTTGTCTTAATTGCTTCAAAAATGAACGACTCTGATAAAAATGTGAGATAACTCGCACTTCAGTTTTGTGAAATATGTGGAACTTACTCCTTTGTATGTCTCCGCTTATTTTTCATAATTGAAAATACGCTTTTCACATATGCATTGGAACAAGAAACAACAGGATGTACAAACATTAACGTGTAACACTTCACTTAAATTACTTTGGTAAAGAAATTGATTAATTTCGTGTTTAATTGTACATTGCGTTGAGCAATTTCTGTTTTAATGGAATATTCCGTAAATTTGCAAAATTTCTCATACAAATTGTTAATGTTGAAATCTGTACATTATCTGTAAATATAAAAAAAAAAAATCTATAATCTGTTTAAATTTAAAAATTGTAGCCTGTGTCAAATGTGTTGAAGTTTCGATGTTCAAAAACGTAGATCTCGGTGTAATGATTAGCGCTTTTCTACCATGGTCGTGAAGTTGACAGCATCAACAATACAGTTTAGCACCCTGACTATGCCTAGCGTACCGTCTTGTAACAAGCAGGTTTTTGCATTGCAGCAGCAGTAGCAGCAGCAGCAGCAGCAGCAGCTCTAATCCCCTCCCTCTAAGTCATTTACTCTAATTTGGTCGGGCTTATGCTAATATCTTGTTTCCGAAGGAATTGTCCCACTTCTAGTAGGTAATAATATGACTTTTCTAGGTAAATCGCAGCATTGGTATAAGAATCCAAAAGATCCTTCAAAACTTTTATTCTGAGTTGTAGGAAACAATTCTTTCAACGTGATTTTACCTTCCTTCCCCTCCCCCCTCCTCCACCATTTAGTTTCCTCTTTAGTTCTATCATTTTTTCATGATTTATATTTATGGTAACATTATCACTTGTTTCAATAATCAAAACTATATCATTAAATACCTTACAAATATTACAAAGAATGAGAGATAACTTTTCAGCATTAGGTACATATTGTGTCATTGTGAAAAAACTGTTGTAAATAGTTAGGACAGTCTGTAGTACTCTTAAAATACAACACATTGCTTCAAATGTTGTAATAATTTTCAAAGCTTTACCAAGGAACAGACATCTAGTACAATTGTGTTTTAACAATTCAGAATATTCAGCATTTAAAAAGTAAAAAATAATCTGCCCTCCTTTTGACTGAAAAAAGAAAAAGACTTAGGCTTTTATAATGACTGTTTCAATAGTTATATCCAAAAACGTCACATCATGTATGTAGGCACTGCGTGTAACGTGATCGCCACTTACTTCAGAAGGGAAGTAAAGCCGTGGGTCCCGTGCCGTACATTTACGGCACGAAAAAGAACCTCAAGCCTGAAAGAGAGGCCCCTGTACAAAATTTGTCGGCCGTTTCACGCCCTGAGTTGAATGGGACGCTGATGACCTGAGCTGTTAAAGAGCGTCCATAAATAAATCAGTAAAAAAAAAAAAAAAATGATCGCCACAGGTGGCCGAAGTCGTTAAGACGCGGACTCGTAAAGGGGAGATCTGGGGTTCGATTCCCGCTAAGATCGTCCTCCCTGACTGGGGCTTTTTTCCAGATTTCATCATTTTCTGTTTGTGAGAATTCAGTTTTGTTATGTTAACAGTTTTTTTCTTTGTTTGAAGTGTGTATACGTTTTTTATATATACCGAGGATGCCAATTCTTCCCCAATATATCATATCACCTCGTGTATCATCAGTGTCTCCGCCTGTGGTGCCTCAGTAGTAAAAACGAGCGTTATACACTATTAAAAATGTGTGTAATGTGCGTGGTACAATTTGTTTTCACTGTACATTTTTATTCATTTTGCAAATATTTATAAATACATTTTCTTTCCCCAAACTTTGCATTAGCATTGTCAGCAGAATATGCAACAAGATGTCTAAAGACAGTATAAACAAATTCGTGGATTCCTTAAATTTTCAAAACTTTTGTATGGATACTTATCTCCAAGGCCCGGGTTTATGTATAATAACAAGATGTGAAATATGTACATATTTACATAACAAAAACAAGCAAAATATTTAATATCAGAAGAATATGTATTATTGATCTGTGTTAGATTAGCATTGAAACATTTGAAACACAAGGTAATAATGTGCTTACATTAGGTAAAACAAAATTACGTTTCTTTCTTTAGTTTGTTGTGCAGAGCAGTACTTGGTATTACTGATATATATATATATATATATATATATATATATAATATAATATAAATAAAGGTATATATAGGTTTATTCAATTCAGGGCGTGAAACGGTCGACAACTTTCGCTCAGAGGCTTTTCTTTCATGCTTGAGGTTCTTTTTCGTGCCGTAAATGTACGACACGGGACCCACGGCTTTACTTCCCTTCCGAAGAAAGCCATACTTAGGATTTTTAGGTTCGAAAAACTCATTGATCCCGACCGGGATCTTGGGTTTAGAAGGCAAGTATGGTTACCCCTACAAGATGTGCATTTTTCCTGAAAGTATATCAAAAAGAGAATTCTTGTTGTTTTCCGTTGAGAATTTTAGCACTACAATGAAATCTTGAATTTCTTTCCATAACAGCATGAAATTTACTCGACTTCTATTCAGCATCTTCTTGTATTGCAGAAAGTTCCTCTTCTCATCCTCAACAATATGCAGCACTTTTGTAGAGAAAGTCCTACAGTCCCTAATTGAGTGCTAAGTAACAAAAGAAATTAAATGCTATAAGTTCGGTGCTGGCCACTTAGACCGTTACAATATTTCTTGTAATTAACAACAGTAAACTATTAAATTACAAATAACTACTAAATGTACCTTACTGTGATCAGTATCCCAGCCTTTGGATAGCCAGATAGAGATGGATAGCCAACGGAGGAGCCGCATCTCCGGTAGACCAGAAGATAATGAATGAATTTTATTCAAATTAAAATACACACTAATGATTTTGCAACCTTCGCACGGGTCCATGTGCCTTTCATAATACACAAAAAGTACATTACTTAAATAAATCATATCTTCATTGTTTAGCGTAGTTAAAACAATGATACGAATAACAACAACAACAACAACAACAACAACAACAACAATAATAATAATAATAATAATAATAATAATAATAATAATAATAATAATAATCTCAATATATTCAGTGTCCTATGCATTTGGTAACAAAGTCTGCCTTAATGTACATATTGGTATGTGTTAATATATCATGAATTATCTTTGAAATGCATCTTAGAAAGCTTATTGGTTGGCTTGGGCATGGAAGGGATAACTGCAATGAATTATAAACCACAGTGAATTAACTTCGTGAAAAAATTCTTCAAAAAACGCTCTCTCTTTGCTGAAAACACAAATCATGACAAGAATCACAGCAGAGCTAGCTAATGAATAGCACTAAGAACATATCATTTCTTATGAGGTCGATTATCACGCCTTTTTTTGGATGGTTGGAAGGATGCGCAGTGCTCCCTCTTGTCCTTTTGATCCTCAGTCGGGAAAGTGGCTGCAGGACCTCTTCCCGCCGAGTCGATATCCGGAGAAGTCCACGTGTACCCGCAGAGTGTCTGCGCATGCGCATATACATTGATTTTGTTTCTTTCTTTAGCAAGACAATGCTCTTCATTATGATCTATGGACACGGACAGAAAGCTTTTTCTCGTAAGAAGAATGCAGATGGGTTATTATTATTATTATTATTATTATTATTATTATTATTACTATCATCATTATCATAATCATTATCATCTTAATCTTAATGGGATTAATTACAGACAAAATGTGGTGTCTGGACAGGTTTTCTCCGGGTTCTCCGGTTTCCCCTGCCACTTTATTCAGCCGAAATTTCATCTACACCTTCATTCCCATCCTGATTGTCACCTTATCATTTCATTCATTTCTTCCGGTTTGAGAGACTGTTATTAGCGCTCCGCGGGAGTCGATGTGCTAATTCCATGGACCCCAGTAGTACTGCCCTTTGCACATTATTTTGCGAACAAGTAGAGACTGGGGTAGACCCTGTTCCGCCATGGAATGTCATGTCTCAGAAGACGATAATGGAGTTACGGCCTAGGAATGCATAATGTTGATCTAACCTAAACAATGCATGTGCTATTAAAAGCACTGAGAAAACGCCTTTCGTTGAGCGCTATTATGTAACAGCTTCTACTTTATCCTTCGATAAGTGTTATTAGGACTGGTATTTCTAAGGCCTTTTTCCTAAACAGATTAAAATGCCATCGCGCTTCTTTCACTCAAGGCTACAAAGCGTCTCCAAGCGGTGTCTTAAAGGAGCTTCAAACAGGAGTTTGAGTTCCCTTCTATTAGTTTCTAAATAAATTAAAGAAAGTTAGCAAGGTTGAGTTGACACCTATTAATATATGCCATTACAGATATTTAGAATATCGAATGCAGAAAAATAATCTTGTTGATGAAAGTTTGACGTGTTATTGCTGCAGAGGTCAGACCTCATTTTTTTACGAATGTTGACCCTTAAGTTTTGTCAGCAAATACAGCTGGGCTCTCATTGAGGAAATTTTTGAGGATAGGTCATTACTACGGGATTATGACCACACAATCCCTTTATCTTACCGCATGCGATTTCTATTTATGGGGATTAAATTGTATCAGAATAACCTGCATACGTTAGAAGAACTGAAAGACAATATAAGAAGATCAATCACAGCATTTCTCAATGCAAACTTTCTTAAATGTTATGAGATAATGGCATAAAGACATTTTCAATATCTTTTATGACAAAAGTAGTGGTTATTATAATTTCGATTTGCACGAAAGATCTGTGGTCTTGAATAGAGGGGTATATCCGACTCAGCCAGCAGAGAGCGCGTGCTTCCACTCGCCACTCGGGCCGCGCACTCGCGGATGAACTCCCCCTTGAAAGTTCCGTAGCTTGAGAGAAACCAAGTGCCTAAAATGTAGTCATTTTCGAGTTTTTCACAAAAATGGGACTAACAAAGAGCTTTCATCATCTGGCAAAGACACCTAACTGTCCATAACACAACCATGAACCGCCACGGGTGGCCGAGGTTGATAAGGCGCGTACTCGTTTATCGTCTGTTTGACAGTTAAACCTGTGATTTGTATTGACTGTGTGGAAATAAATTCAGTTCAATAACTTCGAAGAAAAATTAATTGTTCATGTTTTTAGGAAGAAAATTGATAGAAGTGACGTTGCGATATTATTTCTCGAAGCTGCATCATCTTGTCATCAACGTTAGCACTTATTTAGGGAAGCCTGTCACTGCTTATCTCGAAGAAGCAACGCGGTAACATTTCGGCATTTCGGGATTCGATTAGGTCGTCATGTTGAGTGAGAGTTACTTAAAGTGGTCGTTGTAGGCTTCACAGTCCAGTGCGGGAAGCATACACAGGGCGGGGTGGAGATAACGGCACGGTCACCCACAGCTACTTCCTTCCTCGTGCATCGCCCAGGCTTCCGCACCTGTAGCTTTACCTGCCAGAAAACCGGAACGGTATGTTAATACGCTAATGCGTAGTTTCCGTGGGAAGTTAAAGTATTTAAATGTCAGATCTTGAATTGATGAGCACCTACGGTTATGTTGTAATACAAAGAGATGTTTGGTTGGAGCATCAAGGCGAAGGGTATCCTCCAATGTTTCGGATGTAATTCAAATTTGTATATCATCACTGTTGAATCACTTGTTTAAGTCTATATACAAGGAGGTGATTCGTGATTTTGTTAAATTTTGAAGCAACATGATTGTAATCGTAATAAATCTGATTTGGGTATGCCGGACTACGCAACAACGAGCTTTCACTGACAGTGTGTAGCCCATTCCAAATATTTGTTTGTGATAATGCCTACGTGTTAGAACGTTGTGACAGGTCTTCACACCCACGCATGCCTCAGAGGGAATGTATATACATAATTTAAATAGTAATTATTATTAAATATTTCATATAGCCTGTAGTAACAAGCAAGTACTTTTCATGTATTCAAAAAAATGTATTTAGTCTATCTGGACATATACTTTTTAGACGTGAGGGAAAGGATGCCTATTGTAATCGTTTGTATTGCCACTAACTGATAATGGCTCGAGCAATAAGTCTTTCTTCTGTGACAAAGCTAACTGCATGCAGGTGTGTGGCATGAGTCGAACAATGGATCTTTTGTTTTCTTAGTTGCTGGAGATGCTCGGAAATTCGTTAAACATACCAAAGGAGCAGGTGTTGGCGATGACGTCATTACATCGAATGATCATGAGTTCTCCAATGAGAAGTCAAAGAGTTGATGAGGTTAAAGTGGGCGCGCAAGTGAGCGCAAGAGCTCACTAATAATATTTGAATGTTTGAATGCTCAGTAATCCGTGGGCGCTATTCTGTGAACCACGTGAGCTCTCACGGACAGGTGGGGACACTTTGAAATTAGTACATAAGGGGAAACAACTTGCAAACGCATCGAGTTCCAGATACAGTTTACGCATTTTTCTAGATTTCAAGTCAGCAGTGTAGGCAAGTGAAAGGCAAGAAGCACACAATGAAGTTTTAGGGCTGTGCAGATGCAATTTCAGGCAGCTTATGTAGCTTGTGGTGTTAACGTCAAAGAGGTAACGAACCAGGTGGCCGACAACAAATTATCCTGTGATTAAACGCTTCTAGGCATTTGATGAAGCACTTTTTCCTTTCATCTCCCTTCTCCCGTAACTACGAGGACACAAATGGCGACTTCGGGGTAAGAAGTGGGACCCTCGGGTAGATATCTAATAACTACATCATTCTATAAAAGCCACTTCAACCTAAATTTATATGGTGGCAGACTGATATTTATTTGGATTGAAATCTACGGATTGTTTAGATCATAAAGTCGACAAATTAATACTTTTTGTGCTGTATTACTTTTGGCGTTTGTCTTTTGGTTGGAGAAAAAAAAAGTGAGCCGATAATTAACCGAAATTTGAAGTAAGAAATGAGACAGCTTTGGTTCTATGCCGTTCTGAACAGCGAAAATGGCTGAGGGATGATGAAGTAGGACTTGGCTAAATCTATTTGGATCGTTCAAGTGGTACCCTTGCTTTTCATTTGCCTGCCACTGCTCCTAATTTCGTAGAAATATATGGATAAAGGTAATGAAGCAGCGTAACTGAAATAGCTTCTGGAAAATCGGCTTTGCAGATATAAGCGGATTGATATAATTGTTATCTCCTAACAACGTAGTTACTTGGTAAAATAACAGAGAACCCCGTTCTGCCGGAAGAAGCTCTCTGTTTATTCTTGCTTGTAGTATGCTTGTAAAAATCCATTTCCATTTTATTGACGCTGAAACTTTTTCGTCTGGTATTGACAACTTGACAATGCATTCAACGAAATGGGGTTAGCCATAGGAGAGTAATCAGACAATGTCAGATTAAAACATCGCCTGAAATTGTTCTTCGAATGTTTAATTTAATTCAGTTTTGTTGGGGGTCCGAGGGTTTTATACCTTAATCGTAGTAATCTTGACAGTTTGAAAGAATAATTTTATTTTTATTTGTTTTTATTTCTTTTGCGGTAATTAATTTTCATTCTAATAGCGCCAGCCTTAACGTGTTACTTGTTTTTTTTTTTCTTCTTCTTCTTGAAGTTAATTCAGTTAACTTATTTTCATTATTTCTTTCTATTCTATTTCCTTTTGCCTAACCATAAGGTGTATTTTTATTGCTTTTTAACTAAAATGGTAAAGAGGAAACAAGCCTGATATTTACTTTTACCGCCTCAGTGATCCTAGGTGGACCAGTCTAGTATTTGAATGTTCATCTTAAGATATCAGCTTTTAACATTTTCTACACGATTGATATAAATTTTCTTCTATATCCCAGTTCTCAAACTTTTCGACTCGCGAACCTCCTTCATAAAGATCTGAGATAGCGAATCTCTTATTAATATATAAACGTGTAACGGCCTTAAATAAGTTTAAAGTTGGGTATATAGGCGTACCATATGATTCCCCATAAAAATGACGACCAAAAATAACGCAACAACGCTTAAAATGCTAAGCTACATAAGCTCAAATAATTATGCATTTGAAACATTAAATCTAAAATTAAATAGTTAAGATAATGCATTAGTATATTTCCCTATCTTTATTTTCACGTTTTTATATTTCACAAAATTAAAATCTAAATCAAATACTAAGAATTACTTTTTTTAATATGGTATAGCAGCGCATGCCTTCTGTTCCTCCCTTCCGTTGCCTGGCACGCAACTCCGTGTCCATGATCAAATTCTTCTCCATATATCAGACACTATATATCTACATATGCTTCATTTTAAAGAATTGATGACGATGTCTAAGCCATAGTGAACACAATTCAGATTCCGCTACAAACTGTAATAATATGATTACAATAAAAATTCAAAATCCTACATTAGAGAAACATTTCGGCGATTTCCATAGCGTTCCCGAACTGCATTTTGGGAAACACTGTTTATAACTGTAAAGCTTTGGACTTTTTATTTTAACAGCTACGAAATACTGAACTACTCTTATTACCAGATCTTCTTGCAGTTTTCTCACAATTTTCATAACTGGCGTCGTGATCAAAGCTAATTACCATACTTACAAATTAGAAAAGAGCGTGTCCTGTAGATTCTGAGTTTAATTTGTAGCAGACTTAGAGAAAGGGGATAAATACACCACATGGAAGTGCAAAGGAGAATACATCAAACATACAAACGATGAGTGAAGCATAGATGTCGCCTCAGTGATCAGATGTGGTAAAAGTTGGAAACTTATTGATCTGTTTCGTAGGCAGCGAGTGATCTCGTGGCACCGTGTACCCTTCCGTTAGACGATTTATGTTTATTTGTAGCTTTAGTGGCAGGGAGTGGGGTGAGGCAACTTAAATAAGTCTGTCCAAAAATATTTAGAATATCAGCCTTCTAGACCGCTGCAAATCATGATAAATTTAAAACGTCTATCACCGTTTAGTTATAAAAACAATCCTTTTTGGACTTGCAGGTTCCAAATTCTTAAGCTGGCATGCTCATATGCTATTTTTGACTAGTAGATTTAATTTCTTTGGCTTGTATGCGTATATGTTACCCTTTTTGGACTAGCAAGTAGAATGAAATCAAAAAGAATATCATCGAAAATCTGTACAAATGTGGGGACTTGATGGAAACTTCAACAGGCATATATCGTTCATTCCTAATACAACTCAGGTGTTCTACGAAATAAGTGAATAGGGCTGTAGCGATAGGTAGGAAACTCAAGAAGTGTGAGCTGATTGTGTTTAAGTTCGTTGAAGGAAAGGACAGTTATCAAATATTAAATAGATAAATAAAAATTAGAGTAGAACTTAAAATAAGCTATACAGAAAATATTCCAGAGCAAGGCCAGGATTCGAACCACGGATCTTCAGCTTAGCATGCCCGCGCACTTTCATTTGAACTATCGTTCAATGTCATTCCCTGGAGATAATCTTTGAGGTTTTAAATATATGTAATGAGATAAAATTAGTGGTCTCCAGGGTTTAAAGGCTCAGATAGGGGAGATTTGCTATTGTGGTGGAGAGGAAATGGAATAGCGTCAACACATTGAGCCTGAGAACCTGAGTTAGAGAGTCCCGGCCGTGACCTTGAATTTTCCTTACCGACTCTGATTCCAAACATGATTTACTTCCCAATTTTCCGATAGAAAATCTTCACTCCTTCTTAAATAGCTGTCAACAGTTAATAAACGTAAATAGAACAAATATTTTATCCACAAATACTTAAGTAGCAGCTAATTTATGTCCATTAAATTTCAATGTCGATACTTTAGCTTCAGGATGATGTACTGTAAGAATCATAGAAAAATTATTTTACACCAATTATCCAGGGACCGAAAGCATTTGCAACGCCTTACATTCTTTAAACTGACATAGTTCCTTATGTCGGTCCTGGTGGTGTAGTGGTTACCATACTTGCCTCCTAAACCCAAGATCGCGGGTTCGATCCCGGCCAGGACCGATGGATTTTTTCGGAGCGTAAAAATCTTAAGTATGACTTCCTTCGGAAGAGAAGTAAAGCCGTGGGTCCCGTGTGGTACATTTACGGCACGAAAAAGAACCTCAAACCTGAAAGAGAGGCCTCTGAGCAAACTTTGTCGGCCGTTTCACGCTCTGAGTTGAGTGGGACGCTGATGACCTCAGCTGTTAAAGAGCGTCCATAAATAAATCAATTAAAAAAATAGTTCCTTATGATTTGAATTTCTTCTCCTAATATACGAGTATAACGTTCCAAAGTTTTGCTCCACTATAAATTGTAATTGCAGTATATAGAGGCGATCAGCGATGCTTTCCTCCGCAGTGCGAGGTTTTTCCTATGAGCGAGCCCGCACTCTTTTGCCGCACTTGGTGGGGGTAATAAGCCTGTTTGAGTACTTTTAGACTGTGCCGTGGCAGTCGTAGCGCAGCTGTTCCCGGGTTGTGTTGTTCGCTTCTTAATTCGACAGGATACATTAGAAAGTGTATTATTCCTCGTGTGTTTACAACGGCACAACATGTCTTTATGTACGAATTATATGTATTAACTCAGTGGTGAAAGAATCATAGGAACACTTTTGTGAGCATGAGTTGATTTTTTTGTAAATTCCTTACTAACCCTTTTTTCAGAGAATTACGGGAGTGTGGTGTTTTTTTTTTTTTTTTTTTTTTTTTTTTTTTTCCCCAACTCTGCCACTGCTCATACTGCGAATAATTACATGAAAGCAATTCACAATGTGTATCCACAAGACAAAGTTAAGATTTGTGCCCCCCTTGATCCCCCGATATAACGGCCTGCTATTATTATCTCTGGGGTAAATAAAAAATGCCGTTACAAGACGTACCCGCATACCATACAAGAACTCAAAGATAATATTCTTCAGGAAATTGTCCGAATTTCTCAAAATGAACTAAAGCGAGTGATGAATAATTTCCTAAACAGTTATCAAAAATGTATGGAGAATGAAAGCGGGCAGTTTCAACACCTCATTTGATAATTTTATTAGTAATGCACCTCTTAAATTGGTTGTGTATTTTTGTATGATTAGTTTGTTTTACCTTAACGCTAATCATTGAGATCAGGCTGGCCTGCTAACCGGCTAACGAGAGGCGCGCTACCCATAGGTAAAACACTCCGGGGAGAAATAAAACTGATGGCACGGTGCATTTGCATATTAGTTGGTAATACATTGCTGCACGTTATGCGAACACAAAAGGCATTAATTTTGAAATAATTAATTGCTAGAGCAGTATTTATTTACTATTACTAAAAAGGTTATAACGTCCACAAAAGTACTGGGGAGAACAAAAAAATAGTATCAGGTGCAAGAGGAAGTAAGTAAAGTGCAGTTAGTCGGTCCTGGTGGTTTATTAGTAAACATTTTTTCATTGTTGATCCAAGATCGTGGGTTCAATCCCTGCCACGACCAATGAATTTTTTCGGGCGTAAAAATCCATCCTAAAATCTTTCGGAAGGAAAGTAAAGTCATGAGTCCCTTGACGTAGATTTACGGCACGTAAAAGAACCTGAAGCCTGAAAGAAGAGACCTCTGAGAAAAATTGATCGGCCGTTTCAGGTCCTAAATTGAATGGGGGGCCGATGACTTGAGATGTTTAAGAGCATCTGAAAATAAAAGTGCAGTTACCGAAGAGCACAAAAAACTGAAATGCAAGAGCAAACAAAAGAAAAGTGATAATTGTAAGGGAAATGTTTTACCATCTTAAAAAATATGTCTAAGAGGTTCTTGAATATTTATACTTTGTTTTATCCATTGATAAGTTATTAGTGTGGACTATAATAACCATTATCTCACATCATAGCCAAAAAGTTCACAGATTTTGCTCTGGTTTGGACAGACATAAACCCCAATCGAATACGTTAGTGTAACTTGCGATAATGGTTGTAGATACATAATTGCACAGGAAGCTCATATTTGCAACCAATAGCAAATGTTAAAGGATTGAAATAGAGTTGCGTAAGTGTTTGAGAATTTCATCAGATATTGAATTAATAATATTTCAATTTCAATAATTATTGAATTATTGAAATTGTTAGATGAAATAAATTCTCGCAATGATAAAAAGAAAATCAGTGGAGGCAACTTGTTCTCTAAAAAAAATGTCGACAAAGTGACCGTTTCTGGAAGGAGTTTGCAATGAAATGCGTTGGATTTCATTACAAGTAGAAAAATTATGCTTTGATAGTGACCGGCGATTTCAGCATTTATTTGCTTAGTTGGGGTAAGTGCACCCTTTGGGAAGGGGGAAAAGTCATTGCCAGATTCTAACACACCCTTTGGGAGTGGAAAAAAAAAAGCGTCGATCGGAAAACTTCGGGGAAACTCGTAAACGCTTTATTTACAAGCGCATGCAGCGACTGGCACACTGCAGTGGGAGCTTTGCTGTAAACGTAATGGTCATAATCATAAGTATCTGATAACAGAACGTTAGGGTACAGTAGCGGTGGCCGAGCGATTTAGACGGCATTATTGCTCTTCTGCATAAGCTCCTGGGTTCAAATCCTACATAACATTTTTGTTTTATTTTTTATTATTGGTTTTATAAGTGTATGTGTAGAACTTCATGTTGCTTTAATATCATATTATATTTTAACATATCATTTGAGTTTTATGGCATTATCTATGCATACATAAACTAACATATTCTTACAAATAACTAAATAAATATATGAACAAAAACATATATATCTTCTAAGGTAAAATAAACACAAATTATCATCGGGTGAATGAACCCTCGGCATGTATAACTGCCCTCAATCTTCGGGGCGTAGATGCTGTCAGATTTCAACAGTAGCGTGGACGAGAGGCTACATCCGGGGCTTCTTGAATCTATGCCCATAAGCCATCTTTTGTCTTCTTGCATGTGCAGCATATTGCATTTAGATAGAACAAGCACTGAAGAAAATATTATAATCATATGTTAACGTTTAAGCTTACTGTATATAGGAAATATATTACGAAACTAATTTGTCATAATTATGTTACAATTTTTTATTCAGAAAAAAAGGTGCTTCAAGCCGGGAGGCGAACCTGTGCTGTTAGGCACTGCACACTCTGCCACAGAGCTAACGGAACACATACACTAGACAGCGTCTCATATAACACAACAGCTGCATTGGTTGCACAGCCTTGTGAATGGAGCACTGTAACAAACAAGACTCAGAGGCATTTTTGGTTCAAAAGATGACTTTTTTTTAATCCAAAGGGTGTACTTCATTAGGGTTAATACTTGGTAACACAATTAGCCGAACGTTTGGTCTCCTTGCCTGCCGAGAGTAACAATGCCATACGGTCTTGGCCTATCAAAAGGATTATCCTCTAGAAATATTGATAAGAGCAGCAGTGCGTTTATAGTGTACTGTACATGAGAGAAAAGAGTAGGCCTATATTCTCTAGTGGCATCCTCATACAAACAACTACTTTCCATTTCTGCAATGTGTTAATACCAGCAAACATCAGGCAGGTATCAGGTTGCTTGTGACTTGTTTTGTGAATGTTTGGGGTTCTTTTCTAGATTAGTAGTTACTACACTTAATTTTGATATGGGCATCAATAGGCTATTCTCTGTTTTACGAAAAGCTGAGTTGCGTTGTTGAACAATGCACAAATTGTTATTTCGGCTATTAGTAAATATACCAACAAATACGATGTAAGACAAGTTTTAAAGCAATAATAATGTTAATTGTAAATAAAACTGCTGTACTGATAAGACACTGTAGTCATTGTGGGACTAATAGAAAGATGTTTGCTTCAATATACTAGTCTTACTTCCTCTATCTCTGTCCATGTCCAGGCATAGAGTCTTATCTCCTCTGTTCCGTCCCAACATAAGCGCGGAAGGATGTAAAGTTTGCTGACAATGCATAACGGGTGTTCTGTAGAGAGTTTAGCTTCAATGTCGCAAGACGGTGACTACGTTGTCAGAACAGATAGTACTGTGTATTCCTCTCTCCCTTCAGCCCCACCGAGAAGAGTATTCTTTCCTCTCGTGTGCAGTACAAGTCCATCGCATAAAATGTGTTTACGTATCGAAGTCCCCAAGCAACACGAATAAATTTGCAGTAGGAACTTATCTAAACTCTTATAGCGGTTTAGCTCTGAGTTAGTCCTGCTATTATCCATATCAGGAGTTAGTAGAGCAAAGTTGCTCATACCCCTACAGAGGGAGAGAGATCGAGAGGGGAAGCAAAGTAGTGCGCGCTGCTAGTAAATTTAAAACATTGACAAAAGAGGGAGAGTCTCTCTGAAGGACATTTCTTGTATTAAATGACATAAACCAAATTCGTTTTTCCAACCAAATGTTATCCTAAAGAACTCCCAATGCATTTCCTCTGCAGTGTCTCCAACCAAACTTTATGGAGGGCATCATGATTCGGACGCTTTCTCACCTGCTTTTTAAGAGGGGCGTTGCATTACTCTCACTCGATTGTTTTGCCTTCATTCGTATTTTGCTTATTGTTGATTTTCCAGCTTCGGTAGGAGCAGCGTCTCAATACATTTTTGTTCTTTTATCACCATATGCTTCCACTTGTCTAGCCGTCGCACCGATTACTTGCGCAGTGGACTTATTTCTCTCTTGCTGTGCAGCAGGCATCTCAAGGTCAGGATACTGCAATAGGTAGGTCGATAAGGCACGAAACACGTGAATGGGAGGCCTGGGATTCGATTTTCGCCAGGACCGCCCTCCCTGATTTGAGATATTTTCAGGTTTTTCTCAGTCATAAATGGTAAATGCCGGGAAAATACCCTAAACTTAGGCCTGAAACATTTCCTCATTAAAATGGAAATGCTTTCCCAATTTAACAAGTCCATCCTGGTGATCTAGTGGTAACCTTACTTGTCTCCTAAGCTGAAAATCAATTCGCGGCCAAGATCGATGGATTTTTTCAGGCGGCGTAAAACTCCAAAGAATGGCTTCCTTCGGAAGGGAAGTAAAGCCATAAGTCCAATGTCGTAGATGTAAAAGAACCTCGAGGCTAAAAACAGAGGCCTCTGAGCAAAATTTATCGGCCGTTTCATGGCCTGAATTGAATGGGAAGCTGTTGACCTGAGATGCTAAAGATCATCTGTAAATAAAACAAATCAGATCAAATCAACCAATTTATCATTTCATCTCACGTATTACTGTCAACGCATGTGCTCAGTAGCTAAAACATGTTAAACACTATTTTAAAAAAATAAAAGCTGTCAAATATAGGAACCGAGCAGTAGAGAATAGCGAAGACGGAGAGGAAGAGGGAAAATCCGCTTGCGATCTACACGAATATAATCGAATGATGTGGGTGCAGTCGTAATGAAATGCGTATACCTCTTAAGCAGGGTCAGTCGATCTATGCTTCCGTCTGGGCTCATTATTGATGTCAGAAAGCACTGTATTGCAGTTGAATAATTAGAACTGTAAAATACACATGTTAACGAATTAAAACGGAAATACACGAAGCTAATTTGACGCTCTGATGCTTAGATAGGGGAGCAAACACTGTTGAGTTAGCTCGACTCTATTCGGCTCTTCTGAGATCCCACCTCTAGTCTCCTTACACAGAGTAAGTGTATTCACAAATTGCTGTCAACTCAAATAGAAGCAGAACACTGTTGTTTTCTTTATTTCACTATTATTGCAAGCAGAGATACTCGCAACATCACATTTACTGTTAAAAGTGAAATATTACATCAAAAAGCATTTGCGTAAGCAGAACTTTTAAGGCGGTTAAATTGTTTCACCTTACTGTGTAGATGTCACGGGATTAGATAATTCTACCATTCACAAATAATCTCTTTAGAGGCGGATAGTTGTGATAAAGCACAAAAAATAAACATGCACATATTGGCATGTATGGCTACTGCGCATTCTCATTGCTTGTTCCTAAGAGGGAAATGTTGCTTGGAAGGCGGATATTTTCGCTACCCCGAAATCCTCCAAAGTGGCTTCCTTGAACTGTCTTGTGTGACACGCAAAGTTCCGTGACTCGAGTGTACTCTTTGAAGGAACGATTATAGAGCGCATGCGTGATTTGCATGGTTTAATAGGGGAAAAAAAAAAAAAAAAAAAAAAGCAGGTAGCAGATACATTTGCCATAAAGTGCTTCAACGTAACACGTTCTGTTCATATATCGAATTTGTTTGTAACTGAAAAGCTATGCAAGACACCGCACTGGGCTTTCCTAGAGATGTTCATTTTCATTTGTTGTAGACCTTCTTCTATATACTCAGTTCTTTGTTTACATATTATTATTATTATTATTATTATTATTATTATTATTATTATTATTATTTTTATACTATCTACCTTCTGAAACTGAATTACCAGATTATAAATTGCAAACTGTATGAATCCTATGGTCACAGAACAACATTTTTAACTGTCTCCGTACCTCAAGGGCCGACTTAATACATCGAATATTTTTGCAATGGCCACACTTTATTCCCAACACCTTAATGGACCAAAAATCTTATAAAGAATCACAAATGATACGCAGTAAGGCACGTACTGTCTTCGGTCCAGACATGTCCAAGGTTACCTCCGACATGTAAAAACTTTAATTTTCTTTAAAAAGAACAAATACGCATCGATCTAAATGCAAGTTTAGATGCCCTATATGCTTTATAGAAATCAAGTTCGGTTATATACTCTAGTCATATTATTTGCAGTTCAATATGAAATTAATATAATAGTTCATAAATGCACATATATAGAGGCACCGCCACGAGTGGCCGAGGTCGTTATGACACGGACTCGTGAGCGGGAGGCCTGGGGTTCGAATCCCTCCAGAATCGGCCTCCCTGATTGAGGTTTTTTCCAGGTTTTATTCAGTCATAAATGGCAAATGCCTGGGAGGTACCTAAACGTATAAACGTAGGCCTGGAACGTTTCCTTCCTTAAAAAAAATCCTTTCCCAATATACCATTTCATGTATCATCAGTGTCCACCGCCTGTGGTGCCCCAGTAGCACAAACGGGCGTTAAACACTATTAAAAAATGTACTGCTTTCATTTAAAAATTGCCAATATGAATAACTACATATTTAAAATGTGAAGTTAGATATTGAGGGGAAAGTTTAAAATCGGTATTAATTACATTGTAGATTTCACTCCCTCTCTCTAGCCACCCCTTGCTGAAAGATACTTAAATTTTAAAGAATATTCAACTGCTATCATATGTTTTGCTTTCTGCAATTGCCTAGCAATTTCACTTTGTATAGTTTAAATTTGAACAAATGAAACAAGTCTGTTAGTTATAGGATGAAAATGCCACCGTGTCCTTCCCCGAGTATGGAACTACAAACTTCTCTCATCTGACTCTATATGCCGGAGATCTCTGGTAGAACAATGAACCTCTCTCATCTGACTATACCGAAGACCTCCAGTTTTCTTCACTATGACAGAGTTATTCCTTAAGAGATGACTCTTAATGCTACGAGTACTTTTAACCGAAGCTTATATATATAGACAATAATCCAGGTTGCAAGTGACAGAAAACGAAAATTGTGACAACAGTTAAATTCGCTGTAAAATATAAACCATAAAGTAGTAATGCCATTTGAAATTTCAAAATGGGTAGCTGGAGGTGAGGGATGAAACCTAAAATAGAATAGATATTAGTTTTAAACTTCCTTTTCAACATCTAAATTTGAGTATTTTTAGTTAAAATTAAATTGAGGTTAAATAGGTAATTATTCACACTTAAAGACCTGATGCTATGTATGCGTTAAGTAAGATTTAAAGCTTTCTCGGCATTTGTTATTTATGATGACTTCACGGTCTGCAGCCGAGTAATATTTGTGTTTACGTCATCATAAATTATGTATTATTTATATAATTAAATCATTAGAACACGGCCAAAAGGATCGGAAAGTGAGTTAAGATTCAATATTCTTCAGTAGGTTCGTTAATATGTTTAGAAATAGCATTGAAAATTTCAAGGAAATTGATACAGTTAATTCTATTTTTTTCTAGAGGAACATAAATGTAGAAAAACATAATATTGAGAAAATTACGACCAAAGAAAAAATTATTAAAAGCTCAACTCGTGGTTCAGATTCGGAAATAGTTAAAATTATCTACTGTTTGCACCAGAATGGCCAATAGAAAAAGAAACATATTTTAATAAATAAAAACCAGAATCTTCTAGCTCAATTGGTTCGAAAACTACATATTTTTAAAAAGGATGTTGTTAAAATCAGGAGTTTTTTTAATCTATGCAGATGTATTTTCAAATATTAAAAAAGAACTACTTAGCCAAGTAGTAATAATCAATGAAAATTATATCACATAATTCTGAAAAGTCCCGAATTTTGTTATAATTCATGACTTCAAAAAATCACATTTTTGTCTTTAAATTTTACTCAAAGAAAATTAAATTTTCTTATATTACTGCTAGAAATTCAAACTTTTTAATGTTTGTATTAATTTTTTAAAAAAAAATCACTTAAATAAGAACAAGGAACCATAGAAGTGATTAAAACAACTATGACCATGACAAAATTTAATAGTGAAAATCCATAGAGTATGTATAAAATAAATATTTAATTAACTTATTGAAATATGTGTGTAACAAATTGTGACTTCACTGAAATCTTTACTGATTGTCTAAAATGTTCCATGTGAGTGTGTGTGCGTTTTTTCTACAACCATCAACAGAACTTCATTGTTGTATTAATTGTGTCAGAAGTCATATTTAATTCATTCTTACGTGTCTTTTCTTCGCTACGATTTGTTTCGTTGTGCCAAGGCTCTGTTGAGAATCATTGCACACATCTCCGCAGTGTTTGCTAAGCCTTCCTGCTCTCAAGATAAGCATGACATTAAAGCTACAGATGGCTGCAGAAAATAATCACAATAATAAATGTTCTTCCCCTCCGAGTTCCTTGCAGTTATACCCTTTTTATTTCTCTTTCTTCTTGTGTTCGCTTCTATAATATAAGTCTTATTCTCGGTGTTTAATTGCTGAGGTATCCTTACCAACAGTTGCTTTATTGCAATAGTATTACGGTGTCTTGTTTCCAAATCGCGCCGTAGCTTTTCCACATATCTTGTTTTTATCGTTTTTACCTGCCCAGTCAAAACAGCTGTACCATTCCCGCTATAAACAAACGTGAGAAGCTTTTAGTTTATTGAGACAAGAGAGGGCGTGTCTCTGCATGCTTATTAATGGGAGTGAGTATTGCCGCTGCATTGTCACAACACGGTGATGACAAATTGCTACCGTTTTTTGTTATGAATACAGTTCTGAGCAAGGTTCTATATATCTTGTTAAAAGGAACGTAGGAATCATTGATTCCTCTTTCAGAACCCATTTCCTCTCCATCAGCATTTTATTTTGGTTTTTATTATAGTTCGTGCAGGTGCCGTGATGTAGTGTTTTCCATTCTCCGTTCGAAAATGTACAGTGTGCGCGTAAATCATGTGTAAAATACAGAAATATATTTTAAACGTATGCTTTATTACTGAAAAACAAAGTTTCATTACGTTAACTAATAGTTTTTGAACATCCAAAATGGGCGTCATGATATCCATTGCGTATTTTAAGAAAAGGCGTAACTCTGTGTGTGCGTGTAAATGTTGAACAACCTATGCCAATTGTTTAAAAATGATATCTAGACGCTGAATGACTGCCATTGAAGATGGCGCTGATGATTCCGAGGTCCACGGCGTCTAAAACTAGCAATTTTACATATTGGGGGTCAGGGAATACTTGAAATAAAAAAAAAGTTGCTACTGAAAATAAAATTTAATTTAAATCTGTGATACATCCTAAAACAAGTATCTATATCAGAACTTAATATTCTCATATTATTCTTTATTGTACTCTTTACAATGTACCTTATAATCATACAAATATTGTTAAAAGTTATAAAACTCAGAACGAATATTTACTGCCTAATTAATCAATTACACTATCTACTACAACACTATTTCTAACTTCAAAATAAACAATTGCTACTAGAAACTAATGCTGTTTATGCTGTTGTTTTTTTTTTTTTTTTTTTTTACTGTGTTAATTGTCTATTTTTGCACAATGTACGCCTCTTCCATCTTAACCCAAAAATGAGTTTTGATTTAATTATACAATTAGTTCTCCTGGATACCAGTAACACATACATACACACACTTCTTCATATACTTATTTGTTACCTAAATTTAATATTTATTACGATTTCATTCTTTAATGTTTCCTTAGTTTCCTACTGGCACTCGGCATCCAGGTGCTCCTCACCGGAAACTCGACATCGACATCGATGTGGAACATTGTTGTTGGTTCTTTATTCTGAAACTGAAACAATAAAACGCTACCTGTTAGAGTAGATTCTTATGACATTTCCTCTAGAACATGTAACTTTGGTTTACACATGTGCAAGACTTCTGTTCTCCTCATAAGCAAATACATTGCCTCCTTCCATTGAGCATCTAAGCACATGTTACAGACTTTGGATCTCTTAATATTTAGTCATAACAAATAGTCTTGGAAAATAAAATTAACAAAAAAAAAAAAAAAAAAACTTGCAGTTATTCTGGGAAAATATTCTCGACCATTCGGTCAGTGACAATGCCCTTCCATCTGAGCTACCGTTCCCTATCCGAACACAATCGCTACTCTCTCCCACCTGAGTTTATATACTCCGAGGACCTTTAAGATTATCTCGTTATTAACTAACGGGCCATCAACAAGTTCCTCCGCACTCGGGTGATGTGCACCGTACAGGAGAAAGTTGATACTCCGACATTTATGACATTCCTTCCTTCGAAATATTTTTAGCAGATAATCCATCCACCGTTGCTAAGGTTTGGATTTTAGAGTGTCTGGTTGCCTTGGTAATTTAGTGAACGCAATAACTATATGCTCGGCACGCGGTCAGTACTGCCACCCAAGTTCGCTTCCCAATTGAAATCTCGGCTACACAATGGTTGCCGTGCGACTTCTTGATGATTCTTTATAAATTACATAAATTGTTAACTGATAACTGGTTCAAACACTGCCTATCCCTTTATTTCATCCTCAGAACATATAGTGCAGAAAATAAATTTAGCCATACTCTCTTGCGAATAGTAAGTAATTAAAGTAAAGATTTCGTATTATTGTTATTATTTTTACGGAAGTGTCTAATACTGTTGTTTGGTTTCTCCAGGTATTTGTTATATATAATAGTTTTAATCAGTTTTCTTTTCGTATTTGCATCTGACAAAACTATAGACAGCCAAAAGAGATGCTTTAAAGTGTGAAGCAACATCTACAAATTTGAAAATAAGACATTACAAACACAGGTTACCGGTATAAGCCCTGTGAGAAGTAAAACAACAGGTGATTTTTAGCACAAAAATAATTCTTAAGGAAGGAAATCAAAGGATTATTATTTGTGTGTGTTTTTATGGCGAAGCATCGTTTATTGATACTGCCATGGAAGGGACTCAAACCATGGATCTTCTATTTACCGTGCCTGTTCGCAAAAGATGAAAGAAGAATTAAACCGCTGTGCAAGAAATGACCCCGGGCATGACTCGAGGCTGTCGTCTGACTGGGGAAGGGAGGCTGTATTTCATCAGTAAGGCTTACCCATAAAATTTTTCTTTATAAGTTGGTAAATTTGAAGCTGGACTCATGTTCTGTAATGAGAGCAGTGACCTGGGTAACTAATTATTGTATGTATAATTTTCTTTACATTTATTTTTTCGCTGTCTTGCAGTAAAGTTTTGATTGTAGTTTTATGTAGGCTTTTAGCCTCGTTACTGATGTGCTATTGGAGCTGTTTTAATGGTTTGGTTACATGAGGAAGATTTGTAATAGAATTTTGTGTGTTAAATAATTGTTGTTCAGATGGTAAATATATTAAGTTCCTAATCAGCTCTATTGCACATAAACTTAAATTATAACTTCATTAATTTATTATTTAAAGTAATATATTATTCAAGTGTATATTTTATTCATTCACAAAAGATTTTATTTTGAAGATTAATAATATTCCATTAAATTGATACATATTTGGTGTTTGTTAAATTCTATTAACGATCAGTTACATCAACGGGTATTAAAAGTTAACAAGCCGTTAGAGTACTTTAACATACAAATTAACAAAAATCCTGTTTCGTCAACCAATGTTAACTTTAACAACACGTTAAACTTTGTGTTAAGTTAACATCACCTACTCCTTGTGTTAAACATTTAAAATTTGAATTTTTACGCAAAAAACAATTTTTACAAAGGTACAGAATGTGAAAAACAGTCGACATAACACTGTAAATGAAATACGAGAGAGGTTAGAACACCTTTGTACCTCTGCTCTTTTTAATGCTCATATTTTTTAATTATTCTATGCAAACAAAAATACATCGGAGTGCGTTCAAAAGTCTTTCCGTTCTGTCTTTTCAATCCGTGCCATTTGCAGTTTTAAAAACGTATTAACTAACAATAAGCTGGAAATGCTTGTTGGAATGCAGGAGTCTTAACATATTGTTCAAATATTAACACAATGTTAATGTATTTTAACATGAGGAAACATAATTGTCTGTCATGTTTGTCTACATCCACAGCCTGCGTACTGAATCCCTTGCCCCTCCTTTTCCATTAAGGCTTTTGTCCACATTCTCTCGTGGAATTATTTAGCAATAAAACCTGAAGTGTTTGGCACCAGCTACTGCTTAACTACATAGGGATTCTGATCGACTATCAGGTAAACAGAGTGAGTAAAACCGGCACTGTGTGTTCTGACAAGTGGGGGCTAGGGACAGGACAT
Source organism: Metallyticus violacea (assembly GCA_030762175.1). NCBI lineage: Eukaryota > Metazoa > Arthropoda > Insecta > Mantodea > Metallyticidae > Metallyticus > Metallyticus violacea. The sequence goes on along the minus strand of CM060843.1, from coordinate 88,279,193 downwards.
ATCTTCGCATGTCGACAGAGCTCTTTCTTAGCTAACTGACCACTTGCATGAAAACCCATTTACAAACATCTAAATAGGGAAATTGAGAAGACTCTTAAAATCGATTAAGGCGCATTATAGATACTAAACAAGCGTAGACTGCGAAGTGAAACGTTGGCATTTTTGCACCATCATTGTAGCTTATAAAAATTACTCTGTAAATCAAGAAATGAGGTGATGTCTACTTGTTCATGATCTTGGGCGACTGTAAAGGTTGCGGAAACACCGCACATTTCAGTCATGCAGCACCTTCCAAGACGATTGCCTCTCCAAGGCCAAACAAAACAAGTGCAATTAGAGCAGTTCGTTGTTTAAGCAGAATGTCATGGCCGGCTGACGTTTCTTCCACCTACCTAATTTGAGTTATTATTAGCAGCTTCCAGAACAAAAAAGAGCACTTGCGAAATCAATGTATTTAAAGCAATGCAGGGATCGTAAACTCTTCTACTTCGTTAGTATGACATCCAACTTAAATGCTTTTCGAAGAAATGTCCCTGTAATTGGTGAAAACGCCGCTGACATTGAAGCAGAAAAGGAGAAAGAAGAAGACGGCAAAATTTACAAAATAATATAAGAAAATAAATGAAATAAAGTAAAATATATATTCTGCGGCTTGTTTGCACTCGAGGCTTTGTTCGTCTCCTGTAACAGATGTGCGCTTTTTGTGTGTACGTTTTGTACGGGAAAATAAACAGATACCGGAGTCTTTGGAGCCTGTTGTCGTAAGATATCTTTAATAAAGCTCTGGCAAATAACTGAGACTGGAAAAGAAAAGAAAAGAAAAAACGGAAAGTGCAGTAAACAGAACGTTGTCAAAATAAAACTGGCAAATATATATATATATATATATATATATATATAAAATAATAATAAAAAAGATGAAACAATGTAAATTGCGAAACGAAACGCAAATCTTTCCCCAGGCCAAAATCTTTAAAAAAATACTTTAATGACAGCTGAAATCCTTTCAGTACTTATTTCAAAATGTTGCAAATTGATAACATTATATTAGATACTAATAATACTTCTCAGCAATGGTGCATTGCTAATAGGTAGGCTTACGTAACACACAGTTCCCCTCAATTAGCTACTAACACATTACTCTTGTTCTTGATATCTACCTGCCAATAGTAAATATATTAAATGGTATTTAACGTCCGTTTCTTCTACTGAGGCACCACAGGCGGTAGACACTAATGATACTTGCGATGAAATGATATATTGGGAAAGGATTTTTTAAGGAAGGAAACGTTCCAGTCCTAAGTTTAGGGTACCTCCCAGGCATTTGCCATTTATGAGGACTGAATAAAACCTGGAAAAAAATCTCAGTCGTGGAGGACGGTCCTGGCGGGATTCGACCCCCAGACCTCCCACTCATGAGTCCGCACCTTAACGACCTCGGCCACCCGTGGCGTCATATGATGTAATGTTAACAACTTTTTATATACTTCATCTTCCGTCCCTACCCTCGACTCCCTTTAACCACAGTAAAACAATTTCGCAACATGTTACGCAAAATCTACCGATTTTATATGCGATATACGGATTTTTCAGAACTCATCCACGGATTTCACAGGAAAAGGGTTGGCAACGCTGTTTTCGATTAGCAAAGGTGGCCTCTTTCTCTCTGCTTACCAATGAGATATATCGAAGCAAAAAATAAAGTAAAATAAAAATTTCAAACATAATATTTTAGGCGTTTAGATAGCATTTGTCGCAAAATAGGCACTAACGTCAAAATAAGCATTTATAGACACTAACAATGCCTTTATTTATCATAATTTGACCCAAAAAGATTTTTAACGTTACAGTCACAGAAAAAAAAATAAGCATTTTGGGAAACATCCTCAACTTATTAATGAGACATTGAAGATCAAAAGTTTCAATATTTCAAGTGAAGAAATGAATTCTTTTATATATCTTTTCTCGAATCTTCGAGAATATTGTTCAGTAATGTTGATGGTGATAAAGATTAATAATGATGAGAATTTGCGATACGCAAGAATGTTGCGTGAGAAGCTCCAACTTTAGTTTTAGTTTTGCTGACCTGACGTAAACTTATCTCCAAATCGCTAGAAGTAATTTAATGCTTTTGGTCAGTCCTTAATCTGCATAAATGTGAAGAGAAATAAGGCCCTATATGAATATGTAAGGAGGCAAGCGTTCATACAGCGATACTGAAGCATAAAGTATCCGCTAAAGCATGGACAAGAAAGAATACCTGATGATAACAGTATCTCTTATCAGCTAATCACCCGCATTAAAAAGGTTTCCTCGAGTCCTTGTTCTTACTACACTTCGTAAAAAATATTGGAACGCTGCACACTCAGGTGTGATGTTTACAGAGGTGCAGTAGAGCCTTACCGGATAGCACATAGAGATTGAGAAGTACAGTTAATTCGGAAGTTAACGCAAATAAGAGAGGAACATCACTTCCGTTGTTTTTCTATTAGAATGCCAAGGCAGAAATCAAGTAAGACTGAAATATTACAGAGGTACGGGACAGACTGTTTTCTGTATTTGACACTTTTTGTCTGGTGAAAGTAGCGTGTAATGTTGGAATACACATATACAAGAATAAATGGACTTAATAAACACACCTGTAATATAAAAAGGCCAGGCAATGAGGTGAAACAAAAGTCCTTTACACAGTTTAGACAATTTCAGTTTTTATGGTCGTGAGAAATTTTTTATGCAGTTTATTGCTATTCATTAGATGATGTTAATTACTTTTTATAACTTTTTAATAGAGCTACGAATATGCTGTGGTCATCTTTTGTGAGATATAAAAATGTAATTCTATTTGTTCTGGATGCTGAAACTTATATGGTGAAACCAGCAAAGTATTTTAAAGAACAATGCCAACAGATCAAAAGCGAATCAGAATGCAATTTTTTTGCACAAAGTTTGGTGTTTTTAGAGAGATCCAACTAATTTTATCCCTAGATTCGTGACCAGTTGAGACATGAGTGCACTATTAAACACCAGAAACAAAACAAAACGAAGCATTATGATTTCCCATTGCCAAAGAAGGCCAAATGTGCGAATTCGGCCGAAAAGAACATGTTATCAGTTTTCTGGAATGGTAAAAGTGTTCCACTGATTGATATCTTCCTGTGAAAGCTCTATTACTGAAGCATACTGTGCTAACCCTTTGGGCCAACTAAAAGCAAAAATGTGCCTGAAAAGTCCGGACTTGTCAAAGATGAAAGTGATCTTAGATCAAGATAAAGATCGCTATTATACACATTTGCAATTGTAAAACAAATGAACTGGGCTATGATTTTCTGCCACATCCGCTTTATCCACCAATCTTGGCTCCATGGAACTTCCATCTATTTCCAAAATTGGGAAAAGTCCGTGGTGGAAAGAAATGTTTATCCCATTGAGAGATTAAAATATCAGTTGAGGAGTAATTTGCAGCACTGGAGGAATTTCACTTCAGTGATTATATAAGTGCTTTAGAACATGTTGAACAAAGTGCTTCATTCCGAGAGCTATTCAAATGTCCCTTGTAGTCATCTATATTAGAATTTCTAATCTCTGAAATGACTAAATGTGCACCAAAATGATTAAGTTAAACAATAAACGTTATTTACTTAATGTTAGGAGAAAAAAAATAATTAGAAAAATAAATCGGAAGGGTAAGAAATGTAACTTTGAACAATTAAAATCATAGGTCGCTACAACATAGCATGCAGCAATACACCATAAATACTATATGTTTCAGAAAGATTGAAAAAATTTGTGGGGGGGGGGGCGGGAATCAGCAATATAAAGTTTTTACATCTATACGGCTAGAAAAAATAGGTTCCAGACTTGACTTCAGTCTTAAACCTAATACAGAAACAACATGGATGAAGAAAAAGAAGAAAATACATAAAAGGAAAGGTGCAGTCTGTCTTAAAGTAACATAAGAGACAAAATAAAAAAAAAATAATAATAAAAGAGACATGGGTGCAGAAAGCTAAGCATATTTTAGTAAATAATGGACATGGTAATACATTTTTTGTAAGCTTTTAAACGCTAATATTTTCCCAGAGAATTTATGGTATGCATTAAATTCTGACGCAGATGAACATGGAGATCTCTGGCACCTGAAGTTTATTTTCAAATTTTCTTGGAAAGGGAAATCTCCGGAAAAAAGTTGACACAAGGAATAGGCCAAATCCAGGTCCACCAATTGACAAGCAGACACGCTAGCCTTGGCAGTGGAAGTTGAGGTAATATAATGAGGTCGGGTAGTAAAAGTGAAACTAGAAAGTACTACAGAGAAGAAACATGATACTTGAAGAAAAGAGTGTTCATTTAAAAACTGAACACCTGGTGGAAAATCTCGATAATCTTATTCAACTAGACATGGTCGCCGTATCTGTTGAGATATTTCACTGTGAAACGAGACGCTGAATGTCTCTGCGGGAAAAGTTTCAGTAACCATTGTTGCACTTCTTTCGATGTGAATTTGAGTGAATTTCGGGAAAATGGGCACACATGATAACGTGTTAGTGCTGTAAAGTGGGTGCATCAGCACTTCCCATCTGAATTGCTCAGTTTGGCGAGGACAGCATTGATAGAGCTCCCGTTTCCCGATTGAGTTGCTCCCGTTTCTAGAAACTCTATGCCATTTTGACTGAGAAAGAACGTCACGTGTGAAGGTCGACTACGTTCTAAGGTGTACTACCTTCTTTCCCATGATAAAAAACCTCTATGATTTAGGACCATTTTTATAAAAATCTTTATTCGGTTTTTAAATAACTTTATTAGAAATTAAGGTTTGCATGTGTTGCCATGGTGCTAAAAAAGCGATATTCTATTTATGGAGTTTAAATCCATTGCACTAATTTCTGTCATTATAAATTATTAGTAATTATAAATAATTCGCTTTACGTATGTTTAGTTGGAGGGGGTGGTTATGGTTTTATTCAATAGATATGTTTATTTGTAAGAAAAAAAAGCTTGTTTTACAGTTGTGAAGGAAATAAATTAACAACCATGTTAATAAATGAACCAGAAATGAGTATATGAATGACTGGAATATTTAGAAAGTAATAAGGAGAAAAAAAAAAACAAGGGCAAGAAAAAGAGGAATGGCTGGAGAAAATTTTAATGGATTTCAAGGGAAGCTAGGAAACATTTGGATAACAGAAACAAATAAGTGGCTGTGTAAAACAAGAGAGATAAATAATATAGGCATTATTATTATTATTATTATTATTATTATTATTATTATTATTCTGGTTCTTATCAAAAGCCAAATAAGGGGTAAGAAGATCCAAAATTCGGGAGTAACGTGTTTTCTCATAAGGCTGTTAATCAAGTAGTGTGCTCTTCACAGCTTTATTTAAAATCAACAGCGAGGGTGTTTACTGGAGGGCTGTAGAACCCAAAGCTGTGGCACGGAAATATTTAAAGCTGGGTACTAAGAATATTATCACCGCAAGGAAGTTACAATCTTCTTCGTTTAAGGCGATTCTAGGCTCGAGTTCTGTTAACAATGGTTTAAACCGCTTTAGTAGATGTGAAGGTACTTGGCGTCAAAATATTTCATTGTCATGTCAAAGACAGATGTTGCCATGGAACATTCAGGTGCTAAGAAACAAAGGGACTTGCAAAATAGTTGTGTACATTAAACAGGTGTTTTACTTTAAGGTAAAGGAGTGTCTAGGACAAAAGAATGAGCGCCTAATATGCTTAAAAGCTCTAAGCGGATTATGTGTTTGGAAGCAAAAGTAGCTGAAATATTAAAAGAATGTGTGAGGATGTAACAATGTATTTTTTTTAAAAAAAGGAAATATTTTTATGGGATATTACAGTAGTTATATGTTTGTGGAAAGTATTAAAAATAAATAGATAACGATTTGTAGCAATCGTAGGCAGTTTCTCACCCTGCGATTTACTTGGGTTTATTCTTGTTGTTTCTTTCTTATGCTGAATGTTCAATTGCAATTGTACAACACGTTAAGATGAACTTGTGACTGAAGGAATAAAAAACAAGTTAATAATTAATTAGCAGCACAAAATGAAACAGGCAGATTGGTCTTTTTATGGAAAGGATGTGCCAAGTTGAAATATCATTAACATACCATCGATATAGTTCCTAGGCACCTAATTTCTTGAGCAGTTTTCGGTATCACTAAAAGTTTATTATTATAAACCGCGCCCTCTTTCCACTTTTCGTATATACTATGGAAATGGTTAACCTTCAGTGAACGCGCAATGCCCGATAAGAATGGAGTTAAAAGTTTCGCTGGCACAGGAATTGAACTTGCTCAGTTGCATTTCTATCGGAAGTGCATGCCGGACTTTCTACTGAGTATTTAAAGTATGCTGAGAGTGCCAAAGAAATCGCACGAGTGATGTAGGAAAAATATTCGTGCTAAATTTCCTGGAGTAACATTTTCATCGAGAAGTGAAATTTTCAGAATAATGGACAAAGCTCGAACCCAAGGCGTATTCACTCGCAAGAAGCCGAAAAAAACCTTACTTTAACAGAGGGAATGCTTGATGAAACAAGCTATCGATTAGATACTTCTACTAGAAAGGCTTTAACATGACTATCCCAGCAAGTTAGTGTATCTATCAGCAGTGCGTATAAAGCCACTCAGCTCTAATCTTCATCCATATAAAATAAATCTCTCAATAAATGCACGAATAAATATATATTTATTTATATTCCATATTACAATTGGCGTATTATTAGTTGTATATAAATATTGCATCCAACGGTGACCCATAAGAAAGCTTAAACGAAGGACATCAGCTCCCTTAATGGTTTACGGTCTGAACACCGCGATGGCATTTGCTAGAAATTTAAACTTAAAAAAGGACATTAGTTTAAATACATCATCATTATGAGGACATTTACATCATCCAATTCACTTGCGTTTAAGAAAAGAATTCCTTTACTGACCCGAAGGACCAGAGAGAATTTTCTAGGATAAAATTTCGCCCAGAGATCAATATTCGAACGTGCTCGCTGCCACAGCCTACAGTGTCCCAGGTAGCTATCCAATCGAACAGGGTAAAACATCGCCTGCTCCTTGTTACGAACAGCACGGATTCGATGGAGGGGTGTATTTCATTTGAGCATGCAATTGGCAAAGGATTTAGAGCAGAGCAGTAAAAGCGGTTACATCCTGTTAAAATGTTATGTTTCGTACATAAGTAATGTTACCTCCTTAATTAAATATATTTAACGGAAGACAAGCTATGAAGTCTGGTGTTCATTGGTTGTGATTATACATTTGTGCCTTAGGCTTCTCATATCAGCATTAGAGTTTTGTTTGGAAAGGTGTCACATTTTTAATGGTTTATTTATTGTCGCTTTGACTACATTGGTCTTTTCGCGACGTGTGTAGATTATAGATGTGAAAACTGTAGGTGTAAGTCTGTAGTTATAAATGAAATGAATTAATGATGGCGAAATGAGCTCAGAGTACTTGGCACTTCAAAACTATCTGGCATTAACCTTCTCAGAGTAAGGAAAAACTCCCACACAGTTTGATCTGGCTGGTAGTTGAACAGAGGACCTCCGAATTAGCAGTCGTAACGCTCCTCTAGATACGGTGCAGTCAATCTCACATTTCTCCAATAACTGAATGTGATATCTGTGCAATGATTAATTTAAGATCAGGTTATTTCCTTTCTACGAGAGAGGCGTGTCTTTAAAGATTATCTAGAGATGAATATTCAAATATATTCCACTTTTGCTTCTGTAGTAAATATACAGAGCTTTCATTTCACCCTTGCAATTCTGATATATTGCCTATATAAAATAAATTTAATTTAACAAAAAATTCTATTTAGATATTGGAGGGGAATTTAAAATAATTATTGATTATATTTTAGGTTTCACTCTCTCACTCACCGCTACGGGTAGCGAGGTTATTAAGGTGCGGACTCGTGAGCGGGAGGTCTGGGGTTCGAATGTCACCAGGACCGTCCTCCATGACAGATTTTTTTTTCTAGGTTTTCCTCAGTCTTCATAAATGGCAAATGCCGGAGAGGTACCCTAAATTTAGGCCTGGAACGTTTCCTATACCTTAAAAAAAATTCTTTCCCAATTTATCATTTCATCTCATGTATCATCAATGTTCATCGCCTGTGATGCCTCAGTAGTAAAAACGGGCGTTAAACACCATTAAAAAAAAACTTTCACTCGTCGCCACGGGTAGCCGAGGTCGTTAAGGCGCGAACTCGTGAGCGGGAAGTCTAGGGCTCGATTCTTACCAGGACCGTCCTCTGACTAGTTTTTTCTAGATTTTCTTCAATCTTCATAAATGGCAAATGCCGGGGACGTAACCCTAAAATTAGGCCTAGAAATCTTCCTTCCTTTAAAAAAAAAAAAACTCCTTTCCGAGTTTACCATTTCATTTCATGTATCATCAGTGACCACCGCCTGTGGTGTCTCAGTAGTTAAAACGGGCGTTAAACACTATTCTCATTCCCATGAATGTGACTTTAAATTTCTGTCTTATTACGTGTTACAAATTTTGTTTTCTTTCGTTGCCTGACAACCTAGATTGTTATTGTTTGAATTTGGACGAAACTAAGCTACAGAGCGTATTGAAAACGTAATGTAATAGTTGTTTGTTTTGGCAAAAAATGGTTTCAAAATGTAATATGTCCCACAAGAAGGAATATAATATAAGCGGATTAGTTAGGAGTTCCGAAATAGATTGCAATACTGTAATATTACCTAAGATAAATTACGTTTTCATCCTACGACTAACAAACTTGTTTTTTATTTTTTCTGAATTCAAACAACATTAACAGCAGTCCATATTGCAGGTAACGACAGAAAATGAAAGATGTGATAACAATCGAATCTTGTTTAAAATTTAAGTAGGTATTATAAGGTAGAGATAGTATTTGAAATTTCAAAATGTCTAGGGTGAGGGAATTAAACTTAAAATATAACCTACCCTCAACATTTCATTGTTTAGATTAATATTATTTTATTAAATATAAAATTATTATTAAATAATTAGTTATTCGGATTGGCAAGGGTGTAAATTAAAGGCCTATGTAAATGGACTAGAGCAACAAATGCACTGCAATTGTATCGACAACGGCGTTGGCAGCGGCGGTGACACACGATGATTTTACTGATTATGAACTCCATGCAGGTTGGAAGAATTTGTGCAGGGCTCTCGAATTCCTCTTAGCTTGGTAACTCAAATCCTGCATATTTTGTTACCAGCTCCCAGTATTCAGGTTACCAGGTCCACATTCTTTGATTTAAATACGCGGCATCTACTTTCTTATGGTTACGTTCTGAATACACTTGAGCAATGTGAACTGATCCTCCCACGGTGTCCTCTGGTTTCTTCTGAACGAGCCCATTTCCTAGTTCATCACCCTAGGCCCCTTATTGGCGGTCTGCACATTCTCAAGGAATACGTAAGCAAATACCTACTTGTATAGACATGTTATTGCATAATTACTCTAGGTAATTTATTATGATGAATTCTTAATGAAGTAGGTTTAACAGAGGTATCTCTCCTTGATAGGGTTTCATTTGTTTGGGCTTGAGCGGTGGGCATGTAATGTGATTTATTGATATTGATACAATTTTCTGGTTCCATTTCCAAAATATTAATTGCCTTATCAATTAAACTATATTATAGAATAAAGAAGATATAACTCCGCGGTAATTTTCAATTGGTAATAATGTAATCTAGGTCTACAACTTGTATTTGGCTCTTTTGTATTGGCAATACTGACAATCAACATTCGTTTGTTGCTAGGCGGCATGAAAAGGTTAAGTATTCAATATGGGTAATTATCATAGTATTACATTATTGTAAACCAAATTTAGGTGGAAATTATATTAAATTCTTATTTTATTCGTGAAATAGGCATAATAAATATCACTTGAATATCTGAACTTTTCAGACTCACTGCGTTTGTGAATTTATCGGCAATCTCAGACCCTCTTGTGATATTACTTGTGATAAAATGCTTATACCATACATGAAATAAAACCATTATTTCGTTTATCTTTTTGTCACACTTTAAATTTGTTTCTTTTTAATAACTTACTCGTATGAGATAAATCCATTTTTATTTCCTGATTTGGTTTATAATATATTTATTAAACTATACTTCAAAATTTATCGTAAAACAAATTTTCTCTACATAATGATAATTAGCTCCGGTCAATGTATATAACTAAAGTTTTGTTTTACAGTTTATGCGCACAGTTTATCTCCTAAAGGAGAATATTATTTTATTATCGTCAGACTACTAACTAATACTGAAGTAGTATGCTAAAAATAAGTTCAGGACTCTTGTTTCACGAAACAACTAGGCTACTATTTACTAGTTACTAACTATAATTCCACCAGTTCTAATAAAATCTGTTTCATGAGCATTTATTCCACAATGTTGGAATCGTAAAATTTTGTCATTAGTCACTTGTTAAATTGCTAATTGAGAAGGCTGTTTCAGGTATATTTATTATTCTGTGGACTGTTTGTTGATGCGATTTTGTTTACGCTGCATCTGTTTTAAATCGTATATTCAAGCCTAGAAATAGCATTATGTCTACCACATTGAAAAAATCTGTAGTATTTAAAACCAAGTAACAGTGCTGCATTTAATTGATGCATGTAAAGAAGTACTTTTGGGCAATCTCCAACAAATTTACAAGGAAAGGTAAAGCCAAAATGTGGAAAATAACATAAATTGTGAAAGCGTTGGGGTTAATTATATAGGTGAATGACTACCCATATATGTGTGAGGGACACGTTTTGGGCAAACATCAAGAAGTCTACAATGGTAGGTGCTTTTATTTTACATTTATGTTATCTACAAATAATGGTATACGTAGCTCAGTTTCTGTGGTATTTTTCATATGAAAATAAATAATTCAATAAGTGCGAGAAAGGGTGGTGGAATGGAGACCGCATATTGCATAAATAATCCTTAATGAACTTTATATTTAAAATGCTTCCAGCTTAATTGATAGAATCGATACCTAACCTAAAATATGTACATTAGTACGTAAAATCACCATTTGAGATTCACAGTTAGAATTCCATTACCAAATGTTTCGTGAAACAAAAGGCTGATAAAATCCCACGCTAATAATATCATTCTGCCACACTAGTAACTAGTAGTTTACGCTCATAAGTTCCAGAAACACACAATTAAAATGAACATGTAATGTTAGAACGGAGGCTAGATTACAGCGCACTGGAGCCACAAGGACCTAAGTCCTTATACTCGTAGGCATGTACTATGATGACCTGAATCTACTCATTCTAAATATTAACTGAGCTGAGAAGTAAACATCTATCATAAGAAAGTAATGCTCAACTAGTTAAACAATAATCTCGTCGTTAGAGAATTTTATTTTTAAATTGTTTCTGCTATGTTTAACGTCTTGGAATCGGTGCATGCATGTAAAACCTGAAACGTGACGTCTTTCAGTGAATACGACCGAAGCAGCGAACTTCATGTTGAGAGTTGGGTTTCCGTTCGATTGGATTTGATCCACTTACGTAACCTAGCGTTGCGGTAAAAACATTATATCCTCGGAAATGATTCACCTTCAGAACGACCTCCTTGTCCATCCTTACAATCACTGGCATTGAGGGAACCAGTGTTTTAAATGTCGCCTCGCTTGTCGCTGGTAAACAAACGTTCGTGAAGACAAACGTGCTAATCTAGACGAAAATCCTTTAAAAAGCGATTACTGGTGGTTTACTATTCGCCATTAGGGAAGCCTTAGGGGAAAAAAGTGGCAAAATAGACCAAAAAAAAAAATTCCAAAGAAAATATAACTAACAGAATAGGAATGCGCTAACCGCGTAAACGCCACCTTTAGTATAAATATTTAGGTGGCGTAGTTCTTTACATGGTTTAAAAAATATATTTTTCTCTTCTACTTTATTATTGTTCTCTAAATCTATTTATTATTCACATTTTGCATATATTTGTGCTGTACAACAGACCAATTATCCAAGTATTTTATGACTCTATACTTTATTTTAGCGTGTCCCTTGTGTTCCATGTCATATTCTTTGTATATATTCTCTACAGAGTTAAATTTGCTCGTTAGATATTAGCATTCAGCTGTTAACAGCTATCCAGTACACCGACATTGTGTTGTCAATACTGATTTTAGTTTCTTTCAGTGCAAGACTGTAAACCCTTTGACGAGAGAGAGAGAGAGAGAGAGAGAGAGAGAGAGAGAGAGAGAGAGAGAGAGAGAGTCAACACTTGAATACAAAATTCTTCTAAGTCCTACTCACTACAGCGCAAGGTTCACAAGATAGCCAGCCACTGCAGCAGTTGTGTTATATAGAATACACTAGGCGCTGGTTAATGTGTGTTCCCTTAGCTCTGTGGCAGAGTGTGCAGTGATGCCACGGTTAAGAGTGCAGGCTCGCCTGCCGGCATGAAGCACATTTTTAATATTATTATTTTTTTTTGTATTTTTGTATAAATCTGTATAACATATAAAATAGTTTCTTAATGTTGTTTCCCATGCACAACAAACTTTTAACTTTAACATATTACTTATAATATTTCCCTCAATATTTGTTCTATCTAAATGCAATATGCTGCACATGCACGAATGGCAAAAGATGGCTTATGGGCATAGATTCAAGAAGCCTTGGATGTTATAGCTTCTCATCCATATTATTGTAGAAATCTGACATCATCTATGTCCCGTCCCGAAGATTGAGGGCAGTTATACATGCACCCGATATTAATTAGTTTTTATTTCTATATGTTTCACTTAAGAAGATAAATGTTTCTGTTCATGTATTTAATATTTGTAAAGAAAACGTTAGTTTGAAATAAAGCTTTTGCAAATAAAACAAAAATGCTATATGGAATTTGAACCCAGGAGCTTACGCAGAAGAGCAATACTGCCTTCTAAACCCCTCGGCCAACGTTACTCTAATGTTCTCTTTCCAGATGTCTATGGTTGTGACCTTACGTTTATAGACAAAGCGCCCACTGCAGTGTGCCAGTCGCTGTATGCGTGTTGTGAATACAGCGTTTACCAGTGTTCCTAGTGTTCTCCGATCGACACCTTGAATCTGGGAATGACTCTCTCTCTCTCTTTTTGTCAAAGGGTGTACATAGAATGAATGCATGAAAAATAAGTTGGCAGCACTTTTCACAACAAAAATACCATGCTTATTGACCGCCATTAGAGCTACTGTGCTCTCTAGCAGAAAATATATCTCTTGCCCGTACCTACTTAAAGGTTATGCATTTCATACATAAATTTTGAACCTGTTGTGCATGTGAATAATTTACTTGTACTCTCTCTTATTGTGCGTGCGTGTCTATTTATTATGATAAATGTGAAAATGTGCAGTGCTAAAATTTCAGCACTGCCATAGTATGCAATATTAGTAAAATTTGCAATTTTTTCATAGAAACTCATCGCAAATTGCATTTACTTATGATCAACATTTTTATTTAATTAAGAATTATATTTTGATAATTTAGTGTTTAATTCCAAATTTTTCCCTTTTTATATTTATAATTTTTGCCCTTTTTTCTTTATGAATGCTGTTGAATTAATTAAGATCTAATTACTAAGAACCGATTATTGCATTTGTCCATCACCTATGCTTTTATTCACATTATCACGATGCCTTATTACGCTTAACAAATATAATGCTACTTTAGCTTAACTATTGTATTTATTGGCTTTTATGAAGTTACTATAGCAGAATTAACTACATAAAGAATTGTTCTGTATTTACCTAAGTCAACTATTAGTGTTTTAGTATGTCTGTCCACTGTTATAAGTTTATAACAAGGTATTGGAATTTCTAAGAACTAAAACTAGAATGAAGCTGAATTGTTATATTATTACTGTAGGCAGCATGCTGGTGGTGTATAGTAGACCCTCTCTCCTTATACCTGCTCTCATCAGTTCTTGTTTACCTGCAGGGGTATAACTTAGTTTGAGTGCACTTGATTGATGTTAAGTGCTTAATAATCTCAAAGCCTATGTATAATTTATCTTTAAATACGTTTATCGCCGTATTGTTTTGTATTAAGTAGTTTTACAGCACTGTATGCTTCTATCTGCTCTTTTGTTAGTACAAGCAACAGTGTAATATAGGGCGAGGCACTTAAAACAGACCACCTGAATAATACGGTCATTTTTAGTCATAGAAAATCTTCAGACAAAAGTTACATGGCTTGAACGGAGGCGTAAAGTTCTATTGGTAGCTTTTCCATAGATACGGATGCTCAGGAATGTGAAAGGCAACTTCTTTTTTAAAAGTATTATTTACCTTTTTAATAATCCGTTAATTTTTCATGATTTTTTGTGGGGAAGAAAGAATTGCAGACCTAAATTTTAATCTACCTTGCCGCATTTGATAAAAAAATGAATAAAACAAAAATAAAAAAACTTACCCTGATGGGAACAGAACCTCAGACTACTAGTTCACGAATCCGTGCCTTAACGACCTAAGGCGCCATGTCGGGGTCAATGTGCCCAACCTAAAGGAAAGTGCTGGGACGCCATTATATCGGATTCAGTTACTGGTTAGCCGACAGTTGCTTTAGATAGACAATGTAAACTTGGTTAACAGTTTGGGGTGGTGTGAAAGCTTTAATTTTGTCTGAATGGGTCTTAAGAGCATTTCGCATCCATTTGGTTGGCTTTGTTTTTGTTGCATTCTTTTCTAATACTTCCTTCTTTATATTGCAGCCCTTTACAAGTTTTAAGTCTTTTAATCTTTTAGAGTTTTTGAGGAAAGTTTTCATTTTCCATTCTCTTTCTTCGCTAATCCGCCATTCAAACTTTGAATATTGCATCCTCGCCAGATGGCTGGCTTCTTATACAGCTTGCCTCGTTCTCTTTCTGCATCTCAGAACTCCTCTTTCATTTGTTATCATTGCCTTCTTTTTATCCCCACCTTCTTTCCAGCGGTTATTGAATACACATTACTTTTTTCAGCATTCACACTTTTGTGCCGCATTCTTAAGGGAATATCACATTTTCTTTGTAGTTCATTAAAAGCATACCATTGGGAAACTCCTGAGAGTCTCTTTTGTAGAAATTACGTCTTGTTTTATTATTTATAAAAGCTTGCAATTAAGTGAGGTAGTCTTTAGAAATAAATCAAATATAGCTCTCAATGTACTGTATAATATAAACTAAACCAGAGACAACGACATTGGTAGACGATACTTTACCACACCTGGGGTATATAACTACGTTATTTAGATTAGAGTCTTGATCACTGTTCCCAGTTGTTGTTGATTACTCTTCATTCATGAGTAAAACGGAATGATTTGAATGCATTTTGTTCCTTTTTCCCTACTATAAAATTTTGGCTGTTTTGAACCGTGGCAGCTATTAAAATAAATGGGGCACATGAGAATTTATAATTAATTCTGTGGTACTGTGCACGAACCTCATACATAAACTCCAAGTTGTAATGTTTTGAGCTAATGCCGTCATCTGTTTGTTTTATCCCTTAATCTTTCAACTCAATCACAAACCACTATTCCTGTATTTGGTACAGATTTTCCACAGTAGAAGGAAGTATCAGTCTTTCCGTGAGAGATGGTATAATTCCGTTAACTTTAAATGGTATATTTTCAAATCCATGGTCTTAGGATTGAACTTATTAGAAACATTTGCCTTTAATTTCCTGTAAAGAACCTCAATCTTCCTGTGTTTCATTTAAGCGATTACACGTTACCTATGTTTATTATTGTTTCGGCAATCATTTAAAGGAAACTGTATTGACGGACTGTTTATTACACAGAGAATTAGAATAAATGATTACTCCACAAGACTAGTTATTGCAACTGATTACACTTTCTACTTAGCCACTTCACAAAGAATTCAGAGACTGAGAAACACACTGGCACCGGCAAATTAGTAATAGCCTCTTCTTAAAGGCAGGTTCTGTAACAACCAGAGCTAGTTAGATTACGCGGTGGTAAGTAAATTTCTCAATGTTGTAGCCAACACTAAGATGATGCCTTATAGTTCGTAAAATGAGTACATTTGGAGATGTGTGGTCTAAAATCCACTGTAATCATGACCAACCTAACCTTATAGGCCCTTTTTACATGAGTTATTTATGGACGCTCTTCAACCGCTAAGGTCATCAGCGTCTATAGGCCCTGAAAACAAGTACAGAACAAATGGATTGTAAAATACTTTTAAATACACAGTGATGTTTAAATGAAATGTAGAGCTTTCAAAACAGATGAAAGTATTAACTATTAATTAATGTCTCTTTAATTTGCAATTGAGAAAGTATTTTGGCTTTTGAAAGGATTGAAAAACAGAGCTCCTAATGAGGATGATGCAATAAGTAAGACACTTCTATATTTCTACAATAAGATGTAAAGTATTATAAAATGGAAAATGAGATATTAAATTATATAAAAATGGAAAGTACCAACGAATCCCAAATAGACAAATTTCTTGCTCTCCTTCCGCGGGTTTGATGTTCATAGCTTTGTATTATTCGTTTTTCTTTTCTTTTTCTTCCCCCATCCGTTATATTCAAAATGTACATAACTTGACCGTAACGATACTACTGCTGTTCGTTCCCTTTTAATAATAGCAACCGAAAAAGCAAAAGGAAGGTGGCAAGAAAGGTTCCTTCTTGCTCATCGTAATAACAACATTCAAGGAGTGACAAAGTAAGACCCTGGAATATCACAACCCTCCTCCCAAAGGAGCTGTAGGGACATGTGAGTCCCAAACGGCACACTTGGCCATGGCGCATTATGCCCCTTGGGAAATTAGACAAGGTATACATACGTGTAGGATTTTTGATGAATGTGTTGAACTAAAGGCAGGCAGGCGTCTACCGCTATATTTGTGTATGATTGCAGTTAGCGCAAATGTTGTGCTTTCTTTCGAATTAATAATGCGAATTGTTATTCTGTCCTAGCTTAATATAGTACAGCGCTTTGCCAACAGCCTGCGTATGTATTTACTTATGGATTCTTCTGGATGCTAGTTGCTGCATCATCCAAAACATGTATTAATAGTATGCAGTTATAGGTTTGTGGGTTATTTTTTATTACAGGTCTTCGAAATGACATTTCCAATGATTTCCCTATCATGCATTACGTGATCATGAAAAATATTTTTTCCAGTATACACATATCTTACAAATAATTCCTCTTTCTTCTTCATTTAAATATTAAAAGTCATGAACTATCGGTATACTATAGAACTGGAGCAAAAAATGTAATTTCTTCCATGTTACAAATTCTTTTTACATGATCGTACGTGACCGCCGCCAAATTGTCGGTTTTAGATGTACGTATGACCGTCACGGGTGGCCGAGGTCGTTAAGGCGCGGACTCGTGAGCGGAAGGTCTGGGGTTCGATTCCCACCAGGACCGTCCTCCCTGACTAGGGTTTTTTCCAGGTTTTCCTCAGTCCTCATAAATGCCGAGGAGGCCTGGAACGTTTCTTTCCTTAAAAAATATCCTTTCCCAGTTTATCATTTCATCTCATGAATCATCAGTGTTCATCGTCTGTGATGCCTCAGCAGTAAAAACGAACATTAAACACTAATCAAAAAGTATGCACATACGATGCAGTGCACTAACTGATCAATGGCTGCTACCCAGTGTTTCATTCTTATAAATCTCAAATATGGAATGCTATTATGTTGTGTAGCCAAGCAATTAAAATGGAGAGAAATGTTTTGTTATTTTTGTTAGTATTCGGCGATTAAGACACTGCAGTATTGTGTTGTCTTTATATTGTCTGAGAAGATATATAAATATCGTCTTCTAAGTAATCTTGTAACCTGATTACTACATTATCTGCGCTTTTATTTTAAATGTGTTTTCTTCAAAACCGTTTTAGATATAACTTGTTTTTTCGGACATAGTTCCATATTTTGTTAAAGGACAAAAATATTATGACTAAGGCGTTATATGTGGGAAATTAGTTTTTCCGCAAATAGAAATTATGGCTGGTCACTGGTTATATCAATCGTAATGAATCGCTTATTTTAAAAAGGGCGCGTCACATTTATTAAAAATTACTTTTTTGTTAAAATCCATTCTCTGATCATTAGACGGAACAATTATTTTAAAAATATTCACTAAATTGGTTCAAAATAACTAAAACGATGGTGACCTAAACTTAGTAATTTTTAACAAAAAGGTCCCTTTTCTTTATGTGCTCTAAGTTGGCTAAACTATATAACAATGCATGACATTATTATAAAAATAACGTAATCTTTGAAAACTGTTATGGACACAATAAAAATATCATACATTTTCAAACTTATTTCCAGTCTTAACAGACAAATAGACCTTGTGACCATTAAGAGCTCGTACGAATAGCTTAATAGATGAGCACTTATCGAAAGGTATTTGGTCAGAGTTTGCACAGTGCATTTTCACATTGAACTGATAAGTTTACAGTTGTGCCTTTCTTATATTCCCCGATTAGTATATGAAAACTATTCGCAAAAATATTGTAAGAAAATTTACCTATGAGTAGAAAGTGCAAGTAATGAGAAGCGATCAGATAGTATATTTTGCTATTACTAATATAGCCTACAGCTTCCAGGGAAGAAGGTTATAAGGTCATCCATCAATGAATTAAATGAACACACGTTCAATCTGTGCTTAGCATCATTCACTTCCAGGTTGACTGGTATTTAAGCAAATTACATTAAAAATAAATTCATATAGTAATGATAATACTTATAGATACTTTATGATCAAATCCAGATCATTGTTCGTAATAGTGAAAAGAAGTCGTCATAATTTTGTGAGGAAGATTTTAAAATCAATGTTAATTGGAAGATGCGATAAGATAAATTTTAATATATTTGATTATATGAATTGACTCATCTGTCTATAATTTTGTAAGTTTTCAGAGGAAAATATTATGCTTGTTACATATTTTTCTTGCTAAATTCTTGAGCATATGTTTTAAACTGTGTGTTATTTTTCTCTATAAGATATTGCACTAAAATTAAGAAAAAATTAATAATAAGAGTACCAGTTATCGGTTAACAGGGCGGAAGTCGCCAGTTAAAGAAAGGCCCTTAGAACCATTGATTCAGTATTTAGAAACACTTGAATTTATTGGAAAGATGAAGTCTTGCATTATATTTGTTATTTTACCAAAACATTGCGGTGTACATGGTAGTCTGCATGTAGAATATACATTTTACGAAATTAATAACATTGGTCCATATTTTTAAAGCTCGTGAATATTGCACCCGGTCTACTCACCTTCTTTAATGCTTGCTGAACCTGCCCTCCATCTACACCACCATTATCATTTCATTAGTTCGTCTTCTTTATTAAAAAATGGTTCTCTCACCTATCCACACTCAAACTATATTGTCGGTGATGGATTGCTTATTGTTTCCGTTTTCCTTATAATTATTGAACCTCATTATTTTATTGTAGGTTCTGTTTCACTACATGCTTTCTTAAATGATTCTTTCTTACATAATTTAAAAGATTTGCTTATTCTATACTTTTTCAAATGTATATCAATATTTTATTTAGTCATCTACTCTTCTCTCTTGTCCTCCTTTCTATAAGTCTCTTTAGCTGTTCCTATGACAGAGCATTTCAGTATTCATATAGTGTAGCAAATGAAGGTATAAGTTTAAAGCTTAAATTTTTCCAGGCTGCCCCATGAGCTTCCCTCGCTAACGGAGGACCCGCATGCTACCGCTACTACAATAGAGAGGAAATGCGCTTAAGAACTAATCGGTTGTATGTCGCTGTTTTTGTTTTGTAATTTGACCAAGAAAAGAGCAAATGGTAAATAATTATGCCATTTTCTTTGGTGGGGACCCATCTGGCTATTATTGATGGGCCGCCCCTGGTAGCTGACTACTTGCATCAGGTATATCTACCAATTGTACAGGCGTGGACAATGATAGTAGGAAGAGGTAAACAAAATAAGGGAGGCCGCAATGTTGACCGAGGCGGAAAAGGATAGTAAACACACGGTTCCCTCTTCCTACATCGCTGCAATGCTTTCACAAATCAAGGGGTCGAATTTTTTTTTTTTTTTGAGTAGTGTTTAACGCCCGTTTTCACTACTGAGGCACCACAGGCGGTAAGGGGTCGAATTGTTGGAATGCGGGGGACATATGTATGTCCCCTCAACAAATCATAAGAGCCATACCATGTAAACTGGGAACAGTGTGGAGTTGGATCTACGCAAGGCAGGCGGTGGTGAAGGGCTCTAAGAGATAATCCAAAGTGAAATAGAGGGGGTTAAGAAGACAACCCCTGAACAAGATGACGCAGTTGTTGTAACCCCTTTCCGTACCAACCTGATTGAGGATAATGAAATTCCTGACTGTAGTAAGACTTTAAGGCGTCCTTTCCGTAGGAACTCCGACTGGGATTTGCGCTTCAGGAACTTCCTATGCCGCGGAAAGTATGACATAAAACAAGTATTTGCATCTGATTCAAATGAACAACTTGTGTGCTGGCGATCTAACGGCCAGCGCTATGACGAAGAATGGGTATGTGTTGTAGGCACACCAGTTGGGGTTGAGTAGTGTTTAACGCCCGTTTTTACTACTGAGGCACCACAGGCGGTGGACACTGATGATACATGAAATGAAATGATAAATTGGGAAAGGATATTTTTTTTTTTTTTTTAAGGAAGGAAGCGTTCCAGGCCTAAGTTTAGGTACCTCCCCGGCATTTGCCAGTTATGAAGACTGAGGAAAACCTGGAAAAAACCCCAGTCAGGGAGGACGGTCCTGGCGGGATTCGAACCGCAGACCTCCCGCTCACGAGTCCGTGCCTTAACGACCTCGGCCACCCGTGGCGGTGCACACACCAGTTGGGACGTATTACTTGAGCTGTATTGGGAGTTAATAGAAACCTTATTAGCTACATTTCCAGTCGATCATAAGTCGAGAATGAAAAAATATTAACTGATGCGAGTTTTTTCGAGCACCACAGCATTTTTCCCCTTCGAGGAAGCTCCAGTTATTAGACTGGTACAAAACATTCATGGAGATCATAGCATTCAAAGTTTCTTTATTGGATATCCTGATCTTCTAAATCACCCGATTTGAATAAAATAGAACATATCTGAGCTCAGGTGTTTGAAATGGGAGTATGGCCAAGAGAGAACAAGGACAGCTCTAATGTAGCACAGTGGAAGAGTTTAGGAAAACTTCTAAACGATTCAGAATATTTTAAGGATCTAATAAATTCAGTTCCAGGATGTCTGAATGAGGTACTGAACAGAAATGTGTCTGAAATTGCTACTTAATACATTGCATTTTTAATATATTATTATTTCTATAGTAATAATTTCATTTGAAATAAACTATAATATCTATAATGCTAAAAATGTTAATATTTCTTTGTTTATATATATCGTGGGCTCGAACCCGGACAGGATCGATGGATTTTCGGGCGTAAAAATCCTAAGTATGGCTTCCTTCAGAGGGGAAGTAAAGCCGTGGATCCCGTGTCGTAGATTTACTGCATGTAAAAGAACCTCAAGCCTAAAGAAGAGGCCTGTGAGTAAAATTTGTCGGCCATTTCACGCCCTGAATTGCATGAGACGCTGATGATCTGAGATGTTAAACAGCTCCCGTAAATAAAACAAATTAACAACAATACAGTGCAACACTTATTTAAATTTTTAAATTCTAGTATTACGTTCTTAAAAACAAAATCAAATTATGACATTTCTTTGTTATAAGATAAATTGCTTAAGTATTATAAGGTAAGCTGGAAATTTATTTTCCTTTGAACAGCTGAATTTACAGTAATATTTTAGTTTTATACAAGTTATATGATTTATAAATCTGTCAAAACATCATACTTCAATGCAAGCAAAAATATAGTTATAGGAAACTAGAGGGAATTTATTTAAAATTCCTTCTTTATCATATTTCTGAATTTATTTTTATTTAATGCTTTTGTATTCTTTATATTTTTTATTTATATTTCTATTTACTAACGGCACATATTTCGTGATTTTAAATACAAAATTAAATCTCCAGAACATTGTTTTACCTTCTACAATCTACACGAATAACCCGTCCTTTACTGTGTTGCGCACAAGACACCTACTGTTTTCTCCTCCTAATTCGTGGAGTGAGGAAGTTCAAGGCAAACTCTACTTTGTTTACATTTTCCGACTATCGTTGTCCCTGCCTTTATATATATATATATATATATATATATATATATATATATATATATATATGAAAATGGTTGAAATTACTGCGAATATGTAGAATAGAACATCCTGTTTACATATTACAAATGAAATTGACTACATTGGCCCATTCTTATATGTTAGCGTGGTTAATTATTGAATATATGCACTCTGAAGTATAATTGTCCATGTTTTCAGCACCTCGTTTCGGAATGTTATACAAAATAAACTAATGACTGTTTTAACACAATTAAACTATGTTTTACCGATTAAGGGTTTCTTTAATTTATATTGATTTTCACAGATTGTTCAATTTGCGGCAATTTTTATATGAAGGAAGGTGAATTCATTTTATTAATTTGGATTGATTGGTTGGATAATTGATAGCCCCGCGTTGGTATGCCATTTGTGGCCGTTTTTAAATGTGGGGGAAGGTGAGTTTGATTAAAAAGGGGGAAGGAGAGGAATTGATTGATGAATTAATTAGGTGGTGTTGATTGTATATGTAATAAACCTCTTCTTTCCGATTTTCCGTAGATATTCTTCTCAGTTTTATCTCAGGGAAACTGGAGTTTTCATGACTCGTTTTAAGTCGAATGGAAGGGCAAATTATCGAACACTTTACACAGAAACTCACAGAATTTGCAATTGACTCAATTTATTAATCAGCTTTTTAATGTCTTTTCATATCCGTAACGTCTTGAGGACTGTTTTAAAAGTTCTTTAGTTCACTCTTGTACAGTGTAAATTTAGCTAACCTACATTTGAAACACATTTTTTGCAACACTCAACATTTATAGCCATTGTTTATCTCTGACTGTTCTCTGATGATTGTTCACTTGCTGTTCGTTATGCACTAACACTGTGTAACTGACAACTGAATTGAACTGATCTGATAACTCGAACTAACCAGTCCCCTATATGTATGACAGCAAAGTATTTGACCTACCGTCTCTGATGACGACGGACTGTTTACTGCACGATCAGTGATTGACTACTCATCTTCTCATTGGACGTTGGCTTATAAATGAATTATTCTATTTACAGAACCTTCCCCGTCAGCAGAAATCTAACAGCTGTTTTGCACCCCCACCCCCACCCCGTAAAGGTCAGTTTATGGTTACGTTATTTTAACAAAGGAATCCTTCGGCATTTTCACACAAAAGCGATCACTTGAGTTTCCTGTTTTTATGATGGTATGTTTTCTAGACGCGCGGCCAACCCTTAAGGCTAGCAGAACCGTGTTATAAATACAGGCATATACAATAAACATGAATTTGTTTGTTTGTTGCTTACTGTATTAAAAAAATTATGATAGCAATCCTCTAAAAGGTCCTTGCGCAAGTGTTTCCATTCAAAACATGGGAATAAATACGTTGACCTAAATAGACGTCCGGTTCAATACAAGTCATATAGGTACATCAGAATATGTTTATAAAATATTAATTTTATTTATAAGCATATTATCAATTTAAAAAAATGATGTTTCGAGTTTCGTCTCAAATTTGAAATTCAATATTTTATGATTGGAAATAACGATGCAATGTATATTGTACTCTTAAAATATTGATGAAGAGTATTTTAATTATATCATATTCTGTAATAGTATCAAATATGCTTTATTCTATGTAGAGCAAATGGTTGATAAAATAAGAGTCTGTTATAAACATTCGTTTTACTGCATAATATCAAGGGAAGTTCTTAAGAAAAAATCAATGAGTAAAATTAATTTTAGTGTTTCCGTAAATGAGCGACTGAAATTTCATGCAGTTTGAAGAATGGAAATTTTAAACATTACATTTATATTAGGTCAAACGTTATTTAAGGATATAGTAATATCTATGTGACTTCTTCATCTATTCAAGCAATATTTGATAGGTTTTAATATGCTAATATATTCATTAAGATTAAGATTTTTCAAAGAAATTGGCCCTTTTTCTTATAATTAACATTGATAGAAAAGTTTACAAATTATGTTTGTGGTTTTTTCAGCATTTATTTCTAAATAAAGTTATTTCGCGCGAATCGTGTATCACTAAATGTGTGAAGATTGCAAATTCAATGGGCAAAAGACATAAACAAAACATAAATAAGTCTGTACATTGACTTTATTCCCTATGTGAGAACTATTTCTGTAATTTAATTTCGGCCACTCTTTTGAATCATGAATGAGAAGAAACAACATGGGACAAAATATCTGGTAAAAATTATACCTACCATTTTCATGCGAGCCAAGTCCGGCAAGGTAATTGTTTTGGTAGCAATAAAGAGCTCCAAGTTGTACTTGCGGTATGTTGAAGAATGCCAACGTTAACGAAAGTGGAAGATGTTTTCCAGATCATGCCTCATTGACCAACTAATGAGAACTTCTAACAGTTGCAGCTAACATGACGCAATAAATTACTTGCGGCCGGCTAGTCTCCTCTGTCGGCCTCGACCGAAAGCTATGTTAGAAAACCGGCGTTGGTAGCAGGAATCCGCTGTCTGCATCTGGCCATGGCACACAGATATAGCTGAATATTCTGATTTGCTTGCATAACAACAACTTAACTTAATTGTAATAAAATGCAATGACTGCTGTTAAATCTAGCATCTGCTGATAAGATACTTTTTGAAGTAAAACTTCTGGCGTTATTTTGAAGCATTCTTGAACTGGGAAATTCATATATCTTGTGTATTCAACCTTTAATTTCTCATTCTATATTTATTACGTCATTAAAGTTCATTGTATCTAAAGAATTAATACTTAAAAAATCACAGTGTGCATTTTTTTCATAGCATAGTATCATATGCTATTCATATTTGAGGAAACGCTGCTAATGTAGACAAAATGTTTATATTATAGACAACAAAACAATATAAATTATTACTAGTTCTTCGTATGATGTCCATTGTCAACCACTTATATACTATCTGCTATTAATAAATTTATATACAATTGCTTTATTTTTACGAAGACAAATTTAAATTTTCAATTCTTACAATTTTGTAGAAAATGTAGAAAAAGTATTATTTTATTTGCTTTTATAAGCCTAGCTAAATGCTCTACACAATACAGAATTTATAATTTTGACCAAATCAAAATAATATGTTAATTTGATATTGAGAAAACAAATTGCCACATAGATATTTTCGAATTACCCATTTTGTCTCAGAAAATTTTGTCTTAATTTTGTAGTTCTATATTTTTCACATTTTCCCGTAATTTATCAAATTATCGTATATTTTGATTATTATAAAATTACTCTGAAAATCATATGACAATGTTTGTTCATCTTTTTATGTTGAAAATCTGAAGAAGATTGGATTGAAATGCATCGTGTGAAACATTTTGAATGAAAAAAGTCAGAAAATGTAATTTAAAATGATTATTAGAGAGTTTTATAGCATTCATAGCTCTCTCAATAGGCGTTTAAAATCCGTTAATGTGAAAAAGTTACATATATATTATAAAAACATGAGTTTTCAAAAATGTTTTAAATTTTGAAACATAAAATTGATTTTTTTAAGATTTTGACCAAATTTTGCTTATGGATGCCCTTATTACCCTGCACCAGTCTCTGTTATTTCAATAGGGAAAGTAATTTCTTCGTTACCCCTAACGTAATTTTCTCAAAAAATAAAGAGCGGTTTAATGTTATTTCTGTGGATGTGTTTAATGGACTTCCACGAAAAGCCCGTTCCTTAAACTTAAATAAATGTATATCAATATTAAAAATATTGCTTATTGCTAACCGATTCTTTATTGTTGAAAAGTATTTTACTGCATCTGTTTGTATTTTAAAGTTCTTGATTTTATTTTTATTTCTGTTATTGTTTATTTCACTTGACTTCGTCTGTGTCCACAGGTAGTTTTTATTGACAAGATCCATTGATTGATAATGGTGGTCAAAATATCGATAATCGGAAGCAAATGGTATTTCTAATATCTGTAGTTAAGGACCATTTGGTGCAGCAGGTAAACCTTCGTTTGTTATGGATTCCTGTCGGAGGTTTCCCCCTCTTCTTTTGAGCTACAATGTACTGTCAAATCAACATTTTAGGAAGCCATAGATGTAGAAATGACAGAACCGTATAATGTTTTACGGTATGGACTCTCATCATTATACTAAAAATATATGACGTTATTATGAATATTATACCAGATAAAAAGGCCTGTCTAAGTGTGTTACAATACTTTTATTGCTCTAGTACATGGTAAGGTGATTTGCTTCAAGCATTTCTCTTTCGTGCTTCTCAAGCTTCTCAGTTGTGTCTGCTCTGATCTCATCATATTCTCCTAAGGATTAAAATAACATATCTTCGATTGAGAAGTACGAAAACCTCCTCGATTAACTATCAGATGAGGTTTGACGAGTTTAATGAAGCTATTCAATTTCCAGGGTCCACCTTCAACATTCTTTTGAAGTTGCGGTCGCAGTTTCAAGTTTAATGACAGTGAAATGATCTTTAGTTATCCGATACATCTACAAACAAACTGGTTTACTCTTAAGTTTGCCTTCTCATTATTCCCTGCGATCAAAAGTGATGGAAAGTCTGTAGCTTATAACAGCAGGAGAGAGAAGTTTAATTTTAAGAATTTACGTACTCCAATGAGGAACAAAAATAGTTTAGTACTTCCAATAAAATATAGAAAACAGAATATGCATTTGGATGAATAGAACGTAAGAAACATTTTCTTCTTGGTGGGAAATTGCAGCAAAGTTTGAATAAAAAAAATCAACTGAAGATTCCTAAATATGCAACATCAGCACGGCATACCCGAAAATTTAACTGCTAAAATCGTAAAGTATTATCCAAAGTATTATTTTAGCTACTTAGAAAGAAAAAAAAAACACCTGTAACCATTACCTGTGTGTTCAACCGTTAATCCAAGTTATTGGGGATTCTGATAATAAAAACAATGGGCAAAACGTTACATTTGGAAACTTCTTTAGATTGTGCATAACAACATAATGGACAATGAGTTAATTTAAGCACTTGTGAAATAATTACTAAAGCCAAGTCTCTAGTTCCGAATAAGGTGTGGTGTATATATACTTTGTTTGGCCACTTTATAAGCAAATTTCCATGCACTGTGCAGACAGCACACTTTCCTTCTACAACACGAATTAGGGACTTCTACCTATTAAGGCCTCAGCTTGATAATCTTGTTACGTTGGTCTTCTTAACGCTGCGTCTTCCCTTAGTTCTACGATAGTGCATGTTTCGCTATATTATTTTGTGATTGTCGGTTTAAATGTTTTCGCTGCGTCTTCCCTTAGTTCTACGATAGTGCATGTTTCGCTATATTATTTTGTGATTGTCGGTTTAAATGTTTTATCCATTTCCTTCTGCATGCTTTAATTTTATTCCGTAACACTGTATATTTTTAATTTCGTTTTTATGTATTTCTTTTCCTTGCTGTCTCAGGGACACTGCTCTAAAAAAATTATTTTTCTTGTTTGTATTCGCTTTTTTCAATGATCGTGTTTTGCTTCCATAGAGTATGGAAGGTACCGGAATAAAACTTTATAAAACTTAAGCAGCATGTCTTGAGTTTTGTTTTGAAAGTTCTGATAATTGTTCACGCATATTTGGAAATGTGGAATTTTTATATAAATTGTGTTTAAAATGTATACCTTTGTAAGTTTAAATATAATCAACTGGTGCAACTATTTTTCATTGGTTCCAGGTTGACTTACATCCCTGATACTATACACAGTAGTCCATGTAATGGAAATTAAAGTTTAAATTTTAAAAAGTTGAGAAAACCTTATTAGTGAATACTGTAATAATCTTGAGAAATACCAGTCGTTATGGATACCTTATCTATGCATTTTAATTTTAGTAATTTACGCTCTTGTTGCTCTCTGTACATTGCAGTCAATTTCAGTGTAAAGAGACGCCATGACGGAAGCATGTACTGGACCTGCTAGTTAGTATTATAAAATACTGCCTAAGAATTTCGTTGAAAAGTGGCGACAAGGCTACCGTGCAAAATTATTATTAATGAAGTATGTAAATAGTAACCAGCGACATGTATTAAATGCGTGCATCAGCTGTTTTTAGCATTAATTGGGGCCATGTACCATGGAGTGATACATGCATAGTTTACCTTATTTTTATTCCTTAAATGTTATTGATTCCGCTTGTGTGTAGTTTGTAATTCATTGTATTGGTTATGTTAATTAATGGACTCGGAAAAATTTCAGTTGATGATGCCTTGTATTTTTCTTTGACGTTATTGTCATATATCGCATTTACTAATGTTGTTTAAATTATAAATAGCTTTTTGATAAAAAGTATCTTCCGATTTAGCTGTTAGAATGTGGTTGTAAAAGAGTTCTTAACTTAAATTTATTTTAAAATCAACTGTAGTGTATTTTCATTCCCTAATAATATCGTCAAGATAAATGTTAAACTAATTGAAGAAAAAGAGCAACTCTGACGTATCCCTTAATTTGTTAATAATATACTTGTACATAATTTACATTTTTATTTATACCTATATTAGATCAGCAAACAAGCTTCTTAAACCTCAATCAGAAATAAATATGTCTTTTCTCTTTGGGATTTCCCATAATTTACTTTGTCAAAGGCATTTAAATAATGTATAAATAAAATTGCATTATCATCATTGTTCTATAATTTGTTGAATTGTAAATATATTGTCTATGCGTAGTTTATCTACCCTGGATCCTGCACGTTTGTCCACAAGCAAGTTTTCTGTCATACTTGAGAGTCTTTGGGCAACAATTTTATAATTATTAATACACTTATCCTCCTGTAATAATTGGGATTATTTCTGTTCCACTTTTTTAAATATAGGTATTATTACTGCCGTAAAGAAATCTTAAACACGTTTATAGCTCAGAACAGATTATAAATGTTATGTTATCTGTATTCAAAATTCGTACTTCAAAACTTAAGCAGTTAACTTCAACAGAGTAGTATTTTTACTTTAAATAAAATATATAACTGAGTTTAACATAGTCTGTAATTTAACAAAATATTAAATACTTAATAATACTGCAACGCGCTGCCCGACCTGCTCCCTTTGCCTCACTTTTTGATTCGCAGCTGCGGCAATATTTAATTCTCGCTGAATCTCGAGGTAAAAGAGCCAAGGAATTAGACATTCAGACATCTAAGTCATAGAATTCGCATTTGCGGCGGGAACGTGCCTCGGAGAATGAAAGAGAGAGAAATACTATTGCCACATCGTAGATCTAAGTCAGCTTATTTATAAAATATGGCCGTTTCGCTAGGTTAAAGAGGATCATTCTCTGGAAGGCAAGGTGCACTAACTCGCGGTAAATTCCGAATAAATTTGATCACCCAGCATACTCTCGCATTGAAATTCAGCAAGCCGTATAATGTAAAGCACAAGCCGTGACACAGTTTTAAATCGATAAACGGCAATTCTGCGCGTTTACCAGTAACAAAGAATTTTACACTCTTATGGATCTACTGTAAAGCATAGCCGCTCTGCAGGTAAATCTTCAGTCTATGATCATGCGCCGAGTCCACTCGTTAGGAAAATATGTTCGTCGTTTTATCAACTTATCCAGCGTTGCAGCAAAGTTATACAGGACTTTCATTTCAAAACTTGCCAGTCTGAATAATTTAATATAAATTTAATTTAAATAAAAAACAGTTAATTTAGATATTGGTGGAGGGGAAGTTGAAAACAATATTGATTACATTTTAGGTTTCACCCCATCACTCCCAGCCACATGATGCATGTAAAAAATACTAGCCTTTTATCATTTTTATTGTTGTCGTTATCTGAACTGTTATTATTTTAATTTTAGACAGAATAAGGCTACAAAATTACTGAACATTTAATGTAATGGTTATATTCTATAAATAAATTGTTTCAAAATGGTATATACCCTAGTTTTCCAGGCAATGATAGAAATGAAAGAATATGATAACAGTTGAATACTCTTTGAAGTGTTAGTATTCTAAGATAATGGTGTTGTTTGCAATTACAAAGTGGGGGTGACTGGTAGTTAGAGAATGAAACCTAAAATAATTTGCATTTTTGTTTAAATTAAATTAGTTTTAAATAGGTAGTCATTCACACTGGGAAGTTTTGAAATGTAGCTGGATAACAGAATTCAAGGGTGCTAATGTGCCCCTCTAAAGTAACTTTCATGCAAGTAAGAAAGATATGAACAGGGATGTATCATGTCAGGAGAAGGAAAGTGGGGTTAAGTATCCCCATTTAGTTCTTTTAGATTACTGCGCAGGACAGATTTCACAGCTGATGTTATCCCTAGAAATATTGTAACCCTGAAAAAAGACCAACAGCCAGATTCAGGCTCATTTACACCATCGTTGTCACTTATCGACTAGAAGGTTATAACCCTAAAAATAGAGGGAGTTGTTTGCACTCCATTTAAGTCTTTAGCTAATGATGTATTCATTTTGAGGAAATTGCAGTAGATAAACCCAAAAAGAAGCCCAGTCTGTTTTACTATATGTTTGTAAAAACATATTATACTTTTTTTATTTTATGGACAGTGTCCTCCATTTATTAATTGAATAGTAATTTAAGTCCCGCACTTTACCTTCCTTGCAGAACATCAACAAAATTAGGTTTGTAAAGTTCAAATGATAAAAATTAAATTTAGGAAAGAGGAAAGTAGTTAATAGGCTATAACCTTGATACTGTCAAGAGCATTTCTAAAATTTAACATCCAGATTTCGACAAAAAAGAAAGGAAAAAAAAAAACTTTGAAAAAATCGACGATCGGAATTAGCGAGTAGTGGATGAGTGGAATGTAGAGAACTGCAAACACACAACAAATGCAAAGCACGAGAAAACTGCTGACAGCAATCACGAGTTCTCTTTAAAAGTGATGTGTGAAGATTACTACAAGGTATGGGCTTCTTCTTAAACGGAAACCCGCTAGAGCGGAAGACGCGACATCATTACCTGGAGGTATTTGTATCTGGAGCAAATAAGAGAACTGCGGCTACAAGGGTTTGATTATGAAACAGATACGACAGTATTTAACACGTGTCGTTTGAAAACTGCATACATGACTCTGGAAACTTGCTATACCGATGTCCAGGGCAAAGAGTGATGTAATCATTATGTGTATTATGGCAGACGTTCCAACTTTTACGGATAAGATAATGGCATACTCACCTACAGACTATCACTACTACCGCTCTGCAATTTTTGAAAAATAATTGGAAAACATCGTTCTGAAAATGTTACATTAATAATTTGTAATAATCTGTGACATTGCACCTTACAAATTGTCACATCCTTAATTCGCATCTTAATTCCTGCTGAAGAAGCCTAAAATCCTTCATTAATGACTAGCTGTAACATTCCCGTTCTATTACTACAGATTACAGAACGATTGTTAATTGAAAAAGAATTGTTAAATGAAATGGTAGCTCGATGTGGACACATTCCCAAGACTTCCACCGTATCACTGTGCTGTGAATCCTCTCTAACTGGTCGTGATTTTTTTAGTAGTGTTTGATGCCTGTTTTAACTATTGAGATATCACAGGCTGTGAACGCTGATGACAAATGAGATGAAATGATATACTGGGAAAGGATTTTTTTAAGGACGGAAGCGATCCAGGCCTAAGTTTAGGGTACATTCCCGACATTTAATATTTATGAGGAGTGAGGAAAACCTGAAAAAACCCTCAGTTAGGGAGGACGGTCCTGGTGGGATTCGAACCTCATACCTCCCACTCAGAGTCCACCCTTAACGATCTCGGAATTGATCGGTTGATGATGCCGAAAGTACAATCTGAGAACTTTTAAAATGGCATTTGAAAGAATAAGTTAATATTTTTAAGAGTTACCTGAGAGGTGTAACTGAGAAAAAATGGCAAAATATAAAAAACGCTTAGAAAAAATTGTAGAAGCCGACAGGTTGTTGATTCTCGTGTTCGACAGTCGAGTCGTAATTAAGTTAATTATTGAAGAAGGCGAAAGAGTAAGAGCAGCAAGATAAGTGGAACATGTAATTCTGCATATTTTCATTATAATTATGATTAATATTGGCCAGAAGATGTAAGCTTGTAGACAAAATAAAGATTACTATTATTAACAGTAGGCAGACCAAGAGGCAAGCGTATAAATTGAGTAAATTACAAAATAGCAACTGGAGGAATAAAGTTCAAAACTCTTGAAAAAAAAAATAAAACTCTGGAAAAGGAACAAAAGGATCATAAAAGGTATTGCGCAGTGTCTGTTTGCTTGTGGAAGTATCTGCTGAGATTGGGTTCCGCACGCCTGCTTTAGCGTGCGGATACTACCTTTGATACACAGCTGTCGGAGAAGTTGCCGCATCAAACGGGGTTCGTATTTGCCGTTAGAAATGGTTTTTAAATTCAGTAATGGTATTGTATAGAATTTTAGCGCATAATTTTACATTCTGTAAAAATTTGGCGAGAAAAAGATTAGCAGAATGATTGCTGGAGAATCTTGAGTTTAAACAAATGCAATAGATATAAAAGTATAGCATTAAAATTGAATGAAAGTTAATGAAAAATGAATTAAAGCAAAGGATTAGTTCACATTGTTTTAAAAATCTTAAAAGGATTATCAAAGCCATTATCGTTTTTATTATTAAAAATAAGCAGTAGACTGCTTTTACACACACGGTATCCCAAATTCTCCGTTTTTCGAATAGGTAACTCAAAGCACGCCGCACGCAATAAGAATAGAGTTGGGAGTAGTTTATTCAAAATCCTTCATTACTGTACTATTAAATTTACTACATACATATTAGTTTTTAAATTCCCTTCTTCATTTCAAGGAGTGTTATTGAGACAATTGTATTATGATTTGTTCTTCCCATATTTTTTCCATCAGATACACTATTATTATTATTATTATTATTATTATTATTATTACTCATGTTAATTAATGACTGAATACATTAAAATGTTTAGCTTCGGGTATGACGGGTTAGGCTCTCTCTTCAGCCAGAACATTTTACAACATTAAACATGATGTTTTTGGGAGATTCGAGAAACATGTCTTCTAGCTAGTCTTCAACAGGTTGTCTTAATGGAGTATAAAAGAACATAAAAAAACACTAATATTCGTCGTAACAGTGCCTCGTATAGTAAATATGAAGACGTATGTAAACAAAGAATACAGTATCCTAAAACTATTGTTATCTTATTGTTAGACTAGGGGTGAGAATAAAGCATACACTCAAAGTGAGACCTCTTGGCAATGGTCGTGATGGGGAAGTTCTTGCTTTTATTTGCAGAAGACTGCGGCTCAGCTAGGGATACTCGGAACTTTCGCTTACTGAATTCTGAGAGAAAATAAGTGACATACTAACTTCAGATAGAACAGGAGTTCGCCGGATAAACACAGTACGATTTATGCAACAATAGCCGGACTCGCTTCTGCAAACTCTTTTGGTGAGATGAAAGCTAATTCCCCAACACTTATCTAAACAACTCGATAAACTGGACAGATCTGAATCCCCATAACTTCGTGAGCTGTATACTCAGAGGTGAAGGAATCTTGTGTAAGGTGTTTTTTTTTTTTTTTTTTTTTTTTTTTTTTTTTTTTTTTTAAAGAAAATTATCTCATTGGTTCTGGCTCTGTCATCGTGCACGTTTATTAGAAGCTGCAAGTGGATTTATTGAAACGCATAGTTGATGTTGCATATAATTTCCTTACAATGTCTACCCGTGGCAATAGATCAACCGCGACAGAGCTGTATCCTGACTCCCCCTGCTCTCCAGATTTCTTTCTTTAGGGACTTAAAAGCAGGAAAATCAGAGAACGCATCATTGCTGCTTGCCGTGATGTGACGCCGCAGATGCTGCGACAAGTGCATTAGGAGATCGACAGCTTTATTATTGCATTCGCTCCGGGAAAACATAATCGGCAGAACATGTAGTGTAACACAAAAAAATGCATTTAATAAAGTAAAAAGGGGAGGATATATCTTCCTGGTCTACTAATCAGCGTTTTAAATTCGAACTTCCTTAAAGGGGTCATTTTCATATCAAAGGGCGTGCCAGAAAACTTTTCAAAGCGCAAGCCGCCGTCACACCGCATCACCTCACTTCAGGTTGGCCACTTTCAACTCTGTAACAGAACCAAGGGAGTGGAATGAGATAAAACGGGACAGCGAAAATTTCTTGGCATCCTAGCATTTGCCAATGCAACCAGGGAAACCACGGGGGGGGGGGGGGGTCATGGTCAAGATGGAAGTCCTTGGAAATTTGAACTCCGAAATCCCGAATGCGAGTTGCAAGTGTTACCGTCGAAGTCATTCCGCCTCGTTTACTTCAATGAACAACATGTATTACATTCTTTAGCTTTAAATTTTCATTACTCATATTTCATATCATAATTCTAACAAAGAGATTACATCAAAGCACGTTTAAAATTATCACACAATTATATCCTCTAATGAAGAGCGTGTGTGTGTAAAAAAAAACTGTTACTATGGCTTTCATTACGAATTCTAACACCATCCAAAATCGAGAAGAACGTTTCCTTATAAATACAGTTGACTAGTAAGATTCGCAGCGTACACCACGCTTTATTAGAGGAATATTTGACTACACAAGCGTAGAAGGTTGCCTTGTAATAAAGAAGAACGTAACAACACAATCTTTTGAAAAATGATACAGTAAAAATTAAAGGAAACAAAACATTCATCGCATTTCTAAATCCTCTGCAAATTGCAACAAACAAAGCAGGTGAGCCAGAGAGTGTAGCTTTAAGAAATGACCGGAAATTGTGTAATACCTTGTTTATAAACACACACACAAACACACTAAATGTCCAGTGTGTCTTTTAAATGAAGGCAGAGTCATATAAACAAAACTTTGAATAGAACATTTTTAAAGGAGGTATAAATACCCTATCTGAACCAATGTTAAATTGGCTGAGTTTATGTTCCTACTGTGGCAAAACCATTTGCGCTACAATATTGAAATTTGGACAGCTTATTTTGACATATTATCTTCATGCTAATGGAGAATTAATAGAATTTAAGCATTGAAACAAGAATTATTATATTTTTATTTGGGTCTTATTTTTTGTCAAACATTTTATACAGAAATTTCCATAATTCCTGTTATTAAATTTTTCTTAATAATTCCGCTTCAGTGTCTTCGTTGTTTTGGCAAAAACCGCACTCAATATTTAAAGTCAATTTGTGCATTAGTTTTCCTCTAGAAGTATACACATGTAGGAATTTGTGAGAAAATCGGATAAAAATTGTTCTCACTTATAGCTCCGGCCCAGAATTTAATTCATCCCAGCAATATAATCAGAATCTGCTCAGACCAGGTCAAAATAGCCAGTAGAAAAAGCAAAAATTTCCATAGCGAAGGATAAAAAGTTCTATCTAAATTGCTTCGAAAGTTATGCCATTTTGAAAGCTTTATTTTCAAATATTTAAAAAAAAGAACTACTTCTAGCCTGCATATCAGAATAAGAAAAAAATTATCACATACATTAGAGAAGTGGAAAATTTATTGTAATTCATTTTTTGAAAAATGTCCAAAAATGGGGGGGGGGGGAATGCTACAAACTCCTCTAAAAAGGAAGAAAACAAAATTCTACCTTACTGTCTTCCATTAAATTCCCATTTTTCGTAATCAAAGTACACACGCTGAAAAATATACCATATTTCGCATGCGTTCCTTAAGACTCCTTGAACAACTGGCCATAGCTGACAATTTTAGTAAAGTTTTTTGTTTTCCACTCGTATTTGAGCAATGTTTTCGTGCTTAAACTCTAGACGTTTGCTTTAATCTCTTTGCAATATATGACTGCTTTTAGAAGCGCCAGGTAAAAATATAACAACAACTAGTGATGGCTCATTTTCGTTTTTTACCAGTTCAAAATGCATTGTTTCTTGGGCGTGTGTAAAGTAACATGGATGTAACGGAATAGAAACCCCCAAATGATAGATGTCGAATAGCTCATTGACTTGATGGGAACTTGGCGATTATGTCTCTTCGTCATGGTTGAGCGGAAAGCCACAGAATTTACAATAGAACCGACACTGGGGTGGATGTCATAATTTAACCACTCTGGTGAACAGTAACCTTTTCCGGTTCACGTGGCCGTAAGGAGCATTAATTATGTTTCATTAGCACCGCTTTTACTCGGCATAACTTTTTCGGGGTATTCTAATCGATTTGGAAACAAGGAGAACTCTTTGTATATCGCCAGAGAGCACGTGTCAATGTTGGGGTGAGGGGAAAACTCCCTAGACTTCCGCTTCGCCACGCCCTGAAATATTAAATTCCTTCGGAGGGGCAGCAAACGCGGCTTTAAGCTTGGGTTATCTAAAGAGACACTCCCAAATAGACCAATTTGTTCAGGAAGCCTATTCTTAGAGCCGCTTACTTTTGTCTTGCGCCTTCTGTTACCCTGAACACTATTTCTTCCCCGGTTTTTACTTTTGTGTTTCACACCGCTTTCAGTATTGTTGTTCAGGGCAACTATCAGCTAAGAGATCGCATATCGGAACGATCGCTGGATTTTATTTTGGCTGGATCAAATAATTAGGCAAGAAATTGCGGTCATAAATTGCAGTATCTGACTATAGTCAAAGCAGCAGATCTAGGGAAAAATAGGACGGGTCTTACTCTTTGAAAAGCTTAAGTAGAACAGTTCCTAGTACCTCGTATGCTTTAACATTTATTTCTCTTTTGTTAATTGCTGTTGGCGTTTCTGATATTCATGCCATCTTTTTCTTATTAAATATATTTTAAAAAATCCGATTAAAGTACTGCAGTAATAGTTTTATACTCTAGGGCGGTGGGTGCAATCCGTCAATGGTGGTGAGAAGCTAGACCCAGAGCTGTTGCTGGATGGTCCTGCTGAATGAAAGAGAATAATTAAGTTATGATTGTTAATCATATTTTCTAAAGGTACGGCCCTGTAAGTAAATATTCAGATGCTGCATGTCTGGAGTTGGAAATCAGTTCCACAGTGCGTGTAAATAAACAGATATGTCGTAGCCTTCTAAGTCTGACTCAGTCTACTAATAAGCTGTTCCAGTAAAGGAACGATATGTTTTAAGTTCGCTGTGAGAGGCATTTACAGCTTGTTATTTGAACAATAGAATAACGATCTTCTAAACTCTTCGTGTGATGTAATTACTTTGAAAGTGACTCACAGTTATATTACTCTAGATATAAACGTAACTGAAATCAAAAAGATACCTTGTGAAAAATAGCGTGTACCTATGGCAGTATATTTGTTTTATAATATTCAAATTGCTGGATGAAAGCGTGAGATCATGAGCCCAAATGACCTGTTATTAATGTTAAAGTACAGCCCTATTGTCTCCTAGGGCTTATTTGTTTTCCATTGGTACAGAAAAGCTGTCGCTATGTTGGCAAATATTTAATTTATTATTATTTTTTTCTTTCTTTATTTTAAGTTATTGCCCGTGAATTGAATTTTATTGTTTGATTTAGAACATTTTGTTTTCTATGATATTCGCAACAACCAGGCAAGAAAGACAGTTTTTGTAAGTGTTCCACATACACTGTCAGAAGTCATATATCTTAGACTGAGTAAATGGAGTGAAATTATAACGATGTAAATAAAATATAAATTCGTCGATGAATAAAGTTCACTGGCGTTTTCCGTTTTAGAGATGCAAAATAGTCATCCAATCAACCTGATCCAAAAAGAATTCGAATATGCGTCCATTGGGGTTAAGGGTTGTAAACTAAACCATCCCTCTCAGTCAATCCAGACACTGTATCACTGACAAGGAAAATCCTCAGGTTTGAAAAAATAAAACCGCGCCAAAATTCATTTACAAGTAATTTATTTACCTCTAAATACAATGGCAATAATCTTTTTCTGTAAAACGCTGCTGGTCTCTGAAGACAAGTGCCACTGCGAAGCATGTGATACGAGAACCTGCAGAGCAACCCTCCAATGAGCAACTTGGAATAATACAGGAATAAATATATCACATTTGAAATCAGAGGTAAGTAAATGGTTTGTAACTGAATTTTGGCGCGATTCCCTTTGCCCATTTTTTCTTTGTAAGTATACATTTTCTCTGTAAAATATTTCGTAAATGTTTTTCTTCTTGAAAGGCAAGTGTTAAGTAACTTAAGGAGCCAGCAAACTCTGGAATATATTGATCCGTCATCAGTTCCGTTAATTCATGGTTTTGGAGAAGTTAAAATGCATAAAACGGTTGCTGGTTGTAATTACCGTTCACTGTGTCATATGTTTGTCAAAAAATAAACATGCACACAAGGA
Source organism: Metallyticus violacea (assembly GCA_030762175.1). NCBI lineage: Eukaryota > Metazoa > Arthropoda > Insecta > Mantodea > Metallyticidae > Metallyticus > Metallyticus violacea. The sequence goes on along the minus strand of CM060843.1, from coordinate 88,240,756 downwards.
AGGCTAAAAACACAGGCAGTGTCAAATGGGCTGTCCGAAGGGAGGTGTATGGAATTGAGGGGAACCAGACAGCGTGACTAGCTAGGGTGATGGCTTGTGCGGTACATCATCTCATCACATTCCCCATGACTCTAAAGACAAGCCTTTCAAAAAAAAAAAAAAAAAAAAAATCAGGCTGACGGTAGGGGCTGACACTTCGTCTTCTTGCTTGGCCCTGCGGCTCAAGATAGACTTCGGCTGGCTTTAACTTTCTTCCATCATATTTTCATTTAAGCTAGTTTTGAACTATTGTGGTAAATCTTACACCCTTCCCTTTAATTGTGTTCAATGTACTCTTTTTATTGAGTAGTTCAAGACTTTCTCTTTCTGGGGACAGTGTTTATTCACTAACGTATCTCCGCTGAATTCACCAGCTCTTCACGAATTTCAAACATTTCATTTTTCATATCTTACAATTTTTGGTCATAAATTAATAGGGTGCCAACCTTTTACATGCTTGAAAATTCTTTAAAAAGTTTTGTAAGCGTTGTCCCTTAAAATTATTTCGTCACATAATAAAGCTATACAAAATTTAACAAATATTTAGAGGTTGAGGAATCGGTTTCATTGTTGCCAAAAATTATCGTAATTATATATTCTTAACTTGAGTGAATAAAAATTAATTTGCGTATATCACAAAAAATAATATTTCCACTCAAAACACGATGGTTAAGCTCACGAAATCTTTCTCTCCTATCTCTCCTTCTCTTCTATCAACGCTAACAATGTAGGCCTATTCTCCTCCCCTCCCTAGCTACTGACCAATCTGTGTTGTGGCGTGACTTTTGGTTCACAAGAAACAATAGTAGGGTGGGAGTTGCCATGCCTGGCAAAGAAGCTGTGTAAATGGCCTAATCCGCATATTTTGAATGGAAATATTGTAGAAGAGAGACATGGGTAAAGACAAATCCTGGAAGAAAAACGTATGAAATTAAAGAGAGATAAAGGAGATGTAATTAGTAATTTTAAAAGACAGCAGTAACAGGAGCAACACTAGGGAGGGGGGAGCAGAACTTAACATTCGTCTGTTCCAGATCCCAGTAAATCTCTGCTTGAACAAGGTAAGCATTTTCATCTGCCGTTGTTCGCAGCGAAGTTGGTGACAGAAACACTTTTCGTGTTCTTGCACCTGCTGTATATTATTAGAAAATTATGCGCGGGAAATAAACTGTCATGAAAGTTTTGCATCAAAATGCGCTAGGATGGTAAAATATTAACTTTATCCAATGAGTCTAGAGTATTGAGATGAAAAAGAAGAAATACGGCCTGGATACGGCGTGGTAAACCCTCGACAGTTCCCAGTGGTCAGGCAACAGTGTGAAATCGAGTTACTTCGATGTCATGCGAAATTACAGCAAATAAAACGGGAAATAAAAGGAAGTTGAGTGTACTGCTGGAAATGAAGAAGAAAGATCTTTGATAAGCTTGACCTGCAGACATCATATTCATTTACTCATAATAAATTAATATCACTTGTTAATTGAAACTTCAAAGAGTTTTCATATAAATATATTTGAGAGATTTACAAATATCTGGTATTTCTAAATCCAAAACATTTTCAAAGTCCTGTTAGAGGTGAATTCTTAAAATAACATTTAGAACCAGTTAGATAACAGCTACTAAATTTCCTTATGAGATATGACTGCAGAGAATTATTACTTAGCAATTACGTTAGGGTACAAAAACTATTCTACTAGGGGTGTTAAAATTAATAGATATAAGTTAAAAACAATTTTATTTACTGACGATCAGGTTATTTTTGAAGAACGAGAAGATGGTCTACAGAGAAGTGTCAATAGCCTGAAAGATATGGAGACATATAATTTAAAGATGTCAATAACCAAGACAAAATCGAAGTAAATGCAATAATTTGCTACGGTTTTGTTAATGGAAGTCTGTGAAGTGATCATACTTTACTATAAACATATAGAGACTAGTTTTCTGCGATTTGATTCCAGTTCAGAACTTTGGCAACAGTAAAGCTTGAAATTTATAATTACGATCTTTTTTGTTTCCGCAGTTTTCAACTCCAATGTTAGTTTGCAACAAAAAATATAGACGATAAGATCAATATCATGGGGAATATGAACTACACACGAGAAAACGTCGGCATTTCCTTTCTATTTGAGATAAAGTTTCCTCACAATACTAGGGTGATAATCCGCTCTTGCGCGCAAGAGACTTGTGTGCACTCCTTGCCAAGTATCGGGTTACGGGTTTGCGTGATGAATGGAGTGCGCTGATGAGGTGGTGGTTAAATCTGGAATTAAAATCTCCTGAGAAGAAAGCTAGCGCCGGAACAGTTAAAATTACCGTCCTAGCAGCATATACAATATCACAGTGACCTTGCACGGAGAACGAGACAAGTGACACTCAAAGGAAACACTTCATTATTGGGTTAATTAGGAGACTGCTTCTACTAAATTAAAGACCGTATACGCCATGCTCGAGCCAGGAGTTTCCATAGCAAGCAGAAGTTCACACTTTCAATTGTTCAGACCTTACAGTTAAAATAATTAGTGATAGAACATCTAAAATTTCCTGCGTAACACCCGAGCATTAACATTTAGCATTTTTTTTTCCTTCTTCTTATGCCAAGGTTTTCCCCCCTATTCTTTATTCCTCTACTTATATATGAAAATGCATTTCTCAAACCATATTATGTCCACAGAAGCACGTTTTTTAAAGAACAGAAAGCTCTGTCTAAACTCTGATGTATTAAGAATTTAAAATATAATATATATGCTGACCTTCATATTTCATGGTTCAGTTGTTCATGAAATATTCTAATCATATAATTAATAATTTCAAATAAAGTTTAGACTTAAAGATTGTTTGATGTGAAACAGGAATTCATAATAATATGAATTTTGAGTTAAAATATGGAAATGAAAGATTATTTATACACTCTCTATTTATATATGATATAAATAAAAATATCAAAAGCTTTTTGATATAATAATGCGAATGATTTAAATTATTGAATCGTTTTCAATATGGTGTTACTGTTTTTAATTCATTGTTGCGCCTAACCCTAAAAGCTACAAATATATATTGTATTCCGCACAGAAAATAAAATAAACTTTATATTATTGTCTTTGCACGTCTATTTCCCTTTTCAGTTTCTATGCAAAGATGGTTTTTGAACATGTTTAATTTTCCATAAAAGTTCTCTCCATTTCGCACTGCAGTCCAGTTGTTTAACCTGCCATTTCTGACATGCTCCAACTTTGCTGTATTTTGTCCTGTGAATATAAGATAATATTTCTAATTTATTAGGAAGTATCACTTTTCCGCTGTACGAACAAAATCTATTGGATGTTCTCCTTTACTACTTGTTAGTAATAAAAAAAAAAGAGCCTGATCTCGCTATAAAAAGCACTTTTCACTGCACCCTGCAATAAATTTCTTTTGATACAACTTTTACTCCACCAAAATATACAATGTACCTTGTTCCCCTTAATGTGAATAAATGTATTACAAATGTTATTGCCCCATATCACTCTTAGGTCGAGAGCTGTGGGACTTCGAATCAATGCACTTTCTCAATGCCTGAAATCAGCAGATAAACTTGTAAGAACCAACAAGGACATATAAGAGCTTGTCAGGAGGAAATAAATACGTGGAAATGGAGGGTATTATCTTTATGACTGCGGGTAAACTACATCCTTAGCCACCGAGGGTGTAGCAGAAACGAGATGCTGGTAACGACCACTGCGGTGTGGAAGCTTTTTGGAATGGACAGCAAGCGTACTTTGGTCGTAATCTCAAGGCAGAAATGTTCAGGTGTGTAATGTAGTCCCTAGAGCAAGAGTGAAGCAGCCTTTTGGAACTGAGATCTACATTTTTTATGACTCTTTGCTGTCTTCTTCAGAAATGAAAGAGTTTCCTCCAAAATGCTTCATCGATAGGTGCAGTTAAGAATTATAGACATAAAATAATAAAACAAGAATACATTAATGATTTTTTCGTATACCAGAATTATAAACAGTCTTTATTGTTGGTCAAAATTGTTAATGAAATGCTAGATTATGACACTAGTTGCATAAAATAACATAGCACTGCTGCACCATTAAAGCGTTTTCTTTGCTTAAATACTGTCATCTCTCATATATTTTGTTACGATAATATTAAGGAAACAATTTTGTTTCATAAAGAACACATCTTGTACACCAGAAGATAACAAAATTAATGTAAAAATAATACAATTAAATAAGTTAAATATTCGTTATCAAATGAATTAGTAGAATTTGAAAACACCAAGCTATTCTGAAATATATGTCAATACAATGTTTCTTAAGTATTCTTAATAGCTTTACTATTCATTCAATTAATGAACCTGTCGCATTCATTCTGATAAGCATCATTACATTTTTCTGGTAATTAGTGACAATTCGTACTTTTCAGTTTGGCATATAATTTTTTACGATTCATCTTTGCTAACAAAAATAACAATAGACAGAGAAACTAAATATGCTCCACCAATACAATGCATAATACGTATAATAAAAGAAGACGTGTTTAGAATCATTTATTAGAAAATGAACATAAATGTTAATATTACTAATGCAGTAAATTAATATCGTAACATATAATGAATACACAAAATTAAGCTTCATAAAAGATTTTGTTAGATAGTGTGAATTTTGAGCACTTATGTTATTCGCCAAAGTTGAAAAATAAATGCATTAACACCAATCGTAGAAAAACTTAAATATTATTCATTGCTATTCATTTGTAGCACTATTTTGATTCTTCGTCATTTTAAATAGTAAAATACTGATTAATACAATAATATAGATGCTATTATTATTATTATTATTATTATTATTATTATTATTATTAAATTTATTTTAGTTCACTGTTTAACATCTCTGGGCATTTCTCTTCCCATCCAATTTAGGGCGTGAAACGACCTAAAAAGTTTGCTCATAGGCCTCTTCTTTCAGGCTTGAGGTTCTTTTTCGGGGTCCACGAGGCAAGTATGATTATCACTGAACCATCAGGCCCACGGTGTAGATTCAAAGTATAGATGCAAACATTGTCAGCATTTTCTCAAATTAAAGAGTTTTTTTCTTTAAAACGCGGTTCAAACATAGTTTTCTAATTACCTGTTTTAATAAGCTACCTCAGAATGTAGTAATCGTTCTATATTCAATTGTATCTTTCTTATATTTAAATAGCTCAACAGATAAGTTTGCAAGGAACGGTTTCCACTGTACTCCTTGAAGGAATGAGTAACAAACGGAAGCAAGCCTTTGAATTTATAAACTGATTTTAAAGTTACAAGAAAATTTTCCGATTCCTCTATCCACTTTTGAGTTGAAAATGTATGTTGAATTTTTGTAAGTTATCTCTGACGTTCAATACTCGATCATTTTTTTTTTACATCTCTTATCATCGCCAATATTCTGTTCTTAAAAGGGTAAAAGCTACTCAACATGCCTCCATTGTTTCATCCTTATAAGTCGCTAGCTCAATAAACTGAGTTCCCTATAAAACTCCCCAAAAATGTCAAATGACATGGCCAGTTCAGATCAAACAATTTACGTCAAATCATCAAAAAAGTTGATACTATCGCTTAACAAATTTTTGAATTTTTGAAACATGGCATGCTTTGATCTATTCACATGATGTCACACCTGTTTTTTCTCTCATCCAGTTAATTAAAGTCTCTCCTTTGAAGAGATTTATCACGAACGATCTGATGATTTTAACAGCAGTAACTACGATTCTCGTTTCATTAAACCTGTTGCTGGACTAAAACCCATAGATGAATGATAGCTTAACAGAATTTCTGACACAAGACAATGAATTCATATCCGTCATTGCCTGTACTTCATTTGTGGTGGTAATTACCGTAAAGGCATCTTGACCTTGTTACTACGCTTTGGCATTCCTTAAAACGAAAGAAAACTGTGCAGCTGTCGATTTATCCTATTACAGAAAACGACTCATCGGTTAATTATCTTATAAACTTTTATCACATACATTTTGGCTCGTGTTTTCGATTTTTCTCATTATTATATTATGAAATGCCTGCACAAGTTTTAAATGCATTTTGTATCCTTATTTTTTTTTTTTTAAATTTCAAATAGGGAATCTGGTGTCTGTACTAAAATATTCTTGATATATTCACGATCAGGAAACGGTGTAGATTTTCTTGCTATTTATGACGTATATGAAAGGAGATGATTTTTGCAGCCTTTGATTAATCTTTTGGTTTTAAGAACACATTTCGCTGCACATTAAGTTCAAATTTCCCTATAATTTTACTTCTTGATTTCACTGTCTAAAAAAAAAACCCCAATGCTATTTATCATTGAGAGAAATGAAATTTCGCACCAAATTTTCCTATTATATATCCCCACTGAAATGCAGTAAAGTAAGCAGTAACAATTCTGCAACAATATAATTAACTAGTCTAGCTTCCATTGTTGTTGAAAATAAGTTTTTGGCATTTTTATAGCAACCATTTTCATTAAAGTAGTTCACTGAAGGAAAATAATTCAGTTTCCAGTTCAAAGAACAAAAACTACACGCACTGTCCTCGAAAGCTGATCGAGAGTTGTGTGACGGTTGCTGGGAGAGCTTGCTGTTGTGAGGTGAGTGTGTATATTTAACTTAAGGTGGAATATTCGCTTAGTTGCGGAGTGTTTCATTTTGGGAAAATAGAGTATGCAAAAGGAAACGTATATCTCGTGCACCTGGACGGTGGTGATTTGTTGAGCGATACAGTTCATCTTTCAGAGAGATGTCACCTGATTGAATGGAAGTTACTCCACAAGAACGAGAGCGGCGTAAAACCCACTCCGTAACCACCTTCCTTCGTCTAAACAATTTCAGCTACTTTTGAATATTAATGGTAGGTGTAAATTTAAATATATTATATTATCTCCATGACTCAGTTTGCTAAGACATCGGTCCGCATCCAGCTTCTAAAGTATAGGGCACAAATTTCGCCTGGGCCAAGTTTCCAGATGGGTCATTTTTCACTGTTTGCTTTTATCCTGGAAAGGCAAATGCCAAATAACTTTAGCTACAAGGAATCTGGTCTCATTTGCATAGTTAATTAATTCCACTTCGTTTTGAAGACCTTGGAAGTTGTCATGGGACGTGAAAGAGAGAGAAAAATCTTCTTAGGTAAGGATATTACTAGAGACTGCAGCTTCCCCTTTCATACTCGCACTTATTTTATCTCCCATAGACGGAGAACCTGAGAAACTCGTTCGTTAGGGCAAACAGACCAGTTTGATTGCTTTATTAATTAACGAATTGTTTTGTGCAAGCTCCGTCGTGGTGCGAATCTGGAATGCAAATATATTCAGAGTGTAAATGAAAGAATCGGGCAATTTTAAAGCAAGATAGAGCACACGAAAATAATGAAAAAACTGTAATGCATTTTGTGATGAAACTAACTGCTAATTAGAAAATAAAGTTGAAGTTTCATCAGGCTGGCAACGTCGCCTGGTCCATCCTGAATTACGATATGTGAATCACATTCGCATAAAACAATAAAACTAACAGGATTCACACACCCGGTTACTGACAGCAGGACACGATCGTACGAGTTCAAACTTATTCGCTGCCTGGCATTTTATCCGTACTGCGATTTCAAATTGGTAACTCAAATTTAACTTATATCGTTCACTGTATTCACAAAAGAATAATAATTAATTATTAGATAGATATCGATATGGACAAAAGTCGAGATAGTATGCACAATATTTTCTAAACAATCACATATGACTCTCTAATGCACTCAGTGTGGATTAGAGAAAAAAGACACTGATCGAAAGCTTCGGATCGCAACATTTTTTTAAACCTATTTCAGTTATTTTTCTCCCTCTTTAGTGTATTGCCAATTAACACGACAACTGTAGGCATTGCGCTGAAAAATTACAAGTTTCTCAGGCAAGAAAATCTGTACATAATGGAGGAAGGGACCTAGTGAGTGCATAACACCATATACGAGAGCAGGTTCATAAGTTTCCGGTCTCGCCAATAAAGATTATCGCCTTCACAAAACCATTATCTGGTGCCATTCCTTATCTGTCAAGTAAATAATTGCAGCTGTAACTTTCACTTGTTCAGATATAGTTGTGTATAGAAGGCTATGTGTAGAAGATTATGACATGTTCAAAATGGAGGATCGAGCTGTTATTAAGTTCTTCACAAATAAAGTACTTACTCCAAATGAAATTAAACAGCGATTGGACGCTGTATGAGGAAGCATCCCCCTCATATTCTACCGTAAAAGAATGGGCCAAACTTTTTCGAATGGGTCGAGAAAGCATTGAAGACGAAGAGCGTGCAAGTCTGCCCTTGGGGGTACTCACTCCTGAAAACATCGCTCTTGTGCGAGAAGTTATGGAAGACGGGCCGCTCATAATTACAGAAATGGAAGCAAGGTTGGGTCTTTCTAAAACATCAGTCCTTCGAATTATTCATTAACGTTTAAACATGAATAAGGTTAGAGCAAGATGGGTGCCTAGACTTCTTTCCTCAGTCCAAAAGCAGCAACGAGTCATCTGTTGTCAGGCATTTTTGGAACTCTGCCGTGGCAACGAGAGAGAAGTTCTGCAAACCATTGTTACAGGAGATGAAACTATGGTTCTCTACAATGATCCCTTGTCCAAAAGAGAATTAATGGAGAGGCGTAAACCTGGCGAAGCACCACGTCTAAAAGCCAAGGTCATTCAATCAACCAAGATCATGGTCACAATCTTTAGGGACTGTAAAGGAATACTCTTCATTGACTTCAAGGAGAGGAACAGCACAATAAACGGGGAGTACTATGCTGGCCTACTGCACAGACTACGTGCTTCTATCAGCGAGGAAAGCTGAATGGTGATGTGCGCCTTCTTCACGACAACGCGCTTGTTGCAAAGGAAACTGTGAATAAATGTGACTTAAAGGAGTTCGACCATCTACCCTACAGTCCAGATCTAGCTCCCAGTGACTATTTCCCCTTCTAAAACTCAAGAAGGACCTTCGAGGAAGAAAATTAAAGTGTGACGAAGAAGTGGTGGATGCTGCTTATGTCCATTTTGCAGGCAAGACTTCTGACTATTTTGGGAGGGGGGATTGAATTGTTAATTCAAACATGTGAGAAGTGTATTGCAATAAAGGGTACCTAGAAAATAATTAGGCCGGAAACTTGTGGGCCTACCCTCGTATATAAGAAGCACATTAAAATAATAAGTATAGAAGAACAGTAATATATATTTTAAATATACCCCACATTGCAAGCTCGTTAATTGTTACAATTCCTATTTATTGTGCATTAAATTCTACAAATTTCTGACTGGTCTGAGTGCGCTATTTTGTTTTCTTTAAACTTAGTTTTATGCTAATTTGTTATATTTTGGTAGCTTTCCTAGATTTTCCCTCAATGTAGCATTTCTTTATAAATTTGCACATTTCCAAAATGTGCAAATACGCCCTAATTTGAATGCAGCCTTACCGAATGCCACCGACGTTACGAAGTTGCACTTCGTTGCACTTCTCGGGAAGCAGATTACTGTTTTGTCTTAAAAGGTGCATATCTATAATATAAGGAACACAATATTTATCCTTGTCATTTGTTCTCTCGCGAACAAAAAGAGGACTATACATCAGCATAAAAAGTTGACTTAAAATAAAAAGAGGAGAAAATAAAGGGGGTCTAAATGTACAATAAGAGTAAAAGACATGTTACCTACATTATTCAGAAAGTTAGAAAATTGGAATGAAGGATCTGGGTAGAGGCGTCGTAGTAACGGGTACGTTCCCATTCATGTGATGTGCTGTGCTGCGGATGAGCTTTTCTCATAATTATTTTCCTTCTCCTGAGAAGATGAATGCAGGATGTATTTATTCGTCTCTTTATTCCAGGCGCTCTAGCTCCGTATCCTAACGAAAGTCAAACTTGCTTAAGTCGTATGTAGCTTAAAATATCGCATCCGTCACTTTGTCGATTTCTCCTTTTGCAGGAAGTTCATATTCATCACCAAGACATAAGCATGTGTTAATACATTTCGCAAACTAATGCGAAAAAAAGGGCCACTCAAATGTCTGGATGAGACTGTACAGCCCTGAGATAAATCAATAAAGCACTTCCCTTACGCAGTTTACGTTGCTAAAACTGCTTTTGGCATTGCCATGAATTAATTAGTGAAGTAAGCTGAAGAAACACGTTATGCAAGGCATGGGGTTAGCAGTGAGTCGGGCTCAGTGGGAGAAAAGTTAGTACTGACTTTTGTAGCGATGTCGAGGAAACACCGAACTTTTTTAAGTAGAGATAGGTGGCTGTGGGAAAGAAATGCCAGTAATTCAGAAAAAGTTAAGTCACAAACTGTATATCAAGTTCGCATTATCACTACCCTCTCCCTTTTTCTTTCTTTCGTTCTTTTTTCTTGGACCTACACCAGAGCGTTATACTGTCGTTGACAACATTGTTTTTATAAAAATGTTTGTCTTAATGTTTTCTTTTTATTGCTCCCCCCCTTTTTAACTTTTAAACTATTCTCCTCTTGTACCAACTTCATTCTATGCTATGTGCTAGTTCTGGAGAAAATAACATTTTATGGCACCTTCAGCTTTAATTGCAATGTTAGTTCTCCGGTTCTGATGTTATTTGCTAGGGAATCTGGCATAATTCCATTTTTAAATGTACTTTAGTACTTTGTTTCTCATGTTAACGATGACAAGCAAAATGTGAAAACAGAAAGGAAACTAAACCGGGCAAATATTTAAAGAAATGTACGTTTGTAGACGAAAATTTTGTGAGGGGATGTCGGGCTGCATGGCTATTCAAGGAGTTCCTCGGCATCAGACTATATTCAGTGACGTTACCATCTTTTACGAATGATTGCAATGAATAAATGATGGCCAAAATGATCCCAACATTTATTCAATCTCAAAGCTACCCAGCATTTATTTACCTGTCCAGGGTGAAGATAACTCAAGCAACTAAGATTCGGACCTTGTCCTCCGCTCTTATAGTTGGTGCCTACTAAGGTACTGAGGTGGAAGAATGAAGAAAAATCTCAGTTGCATAAGTAGAAGATTATCTATACATCTGTAATACTGTAAATTGAACTTATGGAGGTAACGCTTTGCAATATGATCAGAAACGTCCTTTAAAGGGAACTAAAATCGAGAGAGACTGGCCGTAAGAAGAAAAAAATGCTCAAAACGCAATGGGGTCAATATTGACTTGTGAAATAAGACTTGAGGACGAGCTGCTCCAATCGGTGACGCACTTGCTGGCGCCGCATTGTCTAATGATGCCTTCCCCTAGCTGCACGTATAAAGGGAAATCCCTCAGAGCTGCCAACATTTACTTAGTGGAAAATGATCTCATATCGAAATTGAAGTATAGTGGGAGTTTTGGACTATTAAATTGAAAACACGCTTAAAAAAACGAAATTCTAATTCAGTACAAATGAGTGTTTTTAAAACGCTCAGGGAAAACAAGTAACTGACTTGGCAATTGCACGTCAGCAGTTAGGTTGAGAGAGGCTAGAGTTCGTTCAGTTGACATTACTTTCTGAACACACTGTGATGTAGGTTTCTTGATAATGACATATTATTGTTATGATCCTTCACACTCCAGAATTTACACCCAATTTTACTTGACTATAGATAGAAATAGCAATTAGGGAAATTACTCTTATATTTTTTCGCCTTGGCATCCTTTCCTTTCTTATTCTTCCAGTCTAAGCTTGGCCTTCAAGCAACTACATCTAGAATATTTAAATATGCCAGTTACGTATATAATATAAATAAGGCAGTTCCTTCGTTTCTTTTCGCCTTTTAAATTGGGCTCTTTTTCAGAACAATACTTTCTGGTGCATCTTTAATTCCATTCTCAACATATACGTATAATAAATATAATCAAACTCAAAGAGCACATAATGTGTAATTAATTATAAATAAATATTTTAATAAACTAACAATTAAATGTATTGCAAAATGATTCAGCTTTATTGCTGATATATATATATATATATATATATATATATATAGAGTACAATGTAAAAAGCACTTTAAATAAGTATAAAATTCTCAGTGAAGTTTTTAAAATTGCTCAGTTTTACGGCTTAAGTTTTAAAATATTAAATAGTTACTCTAAACCAAGAAATGAGCATGCCTTTGAAAAATCAAGGTAGTTATAAATGCAGCGTTAGTTTTTTGTTTTATTTTGCAAATCTTTGACATTATGCTAATAAATTGCCCTTCCTCATCTTCTGAAAAATTTAAACAAGGATTTTTGTGAATCGATGAAACCATTTTTTTTTATCTTCTACGCCGTTGCTTTTTGGTAGTTTGGAAGTCCTTTTGATGGGCATCCAACTAACTGATTTCCAGTTTCTTTGCCAGATATTGAATGAAAGATTTTGACAGTGGTTTCACAATTGTGGCACTTCTTTATTGACACAATTTTTCCATACGTTCGGATAATAAGCATGCTCGTTTCACTACGTACTGGTTCATACTGTAGTGTATGTACTGTATTTCTTGTAACGATGACTGCTGAGGATCCTAATACAGCATGGTCAAATACGTCACATTACTGCCACAGGAAGTTGGTCTTAAGGGCATACGCAACAAAAAGCTACAGAATAGCGCTACTACCCAAGTCGTGCTTCTAATATATACCAAGTATATCCGTGTCAAATTTCACTAATACAAGGTTACAAGGGAGAATCAGGAATGGAGAGTCAGTGAAATGTACAATATTTCATTTTAAGGCACTCTATGTGAGCTAAATTGAAAACTCGTATCTCTAAATGCAGAGATAGAAATGAATAAATTGTTTGGCAAACAAGGAGCAGGACATGATACTTGCTTAAGTCATTTTCCGTAAAATAATGGACTGTCTTCAAGTTCAGTATCATTGTGCCTCAACTTTTATCGATCCACTTCACCTGTCATCAGAAATGCCAAGATATTCAGTAAGCGATGTTTTAAAGACCTTTGTGTTTACTCTGATTTTTTTTTGTAATGTGTTAACCCCGTACCAACTATTGTTATTTTTGAAACAGTGAATGAAGTGAAACCGTAAATGAACAATCAATCTCATCCTGCATTAAGAGCTAGCAGCATTTCTTGATCCATCAACTTATAATGCCTAACCATTTCATAGAATAGAAATCTGCAACGATTGGTTAGTAAATCTGATTACTGACTTACGTTAATACCTTCAACCAATGTTAATGGCTAACTAATGAAATATGGCTACACGTAAAATATATACCTATATTTCATTTGTTGAAAGGTAGTATCACAGGTTACTCGTATGTAGAGACCAGAAGTTCGGGCATTAAAAGGCCAGACAAAGAGATACTTATAATATGTAATATGTACAGTAAAAATAGCATTGCACACCATAACTGGCAATTATAAATTAATTTAAACGGAATGACCATTAAATTTGCAAAAATAAATATGTTATAAGGGAACTGTAAGTGAAAATGACCAAAAATCACATTTCCTAAAATTAGTGCATAGTTTTGATTATATGTAGTTTTGAAAAACTACCTACCAAATTTTATAGTCTGATTATTATTCTAAGTGGGTTTTAAAATTCAAAGAGCCTAAGGCTGCGCAATATGTGCCACCCGTCTTTTACAAAATAGTTCATCATGGCTTCATTTCTTCTGTTTTGGGCGCGCAAATGCTGGAAACTGGCATCATTTAGTTAGAAGGTTGCATTCAGGTGTACCAGCATTGTTTTCCTCAGGTAAACTACTATTGTTTGTGTTGTTTGAGGAGAAATACATGGTATAATTGAACTTTGTTTTCATGTCTTTAGTAAATATTGCTAAGTTCTTCATTATGCCTCGTTTTAGTAACAGATTATTCAAAAAGTTAAGAATAACATTATAAAATACTAAAAAAGAAACCTGTGTATGTAGAGGCTAGGAATGAACTTTCAACTTCTACCACAGAAGAGAAACTGAATAGTTTCAGAAGAAAAATTGGGGAGGAACTTGGCTTACCAGACTCTGGGGAAGATGAATATTATATATGATTTAGATTAATTGCTGTACCCCTTCTTTCACGTGCAATAGTACATGTTGTGCATCATATGGATCAAAAAGCTTAAACCGTATGATAATGGAAACAAGTATGGTATTGTATATAAAGTGTGACAATTGATACATTTCCGAGGTTAAAACTTCATGTATCAAAAACCATATTTATGAAATACTATGTTGACCTATGACATGAGGTGCATAGATGTGGGAAGAGAGGGCACAAATTTAGCATGGGGAATAATAAATATGTCTTCACCAATATTGCGATATACTGACACAAATATCCAGCTTCTAAATTGTGTCAAAAGTATCCATGGTCAGTGCAGTTAATGAAGACATTTTTGTGAATGACAACAAAATCCACTGATTTGTGTGCATCAGCTGATGGTATCTGGATGAAGACTTCTCTCCATAGAGTGTTAACTGTTGGGAGCGTAGTGTTACATGCTCAAGTGATGAGCAAATATTGCACAGAACGCTCAACAAGAAACAAAACTAACAAGAAGTTAATGATGGCAACATTGGAAGAATTAAAGCTCTCAAAGAACTTGGATTCGAACCTGGAACATTTACAAAGAAGATACTTCAAGAGAATGGACAATGCGGATGTGCATTTTAAACATTTCTGAAGGCAGTAGAGATAACTAAAGAGTAAAGAAGATGAAGACCAACAGCAGGACCATGGGTATGGTACTTGGGATTTTTAAAGAAGCCTAGCACAAAAAGGATGATCATATTTCACAAACGTTGCAGCTAGTTTTTCTGAGTTTACAAGTTTCTGTATATAAGGAACATTTTCTTAAAATGTATTAGAGATAAAAGAAATGAAACTTAACACACTTCTTATTAATTAATGGAAGCTGTTTCTTTCTGTACATCTAAAGATTTTGACTTGGATACAGAAGTGATTTATTTCATTGCTATCAATTTCCTGAAATGAATATTTTTTTAAAAAATCAAGTAATTATTGTAACAAACTTTTCTCTGCAGGGATTTGTTAAACATAATGCAAAGAAAATGTAACAAAGATATATAATATAATCCCAGCGCACAAAACTTTCCAATGTAAACCTAAAACTTCTAACAAGAACTTCATTACCTTGTTACTACTTACGTGCTTGGAATTGAAAGCATCAGACTTATTTTGAAAGAATGTCACGATACTTTGTTAATACATCCATCTTTAAATTCTTTTTCTAAATTTGTACCCCGACTTAATAGTATATTTCGCCGTAACCGTAATTTACCACGTCCCTTTGAATCGAGTCTAACCACAAGACATTACTAAACAATTGACTTTCCTCTCAATATTTCCGTATTAACAATTGTGAAAGAAGAGCGTATCCTTGTTGGGTCTAACAAAGGACACCGGCAATAATAATGTAAGTCGATATCGCAGTGAAAATGTCGATGGCGAAACAAATACAATAATCTCGTTTTCATTACGGACAAGCGACATCTACAAGATTTTTCTTACTGCATCGTAGTGGCTGTGTATGTCTTTGCGATCAGTTACATGCCGCGCTATAACTAAAGTGATCATTTTTTCAATTCAATAATGCAATATGAGATTGGCGGCTCAATAACGAATATTGCTCGTCTACAATTAAAACGAAACTGCCATAGGAAAGCGGCTACAGCATGCGACAAAACAGACACTGAAATGTTAGCTAATGGCGTTGGTATAGGATGTGTTTAAAATGTGTACCATTACTTGACACACATTGTACGTAGCGTTTCTGAAGAGTATTGAACATTTTTTGAACAAAAGTTGCTTAAAAAAAGAGGGGAAAAAATGAAAAAAGAAAAACGACGTTATCGTCTCGCGTAGTTTGTAAATATTTGTAGATGGGCCATCTGTCTTGAAAACTGATTCTTTCAATATGCCCTATATGTGAGTATCAGGGGCCGTGGGATCCGGGGAGCAGGGAGAGTACGGGCATGGAGTTTTACGAGAAATGAGGCGATCTCTAAAGTATCGTTGCAGAAGGCAAGTAATTCCCCCACGGGTGAGCTGTTGCTCCATCTTGCTGTATCCATTGTCTTTGGAGGGGTAAGTTTTTGGTGTTACAAAAAAAGAACAAGTCCCGCACGAATGGTAATAAGGAGGTCTCTATTGCGCCCTTGCTTAATGGTTTGCGAATTCCGTGCAGCATCCGCGACGAAATAAGGGCCCAATATTTCATAACCGGAAACAGCGCACCAAGTCATAACCCGCGCACTGTGCAGTAGTTTCTGTATAACGACACCAGGCCGTTGAAACCCTAAAAAAACGATTTGTTTGCATATGCAGCCATCAAGGTGACTGTGACTTTCATCTGAAAATCGCATGTTGCAAAATAAATCTGGATCTTCATAAGTCATAGACAACACTCGGATTCACTCATCCCTTCCTGTTAGACGCTGAGCAACTGGAATCCAGTAAGCAAATACACCCCGTTCTTTAAACATCCGCCGAACAGACCTATCGCTCAAACCAAGTTTCAGTTAGTTCGTCGTAGACTACGCTTTGGCGACTCTTAACACCTGTTGAAGTACTCCCTGATTCTCATTTGTGAAAACAGTTCTTGGGCGATCTGTTGTTCCCTTTCGTTGACATAGGACTGATCCGGTACGACGGAACTTGCCAACTTTGGGGGGGGGGGGGGGGGGGGAGTTATTTATGAACGTTCTTTAACATCTCAAACTTGCCAACAACAGATAACATTGTTTTATTATTTGGTACCTCCTTGTTAAATCTCTCCTCTTAATCTTCTTTAACGCAAAGCAAATTCTGTCCTTTCTGATGTCCTACTCCGTATAGCGGAAATAATGTGTCATGATAAACGCCTTCTCTTCTGTCGCGAGAACCGTATTTGCAGAAATCAACACAAAACTGAGTTCACAATGTGTCAAACTGTTATGACATACAATAAATAAACACTCCATTACTATGGAAACTTCGATAGCAAATGATCGATAATTTCAGTGTTGTTTGCTTTGCCGCATACTATACTGCTGGGAGCTGGAGAGATGGCTAACGACGGAGAGAGGGCTTTATCCGCCATGTAAAACATCACGCATTGCATGTGTATTATCTATTCAAATACTTACAGAGACGGTCCCTCCCTTTGCATTAACAAAAGCAGACTATTAATAGTGAAAATTGGACGCTATAAAATTTTTTTTGACTCCCCATTTCTTCAGCTCCTACTTACCCGATTTAAAACTTGTTTGGAGATCTTCCTAGTAGCGATGAACACAATATTAGCCTTAGAGCATCTCCTTACATAGAATGAAATCCGCCGCAAAACATTTTTTACAAAAGCTGCGCTCGAACACACAGTTCCTCTTATTTCCGCCAATGACGCAGAACAAAAAACAATTATAACAAAAAGGCAGAAACTAGGTGAAGAGTACCTAATAGGCAGCAAAACACAACAAAGAGAAAGAAAAGGGGGGGGGGGGAGAAAGACAAAAATAAAATTTTCATATAATGTTTAATAGTTTACGAATTTAATTTCATTTCTGACGGTGACCAATAAAAAAAAAAAAAAAATACAGCTAACTGGATACCGTATTGAACAGAAGTGTATGAGCTAATATGAATTGTAATGTGTATCCAAACATCTGGAAGGTGCACAAAATGATGCAGAATTTCCCAGCGTCGTGCAAAGAGCATAGTTTACTGTAAGAAAAATATGGCTGTAATTAATCAGAGTACATAAATCCGAGTTTAGTATTTTCATACGCTGCAGATAAACTGTTCGCGTAATGCTAGATCTTTTCCCTCCTTGAGCGGTATTGGGTTCATGTGCTGTAGAGAAAGAGTGGGGAGAAATCCCAGCTGACTCACGCTTGACATGTGCTTCACCGGAAGTTGTAGTCTCACATTCACCCACGTGGCCACCAGACGGCGTGCTAGGGGTACTAATACCAGACAAAATGAAAAGTACATGTAACCTTTAACATGAGTGGCTGCTTTATTTACTGCCTTAAAGTCAGAAGCAAAAGCTTTTGGAAACAGAAAAATCTGATGTCACGATACTTTGTTATTGCATCCATCTTTAAATGATTTTTCTAAATTTGTACCCCGACTTACTTTCAGAACACCCCCTAACCTTAAAAGTTTATTTCGCCGAAACCTATCCCCTCCGAATTTATCACGTCCCTTTGCTGGCTCATATTCTTGCCAACGCCCTAAATGTAAAACCTGTGCGCTAATTATGCCGTGCAATTCATTCCACAGCCCTAATTTATCCAGAGAATTTAACATTTCTTCATTTGCTACTTGTTCTTCCAAGAACGTCGTATATTTGTTATCTTGTAAGCTTTGCAAAGCATTTTATATTGGTTTAACTTCTACTGTTGTTTCGCTACGCATGAACAATCATAGACGTTCTGTTAAAACCAAGTCTCCCTTGCCGGTTGCCCAACATGCCTTATCTCACTGTAAGGATTTT
Source organism: Metallyticus violacea (assembly GCA_030762175.1). Classification (NCBI taxonomy): domain Eukaryota; kingdom Metazoa; phylum Arthropoda; class Insecta; order Mantodea; family Metallyticidae; genus Metallyticus; species Metallyticus violacea. Next base: position 88,222,248 of record CM060843.1, on the reverse strand, counting down.
GATGATGCTTTTAATCTAACACTTATTGATGCGTTACCTGCACAATGCTCTGAAAGTTTACTCAGAGATAGAGAAATGGCAGCTGTATTTTTACATAAAGCGCGTATACCACCTGGTTTAAATCTTACGTATTAATTTTTTCCCCCCACACTCTCATTTCTAGTTTCATTTGTTTCCATGCATAACGTTACCTTCGATACTCAATATTTACTTTTATCACCGTCACTTGTCTAGCTTCTTGCCATAGAAGAACTCCAATAGTTCGAAATAATAGCAATTTCAAGTGTGACTTTAAGTGTTTTATCCTTTTCTATTTTTATTATTACTGTTAATTTGTTACATTGTTAATTGTGTTAACTTTATTTTTATTTTATATTATATATATTTTATAGTATATATTCTGTTTTATGGATATTATTAACATGTACAATATCTGGAGGTTCTAACTTACATTTGCTATTCTTCTAGCCTAATTTAAAGCAAACGTCTGATATTCGGAAGAATAGCTACCGACAACGGGCAAATGTTTTATGTACAAAATACAACAACTGTTGTGCTTAGGTACTGACACTGTCTCACTCTCTCTCATATATATGCTCCTTTTCTCTGTGGTTCTAGTTTAATAACGACTTTAGTGCTTTTTTTTTTTCTGACGAAAGTAGTAGCTTTGTTTTAAGTGAATTTATTTAATTTTGTTTTGTTTGAACACACGTGAAAAAGAGCAATGCCAGATATTTTGCTTTGTTAATAGCTGCATGAAAGTATTAGATTAAAAACTTTTCTGACAAACTGATTTGCACTGACCTAGAAACATAGAGTTTTCAATTATTTGACACCGGTTTTACACTTAGGATTTACAATTTTTCTTATAAACTTGCATTTTAACGCTTCATAGCCAGTATTGTCAACTACAAAATTCGATAGTTGGAAAGAAAGTACTAGCAACATATGCATAAGTAAACAATTTATTCTAGAACCTACAGACTTTTACATTCCTTCAATGTGATCCATGCCATGTTTATCATCCTGTCACACTTCTGGAAGACACTGGACATTCGTAGCTAAGTTGCTTTTGTTCATGTTTGAGAATGAACGTCATATTGCAATACTTTAGTGTGGCTTGTTCAGACTTATGCGGCTAACTCCCGCACTGTCCATCAAAGGCTCACCTCCAGCAGGTGAATAAAATAAACGTAATGCGCTAAGACAATCTAAACGCGATGCATTTTCTGGTTTACCTGCATGACATTCGCTCACGTTCCTAGCAGATGCCCCTCAATTTTAATCCATGCACACTGCTCACTTTTAGAAAACACCACTTTAAGGCGGTTCAATTTTATACCATTATTCAACAGCTTCGTATTTGTCCGTCTATAGATAGTGCACTAGTGACGCTGAATGTGTTGAACAGCTATGCGTTTCCTCTAGACAAGCTGAGAACATCAACGCCCTCGTATGTCCTCATTAACAGCATGGCGACATCTTTCCAGTCCTAGTAAAATTAGAAGCCGATGCTGTTTGAAAAATGTTTTAATTACGCTGAATGAAAGACTTTTCTCTAACATTTCTCGGATTGTGTTAAATAAGTAACAAATATGAACATGAACTAGTGGCATTAAACATTCAGATTAAAGTGAACTGCGCAGGTCTAAAGGGAAGAAAAAGGTTCCTAAAATTAAAACTCGTTCTACAGTTCTCTTTTTTAAGTCAAATGTTCACATTTACTTATAAATTCCTGAAGTTGCTGAGAAAGAATAAGCATCTATGATTATGTTCAGCAGTCTACAAATCTTCCGTGCACAGGCAGTCGTGGTGCTCCTTTGGTAACATATTTTACGAGTAATTGACTACTTTTATTTCTTATTCTTTACATAGTCCTCAATTCTGTGTTTCAGGTATAGACTACATAACGGGGGAGAACTTCTTCGACATGTTGGACAACGGCGTGGTGGTCTGCCATTTGGCGCGCGTCATCCAAGAACGCGCGAGACAGGTTGTTGAACTGGGGACCGTCAAAGGAGTAAGTCTTCAGTTTACTCTTGCCGTACTTCATATGCAACACACAATCCAAACAGTCGGTACCATCAACATATTAACTAAGCATCGGTGCCAAGAGAACATTCGCTTTTGTTTGGAGAACGTGACAGGAGTTTGAGTTGTAGATGAAGGAGGCTCCTCTTTTTATTATTATTTTTATTATTATTATTTTATTATTATTATTATTATTATTATTCCCAAATTAATGTTTTATCTTCTGCTGGTAATTGTCATAAACCTTCGCAGTGATAATCCAAATGCATTGAGGCGGTCAACGAAAGAAGGGCCTATATAAGTTTATTCATAAAATGTCTTGAATTCTGCAGATATTAAAGTTAACATTTCTTAAAATGTTCAAGATGCCTCACAATTGGAAATTGTTTTATCAATCCTATGTCTGCACAAAATAGTTTTTAAATGAAAAAAATTTATATATAATGCTGATGTAAAATTTTAGGTCTTTGGAAACGATATTATACAGTGAGAGCATTTTAAAATTCGCGATACATAGTCCAGGCGGTCAGCGGTTAGACCTCGCATTATCGCCAATATTTTCTTGCGTAGACTCGCGGCGCTAAAGCGATTCACTATTTTAAAACTTATTAAATAACAGAATTTACTACTTATCTTACGGTACTTGCTAAAACGCGAATTAGTTTCTTATCATTAATAGATCTAACTTCTGTTTTAAGCTGCTCCCATGTGTGAGGATTGGTTGAATATGCCCTTTCAAAGTTGCCCAAAGATAAAATAAACAATAAGATCTGGGGAATAATGGAAGCTTATTTCATTAAGTTTTTCTTCTGTGAGCACATGCCTTCTTCGATTTTTCCGGCCAGCCAAAGAACCCGTTTCTAAAAATTGCTATTGCAATAAAGGAGTGAAGACATTTCCCCTTGTACTCGATTCCTGCATTTTAATGTCGCAGAATTAAATTTCTGTACTAAATTTAAAATTGTTTTTCATGTTGAAACCAGGCTGCGAGGAAAGTTACGCCCGAACACTAATGTCGTTCTGGCACATGGCGTTCTGTATCTGATGTATGCCTTGAAGTGAATGTCTCACCATTGCAAAACGCTACTGCACTATTAATGAAATTTCCCTTTTGACCGCACAACACAATTGCTCTACAGTCGAAATCCCGTAACTCACAGGAAGAGAGAATGACGCCGCGTGCCGCGTGAGTAATTTCAGCGATTGGAATGGGTTAGGTCCGCTGGTCGGCCAATCTAAGTTGCAGGACTTTTAAACTGCTTTCACTCTAATTGACCTTTGAACCTGGAACAGAATGCCTTATTATTAAGGTCACCATTCTAAGACTTATAACAGTAACGGGCCAAAATAGTTATAAAACACAAAAACTCTATTATATGATATGCAAGAAGCCATAAAATCTCTATGTTGGTGATGATGATAATAATGGTGTATTTATCAGTATAAAATTTTAAAATATTGCACACTTTTTTTCATGACCAATGACTGTATATGCTTAATTGCAACACCCTAAGATACAGAATCAGAAAACAAATTACAACTTTTTAATAAACATTTTAGATTTTTAGTTCTTAACGAAAGTATGTTAATATTATATGGATTTTGTATGTTATGTAAAATAAGTCTCATTATGCCTTGATCTTGCCTAAACTTTTCCCAGGTTCTACTAGTGTTAGTCAGCCAAAATAGGTAAATATATCCCCAGTAAAACTGGTAGATTCTTCTACCAAATTCTTGTCTTTTCTGGATATACTACATGAAGCTATCCTGAGTCTGTTCTTTATCTTTCAATGGGTCAATGGATTTTTTGGGGGCATTAAAATTCTAAGCATGGCATTCTTTGGAAGGGAAGTAAAGCCGTGCATCCCATGTCATGGATTTACTGCACGTAAAAGAACCTCAAGCCTGAAAGAAGAGGCATCTGAGCTAAATTTATCAGCTGTTTCACGCCCTGAATTGATTGGGATGCTGATGACCTTAAATGTTAAAGAGCATCAGTAAATAAATCAAATGAACAAATTACTTTTCAGGTAGATATAATAAACTTTATGTAAATTAAGAACAATTTCATTTAAAATACTCCATTATGATTATGATTGCATTGTACAAAACGTCCTATCAACTATTAGTAATTTTTAAGCTTTTATCTGTGTATTCTCTTTGCCAGATTAAACCTTTATTTATTCTCTTCAGTTGCATTTTTATTTCTGCATTACATATTTTAACTGGTGTCTATAGCATTGGCATGAGATGCTGACTTTGAATCAGCTTCAACAAATTTCTTAATTTTTCTGGAAACTTGTGCCTAGAAATTCAGTTTAATTTTATTGATGTTCCTAGTTCTACCTCATTTAACAAGCTTATAAGAAAGTAGAATGTATTACATATTCTTTTTAATTTATCTTGGTGTGTTTGGAAAGTATGCTAATTAGTTTCTGTGTTTTAATTTTTATTTGTTATTTCACTTCTCATGCATATTAATGGTTACTCCAGATAATAGAAAAAAGTTTAACATTCTGTAATTCTTATCCACCATCCATTCTTCAGGTCTTCTATGAAATGAACATTTTTTTAAATATCATTGTTTCATGAATGTCTACCATTTTACCTTATTCCAATAAAAAGTATTCTAATCAAGTAATATCTTTTTAAAAATGACTATTGCAATAAAACTATTAAAATTTGTATTTAAAAGGCAGATGCAATTGAGCCTCCACTCAAGGGCATTCATCACCTTATCTTAGCTTACCTTAGAGGAATAGCTCTAGTAACTCTTTTGTCAACTGATTTAAATCCGTCTTAACATTAAATCTGACAATAATCTAAATCTTCATTAGAGGCATTACCATTTCTGAAATTCCTTTCCATCACAAATTTAACCATGGTGACTTTCTTTCAATACTTTCAAATGATATTAAAGTTAACAAATTACAGTGTAATGTAGCACTCAAGTTAATGCATATTAGTGTCTTTCAAATAAATATGTTATCTAAAATTAGAATTCCTAGGCAGAAGCCTGTTTCCTTGCTGTCCAATAATCACTCATATAGAGTTTTGCAGTATATTTTTATTAAAGCCTGTAGTACTCATAATTATATATTATTTTTAAAGGTAGAGAATATTATATCTTTCATCGAATATCAACTGGATTATTACAATGGTCAAAGCTTTTGGATACTTCTCCCTGTTCAATAATAAATCAGTAATACTTGGTTAAAAATGATCACACAAATATATTAGGTACCAGGAACTGTGACAATTTTAGGTTGATAATCAGGGCCAAAGTTTCCTAAGCATTTGAGATCTGAAAATTACTTCTTCCAGTTAATAAATTATTTTTGCAAACCCTGAAAGAATCAAAGAAAAATGAAAAAAAGTTAAAATCCCAATTCCATATTCTGCGGTAGTTTGGTGCTTTTATAGTAAATTTGTTAGTTTGAATGTTCATGTCGCATATGACTTGGTTGCTAAGTTGGATTGCAAATGTTATAATTTAACCTGTATTGAAGAGTCAAGTTTGATAGTGCTATAGTAATAAACCTATAACTGTTAAAGTAAAAAGCATTAAGAATGCAGAGACTGATATCAAAGAAGCTGTAGGTATTGCTTATTCATTGCATTTACCTCAAAAATTCAAGGAAAGACATGAAAAATAAAGTTAAAATATTTTTTTGGAAATTAAATTATCGAATGATTTTAAATCACTAAATTATTGTTTCCATGTTTCTTCTTGAATATATGTTTCCAGAATTGTACATTGTTGGTTAAAAATAATTTATATTCCTTTAACCTTGCTCTTACCTGTTTCAGGTAATTAAAATTCATCAAATTAAACTTGATGTAGTTAAAATTTCTATACTTAATATAAATTTTTTTTATTTTTGTAATAATATTTTTCTACTTTAACATCACTAACAAGCTGAGATGCAAAAAATGGAGGCTAGGGGGAAAAAAAGTATAATTAGCTAGAAGTAAGTTGTGAAAATTAATTTTTTTGTTTTGCAGCCTGTACCCACAATAAAAGGTCGCTGTTGGGAAAATGCAGCACGAAGAAGCTTTTTTTCACGAGACAATATGGAAAATTTTATTCAGTTCTGTCGCAGACTAGGTGTTCATCAGAATCTGCTTTTTGAAAGTGATGACTTAGGTGAGTACAAATTGGAAAGGAGAGAGAAAAAAGTAAAACATTCAGGAAGCATCTGGTAAGAGAAAATATATGCTGGACATATTAAAATCTCTGTAGTAAAAAGCCCACTATGATCAATTGCATCCAATTAAACATGAATAATTTGGAAATCTGCATGTATCTTAAGCTAAATTTTTTTTTTTTGATTAACTATAAGCATTTCTTGTTTCATAAGTAACAGTTTCACATTTAGATGAAATGTCTACCTACAATAAGGACTACAGAGAAAATGCTATAGAGATTAATCAGATTTTATACTAATCATTCATATTCCTGTAATACATTTAATTCCAATACATATTCATTCCCTGAAATTCAGTGCAGAAAGTTGATAATTGTAGCTATAAAGTTTAAAGGAAAGTATTTAAAAAAATAAACTATGCTTGTTTTTTGATATAACATAGCATATTTTGCTACTCTAATAACACTATATCTAGTAAAAATCTTAGCTGTTTTGTCTCAGGACAAGCAGAGGTCAAAATAATGTGTAAATGATTATTATTATTATTATTATTATTATTATTATGATAATGATAGTAATGGCTGCAATAACAATGAAGACATTTTTGAAGATTTTGCCTTGGAAATCATTGTTTCTGATAATGTATGTTGGTAACTATCCACTGCATTTTGTCACCACTTATCTACTTCATTACCATAAACACTACTGTATTAAAGCAAAGTATATTACCAATCTTCTTTGTGCCAACTCCATAATTAGATACAAGAAAAATTAATCAAATTCCCATAGAATCTGTAAAGTCTACAAAATATGGGCTAAAAGGTAATTATATGGTGCTGCCAATACCTATAACAAGCTTCTTTAGTTATTAAGAGGTCTTGGAATTTGTACTAATTCAAAAAGAAATTATTAAATACCTTATTTAAATTTATTGTAACCTAAAATAACTTATTCAATTCTAGGATACACAAATATCTGATTATTTTGTTGTAATCCACACCAACTATTTTTAAGACTGGAGTTATTTTTTTTATATTGGTTCATTTTTAACTGTCTTAAAGTCTCTTTTTATAAAAGACAGTCCCCCCTTAGAGCTGCCATCTCATTAGGACATTCTGCATAAATGAATAAATAAACAAACAAATAAAAATTTTTACTTAACTGCTGAAAAAGTATTAATTTCCATGTTTAAGAAAAGACATTTCTAAAGATCCTAATGTATCAAACTTTTGGTTCTCTTGTGTTTTGTGGAAATTTTTAGAAATCTATAATTTTATAGCACTTTCCAAAAGAATATTTTTAATATTTATATGCATTAACACTTTTTATATATATTTTAGTTTGCTAAATATAATTGTTTTCCCAACTCATTTTGTTTCTAATTACAGTGGAGTCCCAGTTATCCAACATTTGGTTTCATTCATCATTTCATATTATCCATCAGTGACAGCAGGAGGTTGAATTTTTATTGTAGGGACTATAATACTCTCTCTGTGTACTGTTCTTCAAACATTAAAAAATTTAGCTTAACTTTGCTTTATTAAGTTCTTGTTAATACTGTTAATTGTCAACAACAATGCCTCTTAAAATCTTTTGGCAGCTGACAGGAGTCCAATAATCTATAATAGTTTAACATTATTTCTGTGTACTTTTGAGATGCACCAAATAAAATATATGTAAATAAAAATATGTCTTAAATTATATTTATTGGTTTATAATTGCAATTATTGGATATTGTTTCTACTTTGGAGTTCACTTCATTAAAATATTTCTTTGTAATTTTAATTCTATTGCCTAATTTTATTTATTATTCTGCTATTTTGCATTATCCAAACTTTGCAGTTATCTGATCTTATCCAGATATTTGTTAGATAATCAAGGTTTAACTGTATAGAGAATTTTAAAGGTTATAAAAGTTGCTCTGTGAATCAGTTTATCAATACCATACGGTGTATGTATCACTACATTTCAATGAGAAAAATGGGCCAAAAATATTAAAAAAAAAGTTCAGTTCAATTCTTTACTATCAATAGACTTGGGATATAATCATCTACATTATCAAGAACCTCAAAATAATTAATACATGACATCAATTACAAATCTAATTGAAAGTATACAAAGTTCAGACACAAGTAACATAAAGCAGTGTTTAAGAGTTACAACACACAATTAAAATTACTTTCATTATTCAATTGATCACTGCTATATAAACATTTGCTAATTAAAATGATTTTAACTTTACTTTAAGTTTAGGATAGTTGCATTGTTTTAAATCTTGTGGCAATTTGTTATGTAATAGCAAGCATTTATAACAAGTTTATTTGAATGATAGGGAAAATACGGAATATTTTACAAGCATACACATATCTATTGCAAAATGACTTCAGAAGGAAATATAAGTAATTTATAATCCAAAATTGAAAAATTTCCATTCATGCACTTTAACTAATGTAATTAAAAGATGTGAGTTCTGCAGATTTTTCCCCCTCTTAAAACATTTAGACCTTTTTTTCTGATTTCAATATTAAGGACATCTGAATTATTATTTCTTCAATTCAGCCTGTAAACTGTGCACTAACTAATCCCATGTACTATTCTTGACAGTTCTGCACAATCAACCTCGCAATGTAGTACTCTGCCTACTGGAAGTATCACGATTGGCAGCTCGTTATAATGTTGAACCTCCTAGCCTGGTACAACTCGAGAAGGAAATAGCAGCAGAGGAGTCAGAAGCAGGCCTCATGTCATGGCAGTTCCAGCCACGTGCTTCACCAGAAAAGATACGCCACAGCAGGCAAGCAGCAACCACCAGAGTCGCTCACAGGAAGGGGAAACACCTTTATATGCTGCTCTCTCTCTCTTGAGGCAGTGGTGTATCAATCAATTCCCCTTGCCTCCACTCATGTGTTTGACTCTCAAAGGTGGCCTATAGTTGTTTCATGTTCAGGAACATTAGATGCTGAATGGATCTTTCTTTCCTTATCTACTACCTTTTCCATCCAGTACCATACCCATAAAGATAGTTAAATTGTAGAAAACAGGTTTTAAAATGAAAATTCTATAAACAAGGTGGCAAGATGACTGATAGAGTTTTGCTGGTATTTTCCCATGCTGCAAAAGGTGAATATCATGTAGCTTCAAGTGCTAAAACATACTGAGCTCATTAGTATTGGAATTTGTTACTTTGATTCACTGTATGAAACCCTATGGCATGTGATATGAATGGGGTCTCTTTATTATCTTGAAAATTAAGAGGAGCAAATAGAACAGTTATGTGCAAACATGGAAGGCTGTATTACCTTTATTTAGTGAAAGAGTTTCCAGCATATAACAATCCTGCAGTAGTTGCATGATTTCTTAGGAAGCAGGTAAATTTATAAGGAATCTAAATGGAAAAACTCATAAAAAATAACTTTTAGAACCCTGAACGTGGGAAAGTGCTGTTATTCCTGTAGTAGCTGGTTTCTGATGTTGACCAGGCAACTATTTTAGATGTAGACATTCACCAATATCATCAGCTGGCAAACAATCTGCATAGATATTACAAAGGAAGCATTAGCCGCCTCATGTCAAACTTATCATCTAAAAATTCATAGACAGAATTTTAGTTGAATTTAATTTGCACAAGCATGCAATGCCAGTATTTTTTTCTCTTTACACCCATAGCACCAGAATTGTTTTAATCCAGTGAAGAATGCACTGGTCTGCTACAAGGATACCAATGTATTAATGATACCAAGAAAGTTGCAAGGAGCACAGTATTTTAATGATACTTTTTTATAAAGTATTGTTATTAAATTTATATGTCTTATAGGTACAACTGATTAAAAAGCTTAAGTCAAAAAGTTGAAAACTCTCACAGACCATACAGTTTGGATACCTGCATATGGCTTTTTGTAGCTCAGCTAAAATATCATCTATCCTAAAGAATTTGTCATTTGTATGATCTGTAAATACTGGGTCTTTCATGATTTTGTCGCTTGTTTCAACTATAATTATAATAAAAATAAGCATACAGGTACCTTATGAATAGAAGATGTTGGAAATATAATTTGCTACATCCATTCTAGATATTTAAAGCTTAGAATATAATATTTTTCTACAATTAAGAACAAATGCTTACAATTTCAGTTGTTATTCAGAAAATAATATCTGTTTTTATTACCAATAAAGCAGCTCTTTTTTTTAATAGTGTTTAATGCCCATTTTTACCACTGAGACACCACAGGCTGTGGACACTGCTGATGTATGAAATGAAACAATATATTGGGAAACGATTTTTTAAGGAAGGAAATGTTTCAGGCCTAAGTTTAGGGTACCTACCCAGCATTTGCCATTTATGAGAACTGAGGGAAAACTAGGAAAAAATGTCAGCCAGAGAGGATGGTCCTGGCAGGATTTGAACCCCAGACCTCCTGCTCACGAGATCACATCTTAACGACCTCGACCACCCATGTGGTATAAACCAGCATTTCCATAGATTCCCTCCAATAATGAATTTTGATACTGATACCAATTATTGAAATGCTAAATTAATATGTGGAGATTAATAATATAATAACCATTTAACCATAAAATTATGTACTTCATTGTTCGAATATTTTTATGAAAAGAAAAAAAGTAATAATATGCACATGTTTGTACATTTTTCTTACGGTTATATAATTATATAATAAATTCTTTGGAGGGAATGGGGAAGAACTTAAAATATTTTACTCCATTATGGTGTACAAAAGTAAGTATTTTATATATTCTGATACATTTACACCACTTGATAATGTGTATATATTTCTGCCTTAACAGCTGTACTACATCTGAAGACATACTGAGTGATCTAAAAGTAGATGAAATGTTGATACTGCTTAAATTTTGGCTTATTAATTTAAGATTAACATTTGTTACTATTCATTGAGCAAATTTATTTTATAGAATACATGAATTATAGCTCATCAAAATTATGCCATAATATATTGCATAATTCTTCATATTTAAGCCATTCTGTAATGTATTAATAAAAAAATTAATGAAAACTTTCCAAAAAAATATAAGGCATGTTAAGATATAAATCAGTTGTACCATAATTTGACACCATGGGTTACTCTCCTCCTTTTCTCCTTCTACTCAATTTTGCTTCTGGAGTGGCTTTGCAGAGTAAAGGTGAATGTTGTTGGCTATTGCTTTATGCCCATAACACTTTCAGTTTCGAAACAAAAGGCAGTCAGTGTCAGGCAATCAACATATTCCAATACAAATTCTACCCGATTGAGAAAATCAACATTTTGTTACCTATCAAGCATGTTGTGTAATATGATTCAAAGAATTGCGTGTTACATCTAAATATAATATTCAAAGACATTTTAATAGATGGCACTCAAAGGACAACTGTATTATCATTGGTTTTGGCCCGTGAAAGAAGATTCAAATAATTGAAGGTAAAATGCCCTAAGAGAAAAACTTCTAGTCCTGATATTGCACTCCAAATTGCATGCAAGTTATACAAATGCATAACTAATATCTGAAGGTACTAAGCCATTTTCTGAAAGGGAATTTATTAAACAATGTATAACATAGGTAGCCAAGGATGTTTGTCCCAGTAGGCTAGAATCATTTAAAAAACTAAGCATTCAAAGGGGAACAATAAATTACTTTAGCCAAATTAAATGGTTAAGCAGAGGCTTCATTGGCTTTTTAATATCCATGCAGAAGTAGATACATTTTTAAGGAAGCAAGCTATTGTTATCCTGCAATTAGCCAGTGATCATGGATCTTGCTTTCATAACATATATACAATCATCTGAATCAGCTTATCATCTTATAAGCAAAAGATCACTCCATAATTGACATGGTTGATACCATTAATGCCTTTATGACCAAATTGAAACTATGGTGCAAAAGCTTTAGAATGCAGATTTATATCACTGTTCTCTTTTGAAATTGGTTTCAAATTTTGGCATTTCACACATTAGACAAATACCAAGTTCTGGAGAACCTATATTCCAAATGTGAAAACAGGCTTTGTGATAAAGAGAATGCACATGGAATGTATGGAGGAGCCTACAGCTGTGAACATTTTTTCTTAGCTGTAAACAATAGCAAGAACAAACAAATATCCAGGATTAGTAACTAGAATTTGGCTTCTACATTACATTTAACCATGTTTAGTATAGTATGCAACATTGATAAGTTATTTGCTAAGAAGAATTGCAAATTATTAAATAACAATGTTTATAAAACACATTTATCATAATGGAATTTAATAAGTATTGTCTTTATAAAATGTGTATGATTAATATTTTAATAGTCTGCCACTGAATCCTCCCAGCACTCTTCCTTACCTGCATATATATTATGTCACCATTGAAGGGTAACTAGAGGGGGTAAATGTAACCAACCCATTTCCCCTCAAAACACCACTGATATAAATGGAGGCATAGTGCTGCAGTATGTATGTTTCAAAAAGCAAGCACCATATACTTCTTGCTCTTTAACTTAATTTGATGAGCAATTTTGTGTTACTGGTAGAAAGAATAGATTTAGCATCTAACTTCACAAATATTGTCTGTCAGCTATATCAGTAAATCCTTTGTACCTGACAACTTCTTCCCATCCACTTTCTATTCAGATCTAGCTCCTTTCAGTATCAAAAATGTTCAATAGAGAGTGTTATAATTGTGACAAGAAAACAAAAATTTCCAAAATAAGAATAAAAAAAGATAATTTTTCACCTTTCTCTTGACAACATTTTTGCTGTAAGCATAAATGTGTGCCCCTTTGACAGCTGAATCTGGTGATGGTTATTTTGCTAACATTAAAAATATACTTGAGCTATAACTGTAAGTGTATTATGTAGCACTTAGGTGGAAGGGTGTAGACTTGTGCACCATCAGATGAACAATTGGCAAAGTATTGTACTCAGAACTACATATATCTGATACACCGCTGTTATTATGCAACATCTAGAAGTAGCCGTGGCTTTTTAGTGGACCATTTCATATTAAAAACTCACAGTCAGGTGAAAAAAATTTATAAAGTGAGAGTCATAAAAGTATTAACCACCTGCACGACTTTTATGTAGCAATAAATATGCTGTTATTTATGGGATATAGGCACTATTCATTCATGCAATTATAATAAACTGTTTCCTTAACAATTTATGAAAAATTTTAGGGCTTTAACTTTAATAATTTTGTAGCTATGTTCTCAAAACCATAAAGTATGTGTATTCTAATACCATTTACTTGCACTAAAATTCTTTTAATTGCTGTTATTTTCTTAATTTTTTATGTAGAAATCGCTCTTACTCTTATATTCAACATGTTCACACTAACTCCACTTACATAAAACTAGGACATGTTTTATGTAAGCACTCACTCCCATCCTCAGCTGTTGACCAACTACTGTTACCCAAAATGGTGGCTGGATACCAGGATGCTCCTGTGCTAGTGTCTGATGATTCTAAAAGGAACTTGCTGAGTTCATCCATAGGAGAAAATCAAAATTCATTAAGTTTTCTTATTTTATAAGATGAAGAATTTTTCCCAAATGGATAGCTCCAATGGGTTGTGAAGATGTTTTAATTTGCTTGCCAATCAAGACATTTAGAGTTTCTCATATGGGGGGAGGGCAGTAGTACACTTGATTTGTAATCCATGCAAAAGTTCCATTCCCTTGTCCCATGAGAAAGGTGCATAATACATGTTGTAGGAGAATTTTTTTTCAGCAGTGATCAGTGGTCATTGTTTCCTTTGTGAGAACATTTGACTTAACTTTTCACTTTTTATTTGAACACTTACTATTTCCCAAAATGTATTAACTGGATTACAGAGCATTTGATATCTTGGAACTTTTAACATCAAGAAATCTTGTGTGAATGTTTGAATCTGATAAACTGTCGATATGTATTAATCATAATAAATGTTGTTGCGCAACAGAAAATATGCTGAGCTGTAACACTTTTGCTTTCATACTCTTCACAGTTACAAGCAGCTGACTTGAAACTAGCATCACCCCTATCACCCCAAAATACCGCTATTGACTGTAGAAGTAAATGCTATGTAGTTAAAATATGTGTGCTCATTCTGTATATGACTTTGACTTTATAAATGTAAGTGAAAGGAAATGATAAGGAAGAATATTGAACATTACAAATATTGTGATCAAATTAAATGTAAATATTAAAATATATTACTTATTGCTAGAAACAAGTTCATTAATTTTAAATATTTTAGAAAATTTTCTAACCTCATGAGAGTTAATTTAAGGATTTGTACACCCTAAAGTTGTTTTTTCTGCTGAGGTAGTTCCCCTCTGTGTGAATAATTTTGAAATCTCAGTGTTATTTTCATATTAGTACTTTTAAATTATTATTTTTTAATTTATTTTACTGAAAATGATTTTAATGGTCGGGTAAGTCAGTTAAACATAAAAACAATATCATCTTCATCTTTATCATTCTGTTTAACAAAAATTAATAGGAAATAGTACATTGCACATAGTGTTTTATCATATACTTTTATTAAAGCCAGGTTAAAATAGGAAACATAACAGAGCAGGCCTATCATTTCATTTGAAGTATTAAAATTGTTACCAATTTAACACAATTACTTAAGCTTTTATTTAAATACATATAGGATGGAGTACAATTACATCTGGTAACCAGCAGTATATAGCAATGACGACACTGGAACTATTAGTCCAGGATCATTGCAATTTAATTTCAATAAATCATTAGTCCATTCACATATGCACCAGACTTTAGAGGCATGACAAGCTTTTCTAAAATGAAAATGATGGCCTTTTGGAATCAATAAAAATTGTATACATCATTTATAAAATCTAAAAATGTTTATTTGTATGGAATATATATACTTTTTTTCTGAGCAGCTACAGGAGGAACTGTTTGATTGTTAACATAAAATTTTGAGCTCATAATTTTCAAAATATATCTTCTAAAGTATTTAAATATTTAATGGCAAATTAATAGTTCTGTTTAATGCAATTATATTATAAAGTTGTGATAATCCACACATGCTGCCTTTATACTATAAACTTCATGTTTATCTGTAAAACCATCAATAACATAGATTCACCCTTCATTAAGAAGGAAGCAGTCCATCAATACAGGACAAAACTCAAACATACATATATATTTATATAAGCATAATTCCTTAGATAAAAAGAAACATATTGCACTCTAGCATAAAGGTGCTTTTGAACTACTTAAAGGAAATACAACAGAATAAAAGTTTCAAACTATCCCTAAAGGCACATCTAATTAACCACTGCTTCTACTACATTCAAGATTTCCTTATAAATAATGATAAATAATGATTTTAAACTACACTATATCCCAGTAGTGTGAGAATGACTATATATTTCATGTATATACTTAACTTGATATTATTTATACACCTAATTGTATTATCTTTTGATATTCTTGTATATAATTCAGTATTTTATTAGGTATAGATCTAATTGTAGTATTAATTGTTTATATTCTTGTTAAATGCTTACATACACAAAAAATCTGAATACCATAATTTTCTGGATTCAAATTCATCACTTTTTAAGTCTGTCACTATTTCATCTTGTATATTAAGACATGTCCAACATAATTTGTACTACTACATACCAAAGAGATAAACTGGATCAATACACTACTGCTGCCGCCACCACCACCAGCACCACCATCACCCCCCCCCCTTATTGTTATAAGAACATTGCAGATGGGCCATTATGAAGCATTATGTTGCAGCCCACTGTGAAATACAATGAAAAAACTTTATCCAAAGAAAGCAAAAAATTTTAAAAATTATAGATAAGTAATGCTATTGCCATTGACATGTCAGAAGAAATAGAAAAATTAGCGATAAGCAACATTATTGCCATTGACATCTGAGAAGAAATAGGTAAAAGTGTATGTAAGATAAAGAAAGTAAAAATTCAAAATGATAACATTTTTAAAAAATTGAGTCGAAATTGTAACATACACACCACTAAAATTCAATAAAATGGAAGACTAGTTTCGGGAGCCAACGCTCCCATCATCAGTTCCTGGTCGACTGCCAGTCTCGTTGTTTGTGGTAGGCCGATTCATCTCTGGTGAAGGTTTAATGAACTTTTGTATTAGTACATCACTTGGTGGAATTTCAAAATTAAAAACTTTCTCTTTATTCTTCCAAATATAGATGTTTTCTCAGACTGTAAGTTCAGTTTTTCCTTTAATATTTTTAAGTAATTTGGGGTTTTTATTAATGTTATGTTGTTCTTTCCAAAAGTGCAAAGCTACCACCGATTTTTCTTCTTGTTTTTGGTTTATATTCCTAATGTGTTCTTTAGCTCTTGTTTTTATGTTTCTTTTGGTCTGGTTTATATTGGAAAGACTGAAAAAAAATGTTAATATTTGACACCACTGTTACAAAAGTTCACTATATTTTATACATTTATTCAAAATGATACTGTTACAGAAATAGTGACGGGTTTAAAAAGTGAGGAATCTGATTCAGAAAATTATGGTATTCAAATTTTTTGTGTATGTAAGCATTTAACATATTATTCTGACTAATATAGATCTTTGAGACAATGCATCCTTGTAAGGGTAAACAAATAATAGCAAAAACAAACCCAAAGTTCATCAGAACCTAAAGCTACTGCCATTCAACTTTTTGGGTAAGGAAATATTCTGAAGGGAGGGCATCCATGCAACATGTCCATTCCAGGAATTAAGCCTGGACTCCTTATTAACAGATATGTGCCTAAGCCATGTTTGTGAATGACGTTTTGATACTAAATGAGCAAGTTCAATTACAATATACCCCAGTGAAGAAGGCTTTATATTTGTGACATTTTTAGCTGAGAGGGTAAACATATTTTTTATATTGGACAGGATATTGAACTACATATCTCAGTTCAGAGTGTAAACTCATGGAATGAATATATTTTTTAAAATGTGTAATAAATCATAGATTAAATAATATTAAATAACTTTTGGTTTATTATAACTTAATTTTCTGGGAAAAGCATAATACCAGCCATGGCTCATTTGATTTTTATTTAGTCTCTCAGACTGTAATAATAATTAAAAATTGAACTGAAAACAAAGATCCTACTGCATTTGCTTCAAGGTGAAACTGCTGATGTACCAGGCTAATTCAAATTTGGAGCATGAGAAAAGAATTACAATTGTTTTTAAAATATTTTTAACAAAAATATTAATTTAATCAAATCTTATGAAATATATTAGGCCTATGTTTTTGCAGTTCCTGAAATATAGATACATATTAGTAAAATATTTAAAATATCAACAAACAAACAAAATAAATAAATACTTTTTTATTTCTTTTGTTTTCTGTACTTTTCACCTTAACTCCCCTAATTTTGTTAAAGATAACTTTATTGAATTGAGTTTTATTGTTAATTATACATCAGTTTATAATTATAAATGTTATTGAATTTATTTCAAGTGAAAATTCAAAACTTAACCACACCATGAGAATATAGCTTTGCCTAATTTCTGTAGGTTCTAACCCCACTCTTATACAGATTATTGCAAATGACAAGGCCCCATTCTTCAGATTCCCGGAAAAGAGAATTGCTCATACTCAGACTTTGTTTATTTATCCAAAATACTTAACTAATACAGCTTATCCACAAAAACAATATTTTCTCTTACCTATTATTTTCAAAATTTTATAATTTCAAAATGTATAATATCTGTTTCCTTTTAGATAATTTTATGTTGAAATTTTGCTCAATTTTAATAATGTAATTTACAATTCTAGAGGGAACCCCAACTTTACTAATTTACCAATTAGAGTAACTTATGATTTATTTTGCTTACAAAAACTGTAATATACATTTAAATAGCAGGGATTTACACAGTGAAATATAATAGAACAAATTATTCATGAGGAAATCACTCAAATTTCACTAGTTTTGTTCCACTTACTTGGACTGTTTTGAAGGCTGTTGCCTTTATCATCAGCTGACTGTAGAACAGTGTTGAGATGAAGGCAACAGCCTTTGAAACATGTCTAAGTGGAACAAAACTAGTGCAATTTGAGTGATTTCCTCAAAAATAATTTGTTGTATTGTAAATATACATTTCAATTTTATAGATTTTTAAGAACATGTTTGAAATACATGAAAAATATTCATATTTTATTTAGGCATACATATGTGTATCTGTGTTATAAGCAATCTCTAATTGTAATACTCTCTAAAAGCTTAAAAAAGAAATATAACAGTAACAAATATTGCAACAAGTATAAAAGATTTGTTGAGTTCTTAAGGAAATGGTCCTATTTAGTTGCCTCAGATTGTTGTTATTTTGTGTGACATTTTAGATTTATTTTATATAATTCTAAATTAAAATTTTCATAATTTGTGTTGTCAACAAGAAATATTTTAATATTTAATCATGTTTGTAAGTGATGAGAAAAGAAGCACTCCCCCAAAACATCTTTGATCTCTAATCATTGTTCATATATGAATATCATAAACTCACATATACTGAAAGTTTATATCACCTAGTTTTATTTTCCATTATTGTTGGATTCTATTTGCCATGATCAATATCTAATTTACTTATAAACAAGTCTGAATATAATGTGATCACATATTTCATCTTCTTAATTATGTAATGAGTTGGTTGTGCCTGAACCAAAATTTTCCTCTGCAGTTCGTCGTCAGCAATCTCAGGGGGAAGTATAAATCGATGGGGACGACCAGCATCTGGTAGAGCTCGTAGCGGGGAGCGACGAAGTATGCTGGTAGATGGAACAACTACAGGAGCAATATCACCACAAAGAGATCTACGTCGCACAGCCAGTGAAGGCAACACTCCAGGAGGAGGAGCCAGTGATGGTGTTCCCAGTGACACAACAGAGGATGATTGGTCACGGGGCAGTGGTGAGGACCCCGACCTTGAAATTGATCAGGACCTGCAGGGAGGGCAGGACTCGGAGATCACCGAGTTGGATAGGAGGGTGAGAAGATAGAAACCATGCACTTTGCCACACCAATAAAAGGGGTGCATGGGAATAAACCTGCTTCTCTTGAGAGCACTAAATTATGAATGAAGCTTTTTACTTTAATTTACAGATATGATATTTTGCATTTGGCTTATGAAAGACTAAAATACTGTAATTAAGCTACTTCCTAGTTCTGCCTCACCATTTAGAGAGAAAAAAATAGTCCTTAGTTAAAGCTCTATAAGCATGGATATCCAAATGCTAAAATCAGAATCGGCAGTACTTCAGACATTTTGAATGGTACAGCCAACAGCTCCCAGAACATAATTAAATAAAAAGAAATATGCTGACAGCAGATAATTTACAAAGTTATAATAATGATATAATGTTGATAATTTGAGAGAGATAATTATAATTATCATAATTGTTTTATTAAAATGGAATACTAGAAGCAGGGAGCAACAATTATTCTTTATGTTTACGGAATTTTGGGAATCCACACAGTGAAACTTTTGTTAATCTTATTTTGATTTAAAGTAAAACACTAAAAATCATGTCGTCACATTAAAACTCTCTTTAAGTTTGTGTTTGTGAAACTTAAAGAGAGTTTTAATGTAAATAAAATTATTCTTTACTCTCCTTGCAAACATATGTGCTTTTATTGCAAGAACACTTTTCCCTGATAGTTGTATCAATTAATTTTAGATGCTTTTGCTTGCTATGGGAGATAAAAAAATTAGGAAAATTAAACTTTCTCATGCTCTTAATGGATGATCAAGAAATACAAAACAATTTAGAATGCATCATTCATTTCTCCCCACATTTTTCACATAGGATCATAGCTTTCACACCATTATTTCTGGTTTTCTGTTTAACTGGCTTGTATCTCCCCATTCTAAGTAATTCCTGATAAGCTTTTGTTGCATAGCTGAAATGTTGTCTCAGGAGGACTTCCAGAACCTATACCACTGGTAAATGTTGATCCTTGTTCAGCTCTCAGGTATTTTTCTACATATAATAATTCCACCAAAGGTATACTTTTCTGATGTCATTTTCCACTGTTGATATTGTGGCATGTTCTGTATAAAGAGTATTTAGAAGTTGATAGCAACTACATTAAGTAGACTGTAAGGCACTGGAAATGACCATCTTTTTTTTATTTTTTAGGGTTATAGCCGAAGGCATTTAATCTGGTATGAACACCTATTTTTGTCAAATATGAATATAGGGTTTTCTTGTTGAGGTTATTTTCTACTCCAATATCAAAATTGATATAGATAGTATTAGATATTCTTGGGATTTTCCTTGACAATACAGGAAACGGATAAATGGAGATTTCTATAGAAGAATCAGAAAAAGCAAACTAGAAAGAATGCCCGGACTTTCAAACAGATCCAAAAGGATTGCAAACTCCATTTGGATAATGAGGTGAAAAGCAGTTTGGAAGTGGTTCCAGCAGCTCAAGAAATCTTCTAGAACAGAATTTATTGTATAATGTAGCAGTAGGACAAGCGTTCCAACCATTCAGGTGACTACTTCTAAGGTAACATACATTCCATAAATATGGATTACTTGACTTGTTTTTGTATGATCAACTCTCATACAATTTTAATAAAAATAGCAAAAAGGAAAAATTTGGCTGCTTTGATAATACTATCATTTAATATTTATAGAAACATCAATTACATCACAGAAAGAGCAAAGGAAAAAATGGATAGAAGCACTTAAGCCCTATAGATATTTTTTCCTTGAATGAAGCACTAATTTTAAAGAACTAATTTTTGGTATACATTAAGGGGAGGACAGAAGGAATAACGGAAGCATACATTTTTTAATTACTAATTGTTGAAATAAAGACTTCTGCTAGCTAGAAGGCTTTAGGAAATGTTCAACCACCTATAAAAATTTCCAAAAAAACAAGTTTTGATGTTATTTATACATGTCTTTGTTTCTTGAAGCTCTAAGACTTCTTTAGTACTATACACCTGAAAATATTTAAATTTAATTTGTATTGCTCTTGATTTTTAAGATAGCTTGTTTAAAAATAATACTTGGTACTTTTTTCAAATGCACTAAGCTGTGAACCAAAGGAGATAGGGTAATGCATGTGTACTAATTTCCTAATTTTACCAAAGTATGCAAGCATTTCTGCCAGATTGTAAATGGAAATCATAATTCCTTAGTAGGCCAGTATTTAGAATTTTTGTTTAAACTCGTGAATAAATTCTGAGGTGAAAAGTTAGAAACTAATATGTCAAAACTTGTAACTTTTCTGAAAAATAAATTTTAATATATATGTATGAGCATGTCTGACATTTCATCCTAAAAATCCATGTGCTCATACTTATAAAATGTTACGTTCATATATTAGCAATATCAAAGAGGATTATATGCTAGGGAGGAATATGTGTAATATACTACTAGAGATTAAGAAAGCAGGGTGGAAAAGGAGAAATGACAGTAATCTGATAAGAGCTATAAATGAAACTAATGTTGGTAAAATTTGGAATGTTATAAAATCTATTTATGTTAAGCAGGTACACAAACCCAGTACTGAACCATGGGAATGGATGGAATACTGTAGAGAGTTATACGGGGACCCCAGGAGTACAGAAATAACAGGAATTTTGGAAATAATTTTGTAGAGGGACTAGATAGGGAGATAAGGAGTGAAGAAATTAGGGAACAGGTCAAATTAATGAAGAATAATAAAGCAACAGGAATTGATGGCATCCCTCTGGAGTTCCTCAAAGAGTGGTATAAAGATGAAAATAGAGTCAAGATTTTAGTAGACCTATTGAATTCAATCAAAACTAAAAATAGAGTCAAGATTTTAGTAGACCTATTGAATTCAATCAAAACTAAAAGTTATGTTCCAAAAAGGTGGAGGAGAGCAATTATATATCACATATATAAAGGGAAGGGCAGTGTTCATAAACCAAATAACTACAGAGCAATGCACTAATGTCAAATGTAGCAAAAATTTTCATGAGCTTCCTGGCAAGAAGATTACAAGTTTGGGTTGAACAATACAACATCCTTTTGGAATTTTAAATGGGTTTCAGAACAGGGAGGAGAACAGTGGATAATTAATATTTTATCACAAAAACATTAGTGAATAAATATCTAAAAGACAAAAGAAGTAAATTATATATGGCCTTCGTAAATCTAGAGAGAGCATACAATTGAATATTAGTAATATAGTGTGGCTTAAATTTTAAATTTTATGAATTGCTATATTTTTTTAAATTATGTGTGTTTTGGTTTACCAACAATGTTCATGTAACTGTGATAATAGTTCAACAGTACAGTTGTTATAATAATAAGCACTAAAGGTAAACATTCTTAACAAGCTTATTGTTTAAATGACTTCCATTCTATCTAAATACAACAATTTATTAAAAAGCAATAGACACTGTTAGGTAAAATTATGATGTGGCATAAATGTCCTTGGATTGCTTATCAAATTTTTTCATCTTCATTCACCCCTGAATGATAATAAAAGAATGCCAACTTTTGGCAGGATGTGAAATACCAATTGTTGTAGGAAACTGAAAATGTCTAATTTGTACTTCTCAGTATGGCATTTCATCACAAAATTTCCATTATAATAAATCTAAAAGTATATAGCCTGTAGCAAATGCTGTGTGTTTGTTTTGGCCATAGGTTCAACAGGCAACAAGAATCGCTCAGCGCCACTGCCAGTGTCCTCCAAGCAGGTGCAGCAAACTAAAGGTCAAGAAAGTCGGAGAGGGAAAGTACACAATAGCAGGCCGCAACGTGTTCATCAGGGTGAGTTGAGCTCATATAGAATTTTTCAAATTGGAAATATGATGTTTAATTATGTAATATAACAAATATTACAAAACCTATGCAAAACCTTCTCTTGTTGCTTTATCACACTGATCAACATAATCTTCTCTACTCCACACTATTTTAAATTTCTATATATGCACTCAATGAAATTTTGAAATTAAAACAGATTAATATGTCTTGCCTTTCAATATCTTCAGTTCTTAATTTAATTTTCCCCTTGATTTAACCTTTCCTAGACACTAATGTAAGCTGTTCTACTCATAAATTTCTAATTCTAAACCAATATTTCATTACTCTTTCCAAAATTTTCCCTTTTCTATCAATTCTTCCTAATTCTATTGTGCAACCCCATTGGGTGAAGTTCTAGCCAAGCCCAAGATTTGTTTACAAAAGTTCCTATGGATCATGTTCACATTTGCCCACACCTCCTCTAAATTCCAGATCTTCACTCCATAAAGCATCCTAGCCTCAACAACTGCTAGATATACTCTTTCCAATCATTTTATTTGCATCCTGGTATTTTTTCTAAACATGAAACAATGGGTAAAAAATAAAGATGTTATCCATGCAAAAATGAAGCTTTAAAATTTACAAAAAATGGAAAATGACTTAACTGATAATATGAAAAATAATAACGGTTATCAACACTCATTTATGCAGAGAATAAAATTATGTGTTGTTAAATAAATATTACTCAGGAATATATAGACAATGGAGTGGTAATGTATCCTTAGAATGCATTAAATATGTTCAGATTAACTCTACTTACTTATACAACATTAGGACATGTTTTGGTGGCAATTGCTCCTGTAATCAACTGTTGACAGATTACTCATTTTGGTGGCTGCATCCCAAGGTGCTTCTGTGGCAGTCTCTGATGGTTTATGTAGGAACTTGTGACTAAAAAGTTAATTGGAACATTGTGCGATGAAGCTAATCGTATTCAATCACCAATGATTCAGGTTCTTGTGCGTTCATCATCATAAATCTTGGAACACTTGCATTTAAGATTACAAGAAAGAAATTCACATTGCCTGAAGTGCATCATTTAATTTTTCTTGAGTATCACATCTTTCAGTCAGTGGCAAATAATCCAGGTGAAGTTCTAACATCAGTTTATAAATTAGAATTTAATAAATAATGTATTGTTGTACAATAAAGCACTCAAAACAGGCTAGCCATGCACATTACTGTTAATAAGAGCTGCAATGAAACAACGAGTACTATTTAATGGTAGGATCTGTAACAGTTATTGGATTAAGACTTACAATTTTGGAAATCAAAGTGAAATCTGGTATTTATCTCCAAATGGAAGATATGAGAGTTAAATGAAGACATCAGTATATAATTGAATTATTTTTCTGTAATTACTTAATTTTTTAACATCCTACAAAAATTACATGATATAGCAAAATAACCTGCTTTGGAATCAAGAGTATAATTTTATGCTGTACATTATCTGGTTATAAAAAAAAATAATTTCAAACATAATGAAATATCATGGGTAGCTAATTAAAGCAGCAGCTTCTGCCAACGATACTTCAGCTATAAGCATAACATACAATAGATTGATTATATGGCATATTCTTATTTGGGCTCATAAATTATAAGCATTTTTTCATTGGATACAGATCAGTATACATTTTAGCATGCCATTTTTGCTTTCCCCAAACTATATCATTAACATAGTTCATGTTTGTCAACTCTGGTCATGTAAAATAAAGCATGTTTAATCAATCACAGAAATTGGCATTCTACTAAGTAGTGAATAGTATCCTTTAGACTACTTCCTGTAGGCTAGGTTTGTGGGAAGGATAGGGGAGTTTGCACAACTGAATTTTATCTAACCTGATACTGGCTGTTTTAGTAAATTTAATGCCATACACCATAGTAACTAGGTGTCAGCAGACCTATATTCCTGGTATAAAAATATTGTTATAGGTCCCTTGAGTCATTCTGAAAATCACTTGCTGCTATTTTGATATGCCCAGAATATCTAATGCTGATCTTTATAGATATATTAAATGGCACTGATATGTCCAACAAATGCAGCAAATGAAACATTTTGCATATAAATTAACATGAAATAAAGTAAATAAAGCAATAGAAATAAAGGCTTTGAATGAAATTGTAATTATTTATAGTCATAAACTCCATATAAATGTATAAGTCTTAACATACCTTTTTTTAAAATTCCAGATTAAACTATATGTATTTCGCTGAAGCATAAGCTGCTATATTTATACTACATATGATATTTCTTTGGTGGGAATAACTACAATCATATGACTAATGAATAAAGATGAATAAATTGTTTTCAGCTGCTAAAGGGACGCCACATGATGGTGCGTGTGGGTGGTGGCTGGGACACCCTGGAACACTTTCTGCTGCGTCACGATCCCTGCCAGGTCAAGGTAGTCAGTCGAGACTCTCCAACGAGCAAGTCGCCATCCTCGTACCTGCACATCCAGGCTAAATACCGTAGTCCACCCCCTGGGGACACCATAGGTCGCTAGCCTGCACGTTCACGCCTGCCTGCCCACGTCACACTACAGGTCTCACACACAGTAAGCTACATACACACCTGCACTTGAAGTTCAAAACCTACCTCATCTCTAATAAAAAATCTAGAGATAATTACATGCTTATGAGAACGGAAATAGTAATGGAATATTTTGCTAGTCATTTTCATTATTTATTCATGATTTATGTTTATTTTTTATTTATTTTTTTAATGATGAAAAGTTGGATAAAGATATATTAAAGATAGAAATAAAGTGGCTGAAGAGGTTGGGCTAGAAAATATCAGCACATATGTTTTTTTCTTTAAAAAGGAAAATTATGAGCGACAATAGTATAATAGAAAAGTATATCCATATCCTGTAAAGCTAAAAATTTGCCTTAGAATATCTTCAAAGCAGTCGAAACTTTAGAGGCTATTCTGAAGTAGCATTGAAGAATAGCTTTCTGCACATCTTAGGAGTGGTAACAAGAGTTGAGATGTACATTTCATTGGATAGGAATATTTTGAAGGCGACAGAAGTTTGAATTTGTAAACTTTATAACCAGCTGCTTGATAACATTAGTGCTAGTCTATTGATCAGCCCTAAAATTGATTGAATTTGAATGTTGATTAATAAAATATTATGATACTGATACAACAAATTTCTGCAATAAACTTGCACAGAAACTTATAGCTAATAATTTATATGAAATTAAAAATATATTTATTTATATGAAACCCAATACATTTAAATGTGTAATTTTTTAACTTTTGAATGTGGTCCGGGTGGTTTTTTGGAGTATTTAGTAAGTTTAATTTGCATAATTATTAGAACATCAAATAATAATTAAACTCTTAACATTCTCAAAACATGCATATTTAGTTACTATGCTCAGTCATTGAGATTCTTATATTCTAGAAATCTCAAAATTTATCTCATGAAAGAAAATTAGGCTCTGAAAGGCAACTCAAATATTTAAGCACTACAATACTTAAATTTTAGTTAAGTGAACTACAAAGTAAAATTTATAATTAATATTTGAAAATTATTGTATAGTCAAGAGTTACAAAAATGAATTAGTTAGGAAAAAAATTGAAATATTAAATGTTCATATCATGTCTTTTCAGCTCTCCACCACTATTAATTCATATTTAATATGTTTCAATCACAAATATTCATAATATGAATACTATTAAATTATTTAACAAAAAGATTTCTTTCTTGTTTCCATAATTTAAATGTACAATACATATAATATGTTAACTGCTTCTACTTTGAATTATGTGCCTAGACTTACTTCAAGAGCATACCAACCTACACTATTGGCATGCAGTGAGAAGTTAGCAAACCTTAGTTAGGATCACGGGTCATGTTGGTTGGAAGACATAAAATCTAATATGGCAGGCAATCTGGCATAATATTTCAGAAATGCCTTCCTTTTCACTGTCAATTTAATGTATGCTCAATCTATCAACTTTTTCATTCTTGCATTAACTTGATATATAATATGATTTTGCAACTCTGACTATGTGGAATATTTCACCCAAGTTAGATTAAAGATGATTTCTTACCATACTGAATCCGAATAAGTAGAATTGGATTTATGTAGAAGATCAAAATAAGAGAGAGCCTGTGAGCACATAAAAGTGGCATAAACATTGGCATAACAACCAACACTTGCATTCAGTAAAAAGGAGTTTCAGCACCTTTCAAGATAATAGAACATCTGATAACTCCTTGGTTTTCCAAATATTTCTAACTGATCTCTTCATTGTGCATTTTGCATCTTTGTGATATACTTCTCTTAAAAAAACAAAAATTGATTTTTACCAATGTATATAAAACCTCTTACCACTATATGTAACGAAAATGAGCAGCAACTAAAATATAAATAATAAAGAATAATATCTGTTTTTAATTAAATAAATTGTACTTACGAAGCTGTAGACAATGGATTGGTAATATATCCTACATTATGTATTCAACTTGCTTACACTAAAAACTAAAAAAGAAACTCCGCAATTTATGTAAATACCAAATCAAAATGATACCAGCTTCATGAACACAAACAATAGATAATGTAATTAATCTCTCAAACACCACATTTTCTCACAATGAAATTAAATTCCTGAACAAAGGCCTCAAAACTTGAGTAGATTTCTCGGAAAAAATAGAAGATTACATAGTGGATATCGATATAGCTACCCACCAACTAAATGGAAGTGAAAAATCATTTGTAAAAATTAAATGCAAAAAAATTTTGGATAACATGAAAAACCAAAAGCAATTAAAAAATTACAGAACGACATTAAAACAATTAAAAGAGGAACCCGTGATATATACAAAAGCAGATAAGGGCAATAAAATAGTCATTTTAGAGCAAAAGAAGTACATAAATATAGTAGAAATCCTTTTAAAAGGGGAAGACTACAAACTAATTGAAAATAATCTGCTCAATAGATGCAATAAAAACTTAACTAAAGCATTGATTGAGATCAAAATACCATCCACCACTGATAAACAGGAAGTCACAGAGCAATCGATACTACCCAGACTTTATGCACTTCCTAGAATAGATAAAAATGATACCAGCATGAGACCATTAATTGACAACATAAATTCACCTACACACCAGTTAGCAAAAAAATTGGTCAACATTTTTAACTCTTTTAAAAAATTCCAAAGTTTGAGCATAAAAAAGTCATTTCATTTAGTTAAAAAAGTTCAAAATAGCACAATTATAGTGGAGGATAGAGTAATCAATTGGTTGACAATGTGAGCAAGTGACTCACAAAACTAGCCCCAACTTACTTTTTAATAAAAAAAGTTTTAATGTGAAACGTCAAGAGAGTTTAATATATTGACATGATTTTAGAAGTTTTACTTTTAATTCAACAAGACTGATTTATTTGTTAAAATAAATTTAAAAAAATTAAAATAATTTGCTAATGTGATATATATTTTATGGTACATTTTTAAAAGAAAACGCTTGTGTATGAGAACATAATCCTGGTTCAAATTTTTATGATTCATAATTATTTATAAAACTTAAATAAGAAAACTACAAGACTAAAATATAACTGTAAATTTTATGAACATAGGAGATTTTAATGCATGGATAAGGAAAGAGCAAATGATAACAGGTATTAATAAGCTGAAAGACATGAACTGTGATTATGAGAGAAAGAAGTAAAGTAAAAATTTGTAATAATGAAGGCAGAAAATTAATTTATCTTTGTTAGGAGAATAATTTGATTATGTAAAATTGTGTAAAAGGAAAAGATAAATTTAGGGCAATACATATTTATGAATGAAAATGGGCAGAGTATGGTACACATGATGCACATACAGTAATTAGATATGCATTTTACAGATTTTGAGATTGATAATATTGTATGTATGAGAGGTAATTTCCCATTAAGAACTGAATCTCAAACTTACCAAGAAGGAGTATGATAAGTAGGAGTTATATAATCAAAAACTCAATTAAGAGGAGAAAAAAAATGATAGAAAGTAGTTGTGGTTGACGAAAAAAGCAAGACACTACTATAAAAATAGAATAGATTATTAAAAAGCAAGATATAGGAAGAAAGTAAAATTTGCTAAAATTAAAGAGTTGTGAATTGGTTATGATTATATTATTGCAAGAAGAATACAGAGTGGAGTTGGTAAATGGAAATGTTTAGTTCTTACAGATAGGGAAACTTTCTTAATAATAAGATGGGGATTTGTCTTGTTGATAACAAACCATTAACTACATGTCAAAATTCTATATGAAATTGAAGATGTGATGTTTCAGCACAAAGATATGACCAAATTTTCTCTTTTTCTTAACTATGTGATGTCATGCAATAGTCTACCACCAGTCTGAGATGAGCTTATTAAACTTCATTGAGCTGTCCTCTCTCACCTACCCTATAGTCTTGATCTTGCATGACTTCCATCTTTTCAGTCCCCTAAAAATTGCAATCTGCAGGAAGATATTTAAAGAAAAATTCATAGTCACAGTATGAAGGTGGTTGAATACAGTGTAAAATGGTACCATGATGGCATATGGCTCTATTTAGGTGGTGCAAAGCTTACACAAAGATTTGCAAGGAGATATATTCAGAAACAGCAGTGTAAAGACATAAATTTAGAAACTGAAAAAACAAAGACTGAAAGCGAGAGAAAGAGAAAAAATGTATTGTATTACTTACTCAGTGATGGTATATAATGAAAACAATTCTTTCTTTTTCTTACTCTCTTTCATATTTTCCTTTATGTCCTATCCTGTTCCGCAAACTTTATTTCAAGTGACAAAATGCCAAAGTAAAGGCTCTTTTAAGTGAAGAAAGAGATGCCCATTGATAAAACATACATCATATGTACAAACATCCTGGAGAAAGTATGTAGTTCAATATAAGCATTCAGTGATAGTAAATAATCTAAAGAAATACAAAAGAGATAAATGTTAATATAAGTGAAAGGGGTACTGTAGTTCTTGAACAGGCATTCATTTAGTTAACTTAAAAACAGTATATCCTACAATTATGATTTCAACTTGGCTACACTAAACTCCATTTACATAAAACTAATATGACATGTTTTGGGAGTAAGCACTCCCACTTCAATTGGCCAATTACTGTTACACGAAATGGTGGCTGGATACCCGGATGCTTCTGTGTCAGTGTCTGTTGGTTGTAGTAGGAACTTGCTGAGTTCATTCATAGGAGGAAAATCAAAGTTTATTAAATTTTCTTTATTTTTTATGATGAAAATTTTTTCCCAAGTGAATAGTTCCATTGGACTTGTAAATCTGTTTCAGCAGATTAATCTCTAATTTCATGATTTTTGGTCCAAAAGTGAACTGCTACCACTGCTTTATCAACCTACTTAAACCGAATATTCCTAAAATGTTCTTTTCTCCCAATTTCCAAATTTCTCTTCATTTTTCCAATGTATCTCTGATCTCAATCTGAACATTTGATTTCATAAATTCCTGATTTCTGATAACCTTAATATAAAATACTAAATTACTTAAATCTGAACCCAAAAAAATAATTTTCATTAATTATCTTATAAATGAAATTCTAGAATACTCACTTAAAAAAATTAAAGCAAAACCTCCACCTTCATACTCAACATTAAAGCCCGAAACTAATTCAGATTCCCCTTCAGCAAAATCAAAAGGACTCCGATTCTGTTGGTATGGTGTCTTTTATTGTGCAACCAAATAAATTTTTGATGTTATATTTGTTCTTTGGGGTTAACATTATTCCAACATTGAAAATCTACTTAAATTTGTAGTGGTAAGTTGGATGGTATGTGAAATTTATGAATTGATATCTTTTCTTAGTGTTCTTCAGTGTAGAAACTCCTCTTATCAATTTTTATCTATTAAATTTATTAATCATTTTTATTACTGCGTCTTTTTTGAAACCTTGGTTATAGCTGTCTTTATTATCTGTTGGTATTCCATTTTGTCCTCTGCTTCTGTGAGGGGGATGTTTGCCAAACTGTGAAACACTGCATATTTATGTGGAATGGAGTTTATAAGTATAATTTTTTATGTAATTTTCTGTGTCTGTTTCTTTTCTATAAATTCCAAAGTAAACAATTTCCATTTCTTATGATTTTTAAATCTAGGAATGGGAGTCAACCATTCATCTCTTCTTCTATGATAAATTGTATAGATTTATATTATAGATTAAGAAGTTTCAGAGCATCTATTGAATGTTTTGCCAGTATTGTTGCAAATATGTCGTCCACATACCTATACCATGTCTTGAAAAATAAAGGGAAGGCTCTGGTGATATGTATTTCAAAGAAAACTCATAAATAAATCCACTAGAAAGGGGTTTCCCATAGCTAGGTCTATAACTTGTAGGTAATATCTCTGGTTGAAAGTTATGAAATTTGTTGAATGCAAATATTAGTAAGTTTCAGCAAGTCTTCTATTTCTTCTGTTTGTAAATTTAAGGATGTTAATTATATCTTTAACATATGCATAAACTTATTTGTTGGTATGCTTGGGAATGTGTTCCACTTGAGATGCTCCTTTATTTCCTTTTTCTTCATTTCTCATAGTCAACAAAACCTTTAATCTCAGTCAACATATATTTTGCTAATCATGCCTCTACCACTGCAATTACATCTAAAAGGTAGTTTCACCACCTGATATCTCATCAATATTTATTTTCTCAGTTAAAACTTGTACATTCCAAAACATCACTGATAAGGCAATATCGTACACCAAATATTTTCCCTAAAATCTAAATTTTTTTCAGCTTTGCCTTGCTTTATGTTACTCTCTTTAATGCATAAGTCTGTATATAACCATCCTATATTTTTATAATATGTCAATATACTTTAGCTTGCTTTACTTCATACATCCACAGCAGCTGCCATTCCCAAGGCCATTCTTCTTGCATCTTTTCTCAGCTGTTCAGATGGAATGAGTTGTTTCGACAGTGTTTATAATTTAGTGATGATCACCGGTTCCTGTTGATGTTTACTTGCTGCTATCTCTTGCTAGTTCCAATGTCTTTGATCTTTATATAATATTTTTTGCTGTAATCATGAGCTGATTCACATTCTATTTCCTGCCATTTATCCATAACTCTAATTGCCTCATAAATGCATATATTTTGTTTTTTTCTTTAAGTAAATGCCTCAACAGTAGCACAGCTTTTGAAAAGAACACTTAACTCCTTATCAGTTATAGGTATAGCAATTTAAAAAATAATAAAATAATCTATGTACTGATTTGTATAAGGTTGTTTTGAATTTCAAGTCCAAATGCTTAAAAAAGCACTACAAATTTAGGCACTTTGTAGATGTCTTATTCATTCAAAGAAAGAAAAGAAAAGATCTGATAAACAACAAAATGCTAAATATGTTGTTTTATTATTGCACATATATGTAATGGTTGTATTTTTTGCTTTGTGTAACAGTTTGCAAAGATTTGCAACACCAAATCAAAACTTCAGAATCAGACTTCCAAAATCTTGTGAATAAATTTCCTTTTATATAAAATCTTATTTTTCTGATACTTTTAGAGAGTAATGATGAGAGCCAGTGGTAATATCCCTTGCAAGTTACTTATTTCTAGAGAATTATCAAATGCAATCAAAACAAATTATTACAAATTAACTAAGATAACTTTCATAGGAAGATAACTATCATAGGAAACTACCAATGAGTCAAAAACCTGGATTTATTTGTAGTGAGTTAGTGATTAGAGGGCTTTAGTAATCACTCAAATTAATGTCATAGTTAATTATTTAATTATGATATGTGTTTTGTACATGGTTTTAGAGGGGTTAAACCTTATATCTGTCAGGACAAAGATGTATTTCTCTTTTGCATGTCAATAAAGTCAATCCTGTTAGTTTATAGTAACTCTGTTTGCCTAGGTTGTGGGTTCAAAACTGGCCAGGATCTATGGAGTTTTAGGATGTAAAAATCCTAAGTATGGCTTACTTCAGAAGGGAAGTAAAGCAATGGGTCCCATGTAATAGATTTATGGCATGCAAAAAAATCTCAAACCTGGCAGAAGAGGCCTCTGAAAAAAAATTTATCAGCTATTTCATGCCCTGAATTGAATGGAATGCTAATGACCAGAGATGTTAAGTGTATCCTTAAATAAATCAAATTAATAAAAAAAAGTAAATTCATTTCAGTTCTAATCTGTATTAAACCAATACAAAGAAGCTTTAATTTTTTCATTCTCTGGTTGCATACTTTTATGGAATTTACACAAAATTTAGATCCATGCAGAAAGTTCATATGATAAATTTTAAATTTTTATTGAATTTACATTTTTTACATAATATTTGTGAACAATAAACATTATAATTGCTCTACTTACATTATTAGATTAATCTGAGCCAATGAAGAAATAGGAGTAGTTGTGCACGAGAAAAGCATTTTGTTTAATTGATATTATTGTATGATTTAGTTGAACTACACATTCTTAATACTTCACTTACTTGTGTAATTTCTTAATGCTTCACTTACTTAAGAGTGTGTAGTTCACCTAATCATACAATAATATCATTTATATGGTTGGCTTCACTGTGCAAGTTCCAATTTACATTTTAATTTTAATAAGCATTTTGTTATTTATGAATTGATTTCATTGGCTGCTATAACAGTGATTTTGTTCAAATCAATGATATGAATACCATTTTGAATAAAAATAAATTAAAAATTATTTTATATATTTTACTTACAGAGAGAAAATTTATTACAGAAACTGATGCAAGTCCTTACTTCATCTATTTACTAGTAGAGATATTTTTTGTGCTTCCAAAGATGCATTATATTATTGGTAGTTATGCTTGAGTATTTGACAACTATCATCTTACTGTGATACCAGTGGAGAGGCAAAAACTGGAGCATAATGCTTTGTCAT
The DNA here is from genome assembly GCA_030762175.1 of Metallyticus violacea. Taxonomy (NCBI): domain Eukaryota; kingdom Metazoa; phylum Arthropoda; class Insecta; order Mantodea; family Metallyticidae; genus Metallyticus; species Metallyticus violacea. The sequence goes on along the minus strand of CM060843.1, from coordinate 88,188,380 downwards.
TAAATTTTAAATGGTTATGTCTGACGAACATGCTTTTTTGAATTTTATAGACAGTTGTTGGGCTTTTCTATTGATAAGTTCTATTTTTAACTTATTAGTGCCCTGCAATATGCCCAATTTTATGATGATAATTACAATTATGTTATTATTTAAAATTTTGCTTTCAATAAAATTAAGTTTGGAATAAAAAGCAGAATATACATTTAAAAATATTCTAATATGCTCGGTGATATTTCATATTGCACTAATTTAATTTCGGTTATTGAGGTGCAATGTCAGTTATTTTTATTCCATTATTTTCACCAATTTTTGCAGTTAATAAGAACTGGTATAAAGTAAAACAAAAGTTTTGAGTTAGCCAGTACAAATATCTGCATTAATTCCATTTTTTTCTGATGTCTGTAGCTTCAAAAATTTGTTTAGTGACTCCATGCTCCAGTTTTTGCATCTTTGAAATGAAAACAATAGTTTTATAAACAAATAAAATAATCTTGAATAGAGCTTGAATCATCATCGTTATGACTGGCAATATTGCTGTCATTAACATCCCAGTAACCAATACATGATTGGTCCATAGATTGATATCTTTTGTCACTTTTCCTTCCTTTGTGACTGCATGTTTTTTTACCAAAATATAGAGATATCTTCAGTTGGGAAATTCAACTATTTTATTTGACTACTACTTCGACTGAATATTTCATAATCTGGAGACATTGAAGTACTCATTTCCATGACTTAAGAATTATTTTCTTGCATCTGTGGCTGTTTTATTGTTTTGCTTTTTATTGCATTTTCCATGTTATGAATTTTGTTTTTTAATAATTTTTCTAAAACTTTCCAAGTTGCTCTTGGCACATCAGAATAACTTGCCTGAATTATTTTCTTTTCATGTAGTTCATAAAGGTATATTGAAACAAGTCCATAATCCCTTAGATAAAGCAGGCATCATCCCTTCCATTTTCTACCAGACATAATGCTGCACTTGTTTCACATGTAAATTCATGTTAAAAATCAGATATCTTGATGCTCTGTTGCAGGAATTAAATGCAGAAATAATGATGCTATCAGGAATCTAATGGCTTGTAATGCAAGTATGGCACTGAGCCTACTGTAAGTGTAATGTGTTCATGATTTCCAAAAGAGAAATCGGAGAGAAAAAAATAAAAAGGAGGAAGAAGAAACAAATACTAATTCATAATTTTGCTTTTGTCATAACCAGCTAGTTTTCATGTAACAGTTAAAATAAAAAAAAATAAAGTTAAATTTGTATTCTTTTATGACTGAAACTAAATTAACTTTTTAAATGTAAATTGGAACTTGCACAGTGAAACTAATCATATTAATTGATATCATTGTATGATTCAGTTGAACTGCACACTCTTAAAGCTTCACTTACTTTTCATAAATGTATGGAACCGGTTTCAAGAACATTTAGTTCCCATCTTCAGCCAGGCTAAAGTTCAACTGTCGAATCATTCGTTGAGCTGTTGGAATGTATATTCTGCTCTGGTGGCAGTGTGATAAACTTGTAGTTTATGTTTTCATCCCCGGCAATGTCGAAGTTCATTATGCTGTCGTAGTATTTGTAGATGTAGATTTTCTCCCAGGTGCTAATTCCGTAGGTCCTTGTACTGATTTTAATAATTTTGCTTTATTTATTATGTTGTGATTTTGCATCCAAAAATGATATGCTACTGCTGATTTCTCTATTTGCTTGTACTTTATGTTCCTGAAATATTCCTTTAACCGTGTGCCTATGTTTTTCTTTGTTTTTTCCAATATAGATTTTTTCACATTCTGCACAAAAAAAAAATCTATATTGGAAAAAACAAAGAGAAACATACACGGTTAAAGGAATATTTCAGGAACATAAAGTACAAGCAAATAGAGAAATCAGCAGTAGCATATCATTTTTGGATGCAAAATCACAACATAATAAATAAAGCAAAATTATTAAAATCAGTACAAGGACCTACGGAATTAGCAACCTGGGAGAAAATCTACATCTACAAATACAAAGACAGCATAATGAACTTCGACATTGCCGGGGATGAAAACATAAACTACAAGTTTATCACACTGCCACCAGAGCAGAATATATATTCCCACAGCTCAACAAATGATCCGACAGTTGAACTTTAGCCTGGCTGAAGATGGGAACTAAATGTTCTCGAAACCGGTTACATACATACATGAAAAGTAAGTGAAGCTTTAAGAGTGTGTAGTTCAACTGAATCATACAATGATATCAATTAATAAATTCACTTTACTCTTGTTTTGCAACAGTTTTTATACCTGTGAACTAACTACAACAGGTGGAGAAAGAAGTTTGAAAGAAGTACTTGTGCATTCTCTAGCATTATAGTGATACTGAATATATGACTGCTTCAACAATTTTACTTTCCAAGCTAAAAAGATACATTAATCATTTGACATTAAGATATACCATAAAAATAACTCCTAAAAGATAAAAAAAATATTTCAAAGAAAATCTCTAAAGTGGAAAATTCTGCATTAATTTTCAGTATTCCTTTTAAATCTATGTTGAGTTTAATATCCTCAGTTATTAAGGCCAATTAAAATGTGCCTAATGTTCAAATTGAAAGATTTATCTGTTTAATGGAATCAGCTAAATAATATCCATTAGTCAGATACATTACCAAACTAAGCAGTTATCTTTTATCCTGCCAAGATTGAATATGAATTTATTTGCAAAAAATAAATAGAAAAATAGTTAACATATATTGAACAATTTTAATGGTATTTTTGCAATTATATTCTAAAATTTAAATACAGCCATTACATTTATGTAATCTATGTAAAATAGCATTTGAGCAATTAAGATACAATCTTTAAAAACTATTGTGGAATGCCTTATAAAATTTGTAGCTATAGAATACAATAAATGACATATTTAATTTTTTTTTTACTTCTGTAGCTAAACAACATTCCATAACATATTAAGAATGGGAACATTCAAAGGCTTTTATGTATACCAAAACAAAAGGAAAAAACTGTTTGACCTTTTGCATGTATTTTAAACTAATTTTTGAACAGGTTTAATGTTATGTGAGTTTCATTATTTTTTATTTAATGCAATGAATGAGCTGAATGATTACTTGGAATTTTACACAAAATATGTTATACACATTTCAAATGTAAGGCAGATATCAACCTTGCAATGTACTGATATAAGAGAAAGAAGAGAAAAAACACACATTGCTGGTTTTTTATAATGTGAATTGACTATTGATTTATTATAAAACTGCTGCAATGTTTTAAAAAATAAAAGCAGCAGCTATAGGTTTAAGCAACCTGAAAATACTTAAAAAAAAAAAAAAAAAAAAAAAAAAAAGCAATTGTGTAAAATTATGAAAAACAAAGTAATTCATATAACAATATGTTCAAAGTGAAGATGAAATATTGTGATTAAAATTTTTGGAAGCCTTAGAGAAGCAATAGCTCATTGCCGTGCAGCTATCTGACTTGGAATAAACAGAAATCTCGTCCTCCCCTTCCTCTTTTTCTTCTTCATGAAAAGAGATTTCTTAATCATTAATAGAAAATGCAGTCTTGCAATTTTGGTTATTGATAACAGAAATGTCAAATCTGTCGTGTTTCTTAAATATTGTGTATCTCATACTTTGTGTCAAATTTGAGCTAGTCATTATTAATTTTCACTATCAGTTCTGTAATTAGAATTTATCACTAATTAGTTAGTGATGCATGGAAGTAATTCATAACTTAAGCTGAAATAGATATGTAACATTTTTCTTCCAATGTACATACATTTTATTTTTATAAAAAATTATAAAAATGTTAGATTGCTATGTCCCTCACTCCAATATAGCTGTCACTTAGTATCATGTGAGTACCAAGACAGAAAATTTCAAAAGTAGGTAGGTATACAACTTTTAGAAAGAAAGAAGAATTGTTTTATCCGCATGGAATTTTTCTTATTGATTGTTTTAAATTCTACTTTTCCCTATTTGAAATAACTTATTGTTTTAGACTGTTGAAGATCTTCATTATTATGTGTAACTGCAGCTCCAATACTGAATACTAGATACTCAATTTGAGGAAATTTTTGCATTCATAGGATTAAAATATGGCTTCATGAAAATGGCATATTAAAATCTTTCACAATTATTAAGCTACCACAATAGTATAAATTATTATGGCATAATTGTTAGTTGGCCAAATGTGTAGAGAATGCAGGTTCAAATCTCCCTCCACTAATGCTTGAGATGCTAACAAGCATTTCTTCTCAAGCTAAAAATATAAATATGTTAGACATCTTAGGAATTTCTAATCCCAACTTCATGTAGCACAGTTTTTGTTTATTTTCATAAACAGAAAATTCTGTCATTGATTTTTGCAAATGGTATAACAAATAATAAAATAAAAAAAATTGTAATCAATGCCAGAAGAAAATGACTTTTACTGCTAATGATTGCAAGAATGTAGGAAATAAAACTCAAATATACATCTTTAAAATCTATGTATGTGAATGAATGGTGTTTAACACCCGTTTTTGCTACAGAGACACCACAGGCAATGGGCAGTGATGATACACGAGATGAAATGATAAATTGGGAAAGGATTTTTTATTTTTAAGGAAGGAATCATTCCAGGCCTGAGTTTAGGGTACCTCCCCGCCATTTGCCATTTATGAGGACTGAGGAAAACCTGGAAAAAACCTCAGTCAAGGAGGATGGTCCTGGCGGTATTCAAACCCAGATCTTCCGCTCACGAGTATGCGACTTAATGACCTCGGCCACCCGTGGCGGTATATGTATGTATATGAAGCATTAGTTAAGTTTGGCATGTGTAACTGACCAAATTGACAGAAATGCATGTAATCACCATTCATAAAATGATCAAAACTCATGAGCACCTAGTAAAGAACAAGTGCATGGAAATTTTACAAAAATTAATTCCACATACTTTTTTGCTAATTAAACCATTCAGACTAACTAAGTAATTCATTTTTTAAATAAAGTATTATTGAGCAGTAATCTATAAGAGTTTTTGCAGTAGCTTCAATTTTCTTTTTGCCTTTGATGTTAGAACTTCTTGGGTGATGGCATTTCAAAAGATTGACTCTACACATAATGCATCAAACTTTGGTAAATGCAAATTACAACTTCTTTGGAAATGGCTAAATGAGATGAAAAAAATTTACATATGGTAGATAACTGGATATTTTTTAATAATCAACATGCTCAAACTTCATTACTCATAGTGAAAAAATGACAAATTTTAAAAGGAACCAATTGCAAATTTTAACTTGATTCTTTTTCCATCTATGTGAAATATATTAAAGAAGTTAATCATAACATTTATGTAGATTCATTTTGTGCTATAAAATTGTATATTATAATTTTTATAAATGCTGATGACCCACATTTTCAATTGTCATAATTTTATCACTTAAAAGTGCTGAATATGCAAATAAAGTCATAGATATGATTTCCAAAATTCAAATATTAGTTTTATTTCCTGCATTCCCTATGACTTAAAGCATATATATGACTTTTTTCATTTTGTAAACCCATGAAATACAAAGTTCTATTGAGAGCAGTAGAAATGAATCAAAAGACATTAATATTCAAAAATAAAAAAAATGCTTGAACTTTTTAATAAAATATATTTCACTTTTACTCCTTTTCAAGTTTTACTGTAACTGCCACTGTGGCCAAGGTTGTTAAACTGTGGACTCGTGAGAGGTAGGTCTGGGGTTCAATTCCTGCCAAGATCATCTTCCCTGACAAGTTTTTTACAAATTTTCCTTAGTCCTCAAAAATGGCAAATGCCAAGGAGGACCCTAAATCAAGCCTGTGAAGCTGCCTTTCCTAAAAAATCTTTTCCCAATTTATCATTTCATCTGACATATCAGTGTGTTTACTGCCTGTGATGCCTTGGCAGTAAAAATGGATGTTGAATACTATTAAATAAAAATTTTACTGTTTATAACAGGGTCACTAAGAAGTTGCTCTATATCTCTCATGTAACCAAGATTATCCTAGGGACAGGAATTAAGAAATCTGCTAGTTTCTGGTATGCATTTCATGAAAGTAATGTAGATAAATAAGTATGAAACTCAGCTTTTTAAAGGTGTTGAAAATATCTACCATTTTCTTGAAAATACAAATTTACTCGCTTTATATGGATACAAACAGAGTTATTTTTACTGTTTTGTATGCAGAACTGTAAGAAATATAAGTTTGTTGGACCAATTTGCTTATTGAGTTGCACATTCAGCAAAAACATTTTCCACTAGAAGCACAAGTTCCTCTATAGAGGACATTTCAGTTGCCATTTCGCTTCATACACCACCTTCTCTTACAAGTCAGAACTAACAATACCAACCAGGTAGGTACTTTACCTGCTGGAAAGATCTGGTCAGTGGAATGTGGATGTAGGCCAAATGTAGGAATATCAACTGTTTCAAGTATCAGCAAGATGCAGAGGAAATTTTCATTGACCTATTATTAATAATTAATATGCATTTTATATTATCACTCGTTTAGAAAAGGTAACTTTTTTTCCTAAGGTAGTAACATGCATTGCTACTTGCAGGGCTATACATGTGGTCAATTAAATTCTGCTAATCATTACTTTTTACTGGCATTTGTGATAATATCTGAATCACATGACTTTATAGGACAAACAATTAATTCTATATGAGTTAATTTGAAAATCAAATCATTATAGCATGAACTATGGGATTAGAGTGTTATGAATTAGACAACCCTGACAGCATACATATATCTTCATATTTTGTCACATTTTTCACATTCACACTCCCTTTCATCAATGAGTGGATGTGATTTCAGGTAAGATAACTGAGCTTATGCTATACATGGTTTTGTTCATATAATTGCTTCACTTTCTGTTTCAGGTTCAAGAAAAAGAGCCAAAAAACAAAGTGCGAAGTGCAGCAAAGAAAAAAATGTAACTTTTGCTATTTGAATGAACTGGAAGTAACCATAAGTGGAGAGTGATGGTGGAATAGTTAAGAAAATTCCATCAAGTCAAGTGCAATTGTAGAGAAGACATTACAGCAAGAGCTGAATGCTTAGTACACTGTAGTTCAAAGCCAGCTTCAATTTCACAGTGCATTCTTCTTTTTGCACTTATACGTTTCAAGCTTCAGTGTATAGGAAGCTTCTCATTATTCAATTTTTATTTTAAACTCTCCTTTATAATGTTCAAGTTTTGAATTTGCACTGTGTTGTGCAACATGAATACATACAATAGACAAATATACAGAAATAATTACTTACTTACTTAACTCCTCCTAACCAGAGGATCTACATCTGTGATAGAAGTCAGACTGTTTCGCCAATTTTTATCAGCATACTGCCTTATTGTAAAAATAACACTCTGTAAAGGGTGGTATTTCATATAGGTAACTTTGTAAGTACAATAATTTTTGTTGTAGTCCCCTGTTTTGCTTTAAGTGCACCGTTAATTATGTATTTATTTTACATAAATGCTGGTGGTGCTTAAAGCTGTATTGGAACAGACATTGTTGAGGACAGCTGGTGGTGCTTAAAGAATGAACAATCCTGTGTATTCTTTTAACTCTTTATCAAGAGTAAAGATTCCATTTCAGGTTGAAATAATAACATATCAAACAAAGCCTATAACATTTAGTTTTTCACTTATAAATATAGTAACCTACTAAAATTCTAATATAACTGAGAGAATTTTCCTTAGTAATCCTACTGTATCAGTTAGTTCCAAAAACTTAGGCCTTGGCAAAAAGATGCAAGTATTAGTCCCTGAAGCAGAAGTTGTAGCTAAGATAAAAAAAATGGTTGCAAGAAAAAACTCATTCTGAAAGGCAGCTCCAGTTGTTAAGGAAAAAATTACTAATTTTTGGGTTCACTTTTGAATGTGAATACTTAATATATAGTTTTTATATGAAATTTACAGCAATGTGATGAATCATACAGAATTCAAAAGTGCTGATAAACATTCAGCACTTTAGTAGATGGGTTGTAGAATAGAATGATTATTACATATTCAGTCAGTAAATGTCTGTCATACAGTCATTGAAAATCATATTTGAAATAATATAAGTATTAGAGAAAATATGAACAAAAACATAAGCCCACCATATCATTGCATACTTTATCTGATGCTGAATATTTTGTTTGAGCAATTCTGAAAGTACATTTGCTTTATAAGCTATTATATTTTAATTGGTTCCTTTTTGTAATAGAAGTTGTTCCTAATTTCATTAGTGTGTTCATTGGATGAATGTATGACTACTGTCACAGAATTTAGTTTTTATTCAAATAAGATAATATGTAATCTAAACATATACAATGTACTTTTGTGATTTAGTGATCCTTTTTTTAAGAATTCCATTAAGTAATTTTTATACTATTTTGTCAGTGAAGAACATGTTAACACATATAATATTATGATTAATATGATAACAAAAATGGAATACTGATATTCTGAGGAATATTTCAGTATGTCGTCTTTTAAAATTGGCAGAATATTGCATTAGTATGTGCATACTACCATTTGTCAATATTTCTGCATAGGGGAGTTTTAATTACATTTTTTTGCTTCAAAGACAAAACATTTCAGTGTCCATGTGTATTATGTGAAAATTCATTTCATATATTACCTTGTTTTTATGAATACATTCTAAAAGCATTTTAAAACTTATTTGACATTGTGATAGTCTGAAATTTATTGAGGTTAAAATCATCTGTTAGACTGAGCACATTAAATATTTCAATACCATATATACTGCAGTTTCTTTTTGATTTGTTCATTGTTTTGATAATAAGATATTTCACACTAGTGTGTGACCCAAGTCTAAAAAAAGAGATTGTGGAATATCCAGTCAATTCTGCCAAATTGGTTTCCAAGGAGCATAAATAATTATATTGAAACTAATATGATCAATGAAACAGAACTATGTAATTTAGAAGGGAGAGAATTCAAATATGATGGAGAATATTTGTCTCTTTTCTCATAACCATAAAACAAAGGTCCGTTGAAAGTTGGACACAAACACAGAAGTAGCTATTGTTAGAAATTACTCTATTATGGCAGTATCCAACATTCATGTTTTTTCAGTAAATAACAAATTACCTCTATGGCTCACTATAGCCCTAGAAGGGCCTTTGGTCTACTGTAGCAACAGCTGCGTAATGGGAGAAAAATTGTGTATCCTGTTGCATCACTGTCATAAAACCACCAAAAACTGTCAGTTATGAACCAGGAAATGCTGTGGTAGCTATTATAAATTTGTATGATTTCAGCTAGATGACAGCATGTATGTCATCTTCCTTTGTCTCTCTCTCTTGCTCTCACAGCTTAAAGTAATTATTTTAGTATAGCACATATATAAACCTAAAAATCAAATGGGTAGGAGCTGTCATGTACTAGATACAAATATCAAGTTATACTAAGGTTAGAACATTTTTTCTGAATTTCTGTGGTTAAAGATGTAAGTAAAAACTATTATTGTAATGTGCCGTGTGTTAGTTTGCAATTTGATTAATAGTTTCATACACATTTTAAATGATGAGAATACTCATTCTACTTATATGCTGAAAATATTAATTCTACTTAATTAATGATATTTTTCTGAAGTGTGAACCTTTGGCAAGTCTTCTATGGATCCTAATTTTGTGCCAAATTCTTAACAGGTCATATTTAAGTTTTATTAAGATGGTAAGCATTCCTCAAACATTTTCTACACTTCTTATGGATTTTTGGCATATTCACTTAATATTCTCTGAAGAAAAAAACTCTTTCCAATTAGAGATGGTTCAGTAAACTTATGGAATTGTGCATAAGAAATAATTTTTTCAGTAGAGAATTTTAAAATGTCATGCTATTTACAACTAAATTGGAATTTTTTCATCCCATTTTGATATCTTTACTGAAATAACGTACTACTTTAAGTAAGAAATTTCATCAAACAAATTATTTTCATTTAGGTCAAGGCCATTACTATAGGAGGGATAAGTCATAATTCATGGTAACTTATTTTTTTCTTGAAACAAAGACAACTAAAAAAATCTTAAGATATACAATTAAAAGTTTATGGAATTTGTTTTTGAATGAAGCCACTGGATGTGTATGTGAGCCAAGCTGTGCATCTCAGCATGCTCCAAAATTCAGTTGGTGAGCTCCAGTGGTCAGGAATGTAGGTCATAAAGAGTGAATATATGTATGTGAAAATAGAATTTCTCCATAGCAGGAATATATGGGAATGTCACACAGAGATAGAGGAAGTAACTGGGTTTAAAAGTTGTTCAAAAGTTCTGGCTGTTTGGTGCAAATGGCACGGCACAATTGTCACACCAAAAAAGATCTGTAATACTGGGCATTCACAGTGGTTCCCTCGTGCACTGGATGACACACAGGCACACCTTGACTATCATATGTCAGAATGACCATGACTTAGTTGGTGAAGAAGTTTGGTGAAACTTATTTGAGTGGTGAACTAGGGTGATGCCATTCACTGAACTGTGATTTCAGTTCTGGTTCATATGCCCTTATCCAATTGCAATGATGTGATTCATCATGGTATCCCCTTCTTCCTGAAACCTTCAGATTGATATTTCGATATTTCGTAGCAAGTCCACTTTGGTACCTCACTTAATTGATGTGGCACCCACTTTGCACACATTTTGTGCCTGTTCAGGTCTTCCCGTAAAATGCAGCTCATTGTTTTTGCTGGAATTCATGTTTGCTCTTCTAATTCCCAAGTGCCCAGCACCTATTACCATGTAAGCACTGTTCCACCACCATCACCCTTACATCCTTGTCCATTGACACAGGATGCTGTATACTGTACGGTAGATCAGCAGTCAACATTCTGCTGTATTTGAAGTTTGGAGCCCTCTGTCCACCTCACCATTTGATAGGGCAGATTGCATACACCAAGTGTGTGGTATTCTCTTGCATTCCTTCCTGCTATGGAGAAATGCTATTTTCACATATGACATTGTGTTCACTCTTTATGACCTTCATTCCTGACCACTGTCACTCACCAACTAGACTTTGGGGCATGGTGAGACATGTAGATCTGCTCACATTACCATCTGGTGGCTTCATTAGAAAGTATATTCCATTAACTTTCAATTGTATATCTTTAGATTTTATGTATTGTACCTTATTTGTAAGAAAAAGAATAGTTGCCATGACTTATCCCTCGTATAAAGAAAAATAAAGACAGATCCCAGTAACATGCATTTCATAGTTGTGTATGAACAATCCAAGCACTGAGATAATCAACAGCCTTTTTAAAATTAACAAGAAATGTTGAGAAGTTGTTAGAGAATAAAATCATCATCTAAAGATTCCAGAAGTTGTTTAACTGATGATGGAATGAATTTCTCTTCTTTCCAGAGAGCACGTGAAGGAAAACCATAAATACATGTGGTTACCTATGTGTTTAATAAAAATTATGAGTTGAAAAGTTGTGGAAAATTATTGCTGGCACAAAACCATACTAATAATGAACACAAATTCTGGAGATTTCTGGGTACAAGTGACTAAATCCAGGGACATATGAGGGATAAATATTCTCAGGGAACAAAAAGAGGAATTTGGGAACATCCCTGGAAAATAGACATCCGATAACCTTAGGTTATACAACTGTCATTTGTATCAAAGCTTATGCCCAATAATCTACAGTTCCACCAAACCTTCCATATTGCAAATTGTTTAATTCAGTATCTAGGTGATTTCAATAACATTAGATACATTTCATATTATTTTAGCTCATGGGTACAATGAGGGAGAGCAGGGGACATTTTCTCCCTAAATCAAGTAATTAAATATGAATACTTAAATGAAAGTAAAGATAAAAATATTTGTGGAAAAGCTAAATCAGACATGTTGATTTTGGAATCCCTTATATATAACAACACAAAGTATGTCTTTATTTAGATCTGCTTTTCCGATAGAAAAGGAGGTTTTTATTTTTATTTGTAGTTATAAAATATAGTGAAATGCTCCATCATTTCCCTTTGGTGAACAAAAGAAAACAATAAATGTGAGAAAATTATGAATTGGGGAAGGGATCTAAACCATGGACATCAATAGCATGATCAAATTGGAGGGAGGACCTATTGACTACTGAAATGAAAGAAAGCCTGCAAATGCAGAAATATGCTACTATATCAATTTAACAATATTAAAATATTGAGGGAGTCTTAACCTCCTTCCTGTCACAGAAGCTGTTGGTCTAAAATAACTTTTAAGTCCTTTATCAAGTATCATTACATGCTTCTCAGGATATGCTATGACTATGATAACAATAAAACTTAAATCTGCTTTTTGCTCCACATTTTTTGTTTTGTTTGTTTGTTTTTTTGTTTATTTACGGATGCTCTTTAACATCTGAGATCATCAGCATCCCATTCAATTCAGGGCGTGAAATGGCCAACAAATTTTGCTCAGAGGCCTCTTCTTTCAGGCTTGAGGTTCTTTTTCGTGCCATAAATGTATGACATGGGACCCATGGCTTTACTTCCCTTCTGAAGGAAGCCATACTTAGGATTTTTACGCCTGAAAAAATCCATCGACCCTGGCCGGATTTGAACCTGCGATCTTGGGTTTAGAAGGCAAGTATGGATACCATTACACCACCAGGACCGACTTTTTGCTCCACATGTGTACTGTATGAGCTTATGGTAAACAATGAAAACAAGTTATTTGCTGTGAAATTTCATTTGCAGTTTGGTCTGTTATCTGTCTTGTGCATCTTTGTTTCTTTATAAGCTTCTCCTCCACTGCAAACACTTGTCGCTATGATATGTCTTTGTGCTCTGTTTAGCAATGTCTTGTTGCTTCACACATGAGAAAATAGTGTAAGCATTGTGCTATACTTGTTGCAATTTATCAATGATTTATGATTAAAAAAATAATTAATCAAACATACAAGTTATATAAAACATGTGTTCAGTTGATGCAAGAAATCAATACTTTAAGGAATGATCAATGAGGGTATTTATTATTCCTGTTGTTTATAATGAAATTGTGTCTGGGACTACATAAATCAAATGATGAATCTGGAAAAATTATGTTTCTGGGAAGGAATGACTAAGGTTTCACTGGATTCCTTTTTCTTCTTATGTATTTATATAAATAAATGTAAATTATCCTATGATGATACCAGCATTTGGCAAACATGTGCAGCATCATTTTCTTATGTGTATTTTGGGCAGTTAATCAGAATTTTGAAATCGATAGACTTACTGAAGTCACTTGGATGATGTGGTGCATTCTAGTAATGCAACTGGTACCAGAACAAGCAATAGGTATGGCTTTCCCAGCAACTAATAACATTACAATTAACTTGGTTCTAAAAGCTTCTCATAGCTTCCATTAGTTTCTCCACAAAGAGCTCATATATTTTTGTCTAGGAATAACTAGAAGCTTCCCACTACCTGTTTGTCACATAAAGCCCTCGGACATTATTTCAGTCATTGATGTAATTCAATTTATTCAAATTCAAAATTTGCATGGGTGTGAAATTCATAGGTAACATTTCTTGTGAACCAGGGATTTATTTACATATGAATAGTTCTACACTAGTGGTGTTCTAAAGCTATTCAGCTCACCTAGAACATATCAATTGTTTTTAAATGGATGTAAGAAAGTTTTTTTACTGGTAAATAAACCCATTCATATTTTTCCATTCTTTTTAAAAAAAATTATTCTAGTATTCAAAAGATTTTAAGGAAATGATTGTTGTAGTAGTGTGATCTGCAGGTTCTTTTTAGGGAGCTAATGTGTGACACTTATAGAAGTGCAAGTGAAGAGAAGAAGAAGGAGACTAAAAGCATGCTGTTGAGTATCAAATATAGCCTTCTGCTGTTTCAGTGCTTAGTGAAATGACAGAGTTTTAAGTTCAGAACTGCTAAAAGAACAATATGCACCAAGGAGTAGGCTGGTCTTCTCAGCAATGACAGCAGCAGAAAATAAGGAGTAATTAAAATGCTGTTGAAATTCACCTTAACCCCTATGAGTTTGCTAAGGATGTGAGTTCCTCAAAACCAAAATTCAACTTCAGTTACTACAGATTCATTCCCTTTAGCTACTATATTCAAAGGAACTAAAAGAAAGATTGCAAGTTCTGTGTGTTTTTCCAGTATCAGCACAGATAAAGGTGTCCTAAGCTGATTTATTGAGGCATTTCACTCAACATAAGCATTTTCATAAACATTTCAAAATCACCTTTCCAGCCATTGGCACTAAGCTGCAGTCAGTGCAGGCAAACCCTTAGTGGAAGAAAAGTTGGTCAGTGTCCAGGTGGTATCTTGTAACCAAACCAACTAAGAAAAGAAAATAAGATACTGTTGATAATCTCCCAAGTTAAATTTCATGATACTCATGACTTGTCTCCCTCCTGTGGTGCCTCATTAGTAAAAATGGGTGTTAAATATTAAACAAACAAACAAAAAAAAAATGACTTGCATCTGAGGAGAAAAGAGAAAAATAAGGATGCATTTCAATACCCAGTCCATTTCTGAATTGATGTCAGTAACCAAAATTGAAACATCATTTGATAAGTCCACTCGAGGAAGAAAAAAAAAGGGGGGGGGGAATCTGAAGAACACAAGTAGTTTGAAATATTGCACTATTTGTGTGACTAATTCAGTGTTTTATTCATTTCTGCTTCTCTAGTTCTTGTGATTTTAGCTAATTGGCCTGTACAACTTACTTTTATTTCTCATTTTAGTTATCCATATATTAGGATTTCAAAAATAATAGTATTGATTTATTTTCCTACTTCCATTTTAACAAGAAATAATACTGTCTCCATTTTAAAATGGAACATGTAATAGACTCTTATACATTTTTGAATAATGCTAATTAAGAACTTTTCAAAAGAAAGATGTAGTAGACACTTTTGTATAAATTAGAGTTGCTACACCAAAAAACAAAAAAATGTGTACCAAATACAAAAACCTGCTTCTATTTATTGCATTTTGTTAGTAAGTATATAAACTGCCCTTAATTTATATCCATGAAAACCTGTTTAGTGATACAGAAAAATCAAATGGTTAAATCTGATGCCTGTTATGTTTATGAATTTGAATTACAATCCAATTCCATATACAGCAGTGACAAGTATTATTAGGAAATATCTTCAAACTGGAAGCATAAAGGATTTTCCAAGCTCAAGTTGTTGAAAAAGTGCAACTGGTGAAAATACAGCATTGGACGTTCTTCCCTATATAAAAAAAAAAATAATAATATGCACACAAAACCAATCTTGCTAATGGAAATGATCACCACATAAACCATCCTAATCAAGAACTATTCCTATAGTTAAGTTATGGGAACGAATATAGAAATAAAATTAACTTTCTTTTAACATAATATCAAAAAATTTTCAATTTTATATTCAGACTGAGCTGCTCGACAAGGTGCCAGTCATCATAGAAATCATTTGATGACTTAAACAAGGCTTTAAGAATGTCTTGCAATGCTTCCATTATTCTGTATTTAAGATCTTCTTAGTTAATTTTTTTTTCAATATTTCCTAACTTTATATATCCTCGTAAAAAGAAGTCTAAATACAATCTTCCTGGCCAATCTATGTGACCTCTCTTATCAATCCATAATTACGAAAAAAATCCAGTTTAAGTGCTGTCAAACATTCTGTCCATGGTAGGCTGGAGTTTCATCTTCTTGTAAAAAAATATGTCATACCTGGATAGCTTCCTGGGTTGTCTGGATTTGAAATCAAATTTGTAATAATGATGATGATAATTTATTAACTGTCAATAGACTGTGTACCCAAATTTCTGATTTTGTTAACTACAGTTTCACAAAGTATTTTATACTTTTACAAATTAACAAAATATTGCCCTATACAATTTAAGCCATCTTCAACTCAGATTATTTCCTGTAAAAGTAATTTATGCATGAAATAAACACTAAAATTAAAATTAATAATAATAATAACTGGTATAATGGATTTTGAAGCAAATCTGGGTATCTATTTGTATTTAGCATTTCTCTAAAGAGGAATGAATCTATGATATGAACCCCAACAATATCAGTCCAAAGATTAAGTTTTTTTTGGATGCTGCATGTAGTTCTTCTCTCCTATTATGGATATGTCACAAGTCATGACCAATATTGGCAGTTATGTCTGTTGATAATCCATTCAGGCAGAATATAGCTGCATCTGAGAAGAATTGTTGTAAGAAAAACTGAAATATTGTTAATGCTGTCCATCCTTAATTTACAAAACAGCATTCATCTATCATGATTATCCTCTAAATGTTCTGCAAAAATGAAATTCATAAAGATATTGCCTGGCACTTTTAAGGATTTTCATAATGGAACTTAGGCTTATATTTGATTCTATATAACAAATTATTATTGAGGAAATCACTTAAATTTCACCAATTTTGTTCCACTTGAATATGTTTCAAAGGCCGTTGCCTTCAGCTTCAGCATGGTTCCACTGTCTGCTTCCAGTGGTATTGAGATGCTGCTCTGTGGATTTTAGGAACTTAGTGATGAGGCTACTATTGTTTGGGAGATAGTTGAGATTTTCCCACATGTATACAAATGTTGGTACCGTTATGTTGATGTCTTTGCAATAGTAAATGAAAAATGGAAAAAGGATGCAATAAAACTACTCAACCTACAAGGCAGCATTGTAAATTCACAATGGAAATAGAAAAAATTCTTTTTGGTTCTTCCCTACTTGGATATAAAAATTAT
Organism: Metallyticus violacea; assembly: GCA_030762175.1. Classification (NCBI taxonomy): domain Eukaryota; kingdom Metazoa; phylum Arthropoda; class Insecta; order Mantodea; family Metallyticidae; genus Metallyticus; species Metallyticus violacea. The sequence continues at coordinate 88,171,643 of CM060843.1, read as the reverse complement.
AAAAAATGGCAATAATCTGGAATTTAGCATATTCAGAAAAATTATCCACACAGATAACTATATAAAAACATCATAAACTCGCCATAATCAATAATCTCAAATTTAGATTAACAACGTATTTGTAAAATTATTGAAGCTATTTACAGTGAAGGTCTAGTATATTGATTGATACATAGTGGGTAATTCTTATACACTTCACTTACATGTATAAAATTACCCACTATGTATCAATCAGATTAACAAACCTACCAATAAGCAAGACAGAATACAATTTGGAGTACCATAAAATTATAGATATAGCACAGAAAATTGGCTACACAATAGATTTGGTCAACAAGAAAATAGAAAATTTTCAAAAAAACAAAAGATATCACAACACTAAAAGGCTACAAAGGTGATTTTTTATATATATAAGAAATTCACATTCCAACCATGGGCAGACCAAAAATTACAGAAGATTTTTAAAGAGAAAATCATCATTTTGGCTCCAGTAAACAAATGTTGTTTAAAAAATCTAAAAACCAACACAAAAGACAACATTCTGCCAGGAAAACAATTAGGCATTTACAAAATCGATTGCAAACACTGCTATATGAAATACATAGGCAAAAAAAAAAAAAAATTACCATGCCGTTTAAGGAACACACGAGAAATCAGCAATAGCAGACGAATTCCAAAAAGAACCAAAACTCTTAAAAGCTCTTCAAACACTCATAGAATTAACAGTGTGGTAAAATATGTTCATAAACAAAAACAAGAATAATTAAGTTAATTTTGATCTCCCAAACAAAAGTTTGTAAAATTCACAGAGCAACATCTTAATACCATGCTGAAGATCAAGCAAGGTAACAGTCTTTGAAACATGTCCAAGTAAGTAGAACAAATTTAGTGATATTTGAGTGATTTCCTCAATAATAATTTGTTATATTATACTATATTTTAATGTGAAAATTCCTGCTATTCAAAACTACTTATATTTGATTCTATTGCTAATTTTGCTGTGGAAACTTTTCTTGCACATGGAGATGAAGTTCCCCCCCCCCACCAGACAATCTGATATTTGTAAATCCTATATGCTTTCAGTGCAATAATTTTCCTTATAATCCTTATCTCTGTTGTATGTGGAACTAGATTGAAATCTGAATACTTATTATGCATATCATAGCTGCCTCTTTTTGAGATCATTGTCTGTCTTCATAGCCAACCAGAATTCTTTCCCTTTTGCTTAATACTGGTTATCAGAATTATTTAACAAACTAACATCAGATTTAACCACTTGAATAAGATTTTTTCTGTATCACTAAACATGTTTCCATGGATATAAACAAAGAACAATCTATATTATCACTGACAAAACACAGTAAACAGAAGGAAGGTTTTCGGCACAGGGATTTTATTTTCTTGCTGTAGCAACTCTAATTTGTACAATATAAATCTAGATGGCTACTATTCAAAAAGCTCTCAGTGAAGATTATTCAAAAATGTAAAAATGTATTCGGAGTTCCATTTAAAATTGGAGACATAACATCACTTCCAGTTAAACCATAAGTAGAAAAAAGTGGTAATATTTTTCATTTCCCAGTGTAAGTTCCCACAAAGTTTCATATCAATGAATCGCATGCTTCAAAAGTGATTTGGTGGTATGGAACTTTTAACTAACCCTGAAATTTTTTATCTAAACAAAATTGTTATCAAAGTAGACAACTTACTGATCAGACAGGTAATATATCATTGAAGGAACTTGGTACTTCTTCAGCATCAAGAAAATGGAAGTTTGGAACTAGTTTGTGAGTTTTGTGAGCTATCTGCCCTCTAGGCAACCAACTTAAAGCAGCCATGTATATGCTAGATTCATGAGGAATGTTCAACTATGGCTGGCAAGGATGGTAGCAAGCATACAGTTTTAAGAAAAAGGTTTGAGAAAACCACATTTTTTCATTGAGCATCACTTATAGTGAATATGTAGTGAACAACTTAAACAATATTCCAAATATGTGTAATATAATTTTCAATGTCGAAGACATCCTTGGTTTTTCAAAATGTCAGCACTAAGGAAAAAATATACCCCAAACATTTCAATCCATAATTGTCCCATAAGTACAAAAATATTGCAATCTTCAACTAGTGTTTTGTAAATATCATTGAAGGGCTGAAGTGATTGTCATTAGAAAGAAATGGCTTCACAAGGCATTTCAGCTACAGTCTGCAGCCACCGAAAGTCAATCTATTGTGCTGTCATTCTGATAGCCAAGTATTCTCCCTTATTGGAATCTGATAGATCTAGAATTCAAAAGTCTGGATTGTAAGTAAGAACCTGCTGAAATGTTCAGAGTACATCAAATGGATTCTTGGGATAAATATAGCTCACTAAAATAACAATACAGAGTAACTGCTGCAGAGTTTGTACAAGATAGTTATAAAATGGAATTGGAACTAACAGTGTCAAGATTTGTTAGAGAACAGTAATGTTAAATATCGTACTTACGAAGCTGTTGACAATGGAGTGGCAATCTAACCTCAACTCATGTATTCACATTTCTTACACTATACTCCATTCACTTACATAAAAGTAAGACGCATTTCAGGAGAATCTCTCCCATCTTCAGTTGCTCACTGAACCTCCGCTTGTCCAGCCATAGTTTTGAGTAGCAGAGGTTCGGTGAGCAACCGCGGAATTGCTGTTACTCAAAATGAATCATTTCGAGTAATGGCAGTTAAATGAGCAACTGAAAATGGGAGAGATTCTCCCAAAACGCGTCTTACTTTTATGTAAGTAATGAAGTTTATGGGGAAAAAAAAAAAAAAAAAAAAAGAATACCTAAGTTTAGGATATATTACCACTCCATTGTCAACAGCTTTGTAAGTACAATATTTGTATAGATTTATGTTGCAAATTAAGAAGTTTCATGGCATCTATTGAGTGTTTCTTCGGTATTATTGCAAAAATGTAATCTACATACCTATATCATGACTTGAAAATTAAAGGGAAGGCTTTCGTGATATGTATGTCAAATGAACTCTGAATAAATCTGCTAGAAAAGGTGACAAAGGGTTTCCCATAGTTAGGCCTGAAACTTGTTAGTAATATCTTTTGTTGAAGCTGAAGAAATTTTGTTGAATGCAAATATTAGTAAGTTTCAATAAGTCTTCTATTTCTTTTATTTTTAAATTTATTGATGTTAACCATTTCTTTAACATAAGCATAAGTTTCTCTTAAATGTAAATTGGAACTTGCACAGTGAAGCTAATCATACAATGATATCAATTAATAAGTTTCTCTGTTGTATGCTCGGGAAGAAGGCTTTTACATCAAATGATACCATTATATCTCCAGCTGTAATTCTACTATTTTTTTGGACTAGATCAACTGAATTTTTGATGCTGAAACTTTGGAATCTCATAAAAGAAATGAAAACTTTTTCAATTTTTTTGCTACTTGGTATGTGGGTGAATTGATATTGTTAATTATTGGTCTCATGTCGTTATCATTTTTATATATTTTAGGTTGTGCATAAAGCCAGGGTAGTACCGGATTACTCTATGTGATATTCTGTTTATCAGCAGTGGATAGTGTTTTGATTTCATTTAATGTTTTGTTTAAGATCTTATTGCATTTGTTGAGCAGATTCTTTCAATTGGTTTGTAATCTTTTCCTTTTAACATAGTTTCAACTCTATTAATGTATTCCTTTTCGTCTAAAATGGCTATTTTATTACTTTTGTCTGCTTTTGTGTATATCACTGGTTTTTCTTTTAGTTGTTTTAATGCCATTCTGTAATTTATTGATTTCATTTGATTTTTTATGTTCTCCAAAACCTTTTTGCATTTACGATTTTTCATTTTCTTTTAGTTGTTGGGTGGCTATGTCAAGTCGGTTATGTAATTTTCTATTTTATCTGAAAAATCTATACAAGTTTTGAGGCCTTTGTTTAGGAGATTGATCATTTTCCGAAAATGTGGCACTCGAGAACTACTTTATCTATTGTGCATGTGCATGGGGCTGGAACTACTTTTATTTGGTGTTTTTGTAAGTTCTGGAGTTTCCTTTCTAATTTCTGGTTTTAGTTTTCATTTGTGCCCTAAAATTTTGATGTAGGTGGTGTTATAAATTTTCCCGTAAGAAAAATCCTAGTTTTTTCCATCAGTTTTAGATACAGATCTATCTAAAAAAAAATATTAGTTTAAAAAATGAATATCTAAGTTTAGGATATATTACCACTCCATTGTCAACAGCTTCACGAGTACAATATTTATATTGTTCTTAATTTGTCATTTTATCCAAGTGGGGAAAGGAAAGAAGAGAGTTATACTTTTTCCAAATGCCAGATTATTACTTTTGTTTGATAAAATATTAGGATTTAATGCAAAACCAAACATTTAATTATTTATCCCAAAGTGGCATAGGCTTTAAAGCCTGTACTATACAGTGATGACCTGCCTGTAGATATGCTACAGTACCCGTAAAATATGGGGTCTGAAGCTTATAGAATTTGTAAGCATTTATATTTTTTTTTTTTTTATATATTTTGTATATTTTTCATTTGTATTTTAGTATGAACTTTCTGTTTATTTAACAGAAAGCATTAGCATAGTTTAGCACCTGCAAACTTTAGGACGTGACATGATGTTGAGTATTTCCTTGCAATGACCTCAACCACTATTTGTTCTAAGTTTGTTCCATGTTTAAATTCAATAAAAATTAACTCAAAGACATATCACCACAATTAAATATTTATACCCATTTAACTCGGTCACACTTCCTATACTACTGCTCGAATGAAAGAATTGGATATAGAGTTGTGCTAGAATTGAGGAACTGCTCTTCTATTTGGAAAACCTACTTTTTATTCAAGATGGGTTTTGACTTTTATAGTTATTCATATAACAACATAGGAGTCCTAGCTGAGAGACAAATTCATTTTATTAGTGATCATTGGCAGGTTTTGAGACCAAATAACTTGCATGAAAATTTCTTTTTTATCCTTGTTTTCATCCATATGTAGTTTATAACTCAAAAATAAAGCCCAAAAGAGACATTTTGGTGATATATTTGAATTTAGCATTTAAAATTATGCATGATGACATCTTTTCATTTAGGTTATAAAATAACTGTTGATTTAAGCTATTTAAAGAAGTACTGCTGGTATTTTTGAGCATACAGAAACTCACCAGCTGCTTGTGCTGTCCTTGGATACATTGAGTATACATTCCCACGCTCTTTTTTTGGAGGGGAAGTCTTGCTGACATTAGTATCAAACTGGAGGTAAAAGGTAATCCTTTTCCTAATTCTCTTTGAATGCCTATTTAAGAAAAGTATGCATATCTGTAGAAAATACTTTCTATGTTTTTTGTTTATACGTATGCTGACAAATGCTTTGCACATTTACTTTGGTGATGTTTGATCTTACCTAAGTGTAAGTGTTTTGAATATCATAATGCTGTTTGTGTCCCCTCTTTCTAAGAAGTTCTTTCTTCAAGGATCAATTAATATTTTAAAACAATTAACGGCTTTAACCATTATATTTGCTCATGACATGTTTTACATCACAAAATATACAAAACAAATTTATGCGAAAAATAGTCTTATAATGAAACAAATTAATTTAGTCTGGAAAAAGAAACCCCTTTAACAAAAGTATGCTTTAATGAATACACTGTCTTAATAATCTGCAGTATAACAAGTCCTTTAGTATTATTGTATTAAAAATGTTATAATTTTTTCTACTAAAAGGATTAAAACAAATATTCAATAAATAAACAAAGCATATGTAATTTCTTTTGGAAGACTTTATATCTGCAAGAATTATTGAAAAGATTATGCAAAACAGTTCAATGACAATATTAACTGGTTTGCTATAGTTAGCCTGTAACAAATTTATTTTAAACATTCAGTTCTGAGTTTTAGCCCCTTCATCTTCTTCATCTTCATCCTCTTCAGAATCTTCTTCAGATTCCTCATAATCTTCATCATCATAATCATCAGCATCTGTGAATTAAGGAATTACAGCAGTAAGTTATACAATCATCAGAAATAAAAGCTAAACACTTTTGCCTTAAATTCACTGAGTTCTTGCTACATTCTTCCCAAGTCCAAAGCTATATTGTGTACTGGCACTTAAGACATGACACATAAATTATGCATAAAAAGCGCACAAAACACAACCCTCCCCCCAAAAACGATGGTTTTTGCTTTGAATGTAGTTATATGCATGAAATAAAACAAAAAAGATTTTAATACACTTTTCCACATCATAATTCCACAATAATTACAGCATGTATGTATCATGGTTTGGATGCTTTCACATTATATTCTATGTTTTAATCCTATCTTTTACATTCACATAGGAAAAATATTCTTTTTGATAATGCATTCAATGACCATGGATTGAGTCATCACAGGTCAGAACTTAGAGCCCAGCAGTCAGTATCCCACAATATGGCAAAAATAGGCAATAGGAACAATCGAAATCTCTGGCCTGTGACATCCATAGCATTGTTTAGTGCATCACAGATGTAGAAGTCTAATGCAGATGCAGTAAATGCAATTATGCTTAAATTCTTTGTGGATATTAAGCAACAAAACTGATAGCCAATATGCATACTGCATACTATTATGCCAGTATCTGAGATGTTAGATCAAAATTTTCTGTTCCATTTCTACATGTCGGCTTTGTTTCATTTACATAGGAACAAATTTTCTACTATAGAACAAACATGACAATATGATTGACATGGAAGAATTAAAATGCCAGTTAGCAATCATTGTCCTATTCAAGGTTTGCCACCTATTGTCTCTGTAGCCCAAAAAACCAGTCCGATAATAATTCCACGTGTTCTTTCAGTATATTATTGTTTCAATTAGTAATCTTGGCTCCAGTTGTAAGTTTAAAGGATTCATGTAAACTTCATTTCCTTTCTTCTGAGAATGGCTTATCTCAACAGTAGTTACTATGAATCATGGTGGTTGACCTCTTCATGACGTGTATGAGGAACTCAAGATTTATTTCAAGTAAAGTTGAATATAAGAATGGTGACAAGTGTTGTAAATGTGAAGTAACTAAAAAATACAACAAGAGGATGCCTGAAAGCTACCAGAAAAGTGTGCACCCAAACTTCTGCCAAAGCACGTGAAATACTACTAGAGCCATTACAGGAGAGTTCCAACTCCACCCTAAATCAATGAGACTCAAAAATGTCCATATATATAGATGATCCTTTAGCTTCAGTTGCAAGCCGAAGTCCCATTTCTTGTTCAACCTTGTTTGCAGTGTCATCTATGAGTCTCTCACCCTTATCTCATGAAGACAGTATTAACTTTGAATCCCATACCATTTTAAATTCTAAACCTTCCGTGGTTAAATGACACAACAAATTTTTGTGATGTTTCCACAAAGCAGGATATGGATCTTGCTCTCACATGGCTTTCTATGGCTTCAAAATCAATTGAGTGGTAGAATCAGTACACTTTAAAAAACTTCTGTCAAAAAATGCAGCCTGCCCTATAAACCACCAACCAGAAAATCACTTTCTGATAACCTCCTTGATGAAGTACATAATGCCATTACTAAAGTAAACATAAAATATGCCACAGATTCTGTTTTGCTCAAAGTGTTTTTCCTCGAATGTTTTGATATGTCACAGTCACCAGACAGAGATGAAGCTCTACGTACCATGGTTAGTGAACCAAGAAAACTAGTTAAAAAAATGATACAATGTGAACATATAATGCCAGTACATAGTTAGAATGAGAAAGAATCACAGCCTTTGGCATTCTGCCTGTAATGTCCATACTGGGAATCTTCTTGCCAAGAACCCTTCTCTCAAAAAACATTGTATGATGCATGAACACTGCATTGAAGTCTTTCAAGAACCCTGATCGAGAACATGAACTTACAGAAAATGGTGGCTCTAGTGAATGTTTTGCTGCAGACACTCGTTGGTGCTCTCAGAGAGATGCCTGTTTGTCCTTCACTAAAAATTTAAGTGCAATGAGAAAAGTTGCTGCCCGTGATGAAGCTGAAAGACTAGTTTTTCATTGAAGCCCCTTCTCTATGATGATGTCTTCCTCAAAGAATTTGCTGATATTATTGCGGTACTTCTTAAACCATATATCAACTAAACATATGAATGTCAAAACAAGAAGCAACTGTAGATAGATTTTTATCTATAAATTGAATCTGTCATCTTAACACTCTTCATGCTTCACTAACCTTAAAAATATACGGAACCGGTTTCAAAGATATGTTATCTCCATCTTCGGCCATGGACAACTGAGATTTTTGTCTACCTGATGACCATAAGGACCTCTTGCCACAATTGAAAAAGTAAATCAAATGCATCTATTTTTCAATATCTTTATTTGTATACTTATTAGTATAGTTCCACACACCACTCATTGCTGCTTATCAGCCTAGAGGTCTTTGATTTTTGTCAACTATTCCATATAAAAGAGTGCTTCTAGTATGTTAGTTAAAATATAGATGCAAAGAAATTTCACTGTGTTGTATGTTGGTGATGGCCACTGACAAAAAGCTACTGAAATTATAACTGATACAAGGTTATGGAAAGAAAAGCTGCGAATTGTCCTTAATTGTTTAAAATGTACGTGTATATATAATTATAATTTGTTGTTCTTCAGTAATGAAACTAAATTTTATTAGTGCATGAACTGTTTCATATCCTTAATCATCAGTTTACTCCTAATGTTTTTGTATTCACTTGAAACCCTTAATTATTGTGTCCCTGAATTTTGAGAATAAAATGGGAGAAATTATGTGACCTTCTATTTTAACAAGATACTAATTATATAATGTATGCAAAAGCACTATCTCACCTTCCAATTCCCCAGTACCACCATAAAAGCCTCCTGCATCGTCATCATCATCATCGTCTGCTGCCTGATTCTGACGACCAAACTTATGGCTCCTTGCTAGAAACATATCATGCATGTTACAGTTTGATTGCATATCACTAAGACACAAAACTGAACCACAATGCTCATGGGACTATACAGTTATCAATGGTAGTTAAAAGTTGAACAAGAGACTCATACTGTATATAATATGTAAATTTCATAAGTTACAAGGTAATGAATAGATTGCTGTTTTAAAATTGTGAAAAACTAAAATTAAATTATTTTACTGATTCCCTGTAAGAATGAAATGCAGTTATAAATTAATTTACAAGATATCTGGTCCCTTGATTTTCAGAAAAAAGTTTTAGTAAATGTTTTCCCAATAAGGCACACTACTTACTAGACATACTGAGATCCTTTGTTTGAGAGGTCTCATAACCACATTTAGGACATGGTATGGGCTTGTTCTTTTCGTACTTGAAGCCCTTTCGTCGAACGTGATCCTCGCAATAGCAAGTTTTGCAACGCAGGCATGAGTACTGACCCAGCTTGTTGCATGACTGACCTATTAAACAGATACAAAAAATGCAGCACTAGATCTCAGAACCACTTTAGGAATATTAACTGATAAACTTTCTGCTATGTAGGCTGTTTTCCAACCTTTTTCATAAATTTCAATGGATTCAGATTTGATGTCGGTCTACATCTACAAAAATGTTAATACATATATTGTAATGCTACAAAAATGTTAATACATATATTGTAATGCTGATTTCAAATGCCACCCCTATGACCTGATCTTTAGGGCTTTATTACACCTGGCAATAAACTTAAAGCATTTCTCTATTACAGGCACCAATGATGCAATGGAACAAAGGACTTATGCCTAATGTGGAATGTGAACTGAAAGATACTGGTTTGGTTCCAATCACAAATACAGAAAGCGATGATTAAAGCTTCAAATGGTACACTTAAGTCAATCAGACTGGACCTTAACCCAAGATCGTGGGTTGAATCCCATCCAGGTCAATGAGTTTTTTCAGGTATAAAAATCCCAAGTATGGCTTCCTTCAGAAGGGAAGTAAAAGCTGTGGGTCCTGTGTCTTAGATTTAAGGCACAAAAAAGAACCTCAAGTCTGAAAGAAGAGGCCTCTGAGCAAAATTGATTGGCCATTTCATGCCTGAATTGAATGGGACACTGATGACCTGAGATGTTAAAGAGTGTCCATAAATAAATCAAATCAACTGGACCTTCAAGCCCTCGAAACAAGCGCTGCTAATTATTACTGCTGCATCTGGTTGCCTCCCATCTATATATCACTGTAAAAGTGACCTTAGCATAAATTAACTAAATTGCACTATGTTCCTGCTTATATTACCCTTGATGTTCAAAAAGCATGGCCAATGATCTACTGCTGCACATGACACTAATGTCCAAATCTGCTACTGCTCGTACATGAGGTTTTTAAGGCTAAAAACTGTTTATACCTCGATAAGCAGGTTTCCACAGTTTATAGTAAAGAGGGTTCAAGTTTGACCCGGATGATAGCCAGTCGTTATGGGCAATGTATTCAGGGATGATTTTTTTTTAAGTCACTCTTGCATGGGTACAGTCCTATAAGCTTGAATTGAATCTTGTTGGAAGATTTGATGCTGGTTTTAAAACATGATCTGTCTGAGAGACTTTATACTCTTTTCACAAAAATGAACTTTGATAGGACTATTGTAGTACATTCTGAGCTACATCATCACTGATGCCAGATGATGACAACATTGGACCCAGGGAGTAACCTGATGCACTTTTTGTTGGCTTTTTGCTCAATAGTGAAGATTTTCTAATTGGTGAACAGTTTGTTTGTATTCATTGTTTGCACATCTCCAAAGAACATTTTGATATATTAAGCTGCTGTGCTATTACTTTTTGTTTCCAAACAGGATTTCTCCTAATTTGGTGCCCTAATTTTTTGCCTGTTTCTTAGGTTTGAACTGAGCACAGGTATTGACACAAATCTGAGGATACAAGGTGATTTTAGCAACCTGAAGATTGTCCATGGATTCTTCTTACACGGACTATCAGCATGTTGTGTGAGGTTTGTGATTGAACTTATGATACAACTAATACAGATATCACATTTCCATAACAACCATGGATTTTCTTATGCAGAGTTTTATGCAAGTCTAACTGTAGTAGTAATAGTTGGGATAAATCTTACGGAACAGAGATTGGTTTCTCCCCATAAGTCTATCAGCAATGAGTTTATTGACATTACCGCTTGCATTATATGCTTTATTGGAATATTAATGCATTGTAGCCACAAAACAAACACCTATTAAAATAGAAAAAGAAAAATTTGCATAAATCACAGTACCAAATACAATTTGCTCTTGTTCCCATGTGATATGATTACAGAGCAGCAAAAATGCATTAATGTCTGCATATGCTGAGTTTATCCTCTGTATGATATATGAGCAGACGGATCTTAATGCATGATTTCTAGCGCATGTGTACTTCTTTTCTGGTGATTGGAAAGCTCATTGACATTATATGAAATCTCAAGAGCTATCAGCAATTGTGCTAGCTTTAATTTGAAATAAAATACAACATTATCTATATATATGTAATATAAAGGAAAAATAAAGCAATCCTTAACAGTGTAACTTAAATAATAATAATAATAATAATAATAATAATAATAACTAAGAAGCAGGGAAAGAATAAAACATTTAAATATTCACAGAATTATTGCTGACTATATTTCGAACAACTAATGTTCTTTAAAGGCAAGGTAGTAAAAGTAAATATTGAATCTCAAATGTAACTTAATGCACGGAAACAGATTAAACAAGCAACAAGAATGTGTGTGAGAGAGACATAAAGGAAGAGAAAATATAAATATATTAATACAAGATTTAAACTTACTGATATACGAGCTTCATGCAAAAATATAGCTGCCATCTCTCTATCTCTAAACAAACATTCAGAGCTTGAGTCGATAACACATCTATAAGTGTTAAATTAAATGCATTATTGAAATCCTTACAGGGAGACAGGGCATGTTGGGTAGCTGGTAAGGGAGACTTGGTTTAAACAGAACGTCTATGATTGTTCATACAGAGCAAAACAGTAAAAGTCAACCAATATAAAATGCTTTGCAAAGTTTAAAGAAATGTTAAATTCTCTGGATAAGTTGAGGCTATGGAATGAATGACATGAAATAATTAGTGCACAGGTTTTACATTTACAGTGCTGGCAAGTATATGAGCCTGCAATAGGATGAGGTAATTTGGAAGGAGATAGGTTGCAGCGAAATATACTTTTACGATTATGGGGTGTCCTTAAAGTAAGGTAGGGTACAAATTTAGAAAAAATCACTTAAAAGATGAATGATGATTAATAAAGTATTGTGACATTCTTTCAAAATAAGTCTGATGCCCTCAGTTTCTGTTAAGTAAGAGTAACAAGGTTAATGAAGTTCTTATTGGAAGTTTTAGGTTTGCATTGGAATGTTTTGTATGCTGGAATGATATAATATTCTAAAAAGATAGGAAGGATATTTTTGGCCTTTGAAGAACACCAGTTCAAAATATAGCAAGTATAATTCTGTGAATATTGAAGAGTTTTATTTTCTTTCCATTTCTTTAGTTATTTTTATACATATTTATTGTCATGTGTATGGCTGAGGGTGTGCATTAAATTGGTAACTGGTTTCTTGACTTTCATTAATGATTCGAAAACTAAGAATTTCTGGACATATGTTTATGTGGATGTTTTGTTTTGTTTTGGTAAACTTTCATTAATAACTCAAAAACTAATGATTTTCAGACATATGTTTATATGAACTTTTTCTCTTGTTTTGATGTGAGGAACCTGCCACCAATGTTTGTAAAAGTATTTCAGAAACATGTGCATAGACAAACATGCTTTAGCCTACAATAAAGAACAGAAGTTCAAGCCTACTGAAAACTTATTTTATGGCATTTTTTTCTTGGGGTAAGGAAAATTGTCATCCAGCTATCTGGACTGTTGGTTGGTAAGCAGACAATTATCCACCAATCTATAGCTGTAGGTATCCCATATATAAATGTGCTTTCACGTAACAATGAACATGAATGGGCCAGTCCAATACCTACATTTAAAATTTTCAGATTCTAGAACTTGGCAGGAAGCCTGATGCTCAAATTGGTCATCCTCGCATAAAAAGCTGTCACAGAAAGAGCAGCGGAAAATGCGCCCTCCATGATCCCAAACCTGGCGTTCACATTCAGCACACACTGCCTCTTGGAGGGGACAGGTGCAGGCATGTGTTGTTAAACATTTGCGGCCATGACATACCCATGCTTCACAATAGTCGCAGATTGCACCCTGAAAAACATGAAAAAGAACTGTTAACATTTCTAAATCTTAAGCTAATATCTGAGTATCTGGTCTATACAAGTTATGGCTTTGCCAGACAGGTCTAATTTTTTAAAAGGAGATGGTATCCAAAAGCCATTATTTGTGATCGTGGATTCCTTGATGATTACATGTGCTATAAGGTATTTTCAACTTGCAATGATATAATGCGACTGGCAGCTCTGCATGGTTGTAGGAAGTGACAAAGTGATTGAGCTCAGACTGATCTTAATTTACTGAAATATTAAATTAAATTATTAACTACTATGATAACTCTGTTTAATGAAACTACTGTTGTTTAATCAATTAAATAGTACTGTATTTACACAACTCAAATGTGCCATGAAATATGCAGTAAGGTGATGAAAATCATATAATACAGGGTGAGCAATACTTGATGCTACAGCAGGATCTACTGGCAGTGCTCTGTCGGTGCATATTTTCCCTCTGCATGGCTTCAGTGGCAGTTGAAATCTTGCGCAAGTAGCACGTATTTGTTAGGCAATGCAATATGGTGTATTGAGTGAAAGTGTATCAAGCAAACCTTGCCAGCCAGCCGCATGCCACGAAATCATTGCATGAAGGCTTGTTCATACCGTATAATGTCAATGCACAGAAAGTAAATATTAAAGCTCAGTAAACAGCAATGAGTTTTGAATGAATATGGTTAATACTTCTGTTATCATAGCAACACAAGTCATTTGTCTTGTGACTAATTACAATTTTACACCTGTCATATGTGATAAGTTATATGAAACAGAGCTCTGGACATGCCAGTTGAAAAGCAGATATGCTACAATCTCAGTCAGAGGTGGACATGTTTTGCAGTGTGAGAGGTGCAAGAAGAATTATTTACGGAATCTGTTATGCTGCTAAACATACAGTTTTATTTAAGCATGAAAGAATAAAATGTTTATGGATCCATCACCATTCAAAGCCCTGAATAAGATCAATGTGTGTGGGTTTTTCTTTATTTTTCAGCACCTGCAATGCAATACATGTTATAATAGACAAACAACATTCACGTAATTTCACAACATTTTTATATAAGCCATTTTTTTAAATGTGCTGGCATAATGTGGTTGTCACGGGTGAAGTTGGGAGAAGTGAATTTTCCCATCTTCCAACTTACATTTTACATGCGCTGGAGGAACCCAAAGGCAAGATCATGCAAGAAAACACTACACTGGCATCTGCTACACTTTTTTTTCCTCCCTCCTTTGCCTATCATATGCTGTTTTGCATAATTACTGTCATTTCATTCCTTATGCCAATGATGCAATGCAATGCCTGTCACAACTATGAATCAAATCTTCGGGAAACTTCCATGGGGGTACACAAGAGAAATATATATGTAAAACAACTAAAACATACAAAATTTTTGTTCAGCAAAAAATAATACTTAACCACCATTCCCATTCCTGTTGTAAATACTCCTGCATGCCGAATCACACAATCACCCGTTTTCAACATGCATTTTATCTTCCCACAGTGAGCACACTGAGGTAATCTTTGTATGCTCTGACAGAAGTAGCAGAAGGCACGGTTTTTCTGTTTCCTGTTAAGCAAAGTAATAAAATAAATTATTTTACTGACTATCTCGAGACCCATAGGATCCTTTTACCTTCTAAAATTTGTCAAAAATATCAATCATTTTTACAAACTGCAAACTCCTACCAAGAAAATGGTGCATACCTGTGACATTTCTCGCATTCCTGAAATAAGAGAATAAAATACCTTAAATAAATCATTAAAACTGCATATTAAAAATAAAGAATGGGATTTTAGTTAATAAATATACTTGCCATAGGAGCATTAGAGGGATACTGGCCTAAAGTTAAATTATCCTTCGCTGTTCTGATTTCCTTTTGCCTTAATCGTTGCTTTTCAGCTTTTTTCCGCTGACCCGTTTTCTTCTTTGGCATTTTTAAAAACTTGAAATTGTTGTTCTAAGGTGAATGCTAGACTAAACTTTTTACACTTCTTAAATTATATTAATTTATTCCAGCTGTTCACTATCAAGGATGCGGCAATGATTCATGTTAGCTAACTCCAAAGATTACGTATTATAAATCTAACCTCAATCTAGACATGAGTTGGACTGTTTTTAAATTATTACTCCTTCCTTTTCCTGGAAATCGAATAGCACTTGCATCATTTGAGCCACAGATTACTATGCATCACAGTTTTGAGCCATGTAACCTAAAACTCCGGTACCTGTATTCCTTGATCATCAGTGACCCACAAGGTAATCCGTGTTCATATGCGATGACGGCGCATTCAAGTGGTAGTATTTATAACGACGAATGAAAAATACAACAATCATTTCGCCGCAAATATGGAAGTGGTATTTCATGCTTAGTAGCTGTGGAAGACCATAAACTATTAAACCTTGAGACTCGGATATCGTTTCACAAAATACTTCATACTTGAGGAAGTAGCATGGTAAAAAGTTGTAGTGTATTTGTGTCATGGCTTAAAGGAGACTTTGGAGCTATTTAAGTGTGGTTCTTCCATAGTATCAACATAGGAAATATTTGGCGTGAGTATATAAATAGCATTTTGCAACTGATTATTAATAAACTTTTCATATATATTTAAGTTAATGATGGTTTTGGGAAATAACGTGACTTGGCGTGGTAACATGTATGATACAGACGATATTTAATGTCGTATGCTTTCATTCAGCCAATCAGGCAGCCGGTTGAGTCTGATGATCTTCCATGGCACCAATCATGTCGCTTTACCCATTAACCCGCAAAACACAAATTATAAAGCAATGTAATGTAATTTTTTATTCACAAGATATAAATTACAAAATTTCCTGGTTTCGTCAAAAATAAAAATATATAATGATACAATATAATTATAATAAAGTACATGGCTTACCACAATAAAACAAATAAGTGCGTGGTAGTTGAGCAGGGGTTTAAATCGTGAGTCATAATGTTACAAGTGGATAGAGTAGGTACAAATGTGTAATTATCAGAATTACCATAATCGTTTATGGGCTTACAAATATAAATAAATCCACAGATGGAATATGTGGAGTTAAATTCCTGTAAATTCAGATTAAAACTGTTTTGTTTTTGTACTAAAGAGGCAGCATGTTATTTGGGACCAGGGAGATCTGTATTTTGATTTCCAAATGCTCCTCTAAAAGAATGTAACTAATAATTTTCCCCTGGTCTAGTAAAATGATGTACATTCTTTATTCAGACATTATTACATAATACAAATATATACTTGTTGGAGCATTTATTGAGTGAGTGAAGCAGTCATAGAGACCTACGAACATAGAACTTTATCATGTACTATTACCATAGCAACATACAATCTACATTTACAAAAAATTGTGTGCATCTACATAAATAGTTACAATAAAAATGAAAAAGAACACCTAAAACAACTTGTCTAAGCAACAAAAACATACAAGTCACTTAATCATACAAGTTTTACCATATACATGTTTACATATGCATTGATATAAAATCATTGCAGTGCTTTTAACTCAGAATAATATTGTCACTGATATGTTCCTTTACAGAATAAGAGGAATTTTTACTTGATATTTTCTAAGAGCAGATTTAAAGGAATTATCATTGTTTATTGAGGCTTTTAGGCTAGAGGGAAGAGCATGTTGTACTGATATGCATTCATAATAAACTCCTTTTTGATGGCAGAAAAGTTTTGAAGTGATCTATGTAGAGTTGCTTTTTGTCTGGTATTCTTGTTATGTATATTTTAATTTTGAACAAAATTTTCTTTATTTCTTAATAATTTATTTTTTTATAAAAGCTCACAAGGGATAATATGTATTCACAAGGAAGAGTTAACATTTCAAATTGCCTAAAAAGGTTTCTGCATGAATGTCTGCTATGTGTACCAGCAATTATTCATATGGCTTTTTTCTGTAATAGGTAGACATGTTCACTTTTAACTGAATATCCCCAAAATATTAGACAATATTTCATTATTGAGTTGAAATATGCATAATAAACTAGTTTTTAAAGTCTTAATTGAATCCCACATTACCAATGCATGTATTGCATAGCATCCACCACTAAGTTTAGGTATGATAAGTTCAATGTAATCTTTCCAAACTTGCTTTCGATTTGCTAGAGTCATAATTCTTAGTCTTGGGAAAGTTTGTCTGCAAATGTTTTAGATTACCGATGACTAACCAGTTTTGTAATGAGTAAATTTGATTAAATTTCTGTTTTGAGACAGTGCCCCAAACCATTGCATAGTATTCAAGTTGGCAATGAAATAAAGTGAAGTAAACTGTTAAGAGTGTTTCAGGCTTACAAAACTAGTTTTGGTAGACCAATTAGGCAAAGCAAACCTCATATTTATTTTTGTCTTAGAAAGATGTATTTTTATTGTATTTAATATGTCTTCTGACACCTGCATTGCATTATAGTACTTAATGTGCACAGTGAGAATACATGCATTTTAAAGTCAGCAATAATCACATTAATAATCTAATATAAACAAGGCTTCATTTTGCTGTATTTCTTAAAATTTAAGCTATACAAATTAAGTGTTCCAGGTTAGATATATTGTAGTACTGCTTGCTGTTTACTACAAAATTGTTTTTATTGTTGTAGAAATGGTGCAATTGCATATATGCCCAATATATACATAGTACATATGGCATATGTGGCATGTATCCTATCTGAAATTTATATTCCAAGTTATTAGTGTAAGAAAAATTTAACCTCAGATAATTTAATCTTGCATTATATCATTATAATGGATCAGTTTGATTTCCTGTCAGTCATAGTGGTAACCATACTTGCCTTGTAAGCCCAAGGTTGCAGGTTTGATCCTGGCCGATGAATTTTTTCAGATATGAAAATCCTAAGTGTGGCTTCCTTCGGAAGGGAAGTAAAGTAATGGTGGCCATGTGCCATGATTTATAACACATAAGAGAAACTCAAACTGAAGGAAGAGACCTCTGAGCAAAATTTATCAGCTGATGCATATCCTGAATTAAATGGGATGTTGGTCACTTATAAAGATCATCTGTAAATAAACCAAATACTACTATGTTTCTTTTCCTAATAGTAAACTCACTGTAATTAAATTCCTTCACTTATAAGCTATACAATCACAAAAAATTTTGATAAATAGTTTTACTTCAAGTAATGAATACTTTGCAATAATGGGTAATGATTCTGGATACAATACACTAATGCTTGTTTGATTGTTTTGGTTTATTTATGGATGTTCTTTTACATCACAGGTCATCAGCATCGCATTCAATTCAGAGTGTGAAATGGCCAACATATTTTGTTTAGAGGCCTCTTCTTTCAGGCTTGAGGCTCTTTTTGTGTCGTAAATGTACATATGAGATCCATGGCTTTACTTCCCTTCCAAAGGAAGCCATGCTCAAGATTTTCATGCCCGAAAAACAATACACTAATGCAACATTCATCTTGGAAGTTGGTACTTTGTAACAATTGAAAGGTAGTACTGTTTTATATTGGAATATTTTCATATAGAAATGCAAGATGTTCCATTATATCATGCATCGCATCAACAGTTTGTCAGCAGATCTATAATGATGGGATTTGTTTGGTCAGTGACCAGCTGTTGCATGCAAGGCTAGCAGTTTGTTAACTGGAATGCATGATATATATATTTAGTCTGGAATGTTCTGATAGTCAAACTAAGCTACTGTACCTTGGTAAAATGAAATGTATATTGTAATACCTATCACACTGTAATATGAAGCAAGAAGCTGTATAAAATTCATTATATTTGTGCATTCATATGTAAGGGGACCACTTGAAGACTGTTGGTGTTTTAGTATTCTCTGATGAGTATGTGGAGTAATAATTATGAAAAAAAATTCTAAGCAATTATAGTAACAAAACACCAAAAATTAACCATGATATGGATAACACAAAAAACACCATTTTACAATACAGCTTTTCAAAAATCTAATAGATGTAATTACAAATTACTGTTAATTAACTGGTAAGTTATGGCATTTTTGACTGTAAAAATCCTAAGTATGATTTCTTTCAAAAGGGAAGCAAAGCCTTGCATACGTGTTGTAGATTTACAGTAGGTAAAAGAATGCCAAGCCTGAAAGAAAAAGCCTCTGAGCAAAATTTATCAGCCGTGTCACACCCTGAATTAAAGGGATACGGATGGCCATAGATGTTAAAAAGCATTTGACCAAATAATAATAAATAATGATAAGTAACAGCAATTTTTTCATGTTTACTCTTTTTTTTTCCACATGCCCTAAAAAGATTTGGAATTATAAATGGACATTAGCTGTTTTTACTTTGACTCTGTGAATAAAACTGCTTAATGTGCTATGTATGAACCTTACTAACATGCTATTCACTTTCAAATTGGCACTTTTGACAGACTTAATGATCCTTCGCTCTTTTTCTCCATGGCCAATCTCCTTACACTACATTTGGGACAAAGTCCTGTTTGTAAATGCTTTTGTTGGTGTGGGTGGTTTTCATTTTTTTCTCCCCTCTCAGCTACCTTTGACATATGTTGTCATGCCGCATGTGATTAGTGATAGGGTGTTCATGCTTGATGTACCCACAGGTGGCCGAGGTCTTTAAGGCGCGGACTCATGAGCTTGAGGTCTGATGTTCCAATCTTGCCAGGATTGTCCTTCCAGGTTTTCCTCAGTCCTCATAAAGGCAAATGCCAGGGAGGTACCCTAAACTTAGGCCTAGAACGTTTCCTTCATTAAATATCCTTTCCCATTATATCATTTCATTTCATTTATCATCAGTGTCCACTGCCTATGGTGCCTCAGTAGTAAAAATGGGCATTAAACACTATTCAAAAAAATGTCTGATGTTGTTGGTTATAGATAGATAAGCATAAGGCAGACATAACTCTACTTTCTCAAATAGCGGCAGACAAGCATTTTAATATAATACAAGCCTTAAGCACTGCCAATTAGTCTCTTATTTGTTTGATATATAAATAACATTTTTAAAATGATTTGGTTGATATAAGACTTTAATATTCATGCAGTTGATAGTTTTAATAATGAGAATAGCCATGGTACAAATAAAAGATTGATCTATTTACACCTAACTTTTCTTTTTCAAGACTATTTTACAAGTTAGCAGCCTCCAAGTTGTCTCTCTATTTTGTACACATAATAAAAACAAATAGAATTCAGATTTGATTTCATTGCTAATAATTTAATATAATTTAACAGCTCTATACTTATAAAGGCAAACCTATTAAAGCAACTATAATCTACCACTGAATGTTTCACCGAAAATTGTTATTGGTAATAGTATAGCTTTGAGCATTTCAATTTTATAATGGCTTTAATTGGTTTTAGGGCATATCTACTGATCATATGAAGCATCTCATGCATTAAATGTTACATTGTTTCTTGGATGACTGGGTTATGCGACATAAAGTAATGCATAAGAAATGCCATTAGCATATTTTATGCAGTGGTTAATGATGCTAGTAGTGGAAAGAAATGGGCTCAAATGTGCAATGATTAGAGGTAATGCAAAAGTGTACAAGCATCAGTAAAACATATTCAAGTTATATTTATAAATATGCATTGTATTACAGTCTGAATTCATAAGTATATAAATGAGCATAAATATTCGTTAACTCATTAAGTTGTGAATGGCTTAGCTTTTAACACATTTCCTCTTCATTAAATTTGTATGTAAAAATGGTTCCAGGCCTTAGAAGAGAACAGGGAAAGATTTACATTATTTTGTTCCAAACAGATAAAGGTTTTAAAGAAATGATTATGTTGGGGTTTATTATAATATACTATAAATGATAGAGTTCTACATCAGATTCATTAGGTCCTTGTCTTATTAACAAAGAAAATCCCACAAATGTAAACTTTTTTTCCAGATCTTGTAGGATAGAAAAACAGTTTTGCTTCAAAGTTTTATTTCTTAGTTCTGGCCTTCATGTTTGCATTTTTATACTTCTCATCCCCAGGCACTGCTGTTGATGTTTGTGATACTACTTACTACTGCCTTTCAGTCTTGTTCTGCTATTTTCCCAATTCTATCAATTAAAAAGGCAATATATAGGATTTTCAGAAATTCTGCTACCAAATTTCTAAGAATAATATAGGAAACCAAAATAAATGTTTTCATTTAAAGACATTGGTTGGTAAATAAATACTTTAAAACTTAAGCAACTTTTGCAATAATTTATTTTCATCTTGATATTATTGTAATACTAATGTTGTTCATCAGAAGGTGGGATGCTGTTTCAAATGTTGAAAGAGGTTACAATTAACTTCATAATATGCAACAAGGCAAAAGCCTCCATTGTGGTCAAAGTTATGTTTCTCTAGGATAGTTGTGGTGCTTGTAACATTTCTTGCAATAATCCATCTCAAAGCCCATACACTAAGATTTAAATGCAGACCCCCAAAAGAAATCTAGTTGGATGAGTACAGAAGAACTTGTGAGCCAATGCACAGATCATCCCCAACCAATCCAGTGATTGGCAAGAATGATGTAGTCGTTGTGGACTTTGACCTCAAAGTTATCATATGGGTTTACAAGTGCACGTTTATTTAGATTAAATAATTAAAGTATGCTTCATAGTCGTTTAACATTTCTATTGCCCCTAGAAGTTTGGCAGACAAATTGTGAACAATTTGTATAATATTTCTGCTCAAGCTTAAGTGACCTAAACACCAACTTTTGCTTTAAAACCTAAACATTTTGTTTTATTTGTTGACACTTTGACTGCATTGGTCAACTCGCAACATCGGCAGATTGTGGGCTAAATACTATAGGTGTACGACTGTAAGGATTAATGAAATGAATTAATGATGACGCAAATGAGCTCGGAGTCATTGCAATGGCGTCCGCAAGGGGGGGGGGGGCATAGAGGGCAGTTGCTCCCCCTTACGGTTTTTAAAATCATAAATTTCCATTTAATAGCCAAAACACTGATATTTTAAAATGAAACCTGGTAAATTTTAATCATCATCTACTTTCAATAATATGTTGCCCCTCCCTCAAAAATATTCTGCGCACGCCCTTGAGTTCTTAGCACCTTAAATCTGCCATTCACCTTCTCAGGGTAAGGAAAACTCCGACTGTTTGGCCTGTCCGATATTCGAACCCAGGACCTCTAAATTAGTATTCGCAAACTCTACTACTAGACACGGAGGCGGTTGACCGCCACGGGTGGCCGAGGTCGTTAAGGCGGGATGTCTAGGGTTCGCAACCCGCCAGAAACGTCTTCCCTGACTAAGGTTTACCATTTCATCTCGTGTACCATCAGTGTCCACCGCCTGTGGTGACTCAGTAGTAAAAACGGGCGTTAAACATTATTAAAAAAAAGGACGCGGTTGAAACTTAATCTTTCTTAATTGTATAATAATAATAATAATAATAATAATAATAATAATAATAATTGCTACCCAGAAGTATAGCTATTTCAACATAATTATAAAATGGCGATAACATTTTCTGTAGACTGTCCATTGGGAGCTAAATTTTGCTGAAGCATTCGTTATAAATAATTAATGCCAGCGAAACAGGAAATGTGGTCATTGCCAGTAAAGTAATTTGCATGTACATAAGGAATTTAACTTGCCTATCGGCTATGCGTGATACAGCAGTTCGGTGATATAAGTGGGTGTAATGCTGTTTTAAGAAAACAATTGCGGAAATCAGACTTTTTTTAATTAAATCATCACCAACCAACGCCAGATTTTCCTCTGCTTTTAGGATGGAAGTTAGTAACTTAAACACTTCTGGGAAATATAGGACGAAAGGGAAGAAAATCATGCATTTTCACCGGTAGATGTAAGTAGTCCTCAGTAGGTATTAAAATTAATAAATACTTCCCAGGTAACTTTTATTATGTCATCTTTGCATTGAACATTTTGACTAAGAACTAACACAATAGAGCGATGTACCGCAATATACTTTCGTTTTCCTTCGTGTCTCTTCCTGTTCTTGTTAACTAGTACTTTAGGTACAGTGGGATTGCTGCAATTCGTTATGTAATTGACTAATGATACTTCACGTAAATGTTCCTGGCGCTGGTGAGCCGGCCTGAGCCAATCTAAAGATATCTAGCAGCCAACATTTTTACTTAGCTTTTATTTGTTTATAATTAACTGGCAAGTACACTACTAAATGTTTTCAGCGAGATGGGCTGGCGACTGTGTGGCAATATATTCCAGCTTGGTAATAAGATGACCAAAGATGCAGGTCATGCTATAAAGGGAAGGCGGGAAAATAAACTAAATAAATGTTACTCTTTAGTACCGGTATGAAGATTATGAAAATTAAATCAGCCGAGTTCATATAGTTAGAGTAGAAACGGAAAACGCTATACACCTGTAATTCTCATGCAGTGAATGTGTATCTTAACTGTACCAGAGTGTTACAACCGAGCTAACAAACGCAATACTAAGGCTTCGAATCTAGAGCTCGCGTCCTCCACTTTACGTTTTCGTTTTTATGTTTAATGTAGCTCTTTCTTATAAATGGATGCGTAACACTATACAACGGAGTGTGCAGGGCACGAGTTCTAAACTCGTAATAAAGTTAAAGCTTTTAACACTCTGCAAACAAGCTCAGTTGTAACAGTCTGTTGTATCAACATACACATTCTCTGGTGTTTTGTACTGCATGTACATTTTCATTAGTTTTGTGGCATTTGGCACATATTTTGATAAAGCAATTAAATATGTATCTGAATCTTCGAAGCGAGCATCGGATGACTAGTTCTGTGAACTCGACTGACTAATTTTCATACTCTCAGATACGGTCCTGCAAAAGAGGTACATTTACTTTCTTGAAAGATGGTACACCTACCCTGTATGAAGTAGAAGTAAAAATATTTCATAGGGGCATCCTACTCCCTAAGATACATTTCATTAAACCCATTCTTTGGAGACATTGAATAGATTACATGTAAAGGTAGAATTTTTATGTTCTAAAAATTATACACTTTTGGTCTAAAATTTCCAGAAATATACTCTATAATATAAAGAATATGCCATAACAAAGTTAACTATTTAATTTTTTTTATGATAAATGATAGGTTGGCAACTAGAAAAAGAACAAATTTAGCGTCATTTGATTGTAATTTCACATTGTTAATAGAAAAAGTCTCCCAACAACTTTGCAAAAGAACACCCTCTGTTTCCTCCCTCCCCCCGGTCCAAAACCACATACGTTTTTCCGATTTTGCTTTTTCCACTCTTTCTGTCTCTCTCACATCCATCCTCCTCGTCATTAATAAATTTGCCAATCTAAAGGTTTTGCCTATTTTCACACCCAGTAAAGGCGATACAATGAGGTCATTTGAGTTACAGGCCGCCTAAGTGCGGTTGATCAATGGGGAGGTGCAACCGCCGCAACCAAATAAGGCGAGTTTAGTAATTAGTATTAGTATTTTTACTGAAAGTATGGAATAATGTTTCTAAAATTGATAAATACCAATCTGTGCTATAAGAAATATTGAAAACTATACACCGCAACGACAATATATTGTCGGCATTTGAATGAAATGTTTGTATTTCATCTAACTTTACTTCCATAAAAACATGGCGTTTCTTGTCATTTGAGACATCCTGCCTCGTAGCTTTTTAACAATTTGGCGAACAGTTTCTCCATCTGAACACGATTTCCAGGATATTTTCGTGCAAATTGCCATAGACTTCCCTCAAGTGTCCGTTTTCGCATATGTATTATACGTAAAAACCTGCTCAAGACTATTTGTGTAGTGGTATACAAATAACACACGAACACACAATGCCTCCCTTAAACAATTAACAAACACTTACCTGCAAATACACTATAATGTTTGGCTTTTGCCAGTGCGCAGGCGCGCTCAAATAACTGCACTGTACTTTTAAGAAATTTAAAGAAGGAAGGAAATAAAGTTCAAATATAGAAGGGTTTTTAAAAAGCTTGAAAAGATTAAAGGGTGCTGAGTAAAATTATTCAGAAATGTCTATCAGAATAAAACTGTCAAATATGCATTGAATTCTATTACCTCAGATGAATTACTCGTAGTTTTTTAAAACAATCAAGTTATATTTCAGTACCTCATCGGCATTACAAAAATATGCTAAATCATAAAAGTTCTAGCTCTAATCATATGATGGTGAAAATTAGCCCGGAGTCCGTTGGATTCTAATCTTATCAATACAAACATCAGCATTATACACTTTGTGTGTCTCAGTTTAAATATGTGTATAATTGAAATATCTTTCTCTCTCACTATGAGTTAGGTTCTTCGGACCTTCTGAAGACGCTGGTTGCTTAATTCTGATACAGATAGAACCCCCCTCTCTTCGAATTTTTAGAAAGGAAGGTTCCTTTCCCAACCTCTCATCTCATACAATTTTGTATTTATTAACTATAAATCATATACAAGCATTTTATCGTACTTTAGTTGATTTTCTTATTGATCAAATATCCACAACAATGTGGCTATAGGAAGTTGGCGTCACCACAAAATCAAAACTGTAATAATTTTCGGCATATTTCACTTTGAATAGTTTCTTGATCTGCTCAACCATTTCTTCCTCATTTTCTCTAGTTAACTTCCTATTTCTTTATATTTTCACTCTGAAATTTAGTGTGTTACTCTCATCTACTTTTTTTTTTTTTTTTTTTTTTTTTTTTTTTTTGGTAGATTACTCCATTGCTCCTAAAGCAATTTTTTTTATCAATAATCTAATTTCTTTACATTTTAATAAATTCTGTCTGTTCTTCTCTCTCCGTACATTGAACATATTGATCCTTGCCACTTTTTAGCTTGACAGCTCCCGTTCTGATCGATGCAAATCCTGCTATAGCATTTTTATTACAACATTCAACTCTTTCCTTACTCCCATGTATTTTTAATGCATCTATAAAAAATTGAGGCTTCTTTGTTATTAAAGCAACCAAATATTTCTTGCACTTCAATGTTTCCAAACAATAACTAAATTTATTTCCCAAAACTTTTCCCTTTTAATTGCCTATCCTCTCATATTACTCTATATCAATTCTTTCCAAAATCTCCAGTCTTGCTCCCCCCACGTCTTGCTTTATTTTGCCCTTTCTTGTAAAATGAAACATTGCCTCAGTATATTTTCTTCCCTGTTTGCCGAAGCTTATCGGTATTCACTATTTCAGGGTTAGGAAACACGGAAAAAGCACTATCAAGGTACATGTCTCGACTGGGAATACAACCCGAGCCCTCCCATCTGACAGGCAGACCCATAAGGTTGGGCCGCTTTAGATAGGTGCTATTCGTAGTGTTTAAATTTTTCTTCAAGGAGCGGCATTTTTCATTTTACTTTTCAACCCAGCCAATTGTGGCTTTTGCTTGTGGACATTGACCGTCATCTATAGCTGCAAGATTATATCGGCCCAGTGCGGAACATCTCGTGTACAAAGCATGATGTAACTTTAGGTAATGGCAACCAGGAATGCCCTTGGTGCGCAACAAGGAATTAAAAGGATGATGGCTCATGATTATCAAATCGTAGACACGTGCTTTGTGATGTTCAATAAGTTTATTTATGCTATCAACTGCCGAATATGGTTATAACCGATTACGACCATTATCTTCGAAAAAACTGATAGAATAAGAGAGGGGTAGGGAGCTCATGAAGTTTCTGGGCAAAACGTATAATAATACATTTTAATTTTATCTTTATAAAGCTGCAATGTTTGTACTTGCAGAATTACAGCTCAAGTGCACATAAAGGAAAGAAATTCGTCGCATTTGATTTCTGAAGGGACGGCAGTGTCAATAGTAAACTTTAATTCATCATTATCACCACCACCTGTTATTGTTGCTATTGCTTTTCTTGCTGGTTTGCTTTTTACGGACCCAGCAGAAGATGGGTTCAAAAGTAGGTATAGTTTGTCAAAGGGAACAGAAATTAAGCTGTTTTTACTGCTATAAGATTCCCTTAGATTTTTACCTAGACGGTAACTGGACTTTACCGAACACGGTTAGCATGCGGAGTGTTTTTCGTCTAATGTCATGTGACTGTGTTTCTGTATAATTAGAAAATCAAGAAGTACCTGCTCATGCAGATCGTTTCAGTTAAGGATTAGAATCGGCAATCTATGCCGATACTGCAATCACTGAGGACTTTCGCAAACGTTGCTCAATCAGTAATTCAACGTATTCATAACTTTATCGATGTCGATGGTGAGCATTTTGAGCAACTGTTGTAACTATGAAAATGTAAGATGATTAGTGCTCATCATTTCTGTTTGTGTGAGTTCAGTTTTGTTGTGTGAACACAGTTTTTTCTTTGCTTGAAATGTGTTTACATTTTTGGCACCCTCTGTATAGTACGCAAAAACCAGCAGACATAAAATTTTGCATTAAAATGACATTACTCAAAATGTAATGCATTTCTTTTTTCTGCTGATTATAAAATCATTAATCATTAAAAAGCTGATGTAAGATAAATATTCGGATTGTCATTAATGAAACTTAGAAATTTGTATGCAGTTGGGGATTCGTTAAATATATATAGTTTGCTTTACGTCAAATTTCAGTTTTTACAAAGTATTACCAAATTATTGCGTTTTATTTTCTTTCCCAGCGCTGTAAAAATCCCTGTTTAGCAGAGAATATTATTTTCACGCAATATAAACAGCAGGCATAAAAACAACTGAAATCCCAGCGTTTATTTTCACTATTTCATCACTAGTTGACGTAGAGCATTTTTTTAGTAAATATATTATAAAATGTTTGAAACGGTGATTTTTACGGGCTATTTTTCAACGATTTAC
The DNA here is from genome assembly GCA_030762175.1 of Metallyticus violacea. Taxonomy (NCBI): domain Eukaryota; kingdom Metazoa; phylum Arthropoda; class Insecta; order Mantodea; family Metallyticidae; genus Metallyticus; species Metallyticus violacea. The sequence continues at coordinate 88,143,631 of CM060843.1, read as the reverse complement.
TTTTTTATTGTGCTTGATAACCGAAAGATAAATTTACAAAGTGTTAGGATTTGCCATGATATCACTGCTGACAATGAGCCAAATAGGGGCAGTTTAAAATCACCTTAAACTACTACAGCAAATATTGATGTGCTGTTAACCCTTACAAAAATTTCAACAATTATTAGAAAGTGTATTTTTGGCACAAATTTAATTACATTTTTTAGTTGAAACCATGCTTATTGACTTTAACAAATAAAATTAGATGACATTACGCATGGTTTTTGCAGGATTCTATGTCAAGTAGTTTAGGAGATATCGTCATACGTAGTACTCGAACTTTCAGATCCTATTTAGAGCATTCCTGTGATTATAAGGAAAAGGACAATAAATTCCTCCGATAATTAGATAAAAACAGTACATGTCTGTTCGCATTTTGTCTACAATTTAAGGATATTATCAAAGTTGTAGTTTATCTCGAATATTTCTCAGCGTACTGGGTAAAAGATAGCGGGGTATTCTTCCTACATTCTCCATACGCTAGGATTATGTCCGCTTTTTCAGCATTAGTAAACAGTACCATCTTCTCTAGCACATACAGTATTCCCTGATAAGTGATAACATATTACCACGTGTTGACAGAGATTCCGTGTAAAGGAAACAAAATGTAAACATAAACATATACAATACGGTCGCGGTTGGCAGGAGTATGCAGTGCATTTACAGTTCATTGCCTAGCCAGTTAAATGAGGCAGACTTTAAACGTTATATAAGACTAGATCTCGAAATTTTAGGCCGTCTATGATCATGGGAATTTTCTGAAACTAGTTTGAAAGCCCGAGCCTTACATATGAATAATTTTTTTTTTTTTTTTGTCAATGGGAATCGTTCAATTTGGGGGGAGAAAAAAACTTCTGACTAGAAATATATTTTCTAATAATTGCTGGAATCATTGTATGGGTTAGAACGATGTGCCCTTATCTGAACTTGAAATCGGTGAAAGCATTGCATCAAGAGCACCTAATGTTTCATAATATTTGCGATGGTAGTTTTAGGTGAATTTACCTGTATAATAAAATGCTGCAATTAAAAAAACAAACAAAAAAACCCAGTTAATTTGTACAAATAGCGGAACATTGTTTTTTTTAATCAAACCAAGTTGACTTGAAAGAGTAGATTAGAAGTTGATGAGCTGTGAGAATAACTTCCACCACTTTTTTTTAACATCCATTATTACGACACGATGGACAGCCATGAGCGGGAGGTATGGGGTTCGATTCCCGCCAAGACCGTCCTCCCTGACTGAAGTTTACGGGCTTTACTAAACCGTCATAATAGCAAATGCCGGTAAAGTATCCTAAACTTAGGCCTGGAATGTTTCCTTCCTTAAAAAAAAAAGCCTCCCAATTTCTCATTTCTTCTCATGTATCATGCGATGCCTCAATAGTAAAAACAAGTGTTAAACACTTCATATATGTGCACAACTCAAATAGGAATAATGAATGAAAGTGCATGAAATGTATGAATGAAATTTCACAACAGTTCGGTGAAAGTCCCGCCAAAAGGCGCGGTTTGGGAAACATTCTTTAACTTGCACTGTCGCTATCCAAGGTGATTTGCAATAACTTACACGCGAGATAAACTTGCATATCGCATCATAGAACACACTCGAGATAGCAGATATAGGGTGCAAAGTTGGGCGTATATGTAAGTGGCAAGCATGTGATGCCAGATGCAATGTTAACCTTAGAAATCCTTTGATGGCATATTCCACATATATGAAAGAAGGGGAACTGGACACGGAGGTCAACGTGATGAAAGGACGTGACCCTGAAAAGGTCGATCTATCACTCGTATCCTACATGAGCTACATCGTGTCGACATGGTGGACGGACTTCTGCAACAGCCTGCACAGACTCCGTATGGCATTTTTCAGGCGGCTGCTTGGTGAGTAAGCTGTGAATGTGCCCTGGTGAGGGTGAGCGAGTGACAGCAGGTGTTTGAATTGTAACGGTACTATACTCAGTTACTAATAAGCGCTAATGTGCATAGAATATTCTTATAGAACCAGAGAATGCAGTCTTTAAATATTTCTCTGGCTCAATTCCGTTAGAAAGAATGAGGGAGCGTGCGGTTAGTATTCAAAATGTTTTAAGTGTATAGCTTACTTTCTTCAGAAATATACAGAAGTGGTCAGTTATAACATAATGAACATCTAGAATTGAAGCGAGCAATTTAATGAATTGTTTTATTGTTTTATAAATGCTATATACTTTTAAATCCGGATAATAACAGTAATAATATACCCGTGAAATAGATAAATGTGCACATTTTGCTGTTCATATCTTACCTTAGTGAGCGTGCTTCATTGAAATAATTCATTTCAAAGAGCAATATTAACTTATCAAATTTTAAAACTCCCGCGTTGAACGCAGATCGTAAAACAGAAATGTTGTATTAACTTATGTTTAGTTGTATAATTACTTTATAAACAAATAAATTGCCAAAAATGGATTTTGAGATACTTTTATGCTGCTAAAATAATTTACAGTTAAGCTGTACATTCGGACTTCTGTTACGTAAGCTTCAAATGCTCATACTGTACCTGAATCAACAATGTTCAGTTTGGAAAATGCTGATGTGCTCGACTCCTAAATAAATGTCGATTCTATTACTCTTCTTTTCGATCGTTAAATTCGCGGTTTAGAAATCGTTTAGTGTGTACTATTAATTTGTATCCTACTTCATATATTAACCAATATATTGTTAAGTTGGTTAATATATATATTAACGAAGTCTCTTCAAAAAGTATCGCGCATTTTGAATTTCCGCGGGCTACGCATATTCGATTTTCGATTGTTTTGTGGCGTTATGTTGGCACTCATGTCCCTCGCGTATGTTGACAAGCTCGGCCATTTTGAATGTTCAGTCAATTGTTGACAGCTATTTTGCTTGGACGTGTTTTGGCTCGTCTTCGATTTTTGCCTATTCCAAAAAATGGAACAAAGAATCTGTATCAAATTTTGTGTGAAAAACAAAATTAAGTGCGCGGATGCATTCCGAATGTTGACTGTGGCATATGGTGCAGCTACCTTGGACCAAAGCAACGTTTATCGGTGGTACAAAATGTTCTCAGAGGGTCGAGAAGATGTGAACGACGAAGAGCGTCCCGGACGCCCGAACTCGTCAACAACAGACGAAAACATTGAAGAAGTGAAAAAAATAGTATTGGTCAATCGTCGAATCACCGTTAGAGAAGTTGCTGAGGACCTAAACATATCGATTGGCTCGTGCCATTCGATTTTTACCAATGATCGCCGCAAAATTCGTATCAAAGTTGCTCAATTTCGACCAAAAACACCATCGCATTAACGTTGTTAAGGAGCTGTTGAACTCTGTCCGCGACGACCCAAATTTGCTCCAGAGGGTCATGACTGATGACGAATCATGGGTTTAGGTTATGACGTGGAAACTAAAGCTCAATCATCCCAATGGATGCTGCCACACGAGCCAAGACCGAAAAAAGCGCGCCAAGTTTGGTCGAATGTGAAGGTTTTACTTACAGTTTTCTTCGATTGCAGGGGCGTGGTGCATCATGAGTTCTTGCCACAGGGTAGAATGGTCAATAACGAATATTACCTGCAAGTTATGCGCAATTTGCGCGAAACAATCCGCCAGAAACGCCCGGATTTGTGGAAGAATAAATATTGACTTTTGCACCATGATAACGCCCCTACTCACTCATCGTTGCTTGTGCGCGAATTTTTGGGCAAAAACAACACACTTATGATGCCGCAGCCACCGTACTCCCCAGACCTGGCCCCCTGTGACCTTTTTTTTTTTTTCCTTCCCCGAAAACTGAAGAGGCCCATGAAAAGGATGGTGCTACGCCACGATTGAGGAGATAAAGAAGGCATCGAAGGAGGAGCTGAACAAGATCACAAAAAACGATTTTTTAAAGTGCTTCGAGGTTTGGAAAAAACGTTGCCACAAATGAATAATATCTGGTAGGGATTACTTTGAAGGGGACAAAATAATATTTCATGAATAAATAAATACTTTTTGAAAAAACACAAAATTCGCGATACTTTTTGAACAGACCTCGTATATCATTAAAATATGCTTTGTTGTTTTCATTATATTAAATATTCAATTGCTTTTTTTTTATTAAAGTAAACATGTGGCAACATTTGTTATACAGTCGATTTTTTGGAGCACCATGTGTAGATAGCAGCTTGAGTTAGTTTGAAGGAGGCTTTGTCAGCAGTGGTTGTGCGTTGTGCTTTCCTCATGTGTATTGTGTATTAATTGTTCTTTGTTAGTTATGCCAGTACATTAATAACGGAATGTAGTATGATAGCATGTGAAAACGATTTTTTGCAGAGAAATGGTTAGGCAATTCACAAGCAAATATTCTGGCAATCGTGTTTTGGATAGAGAAACTCGCCAACTTGTTAAAAATTTACGAGATACAGGATCTGTCAATGACAAGAAACATGTTTCGAACCGCCTTGTTTTTACGGAAATATTAGATGAAATACGGGAATTTCTTAAGCGAATGCCTGTAATATATTGCCACTGAAAAACTTCATTTTCAACATCTCTTATGACACAGGTTAGTGCTGATTTTCAGCATCGGTTTTAAATACAGAATGCTTTTATGTTATCAATAAAAAAAATATATAGGTGCTAAAATGAAAATACTAACCCTCATTTTTATGGTTGTGGCGGTTGCATTTCCTCAGTAAGTAGCCGCACTCGAGCGACCCATAACTCAAGTAATCTCACTTTACTTATAGGAAGATATATCATTAGGGAATGGTATGTACCTATTAGCATTTTAACGGTCAAACCGCGTATTTGTGTTTACTGCGCCAGCAGTCCGTAGCAATAGACGAAGCACGCGAAGACTGCAGTGCCGAACTCTACTTTGAATACGATAGTTTTCTTTCCTGTAGGTATATCCTTAACATTAATAAAAAAATGAGTAGTAATGGTAAAAATAAAGGTGATTGTTTGACATATTTTGTTGGGTTTTTTTTCTGTTTTTATTTTATTCTTTTAGGGGTGAACTTAGATTCATTAATTAAGAGCCTCTTTAATACTGGTACACAATCTCTTAACGGTTAATCACAGTACTGGAAGAAAGTTTGCTGCCGTCAATTGGGGATTAAACTTCCTGCTAACCAAAAGCCGTAGATCTGCAAGGTGGTGCAGCTAACCAAGCATAAAATGCTTATAAGATCAGCATATTAATATTCATTGGAAACGAATTTGTGAAAAACCATCATATAGGCTGTGGAAAGTGTCATAACCCCTGTGTTGATATAACGTTTGTTTCGTTTTATGCCACTAATAATAGAAGCAGTCATAGAAATCAAGACCTTTCCAAAGAAGTAATAATGAAACTATGATATAAAAGCATACTATTCATAGATTTGTGGCTATTATTTCATCAACGCCTTCATAATATATATATATATATATATATATATATATATATATGTGTGTGTGTGTGTGTGTTACGTTGCTAATAGTGTTACTTTATTTTATTTTTCTTTAATATTGTTCTTTTAATTTTATTTCTTACTTTGTGATTTATAGCGATCTCAAGTGTGACTTTTTCTTAGCGTATTATCCTTTATTACTATTGTCATTACTGTTAATTTTATATATATAATATAATATTTCATTCACAATATATATTATTTCAATCTCGCCTAAAATCTAAAATATGATTCCAGTGATACTTAAGGATTAACTAACGTTTCTTATAACTGCTGTACTTCTCACATTAATAAAAGAGTAACATATAAATATTCCTTCATTAAAAGCGTCTAGAATGAGCTCCAGTTATGTAATGTAATTAATTACAGCTGTTGCAATTGTACATTATATAAAACTATGCGTGCTACCCATAAAAACAAAAACTGTTCTACGTAATGCCACAATATAATAAAGTGGACCATCGTCGTGTAGCGTTCGTGCTTCCCGATTGGCTCAGTTTCCTGGTCCGGGGGGCTACTCAGGTCTTAGATGGATGCCTGGGACACTTAGACCACAAAGTCTCTTGAGCTCATTGGCCGAAAAATCTATCATCTCCCTACCATATATCTTTGGGATAACGTAGCCACACACACACTTTCCAGGCATTCCAACATCAGAAGACCACTACATTCTTTCCAGGCATCTCACAAGCCTGAATGGACGGAGGTGGGATTACAGTATATATTTTATATATTTATAATAAAGTGTGCATAAAGCAGCATATTAAATAATATGAATAAATTTCACACTGAGAATGTAAATACAGTTTGCTCATTTGATAGAGCTTTAGAAATGTTGGAACGCAACATTGAACTGCTCATATTTTTCAACAAATGAAGTAATAAACGCTTAAGTGAATGATCTATGGAGGTATTTCACAATCTCCAAGTAGCAATTTCAGAGGAAAATTCGCAAGGGATAGCTCGTTTTGAATGTTCCGGTTGGTTCAACAGCCCTCGGTTAGAATAAAACAGTTTTACAAAACACAGACTTTGATCTTAAACAGCACGCGAGAATAAGCTTCTGAACAAGTCATATAATAAATGCTGCTAGGGATGAGTTGCTTATCTGTAGTGCTTTGCCCGACCATCTACCATGGTGAAGCATGTACACTCTTTAAAAAAAAAAAAAAAAAAAAAAGAGTCAACTCTTGAACCCAAAGTCTTGTCAGTCCTACTCGTTAACAGCGCGCTGTTCACAGGGTATCCAGCAATGCAGTGTAGCCACTGCAGCAGTTGTTGTATGACATGTTCTAAATACACTGACTAGCATGTGTGTTCCGTTAGCTCTGTGGCAGAGTGTGCAGTGATGCCATGGTTAAGAGCGCAGGTTCGCCTCTTTACCAGTGATGTCGCAAGACGGAGGTAGAGGACCCAGCAGTCGCTGCAGTAGGCCAAAAGCCTGTAGTGTCTACAAAGCCCTTGAGAAAAAAAGTCTTTTACTGACGGCATAAAATGATGTTCCATTTAAAATTGACAATTATAAGCAGTAACCAGTGTTAATATTAGATGTTGAATATAATGCCCATCAGCGGCAATAAATTGCCGGCATCGGCGCAGAAAATTCGTACTTTTCTTCCGCAAGAACGCGGCGGTTCGAAACACGTTTGTCATTCTATCCCTTGTAACATTTTAGCAAGTTGGCGACAGTTTCTCTACCTGGAACACGATTGCCAGGATATTTTCTTCAAGACTATATTATGTAGCGGCATAACTAACAAAAAAATCAGCTCACAATGAAAGCATCGAGTAGCACACCAACATAAAACCACTCGCTGACAAAGCCTCCCTCAAACTAAAAAACTGCTACCTATACATGCATAATATATTATAGACTGGTTTCTCTTAGTACACCGCGGCGCTCTGCCGGCCCGTAACCCAAGTAACCTCATTGTACAATGCAGAACTTAAAATGAAGTTTCTTAAAACTTATCCATTCAGTACTTTACGTAATCCATTTACTCTATCATTGTCAATCAATATTAAAGCACAGATTAGATCACTGGCATTGTGAATTCCAAGACCCAAAGCAGTGGCGTCAACCATTCTATGGTTGCTCCTATTAGCAGACCGAGGCAAGCGATTGGAACTCTTCATCGTTCGTATTTGAGATTTTAACTGCTCCACTGCATATGTAGGGATCAATTGTGCACACAATTGAAGTGAATGAAACCAGTCCCAAGCAAATGAGTGGCATATATTTTCTTCTTACGCAGCTACCAGCATCGCATATGGATCAATGGTTCTGCCCTTGCTGGCTAATCTGCAGATTAAGTAAATGTACGCATTCTAAGCTTCCAGTATTAAAGGTTAAGAGCATTTATAAATGCTTATAACTCATTAATACATCTATTTTCTCTGTGACTACCGAATTTTACTCTTGACTGTCGAAAGAGATTTTATGTGAATGCATCAAGATAAGACAATTAAATGCGGGAGAAGGAGAAGGAGAAGGTAACTGATATTTGTCATAAAATAAACTCTCGTTTTCTTCAAATTTGCACAGAGACTTGCTGAAGAGCCAATCTCTTAAGAGTATACATTAAAATAAATCAAAGAAGAATTTTGTGTTATCAATATTTCTATCCTCTTAAATCTCAGTCACTCCAGAGGTATTTATCGACTACTTTTTAAAGTAATATTTGTTTCATCTTGCGGCTTCTTCAGCAAGCAATATGATTAGTCTCAAGTGAGCATCCTTGACAGAGTCGAACAAGAGTTGAATACTCAAGGACTTTCTGAATATACGTAGTCACCTTCAGCTGCTTGCCTCTCCATTAACAGCCTTCTTTACAACAGCGGCTCTCATGCCAAACCACACTGAAAATGTGAATCAAGAAGGTCCCGTTTTGTGTTATGTGACGAAAAGACGGAAGTAATAATTGTCAGTCAGTAATAATTGGGAAGGGGAAAAAAAATTACTGCCTTCGTGTTTTTAAAACACCTACTCTTTATAAATAAATTGAACTGATGAATGTAACATGTACATAACATGAAAAAATAAACCCAACCCTGGTCACCAGTACTATAATATTCTTCGGTTATGAGTTTACTTTCTAGATTTTTTTTTCTGTGCAGTCATCCACCTCTTTGAGAAAGAAAAAAAAAAATTAATCTGCATGTATAGTTTGAAATAATTACAAATTGCCTGCAGTAAGTTATAGCTGTTGTCTCTAGGTGCATGGCAACAAAATCAAAACCATTGAGATTTTTTTCAGTTGCCATGTATATGTCTCATACAAGTAATTCTGTACTATATGTGAAGTATATTTACAGACAGACATACACGCACTATTCTATCCAGACTTTTCATTATAAGGAAAATAAATAAATTGCCAAAGTTTACCGATTCTTAAGATTCAATGCGACTTAAAGGCTAGTTTGTATACTATACTGCTTAATATGCGCAAGAGTCTTGCAGCCTACTCATAACATTGTACACAATGCATATTCTTTATATAATAAACAGTAAAAGCAAAAGATAGCATCTGTTATTTCTTCACTTACAAATCTTACTCTTCTCTTTCCGCCCTCCTGTGCAGTAACTTGGTTGATGTGCTTCTGATAATTTAATTTAAGTTTTTCTTCAAGTTTAATAAGGAACCAACTCTATTAATTTTATCAGCAACAGATTAATTCGTCATACTTTATAGTTTCTTGTGAAATAAAGATTTACTAACAAAATATAAAGAATTTAAAAGAATATAACATCAGATATTAGTTATTGTCACTTCACGATTTATCGACATGCAAGGCACGAACACACAAAGAGGATATGTGAGTAATAAAGGAGTCGAGCTCAGACTGGCCATAAGTTGCTTGGGTTCAGCTGGCGGAAGATTAATGCAAGAAGCCTCAAAATATTTACCATTTAATTCTTGCCCTAAGGTTCGGCCATGTGCAACACTGCTTGAACGAAAAATTGGTCATAAAATAAATTAAAAAGCAAGGTCTCTTAAGTCTCAAGCTCACACTTCTGTTTTGCAAACTCTTTTTTTAAAAAAGGGCCTTGAATTGTTCAGTAAATGTTTGTGTGTTATAGATTTAAGTTATACTAAAAATGTAATATCTTTTTGTTATTTTAATGAGTGTTGGTGACGTCCAGCCTCTAGCAGTGACACATTTTTGTCAACTCGCATGTTTTGGGAAGCGCTGTTGAAAATAATTTTCGACACGTCCTTCAGCACTCTTGACAGTGGTTTCTGTGGCGATCGGAATCTTCCTTTCAAAGAAAATATCAGCGAAATAATGCTTTTCTAGAGAGAATATTATTATAATTTTAATACCTAATCATAAACCTAGAAGGTAAGCAACAGATCCAACCAATATGCAGTATGTGCCAAAGTCCTCACATTGTTCTATAAGTTGTGCAGTCGGTCCTGGTGGTCTATTGGTAACCGTACTTGCCTCCTAGACGCAAGTTGTGGTTTCAAACTTGATCAGGTTCGATGGATTTCTTAGGGCGCAAAAATGGTAAGTATGGCCTCCTTCGGAAGAGAAGTAGGCCATTGGTTCCGTTTTGTAGATTTCTCGGCATGCCTGAAAGAGAGGCCTCCGAGCAAAGTGATGTCGGCTGAATTGAATGGAACGCTAATGACAGAGATATTAAAAAGCGTCATTAAATAAAATAAAAAATTAATTAAAAACAAAGCATGCAGAAGAAAGCAGCAACTTTGTCTCCATGCTTCTTTTTCACTGCGATCCCGAGGCACTAAAGAAGAATCTCGTGTGAGGGATTGTGTTGATAACAAATCGAATTTCGATTATTCGTACACTATACGCGTACCGTTCAATGCTTTCGATTGACTGTCACTGGATGCACGCGTCGTCATTAACACCTCATGGAAACTTTTACATAAAGCAACACATGTGTGGTATGTTCCCCCTATTGATACCCACCAATGAGTTCGTTGGGCAAGCAAATCAAACGTAGAAACGAATTATTATTAGATGATTGCTCGTGATGAATGACTTTCGTTCGTATGACTGTTCGTAACAGAGATGTTACCAGAGCCCAACACCAAAATACTTCTATATTATTGTTCATTTCAACGAAGTTATTATACACCGGATGCATTTTGCAGAATGCTGGAGAGCTACAGCAGCATATATCACATGGTTCGTTCTCGCACCTGTTTTTTCCTTATAAGTTTCAAAGTAAGGAACATAATTCTGTGATATTTGGCATACACATAACATAAAATTGATATCATAGAGTTGAATGTACGAGGGTAGGTTCATTAGTTTCCTGCCTCGCCGATAACGATTATTGCCTTCACAAAAGCCTTATCTGGTCACCTTATCTATTAAGTAAATAATTGCAGCTGTAACTTCCGCGCCGCTGTGTTCAGATATAGTTGCATAAGGAAGGCTATGTGTAGAAGATTAAAAATGGAGGGCCGAGTTGTTGTTATTAAGTTCTTCACAAAAGGGACTTACTCCAAATGAAATTAAACAGCAATTGAACGGTGTATATGTTGAAGCATCCCCCTCATATTCTACCGTAAAAGAATGGGCCAAACTTTTTCGAATGAGTCCAGAAGACATTGAAGACGAAGATCATGCAGGTCGGCCCTTAGAGGTGCTCACTCCTGTAAACATCGATCTTGTGCGAGGATAATTTATGGGAGACCGGCGGCTCAAAGTTACAGAAATAGCAGCAAGGTGGGACTTTTCTAAAACAGTCCTTCGAATTATTCATGAACATTTAAACACGAATAAGGTTGGTGAAAGGTGGGTGCCTAGACTTCTTTCCTCAATCCAAAAGCAGCAACGAGTCATCTGTTGTCAGGCATTTTTGAAGCTCTGCCGTGGCAACGAGAGAGAAGTTTTGCAAACCATTGTTACAGGAGATGAAACTATGGTCCTCTACTATGATCTCTTGTCCAAAAAAGAATCAATGGAGTGGAGTAAACCTGGCGAAGCACCGCCTCTAAAGGCCAAGGTCACTCAGTCAATCAATAAGACCATTGTCACAATCTTTGGGACTGTGAAGGAATACTATTCATTGACTTCCAGGAGAGGAACATCACAGTAAATGGGGAGTACTATGCTGGCCTACTGCACAGGCTACGTGCTTCCATCAAACAGAAAAGGCCAGGAAAGCTGAGTGGTGGTGCGTGCCTTCTTTACGACAACGTACCTGTGCACACAGTTCTTTTTGCAAAGGAAGCTGTGAAGAAATGTGGCTTCATGGAGATCGACAATCCACCCTGCAGCCCAGATCTAGCTTCCAGTGACTATTTCCTCTTCTCAAAACTCAAGAAGGAGCTTCGAGGAAGGAAAATTAAGTGACGAAGAAGTGATTGACGCTGTTTATGCTCATTTTGCAGACAAGACTTTAGAGCGGGGGCATTGAAATGTTAATTCAAAGATGTGAAAAGCGTGTTGCAATAAAGGGCAACTATATTGAAAATGAAATATAGTTTTTGCCTTTATCATACCTAGAAAATGGTTAGGTCGGAAACTTATGGACCTACCATTGTTCTTTAGAAATGTTCAATGAAGAAAACAATTTCGTCCTTGCTAACGTGACACTATAGGTGGCACAATCTTGTTGAAAATAGCTAATATGGAGTTCCTCGTCTACCAGTTAATTCGCAAACTCGTGAACAATTCTAAGCTGCGATTTGGACGAAATGAGGCCAATTATGCGGCGGCGCGACAGAGCACACACCGCAATTTTTTTACATCATGAGAAATGCAGGTGCAATGATTCTCACTGGCATATATATACGGGTATACTAGGTAAATCCATCTCATCGAAGAATCTCGTGTAGCGCAGTGTGCAATGACAAACTGCTGAAACAAATGACAGTAGCCGAGTCTCTTTTGTTCATCGGGAGTTTTAAATTCTTGTACAGCATTGACAGCTTTGCTTCCCGTCCTTCTCAGCTCGTTGACATTGCTAGAAGTGATCCGCATCTCCTGCAACCGTTTGGGGTGGCCTGCAATCTGTTTTTCACCTCCTAAATCCTTGCCTCTGGCAGTTTTGAGCGTTTTCTTTTGTGAACATGACTAATTTGTTTTCCAATTTGTTCATCGGGTGGTGAATGGAGGATTTTGCCGGTGGTGTCCAAACCCCATACTGTGCAATAACTGTTATTAGCTCTCTAGTTCACGCGGGAAATAAAATCGCGCTGCTGCACTAGTATTGGTTTATATTATACTGTATTGCTCACAACACAAAGGCAAAATGGTTGTTGACAATCCCGTAACATCATTGCATTCGTGAACAACGAACACGTAATTGTGTTCACGGGCATGCGTGACACAAGGGCTAAAGAGTAGCGATGTCATTAGTGTTCTGTCGCAACCATGATTCTCATGTCCATGAATTACATCACCCCATTAGTTTGAACGCTACGAGGGAAATTCAGGGGCCCAGAGCGAGTTAAAAACTTTAATGTCTAGCAACATTCCCATCTTATTTGGAACAGGACTCTTTGAGATGAGTAGCAAAGGTTCTTAATTCAGCAATCCTGCTTTTCAGGTGTCAGTACTGCTATGGCGACAACGGAGAAGGAACAGGAAAAGGTGAATTTCATTGTGGGACATGATGATGAAGACATTTCCGCGGATGAGGATGGCGACGTGTTCCCAGAAAATCAACACCAACACAATGATGGACGAACTCCAACTCGAGAAAACAGTCTGAACAACATGATGTCGGCTCTAGCAGAAAGACGCAGGCGTCTCCGGTAAGTACCAGAATTCCTAATACTGCTTTTGTTAAATTAGATGTCATACGATTAAAATTCCCATACTACAAAAGCACTCTACAGTTCTTTGTGCAGGAACCCTAACTGCATGGTTATTAATATTCATTGCTACAAATACGTGCACAACCAAGTTAGCAATTTTCATTATTTTAATCTATTAATCACATTTATTCATTCTGACTTCTATTACTACCCACTTGTTCTTAACTGCTTAGTTATAATTGTTTAGAAATTTCATCTTTATAAAATGCCATAAAATGTTTTTTCAGAAAATAAGTATGATTAGATTCTAAAATAATTTTGAAGTGGAAGGTAAATATGTGAACAATGTTGTGTTACTGTACACGGTTCAATGGGAATGAGCTTTCTCAGTATTTAGTTCAGTGGCATTCATATTCAGTCTTTACGTGATATTGTAGGTCTGGAAGGGTGAGAGAACTTCAAATAAATATTAATGCCATCAGTGACCCCCAAGTCATCATCGTTCATCATAATACAAGCAATGACGTCACTGTTCTTAAGAGTTAAGGGGACAGGTTTCATCTCTGGTAGATTGTCACTCTCTTCTGACTTTGATATTGAATAACATTCTGAAAGTAGAACATACAGGTGAAATATCTTTGGCCCAGAAAGTTATTGACAGTTAACAAATGTGTGCACTAACTCTTCCTGACAAGTGATTATTTCCTGTCCATTTACATATAAGTATGCGATTCCATTTATTTTTTGTAAGCAAAACAAAATATCTTTAGGAGTAAGATTGCAATAACCAATAGCTTAATCACCTCCTGCTTGATTGTTTCTCCAACATCGCCTAAGACTTTTTTCACATTTAATGATCAAAGAAATTGCATTCTGCATCAAGATGAAAGTCTTTCTTGTGAAGGTAGATATTAATGAATTTCTTCTTATTCTTATGTTGACTGAGCTCACTATCATGTTTGTGGGTGAACAGCTGCTTTTCTGTTTACCTAGTGAGGGCTCTGAACATTGTCTTGGATGACAAAAATAAAGTTTTGTGCAAAATTGGCAAGAAAATTAAGTTCTTTTTTTCTTTAGTGTAAGAAACTGAGTTTATATCTTTGAGCTAAAATGGCGTGTCTTGAGTGATTTAAGTTTTAATTATATCTTGAAATACTTCACCTAGATCACATTTGCCCATTATGCATTTATGACTGTAATGGCACAAAAAGCATGTCAAGAAAGTTTTTGTAACTAATGTTAATCTCAGTTCCATCAACCATGAGCTTTACATTTTGATGATTAAATATATACTACTTTGCTCTGAGCTCTAAAACTTTAATTCTTCTGATATTAAAACACAAAAAACACAAGTTTCTGTATTTCAGCTCCGAAATAGTTCATGCAAGTTGCAAAGCATGAGCCACTTCTGCTTCTAAACTTTCATGTTGTTTATTTTATAGACAAATAAATGCTCTATAATTTCTAGATAGATAATGACTATCGTCATTAGGTTTTAGTTGCTGTTTCTGATTAATGCCAACAACCCATTTCTTTAGTTCTGGTAGAATTCCCTGATATTGCAATAATTTCTGTATTTTTTACCTTTTCACCTTTGGCTTCAGTTTGTTGGCCAGTTCCTCAAACTCTTCTTTAAGGCTACAATTTCTATAGTCTTCTATTGCATTATCAAATTACATCCTTACAATGTTTTTATTTATAGCACTTGAAACCTTTGCTGTTTTCTGTACTTAATTTTAATTGCGGCAAAATCTCTTACAAAGTGAAAGCAGAGTCCATAGTTTCTAATATTCAGTAGTAGATACAAACATACTCCTCCTTTTCCTCTCTTTCAATATTTTTACTGGTACAAAGTCTTTTTTAGCAAGTAGGTTACAATGACTTATCAAATACATGTTTAAATTAAATATAGTTAATTTGTTTTTACAAATGTGGCATAGAATTCCCTTTCCTTAAACTCTTTATGGATTGCCTTTATATCTTCATAATACTTCCCAAATATTTTAATTACAGTTATTATTAAATACTTCATTGTATATAAATTTTAAATTTTTAAGCCATAACCCACCAAAAATTTTGGCAAACACACCAAAAGGGGGGGGGGTGAGTGGTATAATTTAGCATGTCAACTGAGTTTGTTTCTATCTCTTTATAAAGAAAAGCAGAATTTTTTCTCTTTCCATTCTACAAAAAGGTTCTAATAAAAAAGGGAATTTTGGCATAAAAATTATGCATTTGGGCTTAAATTTTCTCTAAAACAATATCATTTAGGTTAAAAATTCTAATAACTTAGGCATGTAGGTCATTCTGTGTAAACAAAATGCCTTCTGTGTTATATTGGCAGAAGAAATATGAGCTGAGATATTTCAGTTTCAACAAATCATTAAAAGGATACAAAATTACCTGTCTGTAAAACAATGACTGCCATACAAAAACTGCAACTGATAACATTAAAATTTTATCATACCAAACTATCAATAAATCAGAAAAAATATCTTTCAAAAATTAGATTTAAAAACATTATTTAAGCAAACGGTTAATTATTTTCTGGACGGCTTCATATGCATCGACCCAATAATAACCAACAATTTATTGAGTGTGAAGCTCAGTTCTTGTAAGTAATGTGCGATATTCTTTCTTAATAATGAAATGATAACTGTGCATCTATAAGTGCATGTGATCGGCAGTACTCTCCATCCACAGTTTGGTTTTGGGGGACGATGTGCAATTCTGTCTTACCGTAACGAGCTATGCCTCCAGGAACCATAATTTTCATCTAGAATTTAGGAGAAATAATAAAAGAAATATGTTGAGAGCCTGATGCACCTGTTCTGGCATTTACTACCACTGGACCCTTGTCTGTGAATAAGATGTGTGCACATTTTATGCGTTCCTCTGGAGTGTCTTCTGCAAATCCAGTGACAATATTTTGCAAAATTCAACTCTGTCTCCAACATTCTTTGCAGTAAGAATAAGCTTTACTGGTAAGCAACCCGTTCCCAAGCGATAGATTTAACGTATCACGTCTACTTTCTTACTTCCGTTTTGAAACTCATCAGAAAAATGCACTTTCTTCACTACACTTCTTATTTCTGTCACCTGATTCATACACAAATACCTAAATCTGTCCTTAGTTTTAAGAGCAATTTTTGTTGGTCGACCACGTCTTTGGGGGCGTCTGTAATGTCGCCACCGTCTTTCCTTGATCATTTTCTGACTGTTTTTCTCTCAACTTTCAAAGTTCGACTGA
The DNA here is from genome assembly GCA_030762175.1 of Metallyticus violacea. NCBI lineage: Eukaryota > Metazoa > Arthropoda > Insecta > Mantodea > Metallyticidae > Metallyticus > Metallyticus violacea. The sequence goes on along the minus strand of CM060843.1, from coordinate 88,127,153 downwards.
TCCCCTTTACTGTCATGCCGAGCATATTGCGCCTTATCTGCAACAATCTATAAAAAAGTCTTAGTGATACTGAAAGTTGCTCTAAGTCTAAGTAAAGATTAAACAATGCATTGTTTTGGATCTGGAATATGCACCGCAAGTTTCTCGCCCTGGTGAGAAACGTTTGGTTTACACTAACCCTGTGTCAAAGCATTCTAAATTCATAAACTTCTTGCGTAAACTGAACTGGAAACATTAAACCCTGGAGATTAAGAGATTAGCGTGTTTTAAAGTTTGACTTACCTAATAATGAAAAATACTAAGGGATTAAACATAGAAAGAAAAACGATCCAGTTTCAAACACTGCTTCTTCATTTGTATGCTGCTAACTCAATACAACAATGCCTCCAATGAGTACTCTTTTGACAAGCGTTACCAATGATGATAACACATCAGCATGAAAGCGCGCGCATTTAAATACTAATAAATAACTTTCATTGCACAAAATGCAAGTGGGGCGAAAAAATTTCTGTTAACATTGTAGTATTTATCTACCAGTTCTACTGCTTCTCTCCCCGTATTGTCATCGACACAGTGTTAAATGTTTAGAGATCATTAAACTAAATAAGAGTTAGGTGCTTACGTTTTCATTCAGGAATGTTAGCCTGATGCTCAAGGAAAATAAATAAATTCCTTCGGCTATGGGATCAATTATATCGTATGATGTAAACTTGTTTGCTTTACATTACAGAAATGCCATTTTTAAATAAAAAGGCGAAATTGCGAAACAACATTATTGTTTATTTCTCGAAACAGAGCTTAGAATTATGTAGCGTTTAAGAACAACTCTTTTTTCCATACTCTCTTTCTCAGCGGCACCTTGACCACGGCAAACGTGTTTGCCTGCCGACTCTCCAGTCCCCCCGCAGCAGGCGGACCTATGCGCACACGAAAATACATAGTATTAAAATGCTTCATATTCCTTATAATGCTTACCGGAGCATTTCGACAGCTTTTCATTCATACTTGCACGCAACTCTTCTTGTGAAATTCTTATTATTTCTTCCCGTAAGTTATTTTGCAGTTCATCTAATGTTTGTGAACTTAAGTGCTGCACAAATAATAATCGGAGACGATTAGGTTTGGAGATCGAGCACGCATTAATTATTCTGTCACGAAAGACGTCCACAAACGCCCCAAAGAAGTCCGCGCTGTATGAACTTTAGCTCCATCTTGCTGAAAAAGATCGTGCATTCGTTCATCAGTCAACTGATGGGAAAAACTGTTGCAAAATCAAGGCTTGGTATCGTTCAACATTGTTTTGTGAACGAAAATAGAGTCAATTATTCTAGCCATACTCTCGGCACTACGGGTTAAGGATCATATAGGGGACTTTCACACACCAGTTGAATTTTGCGTTGCCCAGTCATGTTAACTCGTCCATGTACGTGAAAGTACGCATCGTCACGGTATAAATTTGTATTCTGCCGATTCCTGTCCTTTATGGCTTGCACTTATGTTGTTTTGCATGACCAAACTTTCAGCAAATTTGTCGCTTTTTGTGCTGAATCTTGCTTGCTATGCTAACTTACAGAGAGATTTTTGTAGCGAACGTTCTAATCAAACACCAATACCAAGCTTTTTTTTTTTTTTTTTTTTTTTTTTTTTTTTTTTTTTCCACTCCTATACCCATCCTGTTCTGAATTTGTTGACTATTTTATAAACTGTACGTCTATTAGGCGAATCAATTTCAGAAAAGCATTCTCGAAGTGCTTTACTACAACACAGAACGATGGTTCATAGTTTATAAAGTTGCAACAAATAAAATTGTTCTTTGGTAAATTGCACCCAAATTCACGCACTCACAACTGAACGGCATCGCAGATGTTTCTGCACTGCCTTGTGTTCAAATAGCTGACCTTGCATACGAAACTTCAGTGCGTCCGCGTAATGTGTGATCGTGGAACTGTGTCCCGTAACAGTAAGCCCGTTTAATCTGATGGTGTCAAAAGTTTGGAAAGCGTAATGCATCACCTCGATCTCGACAACAGTTGGCATTATTCATCGTAAACATTGGCGGGCCGCATATGTTTCGTAAATTCAATGCTTTGAATTTTATGGTAAGCTAAGTATATATCCTCACATCCTCATCTTTGACCGCCAGGGTAGCCGAGATTATTAAGGCGCGAACTTATGCGCGGAAGATCTGGTTTGGAATCCCATCAGGACCGTCCTCCCTGACTCAGGTTTTTTTCAGGTTTTCCTCAGTCCTCATAAATGGCAAATGCCGGGGAGGTACCCTAAACTTAGGCCTGGAATGTTTCCTTCCTTAAAAAAAAATCCTTTCCCAATATATCATTTCATCTCATGTATCATCAGTGTGCATCGCCTGTGATGCCTAGTAGTAAAAACGGCTGTTAAACACTTAAAAATAATCTATGGAGGAATGGTTTCATTACACATGCCAGAACGAGTACTTCAGTTATTTCTCATGTTCAATTTAAGCAGGAGCATTAATGACCCACACTTCTCGGATAAAATTTCAACTAAAAAGTAATATCTGGTAGCTTCCCAGCCGTCAGAGAAGAAAGGAATTAGCTGTCAGTTCAAGTTGTACTTAAGAGATTATTACATATTTTGGCAGCTATATCATCTCATATTTTTGAATTATAACTATAACGGCCACTTGATAATTTTTGTAATTATCTCCCTATAACTCCGTTGAGAAACCTTTTGGATTCTTGCAAAACTCCCGATCACCTGAGTGATTATTAATTAGCTTTGGGTTTGAACGCTTAGGTAAGGCTACCAGATGTCCAGATTTAGTTGTGACAACTTTTTTTTTTTTTTTTGTCTCATCCTTTGTCCTCCCGCCTTTTTTATAAATTTAATTCAGAATGCCAAATGTCACGATTTTCATTATTAAACATTTCTTTTCAATTTTACTTTAGTATTATTTTATTTGTTATAAGTTTCACAGTTTGCCACAAGTAGCATTTTATAACTCTATATCGTCTTTTGTGTATGTGTGCGCTAACGCCCGCCCGTGCAGACTCGCTGTTTCATTGTTGCACCGCGAAAAAATCTATGCTCGCCGTCACAGCTTCATAATTGCCGGCAACTTATGTCCATTTTCAAAAACATTAACGAAATTACGTCAGTTGAACGCTGTGCTTGGCGGCGTTAAGTTGCATCAGTTAATAGTTAATAGACGCGGTCTGGAGAGGCTGGTTGGAATTGGTGTATTAATTAATATGTATATATGAGGTAAGGAGTGTGTATTTTTTTTAACTTTTGCTGAAATGCCTAAGTTCGCCGGTAGGAAGATGACTTAGTTAGCACTCGTTGAAAATATATCGCACTTTTTTTTTATTAGCTTAACTTGCAAAAGTGCACTTTTCGTATCCCTTAAGTTACCACGCATCTACAATCTACATACAAGGTATGTAAGCTGCAGGCCATTTATATTACTTTCTTGTGATAGTGCAGTTTTAAAACTATAAATTAATAACCTGTTTTCTTTTTCCGGCATTTTCCCCCCTGTAATGGGCGTCCTAATTTCTTAAAATGAAAATATGGTTACCTTACCCTTAGACATTCTGATGTATTCTGGATCAGAGGAGTGTAATGTCCGATGATCTGACGCAATCAGTGACCTTGTGTTGATGGCCGAAGTTTTCGCTGACGCAGAACCTTGAAGTACGATCATTTTATGTGGCTTTCAACGTGGAATCTCAGGGCTTACCAGCGAGACGGCCTTGCTTGAGTATAATGTCGTAGTGGGTCTAATAATGGCGAGTGTTTGTCCAGCGCTGTGTTTGTCAACTAGCGGCTTGGTTCCATTTCCGCTAGAGACAAGTTGCCTGGATGGATTATAGGTATATATTTTTATGCGAAGTTTTCCCCGCTAAGAAAAGGTGAATTCCAGGTAACTAAGATCCCTACGAACTGACTCATTTGCGTCATCACTAATCTCGGAAATGCTGTCGAACGTTAAACGCTACTCCGACATCCCCCGCCCCATTTGCTAGTGACGATTCAATCAACATTTACCTACGCACTTTAACATCTCGTGTCACCAGCGTCCTATTCAATTCAGGGCGTGAAACGTCCGATAAATTTTGCTTAGAGGCTTCTTCTTTCAGGCTTGAAGTTATTTTAAACTCTTAATAGAACGGTGGGTATTATGCACAAAGTGATAACATTTTCCAAACAATGCAGCAAATATTTACAACAAAACAAGGAATTTTTAATTATAAAACTAGTAGTACTGAAAGCCATATTTGGTATTACTGAAAGTGCTATGGGCAATGAAGACGCACTTTTTTTTTTTTTTTTTTAATCTTTAATCACAATTTCTACACTATTCTTAATCGAATAATTGTTACTTTTTTCATCCCTCTTGCACTGACTTTACTTAATTCTAACATAACTTTCATATATTAGGAGAATAAAAACTGAAACTGTGTTGTATGAATTAGGAGGTTCCATCAATACACACACTGTTTACCGTATCGTGACTGCAGATACATTCACCGGGATAGACTAGTGTCCCAAGTTGCCGTCGGTTTTCTCCGCCGTCCTCCGCTTTTATCAGTCTGGGCGCTATGTATAACATTTTTTTTACACTCGACCTTACAGGTAGAAGTTACTCGGAAGTCCCGAGCGGCAACGGAGAAATCCGATTTTCTCAGTCCCAAACGGTTGCGGCAGAAGCAGAAGCGTATAGAGCAAAGGGGCGGATAGCTTTGAAGGAAGCACGTTAGTGGTTTATCACCCGAAAGTACTCATGTTAACAAGCAAACGGGAAACTGTAATGTAGCAATAGGTGGGGTTACTGTCAGCAGGTTTTGCAAGGGGAAAGCGATGAGATTTATTGTTGTTGTTGTTGTTGTTGTTGTTGTTGTTGTTGTAGCAGCAGAGTTTTCTCTGTGGAAAAGTTTTCCTCTTTTGACACATTTTTTTTAGTTTTGGGTTTGGATGCAAACCACGGCTAATGTTGCCTTAATGGATTCCCTGTATTTTTCAAAGTTGCTGTTGTGGACATTCCATTAATTACATCCAAAAACTCGCCAGCAGTTATTTCTGTTTGTTGTTCTGATAGGGGCACAGAGCAGTTTTTTAGGCTTTAGATTTCCCATGTTTATATAAAAAATATGTAAATGAAGCCGCGTTGTATAAAATAAAAAATGTGGTAAGTTAACTTTAAAGTAACAACGGATACTTATTTTTTGGTGTTTTCTTGTGTCGGTTTAAAACTTGATCAAATGCTAGAAGATATTAACATGTTGAGCTATATTTGTAAACTTAATATTATTTTGCTTTTTTGACTCACCTATAATAACCAGCATTAATTTGCACTGCATTATTGAGAAACATCTTCAGTGTCTATTATAAAATCATTAATATCTTCAGAATATGCTATAGGCTGTATCAGAACAACAAAAAGAAATAATTGCTTGCGAGTTTTTGGATATGACTCGTGCGGAGAAATTGACTTGCAGGAAGCATGCTAGTAGTTAATCACACGAAAGAAAATGGGAAATTGTAAAGTAGCAAAGTAATACGTAAAGGAAATGGTAATTATACGGGAATAGGCATGCGCTTTTAACAGTATCAGTTTTGCATGTATTTCGAACTGTATAAGCGAGATATTTCTTAATTTGAGAGGGGGCTAAAAATAATTAACCACAATGCACACGCTAACTCTATTCCTAACACACTATACACTAACACCTTACATTCACAACACATTTAACAATTTGGCGGTGTGAAATCGTAACCATTCGGCTTTCTTCGCTACGGTTCGGGACTTCGGGTAACTTCTATTTGTAAGGTCAAGTGTTTTTACAGTTCGGCAAAATAATTCAAGTTAGTTGATTAATGGTAGTTGGCACATGTGCTACGGCACATTTTGCTATTTTATTTATATGTGGTATAAATGTCCTTTTCTTTTATGTAAATGACAACGTAAGTAAGTGACATTAACATGAGTGAAAAAAGCAAACGCGCAAAATTGATTGGGGGGGGGATTTTGTAAATTAGCAAAGGGAAATTGAAGTTTTAAAAACGTTTGGTAAAGTAGACACGCTTTTCACAAAAAATTTGTTAGTTTGAGTTCAATATGAAAACTGGTGTTAGGCCTCTATGTGCTGATAACACTGCAGCTGTAGTAAAAGAATTATGCGAATGAAGAAGTGTTTCAAGAATTTAAATATATAGAAAAACAAGGGTTGTAAATTTGAGTCACAGTCGCACAAAGATCCACATGTCGAGTCGGGCGTTACAAAGAGTAATAACTTGTTAGTGATGATCTTGCGGAATGGTGTGTTAATGAGTCAACAATTGACGTTCTTGTACGCTGTGGTGTTAATCGTAATTGTAGCGGCAATTTTACTAATTCACGTACGCTAATATCCGATAAAACCAAATAGCTGAACAAAAAGGTATTTTATCGTTTCAACTATGCACGATTCATGTAGCAGTGGTGCCATTTATTGTGCATCATGTAAATTGTTTGGAGGCAAGATTATGGTCCCAACTCTTGGCGTTTCAGATGGGAAAAACATATCTCATCATGAACATTCACTTAAAACAAAAATTGTGAACTGTCGTTTTTATCAAGAAAAACTTTCCTTGAAGCCGTATAGAATCATTTAGTCATATGGGCAGAAAAAGTGCACTGGCGCAATGTATTAAAAAAGTGTTTGCAGTGGTGAAAGAGCTAACATGTGGAATCCTTTTTGCGGCATGTTGAAAAAGTACATCCATTACATAATGGTCAGTTTATGTTGTCTCTTGAACTTATAGCTGAGTTCGATCCTTTTCTCGCAAACACACTCAACGATATGGAAATCTAGGATAGGAACAAGCAAGTTATCTATCTTCAACAATTTATGATGAAATAATGGAACTTCTTTTTAAGAACGAGTGAAAAGAATCATCATCTGTGACATCAAACAGGCCAAATATTTCACTATAATAGTAGATTCTATTGCAGAAATTTTAAATATCTATTTTTATTATCACTTATTAAAAACTGTAATGAGAACACTAAGCTAAGTTTGGGAACATTAAGCAGCAACATGTATGGGGATTAGGTTTTACCTGAGCAAATGCACAAAACATGTTTCTGTATATGTCAATTAACTAAAGGTGATTGTACTAAAGATGTTGAACTTTGATCAAGTTTGGTGCTTACTTTTATCAAAGATAGCCTCTCGGCACATATTGTGCTTCCTGATTAATATAACGGAGAAAAATATTGCTCTTTAACAGAAGCCGCAAGGCATTTAAATAGGAAATTCCATGTACGTACTAGTACAATGAATCAAATGCGACCTCCGATATCTATAAGATGTTTGGTCATGCATCTTTCGCGTTGTCGAGCAACGGTTTATGTCGTTTGCACCTGATCAGCGATTGAGTAAGACAGTAGCAAAATAATAATAATAAACAGAAATTAAGTGAATAGATAATTACCACATTTACAAACACACAATGGTGAAGGTGTCCCAGAATTCAACCACACAAATTGCAAGAATAATGGAGGGGTCTTAGATAAGTATTTTCAGATAGGGAACTTGTGATTCCTTTTGTAAACTTTCCAATTTATGACGCTTTTTCGAAATCGGATATTAGAGATGATATAACGTATGTGTGGACCGCCAGGGGTGGCCGAGGTCGTTAATGCGCGGACTTGTGAGCGGGAGGTCTGGGGTTCGATTCCCGCCAGAACCGTGCTCCCAGACTGAGGTTTTTTCTCAGTTTTCCTCAGTCCTCATAAATGGTAAATACCGGGGATACAGCCTAAAACTTAGGCCTGAAACATTTCCTTCCTTAAAATATCCTTTCCGAATTTCTCATTTCATCTTATGTATCATTTGTCCACCGCCTGTGATGCCTCAATAATTAAAACAAGCGTTAAACACACACACACACACACACACACACACACACACACACACACACACACATACACACACATACACACACACACACAGACGTAAGTGTGGGCATTAGATTTTCATTCGGAATGCTTACGTCTTGCCCAAGGAGTAGTCGGGGGGGCGGAGGCAGTGTTAATACACAGTATACGGGAAGTAGAAAATTATTGGCTTTGTTACTTCGGTAAAATTGTTCGTTCTGCAAGTGTATGCACGCCACAGATAACAGTTCAGCAACGCTACGAAGTTAATTGCGCATGCGCGAAGTACCTAGCATATCGCATATGAGACTTGACATTACAAACCGGCCAAGTCCTGGGGCCGAAATATGAACTGCAGCGGAGAAAGCCGAATTCCTCCCGAACGATATGTGGAATTCTACTTAATTCGTTTTTATTTTTGTTTGTTTGTTAAACCTAAACTTTTTGATAACACTAAACTAACCTAACCTATGAAAAAGTAACATTTATTCTATTAAAAATGATTACAAATGAAGGGGAAAAAATGCTTGAAGTAATCCCTACTACTGAAATCGTAACCAGTCAGCTTTCTTCGCTACCGTTCGGGACTGCTGCCGCGTAAATGAAGTCATCTGAGTGGTTAATAGGTCATTTTCTGCTCTGTGTGTCAAATGCAACCATTTATCTGCCGTTTCAAGACCTGAATTGAATGAGATCTGAGACGTTAAAGAGCGAACAACAAATGTTGACCCCACAGCACAAAATGCAAAGAATGGGTCTGGCATTATAGCGTCTCCATTGCAACCACGAAGAATACAATATGCTTGCCCGACGTCACAGGTGATGAGTCTTGGGTTCACTATTGCCAACACGAAACAAAGCATGCGTCAATGCGATGGAAACATGCTGCGTCGCCTGCGGTAAGAGGAGGAGGAGGAGGAGGAGGAGGAGGAGGAGGAGGAGGAGGAGATCAGCTGTCAGGAAAGGAGGAAAAAATAATTATAATTTGCCACAAGACCTTTGTTAGAAGCGAGTTCAATATTTATGGGCTAAGCTTACATAGATTATGTTAAGTTTTCAAGAAAATGAATGGCGAATAATTACAATATGAACATTACTGGCAATATTAGTTTAGAATAAAGAGGGAGGATTGCATCATTTACAAACTAGTGGGAAAATGTGTAAAATAACCATTGATCTGGGTGTGTGTTATTTTACAGTTCATTAGCGAACAAAACCTGACAGACATCTATCATGCTATATTTTTCTGTTTTACTTGGGTGTGCGTACTGTATTTAACAATAAAGGAATACGACCGATAAGTTGCGCTTTTCTGTGGCAAATTCAGCCAAAATTTGGGACTAATTTCTGCATATTTTACTTTCTAATTATGGTTAACTAAATACATTTTCTCAATTTTTGTCAGTTTTGGAAAATATATGGCACGAACAATTTTTTGTCAGTTTTATACCAGGCATTTGAAAGTAACGCTGAACTTACGAGAAAACGAGAGATGATACAAATTTACGGTGTGTATTTATTAGGTAAAGTAAATTAGAATCAAATTGAAGGCCAGGGAGAGCTGTCAGCGATCTCCGTTAAGGTGGGGTTCGCCTGCGTCTCTGAATCTCGGACACAGATTACTTATCTCGGTGGTCTCGAATCTACCACATTGAACCGGCCGAACATGACGTTGTTTGATACAGTGCGCACAACATTAAAACATGCTTGCGCAGATGTATATTGTTTGAATTGTCGGAAAGTCTTGCATTTTCATTATTTCTAAGAAATGTCTACATTTGTGGAATGTGTTCTAAAAAGCATTTGGGAAACGTTTAATCAGAACTCAGTATTTCGCTTATTAAGCCTGATATATCACGATTTGTAATTGAAATGCAGTATTCAGGAATTACAATTAATAACGAGTAATGTTATGTCACACATATTGTTACATTTTATGCTTTTTAACGTAATGTTATTTTATATTAATTGCAATTGTTTAAGGACACACTTCGGTGAAAAGACAATATGCATTTATTTGTTTATAAACTACATTTTGTAAACTAGCGATGAACAAATTTGAAAAATATATAGGATGCAAATTTAGGAGTTTAAACTTTTAGGCAAATTTTAGGAGTCCGCTACAGCAAAAGGCCTTTAAGGGAGTTCCCTGGTCAAGGAACGTTTTAAAACCGCTGCCGTAGACAGGTGAAGAAGTTGTCGGACGGTGATACTGCTATTATTTACTTTATGGAGGCGGAGTGGTGGAGGGAGGTGCAAGAATATCTGGATTCTAGCTAAGTAGGTGCACATAAAGTCAGTAATCTGGCAGCCTTTGAGCGAAGGTTATGCACAGTCAGCACCAACGACGAACGTTGTAACGGTCAGTTGACCCAAAAACCCGCATACCTCTTCTCCCTTTCACCCGCGATCGCCATGCATCGGCAGAAGCGATTCGTCCTCGCTGAGGTTCAAAGTCAGGACCAGGAATGGCAGCTGCGAGCCGACATCAACAACATCCCCATCGCCGTTGTGAAATCCACCAAGGAGCCGCTTCAGTAAGTACGGAATCGAAATGATTCTGCCATTTTAATATGATATAAGCACACTTAACGTGTGACTGTTTGTTTTTCGCTTTAGGAACACTTTGCTAACTTCAAAGAGCGTTCTGTGATTAAGTCTTTGTTTTATTTCCTGCACTTACATTTCACAAAAGCAATAGTATATTACATTCTGGACCAAATAACATCACGAGCCATAGTTTAGCATAATCGTGCCTACAACTCAGAAATACATTAAAATTAATTTATAATACTTGAGACGAGAGTAAACTTGCAGTGCCAAGACATCAGCAGTTTACGTAAATATGAACTATGTTACAAAAACGGCAAAATAATTAACGTTTGTGTACATTTAAATGGAACTTAAGGCAGCCATTTATCACTAAAAAAGCGAAACAATTTATGCGTTGTATTGACGTGTATGTTGCTGCTTAAGTAAATTAAAAATTAAATAATAATGCTGCAGAACAGGCATTAGTGTCTTTACAAAGCAAGCCGCCCCCCACTCTCCTGTAGTGATAAGAAAAATGTCAGGTAAATTTAAACACCAGTGGATTCCGAACCCGAAGATTAGTTTACATAAAACTGATAATATCCTACTGATAATTTCTCGTAATCTGTGTTCTGCAGCTATCTTTTAAAAGTATTTGTTCTACTTGAATAATAGAAGTTGCCCTGCAAGGAATAGTGTGTAGTAGAAACAACAAATTGACGCGTTTGGGAAACCAGCAATTGGGAATGATTTTGGGAAAGAAAATCGCAGTAGGATCATGGAACCCTATAGCTCTATGCAATGGACCGCATTAGTTTCAGCTTTGATCTCAATTTGTCATAATGTTAACTGTTCTATTGTTTCATGTTTAGTTGACTGCTGCATTTTTAATGCTGTCCGGTACTTATTTCAGGATTACCTAGCTGTTGGCAGTTCCTTTGTAGAACACTTATGAACTCTTGCAGAGAAAGTAACGTAGCTGCCTGCGTACGGCCATCTGACGAGTATAAATGGAAACATTCCATGGCTAAGTGAAACTTTGTGTGTGAAACTGTCCGATATTTTCGGTCGTCAGTTGTCGTTTCTCAACATGGTCGGTAGTCACGAAAGATGTTTCAATTTATTTCATATCCAAGAAAATGAGTTTTTATCCCTTACATTCAATGATAAATCCGTATTATAATGTATAAAATAAAACACAGAAGCAAGTGAAATATAACGGAAATTAAGTATGAATGTCTAAGAAGCTACGAACCCAATTTCTTTTAGTTCTAACTGTCCAAATTGGTGCAAAGATCAGTTCCATTCCCCGAAAATCACACGATTGCTTCTTGTAGGAATTGTTACGAGTGTAGGGAGATTTCTGAGGTAGAAAGGTTAGCTGCAAATAAACGCTTTTTTTCCCCCGCTTCATTCTTTGTGAGAAAAAGTCTTCCACGAATTAAACCATAATTAGTGTAGCTCAAGGTCTAAATAAAGAATTGTTGTTTCAGGTTCTCGTCACGCTATCTTAGCTGTTTAGCTAGAACTTTGCTAACAAGCTTTGAGTGGGTTTCTTTTTCATTTTTTGAAGTCTTCCATAGCTGCAAATACAAATGAAACAATTAAAGGTATTATTTATTATATTTATATTTTTTCCCTATGATATCCCTAACCTTGAATTTTATAGAATCACTTCTTAATACAAGGAGAAAAAAAAAAAAATGAAGGCGCAGACGCATAAATATCATCAGTATCTTGGTATGTGTTATCCGAAGATTCTAATCCATGCCGAATAGCTTTAAAGGCAGATAATCTTCATTTAAGCCGTTAATCTTTGAATAATTGTGATAAATTTATTTGTTTTCGTCCATATTCTAACAAGAATGAATTATTCTTATGCATTTTGCTTTATTTATTTTATCTATTTTTAAATATCTGCAACATTGTTAGGGTTTTAACACTTTCCAAAATTACGTAGTATAGGAGCATGAAAGATACTGTCTATTTTTAATTTTAAAATATGCCTTTTAATGTTGGAAACACACAAATATTATAGCGTAAACAATAATTATATTTCCAGTTGGTGAAAATGCAGAACTGTCTAATTTGAAAGCATTGTTGCTGTTAATATGCATCACATATTTTAATCACTGCTTGGTATCGTTTAGGCATCGAGAGGATTGAATGCATTCTTTACTCATTTCATGAAAACATACACGCACAATGGTCTCCTGCAGCTCTCGTTTATTCCTTGCAACAGTGTTCCTCCATAACACTCCAACATTTCCGACTATCGCTAGACCATTCCATTTACCTGTAATATATAAATGGGTGGTAATTGTATCAACACAACTCTTGCTCCATTATAATACAGATATTAATACAGACCTAACCTTCAGAGATGTGGCAAGGGACAGAATCATTTTGAAAAATGCAATTTGAAGCATAGCCAAAATGGCTCTTATTGTACTTATTAGTTTTTTTTTTCTTTCTTTTTTTTTTCCCCGAGGGTGCAAAATTGACATCTGCATTTCACATATGATGCTCAGGAGGTATATCTCATAGCTGAAAATGCATTCCCAGATCATTTGTCCTTGTGAATGCTTCGTTGCTTATGTTATGCATTAAGACATCAATTCTTCACTTCTTCTGCAACGCACGAACCTTTAAACCTTGCAGGTTAAAGCTTAGACTTGTCTGAATATATTATCATATTTCAAATGCCTATGCTGCATTCTGTTATCCGTTTTGTCGCGTTGTTTTAGTCTGCAAAGGCTTCTTTCTGGGGCGGTGGGCGGAGAGTCCTGCTTCTACGGAGAGTTCAAGTTCATCTTGATCCGAGAAAGTGGGCGGGAGGAAGCCGGTAGAGCGCGAACTAAACAGCGGCATTTTAAATAGTAATTTTCCTATCTCATAGAATTATTTACATCTATCAGGATCATCTTCACAGAGACCCTGCAGTAAAGTAGACTGATACGGTCAAACGAATAATACTAAATTCACTTCGCACTTCGACCATAGGATACAGATACAGGTCCACAATTTTAAACAATTCCTTTATCTCGTGTTATAGTTGTGTATTTCAGAGTTTCGTGGAATTGGTTTTTAAGACGAATGATATGATCTATTGTATGAAGATACAAAGCAACGTTAAAAGGATAGTGTTTTAGTACTTTTCTACAAAAACTCCTGTAAACTGAGCTAAGTGGCTTAAAATAAGAATATGCTATCGATTGAAAACATTTCTACATGATTCGACTCCGTATAAAATGTGACAGCATTCATTCACAATAAACAAGTTTGGCAGTTGTGGAAGATATGTAGCATTTCTTAAAACAAAAAGACTAGTAATAATTGTGTTACAATTTATTAATGAGCATTCAAGAAAATGTATTTTATAGCATTAGTTATAATACCTCCATTTTTGTAATGCATTTGCAAATACATTTAAATCAAGTTATAATTTACTTGAATCCTTATTGTAGATTAGAATACTTATTTCACTCTGTCATTATAAAAAAGGTAACAAATGCTTTTACAAAAATTTTTACCTCATATTTTAGGAATCTTATCTTAATACCCTAGTTGTATATGTATTAGATACTACTTTCCTTATTATTCGTTTTATAGTTCCAAACAAGTGTATGAATTTAGAGTTTCATTTCTCGATGCTTGGTCTGTCACATGCAATGTGGTAATCCAAATAATTAAAAATGGACAATTGTTCTAAAATAACGATCTCATGACAAAAATTTCCCCGTAAATGTTGTATTATTTTAAATAACTTTTTTTTCATTTTAGAAATTGTTAATTGATATTATTCGTTATTATGTATAATAATTTTCGAACCTTGTAAATTTTCTTCAGAATCGGAGAAAATAGCCACTCATATGCAAAACATTAATATAGTTAAAAGTATAGTCCCTATATAATTTTTCTCAGTTGTGTTTCCCATTTCATCGCATTGTTATCAAAGTTTATATTAAACAAAGAACACCCTCGTCTAAGTTCGCATGAAATTTTTTTGTAATCCTTACTGATTCCTTTTTTTTTTTTTTTCTGCGTGATGGATGCTGAGGACTGCAGATTGTTTTTGATAAACACTTTGTTGTAATCCAATATGCTGGACATGTTTCCGCCTTTGCCAATCATAAATTGGAGTTTATGCTTCAGAATCTGCCGGCCCAAGAAGTCGACCGTACTATAATTTATGAAAATGGCATAAAATTCTTCTCTGAGGTGTCCAAGTGATATTCTAAAGATTTGTGATTGCGTGTAGCATTGCTCTGCCTCTCCAGAACCCAAACTGCTAGTCTGGGAATTTGTGATGTTTTTTTCTCTGTCGATCTACTAACAGCATTTTCTCAAGTGCGATTTCTCAATTAGTGTCTGACCTTTGTCTTTATATAGAATTTTCGTAATGACGTTTAGATGTATTTTCACGTTTCCAGACAATAGTTAAAGAGTACAGTCCATACTTTCCCTTTCACGACAAGATTCTATCTAACCCCTTGGTCTTTTTACATTTTGGCTATATTCGTGAGACTTCTAAAATAAGTGCGAACATTGTGGATTCGGTGTATTCAGTAATCATTGCGTGCGTGCGTGTGTGTTTTTTCTCCCTCTTTCTAGTTCCTTAAAGAACCTACCACTCTAATATAACCCATTACTAGGTAAGATGAAACTGATTTGGCAGATAACTTTACCAAGGTTCGGCTTTTGTGTGTGAAATTTTGATTAGTGAATAAAGGAAATTTCCTTGTGACCTCATTATTTTATCGCACATTGGCTGGTTGATGTACTCTCGCTAAATGGCAACCAGAATTTCTTTGGATATAGACAAACTCCCCGAAGAAAAATCTGGCCGATTTGCATAGCAGTCTCTACTTGACTTGAATCCTTTATGCATGAAAGCAACCATGCCGCTTATCAGAGCAATGACGTTCGTGACCCTGCCGTATATTATGTCACATCGAAGATGGGGCGGAAAATTTACTTACGATTTTATGTTAACGAAGTAGCAGACCTCCATTTAAAGTAAGTGAAGAGAAAGATGCTCTAATTTGCAATTAGTGCATATTGGCTTAAGTATAATATAAAATGGCATTTTTATAAACGGTGTTCATTTGTCATTACTAAAAGCCCCAACTTATAATCTACGCGGAAAGGAGTGGGAGATAGAAGAGTTTGTCATTCATTCAGTTGTGTGAATAACATGTATTTCTGAACTTGTTGAATATGACTCTAATAATAGACGAAGCATTTTTATATATTATAAAATAAATATCTCTAAATCCTCTCTGAAATACAAATGCTCGTCTTTGTAAATTTACAAGTATAAAACTATTCACTGTAAGACTGCAATGCAAATTTATCTTCGTATTTATTATAAATGCAGTTAGAAATAGTTATTCAAGTCACGACATGAAATCGCAGTTAAATAAATAAAAAAAAACATGTAAAACAATAAGTTCTCAATGGTAATAAAATATCAATATAACAAAACACAACGGATTTTTGGACTTTAGCAGCGTATTCAAAAGCCTTCTGCTTAGGTCACTGCATAGACTAAATAAGATGAACGTAACAGCTGGAGGTTGCAACATTATCTCTGGCCTCTAAAACGACTCATGTTCATTTGTAGATCGCCGTCTCCTTTATATTACGTGCTTAAACACCCCTGGGACCTCTTTGACACCATCACAAGGTTTGTGACATCACCGCCACACGGTGTGAAATGTGTACCGCGGAGTGGTCATGCTGAAATGTTGTTTTCCGGACAGCACCACATGTTTTAAAAGTTATCTTACATAATTCCATTCCATATAAAGTGTGAAAGCTCATTCATTCATTCAAAATAAACAAGTTTTTGACAGTTTATGTATTAGGAACCGTTAAGATGATCAGATTTCCACAAGGCACCACCGCCTACAGCCAGTATGATTTCCACACCTAGCTTGCCTGCTTGCTTTCGGGATACAGTCTCAGCACTGTATGTCTCTCCATTTTCCGCTACCAGACGCTAAAGCTCCCGATATACGTCGTCTCGTACCATCTTCTGTTCAGGCGTCAGCAATCCGGCACAGACGCTTCTCATGTGTAAGCGATCTTGCAAAATGTTGAACGCATTACAATGGATGTAATACGTCTGCCACTATATCCAATGTTATTCGTTGATCTTGCCGAACCATGGTGGCAATTGTGTTCCAGATAGAAACTGTTCGCTAACTTGTTAAAAGGCTATGAGAGACGAGATCTCTCAACGACAAGAAAAGTGTTCCGAACCGCATTGTTCTTATGGAAGAAACGTTAGAGGAAATATAGGAAATTTCTACACAGATGCCAGCAATGTATTGCCTCTGAGGGGTATCATTTTCAACATGTGTTAAACCGTTTTTCATACAACCATAAATACAAAAATAAAAATACTAGTTTTTCTGTTTGCGAAGGCTACATTTCCTCAATAATGCTTCCCGTAATTAAAATAACCTCACTGTATTTTCAGTCCTAAATCTTAACTCCCTGTGTGCTATGGACTTGACACAGCTCCACATCGTTTGGACGGCTATACATAGTCCTCTGCTGGCTTCTTGGTGGTACTGATATTAACGTTTATACCGTTTTGTGAAAAAATTTAAGAACGTTTAGTTTACAGGAAATAAATGACAATCTGTTTAATGAAACAAAATCACAGCTGTATGCCTACTCTTTGAGTATTAAGGAAATAGATAATGATAGGTAAATTCTTTAAACTTTCCTGTTTCTTCCCTTCCGACATGCTCTATTTATTTCATCACGATCTCTCTTCATTCTCTTATATAACACATCTTGCTATTGACCGCAAGAATTGATTTAACGCCTTTTCTTTCCTCCCCCCCCCCCCCTACACGCAATCAAGGATCTTGCAATGTCAAAAGTAAATGTAGCAGCATTAGCGCAGCCAGAGGAGCTTTGACTTGCAGAGAATCAGCTTTAAAAGATGCAATGGATTTTAATACTTCAAAAAGTTTTCAAACTATTTTATGCTACAACTTAAAATGGTTGTTCCTTTTATTTATTTAGTTTTTACTGTTCTTTTCAAATATTGTAAAGTTTATTTATGTATTTTAAAAATAGGAATGTCAGGAAATATACAAAATGTCTACAAAGTCCATTGAAATTAGTGAAACTGAATAATAAAAATTATTTATTTTTGCGGTGGGCGGTAATGAGGATTCAAAAATGAAATCATCTACCTCACAACGCTACTCCGCCATGTTTTTAATTTCATGCATTAAGAACATTTTCATTTGTGCTCCAGGAATCTAGAAACGGCATAGGAGAATAAACAAATGCTATTATAAATGACTAAGACATAAACGAAAAATGGGCTTTTGTATATGGCGTACATAACTAAAGCTTAAAGAGTGCAAAGAGTTTGTCCCACATTTTAGAGTTCAAGAGAGAGCAAATGCAAATATTGAAATGCGCTCAGTGCACCAAAGTGTTAGAAACTTTTGCTTGCGAAATCCAGTGACGAGAAAGTTACTTCTATGTCTATGTGGTCATTATAAATGCCACACAATGCGGGCTACCAAAGCAACAGTTACTGCTCAAATTAAATAATTAGCAAGCAAAAGATGTTGTTTAGATGCTTCCTTGTAAATTCTGCGGGCCCTTCCTGGAATAGAAACGATAATGCAATAAGATAATCGACGGTGATCGTGCTGCTGGTAGCGTAAATAGCTTGGGACTAAAGTGACCTCCCGATAAATTACAACAGATCGCTTTAAAGATAAAGAGCATTACATGTTACTAAGAAAAACAGGACAAAATATACAAATTAAGTCTTCGGTGTGACACAGAGGTGCAACTCTTACCATTTAAATGTAACAAGAATGAAGATTACGACCTTTAAGTGAGAGCACAGTACATACCTGGGAACTGCTTGGATATTTCGCGAGATCGAATTCTGAGTGCGATGTCACGAAATTGACTCTTACTAACTGTTTTCTCCTACCTGCATAAATAATGGGATGGCATAGTCGAATACAAACCGAAAACATTTATTGCAACTTTTTTAATAAACTATACATTTCATGTAAGCATTCCTAAGTACTACTGATGTTGAAGTTTAAGTTACCTCGTTGATAACGGTTGACTATGTTGGCGCTACCCGCTCTTGTGAATTATAGCCTGCGATAATTTTCTGGTTGCACGCTTTCACAGGTTACCACAATAATACACATTTTGATGTTGAATCAAATGACCTGTAAGTTCCAAGTTCATACTTTTTGACTACTAGAAAATCTTATGATTAAAAGCACTGCCTCGTAATAATAAGTAATACTGACACTAAAACAAATTGCGTAGCCTTTTCGTCATTATTATTATTATTATTATTATTATTATTATTATTATTATTATTATTATTTCATATTATGTTAGGCTGTTCATATGCGATAAATTAATAAACAGAGGAGTTATAAATTTGCTTTTGGTTATTGCATACTTTATATAGTAATTTTGCTCCCCTCCATTTGATTATGGAATAATGGACATTGTATGGTAAGTTGCTGTAAAGCGCGGAAAACACAATATACGCTATTTATCTATCTATCTTTATTATAAAACTGCGCTCCTTTTTTGGGGGGGGGTCTGTTTAATATCAGAAATGTTATAATTCAACAACAATCTTTTCATATTATACTTTCTCAGCTAAACATAAAATAGAAATTTAGGAAAAAAGAAGATACTAATGATTAAAATGCTTGACTATTTTTCAGAAACCACCAATAAACAATAAAAATCTATAAGCAGATAAAACAGATTTATCCACCTTAATTAATGTGGTATTCCATTTAATTACCTTTATCTCAATATCAAGTACAAACTTTAATATATTTTTTGGAAAAAAGTGAATTTTCATTACGGATACAGTTTTAATTAGCGAATTCGTAACTTCCACTTTTACAGCTGATTGCTAAACACAATTTAGCAGTAGCGATAAAGTGTCATCTAATGGATTCATTCAGAACTACAGCCAACTCGGAGCCGAAATTTAGGAGCAAGGACATTAAAGGTGCTGACACAAGTTGTCCCTACTTTTTATACTGTGGTACTAAGTGATTTTTATTCGGGGCTTTTTTTTTTCTTCCAAATTAAAGAATTAGTGTTGGGCACTTTTAAGCTTCTATTCCTCAAAGACATTTAATGGGTAGATAATTCATTCTTCATGATAATATTGCCAGTATATCGTCATTGTTGCACTGGATATCAGTAATGAGAAATTAATAGAAAATTATACTTACAAAACCTAATTTCAGCAAACCTCGCCTAGTAAAAATCATTAGTGAGATGTTTAGTTGATAGATTTCTAAAACTCTATGTTTATCGCATCTGGAAGGTACGCAGAAGCTGCTAGGGAGGAGGAAATGGTGTTTTAACACACTTAACAAATCACAACAGCTTTCATTTCCATCCATTTGCTGTATCTCATAATGAATGCGTGCTTCCACACCGCACCTGTTTGACACTCAATTCTGTACAGTTTTACAAACGGTTTCTTGGCAGAAGCTTTGCTTTTTGTAATTAACCTCTAGTTAGAGTTTCTTGACAGGTTAGGAAAACTTTATGTCACATTTTATAGTTTTGGCGTAAATTTTGCAGATAGTTTATAAACATTGATTACATCCAAGATAAGATATGCATTAGAGAGGCCCTGGTTCCCATCTCGGAGCCTGTCTGTTTTCCCAAACTGTATTTTGTTTATTTTTTGCCGTAAGCTCCCAAAGAACAACTTTACAGTTAGAAGAAAGAAGAGTGGTACAAATCGTACTAAAGATGATGTGCAACTAAGCCTGTATGGCAAAACGTGAAGTGAATATAACCACAGGTTTCAGGAGAATGCCAACCAACGATAAAGGCAAGATAGTTAAAGCAAAAACAAATAATTTTTAAAAATAAAATTTACATAGATGGACTGGACTTCCCACATATGCAATAGGGAAGATAACATACGAAAATAAAAAACAGGCTTGGAAGTTCGGGTCTGAGGCGATTCGATCGATGGATTTTTGGCCATGCCGGAACTAACCAATTAGCTACCGTGTCCTCCAAATACGGAATCACGAACTCTTTTGTCTGATTCAGTCAGTTAGAGCTTCAGCACGGAAGGCCCAAGATCCGTCGTTGGAATCCCAGTCTTGAACCAAATTGTCCACGTCTGATTTTTCCTAACTAATGCCCTACACAAGGCTAGTGTGAAAGAACCTTCAGTGAATTCCGAAGGAAATTAGCCATTGCAGACATTTATTCAATTTTTTTAGCGAATTCCGAAGAAATGTAAGCTTGCGGCTATACCCATGGAAAGAGTTTTTAATGGTCTATTCAAATGTGCATCGATCGTGCCTTTTTTACAGCTACATTTAAAAAAAATGCATCTAAAATATGTGTGTATCTATATTATATCTTCTCATTTGGCGCTACAGTCCGGGGTGAGCCTTGGCCTGCCGCGGTAACCTCTACATTCTCTATCTCCGTCTTACGACTTCATTGATAGAGGACAGTATTGTAGGGGGCCATGTGATTAGCATGCCGGCACCCACCAGGTCGCATATACATTATGTTTGTCCGTTCTCTCTGTAGCAGTCGCAATTTTTGCGTTTTTTTCTCAACGAAACTCGGCATGTAACCATCAATTAATAGACGGTTCGAGTTCGTTAACGAGGAAAAATGAACCATTGGGAGTGGGGGTTAACCTAAAAAGATAAAAAAAAAAAAAAAAAAAAAAAAAACACGAAAAATCACTCTAGTAGCCGCATTTTTTTTTTCAAATAAACTTAGTAGATATATTTCAAATAAATTGATAAAAGTAGTTTTCGAAAATCATGGCATTCGGGCCACTAGAAAAAACCTGAAAAACAAATGGAGGTCAAAGCGAAATTTATTGCTCTAGTGGCAGCAGTTTAATTTTTTTAAAAGAAAACTCGGTATATGGCATTAAAATTTGAAAATCGATCTAGCGGCATTAATATTTGATTTTTCGCAACGGAATTCCGTATGTAACATTTAAATAAAATAATAAAAATAGCTTCTGAAAAGCAGGGTAATCGGGCCATTAGGGGTGCGGGTTTACCTGAAACTCAAAATTTAAAAATCGCAATAGCAGCACCAATATTTGTTTCTTTACAACAAGATTCGAATATACCATTTAAATAAAATAGTTTCCGAAAATTATGAAAATTGAACCATTAGGAGTAGAGGAATACTCGAAAACAGAAACTTAAAAAGCGCTCTTGCGTTTAATTTTCTAGTATTGTAGTATTTTGTAGTATTTTCTAGTATCTAGTATTTTCTAGTATAAAAGGACAAATTTATACAACATATAAACTGTATTTATAACGATGCATATGTTTTATATTTAACAGAAGCATCGTTGTGAAGATACCAAATATGAAATATTTAATCTAATATGTGTATGAGAATTATATTGGTATATAAGAGCGCTCTGTAATAACCTTCAGAAAAACGTTTTCGGTACATATTTTTACTACAATAACATTTAAATTAAATTTCAAAGCCTATGAAAATTGAAGTAACGTTCGGTTGATTTTATTTGTTTTGTACATTGTTATTGTTTCTGAATACTATGTTTTTATTTTATTGAAACATATGAACATCTTAAATGCATAATGCAACTCGAAACTTAGTTATTTCTTTATTTTAGTGAATGTAAAGATGATACCAAGGCCCATAGGGTTCGTAAACATGATTACATTTAAAAATGTTTAAAAATACTCACAGAATATAGCTTTGCCTATCAGTGCCATGTATTTCATTTAATTAATACTATACTATTAATTTTTGTGATTTAATCTCAATTTTAATTCTAAAAATATGGTTTACTATTTTGTAATACTTATAGGTTGCATGGATTCTAATTCTGTTCCCTTAATACCACACAGTAATGCTATAACTTACTTCATTAATTAATAAGGCCTAATTTGGATTTTATGTTCATTTTTATTAAAACTTCTTTGGTATGGGCATGTCTAACGTATGAATAAAGGTAAACTAATTAATAGTGAACTGGAATGCGATAGAAAAAAGAACAGCGCGGGCGACCGAGGGAATATTGGTTGACAGAAATAACACAGTTAGTAGAAAGTCGCGGGCTAGAGATGAATCGGTGCTTTTTGATAGTGTGTTTGGAAAGCAAAGAGGAACCGTTGAAATGGCTTGCACAAATTTATTTAATATTCGTATAAGAAATGTTTGTACAGATGGAACATATTGACATCTTCGGTTAGCACTATGCTTGAAGGTCGCCGCTGCAGGCCGAAGTCACTGAAGTTTTGCATGTGAAAATAAGAATCAGAAAGCTTTCGTCAAACTGGAGATACAAGATTTCATAAGAGAAACCTAGATGGCACATTAACGATCTATCACAGGCATTTCCATATAGTAATTTGTAATTCAAACGTGTGTTACGAGCATGTATGTGACGTAATGTTTACCTGACTCAACCCCCTTGCATGACAGAGTAATTTCTAGCAGTGGCGCATTTACCTTCACATTGTCTATATCGAAGGTTCCGTGTCGAGCATGAACAGAAGAAACTTCCGTTTGGAATAGATTTTATTTTTCAAATATACTGCAAATTTAACGTAACATATCCAAAACCAATATAAGGCGCCCTTATACCACGTGCCACGCCTAGTATTCTGATTTAAAGGGTAAGTACAATCTGCATTATTGTTTTATTCTTGGGTTTATTACAATTACAAGATTATTAGTAGAGTGAAAGGAGTAGCAGGAACCGGAAATAAAGAAATTTGAAACAATTGACTTGGAAAAGAAACCAAGCGAGTTATGTTTACTGCTTTGGAAATGGCGCGAACTATATAATCCTGTCAGATGGTGTTTTTGTAAAACATTGTACCTATATTTTATGTGGTTGAAACTGTTCGCCCTGAAGGACTTGAACATTTCAAGACATATATCTTATTACATTATAGGAAGAAAAACTTAAGTAACACCTATTTCAGTTCAGTTTAATTACATTTTTATTCACCATAAAAAATTACACATTCGTCAAAGTTAAATGTAAACTAGGTACAGAAAAAGATGTATAACGTAATATGAAATGCTATATTGGTGCATTATGTTAACACACTGAATTTACATAAATAATATTTATGATACAAGTGTTAAAAATTAAATCACTTATAACACCCGCATCATATACTATTTTTCACAAAGTACTTAACATTTTAAATAAATTATTAATTATATATTAAATGTATTGCAGTTATTCCAAAA
This sequence comes from Metallyticus violacea, assembly GCA_030762175.1. Lineage (NCBI taxonomy): Eukaryota > Metazoa > Arthropoda > Insecta > Mantodea > Metallyticidae > Metallyticus > Metallyticus violacea. The sequence continues at coordinate 88,103,431 of CM060843.1, read as the reverse complement.
AGTTCCTTGTGAAACAGTACGTGTGTTTTTCACTGGAAGAAGCATAGAGCAAACGTTACCTAAAACTACTGGTTTTTAAACGTGTTTTGGCGGGGTAAAATTATTAATTTAAATTATAGTTATTATTACAGTTTTTATATACTATATTAAATTGCTGTTTAAAAATGCAATTTTCTCGTGCTGAAAGAAGTTATGATATCCATTTGCGCAATCAGTATGTTGCGATCAGCCTTACTGGGTTCTCTCAGCCTGATTTCCAGCGTTCCAGGTTTGTAATATGAAAGCAAATAAATCTTAATTGACCTTATTTAAAACAGCCGCGAATAATGTGAACATTATAAAATATATATTACATTGTAAAGTATGGTATTTGTATCCGCCCCTAAATAGATTAATCATCACATTCCGTATTAAACAAAAGTTGGTAACACTGGAATGCTATATAATAATATAGCATTGAGAAGTTTCAGTTTGAGTGCCTTGTGATAAAAACCTAATTTTAGTATGAGATGTCTAAAACCTTTTTCTAGACTTTTCTTTAGCTGTTGAAAGTTACTACATTGCATGCATGGCATATTTGGTCCAATTTATATGTGGCGAATTTTTGTATTAGTTCGTTTGAGAAGCAATACAACTGGAAGGAATATTTTAATGGTGTACTCGTGAAAGTGCAGAAATTCTGCAATTATGTAATGTTGGGCGCCCCAGTTTTAATAGGATATAAAAACTTTTAGTTGCCATTGTTAACGATGATTTTAACAAGAATAGGACTTTCAAATGTTTATTATACACAAACAAGACCAATCTATCACAATGAACAGTGTTTTTGTTCTAGCCGTAAATATCGTAAATAAAATGTCCTAATGACATTAAGTACAGAAAATTGCTTCATTGAATGGCGGAAGATGACATGAGGTAGCTCAGAAAGGCAATCGGCAATTCATGAATGAATAGGGAAAATATGGCAAGAAAATTGGATATGTAGTTTGCGATTTCTGTGCGACATGTTTAGAACATCTTCATGAGGTGAATAAGTTTGCAAGGTTACAACCAAAATGTTATCGATATGCGTAGTAGAGTTCTAAATGGAAAGTGAAATTGCTTCATAAAATACATGCATTTTCTGCTCATAGATATTTCAAATGGTAGAATCAATCTCCGGAATTTGCATATTAATATTTTTGAAAAGTTTTAACGCCCATTTTGAGCAGATTAATATGATAGTTAAGCAAAAATGTAAAGAATTGACTAATGATAATATTTAAAACATGGTGCAAAGCAAAGTACAAAAAATCTAGCATCTTTGCTTGTTCCATAGAATCTGTGTGTCATCAACTTAAAAATGCGAGCTATTTTTTAATCAACTTGCAAGTCGCGTATACTAGACAAGAAACTTTTGCCACTACTCGTGACTGTATCCTATAATATAGCACCATATTTTCAGTTAATTCTTTTGAGGGTTTTTGCCAATGGTTAGGGAGGAATTATGATAAATTAGTTTTTTTACAGTGCTGTAGTATAACGCTGTAATTATAATAAATACTATATTTTAGTTCACTAAAGAGCAAATAATACAGGTCCTATTCATATAAATGTTATGTTTAATTTTAAAAGTAATCGTAGTGACATTTTGTTATATGGTTGTGTAAATATTAATGCATGCATTTAGTTAGATTACCCATGACATATGACATATCTAACAACCAAACAACTAAAAATAATCCACCACTAGTATATTTTGTTGTTGCTATTAGCTACCTCACCATTTCACACTTCAGTCGTTGATTAAACTGTTGCGGTCTACGTTTATGATTCGGCGCCGCCTGTTGAATAAATCTCGTGGATTTGCCGTAAAAAATATATGCACGAAGTTAGAACGAGGCTAGCCGTTACTCATCGATTAACGATAGGTTAACTGCGCAAGTACTAAACTGTTCGTTTGCCTCGGTCATTTATTATGTCTACCTGTAGTATGTTCCCCGTTACTGCTATTTCCGATATAAACAAATACGAATGTATCACTTCGCGATGCATAGCTCCGATTGTTTAAGTAGAACTATTAGTTTTTTTTTTAATTGATTTATTTATGGACGCTCTTTAACATCTCAGGTTATCAGCGTCCCATTCAACTCAGGGCGTGAAACGGCCGACAAAGTTTGCTCAGAGGCCTTTCTTTCAGGCTTGAGGTTCTTTTTCGTGCCGCAAATGTACGTCACGGGACCCACGGCTTTACTTCCCTTCCGAAGGAAGCCATACTTAGGATTTTTACGCCCGAAAAAATCCATCGGTCCTGGCCGGGTTCGAACCGGAGGTTTAGGAGGCAAGTATGGTAACCACTACACCACCAGGACCGACTAGAACTATTTGTCCTCTAAGCAGCTTATGCAAGTTCTGGTTACTACACACATATTTCATTAATAAACATTTTGCACTTTTCAACTAATTTCTGGGACGGTGTTTTGTAATACTAGCATCTGCTTTCGCCATGGCCCTCTTTGCATTGAAACTGATTGCCCTGTACAAAGAGCAAAATGTGCTTAAATTACTAACAGTTAAACTGCATAATCAGATATTCGTAACGATTGATATCTTCAAGATTATTACAGTATTTACTAATGTGGTTTTCTCAATAAAAACTAGCCCTTATTAGAGTTTAAGCTGTAATTTCGTTTAGGGACTATCAGAGATGTAAGTTGTCCTGAAGTCAAAGAGAAAAGAGCTGCACCATATGATTTATTTACGTTAGGATAGAAATAACAGCGAACAGATTGGCCTAAAGTTTTACACGAGTCGCCTCTGACCGGGTGTCTTCCAGTGGCTTCGGCCTTTGGCTGGAAATGAGATCAGAACGACCGTGTGATTTTGTAAGAACTTTTAGTATCATTATGTATGGTTATATAGAATATTGGTACTTTTCAGTTAACGCACCGAACGGAGTATAGTGAGTCCGCCACAAGCTGTTATAGTGACATATTTCAAACTACTTGAAAAACCTAACCCATGGATCAGGTATAAGTGTAGTTTTGAATTTTGGGGGGTTTAAGAATTGGAGGTGTGGTGTAGAGAAAGCACTTAAGGCGAAGAGGAGAAAATTGCAACTCCATGCACCATACTTGGTGCTAAAAACCTTTATGATTGTATAGGCACGTGGCCCCAATGTTCGCACTTTAAGAGCAGCGTGAACTACCTTGAGTCGATGGCCGCACCGAGTCAAATCCGAATTATTCTCGTAATATGCCCGCAAAGCACTGCAACGAATCGATGGTGTTATGACGACTGTGTATTGCTGTTCACCACTTAGAAATAAAGCAATGCTGGTTGCAAGCCTCGAGTTTGACTCGGCGTTCGTCATCCCTGCCTTAGACGGTGGGCGAGGGGCATGGTCGAGCATGCGCCGTGTAATTCGCCCCTGCTCTTGAACCGCGAACGTTGGACCCAGTGCTAATGCACTCACTCCATTGGAATAAAGGTAAGCGGACCAATGTTTTTAGTACTGTGTAATGAAGTGAAGCTACAGTTCCCTTCCCGCCATGAGCGATTCCCGCCCTTATCTTCGTGCGCCTGTACTAGCTTAGGCAGCGAGCGAGGTTAGTGCTAGGACAGGAAGTGGTAACGTATATTGCTTCCACCTTTCCTCTGTAATACTCGCGTCAAAATCGGATGTTTTGGTGCCATGATTTACGTCAAGGCTCTAATTAGCATAGTTGTTTCTAGTGTGGGACCCTTTTGGTATTTAACTGTCTGTTTTTAAAGCTGGTTTTAGAAATGTCGTGCGTGCATCCACAATGAAAATATTTTACATTTTGATCTCAGAGGAAGAAAGCGTTATAACCTTTGCAAACCTATGGTGTTCTGTACGCTTAAGAAGGATGTATTCCAAAGGACGTGGTGTTCTGAATTTCGGTTTTTGTTATCGTAAAAGATGTTACGAGGATAGAGGAAGTAATTTTTGGTAAAAGTGGTTAAGTATTATACTATTAAGTCCACCTCCATGGCTCAAATGGAAACCGTTTGCTTGTTAACTGACTCAGGTTCGACCCCCGGTCAAAACATGTTGCCTGTGTATGGCTTTTGCAGAGTTGACCTTATCCTGAAAAGATGAATATCAGGTAACATTAGACGCCAAGGACACCACACTCGTTCACATAACCATTTCTTTCATTCCATTCATGATAGTTGACATTATCTGCAGCTTCAAGCACGTGAAGGGCTCGCCACTAGCCCAAATTCATACCACCTGCTGTTTGGCACACGTAATTTTGTTCAGTGAAGTATAAAGTGCTTCCAACTCTTTGTTTTTTATTTCCAGCACAATTTTCATTTCTTAGCCTCAAATGTGCTGAAACATCTCTCAGAGAAAACCTTGGACTTTTTATGTGGTTTTATATTGCAAGCCTGAAAACGTAGCCTTTATATATTTCAAGTACTTCATTATCGCTCTTATCATATGACCTTTAAAACGCAGGAGATAACTTGTTCCCATTTTCAAACAGCTGTGAATTTAGTAGTTTGCGCCTTTTAAAGCCCAGTTCACCCCGTGCAAACTGTTATCAAGCTCGGTCAAGTCAAATAATGACACAAAATCGTTTTCAACCCCACTTCAAAAGAGTTATTTACTTGGATAACGCGTACCGTAATTGCAGTTCTTCATTCAAATGGCGCGATTTAAGGAACTAGAAAAAGTTTTACGTAATTTGGTCTTATTCGCTGTCCATTTGATTCATATGGCAGTTAATAGCTTCTTATTGCACATTTCAGAGAGAATTCGAGTAGGGTGTCTGAGAAATGGCATTTGTTATGCTCCATGTTTTAGCATTAGGTTTCAGAGCATTTACTGGCGGTTATGGCACTACGAGTGCACAAGAATGGAACATGTTATGAATCGATGTTTGGCTCTTGTAAACATGAAGAAAAATTTTAGGTTTGTTTCATTTATGCCACCTTTAGCTTCTCATTCCCTCTTTTTTTAACTCCCTTAGATAGTGACGTCTTTTATCTCATGTGCATGGCTCAACATTCATACCATAGAGAGAGAATTTAATATAAACACCCTACTAATGCACGCATTTAAAAAAAAGTACTTGTTTTCAACGATGATCCCATTAAGTATGGAATCTGAGGAATGAAGTCTGTCTCAACAGAAAGCATTGCATACTTCCAATGTTTTGAAATCACAGTATGACTCAAACTGGGTGTAGTTCTGCCCATTTTTTAAATTTCGATTTTCCTTTCCAATGGTCGCAAAGAAAAAATGCTTAGAACATAACTACCTCACGTATTCCATTCAGCAACAGCTTACCACAACCAAACCATAATAGGACATTCTTATACTGTGACCTAACGACTAATTATCAGTTTCTGCAAGAGAGTATTATTACTTCATATGTCATATTTTTATATTGAAAAATCTGCCGATTTTCCCATATTTAATATATGAGTATATACCGTTACTTGGACTCAAGATCGCGAATTCAATCCGAACCAGGGTCGATGGATTTTGGGGCGTAAAAAGCATGACTTCCCTCATAAGGGAAGTAAGCAGTAGGTTTATAGCACATAAAAGAACCTCAAGCCCGAAAGAAGAGGCTTTGGGCAAAATTTATCGATCTTTTCACGCTCTGAATTGAATGGGATGCTGGTGACCTGAGAAAGAGCATTCTTAAATAATAATAATAAAAAAAATAACTATATATATAATATATATATGTTTTACAATATTATCTTGTAGTATTTTAAAATATTTAAACTTTGTAACGCAACAATAAGTCCTACAAAACTGGAGGCCTTTCTGGAAACGCACAATAATGCATGCTCTTAATAGCTCTTATGGGCGAGAGGCTCCTACCACTTCCTCTTACCTTTCTGGCTCAAGATACTCCACAAACTCACAAATGCTCCATATAGATAATAAATACAAACACCAGGCGCAAGATTTTCCCTTTATTCATAAAAGCGCCTAACTACAGGAATTAAATGTTGAAATGTATGCGAGTAGCGCAAACCAGCGGAGCCGCCATTAATCCGTATACATTATTTTATAGGTTATCCTCAAATATCCCAATTCATTCAATTCCTTTTCAGTTGTTGGAACATTTTATTTGATTTTCAACAATTTCATGCTATTAATTAATGCAACTGTCATATTTGACATGCATAACAAGAAGCAGACAATGGATTCGCCAGCAATCTTTATCGCAGTTACGTCACTCGCAATTTTCCAACAAACAGTTGCACAGAGCTGGTTGGACTGACGCGGACTGACACAACGTTAGTAGAGGAAGCATTTATCCGAAGGAAGGTCAGGACAAGCCCGTAGTAGGAAACATGGATCGTGGCAACTTATATTTCGGCTTCAATCTCAGAAGGTATTGATTTTTATCTGTATATGTGTTTAATATAAATATAACGAAAAGCAGTGCTCAAGTTAAGAGGCGACTGGCAATGTGTGCAGGCACGCTTGCAGTAAAGCAACGAGAAATTTTCTTTGGTAGAATCCAGCACTGTAAAGTGGCAATGCTTGTACAATTTTACTTGCTGATGAAACAAAATAATGCATTTCTAAAACCGATAAAAAAGTTAAATATATGGAAGTTTGTTTAATCTGTAACTTGTGTGAAATGCCTTTCTTAGCTCGCTATTGATGTCATAAAATATCAAGTGAGAATATTGGAACAGGTTTTATAGTTGTATTGTAAACAAGGAAAAAAGCATTCAATGTCCGCAACCCTTTTACTTGCTATTTTGCGCATGGGGGGGGGGGGGGGCGTGCTTTAACACCTTCATGTACTATTCTTACGTTAAATGCAACAACAGATGGGCTATTAGGTGTTAGTGTGTAGAAGTGCAGGAAAGATGACCAACAAAGAAATATAGTGGGAACATACCTAATTCATTTACTCATAGCTTAAGGCTGTAATGAAAGAGACACTGTATATATTGCCGATTCCATATGGAATCGGACACCAAGATAACCTTGCAAATTAGTATTGCCTTGAAAAAATATAGAGATTTAGGAGATATTTGAAGCCCCTCCCTTTTTAAGTGCTTTAGTTTTCATGCGATAAATTTATAGAATGTTTGTGAAAATCAACAGTTTCGAAGAAGTCAAATCCGAGAACACTATTAGTGGAAATTAAAAAAAAAATGACATAGCTGATAGCGCACACACACACATATGTGTGTGTGTATGTGTATATATATATATATATATATATATATATAATGGATGATTATGATTTCCAGCAAGTATGCGGATCTGTCAGTCCAGGCTATGGACGGGAATCGCGAGCTTCTTGGGAACGCGTTATCAGTCTGAGCTAAACTGCTGTTAAAACCATGCGTGTACAGTAGTGCGCTAAAAAAAAGCTATGGCTAATGTGATGTATAATGACATCGGAAACATAAGTTGCGGCTGAGCAAAATAAACATATGTGCACGCAAGGTGTTTTACTGTTTCCATTAACTGGCAGTGTCTGGAAAGCCTCAATAATGGGAGGAAAAAAATAAGAAAATGGTTTTATAAATATATAATGTACCTTTGAATGCATTGGTCTTCTCGCGACCTCTGTATATTGAACGCAAATTCTGCAGGTGTAAGTGTGTAGTTATAATGGAATTGCATCTGAAATTTATTGAAAGTGCTAAGAAAATACAAGCTACAAGGGGTCTCTACCTATTGGCCCAGACCATTTTAGGTGTACCTCCTCGCGATTACAGAAAATTTTAATACAATGGTGATTTTATACTAATCCTTTATCTAAATTCTAAATAATTAAATAAAATACAAAATGTCCACCTAGATTGCATCAGATCCAGGTCCCCGGTTCATTAGCAGTAGCCTACTGGAATTCCAGGGGACTAAATTGAACATTTCAATTACTGTACCTATATCGGTATTTTGTCAGCTAACTACATTCCCTACAAACTACTAATTCTTTTATTTCTCAAATACCAACTGTAATGCTACATGTATTCACTTTCTAGAGCAGTTTCCAATATCTTAAGCTCAATAAATAATAAGTTTAATATAATTTCATTCCCAACCATTCCCAGACCAATGAGTTTTTCATAATCATACAGGTATTCTTTATCAGCTAAAATTTATCTAAATTACATATCAACTGACCATTTCCATTTCATTTTTACCTTCCAAAAGAACACCCCTAATTCGGGTATCTTTTCATGGTCTTCAAAGATCTTTCTTAGTACTATTCCTTTATTCCTCATTAACCATCTCTTACTAATTAAACGTTCCCTCCAGGCATTTGTGGCTTTATATTGGAAGATAATGTGATTTCATCTTCATTCTCCCCACAGATGGGACACATACCTGGAATAGCATCTTCCTTCATTCCCCTTAATTTCCAAACACAAGATAATGGAATGATATGAATTATGATGCAGCATATGAGCTCCGAGTCCATGACGCCTTAAAGCTATCTAGCATTAATGGCCAAGAAAAAAAAAATTTAAAAAAATCTTACCCAGATAACTTGACCTGACCAGAAGTCAGACCCAGGACCTTCGAACTGGTAAATGCACGCGCTACCACGTGATCATGGAGGCGATCTTCTTTATATTTTGCAGTTCATCTAGTTTCACATGGTGAAGATATATCTAAAATCAATTTTCTTCGAACTTTCTCAGAAAATGTTAATTATTTAGTTCACTGCTCCGATGCCGTTTATTTCCGGAACACTGTTGAGGCCACTGACTATTAAATTAAGTTTATGTACATTGCAATGAAAAAAATAGATATTTTGGATGTTGCTTTCAAATAAATATCCGTGCCCACGAGCTTGTTCATGTCAACATCAGCTGCAGTTAAAAGTGAATGGAGATTTGCTGTACTGAAAGCACTCGGATCATAACGTATAAATCGCAGAAATTCTTCTGGAATAATATTGACAATGCTATTGTTGTCCACAAAGTGCACTTCTATAGGCAGCTGCTGTTTTGCTATATATCGACTCGTCAGATGGCACTAAAATACTATATTTTCCATTGAGTTATAAAATAAACGTCTTCATAATAGTTTTTCCTCAGTGTGTTATCAGTTCATTTTGAATTTGGACAGAAGTATATTTAGCATTTGCGCTATATGTGCAAAAGTTACCTTTTAGCATCGACTCTAAAATTTGGAAGATCATGCAGCGCGAATAGATAAATTGCGAGTTCACAAAAAAAAAAAAAAAAAAAAAAAGTGCAAGAAACTATAGCACATAGCTTTTCCTATTTTCTTCAATTTCTCATTGGTAAGCATAACCAGGTGCGCAATACTGATTGAGTTTTTAGCATCACACTCAAGAAATTGATCGACTTATTTGCAGCCTCATGATCATGACTTCGTATGCTCTCACGCTGACTCATGCAAATGCGTATATTTAGTAAATGCACCTTGAATACCACGATGCACTTTCAGTTGAAAAATCACGCATTGTTGCATCTTTCTTTTTAGCGGAGTACACCAGACAAGATGAGTAGTAATAAGTAAGCGATTGATATTGGAATGGCCTACTTTCTACTGCTACGTCTGATTTGAAGTTATGTGTTGTAAAATGTGTTGTAAAAATCAATGGCTGATAAATTCGTACATTAAGTCATTGCTTATTGGCTGACTGATGTTTAAATAACATTCTACATCCAGAACATGCTGCTTCTTGTGGTGCCGGTTAACACATACTGAGTCATTCTTAATTGTGGTGGCTGTAGCACTAGAAACCGTGGAAGCATCGTTTTCGGGTATCTTTTTTCTTTTAAAAAATGTAATATTCATGGTAATGATCACGGGACGTGTAAATGAAACACTGGAACGATTTATCGCGACATAATCCTCGATCTTCCGCACAAACTAAACGTGTTTTAAAATTGAAAGAAACTGGCTCGGGTCACAACGAGAATAAACTACTATCTGATACTATGGGGTCAAGTTTGACTATTGTTATAATGCTTCCTTCTTTATGAGTTTGCAAGGAAGCATTTCTTCGTCGAAAAACTTTCTTCAACTACAGCTTTCATTACTTTCTGCTGCGCCAGCATCCACCTGTGGATGCAGAGGAAATTGCGACTCTCATTGTACGGTTTGTCGATCCTGGTGGTCTAGTGGTTACCATCTTGTCTCGGGTTCAGTCTGGCCCATTCTAAGTATGGCTTCCTTCGGAGGGTAAGTGAAGTTGTGATTCTGTATCGTAGATTTACGTGTAAACGAACCTCAAGCCTAAAAGGAGGCCTCTGAGCAAAAATTTTCGACCGTTTCACTCCCTAAATTGAATGGGACGTTGATGACATGAGATGTTGAAGGTCATCCTTAAATAAACCAAATCAATAACTCATGCGGGACTTTTATTTCAAACTGTTTACAAAACAATTGTGAAACTAGCTTGCGGAGTGTATCAGACATGGCGAAACCCATAAGAGATATCAACCACTAAATTGCAAAATCACTCTTTAATAAAAATTATTTCCGAAGTTTGGAAGACTGTAGTACACATTTAAAATTCATTCATTAATTTGTTGTTGAAAAGTGCTTTTATGTTTTCAAGAAAGCGATTTTTATCCTTATTCTAGCCACGAAATAAACAAAATAAAACAAACAACATTCTTTCAAGGAGAGTATGCAAACTTCAATGGAATGTGGCAATTTTGTGTTCAGTGAAGAAGCTCACATTGAACATCTATGTTGTATTGAGGTGTCAATGTCATATATATTTGAATTTCATTAAACGCGATATACTTATACTTTAAATGGGTGATATAATTTGTACTAATGCTGTACATGGTTTTAACATCCTATGTATACATTATACATAGGTCTTCAGGAACAAGAGTGAAGGTAATGGACGTACGTGAGTGCCCAAAGGCACATGGCATTCCACTTTTCAGTTTGAAATATCCGAAATAAAACCACACAAGGTCGATTGTCTCAGTCGAAAATTAAAACTAGATACTCAGAAAAGTAAGCTTAATGTCTTTGGCGTGCATTTGTCATATAATATGAGCCTGCATTCATATGGCACAGAAATTTCAATTCTTTGAAATTATGATATTGAATTATTTTAATTTATATTGAGGTGAAGAATTGCGTGTTCAACTGGCATTGTAGTAATTGTGTTTCTCCTTTCTTCCATTCCAATGAAATGGATCTTATTTATAACATTTTCTACGTTACCAGCAACTGTCCACGTAACTTGGAAATGCCCGCCGTTTTTTTTTTTTTTTTGTTTGTTTTTGTTTCCTGTAAACCGGTTTTAAAATATCATGACGTATTATTACGGGCACTTGACGCCACTATCGGAAACGATAATGGGCATTTCCCACTTCCCCGCCTTTTCCTCTCCTAATGTAATTTTTCAGTCTTTATTCCCGGCTCTTACTTCTATAATCGTTGCCGCCCTAAGCTTAGGTTTTTAACACTTCTATTCATTTTATTGCACGACATGGGTATTTTCCTTTGTTGCTCCCCTCTTCTGGAACTTCCGTAAACAGCCATTGTTTACAGTAGATATAAAAGTTAACGCATGTTTGCCATATTTGTACCTTCGCAAAATTGGCGATAGCTGGGTTTCCCTAGCAATTAAAACAGCTACACCCAGTTTCCCTCTATTTGTAACTGTACCCCAAGCGAATTCCTAAAGAGTCCTTTAGTAGATCAAGATGACGGACGAATGCTGCTTAAACTAATCAAGAACTGTTGCATTCAAAAATAATGTATAAAGCTACATAAATGGAAACAGCCTCACCTTTTGTTGCCTAATGCAGGCTACCGTATACTAGGTAAGATGAATTAAAAAATAAATAATTTTAAACCTACAAAATTGACATTGACATTTAGAGTAGAATATATTCTAGCAAGTGGCTCCAGTCAACAGGGTATTGAATTTATAGAATTAACGAATTAATCTGGCTTGAATGAGCAAGGCCAAAATATGATCAGCCTATTGTGTTGATTGTAAAACCAATGTGTGTTAAATGCAAGAGCTTGTTCTCAGAAATGAATTTGTTTCAGGCCCAGCATGTCCCAAGGTACAGTCATGGTTCCAAAATTACATGAGAAAGATTTTACTGTGGGCACTCCTGAGGAATTTGTAAGAAGATTTGAAGGAACGAAGGTTATTAATAAGGTAAGAGGTTTTATTCTTGTATCACATTTGCTAACCTTTACGCTACTTATATTTAACCACTTAATAGCTACCCCCACGAGTGGCCGAAGTTAAGACGCGGACTCGTGAACGGGAGTCGGGTTCAATTCCGCCAGGATCGTTCTCCCGGACGGAGGTTTTTTTTTTTTTCTATATTTTCTTCAGTTCTCATAAATGGCAAATGCCGGAGAGGTAACATTTCCTTCCTTAAAAATAAACCCTTTCCGAGTTTATCATTTCGTCTCGTGTATCATCGGTGTCCATCGCCTGTGGTGCCTCAGTAGTAAAAATCGGCGTTAAACACCATTCATTCATATGTATTTCATCTTCATTCCTCTCTCGATATTCGTATAACATAAATGCGCACAAATTGGGCAAATGGTGGAAGATTCAGTTTATGTAATAGTCGATGATTTACTTCTCGCGTCTTTTACACGTAATAACGTGATATTCGGTTACAAAATTTATAGATACACTTCACATCCGGTCGTAGTAAATTTGCATATTTTATGGTGATATCCATGCACCGCCATTGAGTTCACAAAATGAACAGAGCTCTCGTTAGTGTCTACCGTTTTGTTGGTCATGGCCTGCGTCGAGTAGATGTCTAACCTGATTTCTTTCCTTTTCCTGTCCCCGTTTTCCAGTTGACTGTATAAAGGCCGAATGAATTTCAGTCTCAAGTCCTCCAAGAACGATTCTCCAGCTAATATGTAACCCAATGTTGAAGAGTGTATTTGGATACTACCGAATGCAGCCTTTAAATAACGTGCTCTTGACTTTTAAGGTATAAAGCTCCTTTGTATCGGGTACTTATTGCCTTGGCATCGGAAAGAGCCCTCGCGATTTGAAGGATAATCTCATGTGGTACATGACTTTAGCAACTGACGCATTCTTGTTGTGTATGAATCCTGAACGATTTTGAAGATCAGGCCCAGAAATTTGAATATACTTGCAGCATGACTCTCTTGCTTAAGAAGTACTTTTTCTTCCTGGGATTTCCGTCCACCCTCCCTGAAGATCATATGCACGGTCTTCTCAATATTTATCTGGATATCGTTTTTGTTTGCCTACTTTTAGGTCATATATAGCTTTTTTATATGGTGTATGTCTTTTACGCCTCTCAATTTGTGTTGCAAAAACAAATACATCTGCAAACACATCATTATACAAGTGAATACTCTTATATATTATATGATTTAACTTTAGGCTCATGGGAAAGCTAACAACTGGTTGTTTTAAATCATTGTTGGAGGTGTGCGCAATGCATTAAGCATACGGTTATTACCACTGTACGGATGGAGAAACTCTCAATTACGCTTTCAGTGGCCAGGTGCAACCGTTTACAAAATGCCAGATACCCGTAACGGTCCGTTACCGTTTTCCAGCATCACTTCTGCAATAGTTTTGGAAAGGATACATTTTCCGACAATTCTATTCGTAAAAAGTGTGCACTATCTGTGAAGAGGTAATACTTGTTTAAAGCGACAATATTGTGCACCCTTCCTTGTCAGATAGTACTTTCTTGGCCATCTTGTTCGCCAGACTTTAAACCATGAGATACTTTTCTGTTTTGTCTTCTCGCCTTTGTGTAAACATCACCACTGATATATTGGAAGAAATGCACTATTGTGTAGATTTCCGCAGAGCGCCAAAATGTAGACAGTGACTATTCCCAAAAGCTTAAGAACTGGAATATTAACCCTTAGTGTTTCGAAATGTGGATAATTTAGTCTGCTCCGAATGGGAAAATTTGGAGTAAAAGATTCCGAATGCAACCTTTGCCATGAAAGAAAAATTGGATCTGTTATTCTTGATCTGTGAGATGTTTTGTTAGCTTTCATGTGCTAAAATAGATCAGGTAGTTGCATTTCGTGGTGCCGTGGCCTAGTGGTTGCTACCTGGGGTCATTCACAGCGGCCATAAGTGGAATTTGTGGCGGACGAAGCAGCTTCTGGGCAGGTTTCCTCCGGGGCTTCCTGTTTTTGCTGCAACTAATTCCGCCATTGTTATATATTCACACTCATCCATACTGGATTCTGTAACTTCTATCCCGATGTAAAGAAATACGAAAGAATCACTCCATGGTGCATGTCTCCGATAGGCTAAGTAGGACTGCAGTTCTACAAACAGTTGATGCAATCTATTTAATTTTTAGCTCTGTTTACTATTCACAAACTTCATTAATAAAAAGTTTGCGCGATAATAATTGAGGATAGAGTAACAGCGGATAATAGCGTAATGTGTACCACGTTCATATGTCGGACTCAAATCGTTTTGAATAGGCTTTCCCAATTGAAAATGTGCATGTAAACGTGTATTCAAGAGCCAAATTCGATCCTACTAAAAACTGGGAATGGAATAGATTCAATCCGGATTGAGATTGGGAGCGTACTGATAATGAGATCGAATTAATAATGTTCACGCACGCTAACGCTAGTCATTTGTATCACAATAAAGTCCAACATCATTTCGTATTTACCCATAAAATACGCATGCGTATTGTTTTATTCCATTTAATATTCTGCATCTGTTTTATTTATTTCTTGAATAAATTATTTCCCTATTTAATCAAGTTATTAGGTAGGTTATCCAAAATGAAAATAAAGTAAGGCAGCCATAAAAACTTATTTAGAAATATGTAACAGGTTCCAGCATGGACTGAAAAACGTAAACCGGGGTCTTACCGAGTTCGAATTCAATCCGGAAAATGTATTCAAATCTATGTGAGTCCGACATGTAATGTGGTAGTAGTCCGTAGATTTCTTCGCGTGCACATTCAAATCGGTTACGCTACTGCCATCTAAAGGCTAATGGCAGAACTCCAATAAACTGGGCATTGGACACCACCACTAGTTGCATTTGCAAGTGAATGAAAGCTTTTTTTTTTTTTTAATTGATTTATTTATGGACGCTCTTTAACATCTCAGGTCATCAGCGTCCCATTCAACTCAGGGCGGGAAACGGCCGACAAATTTTGCTCAGAGGCCTCTCTTTCAGGCTTGAGGTTCTTTTTCGTGCCGTAAATGTACGACACGGGACCCACGGTTTTACTTCCCTTCCGAAGGAAGCCATACTTAGGATTTTTACGCCCGAAAAAATCCATCAATCCTGGCCGGGTTCGAACCCGCGTTTTGGGCGTAGGAGGCAAGTATGGTAACCACTACACCACTAGGACCGACATGAATGAAAGCATTTTCGATATCATATATTAGAGTCAACTCATCGGAATGTGCTTGAAGATTTTTATGACAGTAGTCAGACTCTTACTTAATATTTTTTTTTTTTTTTTTTTTTTTTCATATTTTGAAAATCCATATATATATATATATATATATATATATATATATAATATTAATGAAAAATAAAAATAAAGAAACACTATTAACAGTGTAACAAATTAACACTAATAATAAAAGTAGATAAAGATAAAACACTGAGAAAGAGTCACACTTGAAATTGCTATATTTCGAACTACTGCAAGTTCGCAAGAAGCTAGACCAAATGATATATATATATATGATTTTTTATTGTTCATATGAAGAAAATGATGCCAAATTAGCTTCTTTAAAACGGTTTTGCTATACAATCAACATTTTTGGAAATCTAAACAGTGTATTAAACATAAGTTATCAACAGATATCATCGCTATAGTATGATGTTATCTATGTCTACTAGACTAAAAAGATCAGATCTTATACTCATGATGGATTCTGTAGAAAGGACCTTTCATCTCACACGTAAAAAAAAATTAATCCAAAAGTAAATTAAATGTATTTAGTACAGTGTGGCAAGGCTACCAGTAAACTTCCATGTAGCTCTACAATTCAATTGCTCAAATCCTGAAGGAGCACAAACTTTAGTGGTAAAGCTGTTGGGTGGAATGAAGTATACAACACTTGGAACAAAGCCCATTACTTCATTACTTAAGAATAAGGCAATCTAAAGTTTACAATTTTGTTTGCATAGGTGTGTTTCTTTCAGTCCCCCCCCCCCCCCCCCTGCAATTCTAGTGTTGCTGCAAGCAAACTCTTTGCCTGCTGTCGCTGAACTGCGATCAACAGTTAGGCATGAGTCTCTGGAAGGAAGTGTGTATTTCTTTAAAATTCCCCATAGAGCATCATAAATGTATATCATAAGCTCATGAATAGGAACCAATTAAAAAAAAACTGTATATCATTACTTTTGATAAGTGTTACTGAAAAGCATTCAAATATTGGGGATAAATATTCACACCAAGTCATCTCAATATTCTTGACAACAAAATTTCTTGAAACACTTTCACATTTTTGAGACAGGCATTTCAACAGCTTTTTTATTATGCATGCCTAACGAAGGAGCCCTCACTTAATGGTTTGGAATGTTTAACTCAGCTCATAACTGTCTTTCACTGCCGACTCACATTTGTTCATTTTTGTAAATACATTTTGCTATCTTTGCATTT
This sequence comes from Metallyticus violacea, assembly GCA_030762175.1. NCBI lineage: Eukaryota > Metazoa > Arthropoda > Insecta > Mantodea > Metallyticidae > Metallyticus > Metallyticus violacea. Next base: position 88,086,850 of record CM060843.1, on the reverse strand, counting down.
TATGTATTTTCTTTGGTGTTGTTTTTCTCCTTTAACATAACCTCAAAACAGAAAATGATTTCCTTATTAATTGCATTATAGAATCAATCATTTAATATTACATTTTTTACACTTATAAATGTATAGGAAAAAATGTACACAATTTCATTACAAAATGAATGAGCTCTCATCTTTCTTCTTCGTTGCCAACTTTTTTTTTATTTCCTTCCTGGATGGCTTGGAAATCAACATCATACCAGATCATGTGATTACTTTGTCACAACTCAAAACTACTACATATTGACTTTATTAGATACAAACTGTAAAGTATTAATTTACTCTCATCATTGGGTAACCAACTTAAACAGATGAAAGTTGCAGGAAAATTGTCTTTTGGCATGCGAAACGATGACTTAAATAAGGCAATGGAAAATACCAGAACTTGCTAGAATTAGAGTGATTTAGAAACTAGATCTATCATACATCCCACTCAATTATCTGCCAGCAAATTGGTAACAAAGGAATTTGTTCTGCCGGTCGTTTATTGTGTGCCAGTAAAGAACATCAAATAGCAGTTATATTAACAATGTAAGAGTGGTGACATCACAAAGACTTAAATACATAAGAAGGAGTTTGTTTTTGTGGTAAAATACTTTTTTTTTTTTTTTTTTTGTGGCATAATGGACATTTAAACTTTTTAGATGCAGAAATAACTGTGCATTAATTTTTAATGTTATATTTGTTCATTTAACACTATATTAATTTTTTTTCTTAATCCTTTTAGAAATAATACCCCTGTACCCATCCATTCAAGATCAATTCCCAATTGATCACAATTATTTAGTTTTTTAGTACAAAAGTTTTAGTGGGTATGAAAAATTGTTATATATATATAAAACATAAGACACCAGAAGCACTAAAGCTGCTTGTCACACTTCTTTTGAACTGAGCCATAAACTGAGATAAAAACCTGAACAAGTTAGCCTAAAGAATCCAAACCATGTTTGCAACTGTTTTGGAGCAATGTTCTAACCAGTTGTACACAGAGATAGTTAAACAGGTTGAGTTCTATTTAATTTATATATTGATGATATATTGCAAAATATAAAGGAAAATAACAATTTTATGCCAGCTATAAACACATGCAAATTTCTTGTTTATTATTTGCAGACGATTTAGGCTTGATTACAGTAATTGGCCTAAAATCTAAAATGGCCTGGGCCAAGAAGATGGAGGCCCCTTGTAGTTATGTTTTCTTAGCATTCAAATAAACAAAATAAACAGGTTGAGAAGTATAGTTGTCTATGAAATAATTATTTTATTGGTGGTTATGGATATAGTAGAAATTTGTTGAATATCATCTGCTGCTTTGAAGCCCAAATGGTGATAGATTTTTTTTTTTTTTAATGTCAGTAACAGAAACTTGTATTATTAGTGAAAATTTGTGTTATTAAAACTTTCAATGGCTGCCTAAAAAAAAGGATAATTTTGAAATAAAGTCTATTATGATATTGCTGTTGATGATTACATGTTGTATATTAATATTGATTACAGGTATTGATTGCGAATAATGGAATTGCAGCTGTAAAATGCATGCGATCAATAAGAAGATGGGCATATGAAATGTTTAAGAATGAACGAGCCATCCGTTTTGTTGTGATGGTCACCCCAGAAGACCTTAAAGGTATATTATTTAACCATAAGCACTAAGCTTCTTAGTTAATTGTGCACTGTGAAACTAAAGGTCATATTAAGTGACTGTGATATACCAAATTTATTTGTTTATATTTCTGTAAAAAAACATAAAACACATATCTCTTATCTAAATAGATAAATGATAGGTTTAAAGGAGAAATGAAACTAGTTTTTCTTGGCTGAACCTTCTTCTCATCGGTTCAGTATTATATCACATGTGTCTGGTTTGTAGATCCAACCAAATCTGAGTTCTGCTTTGGTTATGTACCTGGCTTAGATTTTCACCCAGAATTTTTTCTGAATCTAATAGCTTTAACATTTTTAGCCCTGAGTTTGTGTAGCACATTATTAGCTGTACAGAATAAAATGGATAAATGCGTAAAAAAATATCTTGCAGTCAGCTTATACCCATGGTTAGAGAAATTGCATCAATGTTGCTCACAGCAAGATTTTCATTCTCATCTTTGTAAAAGCATAACATTCCATGTTTTATTATTGCAGCAAATGCTGAATATATAAAAATGGCAGATCATTATGTACCTGTTACTGGAGGAGCAAACAATAATAATTATGCAAATGTGGAACTCATTCTGGACATTGCTATTAGGACACAAGTTCAGGTATGTTCTCATATATTGCATTTTAATCATGATAATTATTCAGCAGTATAATAAAAATTACTGTAGTAAATTAGGTAAGTAATAACAGGTGGAATGTGTATGTACTGAGCTTTATTATATTTCAGATTCAGTAGAGGTATTGAAAAAATTTGACTATTTGGGGATTATATTTGCATATAATGGAAGATTCAGTTTAAATGTGCACAAGCCGAAGGTAAATTAGCTATGAAAACTGTCAGAATAAGCTGTATAAAGTTCCCACATTGCCAATGAAATGACTAGAAAAATAAATTTGAATAGTTTGAGATTTTCACAGTCAAATATGGTATCATGTAACAAATTATTTATGAGGAAGTCACTCAAATTTCACTAGTTTTATTCCACTTACTTGGACATGTTTCAAAGGCAAATTTCCTTCATCATCAGTACGGTTCCACTGTCAGCTTTCCAGCTTGGTATTAAGATGTCACTCTTGAATTTTATAAACTTTTTGATGAGGTTGCTGCTGTTTGGAAGATCAAAATTAACTAAATTTTCTTTGTTTTCATTCAAGAATATAATTTCCCATACCCATAGTTCTATAGATTTTTGAAGAGCTTTTAAGAGTTTTGGTTCATTTTGGAACTCATGTTTTTTTTTTTTTTTTTTTTTTTTGCCAGAAATGGTATGCTGCTGCTGATTTTTCCGTATGTTTATATTTTACATTTCTCATGTTTTCCTTAAACTGTTCCTTTTTGTTTTACCTATATATTTAATTTATTACTGCAGTCTTTGCAGATGACTTTGTAAATGCCTGTTTTCCTGGCTGGATTTTGTCCTTTGTATTGATTTTTAGGAGGCTTTACATTGCATTTGTTCACTGGAGCCAAAATAATATTGACATCTTTAAAAATCTTTTAAAATTTTTGGTGTGAGGATGGATGGGATGTAAATTTGATATATCTGCTGCATAGGGGGGGGGGGGGGGAAGAATTCCAAAATGAACCAAAATTCTTAAAAACCTCTTCAAATACCCATAGAATTATCGGTGTGGGAAAATATATTCTTGAACGAAAAAAAAGAAGATTTAGTTAATTTTGATCGTCCAAACAGCAGCAATACCATGCTGGAAAACTGACCATGGAACCGTGCTGACGATGAAGGAAATTTGCCTTTGAAACATGTCCAAATAAATGGAATAAAACTAGTGAAATTTGAGTGACTTCCTCAAAATAATTTGCTAAATGACTAGAAAGACTCTATGAGGCTGTGGTTGAGTCAAAGATGATGTATACAGTGGAAATTTGGGGACTGTCAAAGGGGTGGACAACGGTTGATGTACTAGAATGTTTTGTAGAGAAATTCTGAAGATACCAAAAAGTTAGCTGAGGGTGTAATTTTGGCAGAACTAGGAAGAGTAGGAAGAAAAGGTATAATAAATGCAAATCTTGAAATATTGTTACAGATATCTAAAATTAACTATTAATAATAACAATGTACTAAAAGAATGTCTTATGTACCAAAGAAATATACAGGGAAGTAAAGGTTGGTTTGGGGAGGTGGGGAAACATAAGAAATTGGAATAGAGGATGTGTGGCAACTGGGTGAAAGTAACATGTGTTTTATTGTCTAATAGAATGTGAAATGGTAAAAAGGTGGAGGGATAGTATCTGGGATGAAAAATGAGATAAACTACAACATGATATAGTAGCAATTAAAATGCTGTCAGATATGATGGCAGAGAAAGTAAACAAGATTGGGGAATCTTTAAGGAAAGGTAAGAGATACAGTTAAGGAATGAGCTTGGGCACACAAAGTTATGAAAATGATTTATTGTAGGAGTTCATTTACCATACATGTTACCAGGTGATTTAGGTATAGGAGAACGTTAGTTTTGGTATTCTAAATGTTTAGGTAGTTTGTTTGCTCATGTAAATTGAATTACTAAAAATGAGTAAATAACAATGATTTGTTTTCTTTGTTTTGTGTATATTTATGAATAATGTATTCATAATACAAGAGTATTCAGGAAATTCCAGTGAATAACCACTGAAGAGCCAAAGACCAAGGACTTTGGGTAGTGAATTGAAATTGTTAACCATTTAAGTGGAGATATTATTGTAAATACATTCAATACAATGTTCAATTATATTTCATGATTGGAGGATGAGGAAACTTAATTAAATGTGCATATTGTCAAATGTGACTTCCTCTGTTATTTACATTCAGCTCTTGTGGTATGCAACTTTGGCTAGTTGTTGTAAACATTTGCTGTGTTATATTCTAAGTGTCAGCTTTCTTGATCGTAAAATACTTAACTGTCATGATGGTCTGGCTACTGAGCAGCATGCTGTATTACACTATATCAAATTCTTTTTGGGAATGTTGAGTTTAATTTTTTGCAGATTTCTTCAAGTTTCTTAGCATTGTTGGTCTGTGGACTGATGAAGTTTATTTCTAGGGGTAATGTTTTTGATAATGAGGAACTATTGCTCCTCATTATCAAAATTTCCTCATGAATTTTTTTAACTTGATAAAATTAAATGAGATTTGAGGTACAATGGAAAGAACTCTAAATAAAATTGTCTCATTTGGCATTGCATAATGGTATGTAAATTGCATTTATTCATATACAATTCTTCTGAAATGATAACTGTGTAAAGTAACGTTGGCTCACAGGTTAATAGATCTGGACTTTGATTCAAAAATATGTTTTAATTATGATTGCAGATGTTGATCCAAAAATGCTGTGATTCTCAGGCAAAGTAATTTGTCAACATATTTGAAATATCTGAACAAAGTTTCAGAAATTCATATCATTCTTGTAAGAAGCTGTTAAGTTATGCAAAGATAGGATGTAGTTTATAATTACTACAAAGATGTTATTGGACCAGTTTTTCACATGAAATAGTCAATAGTTTCCGTTTCTTAATTTAATGTTTCTTTTGTTTTTATCAACTATTGATATTAGAAGAGAGAACAAGCAATAATTTTATACAAGGCTTGTTAAAACGGCAAAATATACATGTATGTGCAACCATTCCTTATGCACTCAGCCAGCTATAAGAGAGCATTCACCTCACTATTTTAATCATATTGGCAACAATAATTAATAGAGAACATATAAAAATTACCATGTGCCAACCTTGTTTCAAAGAGTATGAGTTCACTTTGATATATTTTGTAACATAAATTTAAATATAACTGCTGATTTATACACAGAAATTGTTTGTCACACTAGTCTGATCAAGTCTGATTCATTTCCAATTTAAATACTGATGTTTAACAGAATATGTAATAAATGATGTGATTGAGTATGTCAGGTTCCAATCATGCAATAGAATTAAAGCCCCATATAAGTCTGCTAACATACCAAGTGTTCCTATTAAATAAATGCTACATGTATAAACAAATAAGTTCTTTGCATGAAAATTCTTAGAAACTTCAATGCAATATTTTCTTTATTTTTATATATATTTCAGAAATCTTCTATTCATTTGTTGTCTCTCTCTCTGGTCTCCATGTTTCCAGTTGTGGTTGACTGGAGCTTCAAGCTTTTTATTATAACAATTGTGAAATGTTACATTTGTACAGAAGGATATAAGTACCTTGTTACTAGTTGAGCTACCGCATGCTCTGTAAGAGCATTAAATTTAAAAAAAATATCCCATGTCATTGTATTAACAATTTATATTTACTTAAATGTAAAATTGGAACTTAAACACAGTGAAGCCAATCATATTAATGGATATCATTGTATGATTAGTTGAACTACACACTCTTAAAGCTTCACTTACTTTTTATAAATGTATGGAACCGGTTTCGAGAACATTTGTTCCTTAGCATGGCTGAAGATGGGAACAAATGTTCTCGAAACCGGTTCCATACATTTATAAAAAGTAAGTGAAGCTTTAAGAGTGTGTAGTTCAACTAATCATACAATGATATCCATTAATTTATATTTATTTTCAGGCTGTATGGGCAGGATGGGGTCATGCCTCAGAGAATCCAAAACTCCCAGAGCTCCTTCACAAGAATGGCATTTCCTTCATTGGTCCATCAGAAAAAGCCATGTGGGCATTGGGAGACAAGATTGCTTCAAATTTTGTTGCTCAAACTGCAGAAGTGCCTACGCTTCCATGGTCTGGAAGTGGTGAGTGCAAATTGTCAGTCACTTTAATATTATTTTAGGTAAAACATCCAATCTTTAATACCCATTTTAAACAAGCTATCGGTGATTGGAAATTTCTCTTAAAGTATTTGTTCCTAATTGAGAGATGAGTATTCCTTGCCAAAAAATCACTCTTTAATGCATTTTACGTACTTTCAAAGATAAAGATAAGACTTTGCATAAATTCACTAAAATAGCATGAGAATATATTGAAGATCCATTAGTTGATGCTTTTCTAGAATTTCTGAAGTATTGTTCTCTGTTATGATAGTGCTAATGGTCTTGATTATTCTGTTTTCAGTATCCTAATGTTCCTTTCATTCTGATTTTCTGTATCAGTATCATCTTATACAATGGACAGCTTATTCTGTAGAATTTTATTTAATATTAATCCTTTTATTTTCCAGCATCAATTGTATATTTGTGGAGAAAGAAAATACACTGACTTTGCTGTGAGAATTTATGTCTTGTTTCATGTTTTATAAATAAATATTACAATATTGTCATTTAGCATCAAAATCGACATTGGAAAATGTTAAACAAGCCATGATATATATATATATATATATATATATATATATATATACACACACGTATATACTAAAAGATGTATGGTAAAAACTGTTATAACTATAGCATACATGCTGTGTTAGGTATACATATATATACCAAAGACAGTTCTGGTTCATTGACTTAGAGCTTCTGTCCAGTTAGAGAAGTGGAGATAATTCATACTCTGTTGTGACCAAGCTATTTGCTTGATCCTGATAGTTTAAGACATTTATGAAATGGTTTTGGAATTTCTGGTCATGAGCACATTGAGAATTCATCCTTAATAGTCGATGGGACTTTTTCTGGGAGATATGACCAGTCAACACAGGGTGGTTTATAAAGAAAGAAAGAAACATGGGGACAATGGTAAGGGATAAATAGAGATGAAGCAGGCCAAAATGAAAACACAGCAAATAATTTTGATTTGGGTATTTGGTTTGGTTTCTTTCACATCTCAGGACATCAGCATCTCATTTAATTAAAGGCATGAAACGGCCAATAAATTTTACTCACAGGCCTCTTCTTTCAGGCTTCAGGCTCTTTTTACCTGCCGTAAATCTATGATATGGAACCCACAGCTTTATTTCCCTTCCAAAGGAAGCCATATTTTGGATTTGTATGCCTGAAAAAATACTTTGACTCTGGCCGGATTGAATCCACAATCTTGAGCCTACAAGGTAATGGATACTACCAGACCACCAGGACCAACTACAGCAAATGATACTTCTATTTTTTAGAAGAAAATTAACTTAAGTGTAGCAAAACAATGCATTTTTTTCAGCCTTCTGATTAAGCATTGCAGTTTTTCCGTTATTGCATCAGCTAAATTTTTTGCTCTTCAGCTTAAAATTGTAAATAACTTTAAGCTAATCTAAAGAGATGAAATAAATTTTTACTACTACTATAACAACAATGACGACGATGATGATGATGATGATGATGATGATGATGATAATAATAATAATAATAATTGAACATTTACAGATCTGAAGGCACAGTATGAGGGTAAGAAAATAAAAATCTCTTCTGAACTGTATAAGAGAGGCTGTGTGAACAATCCAGAGGAGGGGCTGTTGGCAGCCCAGAAGATTGGTTTTCCAATCATGATCAAGGCTAGTGAAGGTGGTGGAGGAAAGGGTATCCGGAAGGTAGAAGCCTCTGAAGAATTTGCCAGTTCATTTAGACAGGTAAGAATTTAAAATAGCCTGGAATTCTTAATACATATAGAACAATAACATTGTCATATGATTGAAGAATTTTGAATCTTGGTCAGTGTAGAAAGTTTTAACAACTGCAACAGAAACTTTAATGGTGACTTAAGAAATTATGAGAAGGATTCTTGCTATAGCAAATAATGAAACAAAATGCTTTGTTATATAACTATGACATTTTAGAAGTAACACATTTTGTATTTATTTCGTAACCAAACTAATGCACAAAAATAAATAAGAAAGCAGCAATAAGGTGAGTTGCAGCATTATTTATAAAGTTAAGGTGATAATGGAGGGGATGTTTTTGTGGAACAGGGATTAAATTGATTGACTATTAGATTGGATTAGTGTTTTGATGCATAAATTTTTCACATGTCTTCTCTTTTTTTCTCTTGAGATCTGACAATAATGTTGTAGATGAGTAAAAAACATTAAATGCTCACTACAGACTATAGTTTATACTGAGTTATATTACATTATGTATTGGAAATTTTTCTGCAATAAATTTCCCATAGAACCATGGACTATGTCCTCTTTTTCCCAAGTTGAGATCTGGCAGCTCTAACTAAGCCTGCTATCCAAATTAATACTTGGGAGTTAGAGGTGGTAGGAATATAATCTGCCGTACTGCTTCGATCTACTGCTGGAGGTTAAATGTGTGATGCCTTACTGCCTGTCAAGCCTATCCACAGGACAAATTTAACTTATACATATATAGGGCAAACAATGAAAGTGGAATGGCTTAAGAGGGTTTATATTGCATAAATGCAGTTAATGGACATATGGGATAGAATTATGGTGGGTAGGAGGAGGGAAAAATATGAACAGGATATTTAAAATAGTTTTCTGAGATTATATTAAATGCCCTGCAAAACCACAGCTTATGTGCTCAAACATCAATGTCCAGTTAAAAAAAAAAACAATTTAATAAATATAAATTTAATCAAGGCCAATTTCACTGATACAGAGTGAAAGTGTAAATTTATGAACAGAAATAAAGCTGGACATTAAAGTTGTTAAAACTACAGCTTCCTGGGCTATTATGCTATGGTCTGTGGTATACATCAATGGTGGAAATGTTAATCTTAAGATTAGCCAATGTCAATAAACAGTAGTTGCTGAAAGCTTTTACACTGAACTGTACCACCAACATGACATAATAGTATTGGAACCTATGATTTTAATAATAATATTGCCAGCTATGAAAATCAAGAAAATATGATTAAATATTAAAGGATTTTTTAATCAAGCTGTTACTGTAAGCTATAACAATTACCTTATATAAGCAATATTGTTCTTATTGCCCCTCTTTTTATTATATTTATTGTTTGACATCCTATGTCAATTACCAATCATTTAAGGTGATTGTTTACTTTGCAAATTGTTATAATTCTATGGACTTTCATTTTTGTAAGTAATTATGAAATGATTTAAAGATTTTAAATGTTGTAACTACATAGTGACTATGCCATATGTGTATTTTTTCAGGTACAGGCAGAGGTGCCAGGCTCACCTATTTTTGTTATGAAATTGGCCCGTTGTGCCCGTCATCTGGAAGTACAGTTATTGGCAGATCAATATGGAAATGCCATATCTTTGTTTGGGCGAGATTGTTCAATTCAGCGGAGGCATCAGAAGATCATAGAAGAAGCACCAGCTGTGATAGCAAAACCAGAAATTTTTGAAGATATGGAAAAGGTAATCACATTAGAAATGTTCTTGCTTTATATGATTTAGATGCCCCCACATTAGCATTGCAAATAATATTCTGTAATGTCATATTTTTGATGTAGGTTATTACTTTTGGTTGATAGGTTTTTGATGGAATGGATCTTATTAAAATACATTTGACTTCCATTAATTCAGATGTAAATTTATTAATAATGTATCAATAAATTTGTGGTATTAGTCTGTGTGTTGAATGTAAATCTATGTTACAGCTAATTTTTTTACATTTAACTCTGACCTCTTCAGTAGTAAGGAACAAATTCATACACTTTTAATAGTTTAAAAAACTATTGTGGCCATCTTTCTGTGGCTACAATATTGTAGCTAGATTCTGGTATTTGTTGGTGTAATAATCTGTAACAGTTGCATACATTAATGCACCTTTACTAACATATTCGTAATGCTTAGATTATAGTTTTCTCTCTCTGTCTCTCTCCCTTTCTTCTTTTCTTTCTTTCTTTCTTTCTTTCTTCCTTCCTTTCTTCTTTACTTTCTTTCTTTCTTTCTTTCAGGATGGAATGTAATCTTTTTAAGCAGCTTTTTCTCACTCATACTGTTTGCAAATCTTAATGTGAGAGGTTTGTAGGTTTCCAAATAAACAGCCTCCTTTGTTCTTAAATTATATGTGATTTTCTTATTTTTCACACAAGCCATGTGTTGAACTAATGTTTGAAATGGAGTCAAAAATTAAAGATTATAGTCAGGACTGGAACTACAGATCTACTGTTTATGGTGTATATACTTTTCCATATGAGCTACCATGCCCTGTCCAACTGCAACCATGAATTTCACCATCTCAGTCTGTATATCTTGCAGGTAAACTCATTATAGAGATAATATGCCTATTCCTAAAATGCAACTCTCTAAACCTTTGAATAGTTGTGGATGGGGGACATTCAAGGTTAATGTTGGACATGTCAAAATTCATCAATGGTAAACTAAAGATCCATGGTGTGAGTTCCAGCCTTGACTTCAAATTTTTTTATATCTAACTTCCTGCTTTTTTTTCTATACACATTAGACATAACATTTCTATTTTTAAAAATAAATTAACTGGAAAATGAGTATAGTATTTGCTTTATAGGCAGCTGTACGACTGGCAAAGATGGTTGGCTATATGAGTGCAGGCACTGTAGAGTACCTATATGATACCAATGGTAACTACTATTTCTTGGAGTTGAATCCGAGGCTCCAAGTGGAGCATCCTTGTACAGAGATGGTAGCAGATGTGAATCTGCCTGCAGCTCAACTACAGGTCAGTTTGTAAGTGTTGTCCCTTGTCCATAATTGACAAACAGTAGATCAAATATATATTTTTTTAAAAAATTTATCATTAGTTTGTGGGAGAGGGAAAAGATAAAATCCATCACAAGTTAAGAGCTTGTTATTTAATTTTACTCTTTAAAACAGTTTTTCATTGCACTTTACATTAAAATATGATATTTGTTCTTATGAATGGATTCCTTTCTCTGATAGGAGCATTTAAGGTAAGTGGTATAATATTTGGACATGTAAGCACATAATTCACTTTACATAGAGCTAATGGAAATGAAGCATTATAGCAAAAGTTGATTGCCACTTGGTACAATTAGATAAAACATGTGGAAGGTTCCATAATTTTGAGATTTTTAGTTGTTTTCTTGTAGAGTGATTTTTTAGAGCTCAATAGCAAAAATCGTATTATCTTCAGATTATTGCATGGGAAGTCTCATACAGGACATTTGGCTAGAATACAGGTTCATATATAAGGTAGATCCCTTAAGTTTTTATTACTGGGCTGAAATTCTTTTGTGAATAAGTTGCTTCACTGTTAATTCTGATACAAAGTTGGTCTTAAATTCTCTTGAAATTCTCATTTTAAATTTCATGGCATAAATATTGTTTTCATATTCTTTTAGTACATATAAGAACTCTTTCTTTTTAATAAGGAATAAAAAGCTGTGTATTTCAACAGTTATGATTGTGTGTATGGCTCAGTTTAAGGATTAAGAATTCATTTTTGAATGGTATAAGGGATATGGTTTATTCTAATTGTGAATTGTGGAAATGCAAATATCTATTTTATTCCTGTATTTTTATTCTTTATTAAACCAAAATCCAAATGCGCCGCACTTATTTAATTTACATGCCCATGATTTCTGCCCTGTAAGTTACAGATGTAAAATGGATCTGTAATAAGAAAATGAGATATGTAGTTGAAACAAGAAAGAGGGTTTACTCCTCTTTGAAACACTATACAGCCATTCCATGCTAAAGTGAGCAAATTAATACATCTTAATATTAATTAATACAGTAATACATCTTTATTGTTTATGTCTCATAGTAGAAATAAGTTTAACAACTTAATCCACTGTGTGTGCATTTATTTTATCAGCAAATCTGAAGTGTATGCTTTCTATTTAGACTCTCATATATTTTCTAAAAGTAGTGAATAATCTCAGCTGTATTTATAAAACTAATTCAGTTCATTTCTACATTTTTTGTCCTAATGAAGTTAAAATATTTATAGTTACTTTTTAGTGTAATGATTTTTAAATTCATATGGGTTATTTTTTTTTTTGAAATGTTATTATTTTTCTATATAAAACCTGAATCAAATATAAACTTTCCAGAGTCACACCCATTCACATAATTTTATAAAATATGGAAAAGGTTCCTATATTTACATAGGCAGTAGTATAGAGCAAAACAAGAAAAAAGTTCTTGTAAACATAGGTCCTAAAATTAATATCTTCTGCGTTATAGTCTTTATCTTGTAAGAGCGACATATCTTCTACTCCAAGCACTTTGGCAAGAAACAAATGAAAAAACATTGTACTAAAAGTTACAGAGGAGATAGTATGGAACAAAACAAGAAAAAAATTCTCATAACCATTGATCATTAACTTAATATCTTGTAAGTTATGGTCTGTTACTGTATTGTTTACCACCACTGTCTTTGATCTACTCTTCACAACATGTGCTCGATATGACTGCCATACATTGCAATGTTTCCTCATTTGTTTCTTGTCAAAGTACTCTGAGCATGTACCTATGCTGCTCTTACAAAATAATGATCAAAATATTTACTGTCATTAATTTGTACTTCTTATCAGATACATATTGCCTATATGTCACAGTTTGAAACTCAAAACAAAAAAATATTCATGTGATTGTCAATTCAACCAGTCTGTAGCCAATGTAAGCACTCTACATTCAAATGGTTACCAACACTACACACAAGAAAGAATTCTGAATAATATTCTCTTTATATATATATAAAATGAAAATGAATAAAATAAGACTTAAATATGAAAAATGCAGTTAAATTAAGAGACTTGCTTCCTTTCTAGTGGTTAGCATTGCTAACTTCTGGCTGGGAGGTCTGGGTTTTATTCTTGGTACCTGCTTAGGAATTATAAGTTAAGGAGGTCTGAAACAGGGTTCACCAGCCTCGCAAGGACAATTAAGAAGCTGCTTGATGAAGAGGTGGCATTCTTTGATCTAGGGAACCATGTAATAGGAAACCAGCATGCTCATAACATCTCCGCTGCAATACTGCCTTCTATCAGTGAAGTCATAAGGCAGAGGTAAAGGAAGCCAAGGTGATTGCAGCAGGCCAAGGCTCACCCTGGGCTACAGTGCCAATGAGAAGAAGAAAAATTAAAGAGGACTTTCAAAAGCGTATGCAGACAGCCATTTTTATTATAAAAAGTGGAAAAGTGTGCATAAATGCTGAAGTATGGTGATCCTAAACAGGGAAAAATTTCCAAATACAGATACATAGCTGATGCCATCAACACTTTTTTCCCATCAAACAAACAATTAGCATCCCAAATATGATCTTAAGTCTTCAGCAAGTTCTATATAAGAACGCATAGGATCCATTTAAATTAAAGTTTTTTAAAAATGTAAGGAATAATAGGAGTAGTATAGCACAGAGGAAAATTTGCTATGTGGTGCAGTGCAGCAGCAGCAGCAGCAGCAGCAGCAGTTATATTGGTAGCATGAACTGTACATCCCATAATTGCTTGCCCTTAATTCCCATTGAATGATATGGCAATGACCCTGCTCAAGGGCTGTTGCCATCTGAAATGCTTCCGCAAACAGTAGACCATAACTCGCCCATTGAGTTCCCTTCCACTTTGCAGAACCATTATTTTCATAAATTGCGGTCTTTCACGCTTGTATAGATAATTTCATTCATTATTTATTGTTTTATAAGATTAAAGTACTTTAGGGATAAAAAGATAATTGTTTTACATGAGGGGTCTCTTTTGAATTCTATTATACCCTTATAATATGACAGTTATATATATTGGTCATTGTCCATCCACTTTTCAGACAACGGAGAATTTAGAGAATGTCACAACTGTATTTGAAATCATATCATACAGTTGAGTTCATAGATTCTTCACATTAACAGATATAATGTCTCCAGATCTCTCAATGAATTCTTTTGCTCTTTCTGTTATCCAAATTAATTTATAGCATCTGTGATATTCCAATTTAGTCCTTAGGTCTTGCAAACTGTATCCGACTGTTTCCAATGCACTTTGAAGAAAGTTTTTCTTCAACCTAACTACTTTTAAAGTTTCTCCTTGTGATTTGTATGCCATTGCAGCATGAGCTTCCACCAATTCAATAATTTGCTTTAAAGTGTAGCATTGCTACAGTAGGAAGTTACAGATTTGATGCATTTATGTACTATATTTATTATTTGCCTTTCTTTTATGCTTTTTAGTAAGTGGATTTTGATTATCTTTCTTGTTGGATCATAAACATCTATCATTGATAATGGTGTAAAATAAAAGGAATATTGGTAACTCATTGAGATTGGAAGAGGTTTAAGTACATTACCTGTGCTGACATTAGAAGTGTCTGCAGTGGGTTTGCATTACAATTTTTACCAAATGGTTTGATCATTAATATTCCATGTTAAAATTGAATAAAGAAATATAAAAACATAATCACCAAAGCATTTGCTGCAAAATTTCATTGTAAGACAAATCACATCCCAGTTCCTAAGATTAAAATGTTTTGCTTTCTACATTCCAGATCTATTGTTAATTATCCTTTTTCAGAAAGGATAATTAACATTTTGCAAAGAGCAAAATTAAACATTTTCATATTAAAGAGAAGTAACTTGCAAAATGATTATATTATGGAGTCAGCTATATTTTTCAGTCAGCTCTGAATGGTTTTGCTGATTTCTGTGAACTTGGTCATTACTGGCAGAAATTACTTTTCATTGTGGGTGTCCTATATATCATATTCTTAGGAGAAAACGTTATTGTCTAAGCTGAAACTTCCAGGCTATAGAGCTATGTTTGACTGGAACTGCTCCTCTTCCTAGTCATTGATGAAACACAGGTTCCAGTCAACATGGCTGTATGACCCAGAAGTCTGGGTTTATACATGTGGCACCAGCCGTGGAAGCCTACAATATTTGTTGAAAGATTTTACTGTCATATTTTTTATTCTTGTAGTTTTTCTTGGCTAACACTCAGTTTATTGTTTGAAAATTGACATCACTATTTTCTGCCACCTGAGCACGAAATTTTAATGCCTTGATTGCCAAGTGCATTGGTATTAGATATTCATCGTTATTATACCTAAGAGTTTGGAAGAATTAAAAATTAAAGGTTAATTCAGTTCCAAAATGATGTTATGATGCAGAATTAGACACAAATCTACAAATAGAAATACTGTAAACTACCATTCAAAAAACCTTAAGAGGAAGATTATAAATTATCCATGAAAGTGTTGGGGAGAAAAATTCAAAATAAGATTATGAGCATTCTGATAGCCTCATATTTAACTGTCTCTGTTGAGAACAATATTATTTTAATGTCGCATGTTCACTCAACAGATAGCTATGGGTCTTCCTTTAAGTCGCATAAAGGACATTAGACTTCTCTATGGAGAGTCACCATGGGGAGATTCTGCAATAGACTTTGATAATCCTCGTCACAAGCCACAGCCATGGGGTCATGTTATTGCTGCCAGGATAACAAGTGAAAATCCTGATGAAGGTATGTGTTTGTCATTGCAATGCTATCATATTAATTGAATTATTGAAAAATGCTCAGTTTGGAAGTTAAATCTTAATTAGTGCATATATAAATTCTCTAGTGGACGTAGCTGTATATGTTCTACTGCATTATGTAATTCTTTAAATACAGTAAACTGCCAATTATTTAAGATCAATATAAGGAAAAAAAGTATAGATATTTTAAAAATGTAATTAAATTGCATATTTTTAAATTTATCATCAGGTTAGCACAAAATTAAGACCCTCTTTATTATATAATTGTATAATATGAACACAAACTTCAGTACAAATTTAGAATTGTGTATTCTTTTGCTTGCCATTGCAAAGTGAGAATGGAGTGTGATCGTTATTCATCACAATGGCATGTTTTTTCAGCAGAATCAGGATGAGGCCACTTGTTAAGCTTAGGCTTATTAAAAAAATAAAGTAATATAAAAATTCACAAATTCTTGTAAACTGGAAAATCTACATCCAGATTATTGGGAGTTCATTGTATACAAATTCTGGAAGTAATTGTTTGTTTTTAAGATGTAAAAAATATTGTTATAAAATATCTTAATCCTTGCATTCAGGAAACTGGCCTGATCAAATTAATTTCTTTATTATTCATAAAAATAAAGAAGTTTGTTTTATTTTATTTTATTTATTTTTTTCAAAATATAAAAAAATAGAAGTTGAATGAATCGGTGAACAAATAGATAACAGAATAAGTAAATACATAAATGAATTTTTTATATTGAGCTGATTTTACAAAAATAAAGTAAAATGAATAATATTTTTTTAATAATTTATTATTACACGTGTAATGAGTTTATTATGTTATTGTTCGCACTCCTTTCTATCTCAATTTACTTGTGCTATCTTGTAGGCAGCAAACTGATTCAGGGAGTAATATTTCTTATGGGCTTTATACACTACACTTTTGAAATGTTCAAATGAGCTATATTTTTTAGTCACCAAGATCTTTTTAATTGCACCAAGAATGTAATTTGATGCTAAGTTCAAATTTTAAAGGGATGAAGGTAGAAATTACATATGAAATTGATAAGTGGTTTTAAAGTGTCACATTTGAGAATAGATTTGCACATTAGTTTGCTGGAGAAGTATACATGGCATATTGTTTTGATAATAGGCTTCAATTAATTGCAGAGCAAATATGAATATATGTGATAGCATTAATCATTTAGCTATCTAGAAACTCCTAAAGCTAGATTCTTTGCTTCCAGAGAAGTATTAACATCACTTACATAATCTACAGTCGAGCTTAAATCTTTTCATCTTCAGAGATAATGAATGCTGTTACTTCTTGCTAGCTGGTTTGTGGGGGGGGGGGAATAAAAAATAAAATAAAATAAAATATTAACTTCAGCTTCATTGTTGAAAAAGCTGTAAGATGTAATCAGACTCTTCTCTATTTTGGCAATAACTGAGGGGGAATCACCTAGTGGTGACTTTGTTGTAGTGCAATTTGTTCATTCATATTCCAGAATGCAAAAGACATAGATCATATCTACAGTATTTCGAAAAGACAGGCAAGTACTTGAAGTAAAATTTTGCAAGAGGCCTAAATAAAGTTTAAAGTTTAAATCACTAATTACCCTCTTTTCCCATCTACTATAATTATGTATCACATGGGTGAAAACAATGTAACTAGACTTTCTTCCTTTGATCAAAAGCAAGTTAGTTACCCATATGAGTGTATATTAACTTACCAAAAAATTTAATGTGCAATAACCTCTTCCATTTTTTGGACAAATGCTTACCCATTTTTAGGTGACACAGATGATCTGATATAAGTGACTACTTCATGTATTTAACTCATTTTTGATTGAAAGTGGAGTTACCTGATTTTTCCTAAATGCTATAAATATGTCCTTTACAAAACATATCTTTCCATTCAGGATAAGTTATGTCAGTAATTGTAATTATTTTCCTCTCTATTTATTCATAACATGTCCTAAAATTAAAACTCCAGTTTCCTTGTAAAACCATGCATTCAAAATTAGATTTTGGTTATTTTGTCAATTTTAATATTGTATACTACTAATTAAAAGGTATTGTTGTTTAACAGACAGAGAGGTGTGTCTGTTTTATATGTGTATGTTCCATTAAGATTTTAATGGTATGAGAGAATTCAGGCATCTGTCTATGTTATGAATGAATCACAAGAAAAATGAACATTTCAAAGCAATAAATTTTAAAATAAAGGTAGGATAGAGGGAAACAGTAATGTGCATGCTAAATATTGTACTTACAAAGCTGTTGACAATGGAGTAGTAATATGTCCTAAACTTAGGTATTCATTTTTTTACACTAAACTCCATTTACTTACATAAAAGTAAGATGCATTTTGGGATAATCTCTCCCATCTTCAGTTGCCCACTGAACCGCCGTTACTCGAAATGATGGTTGGACACCCTGATGTTTCTGTGGTGTTCTCTATTGGTTGAAGTAGGAAATTGCCGAGTTCATCCATAGGAAGAAATTCGAAATATTTTTAGACCAAATCAAATGAATGGTTAAGAGAGGGGGAAAAAAATAATGGAAAGGGAAAGAAATTTATAGAGGAAAGATCCTCGTATTTTAACAACTAATTATAAATAATTTGTAATTTATAATGGAAATGTTGATTGTAATATTTTAGTGAAATTATGGTGGCCAAAATAGGAATGGCCTGATTTCAGTAAATATTTCATTTGATTTTGTATCATTTCATGTAGTGGCATAATTAATGAACAATTAAGCACACAATAAAAGCACTAAGTAACACACAACCACTCATTGACAGAGCCTCCTCAAACTAACTACCATCTGCTACCTGTACATGAAGTACACTGTCTTGACAACTAGATTCTCCTAATATGCACCTGCACTCTGCTAGCCTGTAACGTAAATATATCATTGTGTATATCAACATTTCTGTTGTCAGTGATTGAAATAATTTAATTTAAAAATGCAGCAGTAAAAAGATATAAATGAGATAATGGTGCATTGCAATATGAGTTGTTCTGAGCCCTATTAAACCAAGGAAAACAAATTTTTCAATTCAAAACCAGTGACAATATGGGAGATTCCAAAGTGCCTCATTCCATTTTCAAGGGGTAGAACAGAGAGGTTACTGTACTAATAAAAAAAAAACAGTTTGATAAAACAAATAAAGATATAGAAAATCCAAAATACTACATTTTTCTATGTTGGAGAAAGGAAATTTAGAAAAAAAGGGCAAAAAAAACACAAGATGTAATTTGTTTTCAATATTAATTTATTTTGGAATTGAAGTGATTTGTATTTAATGTTATTTGTATTACAGGATTTTGAGCTGTTAATTATCTGCCATAAATAAAATATTCTTTTGTTCATTAAAAAGTTTTTTTCTTATTATATACTCTTAAATATATGTGCAATCTAAAAATGGGGTAAGGAAAAAAATATAATTGAAAAATATCTTTAATACTGTGTTATTTACAGACATTTACATATATATAAACAAATATGAAGGACATAAGTCCATATATATATATATATATATATATATATATATATATAAATGAAAAATAATGTAACACTATTAACAATGTAACTAAAATAACAGTAACTAGAAGAGCAGAAAAGGATAAAGAAAGTCACAATAATCGCTATATTTTGAACTGCTAGAGTTATTCTATGGTAAGAAAAGTAGTAAAGGTGATAAAAATAAATATTGAATATCGAAGATAACATTATGCATGGAAGCAGATGAAACAAACTACAAGAGTGTGGGGGGGGGGGGATTAAAAAAAAAGTCACTGGTCTTCTTCCCATAGAAGAACTCTAGCAGTTCGAAATATAACAATTACAATCTGTGACATTTTTTTAGTGTTTTAATCTTTTCTGCTTTTCTAGTTACTGTTATATATATAATAAATTTATATAAACAGCTAGTATAAATTAAGAGAAAAAAGGAAAAGAAGGGGATCTCTGTCCAAGATGGAATAGATAGCTTCCATTTTGAACATTTGCTTCCTAAATGCTTAGAGAATTTTACATTGTTTACATTGTGTACATTTAATTGATTTTTTTTCTCCCCAAATGTGCTCAACAGATATATAAATATTTGTGAACCGTAATAATATTTCATCCTCCATCTTAGATTTTTGCTCTTTAATTCAATGTAAAACTATAACTCAATTTAAAATCAGTATATTTTAGAACTAAATACCTTTTTAAGCTCATCAGCATATGTACAGGATAAGTTTATTAAACTCTCCAAATTGCCAGTAATAGGTCAAAAGAAGAGATGTCCCTTCAAGCATTATGAGGTCTTGTCTCCATATCTGCTTATGCTATTATTGATTCCTTTCTACATTCTTAAAGTGTCAGTTCTGGCTCCCTCTCCTGCTACATAGCATGTTATTACTGGACATTTTCTTCTTGGCTAGGATTCAAACCAAGCTCAGGGACTGTGCAAGAGCTTAACTTCAGGTCTTCAAAAAATGTATGGGGATACTTCAGTGTAGCAGCTTCTGGTGGATTACATGAATTTGCTGATTCACAGTTTGGCCACTGTTTCTCTTGGGGTGAGAACAGAGAGCAGGCAAGAGAGTAAGTGAAAAAATATACAAAAACCTTTTATTAATAAATATAATTATATAACCAACAGAATTTTTTAAAAGAAATGTGTCTTGCAACATGCAGCAACTAACATATTTGACCTATTATTGTTATTTTTTTTTTTATTATTTTTTTTTTTTACAGTTATCAAGCATGTTTACTCTTTGAACATTGTAAATATAGGAAATATATAAAAAGAATAATGATCTTATAATTTACTTTCAAAAGCATTTCTCTCAAAAATTTTCACACTTATTCTATGCACTAATTTTATATGGTTAAGAACAGTATATCTTTTATAGTGATGATAATTTCAGGAATTTAGTAATAGCACTGAAGGAGCTGTCAATTCGAGGAGACTTCCGTACTACAGTGGAATACCTCATCAAACTGTTAGAAACATCTAGTTTCCAAGAAAATTCAATTGACACAGCTTGGTTAGATGAACTTATAGCAGAGCGTGTTCAGGCAGAGAAGCCAGACATAATGCTTGGTGTGATTTGTGGAGCTCTTCATATTGCAGACAGAACAATTCTCAATGCTTTCCAGAGTTTCCAGACTTCATTAGAAAAGTGAGTGATAAAACCGTGATATTTGGCTTATGTATAGCTATTAATCTCTACACACTAAGGGATTAAAAGTATGTAGACAGCTATCCAAAACTGTAATCAGCCTTTCTTCATGATACACTGTGCATCAGTGGATATTAATATGGGGAGTCTACCTTTTGCCTTTCACCTGGCTGCCAGATCTTTCCTTCAGACAATTGAACATCTCTGGAAGAATATAAGTCCACTTCCTGAAGTCCTGCAGTTTGAGCATGGTATAAGAGTCTTAGCGGTCTGAAACAAAATCACTTTAATTTCACAGATGTTCAGTTAGGTACTGGTTGGAACTCTGAGCAGGCCTCAATGATAAGAAAACAAATGAAAAAGTATTCCATTTCATCCCAATGCAAGCTGTGCTGTTATTAAAATTTATATTGTATTTTAATTTTCTTGCAATATTACTTATATTTGCTCTCATTATAGTATTTTCCTTTATTTTGTGTTATCTTCTGTTTTCTTTTTTAAATTATTATACTTTTACTTTCTTTTCCCTTACTATTTCCTTCATGTTTTCTGCTCATTCTTCAGTTTGTATGACAGTTCTTCTTAATCACAAGTGGACAGAAAATGAATATAAATCAAATACAATATCATTCTTTACAGGGGACAAATTCAAGGCTCTAACACTTTATTCAATACAGTTGATGTGGAGCTTATTAATGATGGTTATAAATACAAAGTGCAGGCAACTAAATCTGGACCAAATTCATATTTTCTTGTCATGAATGGCTCCTGGAAGGAGATTGAAGTACATAGACTCTCAGATGGAGGTAAGGTTATTATGTAAGTAATGTCTATGGATTCAAGAGAAAAAGTCACCATAATTATAAATCTTTTAGGCAAGTATTAAAATACTATACAACTGATAATTGAAGATTAAAATATGGACAGTAAGCATTTAATATATAATTAGTTATGCACTTTTTAATCTTTAATTATTTTATAGTGCTGTAGTTATAAAATTTATCATTTATATATCTTCAACTTCTAATTTTTGTTTTAAAGTCATGTTTTCTTAATTATGTATTAAAATGGTAATGCATTCATCAATTTAATTTATAAATATGGGAAAACTTTAAATGGGAATTTCCAAATAAGCATCACATCTTCTCAAAGTATGTCCCTTCATGCTGTGCAACTTTCCATCCTTCAAAACCATGCCTGAAAGCAACCATGCAGGTCTTCTTCAGGTGTGTTTTGCACTTGCATACATGTGTCATGATGGATGAGTAGACCTTGGAAACTAGTTTTGGGTACCTCTCATGCAGTTTCTTAAAAAATTTTGGTGAGCACACTATGTACCAATCTATAGTAAAGGGATTTTTCTTCTCCAATGGGTTAGTGGCCATTTATCTGCTTTTCTGGAAGAAAGTGATCGGTCATCTTTTGCTGCCTGGTGCTACATGCATGCTTCTCTTTTGCAGGAGGTTCATCTGGAAAATTCAAACTCCAGTTGGTGTTTGATTTCTGGATTTTGTTAGTAAATTCAGCTTTCATCACCTCTTAAGATATCTGTTATAATATGTAAGGCTCCATTTGAATCAAGTAGCAGATGATTTCATCACAGTTTACTGCTGATCTTTTGGCAGCCAATGTGAAACCTACTAGGAACTTTTCTTATACAGAGAAGTTTATGATGCAGGACAGTATGTACTGATGGGATAGTGATTCCTAAATTCCACCCTGTATGCTAGTATATCATTCATGGATCTGTGCAAAGCATGATTGTAATAGCTGCCACATTTTCATAAGTTGTAGCAATGATAGGCCTTTCTCTCTTCATCTTTCAGAAATGTCATAACATATAAATATTCTGCAAACCATTAGTACATCTACATTTGTAATGGAGCTGAGTTAGAAATGCTCTTTCCAAATGTTCCCATGATTGCACTTTAAACTACTTTATAATCATCATTGCCCAAAAATGCTCTGTAGTCAGCTCCATGGTAGAATAGCAGACAGCAAGCACAAGATGACAATAGACATTTTCTTGCAACTGGAACAGTTATAACCATATGCTATCTTTTGCCATTAGCTGCCAATCAAAACATACTCTCTGCATTGCTGCAAAAATTAGTTCTAGTTTTCTTATATATTTTTATACCCTGTTCATTAGTATTGAATTACATTTAAGGACAGTATATACATAATTAAAATGTTGTTGTAGGTATTCTGCTGTCTGTAGATGGGGCTAGCTTTACAACATACATGCGAGAAGAAGTAGACAGATATAGGATTGTCATTGGCAATCAGACATGTTTGTTTGAAAAAGAGAATGATCCATCATTGCTACGCTCGCCCAGTGCGGGTAAATTGCTCAATTTCCTTGTAGAAGATGGAGGCCATGTAAATAATGGACAGGCGTATGCAGAAATAGAGGTAATAATTATTTCTAAACTTATGCAAACATATTTTCTGAGCCTAGACATTTTTCAGCTGAAACATTGTACTTAGTTTTTTATTATATTTATAAAAGTTAAAAATGAAATATTAAAAATAATTTTAGAAAATAAAATAATAGTAAGCAGGGTGTATCCTACAGTTCTAAACTAAGTTCTGAAATGTTAGTGATATGCATATTTTATAAGCAGAAGCTGACACAATTATACAACAATGATCATGAATCATGCATTTTTCACTAATCTTTATCAATCTGCTTGGACTAGGCTGTTGCCTTTGAAACATATTCAATTATAACTTGTAAATATTAATGTAAAATGAGTGATTGCTTAACAAAATTTTATAATTATTGTTACATTTCACTGTCCACTTAAAACTATATTTAAAATTTGATATGTCAACTGTTGCCTTTCTAGTATAATATATTTTAAGTTATGTTGTGATTGCTGTTGCATCAACATGAACATTACAAAGAGTCTTATCAGGAAAAAAATCATGAGAAATGCCTGCAAATACTTTTGTGTTTTAAGTACCTTTGGCCCAGTTAACTTCTGGATCTATGTACCAAAGTACTCAAATGTTTGAGTTTACTCTTAGGGATCAAAACTCTGCAACAAACTAACCTAAGAGGTGTCCAGCACATATGAACTTCGATGGGGTAAGTTTGAAGCTATGGCCAGAGGACAGGCCACAATAGCTCTTTGGTTTTATATATGTATTTTTTGAATGGTATTTAATGTCTGTTTTTACTACTGAGGCACCAAGATGGTGGACACTGATAATACATGATATGATATATTGGAAAAGGATTTTTTTTAAGGAAGGAAATTTTCCAAGCCTAAGTTTTAGGTACCTCTCTGGCATTTGCCATTTATGAGACTGAGAAAACCTGTAAAAAATCTCAGTCAGGGAGGATGGTGGGATTCGAACCCCAGACCTCCCGCTTACAAGTCTGCACCTTAATGACTTCAGCCACCTGTGACGGTCAGTTAGAGCATGAAAACAGTAAACTGAAGATCTTGATTCGTGGCTGTGACCTAATTTTTCTTATCTCATTCAATTCCAATGCCCAAGCCAATATGTTCATTATGTGAAAAACTACATCTAAATAATATTGTCAGTACATATGTAATTATATATTCTTAATTAGCTGGTGAGTCTATTTAATACTCCATTTACCATTAAATTATTCAGAACATGTGAAACATTTCTGAATGATATAATGTTTCAATGTTCTGAATAATTAATCAACTCACAAATAAAAATATATAAATTACTTTGCTGTATTAGTTCTGAAACAAAGTTAGTCTTAAATTTAATACATGTAATTGTTTAACTGTGTAAATAAACTTTTGGTTTTGTTGAGTGCTTTAACTTGTTGTGTTTTACTGTTACACAACCTTCTAAAGCACAGAACATATTGTTCTGTGTTACAAGCCATAGTAGAGTCCTTTTAACTATTTACTGGTATGAGCTGATAGTTCGGAAAATTGATTTTACACACATACCAACCACAAGTAATCTTGATAATCAAAGCTGAATTATAATACTTATTAAAAAATAATTGATATTAGGTATAAAAATCATGAGACTTTACAGAAATCATGATTTAGTACCATAGATAGTTTTATGTTTAAATTACAAGAAAAAAGTAATGTGAATATTGGTTGATCATTATTGATATGGGCCAAACACTTTTAATTCCACTCTCTTTTAAAATGTTCATCTGTTGGTTCTCTGCAGGTTATGAAGATGGTGATGACCCTAACAGCTAGTGAAACTGGCAGTGTGTTTTATGTCAAACGTCCAGGAGCTATTCTTGATGCTGGGTCTCTGATTGCTCACCTTGAACTTGATGATGCATCACTTGTGACAAAGGCACAAGACTATAAAGGCCAGTTTCCAGAGTTAGATGTGTCTACACCTGCTGTAGGAGAGAAGCTTAATCATGTGCATGCCAGCTATCGGGTAATGCTGGAGAATATTCTAGCAGGTACAGAAAATATGTTATACTTAAAATCATTTTATGATTCAGTCAAACTGAAACTCTTATTGCTCCATTTACTTGTAATAAGAGTGTGTAGTTCAACTCATTCATAAAATGATCTTAATTGTATGATTAGCTTCACTGTACAAAGTTCCAATTAACATTTTAGTTTGTTATACTAATTTACTTTATAATAAGATAAACTTTTTGGAAGTAGGAGTTAACAGAGTAAAAGGTAAGTTGCATTAAAATGAATTGCTTTTACCTTTATGTTTCACAATGGACTCTGCTGTATATTGTGCTAAATATATATAAATATATGTTTTCTAAGTATTTTATTCTTTATTCCCATCAGATAAATGATGATTGTATACTAAAAGTGGCAAATTATGGTGATATATGCTGCAAGCTTGTATTTTATTTCACTATAAAAAGCAAGAAAGTTTCATTAGTGCACTTTATCTCGCCGAATGTATTAAATTAAACATAAATTAAACTTAATGGATATCATTGTATGATTAGTTGAACTACACACTCTTAAAGCTTTACTTACTTTTTACATTTGTTCCCATCTTCAGCCATGCTAAGGTTCAACTGAACCTTAGTTGAACCTTAGCATGGCTGAAGATGGGAACAAATGTTCTCGAAACCGGTTCCATACATTTATAAAAAGTAAGTGAAGCTTTAAGAGTGTGTAGTTCAACTAATCATACAATGATATCCATTAATATGATTGGCTTCACTGTGTTTAAGTTCCAATTTTACATTTAAGTAATAAATTAAACTATTCAAAAAGCTATACAAAAGAAGCAAGAAAGTATCATTAATACACTTATAACAGTGTATTTGATCTTGTTCTTGCTCTGTGTATTAAATGTGAAGTATATGGTTCTATAAATGTTAATTAATTTATTTATTGCAATTTTTCTGTTTGCATTTATAATTGTAAACTTTTTTTTTTCTTCCTCAAGTAGATAGTATTTTAATTTTTATATTGATAATCTCTGTGAATACCAGTAGAGTCAGCTACTCATTTTACATTACCCATGGAACACTTATGACTTGAAAAATAAGATTGCTGCGGACCTTTATCTCCCAATTTAATATTATTGTAATAAACATTTTGTAAACTTACCATTTCTGCTTTGTAGAGCATGCCTGTAACATGTTCATTGTAAATTGGATTTCTATTACTGTGTGATTATAAAAGAAAAAGTATGTCATAATAGTGTCATATGAAATACTTCCAAGTTGACAGAGGAACACACAATTTGAAAGCAAGCAATTAGAGTGAAAATCATGCTTTGACTTAATTTCTGTGTTAGGAACATGAAATATGCAATGAAGAATGAATTATTGAATAGCCAAAAAGGAAGTGGAAAAAAGAAACAAAAATAAATATGTTTCTTGACATGATCCTTAACATTACCAGAAACATAGGGGAGGGAAAAAATTATAAACAGTTTTGCTTCCTATATATTAAAGTTTCAAAAGTAATTACTTTAAATTTGTATGGCATTTGATAAATGGCATTATTTAACCTGTTTTATTTTAATTTTTTATATTCTTAATAGCTATATTGAGCTATTTATTATCAAAAATGAAGTAATTATCAACACTATTACCTCTTTTGATTTTGTTTGTAGGTTACTGTCTTCCTGATCCATACCATCAGGCACGCCTCAGAGAAGTGATAGAAAAGTTCATGAGCTCCCTGCGGGATCCAAGCCTTCCTTTGCTAGAGTTACAAGAAGTGATAGCATCTATTTCAGGTCGCATTCCAATATCTGTGGAGAAAAAAATTAGGAAACTGATGGCTCTATATGAGCGTAATATCACTTCTGTTCTTGCTCAGTTCCCCAGCCAGCAAATTGCTAGTGTTATTGACAGGTAAAATACCTATATCAATAAAGTCCATTTTATAGTAAATTGAATTTTGCTTTTTCATATATTTTAAAAATAAACAAGTTAATAGAGATGCAAATTATGCTCTTGCACATACAAAGCATGCATGATGTACTGAATTGTACAAATGCTTATTGCCATTACTCAGAACCACAAGTGTTATCATGATCAGGTATGTTGTAAAGGTCATATTTAGTCCTTAAGTTTTCATTTTACATAGCTTCACAAAAATCTAGTCATCATGAGTCTTATAGTTTAGGTTTGCTTGTGGTTATTTTTGTTTATGGTACTAGTTTTAATCTGCCACCCTCATTCAAAGAAAATTAGCTAAGATGACCAGATTTTTAAAACCAATAAGGGCATTTTCAAGTTTTCTAAATTTAAAAAATGGAGCAAAACAGGTAAACTAAGAATGCTATTTAACATATTAAATTGTATAATTGCTGCACCAACATTTTAACTTGCTATTTCACAATTTGATATTAATATGTTAATAAATTTCTCTACAGAGTTTCTTAATGAATTTATAATTGAAAAATGTTACATATTATCATTAATGTGCTTATCTGAAGAAATTATGTGTTCCAAAAGTATTTGGTGTTTAGAGATACATTCGCAGATTTCTATACAAGAATCATTCTTAAAGAAGTTTTATCATAAATCATTGCTTTCATAAATGAAAAAAATTATTTGCTGTATTTGTTCCTGGAATCCAGGAACTATGAATATGTTAATTTAAATGTACCTTTGCTGGAGAACTTTAAAAACTTCATACCATCTTATATCAAATTCAGTATTAGATTTTTTTTTTCATTCTTTATTCATAGTGTCCACAATTTTATTTATAATTATGGTTCAATTCTTCAAAGTGTTCTTTTGACACATTTAATATCTATCAACTTTGCTAATGACTTTTCGGTGTCTGAAACTTATGCCCAAGTTAGTTCAATTTGCATTTAATCGAGTTATATACTTCCAGTGATTGGCAGTAGTAAGTCAATTTATTCAAGTATTCTAGAAAAGTATAATAAAATAAATAATGGAAGTGGAAAAAAATACCATACTGTAATTACTTCATAGTATTTACAACACTCATTGTTTCTTTGTTCATTAATATTATAATTTTGTAATCTCTTATTTTACATATGTCATTTTTTGTGGCTGTTATTGTTATTTTGTGTTTGTAAGCAAAATTATATATGAATCAGGATAAATAAGATTGTGTGCTTAAAAATTATTTTTTTTATCAAAGATGCCTATATTTTCAGATCTGACTGACTTCATTTTCAAAGTCTGAAATGTTTGTTTTCTTGTTCACAGTTTTCTGTGAGAAATTTCAGTTTATCTTTCATTTTGGATACCAAAACAGTTCATTTTTCAATTTTTATTTTTACTCAAGATAAAATTTTCAGTTGCCTGTGGATAAAATGGAGTCACAGTATGGAATACCATTTGTGCAAATTTCTTTAAAAGTGTAGGACATTTATTTTGGGACATAAAGTAATTTAGTCCATCATACTATCAATAACCCTTTTCACAGCTAGAAGTAAAGATGAACACTTTTTTTCTCCACTGCCTAAAACTTATTTTCTATTTCCATGAATTTGCAAAGATTCCTCAATTCCTTTACTCTCACAGTCTAAGTGTAGAAATAATAAAATATTTTGCTTAGAACTGCTCCATTGTTGGATGCAATGATTCAGCATTTGAATGAACAGCTTTGTAAACTCTATATGAGTACCAATACCAAGAATATTCCTTTTTAACTCTTAAAAGAGTGTTGAAAAACTTTGTTGCTAACAATTCCTCTATATCCATCTAAGTTAATATTATAGTTAGCATCAGTGAAATCAACAGTAATGTTCTAAAAGTTGATTACTTTGATTTTAAGCCCTAAGGGCTGGTACCAACTTCATATCCTCATGATTTCATATGTCTACTCTTGACGCATATTTATCTTCTTTAAATGTTGTAGTTGTTTCTTGCATTGAAAAAGACACTAATGCTTACATTAAAATTTATGTGGACTCCTCAAGTAAATTTCTTTTTAAATAAATATCTCACTACTGAATATGTGCAGTTCATTTACCTCAAGGAAAACTGTATTTTGCTGCATGAAATGTGAGCAATGAATGCTTCTTAAGCTGCCTGTTTGGTTTTTGTGAAAAATGAAGTTACATTTTAATTTGAATTGCTAGCAGCTGCTGCCATTTTTTCTGTAAGTTCATATTTTATTATATATAAAATTGATTTTCATAATTGGTGGAAAACCTGAAAAATGTAGTGCATAGTGCCTCATCACTGATTTCACTAATTGAAAGAAACCACATGTTAAATGCAACAGCTATAATTGTTATTGCTATTATTTTTTATTATTATTTTGTTTCATAAATGGAACTGATGTGTAAATAGAAATGCTCTTCTACTGCAATAGTAAAAACTCTTAAATTTTTATTTGAAAAAATGCATTCACAACAAGTGTAATATCACCAATGGAGCTACTCATGCATTTGCCTGTTGGAAATTTTTGAAATGTGTTACAATTAAAGTGCCACTCTTTTAAAAAGGGTACAAAAAATGGGATATTTAGTGTCCATTAATGTTTCATTGGCAAGCAGCATAGGAATTTAAATAGGATATCTGCTCACCATAAATTGGACTTGCTTCAAATAACTATTAAATGTCAGGCAAAGGCAAATTTTGACTACAGTAACAAGTGGCAGACTGTATATAGAAATTGTTCCTTCATTCTAGCCATATGTAGGATCATACTTGAAAAATTGGGTTATGCCCTGGATTTGTACCACATATTTTCAACCTTCTGGGCTGATGCTGTAATTAATTAAGCTACATTCATATAGTTGATGGGTAAATAAGAAGCGTGGGTTATAAGTACTCAAAGGGGTATAGAATCCAAGGTATATAGAATCAGATAATAGGGGTTTATGGCTCCATGCTTGGAGAACATGGTAGCTCAGTTGGCTAGAGCAATGGTGGTAGTGGTGATTATTATATTGGTTGTTTTATCAGGTACCGTGGAAGAACCTAGAATTGAAGAGACAGTTGTAAATAAACCGTAAAAAGTTAAGTATATCCCTGGGCAGAATTATTGTATGTGAATGCATGTTTGATCTAGATAATGCAATATTATAGTATTTCTTAATTTCTGTGGTATTGCCTATACACATCAGGCACATACTGCATGTTGGAAATAAAACAAATGAAATGAAAATTTTGAAAATATAATATTAAAATGGAAACTATTGTAAAAGCATGTATTGTTGAATTCATCCATTTCTTCTAATCCCTTCTTTGTTATTACATTTACAGTCATGCAGCTACATTACAGAAACGAGCAGACAGGGATGTGTTTTTCCTTACAACACAGGGCATTGTGCAGCTGGTACAGCGCTACCGGCATGGTATACGTGGACGCATGAAATCAGCTGTACATGAATTACTTCGTCAATATTATGCTGTTGAAAGTCAGTTTCAACAAGGTATGAATTTTAAGCAACATGATCCTTACTTGTAAGTGAAGCCATAAAGAGTGTTCTAAATATCCTACTCAGAAAAGATTATGATCCTCAAAGCTTGTTTGCTTTAATTTCTTAATAAACAGTCATATAATTTTATTCATAAGACCCATTCCTGCTGAACTCAATATCAGTATTAAGAATACATCTTGACTAAAATGTAAATTAGAACTTGCACAGTGAAGCTAATCATATTAATTGATATCATAGTATGATTCAGTTAAACTACACACTCTTAAAGCTTCAAGAGTGTGCAGTTCAACTGAATCATACAATGATATCAATTAATACATCTTGATTGTTTAAACTGCATTTGTGGTTAGCTGATTCTTTATTTATTTATTTTCCTGATGCCTTTATTTTAGAACACTTCTGTCTGGTTCCAAAGCATGTTTAATTGGGTTCTGATCATTTGAAAAACAACATCCAAAAAGTATATTGAATTGAGTTTATTTTAATATATGGTAAAATTTTATTTTAATATTAGTAGTAAATTAATAAATATAATTAAGATCATTTTATGATTGAGTCAAATTGCACGCTCCTAGTTTTACATATTATAAACAAGTAAATAGAGCAATAAGAGTGTGTAGTTCGAATCAATCACACAATGATCTTAATTATATGATTAACTTCACTGTACAAGTTCCATTTAACATTTTTAGTGTATATTCTTCATGTTTGAAAACAGGAAAAAGTGTTAAGTGCAAAGTCTGGTGTAGGGTGGATATAACAAAATGTCATACCCATACTGTTGGAAAAGAAATGGTGTCAGTGAGCTGCATAAACTTATGCATTGTCCTGAAGCAGGTAAACACATCTGGTCCACACACTGCATCTTTTACACTTTATTTCATCTTGCAACTTTTCAGGGAGATTTTGGTGTAATATGGAGGTGATAGTTGACCATGAGGAAGGCAGTCAGTGAGAATTATCCCATTGCAGCCCCAAAGGGTTAAACATGAATCTTTCCACAGAAGGTACTGCCTTCACATTTTTTGGCAAGTTCAATCGGAATGTTTACATTGCTTGCTATGGTTCTTAATTTCCAGGTCATAGAAATGCATTCAATATTCATCCACAGCAACCAGTCTATGGAAAAAATAATGTTCATTTCATGATAGGATAAATATAGTTTTATACTATTAGGGAGTCTTAGATGAATAAACTTAGGTTCAATCCTCCTTTTGGAGGGCATAAGATTGGGAACCCACCTGAAGGATTCTTTTGACGTGCAAAGTTGCTCATGCAAAAACTTTGTGGTCCATGACTTATTCCCTTTTGAGTCAAGGTTTTCTGCACCATTATGCACCTGTATGAAAGAACTAGAGCCTTTACTTTTGCAATGATTATTGCATAATCTGCATTGGGTGACTCTGCTACTTGGTTCATCTTGAATGCTATTATATTCTATTTGAAAATTATTTTTCCAGCTCATCACATTGTCATATCAAGGGCAGATAGCCATGGCAAATGCAAATGGCAAATGCTGCCATTTTGGACAACCTGTGAATTGTTTTGGAAATCCACAGCTGAACATTAATTCTTGTACTTGACTTGTGCAGGCTGCTGATAAACATAGCTTGCACTTGCTTGACTTTCTGAATACTTAATGCTCCATTTTTGCATATTTTCCTTGTTTTGTATTTCAGGGTACATATTTTTTGGTTAGTTTATATGTTTGTTGTATGAACTTGGACAGTATCTTATGTTTTAGCATAAATGCCATAAAATATCTGTCTTTGTTTTAAATAGTGAGAATTTATTTCTTGATACCTCTAAGTTGAATCCTCTAACTTTAAAGTTATTTTTACTTTTGTTTGTTTTTGAGTGAAGGTAGTACTTTCAAATTTAAATGCCAATGCAGCTGCTGATGTAAAGAAAGTTGAAATAATACTTGGGTTTAATGTGTATTCACAATTAAACCCATAACTAATTACAATTAGTTATGAAATTTTGCATGAAATATTTCATATTTTCTTGCACAAGTCTCAATGTATCTGTATCTGTATTTAATATGTTTGTCATTGAAGTTATGGAAAAAAAAAAAAAAAAAACAACTTATTTTTACTGTGATATAAGCTTTTTACTATCTATAAGATGCAATTTTGAGCTGGAGCTATAAACTGAGAATACCTTATAATTTTATGAGATATTCTGTAACATATAAATGTAAAAATTGTGCTACATTTTTGTAAATATACATTTGCATTCTTCCTTTCCAAAGGTAGCTATGACAAATGTGTAACTGCAATCAGAGAGAAGCATAAGGATGACATGGCAGCTGTTACTGCTACTATCTTCTCTCACTCACAGGCAAGTTATTTTTTTACAGTACCTGTTTTTTCCCCCTCCTTTTTTCTTTCCTTTTTCCCCCCTTTTATATAGAGATCCCACAAGGTGTGTTCATTATCCAAACATTTTATATACATATATTTTTTTTATCATGTAGCCTCCTGTTATTAGAATTAGCTGCTTTTATTTTCTAAAATAAGAACTATAGTAAGTTCTTACAGAAGATTCAGTATTTGTAAACTATTGAAGAAGGTATTTCTTATAATTTTTCTCTGTACATAGAGAAAGAGAGGGAGATGCATATGTGCACATTCGCTCCCACATACTGGGTGATCACATTAGATTAAATTTTTTTTTATTATTATTATATTCAAGCTAATAGTAATCATTAAGATTTTTTATTTATATCAGTTCATTTTAAATTCATTTGTCTAGTTCAGAAAAGGACGATTATCATGTTATATCCACTGCTGGCATTAAAATTTATTGTTTAATTTTTCTGCAATACTTCAAATACTTTTTATGCAGAACTGAATTTTAAGAGATCAGGGAATTGAAATGTATCAAAAAAACTTCAATAACTTTTAGATCCTCATAATTTTCTTAGATCAAATAATTTAATATTCTGTATATTAAATCAACAATAATTTACATTGAATTCTTAATAAATTGTCACATGTTGAAATTCACATATTCCCCTTAAGGTGAGGCTTGAATGACCTTTCGGCATAGAAATTAAACTACTCCTGTCTATGAAATATGTCCTTACTGTATATAAGAAAGTAAAAATTGCAATTGCACCATCTATTCAGTATTTTTATACCTGACACTTCATGAACTATATATATAGTTAAAGAAGCAGAAAAAGAATAAAGAACTTGGATAGACAGAGATTATATCTCGCTATATTTCAAACTTCTGGAGTTCTTCTAAGGCAAGAAGACAAGTGAAGGTAATAAAAATAAATATTGAAGGTAATATAATGCATGGAAACAGATTAAACAACCAACAAGAGTAAGAGAGGGAGAGAATATAAAAATATATTACTTTGTAAGATAACTTTACACGAGAAATCAGCATTAAAAAGATTATCTAATAATCCTAGTATTATTATTCTTTCGGTCAATAAAGGATCCTCAATAGTATTACAGGACATTTCCTCTTACAATGCTGGAGCTTACTGACAGCTTAATAATGTCACTTATTATGAACTATTGTTTTCCAATTGTTAAGTTTATTCAAGATATATCTTTGTGTATTGTTTCTTCTGGTATTGCAGAAGGACTTGTCCCCAAGATATCAGTCTACTTACTCCTAATGCCCCTAATGCTCCTACTGCATATTTTCTCCCTAAAATTCATAAAAAGAACTGTACAGGTTGCCTGATAGTAGCCAGTTTTGATTCCCCCACTGGACTCATTTCTACCCTTATAGATTTTCTTGTTACAGCTTACAGCTATTTGTTACATCTAGGCTATGCTATATTAAAAATTCCTTCCATTTTTTGAGCTTGCTTCAGAAAGTTGACCCTTTGGCACATTCTAACATACTCCTGGCCACTATCAATGTGACTTCACTGTATACTAACATTCCCCATCATGAAGGAATTAGCAGCTGTTAGACATTTCTTTGACTCTTGAGTGCTTCCTCATACCCCTTCCACAGATTTTATTTGTTATCTTGCTTATCTGGTTCTCACTTTCAGTACGTCTAGTTTAGGTAATACATTTTATGTACAAATTAAAGGCATTGCATTGGGCACCAGAATGGCACTGTCTTATGCCAATATTTCCATGACTCGCTTAGATGAGGAATTTCTTAAGTCAGAACCTCTGGTACCATTATTAAATACAGATATATTGATGATATATTTGTGTTTTGGACCCATGGCTCAGAATC
Organism: Metallyticus violacea; assembly: GCA_030762175.1. Taxonomy (NCBI): domain Eukaryota; kingdom Metazoa; phylum Arthropoda; class Insecta; order Mantodea; family Metallyticidae; genus Metallyticus; species Metallyticus violacea. The sequence goes on along the minus strand of CM060843.1, from coordinate 88,051,661 downwards.
TGTTGATCAATTCCTTACTAATCTTAACTCCAAATTTTCAGTTAAGTTGACTTCTTCTGTCTCTCCCAATGCTGCTAATTTCCTAGATATTGATATTTCTTTATACAATGACTCTTTTCTTTCATCCATGCACATTAAACCAACCAATTTACAACAGTATCTTCATTTTGATAGTTGTCATCCCTTGCATATCAAAAGTTCCATTCCTTATTCTCTTTTTATTTGTGGCCATCGTCTTTATAACAATTTTTCATCTCTTAACTCATATATTAAAAATCTAGATCAAAAGTTCCAAGACCAAAAATATTCTTCCTCTCTTTTAGAATTCCATATCATTCCAGCACACAAAACTTTCCAATGTAAACCTAAAACTTCCAATAAAAACTTCATTATCTTGTTACTACTTACATGCATGGAATTAAAAGCTTCAGTCCTATTTTGAAAGAATGTCACGATACTTTATTAATACATTTATCTTTAAGTGATTGTCAGTCCTGGTGGTGCAGTTTTAACCTACTTGCATACTAAACCCAAATCTCGAGTTCAACCCCACCCAAGATTGATGGATTTTTTGGGTGTAAAAATCCTAAGTCCTAAAAATCCTTCTTTCGGAAGGAAAGTAAAGCTGTGGGTCCCATGTTATACATTTGCAGCACAAAAAAAACCTCAAGCCTGAAAGAAGAGGCCTCTGAGTAAAATTTCTAGGCTGTTTCATGCCCTGCATTGAATGGGATGCTGATGACCTGAGATGTTAAAGAGCATTAAAAAAAAAAAAAAAAAAAAAAAAAAGCATTCACAGCAATAATTACATTGTGTCAAAATATCCCCTATTTTCACAAAAAAAATGGCAACCATACCTCTATCTGACAGTAACATAGAAAAATCACTCACCCTATCATTGTGCAAGATAGGCTGAGCAACCAAATTATTGGTGATTGGCTATCTACCTCATAGACAGCACACTAGTTCAATTAACTAATACAAGCAAGCACACCAATTTTTGGTAAGCTCAGCCTTACAGTCTTAATGACGCTTTGCCCCCATGCTTTTTAAATAGATTGCTTTTTTCATCTCCCACATTATCCAATAAGTCTCTCTTCAGCCCCTCACTCCAAATTTCTCTATAAATGCTAATACTATTTACAGTTTTGTACTATTTTCTAAAGCAGTAAGTGCCGCTTTGCAATACATAATTTTTTAGGCAATGCCTCTTGGCAGTACATAACAAAATAACATGCCTATTTTAATAAATGTAAATTAAGTGTAAATATAAATGTTGCAACACTGAAAACTTGTAAGAAATTAGCACATTTATGTTTCTTCTCACAGGTGGCCAAGAAGAACATGCTTGTTACAATGTTAATAGATCATCTGTGGTCAAATGAACCAGGACTCACTGATGAGCTGGCAACAACACTAAATGAACTGACATCTCTAAACAGAAGTGAACATTCCCGAGTAGCGCTTAGGGCACGACAGGTGAGGGAAGAACTGATAACACGTCTTTGCTTGATTTGTTGCTGTAAATCTTATTTCTTCGGTGTTTTTAAATGTGTGGTAAGATGGATGAAAATATAGTTCCCCCCATAAATTTAAGAAAGTTTTCCCTCATTAATTGTTTGCAAATATCTTGTATAAATGCTGAGAATTTTACTAGAGATTTTCCTGAAGTATATGGACTTTAATTCTGTACAATCACCTTAAACTGCTTTCTTTTAATTAATAATGAGAAATAATGTCATTGGAATCATTTTGTCTTAATTTGGCCATACTTTCAGATATTAATTATAATAATCCATTAAAATATTTGAAATTTATGAGATTATTATACAAGAAAAAGTAATATTTTATAGATTAAGATGATTGTGCAAGTAAAATTAAAATGAATGTCCATAAGAAACTTAACTCCCATGAACTGTGAGGCTGCGTGATCAATACTTAGCTACTGACATGGGTTGACCGAGGCCATTAAGACACAGACTCATGAATGTGGGGTTAAATTCCTGCCAGGACTATTCTCCCTGGCCGAGGTTTTCTCCAGATTTTCCTCAGTCCTCATAATTGGCAAATGCTGGGGAGGTATCAAAATTTAGGTCTGGAATATTTCCTTCTCGTAAAAAAAAAAAATATTTTCTCAATTTATCATTTCATCTCGTGTATCATCAGTGTTAACCGCTTGTGGTGCTTCAGCAGTAAAATGTAGCTTTTAAATGCTACTAAAAATAAAGTGCTTAGCTTAAGTTTCTGAATGTGGCAATAGTAGTGTTTTGCTGCCTTATTACTGCTGTCATCATTTTTGTTTCTGCCATAGAGCTAAAAGCAGTTATTACAGCAAAGATCAGAAGAAAATTATATCATTTTATTGTGAGATTGTTTAGCTGCACCAAAGTTGTTTAAAAACAAACCATGATAATGTAATGACAGGTACTGATAGCTGCTCACCAGCCTGCCTACGAGTTGAGGCATAACCAGATGGAATCTATTTTCCTCTCTGCAGTGGATATGTATGGACATGACTTCCACCCTGAGAACCTTCAAAAACTTATTATGTCTGAAACATCCATCTTTGACATCCTACACGATTTCTTCTACCATTCCAACAAGGCTGTCTGCAATGCTTCACTAGAGGTAATAGTCACATAGAGCATTGTAATAAATATAACTAGTTAAAGCACACTGTATTATAAAATAAAAAGCTAACTATTTTAATAGAAAGGTTCATAATATTTTTGTGCCAATCTGTATTCTTAAGAGATAAGGTAAAGTGAAGACAGGATGTTGCACGTGTCTTAAGGGGAAGAGGGCATGGACACCTCATGCACCTTATGTATTAATACATAAATTAATAAATTATTATTGAGGCCAGTTGTCCTTGATAATTGGGCAATTTTCTCATTTTGGAAGGTTTCATGCAAATTTGCAAATAAAACAAAAGGTTTTTTTCACTCCTACTATGGAAGCATGCTATTATGATGTTGCTTTTAGGGAAATAAATAGATTTTACTTTAATAATGCTGACTGCTATTGATGATTAAATACACATTTTTGTGTGTATCAGCAATTTCATATGTTTTATTCAATACTTTCATAGTAACAAACAATAAAATACTGAAACTCAACATGTTCAGGTATTAAATCATGTAAATTAAGGATAACATAAAATAAAATATTTTTACTACATAGAATGTGGGAATGGAAAAATTGTTATGAGCAATTTGTGTAAATAGAGTTGATCAATGTCAGACTCTTTTACCAGCCCTTGCTATTGCTCTAGTGCAAACTTGTCCTTAATAATTATCTCCCTTATAGCATAACTATAACTTATCTTCACATCAATTTTGGGTAGATATATATATGTTTCACTACATTTCTAGCTACATCTATTTTTTAATGTTTCTAAAATTAATTTAAATTGTTTAACCTTGCCACTTGAATGTACTATTTTAAGAATTAAATTACAAATTCTTTTGTTCATATGTTCATTTGTTTCACTCCTTTAGAAGGTTCTCTAATAATAGTTTCTAGAGGCCTCTTTAGTTAAACTTTTTTAAACTTTTAATACACTCAACACTGATGGTAGTTGAGTTGTTTGGTTGTATGCAAATCGTTGTCCTGTTACAAGAATGTGGATATTCTATAACTCTTCTTTTGATATTCTGGGGAATATCTGATGATGCTAGGATGATATTTGGATTACTTCTTTAACCTGAATAATGCTTAAAGATTGGAGGATCTCATTAGGTCAAAAACTGTAGTGTTTGGAAAATTTTCCAAATCTTTTTCTGTAGGATCTACACTTTCATATTCCTATTCTTGAATGCCCATTAAAGTCTCTCATTATGAATTTTTATGTTTAATGTCAATAGGATATCAGGTATTCCTGGAAGTTATGTACATTGTAAATTTTCAAACCTTGTTTCCATTTATCTAACCTAATTATTTCAACTATATCTTCAGTCTCCATTTCTTTTACTATTTAAGAATTTGATGTCAAATTCCAACCAATATTCTGTTGCTTATTAATCCCTTTTTGTCTAGTAAATCCTATGAGTTTGAAATATTTAAATTGATCAGTTGAAAAATTTATCTTTGAAATAGACACAGTGTGATTTTGTTAACTGTAATAATTTTATTGAGCTCAAATTTTTTGACTTGGGAAAGATCAACTGCATTCCATTATAGAATTTTAATTTTTTTGTTCTTGAAATCTCAAGTACTAGTTCCTGCCAGAAATCAAACTAGGGGAATATTTTATTTTCAATCATTTACTTTCCTACACACCATTTCTATTGAAAGAATAATAGCAAAAAGTGTACTGTTTTATGCACTGTAGTGGTTACATTGATTAATGTAATGAACTCAAAGTTGCCAAAGTGATTGAAGGATCATATTTCTAATTGGTAAGTGGGTCCTTATGATCTAACAGGGAAAATTGACTTGTTCAGTTCACTGACTACATCTTCTTTATACCACTTAGGGGAGACATCATGCCACTGCTTATTATTACAATTTCTCCACTTTTATTATATCCTGCTGTGACTTGGTAAGCATTAGGAATTAACATAGTTTTAGGAAAAATATATTTTATATGCTACATCATTTGCTTAATGACTTCAGAGATGGTATTGGCAGTGTTAGTGGTCTATTACATTTCAGTGCATATAAATAAACTAACTCACAGTATGACATATTTATAAATGCAGAGCAGTTATGGATATTCAGATGCTTCATATGCAGAAGGTTGCTATAATATCACCACTACTGTTCCTGTCTTTGTATTACATTAAAGATGTTTTTGCTTTGACATGCACTTCACAGGTTTATGTAAGACGTGCATACATCTCATATGAACTTACATGTCTGCAGCTGCTAGAGCTGTCTGGTGAAATTAGTGTAGTGCATTTCCAGTTCTTGCTGCCATCATCTCATCCAAACAGGTAATCCCAAAGTTTGGTAGCCTGCATAATATATTTTTTTCTGATAACTGCAGTCAGATTTTTAAAATCAAGGATTATTTTCAATCCTTAAGAGTATGTTTCTAACCAAATAATGAGTTCCAGCATATTTGGAGTACTAAAATAAATAATAAATTTCAGAATTTAATCTTGATTAGTTAGTGAGTTGATTTAATACTCATATGCTCCACTTACCATTGAATTATAAAGAACATGCTTCAATGGTAAGTGGAGCAGAAGAGTATTAAATCAACTCACTAGCTAATTAAGAATAAAGTAATTGCCTCTCTGTATTAGTTCTGACACGAAATTAATTTTAAATTTGGAATTTAATTATTTTACTTTCAATTTTTTATGTTTAACTAAATACAACACCTCTAGATTATTCCAAAGAGCTTTAGAATGATTTATTGCAGGATGGTAGTGAGTTTTATTAAATTTGCTAAGTTGATAGGCATCTAATAATTAATCATAAATAATTTTTATAACCAATGAAGAAATTAATTTATGAAATATGATAATGTGATTATAAGCCATTCATATATAATAAGCATGCTGGGTACTATTTATCTGCAGTAGTGAAAGTTATTATATTGAAGATGGGAAATAAACTCCAAAGAATAATATTTAATGTTGCAGAATCCCACATAACAAGAAAAGAGCAGAAGGAGAAATTCCAGACCCTGCTGCTATCACATTAAGCAACTGTCAGCGTACTGGTTGCATGGCAGCCTTTGAAACATTCCAGCAGTTTGAACAATATGCAGATGAAATGCTAGATCTCTTGGAAGAATTGTCATCACCAGCAGTGGTTTCTCCCAAGGTGCTAGAAGCAGTGGAAAGTGGCTCTGAGTCTCGGCTAAGTACAAGTATAAACATCAGCATGTCACTTGGAGATGCTCGTGCTTGTTGCGCTGTTGATGATATCAACAAAGTGCAAGAGCCCATCCACATACTCAGTATAGCCATTAAAGACAAAGGTGATACGGATGACTCCACCCTTGCAAACATGTTTGGTGATTTCTGTGGCAGACATAGAGAAGAACTGACTAGACGTGGAATCAGGCGCATCACTTTTGTTGTACTGGTAAGGTAGGTTTGCAGAGGTAAATGTATCTTTAAAAATGTTGTTACTTCTATCATTTAGTTTTGTTGATCATTATGTAAGATGAAATGGAGCATTCTATGCATATTGTGCAAATGGCAGGCACTGTTATGTCTAGAATGTAGCATATGAAAATGTTTGGACTCATTCTGTTTTTTAAAAGCTGTGTGTTATTATGAATTAAAGCAATGGCTAGCAACACTTAACAGTAGCAACAGCTTCTATTTCAAATAATCTTGGACAGTGAATGACTACATGATGACTGCTGCTGACTTAGGATGGAAAACGAGTGAGGGAGAGGCACTCTTAACTGCATTCTCAATCATGCTTTATGTACACGTTACATCTATGAATAAATGACACACACACACACAGACTCTCTCTCTCTCCAAAAGATAGCAAAAGTGATAATTTGCATAACATTTTTATGTGATAACAAGAGAGATTCTGGTAGCTGTTTTGCAGATTCTTGCAATCACAGGAGGCTGTGGTGGCAGAATTGCACAAGCTGAGGAAAAACCTATCCCATAATAATACAAAAAATAATATTTCAGTAAATATATTTCTTTTCTAAATTAGTTATGGGCATTTAGAGAGTTGAAAAGCTGTAGCTCTTCACAAAGTGTTGAATTGTTATACATTAATTTTCATTTTTTTTTTTAGGTGTATAGGTAGGATGATCATTTTCTTACATTTTTAATCATAAATAATATTTTGCATTATAGCCATATAAACTATGTCAAAATATTGTTTTTACTTATCATAAATATAATTTTTAGTACAATTTGGTACTTAGTTGCTTATAGCTTTTGCATCTCCATGTATGTATTTTAATGAAAAACATGATTTTTAAATGCTGACCTGCTCATATTTTTTATTACCAAACATAGTATTTAAATACTTAATAAAAATACATTCCTCAGAAAAAGTGTATTAATGAATAGTATACTTTTATGTACTTTACTAGTGTTTTTTTATTTTGGGATTTTCTCTCCTAAAATATGTGGTGAATCTCTTTCTATCCTGTAAAGCAATGTAAAATTAGCACCAGTAATGTTGTATTTTTTATTTTACAGACGACAGTTTCCTAAATTTTTTACCTATCGTTCCCGAGACAACTTCACAGAAGACAAAATATATAGACATCTGGAACCAGCAATGGCATTCCAACTAGAGCTAAACAGAATGCGAACTTATGATCTAGAAGCACTACCAACCTCTAATAGAAAAATGCACTTGTACCTGGGTAAAGCCAAGGTAAAGAATTTCTTCTTACTAGCTTTATAAATTCATTTTTAACATAATATTGTTTATGCAAATTAGTAGAATTTCATTTCATCAGAATTAAAGTTTAAGACTGGTGGGCAAATAATAGAATCTCCAGATGAATCAGGAAACCAAGTTAAAATTGCCTTCAACTAGTGAAATATGAGATTACTCTTATGTTTATTCACATATGTGCAATATGTCATTTAGAGCACTGCTTTACTTTACCAAGTAATTAGCATTGAAAAACCTTACTGAGAATTACTAAAAAGACCCGTGGTCTAATTAATTTCCACGATCAGCTGAATAAGTTTTTTTCCTGAATTTATCTATACATGAAAATGAGATTTATAGGCAATTTTAGGTTTAAATGTCACTTGTCTCAGCCAAGCATAAAATTAATTCATTATATTAATTGATATCATTTTATGATTCAGTTGAACTACACACTCTTAAAGCTTCACTTACTTTTGATAAATGTATGGAACCGGTTTCAAGAACATTTATGAAAAGTAAGTGAAGCTTTAAGAGTGTGTAGTTCAACTGAATCATACAATGATATCAATTAATATGATTGGCTTCACTGTGCAAGTTCCAATTTACATTTAAGTATTTAAATTCATTATATTTAATTTTCTGTTTTCTTTTAACAATTTGTGTAGGCAAGACTCTTTGAAATTATTAAAGCTGCTGGAGTCAATCAACTTTATTGAAATTTGGTAAATAATGATCTAGCATTCATGTTGGAGAAGAGAATTTGAAATAAATTTACAAAATTTCTGTTATGCTTAATGGTTATCAGTGAAGACTTATTATTATTCAAAGGTATTAAATGGCCCATTTTTATCAAAATTGCAGGTAGCGAAGGGACAAGAAGTAACAGATTATCGTTTCTTCATTCGGTCCATTATCAGACATTCCGATCTCATTACCAAAGAAGCTTCATTTGAGTATTTGCAAAATGAAGGTGAACGTGTGTTGCTGGAAGCAATGGATGAGCTGGAAGTTGCTTTCTCACATCCCCATTCTAAACGAACAGACTGTAATCACATATTCCTCAACTTTGTTCCTACAGTTATTATGGATCCTGCTAAGGTGAGTAGTATTTTTGTTTATAAATATTGTACTTATGAAGCTGTTGACAATGGAGTGGTAATATATCCTAAACATAGGTATTCATTTTTTTTTTTACACCAATTCATTTTTTCGATGAGCAACTGAAGATGGGAGAGATTCTCCCGAAATGTGTCTTACTTTTATGTAAGTAATTGGAATTTAGTGCAAAAAAATAAATACCTAAGTTTAGGAGAAGTATTTTTGTTGTTCGCCTAAAACTATAATTGTTTTATTGCTGCTGACTATTGGCCAGGCTTATAAAGGCAACAATTAGGTGATGCATATGGATGATGCACAATATTGGTAGATTTTTCCACAAATTCTTTTAGAACTTATATTGTGCAGATCCATTTTTCTTTTCTTTCTTTTTTGTGCTAACCAAGGAATCATCTGCTCTCTGAAGAAACAATCTGCAGAAAATCAAATCTCTTCCTTTTAACTACACAGTTAATTTTGTTAAGGAAGGAGGAATGTTGAAGCACTTATATATATATGTTGGTTTAACCATTGCCACCTGCTTAAATGTCACTTTGCTCCAAATTGTCCAATTGTTGAAATCGACCAATTGATAGCCAAGTTCCAATCACATGAAGCCAATTAGATCCATTCTGTGTTTTCTCTACATATTCCTTATAGATTTTGTGATGGATGATATGAATATAAATAGAGTTCATTCTGATTTTTATCTGATGTTGCAATTTGTTAACGTTTGAATATTACTTTTAGGCATTTTTCTATGGCCAGAAAGTGTGCCTTATTTATAGCTTTTGACATTCTTTATTGATTAACACATCCATTTATCCCCTGTGTTTTGGTGGGCAGGTCCACTATTTTGCTTTTAAACAATGTACATATTTCTTTTCATTTTATATATTCCTGGTATTTGTTTGCATTCCATTTTTTATGCTTTGATATTTTGTTTCAGTTTATTGATAGTTTTGTTAGGAAACTAATGACTATTGCAGTTGAGTGTCCTAAAACCACCACTATATTATTAATTCAATAATGATGCCAACTACTAAATTTTTTGGTATGAGGATGGAAGATTCAAATTATCTGAATGTTTATAGTGCTCTTTTAGGGTGAAAGAAAATGAATAAAAGGTCCACCAGGCAATTTAACTATTGTAGGATTCAATCCTGTGTCCAATTTTGCAGCTGGTTTTGTGGGAACTGACAAATATGGAACAATGTCTTACCATTTGTATAATTGGTTCATCCAGTCTGCAAGAACCCTGGCCTAAATGCCAAAAGAATGAATGGCATTGCCATTTAATTGAAATCATAGTATGATTGAGTTGAACCAAACACTCTTATTGCTCCACTTGTCTATAGATATAAATCAGTTTCATGAACCCTCATTCACATCATCACTTTATCCATTTTGTTTGTTCCTTACAGGCTCGAAGACATTTTTTTTTTTAACTAAAAATGCTAATTGGAACTTGTACAGTGACCCAATCATATAATTGAAGTCATAATATGATTTGAGTTGAGTTGAGTTTGACGATGCAAACGAGGGTCTATGAAACTGGTTCTACATTTATAGATAAGTAAGTGGAGCAATAAGAGTGTTTAGTTCGATTCAAACATACTATGATTTCAATTTTATGATTAGCTTCACTTACAAGTTCCATTTAGCATTTTTAGTTTGCCATTGTCATTATTTTTGTTATTGTTTTGTTTTTGTTATGTGGGTTGCTTTTCCTTAATTTGTAAATTTTTAGTGATAAACAGTAAAAAATATTTTCAATATTACATTAGGATGGAAAAAATCAGCGGACTAAAATTAAGTCCATATAGATGATATTTGATTTTATCATATTCTTGTATCTATATCATTGGAAGTTTATCTTGAAGTATGTATTATTGACTATTAAACGTTGAAATCTTAAAGCATATATTATTAATTAGTGAGATAAAAAAGTAGTTAAAGGGATATGACACATTTATAATTACTACCAAAGCTGATCTGCAGGTTTTTTTTTATATATATATATATAATCATTTATATTTTATCTAGCTTCACTGCATTGGTTCCAATAAAATTTTAAAAAATTCTGTTGGAACTCACACAGTGAAGCTTGTTAAAGGTAAATTATAATTAATCTGTCATCTAACACACTCTTATGCTTCACTTACTTTTAAATACAGTGGGACAGGTTTCGAAGAGACATCTTCATGGAGAGGACGTCTCTTCGAAACCGGTCCCACCGTATTTAAAAGTGAAGCATAAGAGTGTGTTTGACGACAGATTAATTATGATCTTGCAGTGTTTATTGTTCATAGCTATATGAATGCAGTATATTTTTATGTTATGTAAATATATTTCTTAACAATTTGATTCATATCAATAGATTGAGGAGAGTGTGACAAGCATGGTAATGCGATATGGGCCAAGGCTATGGAAGTTAAGAGTGCTGCAAGCAGAACTCAAAATGACAATACGTCAGTCTCCAAATAGTCCAACTACGAATGTTCGGCTGTGTTTGGCTAATGATAGTGGTTACTCCCTTGATATTTGCCTGTACAAGGAAGTAACAGACCCTAAAACTGGTGTGGTAAGTAGTGTCTCTTGTTTATTTAAAAAAAACTGGAAAATAAAGTGGCTTTACAGATTATTTCATTTTATTAGAAAACAATATGAATTAAAACACTGTAACTCTGCACTTGTGCGTGTGTATGCGTGATATAAAGTGTTAGTTAAATAAGTATTATGCCATCCAAAAGTTTGGGCCATTTGGGCCAAGGCTGGATGATCCTGACAGTCAGTAGCTGAGCATTCACGCACTTGCTCAAATCTCTAAGTGATGGTACTATTGGCAATTGGCAAAACGAAACAAAGAATAAATAGCTACACACATTTTGTTATACATCATGCAAGATAAATTGTATCGTGAACAATAAGGCTAAATTAGTAGAATACTTTTGAAATTTAAAATTGTGAATTTGTCTAAAAATATATGCATTTTCAAAGGTGATGCTAAAGGTATTATGCCTCGTCAACCTTGAGTGAGCTGATAAGATGCATGCTTGGTTGCTAGTTGCCTGAATCAATCTCTATGTAGGGCATAACCCAAACAAATGGATGGCACTGAATATCAGGGGTAAACCACACAGATGATATCTCCCTACATGCTAAATAAGTCTTTAGAAAAAATGTTCTGTTTCAGATCAAATTTGAGGCTTATGGACCAAAGCAAGGACCTATGCATGGACTTCCAATTTCAACCCCTTATGTAACAAAAGACTATCTGCAACAGAAAAGATTCCAGGCTCAAAGTGCAGGAACAACATATGTTTATGACATTCCAGATATGTTTCGTCAGATGTTAGAGAAAATGTGGAAGGAATTTAACGATGAACGACAATCTGGTAAGTTATATTACAATTCAGAGATTTAGGTATAGCTATTAAATGCTTAACACTCACTGTAACATATATATGGTCATGGCAGCTATAATGTAGGAAGTTGATATTCCTGAACCTATTCTCGTTGGAATAACCTGTATTCTCTTAGAATATAATGTTCTCTTACTGTAGATGTTAACAGTACCAGATATTCTTTGCCATCCCTCATTGGTTAGTGGACAGAGAACTGCTTTTTGCAATACAAATTATTTTGTTACTGGATACAGCAAGCCTAAGAACTTGATCAATTATTTTGTTTAAAGCACTAATTTATCATTATATTTTTTATATTTTTAAAGATCTCGAGAAAGTTTTGTTTTCATTACTGCATGAAGTATGATGGATGGTTGTATTAACAGATCTCATGTTCATGCAGCCCATTATCTGGAACTAGGTGGGAGGTTACTTCTCAGGTTTATCGTTAAAGATGGCATGAGAACTTGCAACTTGATTGCTGCATTTGCTTGTTGCTCATTGGAGAGAACGGAGAGGAGAATCAGTTTTGATTTAAATACCGCGGATTTTCACACTGAAATATAGTATAACATTAAACTACTGAACCTACAAGACAGCACCATGAAATTCAAATGGAAATAGAAAACATCAAGATTCTTCCCTTCCTGGGTATAAAAAATGACAATATAGTGGAACTTGGCATATTCAAAAAAGATAACCCATACAGATACTTATATATAAAAAACAACAGCCACAATCCAAAACAATATAAACTTGCAATAATTAATAGCCTCATATTCAGATTAATAAACCTACCGATAAGCAGGATAGAATAAGAATCAGAGTACTGGAAAATCATAGATAGAGCACAGAAAAATGGCTACACAACAGATCTGGCCAAGAAAAAAATAGAAAAATTCAAATAACCAAAACAAATAAAAGACATCAACATACTGAAAGGCTACAAAAGAGATCATATATATAAGAAATTTATATTCCATCCATGGACACACCAAAAATTCCAAAAGAATTTTAAAGAGGCAAACATCATTTTGGTTTCAGTTAACAAATGTAGTTAAAAAAACCTAAAAATACCAACAAAAGACAAAATTTTACCAGAAAAACAATCAGGCATTTATGAAATCAGTTGGAAAGTCTGCAGTATGAAATATATAGGTAAAACAAAAAGAAATGTTACATTACAGTTTAAAAAACACATGAGAAATGTAAAATATAAACATGGAAAAATCAGCAGTAGCTTATCATTTCTGGCAAAAAAAAAACATGAATTCCAAAATGAACCTAAACATTTTCAGAAACCCATAGAATTATCAATGTGGAATAATATACATTCATAAACGAAAACAAGGAAAATTTAGTTAATTTTGATCTTCCAAACAACAGTAGCCACATTGCAAAGTTCATAAAATCCACTGAGTGACATCTTAATACCATGCTGGGAAGCTGACAGGGAACCATGCTGATGATGAAGGCAACAACCTTTGAAACATGTCCAAGTAAGTGGAACAAAACTAGTGAAATTTGAGTGATTTCTTCATAAATAATTTGTTATAAGTCTTCAGTTTGTTCATTAACATAGTTTGCTATTTTATGTTATATTGTTATAATTTTACATTCTTCTAAAGCTTTATGTGCATGTTTTTCCATGCTCCAATCACTCCTATCATCTCTTAGGGATGTGCTTGGCAAGCTACACCTTGTACCAATCAAGAGAATGTAGAGCGATATAGCTCGGTTTGTTTTCAGCCTGTATAAGACAATGAGATAAAGGGATCAATGAAAGTGATATGGAAATAAAAGCAAAGTGAGGGAAGGAGAGATGAAGAAAGAAACAAAAATTAAAGTAAATCATAAATATTGCATTCAAATGCATGTCTTCAGATGATAAGAAATATCATATGAAAATACCTTTATCAATTCAATTCACATACATTTAATGATGCGATTATCTGCTAGAAACAGTTGTTCCATATTTAGATCCAATCAAATCTGAAGCCGTTGTTGATTACTTTACACTTCTCAAGTCTACTCATACTGATAAGTTTTTTCCATGTATAATTTAAAGCTGTTTAAATGAAATTTTGGGATTAAAATATACTAAATATAATTTAGATGTTCATAATGTTATATTGCTTAAGGTTTATTAACTTTTCATGGAATAGTTGTTTGAAATATTCCATATGGCATTAAGAATTTTGCTGATATAGGATAATAAAATATCTTTTTATTTTCTGTGCACTTAAACTGTTCTTATCTCAGATGAAAGTTCTCTGAAGTGTAGGAAAGAAATTTCACAACATTTTGTCTACAGATCTTCCATATGAGTAAGGGTGCTTTAGCTGAGATAGGAGTTATAGTTATTTTGTAAATATTTACATAGATATTGTCAAAGTCCTCAAAAGAGCACTTGCTTATTTCCTCATTTTTCCTACAGCTCAAAGCAAAAATCTGGGCACTAGGGACATACTCCAACCCTAATCTCTACAACTCTTTTACGTTATGGTTTCTAACCACAAGGAATTTAGGATAAATCAAGTAATATAATGATGATTTCATAGCCTTTTAATGGTAATACCTCATGACTTTACAATAATAATGTGTTACCATCAGAGGATGCTAATGGAGAGGACCTGGAGAGCTTATGCATCTTTCCTGTCCCACTACTGTTGTCAAACAGCTCGTTTCTATGCCAAGCCCTGCAAACATGCATCGATGGACAAGCACAGGACTTATTTCCTTTCCACATACTAATAGATAGCAGCTGTTATATATGTAACTTCAACATTTTTATCAGAGCACTTTATTGCCCCAAATTTCCACTATTAAGCTCTCCATATGCCACAATATTTAATAAAGAAATGAGAAATTCATAACCATTTGTTCTAATAGGTAATAGCAATGGTGGTTATTTATTATTGAAAAAAAATAGTTATTACACATTTTATGTGCTTTTAAATTGAATAATAATTCTGTTTCAGAACAGCTAGAAATTCCCAAAAAGGTCTGTGATTCCGTAGAGTTGGTTTTAGAAGGTGATGACAACTTAGTGGAACAAAAGAGATTACCTGGTGAAAACAGTGTATGTAAAGGATTTTTACTATTTTATAAAGTATTACCAAATATATTTAGTTTTATGTTTGATGAGATTGGTCAGCCACTGCTTAAGAACACATTGCTGTTAGACTTAGAACTAGAGAGCATTATTGAATTTTTTATTATGTAAATATTTTGCCTAAAATAATATATTAATTTAATTCTACATGAACATCTTACATAAGATATCTCTTATTAATATATTAATATATTTTTACTTTAGACCATTTTGATGCTGAATTTGTGACTTAAAATTATAGTTTAGAGTAGATCAAACATCAACACCAATACTAAAACATAGATTTCTGTCAGTATTTTGCATGTCACACTTTTTTTTTCCCCCTCTCACTTCACTGTAAAATTAGCATTAAACACTATTTATAGAAAGTTCATATTCATTAAGACATTTAAACATATTCTCTTTGCTCTCATTTCCATTGTCTAGTTTATATGTCCCATCTTACTTGTTTCACGTCCTAGATCTACTGACCAATTTAAGGTATACAGAGTGCAAAGTATATTTTGTTTTATTATATTACATATACTGCCTTCAAATGAAAGCAAGGTCCATCCATATACAAATATTTTTTATATACAGTTCATGTAACCATATTAGTTCATGAGAATATCAGATTCCTTAAAAATGCTACTAATTTATCATCAGCAGAAATGAAAAACGTTGTAAATAATAAATATAAATATGAGACTAACTTAAACACTTGGGAAGAGAAACAAAAATAAAGGCTGACTGTTTTGAAATTGTTTCTCAACACAATCTCCCTTGACATATGCACTTTGATGATGATGTAAAGCCTTTATCCCACAACAAAAATTAGATTCCACCAAGGAATTTTCTCAATTTGGGAAAGAGATGACAAATCTGGAGAATAAGGCAGATTTTTCACCAGATAAGGTTTTTTTTCATTGATTTTGGCCATGCATGACCAATGTGTGAGGGCAGGCATTCTTTTGATGCAAGATCAGTTTCACCTTTGATAAATTCAGTCTTTTCTGGTATATGTTTGCCTTTAGTTGGTCCAAAAACTTAGCATAGCATGCTTCAATAATACATGTTCCACTAGGAAGATAGTCCATCAGGAGGATTAGCATCCCAGTAAACTGATGCCATGATTTTTCATGCCATCTTCACCATTTGATCTCTAGTAGATAAAATATTTTAAAATGCTAAAAACATTTCTGTGGCTTCACTTCCAATGGACACGGAAGCAGTCCGAGTTAAAAAGCATTTAAAATATTGATAATGATAAAACACTCTTAATGTGTCATTCTCAAAATGTTTTACTCGTTTTCACTGTGATGATTCCTAAATATATTAAAGTTATAATTTCACCATTTGGCCTTCTTTATGGTGAAAAATCATTATGCTTCCATTGTTTTGTCTTTCATCACTGATTATGAATTGATGCTAAAATCAGTTGGATCTCTCTGAAAACATGCCAAGTTTTGCTGAGAGTATCACACTCTAATTAACTATTGATTGGGTGTCAACAGTTGTAGCACCCATGTTGCAGATCATTTTTTCTTGTGTAATTCCTCGTCAAAATGTGAAGAACCCTTTGCCTGAAAAGCTTATGGCTTAAGCAATTTCTGACACCTTTAGTTGTCAATCCTCCAATAACATTTTGTACAATTTGCAGTGTGATGGCAGATTTTGGCCATCCATTGTGTCCATCTTTTAATCCTTCACAGCTATGTTTGAACTCAATAGTCCACTTAGAAACAGTAGAGTTCCCTAGAGTATTGGTCAGGTCTCTATGAACTTCTGTTACTATCATACTCTTCCACACAATGAATTTAATTACTGCATGCTATTTGATATTTTCTATTTTTTCAACATGCATCCATCTGCACTGCAACAAGAGCTAAATTGTATCACATATCTCTTTTTGGGATGTGCATAATTTTA
This sequence comes from Metallyticus violacea, assembly GCA_030762175.1. Taxonomy (NCBI): domain Eukaryota; kingdom Metazoa; phylum Arthropoda; class Insecta; order Mantodea; family Metallyticidae; genus Metallyticus; species Metallyticus violacea. Next base: position 88,034,813 of record CM060843.1, on the reverse strand, counting down.
ACATGCAATAACAAAGGTTTTTATTTAGTTACAGAGGGTGAAAAAAAGAAAGGTGAGGAGGAAAAAGAAAAAATGTTGAAGTATGAACTAAAATGGTTGGAAAATTTATGGAAACCTCAGTTATTAATGTACACACTGGAATTATGTGTTGCAGGTAGGCATGGTAGCTTGGAGGATGACACTGTTCACTCCTGAATATCCAGAAGGGCGAGATATAATTGTCATAGCTAATGACATTACATATCTCATTGGCTCCTTTGCCCCACGAGAAGATCTAGTTTTTTGTCGTGCATCTGAATTAGCAAGGAGGCTCAGGATTCCAAGGATCTATATTTCTGCCAATAGTGGTGCTCGCATTGGATTAGCTGAGGAAATCAAGCAGCTGTTCCAAGTTGCTTGGGAAGATCCTGAAGAACCTGATAAGGTAAGAAGTATTCACTTCTTTTAGCAAAGAAAATTCCTAAGTTTGAACATGCAAATTGCACCAAAATTTAATTATAGGCCATTTACTGACACCTGAATTCAATAGCAATAATAATTTTTCCATAAAACATCAAAATGTCACAGTAGAGGACTCCTTTTAGTCACTTTTACTTGGGTTTGGACACAAATAGTCAGTTAAGGCCATTACGCACTTCTGAATTCATTGGTGACAAAAGTCACATTCTCTACTATATTTACCCTGGGTCACCTTCTACTATATCAGTTAAGATTGTGCAGGTACTTTATTGCATGTTTCAAAATGGAATTTTGGAGAGGTTTTGTTTGTTCAAACCAAACTGAAGGGTAACTAAATGAAGCCCTCTAATTAGTAACTCTGGTATTTTACAGAAAAATAAATTCAGAGGTAAGCAAATGGTCAATAACTTGATTATGGTTGAGGATCGTTTGTTTGAACCCAAGGGTTTTCCTTGTAAGAGTAGCAGTTTTCTTCATGATTGTTTATTACGATTGCAATATCTATGCACAAGGCAAAAAAAAAAAAAAAAAAAAAAAAAAAAAAAAAAAAAAAAAAAAAATCTGTAATCTCGGTGCTTTCCGAAATATGAGTTTGAAATATTTAGGATACTGCACAGAAATCATTCTTTTTTCAGGGATTTAAATACCTATATCTTACCCCAGAGGACTTCACTAAGGTTTCACCATTGAATTCAGTGCATGCTATTCTCATAGATGATGAGGGTGAACCACGTTATAAAATTACAGATATTATTGGTAAGTATTTAGTAAGTGTAATATATAATTAAAGTTTAATTTTACAAATTATATGTTTTGGTTTTATTCCTGCCTTTGTCCCAAGTCATATATAATTATAAACAGTATAATACAAAATAACTATCATAACTATCTCTCCTCTTCTTGAAGGTGCAATCAATGCTGATCTGAAAGAATAAATGCTGATAAACATGTTTTCTTAATTAGTTGATAAGTTGATTTTATACTCTTATACTCCATTTACCATTCTATTATTCAGAACATGTTTCACAGGCCATTGTCTGCATCATGAGCTGTTAGGTTACTGTCAGATTTGTTGATGATTGAACTTGGTATACCTCTGGTGGACATTTTATGAACTTTTGGATTATTTGTCTTCTCTTGAGATCTTGAAATTCATAACCTTATCCTCATATTATTTTATAAAAATGTTTTTCCATATCCCCAGCTCTAAAAGGTTTATCTGCAAATTTCAGCAATTTGATTTCTATATCATATTTACAAGGGTAGGTCCATAAGTTTCTAGCTTTGCCGATAAGGATTATCATGTTCACAAAACCCTTATCTGTTTAGTAAATAATTGCAGCTGTAACTTCTGCTCTGCTGTCTTCAGTAGTTCAGATATAGTTGCATAAAGAAGGCTATGTGTACAAGATTGTGACATGTTCAAAATGGAGTATCGAGCGGTTATTAAGTTCTTCACAAAAGAAGGCCTTTCCAATTGAAATTAAACTGTGTATATGGGGAAGCATTCCCCTCATATTCTACCGTAAAGAAATGGGCCAAACTTTTTTGAATGAGTCAAGAATGTATTGAAGACAAACAGCATGCAGGTCGGCCCTTGGAGGTGCTCACTCCTGAAAACATCAATCCTCCTTTGGAATGAGAAATTATGTAAGACCGTGGCTCATAGTTACAGAAATAGCAAGCAGCAAGGTTGGGCCTTTCTAAAACAACAGTCCTTGGTATTATTCATGAGCATTCAAACTTGAATAAGGCTAGTGCAAGATGGGTGCATAGAGTTCTTTCCTCAGTTCAAAAGCAACAACGATTCGTCTATTGTCAGACATTTTTGGAGCTCTGCCATGGCAATGAGAGAGAAGTTCTGCAAACCATTGTTATAGGAGATGAAACTATGATCCTCTACTATGATTCCTTGTGCAAAAGAGAATCAATGGAGGGGCGTAAACCTGGTGAAGCACCGCCTCTAAAGGCCAGGGTCACTCAGCCAACCAAGAAGATCATGGTCACAATCTTTTGGGACTGTGAAAGAATACTCTTCATTGACTTCAAGAAGAGAATTATCACAGTAAATGGGGAGTACTATGCTGGCCTACTGCACAGACTATGTGCTTCCATCAAACAGAAAAGGCTAGGAAAACTGAGTGGTGGTGTGCTCCTTCTTCACAACAACATGCCTGTGCACACAGCTCTTGTTGCAAAGGAAGCTGGGAAGAAATGTGGCTTCAAGGAGATCGACCATCCAGCGTTTAGCCCAGATCTAGCTCCCAGTGATATTTCCTCTTCTCAAAACTCGAGAAGGATCTTCAAGGAAGGAAATATTTAAGTGTGACTAAGAAGTGATGGATGCTATTTATGCCCATTTTGCAGACGAGACTTCTGACTATTTGGGGGGGGGGGTGTATTGAAATGTTAATTCAAAGATGCGAGAAGTGTATTGCAATAAAGAGTAACTTTATTGAAAAGTGAAATATAATTTTCCCTTTATCACACCTAGAAAATGAGTAGGCCTGAAACTTATGGACCTACTGTTGTACCTCTCCAAAAGTGATGTACAACTGTTGATTTTTCTATCTGATTATACTGGATGTTTCTCCAGTGTTCTTTGAGCTTAATTCTATAGCTACTTTTTGTTTTTCCAATATTCACTTTGTTGCATTCTGATTAGTTGATTCAATAGATTCCTGGTTTCTTCTTATTAGGCATTCTAGGGACAAAGATAATAGCAAACTCTTTGAGTATTTTCTGGAATTTTTGGTGGCCCAAGAATAAGTAAATTTCCTGTGAAAAGTTGTTTCTTTTCTTGCTGTCAAAATTGTAACCTGTTTAACCTCTTTTCTTGTTCGAATTTCTTGATTTTTTCTCTGCAATTGCTTCTTTATTTTCAAACTCATTTGTGGGTATGTTAATAAGTCTTATGTGCTAAGCTGTTGATGACTAGGTAGGTGTTTGTCTGCTGTGTAATTGAAGCCATTTGCTTTTATGTAACTGTCCACAAATTCCAGAAAATATTCTTAAGAGTTCCATATTACCTTTTTCCCTGTGAACAAATTCAGACTAAATAATCTTCCCTACTCTGGTGATGTCAAAATTCCTAATGAGAAAAAACCAGGAATCTAAATATGGGGGAAAAAAATTATAAAAAATATGAGGATAAGATTATGAACTCTGAGATCCCAACAGAAAACAAATTAATCCAAGAGTTCATAAAATATCTGTGAGAGCTATACCAAGTTTATCTAATAATCAATGAATCTGGCAACTCACAACTGATGATGATGACCATCACAGGTGGCCGAGGTCGTTTAGGCGCAGACTTGTGAGCGGGATGCCTGGGGTTTGAATCCCACCAGGACTGCCCTCCCCGATTGAGGTTTTTTCCAGGTTTTCCTCAGTCCTCATAAATGGCAAATGCCGGGAGGTACCCTAAACTTAGGCCGGAAACATTTCCTTCCTAAAATAAAAAAATAAATCCTTTCCCAATATATAATTTCATCTCGTGTATCATCAGTGTCCACTGCCTGTGGTGCCTCAGTAGTTAAAATGGGCATTAAACACTATTCAGAAAAAATACTGAACTGATGGTGCTGACAGTGGCCTATAAAACATGTCCTGAATAATTTAATGATAAAGTGAACTGTAATAGTATTAAATTGACTTATCAGCTAATTAAGCATATATAAGTTCCTTTACTTTATTAGTTCCAGCACAAAGTTGGCCTTAATTTTAATATGATGAGAACTTTAACTTTGGCTAACCAGAAGGCACTGCTGTTCTCACTTTCTCTCCCCAATACGAAATATTCTGTACTATTTATATTCTGAGGAATATCTAAAAAATAAAACATGGTAAAACATTCTTAATTAACATGGATACATTTTAGTTGATGGAAGGGGTATAGATGAGGAAAGTGACAGCTACTGCCATGAGCACAACCATTAGGAGAAGATAAATAAAGCAGTTTTGCTGTATTAATAAAGAATTTGTATGATCTCCACATTTTGTCCTTCATGTTTATTCCTCCACAGATAAAATAATATGAACTGATGTGAAATGGGGCCTCAGCACAAGTGTTTGTGGCAATGGCATTTGCCTGGCCCCATATCTCTTCCTTGCTGTCTAAAGCATTTCCTTCTCTACATAGCACTCAGTTCTTTCTTACCAACCTTTCCTATTCCCCAAATGTCTATTCCATAAGCCCTTTCCTGGTTTCACTAAAGCAGAATATATCCTTTGATATCACACCACCACATCCATTACTGACATACAAATATTTCCTCAGCAACTTCATTATTAGTGTCCTCTTTGATAATGCTTTTCCCAATACTATTATTGCTCAATTTAATTCCCAAATACATTTTCATCAACAACTGAATACTCTTATCTGACATTGACCAATTTTCATCTCTTTTCAGTTAATTACCTTTTTTGAACAATAGTTTTAATCTTAATTCAAAATTTTCTGAATCAAAATATTTAGAACACACTGGATGTTCTCACTTACATGAGATTTATTCAAGACATATTTCATGAAATAATTGTCCACATCATCAACTGTTAAACGACTGATGGATCATTTGTAGAAATTGGGTAGGTAGGTATCTGGGTTGACTTTGGTGGTCTTTTGATAAACTTGAATAAAAAGCTGTCTGTTTCCAGGATGTCGAAATTCATAAGGTTTTGCTCACATTTTTTTTTTTATATAAATCCTTTCCTATATGTTTAATTAACAAAAGAATTAAACACACATGAAAAGCATTTAAGAACTTTTGAAAAATAAAACATTTTTAAAAATGCTATTGGAACTCACACAGTCAAGCTTGTTAAATGTAAATTATAATTAATCTCGTCTAACACACTCTTATGCTTCACTTACTTTTAAATATGGTGGGACCGGTTTTGAAGAGACATCCTCTCCATCTTCAGCCAACTTGATGACTGGTATGAGAAACTAACATCTATGAGGACCTGTGGCTCCGTCCTGGTGGTGTTTTTTTTTATAAACTGGAAATTGGTATTACATTCTCCTATAATGTCGAAATTCATAAGATTATCCCTATGTTAATGAATGTAAATCTTCTCCAATGTGTCCAATTATGTACATCCGTGTGCTTCTTTAAGTAACTTTATTTCTCTTTTTATGTCGTGATTATCTTTCCAAAAATGGTGTGTCACTGCTGACTTATCAATCTGTTTGTACTTAACGTTCCTAAGATGTTCCTTTAACTATGTTCCTATGTTTCTTTTAGTTTTAGTTTTTCCAACGTATATCTTATCACATTCTTTATATGTTATTTTGAAGATGCCTGATTTTTTCTCCTGTGGAATGTTATTAAAACTGTTGTCCACTAAAGCATTTTTCAGAATGTATCTGTTAACAGGTGCCAATTTAATGTTAATATCTTTAAACTTTTTTTGGAATTTATTCATAGCTACTGGATAGTAAAAGAATTTTTTAAAAACTGGTCTATCTTTTTCAGTTAATAGTGTAGTAGTATTCTTGATCAATTTCTTCTTTAGGAATCTATTAAGTTTTTTGTTTACTAAATTTTTGTTAAAACCATTTATAATGGCAATCTTCTGTATCTTCTCAAATTTTTGTTTGCACTCCTCTTTACTGATTGGTAAATTCACCAATCTATATGTTAAGCTGTTGAAAATTGAGTGCTTTGTGAACTATGGGGTTAAATCCATTTGATTTTATATAGTTATCTGTGTGCGTATCCTTTCTGTAGATTCCAAATTCTAGATTTCCATGATATTATTAATTTTTACATCTAAAAACTGCAACATTCCCTTTGTTTCTGTTTCCAGTTTGAAGGATATGTTCCTGTGTTGTATATTTAAAAGCTTCAAAGCATCTTAAACAAATTCTTTTTTAGTATAGTGAATCTCATGTAAGTGAAAACATAAAGAGTGTTCTAAATATTTCAACTCAGAAGAGATTATTAATACGTGTTTCACTGTGTTCAATTCCAAATTGAATTAATATTGAAGTTTTAATCTTATTCTTAATTTATGAAATTTAATAATACTTGGAAATTTAAAAATTCTTTGCTTCTGGTTCCTGAATTCTTTGGCACTGCAAACAGGAGTAAAAACTTGAAAAACAGAACTTGAATGTGAATGTTGTACAGTAATAGAAATATTAACAACAATATCGACATGTTCTTTCGGGTATGTGCAAGTTTTTGTGCTCTTTCAATTTAAAAACCCAGCATTTTCCATTAATTTCTGTGGTAGACTAGAAAATTATAGGTTCATTTGCTACTTCATTGACTGCAAATACTGTCAAACTTGTTCTAAAAACATTTTGCATTAAGCTTTCTCATGGAACATAATGTTATATTAAATGTTGGTAGTCTGATATTTCTTTCCAAGGCTTCTGAGATTTTATGTTTTTTCCTTTTCCCTAAGATACAAGCAAAGAATTGTCTTTTATTTCTTGGATGGTTATGTTCAATTTCAAAATATGTGTGGAGCTGATACATAAGCTTTTAAATATCAGAGTGAATGCAGTTTTCATTTCCCAGCACAGTACAAACAATGCAGTAAACACTACATGCAATTCATTTTCCTTTCATTATTTCTTTGCTCTTGCTTCATAACATATCATCAGCAGTTTCTTGAAGCAAAATAAATAGGTGTAAGATTATAACTTAGACTAAACAGGTCTACAAACTAATATAAGTGCTTTATTGTGATCCTAAGCATTAGGTTATTGCAGCAGTTGGGAAAATTCCAAGAACTATGCAGATCATTCTTTTCTCCTTGAAAGCTGCTACATAATTGTTAGTGTTATCACATTATAAGGTGTAAAAAACTACAATAATAGGGAACTTTCTTCACATTGTACTGTGAGAAACCTAACTTAGCTATTTAAAATTTTACATTAGCTTGTCACTACAAAAAATTTAAATTTTCATTAGTCTTTAATTTGAAATAGCACACTTTTGCCTTAGTTAGTAGCACTTGGCCATTGGCAGTGACATCTCGAACTAGTTTGAGTACACTTGGCAGACACATGCAATGGTCAGAATTAGCATGATTTACTGAATAGGATGTTTATTTTTATTGCAATATATAGATATACTAGTTCTAATATTTAGTGCCTGTGATTTTATAGGTATTTTTACCATTTATCCAGCAAATGAAATAGTTCTAATTAAGCATATACTTTAAGTAGAAATGATGAGGACAAAAGTTTTCTTGTATGACAGTGGTTGAACACATGCACAACAGAGAATTTCCCTGTTTTCTAGGGAAGGATGATGGTCTGGGTGTTGAAAACTTGAGGTATGCTGGTATGATAGCTGGTGAAACGTCACAAGCTTACAAAGAAATAGTGACAATTTCAATGGTGACTTGTCGAGCTATTGGTATTGGATCCTATTTAGTGCGACTTGGACAGCGAGTCATACAGATTGAGAATTCGCATATCATTCTTACTGGCTACAGTGCTCTGAACAAGGTAAAAAGTTTTTAAGTTTTATGCTCATGTTAGCTAAACATTCTGTAAGGTATAATGAATTTATTATTTAAGGCCTATGATAGGAATAGTAAAATATAGATATCAGTACCACAGTTGCAAGAAATGTCAACAGTTTTTGTTATTTTGAAAGATATTATTTATCTTGTTGTGTATTATGATCTTTTGAAATTAATTAAAAAAGCTCTGCACTTTGTAAGCAAAAAGAGATTCAATATTTCATTCAAAAGCATATTAACCAGTTTTATTGTTGATTTCAATTTCAATATGTCAGAATATTAAATGAGCAAAAGAGCATATTGCAAATAATACTACAATACAATTTATAAGCAAATCTTGAAAAAAATATAATAAATTAATGATGTCTAATTCAATTTTATAATTTTAAATATCTTTTACACTTTGTTATATTTAGAACACACAGAAGTGGTTTCATTCAGGCTTTGTTTTTATTTTGACTTAATAAGGTGCAAAGTAATAATTGTAAATATTAATCTGTTGATATACATATCAATGCTTTAAAGATTACAAACCAATAGAAAGAATAGCAATTTAAAATGGTTTTAAAAAAGAACTAGTGCACAAAAAATATACAAATTCAAGAGGCAAAAACTTGTTAAAAAAATGCAACACTTTTAAGCAAGAAAAGATAAGCTAATTTTTAAAAAATTCATGTATCATCCATGAAAAAATTTCAAAACAATCTAAAAGATTTTAATATCAGGTTGGTACCTGTAAACAGATTTAATATTGAAAATCTCCCAGTAGACAATTTTAATGACAGTATTCCACAGGAGAAAAAAGCAGGTATTTACAAAACACAGTTGTGCAGAATGTGAAAAAATATATTAGAAAAACAAAGAGAAACATAGACACAAGGTTTAAAAGAACATGTCAGGAACATAAAATACAAGTAAATGGAGAAATCAGCAATAGCATCTCATGGACAGAAAAGCATGACATAATAAATAAAGCAAAATTATTAAAATCAGTACAAAGACCTACAGAATTAGCAACATGATAGAAAATATACATTTACAAATACAGAGACAGTTTAATGAACTTTGACACTCCTGGGTATGAAACATAAACTTTTAAGTTCATCACACCTTCACCAGAGCAGAATAACATTCCCACAGCATAACAAATTATCCAGCAGTCTACAGTTAGCTGATGATGCAAACAAAGGGTTTGTGAAATAGTACTATATATTATAAACAAGTAATTGGAGCACAAGAGTGTGTAGTTTGACGCAGTCATACAGTGATCTTAATTATATAATTATCTTCACTGTAGAAATTTCAATTAATATTTCTAGTTAATTTTGCTTGTTAGTCATGATTATTTATAGTTTGTATGACTTGGAGTAGTCTTGACTGTAACCAAGTCTATTAATTGTAATCTATAAAGAAAATAAATCAAATCTGTACACATCCATGCCATACAATCTCCAGTATCCCCTATAAGCTGGCAAGAAACTGAGGAACATCTGTGTATTAGTGAATGATATATTCAGATTTTGGAAAAAATCTTTCAACATATATTTATGGCCACTTGCAGGTAAATCTTTACATCTGCTATCTATAACCATTTGTAGGCTAATTTCTTGCACATTACAATAGTACATGGCATTCCAGTCAATCTACTAGCATGCATGCAATAGTTGGCCACCAACTGAACAAGTTGTAGCATATTGTCATTGATCTGCTGACATATGGTTGAATGGGGTGTGTAACTCAATTGCAATGAAATAAAAAAATTGTTTTCCTAGCTTAAAAATCTTTATTTTAAACCAAAACTCTGTCTATTTAAATATTTTAAGAGATTTTTTCTTCCCCCCCCCTCTTTCAGCATTATTTATCATCTCGGTTACTTCTAATCTAACAATTACATTCAAATGAAAAATAGCCTAAAGAAATTTCATCTTACATTTATGCAAAGCTTTTTGGGCCAAAGAACAGAAACTTAAAAATAACTCTTGAATCTTTACTCTTGATGCAGCTGTTGGGTAGAGAAGTGTATGCCTCAAACAATCAGCTTGGTGGCATCCAGATTATGTACAATAACGGTGTGTCACATAAGACTGAACCTCGAGACTTGGATGGAATCTATACTATTCTAAAATGGCTTTCCTACATTCCTAAGGTTGGTTCAATGAATTTGATATTGGGCATAGTTTCTATTTGTGGCTGTGGAGCATGTGCATGAGAGAGAGAAATATATATAAAAAATAACAAGTACTAGGAAGAAGAAATATATAAAACATTTAAATGGTTTTTCTCTAGTTCTTGTTATTTTAGTTACATATTTCCAAGAGTTACTTAATTTTTCATTTTTAAGCTACTAGTACACCATTAGAGCCCTTTTCAATATGCATAAATTTTAGACAAATTAATGTTTTCTTTGGTAATTAAAATAAATCACTAAAAGTTAACTATAGCATTTGTATATTTCAAGGTGTGAGATTTTTGCTTTGTGGCTATTTTAGCCATTGTGAAAGGGCACACAATGCGAAGTAGATTTTAATATTATTGTTCAATAGTTTCTTGCATAACTAATCTTACCATATGTTCTTTTCCTAGGACAAATGGTCTCCTGTACCAATAATAAAACCAATAGATCCTATTGACAGAGAGATTGGTTATATGCCAACAAAAGCACCATATGATCCCCGCTGGATGCTGGCAGGACGACAGAGTCCAAGTAAGTTATGTTGTGTCTACTCAAAATGATATATGTACCATGGTTATATAACCGCCACAGGTGGCCGAGGTCGTTAAGGCACGGACTCGTGAGCGGGAGGTCTGTGGTTCAAATCCCGCCAAGACCGTCCTCCCTGACTGGGGTTTTATCCAGGTTTTCCTCAGTCTTCATAACTGGCAAATGCCAGGGAGGTACCTAAACTTAGGCCTGGAACGCTTCCTTCCTTTCCTTTCCCAATTTATCATTTCATCTCGTGTATCATCAGTGTCCACCGCCTGTGGTGCCTCAGTAGTAAAAACGGGCGTTAAACACTACTACCGTGGTTATGCTAAGGCAGCTGTTTTGCCATACACTGGTCACTTTTTGTAATGATGATGGTGAGATATTAAATTTTTCAAAAAGTTTTAGATTTGAGTATTCTACATTTACAATGTAAAATGTGTTCTCATGTTCCCTATTGCAAACTAAATTTAATGATTATATGTAGATAGAGAAACTACATAGACTCAAATGATTTGTGTTTAAATGAGAGTATTATTAAAACTATAAAATAATTAATGCCATAAAGCAATATTATGGAAGAATTCCTGTGTATAAGAAGTTGGTGAAAGAAGACATAATGTTACAACATATAATGAATTAAACAGAAGTTAGTAACTTTGCTGCATTTTTGACTGTTTTTAACCATTTATAGACCCCTTTTTAAAGTCATGATTTTTGACCCAGAAATGTGCTGCAACAGCAAATTTTAAATTAAATTAAAATTAAAGCATTTAAGGCTATGTGTCATTGCTGTAGCACTACAAATAAATGTGCATGCTAAAAAGAAGATACCTCTAATTTTGGAGGTGTGTTCTACCTATTATCAATTGTTGATAATGATATGGTTAGTTGGTGAACAAGCCCTGTGAAAGCATTTTAGAAAAATATGTTGCATCATTAAAAAATATTGACTCATATAAATAATAATAATAATAATAGTAATAATAATAGCATGCATGTGTACAAAATGCACATACTCTTCTATAAATTAAATTTGTATTCCATGATAGACATATGACTGAAGAATGCGTAGTGTAAAGTCAAATAAAAAAAAATTATAAAATATTGATATCTTGAAACTTATCTAAATTTTTGCTGAACTATAATGAGCAGTTAAAAATTAAAGAGATATAATATTTGTAAGTCAGTAGTCAGCTGAAAATGGAAAAGATGTCCCTGAAATTCATTCACACCTAAGAAAATATAAATGGAAATAATTTATATCTACCTGTGTGCTCAAAACCTTATCATTATCTAACATTTCTTGGAGGAAAATAGTTAAAGTATGACATTTAATGAGTATTTGTCAATGGGAATGTTATTATTTGATGTAGGTAATACGAATGAATGGGAAGCTGGATTCTTTGACCATGGGTCATGGGAGGAAATCATGCAACCATGGGCTCAGACAGTGGTATGTGGTCGAGCTCGACTTGGAGGTATTCCAGTGGGTGTCATTGCTGTGGAAACACGCACAGTTGAACTGAACCTTCCAGCAGATCCTGCCAACCTTGATTCAGAAGCTAAGGTATATTTTTTTCACCTACTTATTATTGAAAGTAGTACTGTCTCACACTTGCAGGCTGCCATAATAGAGAAGTAGTAAATGATTCTCCATATTTATTTGTGAGTAAGCTATGGCTCCTAAGCATTTAAGATTATATATTTGAAATATTAGCTTTTAATGCTATATGCATCATCTTTTATACCAGGCATGCTGGTTTAGAGTTGGTTCATTTTTATAAAATGAAACTGAGTGCATAATCTTTTTATTACTCCAGTGTTTATACCATAGTCTCACCCCCCTGTGCAGTTGGAGTTTGTGGAGTTTGTTAATCTTCAGTGGGTGCATAATTTCCTGTTAGACTGGAGTTAAATCCCACTGAAGCGGGCAATTGATCTGTTAAGTCATGTTTATCTTGCCAACAGTTTCAGTTGCATTTCTACTGTGTATTTTTGGAAAATGCAGAGAGTGAGATATACACTAGAACAAAGAATATTTATTTATGATTGTTATGTGAAAAGAAATTATAAAAGTGCTGTAGGAGAGAAAAGATGTTATGCTAAATTTCCAGGAATAATATTCTCAAAAAGTGCAATTTTAAGATTGGTGAACAAAGTTTAAACTAATGTGTTTTCCTTAACAAGAAGCTGAAACCAAAAATCTGGGATTTAACAGAGGAGAAACCTGATGAAATAGGCTATTAATTATAAACTTCTCCCTGAAAGACTTTAACATAATTACACCAGCAAGTTGTTGTATCTGTGGATAGTGCATATAAAGCCATTCAGCTGCTGCATCTTCATTCATAAAAAATTACTGCTGTACCTGAAATAAAACGTGTTGAGGTGCTGAAACAAAATATCCAGGAGGTAGTTCACAATACTCGAGAGAATGAATAGTGCAAATGTGTCAAAATTTTTTCAAAAGGATTTAGGTTTGTCTCAGCAGAGGGCAGGCACTTTGTGTATATATGGCATGATATGATGAATTTATTAGGTGAAGTTAAAATTATATAAATGTGTGCTAAAATGGACAGAAAAAGGTACATAAGAGAGGTGAATATAAGAAAGATATTTAGATCAGGATTGGTTTGATGTAGTATTCCAAGAGAAGAAAAAATTAATGGGGAAGGCAGCGATTCAGTTGAGACAAAGCAGTAGAGAAGAAGAGAAAGAAAGACTGAATATTAAGTTTAAGAGACTGTTATCATAACAAACAAAACAATAATGAAGGCAGAATAAGACTAAAGAAATTGATAGCATAAAATCATGGGGAACTTAAGTTTAGAAAGCAATTTTGAAATGCTCGAGAGATGCAATATTAATTAAACCAAGAGAATGAGTTAGTCCTGTCATTCCATTTCAGAACATAGGTGCCTCTGTGAGAGATTTAATTATTAAGAAGAATTTAGTTACACTTATTTCTCTACAGAGGGCAGAGAGATAGGGATCTAATGCCATGTGAGAGGGAACTAACATATTATGGAGATAAAAGAGTTGATATTTTAGTACAGGAACATCTTCCACAGCTATAGGTGCTTGACATTTTTATGCCCTGTAAAACCTATCAACCTCAGCCAAATTTGAACGCACAAAGAAAATGAATTAATTATTTTAAGAGTGTATTTGAAAGAAGAAGATATTTTTTAGATTTGCACTAGATATCCAGTTTTATTAAAGAGATAGATAGCACTTTTACAGGTTAGGTGATTAAAGCAGTATAAATAGATCGTCAGAAATATTTTTCAAATTTGGTGCTAAGATGAGAAAATGCAACAGCAGAAATGTAATTAAAAACAAAAGAGGCTGGCAGATATATTCATCCCTTTAGTAAAGGGAAGGGCAGTGAGGGTTATTGCATTCCTAACTTTACAAAATGTTAGCATAATGAATACAAAAGTTGGTTGCTAGGTTGCTAATGACCATTGGAGATGTTGATATTTATAATTTTTTCCCTAGCTTCCCAATGAAGAGCTTCCAAATTATTTTTCATTTAATATAACAAATTATTATTAAGGAAATCAATTAAATTTCACTAATTTTGTTCCACTTACGCATATTTCAAAGACTATTGCCTTCATCTTCAGCATGATTCCACTGTCATGCTGAATCATGCTGAAGATGAAGGCAACAGCCTTTGAAACATGTCCAAGTAAATGGAACAAAGTGAAATTTGAGTGATTTCCTAAATAATAATTTGTTATATTATACTCTATTTCACTGTGAAAATTCCCGCTATTCAAAACTATTTTTCATTTGTTTGTTGCTATCAATATTTCAGTAGATATTCTGTGTTTAGAGTTTTATCCATAATGTTACACAATGGGTTAATTTCCTCCTAAAAAGATGTTCTGAGAGACAATCATGCCCAACATTTAAGCAGAATAGGTCAGCTTAAATTGTTCTTGATTTTAATAAAAGATGTTGATGGTCTTTAGATCATCTTATGATTTTCCTTGTTTGCTGGATATTTTGTTGTACTTTTTCAGTTTTTCAGTTATTAATCTTTTAACGAGTTTCAATTTAGAAGAAAGCTCTAGTTCAAAAGTAGATTTAAAAAAAGTTTTAAATACAAAAGTGGGTGGAGGATAATAAACTGTTATCTTCATATAAATATTGTACTTACGAAGCTTTGACAATGGAGTGGTAATATATCCTAAACTTAGGTATTCATTTTTTTACACTATATGGAATAAACTAAAAAAGGAATTTACGAAATAAAATGTGCAGATTGTGAGCGGAGCTACAAAGGCAAAACAAAGAGAAGTTTGGAAATTTGGAGGAAAGAACATTTTAGGAATATTCGGTTTAAGCAGGTGGATAAATCTGCAGTTGCAGCTCACTTTTGGACCAAAAACCATGAAATAAAACCGGAAATTAATGCTGGAACATCTCCACAACCCATTGGAGTTATCCACTTGGGAAAAATTTTTATATTAAAAAATAGAGAAAACCTAATGAATTTTTGAGTTTCCTCCTATGGATGAACTCAGCAATTTCCCACTTTAACCAAGAGAGGCCACCACAGGAACACCTGGGTGTCCAGTCATCATTTCGAGTAATGGGGTTCGGTGAGCAACTGAAGATGGGAGAGATTCTTTCAAAACGTGTCTTACTTTTATGTAAGTAAATGGAGTTTAATGTAAAAAAAAATTAATACCTAAGTTTAGGATGTTATCTTCGTTTCAATAGGTTTTAGAAAAAGCAGAGGATCCAGACAATGTATGGGTAAGCTCTGAAGTGGTCTCATGGGTAATAAATTAAGTAGGAACCATTAATACTTTTTTTTTTCAAAATTAACACCAAATAGAACTAAAAATGTTTCCATTATGCAATAAGTTCGGAATGAATATGTTAATAGTAATTTAACTGAAAGCCTTAGGTAAACACTGCTTACCTAGCATATCCTGAATGCAAGCCCCTGAGAAGTCAATCAGCTGAATATATTTTGCACAATATCTAGATAAGAAGTGACATGGAGTAACTCAAGAATGAGGTCTTAAAGATAGGTCTGTAAATTAAATTCAAATCATTTCATTGTATTTATTAATAATTTGGGAATTCCAAAGTTTCTCTTTATGGATGATATAGGCAGGTACTTTTACTGAGATATGGCTCAGTTATTTAATAAAATATATTCTGAGGTATTGTAAAATGAATAGAGTTTTAAGTTAATAGAAACAACATTTTTTTATTCAATGCCAGCCTATTGTTTTCATAAACTTGTCAGCATTCCTCCCTAACATGGCAGTATTCAGTCAACTTAAATTTGGGATGCTTGTAGGGTTCCTCTATGTTCCAGTAGAGAGGTTGATAAAGGTGATATGATTACGCTGCATCAAAGGTTCCTTAAACCTATGGGTGCATAAATGTAGTCTGTAGGGATGAATGAAATGGATGATGAAATGATTGAGCTTAGAGTCCTTGATGCCTTAGAGTTATCTGGCATTAATCTTCTCAGGGAAAAAAAGAGAGAGAGGCAAACTTGAGTTTATTGGGAATTGAACCCAGGACTTCTGGATTAGTAGTTGCAAATGCTATCACTAGATCACAGACAGTCTGTAGAAGCAAAACTAGTACAATGGTAAAGGAAGAACGAAAAAACCAATGGAAAGAAAGGACATCCAGATTGTTCAGGATATTCTTTACTGAGAAATAAAATTAATAGTACAGGACTTGGAAAAAACATAAACAGATATTTTTAGATAAAGATAAACTTCCAATGAAATGACTAAGGAAATGTTTTTGGGTTGTACAAGAAATGAAAAGTGTGCGGCAGCAAGGTTAGAGCAAGTACAGGTTGTATTAGTGGAAGTGAGATGGGCAGCAGGGTAGAAGTATGGGAAAATGAAAGGAATTTGGGAGAAAGTGGATGTTCAACTCAGTTTATTATACTAGCTGCATAGATTACAGGCACCTGTAGAATATTGTCAATTTCTACAGTAGGAATAAGTACATAATTACAATTTATTCTTACAGAGCTTTGGTTATAAATCTAAATAATTATACAGATTGTTTGTATCAGAATACATTTAAATTTGAATTGTTCATTCCCTTGGAATTGTTTAATATGATTTGGTAATCTGTTATATAGAAAATATCTTTGTATATTTGAATCTTTGTCAATATTTTCGTGTTTGTTCTTGACCTATAATAATTATTTTAGCTGGGATTAGGCTCATGGATATTGTTGTTTTAAAAGAGTGATTATGAACAGAAAATAATATTGCTTTGTATACTTAAGAGAGTGTTATTTTAAATAAATGCTCCTACACAGAACTCTGTAGGCTTTATGTTCTGGATTATCTTAATATTTTTTTTTACAGTATAAATATTCTTTCAAAGTACATCTTTGCACAACTACCCCAAATTTCAATAATACTGCCATTAGACATGTATGGTTGAATAATTCCATTATAAATGATTTTCATTAACTGCTTAACTGCTTGTGACCTATAGGTTTGAAATATTTCAATATATAAATTGCTTTACTACTTTTTTTTTTTTTTTTAATACAGTGTGACAATTCATTATTTAGATATATTCATAAGAATTTCGGTTTGAATCTGATATGGAATGGGTATTTGTTGGTAACTTAAAGAGGGATATTTATAATAGTTTTGTTTTGTCCATATTGCATTAATATTTAAATGTTTTTTACTCTGCATATAGCATAAATATTGGGAATATTTCTAAAATAGTTTTAACCTTACTTTGAATTCTGCTAATGTAGGGACTATGTTAGAAATGGGAAAAGTTAGATTGATTGAGAAAGTGTTAGTATGTGTTGAAGTATCAGTCTAAGCTGTGGCATTTAATCAGGATAAATTTTATATAAATGTTTGAAATACCAAGAACGGATAGCTAAGATTAAAGTACACTTAGAATGCAAAAAAAAAAATTGCTTTTTTTCTTCTTTTTTTCTTTCATTGCACTTTTTTGATTATTGATTGTTTTTTGTATGTGTGTATGCATCATGTAAACATTCCTTAATGCCTGTGTAACATTTTTATTTGTGTATTTATTTGTTTTTCTTGCACATGGAGATGTTACCAGCTCCTTATATTAACTATATTCAAGAATAGATCATGAATTTGAGTTTCCTAGGTTCTAGAGACATTGCCTTCTCCATAGCTAAGTGTACTTACTTAAATAATAAAATAAAATGTACTGCCATGCTCTAGGTCAGAAGCTGTGTTTGGATTACTTTTTTTCCTAGAATCTTCCCCATTAATTATTTCAATTAGATCAACCCTATGCTACAATGGCATACATGATGCAGTTTTATAGTTATGTCAAAAGATGGATAGAACATTAAGTTGTATTTTTATTTCAGACAGTGTCTCAAGCAGGTCAAGTTTGGTTTCCAGACTCTGCATACAAAACAGCACAAGCAATTCAAGACTTTGGACAAGAAGATCTTCCTCTCATAATATTTGCCAACTGGAGAGGTTTCTCTGGAGGCATGAAAGGTGAGTAGATTTCCACTTTCTCAAGCCCTTAAAATAGGATAATATTGTGCAGAAAGCTCTATGATGAACAAGGATAATAATGTAATAATATTAAAAATAATAAAAACTTTTACATGAAGTAAATTATTTTAATAAGCTTTATTGAAATATTAAACAAATTACAATATATATAAGCAATTCTGCCCCTGAAATAATTATATATAAACATGAAAATTAATATAGAACTTGCTGGTTGACTAAGAAATTAGCTGATATTCATTATACTCAGTCCACATCGCATACTTAGATATTATTTATCAACTCTTTTTTTCAGTCTTATGTTTGTGATTGTAATAGTAAGCAAATTACAAAACATATAAGCCATCCTGCTTATATATGTTGTATATACCACCTTGCCCACAAACTACCCCTACAATATGTTTACGGAATTTCGGAATCCACACAGTGAAACTTTTGTTAAGAGAGTTTTAATGTAACGACATGATTTTTAGTGTTTTACTTTAAATCAAAATAAGATTACCCCTACAAATTCATATAATACACATTTTGCCCCTGAAATGTAAAATATGAAATATTTACTAATTTTGAGGTGCTAAACATGAAAATGACAATAAATTTGTTGGTTGGCTAAGAATAGCTGATATTCATTTATCAACTCTTTATTTCAGTCTTATGTTTGTGATTGTAATAGTAAGCAAATTACAAAATATATAAGCCATCCTGCTTATATACGTTGTATATACCACCTTGCCCACAAACTACCCCTACAATATGTTTACCGAATTTCGGAATCCACACAGTGAAACTTTTGTTAAGAGAGTTTTAATGTAACGACATGATTTTTAGTGTTTTACTTTAAATCAAAATAAGATTACCTCTACAAATTCATATAATACCATTTTGCCCCTGAAATGTAAAATATGAAATATTTACTAATTTTGAGGTGCTAAACATGAAAATGACAATAAACTTGTTGGTTGGCTAAGAATAGCTGATATTCATTTATCAACTCTTTATTTCAGTCTTATGTTTGTGATTGTGCCATATTAGACAGTTCCATGATTCACCTTGCCTTCATGAAGATGATAAAAGACAATGCAACAATTTAGTACTGAGTAATTTCTTATATTGTCAGTAAATCCTTTATGTATTTCCTGGGCCACATTTCCAATACTTCTTTTGTTTTTATAAGTGAATGATGCAATGGAAATCTAGCAGCAGTGATGCATCCATAACTGTCTTAATAATTCCAATAATTTTTCTTACAATTGATATTATTGTATGATCAAGTTGAACTACACACTCCTAATGCTTCACTTACTTGTCATAATATATAGAACCGGGTTCTATACACTATGACAAGTAAGTGAAGCATTAAGAGAGTGTAGTTCAACTTAATCATACATTAATATCAATTATATGATTGGCTTCACTGTGCAAGTTCCATTTTACATATTAATTTTTCTTACATTTGTGATGAAGTGAATTTTGCTAGGTAGAACAAGAATGTAACTGCAATTGTGAAAAAGCATATTTATTTTGGATGCAAGATTGGAGACCAGGACAACTGAATCCCATACTTTCTTGTGGTATGCAAAGTGAATGTATTGTGGTGAAATGTTAATGCCATTTTCTGTTGCAATGGTGTGAAGGGAGCCAAGCAATCATTTAAGTAACTGTTACTTCCATATGATACCATCTGTTTCTGGAGATATTACAAGGAAAAAGAAAGAGACGATATATACCAAATATATCTTCTACCATAGACCGTTTCTGCACAGCAAAGAACTTCCAGTTTCCAAACGCCTGAAAGAATATATCCTCAAATCAGAAGATGAGTAACCGAACTAACGTCTCCAGAATTTGATAATGATTCATATGTTAACCAGGGTGCATCATGTGCTTGATACAAGGTAACATAAAAAGAACTTATGTTCTTGTTCATGATCTGGATTTGTCAAAGAGAAAGCAGAATTACTGGTATCAAAGTTTCAACAGTTGAAGTACCTGGCAAAAAATGTTTAAGTGACTTCATTTAATACTCACCATATGCAGTTTGCACCATACTTTCAAAAAGAAGATGATAAATTTTTTAAGGCATTTGGAAACGGCAAGTTCTTTGCTGTGACATCATGTCAATGGAAATTCTGTTTAACTCTTTATTGGAACTACCGGAGGTCACATTATCATCTGTTAATATTAATCAATCCCCAGCTGAAGATGAGAACAAAAGCTCTTGAAACATGTTCTGACAAATTAATCAGTTATTGAAATACAGTATCACCTAATACAGACTTCTTTATATACATAATCAATCTACTTCGCTGAGAGAACATAGATTTTCACTGCCGGAGTCATGTATGTAACTGCAATTTTCTTCCATTCTGCCATGGTCTGCTGGAGATGAGAATTCTAGACCTTTCGTCCACAACCACGGCAGACATCTTCATTCATGTGGATGAAGTCTCTTCGGAGGAGATACGTATCAGATGCAATGATACCTCCTCAGAGAATAGAAAATATTTCAATAAATAAAGAATTGAGACTAAGATTCATTGTTTTTAATATACATTTTAATGACAACATCCTACACTGGAAAAGAATCATTAATCTCAGGATTAAATTAACTAAATATAAATTTTATGCTGATGATATTGTACTGATTCTGAAAAATTAAAATCATGTACTATTCTGTATGTATTATAAATGAGGTTTACAAAAGTTAAATTTTTAAAATATCAGTAAATAATATACATAAAGAAGTTGGTATTAGGTGACACTATACTTCACTAACTGATTAATTTATCAGAATATGTTTCAAGAACTTTCCCTCTCATCTTCAGCTGGGGACCAACTAATGCTGGCAGATGACGATGTGACCTCTGGTGGTTCCAATATACGGTAAAACAGGAAGTACATTGGTGGGATGTCAAAATTCATAACAAGATGCTTATTCTTCAAAATGAAAATCTTTTCATTTGTTTTCCCATACTGCTAATTCCCTGGGATTGTTGGTAGCTTTCAACAGTTTGGTTTCTTCTGCAATATCTTGATTGTAAAATCCAAAAATGATCTGCAACTGCCGATTTATCCACCTGTTTATATCTTACACTTCTACATGTCCATTTTTGTCATGGAGAGAGTGATGGTTTGAAAAAATTCACATACCATTCATGAACATTTTTTAAAAATTTGATGTTGGTTAGAGGCACAAAATAAATTTAACATCAGAACCTTTAAACAGAACCATAAAGGATGGTATTCCATCCAAGAAAATGGCAGCAGTGTATCAGATAGATTGCGATCAGAAATGTATATAGGAAGAACAATAAGAAATATGGAGACAAGGACGAATGAATGAACGCTTTAGAAATGTAAGATATAAAATTTTAAAAAATATATATGGAACTAACTAGTGAAGCCAAGTCATATGAATAAATTCATGTGATATATGTCATATCATATGTCATGTCAAAGACAAAGGTCTTCGAAACTGGTTCCAAATATAACACAAGTAAGTGAAGCAATAAGAGTGTTTAATATGTCATATATCACATGAATTTATTCAAATAAGCATCATGTTTGAATTTTGACATCTGTTTTGCTGTATATTGGAACCACCGAAGGCCACATGGTCACCTGCCAGCATTAGTTTGTCCCTGGCTGAAGATGAGAGGGAAAGCTCTTAAAACATTTTCTGATAAATTAATCAGTTAGTGAAGTGTAATGTGATGTAATACAGACTTGTTTATATGTATAATCAATCAACTTCACTGTTTCTAACTTATATTAAGTTTATAATCAGTAAATATGTTGAAAGTTTGGGGAAGAATTACTAATTTGATACTTATTTTAAATTATGCTTTCTCCTGCAATGCAGATTTTCTTATATGCCATGGTTAATTAATGGCATGGCACATTCACTCATAGGCAAAACACTCCAGGGGAAAACAAAACTGATCACACTGTATTTAGGTTGCAACATTTGTGCAGGAAGATAAAATAATTAAATTTTACTAAACAATGGCAACACCAATTTTGCAGTATTGCAGTAAATATTGAATTCAGACAAATAAAGTAAGAAGTCAAATACAAAGTACAAATGACATGTTTAAGAAGAATCAAGGGATGCACAATATTTTGCTTAATAAGGAATGAAAATATACGATCATAATATTCAATAAACAACAAAATAGAGGAATACAGGAATAGCTGGAAAAAGTATGTTGATTGAATGAAGAATAAAAGAGTACCAAAAGCAGCACTAAGGTATAAGTCGTTCTGAAAAAGAAGTATTGGAAGACCACTGAAAAAGAAGTATTGGAAGACCACTAATCAGATTGAAAAATTTGTTGTGAAATCAGAACAGGCTATATCTAATCTTTGAAGTGTAGATGATGTCAAATCTGAAAAGAAATATACAAGCTTTTTTATATTTTATCATACAGAACTTATTAATGTCAACAGAAACTGATTATAAGCACAACATCTGAAGATACTTCATCCTATATTCTTACTATTGTTCTTCTTTATGAGGTTATTGCATTCAAAAGGGAAAACTAATTATATTTTTTGCTGGTTTATTTTAGACATGTATGAACAAATCCTGAAATTTGGAGCATACATTGTTGATGCTCTGAGGAACTACAACCAGCCCATCCTAATTTACATTCCACCAAATGGAGAGCTTAGAGGAGGAGCTTGGGCAGTTGTGGATATGAGTATCAATCCAAGACATATGGAAATGTATGCAGATCCAGAGAGCAGGTAAGCATGTTTGGTTTTTTAGTAAGTTATTAAAGTGAAGTGATTTAAATTATAACATTTGATTGAATTTTTGACACTGGAACTTCACTAATTGCGTTATATTACAAACTTGTTTCAAATACACTTGTATTCATCCTCAGCTCCTTTCCCCAACTGTTTTGCCTCTTCTATATCCCCATCTCACTCTTGCAGTTGTCTGATGAGCTTTCTGATTAGTTTGTCCTCAAGTAGGATTTCAAAATTCATCACATGTTGCTTGTTTTTGTATATAAAAATGTTTTCCCAAAGGGTTAGTTCTGTATCATTTGTTTCTGTAAGTATTTCATGATTTTTTGTGTCAATCCTGGTGGCGTAGTGGTAACCGTACTTGCCTCCTAAACCAAAGGCTGCGGGTTCATACCTGGCCAGGATCGGTGGATTTTTTCAGGTGTAAAAATCCTAAGTATGGCTTCCTTCTGAAGGGAAGTAAAGCCATGGGTCCCATGTCGTACATTTACGGCACGAAAAAGAACCTCAAGCCTGAAAGAAGAGGCCTCTGAGCAAAATTTGTTGGCCATTTCACACCCGGAATTGAATGGAATGCTGAGATGTTAAAGAGCATCCTTAAATAAAATGAATCAAAAAAAAAAAAAAGATTTTTTGTCCAAAATTGTGTATCTACTGTGGATTTTTCTCTTTCCTTGTATCTGATTGTTCTGAAATTTTCCTTTGTCCTTATGCCTAAATTTCATTTTGTCTGGCTAACATATACTTAGTTACTTTCTTTGCAATTTATTTGGTATATTAAGACAATATAGATCAGAAATATACTAAATAAATTGCAACAAATATAACCAATTATATATATTGGCTGGACAAAATGAAATTTAGGCAATGAACATTTGTTGGTTGGTTGGGTTATCATTGGATGCATTGATTGTATTGCTGCCTCTAAGTTTAGTAATATGATTATTTTGTTGAATACTTTTCATCTCGGTACAAGTTGCTCCAGGACATAATGGATGGCCTCTAGTTTCTGCTAAAGTTATTTTGTTATACTGTGTGTAATATGAATATACTCCTACTTCTGTAAGCTTGATTTTGAGGAAGGTTGATACTGCTTACTTTTTTATTTCTTCTACTATTGGTTTATTTTTTTTTTCATTTGTAAGGCTGTGGAAGGTGTTGATTAGATGGCTCTTATTAGTTTTAAGATTTCGTTTTGAGCATATTTTAATTAAAGATCATGATGTATGGATTGAGTTGAACTACACACTCTTATTAACTCCATTTACTTGTTTAAATTTAGTACATGTTTCACATACCATTGTTCACATCTTCAACTAACCTTCAATTGCTGGATAATTCGTTATGCTTTGGGGATGTATCCAGCAGTCGACTGAGGATGCTAACAACAATCTGAGAAATATGTACTAAATTTAAACAAGTAAGTAGAGCCAATAAGAATTCGTAGTTCCACTCAATCATACAATGGTCTTAATTATGTGATTAGCTTCAGTACAAATTCCAATTAGCGTTTCAATATTCTAATTTGTTCAGTTTTGATTATAGCCTCACAGTCATACTTGACTACTGGTTTAGTATATGCTATAAGTTTTGTTCAGGATTTCCTGCATGTTTCTTCATGTTACTCCATGTAATTTTTTTATCAGAGTTGTTATCTATTTTGCTTTATTTATTATGGATTTGATTTGCTTATTCCAGTTGAATTTATTGTCTAGATAGTGAGTATTCACTGACGTTTGCATTCTGTTATTCTTTACCATTAATTTAAAATCTTCATTCTTCTGTTCCATCGAGAAGAATTGGTAATACGTTTTATTTTTGTTTATTTGCATGTTATTTTGTTCTGTTTATGATTGTAATTTAATAAGTGCTTTGTTATCCTGTTTTCTAGTATGTATTGTATGTTTCTGTTTTTCTATTTGGTCCAAATAGTAATCTGCAAACATATTGACTTCAACTCTATTAACAAATTGTAGTTCTTTGGCATATATATATATATATATGCCAGTACCAGTGTGTGTGTGTGTATATATATGCTTGTACCAGTTTCCTTTAAGAGGCATGTTTTCATTTCAATGTTATTTCAATTTGGAATCAAACACAGTAAACAAGCATTAATGATCTCTTCTGATCAAAATATTTAGAACACTTTATGGTTTCAAGTTCAGATTTATTCAGGATATGTTCATGGAACAAAATTGTCTATATCCTCTGCTGTTAAATGACTATTGAATTCATTCTTAGAAGTTGGGTAGGTAGGTATCTGGGTTGACCACGAGAGGTTTCACGGTAAATATTATGTATATCTACTTTTTTTACACATGGCATCTAATTTATATGAGGATTGAAGGTTTATATGGTAGGAAAGCTGCTTCATGGAAGGATGAAAAGTGTACCACAAATTGAACTTGCTCACTTGTCCAGCATAGTTAGATTCAGTTGCAGCAGCCAGTATATTTGTAATGGACAAAGCAATAATATAGTTTTCTCATGGTACTCCAGTTTTCCATGCCACTCATTATGATGTTCCATTTTCATCCTCATGACAATCATCACTTTCATTATTGAGCATATTGTCATAACATAGCTTACATGAAAATGGACAACATTGTCCTCTGCTTCCTAAAAGTGAAATTCAGTGTCTTGATTGGGACATTGACATTTGAAATCACTATTATAATAAACAGAAGTTACTTCTTATTTGTGCAGAATGATACTTCATAAATAGTCTAGACAAATGAATGCACTGCAATAAATGAAGGGCTTTTTATTGCACAAAGTATAGCATGAATATTCAAAAGTAATTCAGTCTTGAAAATTCTCTGCTTCTTGAAAATGGTTGAATATATTTTATTTATATTTTGTTGCCTGTAAAATGTTAATTACTTAATATTTGGGACATTATTTATTAATTATATGTTTGTTTTCCAGAGGTGGTATACTGGAACCAGAAGGTATTGTAGAAATAAAATTTAGAGCAAAAGATCTGCTAAAGACAATGCACCGTCTGGATCCAATTATCATTTCTAGTAAGTCAAAACTACAATTAAATCCATCTCCTGAGCGTGCATTAGCAGAGAAGCAGATCATTGATCGGGAGAAGTTCCTTATGCCCATGTATCACCAAGTTGCAGTGCATTTTGCAGATCTTCATGACACTCCTGAAAGAATGATGGAAAAAGGTGTCATCTTGGTAAGGATTGCATTGGTTAAGGATTCCACAATTAACAAATAGCAGGTGTTCTCTAACTCTGAACATCAGCATGTTTCAGAGCATTCATTACTGTTCAAAATATTTGTGTATAAAACTCCATTTTCAGCTAATAAGTCATTGGTTTCCAGGTAACTTATATGACAGTACTCAGAAACCAAGAACAATGGCCACAGAAGGCTATAACTTCCCCATTTTTTTAATGTTTTGGCTTCTGTTCTTAACCTCCTTTAGGAATCCAATTCAGTGTACCAAATATGTAGTTTAAGGAAACAATCCGTTATATCACTATGGTATTTAAGGACCCTACTCTATTAAAATACTAACATTTTTTGTTTTGATATTTGTGACTATTTTCTGATTAGTATGTAAAGTTGTATATTGTCATGGCAATAAAAAAGGTGATTATTATTTATATTTCTTTAAAATTAATAAGCTATTCATAATGAAGAATTAAACAGAAATTATTAACAGTGAAGCAATATATAATTTTATCATAGCAACAAAATATGTTACAATGCAGACTGCTATGATCAAAATTTTAATATATATATTAATTTCTGCACGTGTGTGTTTGTGTGCTCACGTGCGTGCATGCACATACTTTGCTTGTCTTCTTGCCATAGAAGAACCTAGCAGTTCGACATATAGCGATTACATATCTGTGACTTTTTTTTAGTGTTTTATCCTTTTCTGCTTTTCTAGTTACTGTTATATAATTAACAGTTTTGTAAATACAATATTTTTATATATTTATTTATTTATTTATGTACTTTTTTTAATCCCTTCTGGATGAATAAGTGAGCCATGTTTATTTCTTTTAATTCTTTACAAAGTGGCATTAACAGCTTAAAAGACAAAACTTAAAAAAGGTAATTGCAACAACTATTTTCATTGTACTTTTTAGGTTTAATATTATATGCCATTTACTTCTTCTTTATTGTAATACCATTTTCTTTTCAATTTTCTAACCCTTTAGTCATTAATGTATCAGATTATTGTAAAATTGCAAATATTAATATAAATAGATGCAGTAGATAAGCTTTTGCGACATTTTTAATTTCAGAAATTTTAATTCTAGCAATTTCTTTCCTCAAAGAATCAAGAATTTGACTGTAACTGTACAAGAAACATAGTCATTAAAATGTTGTCATTGCATATTACCTCTAAATTAAAACTTTTGCAAAAATAAAAGTTTAATTTAATTTAAATATTAATTTAATTAATATAGCATTTAATATAAGATTTGTTGTAAAATTAAAAGAAGTTAGGAACAGTGAAGCTGTTAAATATACAAATGAGTCAGTATTAGGTGACACTAAAACTCACTAACTGGTTTATTCTTCAGAACATGTTTCAAGAGCATTCGCTTTCATCCTCAGCTGAGTACTGACTAATGCCGGCAGGTGATTAGTGCCCTCTGGTGGTTCCATTGGATAACAGAACAGGAAGTCCGTTGGTGGAATGTTAAAGTTCATAACTCTATGTTTATTTTTTAAAATATAAATCTTTTCCCAAATTGCCAATTACTTCGAATTGGTGGTAACTTTTAACAGTTTGGCTTCTCCTGCAATGTCATCTTAAGTTCAAAAATGATCTGCAACCACCAATTTATCCACTTGTTTATATCTGAAGTGTTCTTTGGTCCTTATCTCCAAATTTCATATTGTTTTGCCTATATATATCTGATCACACTTCAAACAATCTATCTGATACACTCCTGCCTTTTTGCTGGGTGGGTCGGTCCTGGTGGTGTAGTGGTTACCATACTTGCCTCCTACGCCCAAAACACGGGTTCGAACCCGGCCAGGATCGATGGATTTTTTCCGGCATAACTATCCTAAGTATCGCTTCCTTCAGAAGGGAAGTAAAGCTGTGGGTCCCGTGTCGTACATTTATGGCACGAAAAAGAACCTCAAGCCTGAAAGAGAGGCCTCTGAGCAAAATTTGTCGGCCGTTTCACGCCCTGAGTTGAATGGGACGCTGATGGCCTTAGATGTTAAAGAGCGTCCATAAATAAATCAATCAATCAATCAATTAATCAATTGCTGGGTGGAATAACATCTTTTATAGTGCTGTTCAGAAGCTTTCCAATACTAAATTTATTTTGTGTTGCCAAACCAATATAATTTTAAAAAACCTTCACGAATGCCCTGTTTGCCCACAGATGATATGTGAATTTTTTAAAAACCACGTCCTTTTTTACCATGGAGAGAGTTGTGGTGTTTTCAATATCTCTCTGTCTTTTGAAATGTCTAATCTTCTTATCAACTAAAGAGCTGATATTGGTTTGACAGCACAGAATAAATTTAGTATTGGAAAGCTTCTGAACAGCACTATAAAAATGTTATTCCATCTAGCAAAAAAGGCAGGAGTAATCAGATAGAACGTTTGGAGTATGATCAGATATATATATATATATATAGGCAAAACAATACGAAATTTGGAGACAAGGACCAAAGAAATGTAAGATATAAACAAGTGGATAAATCGGTGGTTGCAGATCATTTTTGGATTTAACGATCACGACATTGCAGGAGAAGCCAAACTGTTAAAAGCTACCATCAATCCAAAGGAATTGGCAATTTGGAAAAAGATTTATATTTTAAAAAATAAACATAAGAGTTATGAACTTTGACATTCCACCAATGGACTTCCTGTTCCGTTATCTAATGGAACCACCAGAGATCACTACGTCACCTGCCAGCATTAGTCGGTACCCAGCTGAGGATGAAAGTGAATGCTCTTGAAACATGTTCTGAAGAATTAACCAGTTATTGAAGTTTTAGTGTCACCTAATACTGACTCATTTGTATATAAGATTTGTTGATTTGAGAAAATTTAGGGCAGCACCAATATGTATAGAATTTACATGATTTTCAACACATAAGTGAATAAATAAAGTCAGCTATTAAGGAAATCAACATTTACACATTTATCTTTGAGATGTGACAAACTGAACAATAGTGGTATGGTTAGATAATTTTCAAAACCAGCAGTTCTATAATTTTAACTATTTGAGAAATGAAAATTTTCAAAACTATGATATCAAACTGTACCACATGTTTTTGTGCAGGATGTAGTACCTTGGCGAAAAGCTAGACGAATACTGTATTGGCGCCTGCGACGCTTATTGTTGGAAAATCAAATTAAAAACCGCCTTCTCAGTAGCCAGCCAAATCTTAGTGTGGGACAGGCAGAAGCCATGCTACGAAGGTGGTTTGTTGAAGATAAAGGCACAACTGTAGCATATCTCTGGGAGAACAATGAGGCAGTTGTGGCATGGCTTCTTAGTCAATTGAGTGCTGAAGAAGGACGCTCAGTAGTAGCTAACAACATTAACTGTGTCAGAAAGGATGCTATTATAGAACAAATACGCTCAAACTTGAAGGTAAGTTTATTCTCTGGTCTTGTTTATTACCTTCTGCTGTTGATAATTGGGTTCCATATTGGAATGCTAGTTGCAATAAATTTTCTATTCACATTAGTTTTTATTCATAATCTCTTGGTCACTTTCTTTTCTCTGTCTTACCTTTCTTTGTCATTCAGCTTAAATTTATTAATATACACTTCCCAGAGCTAACATTTCTTTAATGAAGTACCATAATTAAAAAAGGTGTTCAGTAGCATTCCATTGTGCTTACTAAAAATTGTAAAAGGCTTTGAGCGAATGGCTCTTACTCTGAATTTAAACATAATTTTAAAAACAGGGTTATTTTTTTACTACACATGAAATTGGAATAATTTTCTTAAGAATAGGAAACTGTTAGGTTTATATAGTATAAAAAGAATGAAAATATAATTTTCATAATCATTACACTTCATTAAAGGAATATTTGGATAGTATTTTAATAAATGTATCTGTAACATAGAGCAATTTAAATTTTATGCTCATGGCACTATGATCTTGAGATCTGCTATGTCAGATGATTAATAATATGTATTTGTTTAATTAGCACATTATATCATTACACCACCATTGGTGGCCAAAGTGGTTAAGGTATGGACTCTTTGAGTGGGAGGTCTGGGGTTTAATTCCTGCCAGGACTATCTTTCCATTTTTTTCCCTAGTTTTTCCTCAGTCCTCATTAATGGCAAATGCCAGGGAGGTGCCCTAAACTTTGGTCTGGAATGAATCTTTTTCCAATTTATCATTTCAGCACATGTATTATCATCTGTGTCCTCCGCCTGCTCAGCAGTAAAAATGGGAATTAAACAAATGATATGGGTCACATACAACACACAACTAAATTTAAGTTTTCTGATGATGCATCTTAGTATGAATATATTAAAATTAATACAAACTTTTGATAGTAAATATAAATGATACAATGTCAAGAGTAATAGCACTAATTTATTTATTCATCCACTGATCATAAATAGTGGTATGGACATGTTTAGTGCAGATGTAGATACAAAGTAAAAA
The DNA here is from genome assembly GCA_030762175.1 of Metallyticus violacea. Classification (NCBI taxonomy): domain Eukaryota; kingdom Metazoa; phylum Arthropoda; class Insecta; order Mantodea; family Metallyticidae; genus Metallyticus; species Metallyticus violacea. The sequence goes on along the minus strand of CM060843.1, from coordinate 88,004,238 downwards.
TTATGATCATGGAACTGGAACATAAAGATCTGCTGTTCCAGACATTGAATGACAAAGAGATTATAATTTAGTCAGATGAGCTCAGGGGACTTTGTGGCATAAATTTTGTAGGCATTAACCTTAAAAACCAAGGAAAAACTTCTTAAAAAAAACTAATCCTATCAATAATATAAATCATGCTCAGTTCCTGGAAAGTATGAACATTAGTAACTGCTACACTATAACAGTGGTTGAAAAAACACAATTTAAAACTAGAAATGCCATGGTGTCAGAAGAAAAACAATGTGTATATTCCAACTTCTTAGGATTTCAGAGTAGCAAATGACAGGAAGTGATACGTTCATTGATTGATGTCAAGGTATATTTTAAAATCCTGATTTCATCATGTAAATCATAATTTAATATGTGTATAAAATATCAATGATAAAATTTTATCAATATTTATGTGTGTGCGAGTATAAATTTTTATGTTTACAATAAAATTAGGTAATTTTGTATTAATGTCAGTTAGTGCTTGAGATCCGTTTGTTTTTAAATGATTAATATTTCTAATGAGTTCAGAACAAATCGTCCCCTAAAGTTATATAGTATTCACCATTTTTGGATGATAGAAAACTCCAAGCAAAAAAAGTTACTTGCTAAGGAAAAATATAACTATAAGGAACCAGAAACTGAGGTCTCCAATTTAGTGCCCAAGTCATAGTAATGAACCAAAGTGATCATTCATTCTTGCAGGACATATACAGATGGGACTAATTTTTCAAAGGCAACTTATCCAATCACATTATATTATAGGTATATAATACAATTCTTCAATAATGGTGTTGTGTTTACTCATTATAGGAGCATCCAGCTGTAGCACTAGATGCAGCAGTGGAAATAATCCAGCATCTAGCACCACACCAGCGCACAGAAGCCTTAAGAGTACTTTCACACTTAGAGCAGGACCAGCAGCAACAACAACAACAACAGCAGCAACAACAACAACAACAACAAGGAGCACCAACAAAAGAATGACCTCACATGACCTATAGGACTGGCCCCTGGTGACATTCTCCCTACAGCTGAGGACACTTAAGTGCATGTGAGACTTTCAGCAACAAAGTGTTGATGTGACTTTAAAAATGCAATCCATGTCATGATTTAGGATGGACACTGTGCATATGAAGCTGGAGGTGCTACATTTTGAAGCCTCAGAGTCATGGTCCTGAAATCCCAGAGAGTGTTCTGAATATATGTATATTGCTATATCACCACATTTCATAGGAACATTAATACAATTTGTAAATAATTGAAAATATATTTCATGAAGTTTTGAAACAAATGTGTTTTATTTACAAAGAAACTGCCTTGGCATGTCCATGTTAGGTTCTCCCCTTCCCCCATTAAAAATGAATATCCACAAGTTAAAGATAGTGGTATGATGGGTTTGAGAAATATACCGTAAATCTGTTCACTAAGACATCTGCTAACACTATGCACTAGCAAATGGAGGCCATTAAAAATCTTCTGATAATGGGATATTTGAATTATGTATTACAGTTGATGTCGGAGGGAAAGGCTAGGATAGGCAAAGATAGGCTAAATTTCGGAGGAAAAGGCTAGGATAGGCAAAGATAGGCTAAATTTAAAAATCGAGGAAAAAGGCTAGGATAGGCAAAGATAGGCTAAATTTCGGAGGAAAAGGCTAGGATAGGCAAAGATAGGCTAAATTTCGGAGGAAAAGGCTTGGATAGGCAAAGATAGGCTAAATTTCGGAGGAAAAGGCTTGGATAGGCAAAGATAGGCTAAATTTCGGAGGAAAAGGCTAGGATAGGCAAAGATAGGCTAAATTTCGGAGGAAAAGGCTTGGATAGGCAAAGATAGGCTAAATTTCGGAGGAAAAGGCTTGGATAGGCAAAGATAGGCTAAATTTCGGAGGAAAAGGCTTGGATAGGCAAAGATAGGCTAAATTTCGGAGGAAAAGGCTTGGATAGGCAAAGATAGGCTAAATTTCGGAGGAAAAGGCTAGGATAGGCAAAGATAGGCTAAATTTCGGAGGAAAAGGCTAGGATAGGCAAAGATAGGCTAAATTTAAAAATCGAGGAAAAGGCTAGGATAGGCAAAGATAGGCTAAATTTCGGAGGAAAAGGCTTGGATAGGCAAAGATAGGCTAAATTTCGGAGGAAAAGGCTTGGATAGGCAAAGATAGGCTAAATTTCGGAGGAAAAGGCTAGGATAGGCAAAGATAGGCTAAATTTCGGAGGAAAAGGCTAGGATAGGCAAAGATAGGCTAAATTTCGGAGGAAAAGGCTAGGATAGGCAAAGATAGGCTAAATTTCGGAGGAAAAGGCTAGGATAGGCAAAGATAGGCTAAATTTCGGAGGAAAAGGCTAGGATAGGCAAAGATAGGCTAAATTTCGGAGGAAAAGGCTAGGATAGGCAAAGATAGGCTAAATTTCGGAGGAAAAGGCTAGGATAGGCAAAGATAGGCTAAATTTCGGAGGAAAAGGCTTGGATAGGCAAAGATAGGCTAAATTTCGGAGGAAAAGGCTAGGATAGGCAAAGATAGGCTAAATTTCGGAGGAAAAGGCTTGGATAGGCAAAGATAGGCTAAATTTCGGAGGAAAAGGCTAGGATAGGCAAAGATAGGCTAAATTTCGGAGGAAAAGGCTAGGATAGGCAAAGATAGGCTAAATTTCGGAGGAAAAGGCTTGGATAGGCAAAGATAGGCTAAATTTCGGAGGAAAAGGCTAGGATAGGCAAAGATAGGCTAAATTTCGGAGGAAAAGGCTAGGATAGGCAAAGATAGGCTAAATTTAAAAATCGAGGAAAAGGCTAGGATAGGCAAAGATAGGCTAAATCCTAGCCTTTTCCTCGATTTTTAAATTTAGCCTATCTTTGCCTATCCTAGCCTTTTCCTCCGAAATTTAGCCTATCTTTGCCTATCCAAGCCTTTTCCTCCGAAATTTAGCCTATCTTTGCCTATCCTAGCCTTTTCCTCCGAAATTTAGCCTATCTTTGTCTATCCTAGCCTTTTCCTCCGAAATTTGCGAGAATTATTTCCTCCGAAATTTAGCCTATCTTTGCCTATCCAAGCCTTTTCCTCCGAAATTTAGCCTATCTTTGCCTATCCTAGCCTTTTCCTCCGAAATTTAGCCTATCTTTGCCTATCCTAGCCTTTTCCTCCGAAATTTGCGAGAATTATTTCCTCCGAAATTTAGCCTATCTTTGCCTATCCAAGCCTTTTCCTCCGAAATTTAGCCTATCTTTGCCTATCCTAGCCTTTTCCCCGATTTTTAGCCTATCTTTGCCTATCCTAGCCATATATAATAGTATGTACTGACAGTGTATTTGGTATAAATTTAGAATTAAGCTCTTCCCTTGACGAAATTTCTGTTGTCTCCAACTTTTCATCAATTTTTAGATGTAACACTTTAATGGTACATTTCTTCCACCAAATGCAGCCCGATCTTTAAATGAACTTTTTTTGCCAACCGAGAAATGTGCACTGTATACGCAACAAGCATGCAACAGTATAACTGCCGAGATGTATGTGTTTGTAAATTTGCAAGAAATCTAAATAACATGAATTTATAGACAATCGTTTGGTGGAGCCTCTAGTGAGAGAATCACCCTGTACAAAGCATATTGCTTGTTCTCATGTGCAAACTACAAATTTCAGACATGAATATGCACACTGTAAACATACATTAGCTGCAGACAATTGCGCAAACAAGAGGGTCATGTTCTACGTGGTATATAAATGTATACGAGCAAGGAAATGCTCTTCCGTTGTTCCTGCATTACCGGTGGATGTGGGCACCCGACATTTGTTGCGTAGTGCTTGACAATTAAGGAACTCAGAAGGCAAGTATTTAGTAGGAAGTGAGGAACATTATTGTCCAAACTATGTTAAAGCTGCACGTTTAATTATCACATAACTTTAATTTGATAAGCTTTTTTCTTTCTTTTTTTTTCACCCCCCCCCCCCAGAACATTTGGTGCGTTGTTTCCAATACTCGTGAAATTGTTGTTCAGCAATAAACTTATTTATTTATTTAATAATTACGTTTAAATGGAAGATGGTTTCATAATTACTGTCGCCAATAAGTGTAATCTTGTATTTCGATTGGGTTCTGCTCGAAACGAAGTATGACCGGATGCAAACATTGCTTATCAATAGGTCTATTACATGCTAAAGAACTCTTAAGTCACACTAAAAGAGATATAAGGGACTTTAAATATAAAAACAAAGCTCAAGCTTAATAATTTAATTGAGCTCAGCTTATATTTCAGGTTTGCCTCATGTACGGGAAAATAAATAGGCTTTCAGAACACATTTACAGAGAATTTTACTTTTTTTTTTTTTTTTTTTTTTTTTTTAAATAGAAGGTAAGGCAATCAACATACTGGCAATAATATAATTGTTGACATTTAATACTTTTTTCTCCAGCTAAAAATAATTATAATTTATTTTCCATTATGATTTTAGCTATCTATAATTTCTCTTTGTTACACACACAACCATGCGTTTAATCGTTTATATACCTATTACATATAACTCATTTATGTATAACATATTTCATAAAAGAAGGTTTCTATCAAAATCAGCATCACTAACACTATTAACATCAAATTAATTTATAAAATGCCTTTCTACATTCAACAGCATTTAAAACACAAACTCACAAACGCGTGTGCAGCCTGCAGCTTATTCCTGACAATTCTCAGTTTAGAAAAGATCGTTCAAGGAGCACTATAAAAGGCAGTGCTAAAGATCTTTTCTTCCTCTAATCTAATGATTGGCATGATCCCTTTAAAGCGTATGTTCCAGTGAAGCATCAGTTTTTAAAATTAAACATTTTCAATACTTTCGACTAAATAGACCAGTCTTCATTTTAAATTAATCACTCCAAAATATGTCTGTAGATCCGCGGTTCTAAATTTTTTGTGGGTATCTACTATCCTATAAAGTGAATTCCTCGGCACATTAAAATGTAACTACAAGTACGAATTGTCAACAATGCGAAAACCTGTCTTGCTCGTCCAAATTTCTTTTCAGCAGTAAGCAAGCTTGCAGTCTAATACCATTTCGTCTATGTTCTGGTATGTTTGGAGGTTAATTGATAGTTTTACAAGCGTTATACGCGCTATTTTTTTTTAAAAAAAAAATCTAATTTCATGAATAATTGAAAGAAATTGAAAGAAGTTGAAGATGAGTCAGTGACAGCCGAACTGGTTATAAGTCATCTCCTAGTTGTTGAGAATAACATGACACAATATTTTCTACCACTGTCGCTAAGTATGAATGGGTGCACACTGTTTAATCTGGTTTCCAGAACCGGATTCCCTCCCGGGCAATTCGCTGGACTTCAAACTGAGCATTTCAATTGAAATATGGTAAACTAATACTCAAATCTTGAGAAATTTTGATGTTAACGCAGAAAGAGTACCCAATAATAGCAGTGAAAGCAGTTATGCCTTGTTGCATTTGTCAACCACTTATTTCTGCGAGCTGGGCTTTTCGAGCTTACATAAAAACAAAAAACTTGATACTTCCTTCAGTTGAACAGGAAATGCTTTATATGCTTGTCTTCTATTACACACCTTTGGTTGTAAGGTGTAAGCCAATAAACCCATTATAAAATAAACATGCTTAAATCCTTCATTAATTTTATTTTATTCCTTTTATAAAATAAATATTGAGTGAAAGCATTTTAATTACTTTTACTAACAATAAAACAAATTCAGAGCCTTCGTGGCACACCTGTTGAGAACCATTGCTGTTGATTATCTCAACAGTCTGAATCTGTCTGACGTCAAGTATTAAAAGATGAAAGCACAGGTTTAAACTCTGCCTGGGTAAAGGTATCTGGGGATTCGAACCCATATTTTTTCTTAAGCCCATAGTACGAAGTATTAATGCTGGTTTACTTAGCACTTATGATCTCAAAATCTGCATGGCACAAATATAATTCGTTCTTTATAACCATCAAATAATAGTGAACTTGAGATCTAGGTAGCAGGCACAGGACATATTGGTTTTAAAACATCTTGTAGTATTCCGATAACTGGTCAGAGAAACCATAGAGAATATCATTAATTTACTGCACTGGTTTTTTTTCGATGACTTTCCTGTCAGGAAATCAGTAGAATTACGAAGAGTGTCAGTTGCGGAACTCATGTAGACTCTTAAAGGTATCAATGTTCTATTTAAAGATTTCATACGTAGTATGCTAAGAGTTAGTTAATTTCTGACCTTTGTCACAATGACAATAATTTGAAGTGAATAAGGAATGTGAAGACAAGATACAATACAAATATTTGAGCTGAATGTTAATACTGTCATATAATTCAGTTTATGTTTTTGGATGTCGTTGAGATCAACTAGTATCATTTTTTTTAAAAGGTAGCCACCGAATCAGAACGGTAAACCTACGAGGGCGTCCAATAAAGAATGATATTTTTTTAAATGCATAATTTTCTGGTGCTAAAATTTAACTATACAATATTTGTTAAGAATGCGTAATATACACGTGCTACTAGTTTCATTATTATCACTTTCGGTTCCCTCCTGTGAGAGGTGCGCAAGTTGAGACATGTTTAGTTCCGCTTATAGTGCCCCATTTTGTGCTCTAATTGAAGAAATCATTAACATTGCCGCTATCATTGTGGGAGATGATCATCGAATAACATTAATAACACTTTCGAAATTTTAAACAGTTCACTGGGTGCCATCCACATATTGTTAATGATAAATTGCACACAAAGTGTTTATGCACTGTGGGTTTTAAGATTGCTCTGATTCCCGAACAAAAGGGCGTTCGCGTGCAGGTATGCATGCAGTTGAAGATGATTTTACTTCTTTTAAAGGTAATCACTGTTTATGAAGCTTGTCGATGTACAGTCGATCCACAGTAAAACTCTGTGGCAACTCATCACTAATACCAACAAAAGCAAAAGTAGTTGTTTTTACTGGAAAAAATATGGCCGTCTCTTTTTTAACATTCAAGGAATGGTTTATCAGCATATCGTAACTTGTACACACAACTATAACTGGGCTATACCACGGAGATGTCCTGAAAACTGCAAAAGGCCACATTTCCGTACAACAAGCCACGATAATGCCGGTAGTACATCGCATATGCTGTTGTTGAATATCTCACAAAATTAAATGTAAAGGGTGTTCTTCACCCTCCCTATAGTCCAGATTTAGCTCCGGGTGATTTTTTCCTTGTCCCCTTAGTTGAAAAAAACACTTTAATGGAAAGCATTTTCCATCATCAGAAGCAGTGGTGAAGGCTACGGAGGCGATTTTGAACGACCTGTTAAAAAATGGTTTCGAGCTGTCTTTGAAAGCTGGCAGAAGTGCTGGAACAGGTGCATTGCAGCCAACAGGGACTTCTTTGAGAAAGATCAACATTATGAGGAGTAAAATATGCTGTCTAAAAATAACCATTTTTTATGGAACAACCCTCGTACATTTATGTTGCATTTACTTCAGAGATCGTTATCCATCTGCTGGAACTCACGGAAGTTAACATAAGATGAGATAAACATATTTTTAACGTCAAGCACAGCTCGAAATTGTTTATACTCCATCAAAGCAATTTGAGAGAAGTGTTCTGCCACTAGGCATCTTTATCAAAAATTAATTTCATTGATGGATTAGCTTTCATAAAGAACGGTCAGTATTTTAATGTCAGACGGTATTGCCCGCAATTATTAACGATAAACTAAACATTGTTGCCACACTTACTAACATTTTAGATATTTTATTTATCTATAGCTTACTTTGTCATAATCTGTGATACTCATTCCAAATTATTCCATTTCCAAAAACAAGATCTGGTAAAAAAAAAAAAAAAATATATGAGTGTAGCAGTTTGTCAGTTTCATATAGCGGTTTACTTCATGAAACTTACATTATCAGAGGAATATAAGAAAAGTTAAACAACAAAAGGCTACATTAACCATAAAATATGAATAACATTATATCAAAAAATTCAATTGTAATACGTCACATTAAACTTTTTAGTAAATCCTCTTCTTCTTGAAGAAGGTATTAAAGGCCCGTTACTGCTCCAATGATAGATAGATGTCCTCCTTAAATAACTCTCTAGTCATAAACTCACCACTAGAATAAGACAGCACTGCTTGCATACCTGAAGGACAGTTGCATTCAACTCAGCCACCTACTATGAGAGTCAAGTTGGTAGTTAGCTCCAAGAAGTCGTTACATGAGAGTTCCAAGAAGTCCTAGCTTGCAGATGTGATTCCGTTATCTGTTCTGAAACTGGAAGATTATTATAGTGAATTCAGTTGTCCAAGGTGAGTGAATGTTCCCTGACAGTAAATAACTTGTAAACTGGCCAGCTTTGATAAGATTTCCGGAAATTATTAATATTAAACAAACACAGGGGATAGGAAGCGCGCAAATGCCTGACATTCAAAACTGATGCGAATTTCTCAAAAGAACAAACCATGGAAATAGAATGGCAATGTGCGACAAAAGGGAAAATTTGGTTTACAAGGTTTAACTGTTTGCCTAAAGTTTTTGTTCTAATAGTTAAATGCCCCTAATTTCACTCTTTTGAATCTGAATGGGCACCTACTTTTCCTTTATCACGTACCAATTTTTAATATTTAAAGAAATAAAGTAAAATATATGATATAATAAATACTGTAAACAACCCAGTTTAAAATAACTGGATTCAAACAAGAAACGTTCTTAATACAGAGAAGAAAACTGTTGAACCGATAAAATTTGAGACCCTGCACGTACATCAAAAGGGGGAGGGGTACTATGTGTTTCTGACGCTTTTTCTAATTGGTAGATGGCGCATGCGTTCTTAAGAAGTACTCAAGAAGTATGGCTGCTCAAAGTTCGCATTTTGTGTTGCGTTTTGATGTAGTGCAGCACTTGTTTACTAGCATGGAGCGATACTCTTGAAGTAATACAGACATGGTTTGTATTTACTAATTGCACGATTTCGGAGGAAATGGCTTGGTAGAAATGGTCCTATACGATGGCCTCCTCGAACTCCTGATTTGTCTCCCCTGAACTTTGTGTAAGCTCGAATGTGTGGCTTGTTTACAAGATCCCAATTAAAACAGAAGAGGATCTGGTGGTCAGGATGGCTAGTCTTTTACCACATCCCCTGATCTTTTTGAACCTATTTTATAAAATGAAGGAATTGTAAATGTTTTGTAAGTCCGTCAAGGAAAATAATGTACGTTGCTTAAGATGTGGTGTCCTCTAAATACAGCGTATCATTACAAAATGTGGCATTAGGAATATATATGCATGCGTGTGTATGTTTTGATGTGCAAGCTCTTAAAGTGTGTCAGTTTAATTTTATTTGTTTATTTATTATTTTATTTTTTACTTTGTGTATGCTTCAATTTTTTCACCGCGGTTTTTGTAATTCGTTCATTTGCGCACAACATTCTTTATGCATTTTTGTGTATTCTTTGGGGCCCATCCCTTTTGAAAGTTCAATTGTAATTTGCTACATATTTACATTCCATCGCGAATTTTCATGTCCTAGGGAAATTTCTAGTTTTATTCTTCCCGAACAGAACAAAGATTTCGGAGGGAAAATAATAAATAACTGCGAGTGTAAGAAGTGAACCTTAACACTCATATTGCTGCCTAGTTTATGAAAATGTTCAAGAATAATTTAACTACATTCTTATAATATGGAACCCGTATTTCCTAAGAAGTTTCTAATAGCTCTTTAAAGTTGTTTTTCAGCAACAGTCATTGTCTCTTCGAAATAAACAGCAGATATTAAATTCTTGATCTAGGGCTCGATAAATTTTATTTTATAATTTGTCATCAGCTAAAGCAGAAACTGTTCTATTAAGATTAATTCAAACACTGTCATTTATATTTCAAGCCTTTACAAATTGCTTCATAGCTTAAACTTAATTTTATGTATACTTTGTGGGAACCATTACACTTTTATTCAGTTTATATTTTGATCCTGGTATGGGACATTCTGTTTCCATTATTTTTTTGTCTAGTGTCCAGAGCGAACTCCCCTTCTACATCGAGCTGTTCAAGGTAAAATGTTAAAATCCTACATCACACTGTCAAGAATTTTTCTTTATTCCTTTTACATATCTCTATGATTACATAACAAAATAACATCATAAAATACATAATTATAAACATATCTGGAAACAATCTGGTCCTGATGGGGGAATTGCAACCTTTGAATCACGCCCATTGGCAAAAAATAAACACACATCGGTGTAAATAAAGAACATGGAAAGTAATTCATAGCATTAACGCAGAGGGTTAACTTGATCTACATTTTTGACATTTAAAAATAGGAATGTGCCTAAAAATACTTTCACAGTCCCAAAAAAGTCCCCACGCCTTCTTCGCGACAACGCCCTGTGCACACAGCCCTTGTTGCAAAGGAAGCTGTGGAGAAATGTGACTTTAAGGAGATCGATCATCCATCCTACAGCCCAGATCTAGCTCCCAGTGACTATTTCCTCTTCTCAAAATTCAAGAAGGAGCTTCGAGGAAGGAAATTTAAGTGTGACGAGGAAGTGATGGATGCTGTTTATGCCTATTTACAGACAACGCTTCTATTTGGGTGGGGGGGGGGGGGGTGTAATTGAAATATTAATTCAAAGATGTGAGAAGTGTATTGCAATAAAGGATGACTATATTGAAAATTGAAATACAGTTTTTGTCTGTATCATATATAGAAACGGGTTAGGCCAGAAACTTAGGGACCTATCCTTGTATATTTTGCTGCAACCTATCTCCTTCCAAATTACTCCAATCGCAGAATATCTTTGCCAACGCCCTCAAAACATGTCATTCGTTCCAAAGCTCCATTGTATTGTATATAACAAATATTATAGGTATATAAATATATGATTATTTATGTAAATTTTTATATTTACAAATAATAATAATAATAATAATAATAATAATAATAATAATAATAATAATAATAATAATAATAATAATAAGATATTCAAAACAACACAGGGTTTCGGAATTTCTCACGCAATAATGATATATTGTTTCATAATCATGGATGGAAAACAAACAGATAAGACGAATTTAAACAGAAATAGTCCTATTGTTAAGTATTTCAGTTATCTAGCTGAACATGAAGATCTGACCACATTCATCCTGCGTACTCAATACAACAGTTTTCATGTGATTGAGAGTTTGCTTAAATAGAACTAAGTAAATGTAAACAGGTTGTCGTAAACCCAACTGATGATTGAATAAGCCTAATGTAAAATTCATCCAAAATATTAATGTAGCTAAAGTAGAATCGAGTATAATTAAGGATATTAAGAACATTTTTCTTAAGTTAAGAAACCCTTCTCATTACTAAAATGCAAGCAAACATGTTGAAATCTTACAAAATAATTGAACAGAGAACAAATGTAACAGCGAGTAAGACATCCAGTGGACTATGAATTAGTTACACAAACATTAACAATCAAAAGGAAAACTAAGGTAGATGGAACTAACCCGGAGAGAGCTTACACAAATAAAAATGATTTAAAGCTGCTACATCCAGGGATGTTACAGAATATCTTCCCTCAAATATGCCTGAGAAGCAACCTCATTTTCAAGGACTGCTGGATCAGCATGCTAAGGATGTTCCTAAAATTGAGCATTCACAAAGTCAAGTGTGGGACTGTGAGTAAATGAAAATATGTGCAAGCTAATTTTTTTGTGTGATATTGAGAAAATAAAGCCTGAATTATGCAAAATGGCTAATGTTTAATTTCCAAGCATTATTGCATGCAAAATGAACAGCTTTCTCTTCATGGTTGAAGTTTAGTACATAAAACCAATGCCACAGACTAATAAGTTCTTTAGCAACACAAGTCCAGCATTTTTATGAATTTATTACAGGCAAAATACTTGCAGTCATTGCTGTTGTAATATTTGGGGAAATTTGTGATTAAGCAATGTTTTATTAGGAAAAACAAATCTGAAATCCAAGTTTTAATTTTCGAGAGACATTATTCTTATTTTTATTCATTTTCTCAAAATCTATTCAATTGGATTTGTGGTATCGAAGTCATGACTTCAATTCTCTTGCCGTTGTGTTGATTGTTGCTCTAAATGTTTCATGGGATATCAGCAGAGTGCTTTCAGCGTCATGATTCAATCTTTCGGCCATCTTCAATTAAATAAGTTCCATTGGCCCTGGAAATCATAATTTAATATAATTTCATTTTACAGTTTTTGTTCTTGTTTGTTTTTTCTTCTTTATATATATAACGGTTTGAAATGTTACCCAAAATCTCCTATTCCGGTTTTCAATGCTTAAGAAAGGAAATTGGCTAAAAGTTTTATGGTAGTTTTGAGAACAGGACTTCGTGTATTACGTGACTTATATGATGAGAATAATATGAGCTCATTAAGATTCCTAGAAGCTGTGGAATGAACATTAATGAGCCGTGTCGCGTGTCATGTTTGTTACTTGTGTCCAATCTCCTGCTGTGTGCTCGTGAGGGCTTTCGTCAGCATCACTTTAAGTGACCATACTGTTTTTAATTTACTTTTAACCAACTCTCTTTCACCTGTTTATTACATTGCACTGCAGTATATGTCGACGCGAAGTCATTTCAGCGTTGAGACTACATAAACAGCGTAGTAAGGTTGCTTGCAACAGCGATAATATTTTACTGTGGTGCACGTTCAGTTAGTGTTTTCCAGGTTACAAAGGTTAGTGCTGGGAGAAGTGTCAGTTTTTATACATTTTTGTAACAGTTTATTCAATTACAATGTGTTGTTGTAGGTAAAACTGAATTTGGTTTTGAGAATAAGTGGTGACTGTGTTGCTTCCCTTCCGTTGCATCTACCCTACAGTAGTGTACAGACGGCGCTAGAAGGAATATATTTCACCCAGGAATATCTTATGATATGATGAAGAACTTTAATCTAATTATGACGATGCAAATACGACAAATAAGATTAAGAAATGAACAGGAAAAATGTAAGAATAAGTAAAAACACATGGAAGGAGAAGACAGAGCGTAGAAAAAATTAGAAAATGGCACGTGGTTAAGAAAAAAATACAGCGAGACATTTTTCAATAATATTTCCTTCCCCTCTGCTTAATGAGAAAGTTACTAGGTGTATGAGAGGGAATAATCATGTCAGCTAAGCATTAACTTACTCTAGTGTGTCTAAACTCGCGAAAGATTATGTAGCAATAGCGATTTTCATTTGACTCTGCGAATCACTTAATTTTTAAGTTAAATTAATATTACGCACTATTAATTTTAATGCGATTTCAGTTAATATTTCTTCAAGATCCTTCACACAAAGAATATCTGGAAATAACTTAAATGTAATAATAAAACAATCTTGGTTAGGCGCGTGCAATATAGACACTGACAGATTTCTTGACTGCTCCCAAAAGAAGAATTTTTTCTCTACCGTACTGACAGGACGGTAGTCAGTCCACTTTCAGAATTAAGTAGGACAACGAGATCATGCTGTGCATGCGCACACACTGTAATAAAACGTCTCATTGCGAAAACGTGATTCTGTGTAAGATTTTTTATTACTTGGTTAGTACAATTAAATTTTACGACTTTGTATGCACTTATAACTAACTTATAACTTCCGTTCCGTTATAACTAACTTCCGTTCATCAACAAAACTCATTAAATACAACCCATTATCAAGAAGTGAAGTTTTTGCGTTAGCTTGTACGTTTTTCTGCCTAGACTGTTAATTCTCGGCATGAAGAATTAATTGGCACTATATAGCCACTTAAAAATTATATCCAGCTGAAAAATAGTTACCTAACATTTTCTACGTATCTATGCAATCAGAATGCTAAATTCTGTCAAATTATTACAGGTTGTATTCATTATATTAATCAGATCTCTATTACCATCTGATCCCTTATTATTCTTATTACTATACATGTGACAAGAGGGGACTGAGATAAACCTATAACATAATTACCTCTGAAGTTTAGTAGAGCTGGTCATATGTCAAAATATTATCTCGATGATAATATAATTTAAAAGTTAAGCTTAAAATATTATTTTGTGATCTACAAAAGTGCACTAAGATTTTTTAATGCCGAAGTAGCGGGCTTTGCTTGTATTCGAAATAATATGACGAAAAATTATTTAAAATGATGGCTGCTTCCCTTCCTTTTGAACACAAGATTTGCTTGTGAAAGACTTCAGTTTCGTCTTCTGGAGCACTTTTCAACAGTTATGAAATTTATTTTAGGTCACTCTTAATAGTTATTGTATAAATATTTTTGAACACCAGTAGCAGTTAATTGGCCTATTCCGGTGATACTGATTTCTAGTATTTCGTGATTGCAGATCTACGGCTCGAGTCTCATTTGGTCAAGGGCGCATTATAATGATTTGTTCCTTTATGCGCATGTGGTAAGACATGCGTTAATTTAGGTACCACACGCATGTATCGTTCTCTAATATGATTTACAATAAATTTAGCAAGTTTCATGAATGCTCTTATTATTCTCAAATTGGAGATGTACACTGAGGCAGTATGCTTAATCTGGTAACCACCAATCAACTTATATTTTAAACAAAACAACAGATCCATAAGTTAATAGTTCATTTTTCAATTCTTTAACGCCCCCCCCCCCCCCACTCTTTTAGATTATTTTATTAGCTCTTTCTCATTGCAGCCTTAGAAAGGGTTATCTTTGCTGTAGGTGACCTTTCAGATTTAATGCACCAAGAATACTTTTTGCAGTATTACTCTTTATAACTATTTTTTTTTCTGTTTCTAATATCTCATGCCTGTTACTTATTCAATGTATTTATCTTTCCTTTTCAAAATCCTTGAAATCGTTAATTGCTCTGTAGCTTTACAAAATTTGGCACAAATGTCCTAAGGAAATATGTTCTTGTTTTATTATATTTGAGACCTACTTTTCAAAAACTAATTACTGGAGCTTACTTTTGTGTTGCAATCTCTTTATTTCTGCTAATTTTAAAGCCATTCTATTCCAAACACATAACACCATAGTACTCCATTTATCATATAAGCAAATGAATCTCATCACACTTTTGGGTGCTGTTTATGCAGAATATAAAAAAGAAAGAAGAAAGAAAGAAAGAAAGAAAGAAAGGAAGAAAGAAAGAAAGAAAGAAAGAAGGAAAAATAGAAGGAAAGAAAAGATAAAGAAAAAAATAAAGTATGCATGGAAGAAAAGAGAAAAGGAATCAATAAAGAAATATAGAAGGAAGAAAGGCAGATGGAAGGCAAGAAGGAAAAACTCTGGTTCACTTGTGCTTTTCTGGCTCTTTCAGCAGTGCTGCATGCAAATATGAACATTATTTCCACTTGGATAGGAACATCTGTTACACATTTGTTATTACTTAACCAAATTCTGCTGAAATAATTACACTTTAGTCATAAGCTTCAGCCAATGGATATATAACATAACTGCATATATATGTAGATAAAGGTGTTTTACATCATAATACTGTGCAGCAATAACAAAATACTAAATTTTCTGTAACAAAAGATGTAAGTTTTAGGTGCTTGAAATGTTTACAATAGTTGTTTTCTCCATCCTGAAACTTGCTATTAGTATAAATTTCATTTCATCTGAAAGGCATGGACATTTGCACACTGTAGCATCTTTTCATATGCACAAATTGCTGTAAAACTGCGATTTCATTTGCCACCTCATTCTCAATGTATAAAAGTGGACAAATTATTGCTTTAATGTTCATATCTAACTTTTTTATTTTCAAATAAAATGTTCCCTTTCACTTTGACAATGAACATTTGTGTCACTCAGTAATATTTATTTTAACCCTAATATTCCTTTTTCTTAAGAGCTTGAAGTAAATATAAATTGCAAATAATATTACTTGAAATATAATAGTGCACATTCATCTGACCATTTCATACCAAACTGAATCTAAGCATCATTATTAAAAATAATGAAAACATGTTAATGCTTTGATTCTTAAATATGATCCTTTTGTAAACAGAAAATATTCTATTTTCATAAAATTTCTTCAATCATAAGAATGACATAATAAATACCCAGAGCCACAATTAGAAAAGGAAAAAAAATTACTTTCACCACTTCTCACAAAATCTGAAATAATATTTTTTGTTTTCCTCTCCAGTTATCCATATGCTGTTTACTCTTCTGCTATTCTTTATATATGCATGTTACATGCTTTGAATAATATCAGAATTCCAGCTATGAAAGTGTAAATGGGGGGGAGTAAAACCTTTAATTACTTTTAGGTGTTCTCACACAGAACACTGCAGTGAAAATATTTCTACTACTATAAGCCATGCCAGAAAATTTTAGTTAAAGATTCCAGTTTGTATAGGAATACCTGAAAGATCATTTTCAATATTTAGACTGCTGAAAAACAATTATAATATAATGTAAATATATGTATTGTTTCATTTGCATAGTATTCTGTACAGAACTTAGTCTCATCATAATTTTGTGCTTGATGTGTTAATGTTAATTAATGGGTGGGGGTGGCAAAAAGTGTAATATTTTGTACATGCTAAATTTCCTGTCATGAACAGTAAAAAAGAGAGAGAGAATGAGAAAAGTAGCTGACTTATCTGCGACATGGGTTTAAAATTGGCATGTAAGATGATTGCTACACATGTTAGAAGCAAAGAATAAAATGTATGACAAAGTAATAAGTACATACTTTCTCATGCATTCCCACTTCCATGAGTATTATCTCTTATTTTCTAAGCTTAATAAAATTTTTCTGAAAGAACAAATTCACAAGAAATTGATGAATATAAAAGTAGTAGTGGTCATTTCCCATGTATAGCACATGTTTTGCATGTGTCTATCATTTAGGTAGCATATTAATGATTAAAAGTACTTTGTTATCAGTATTATAATATTATCCTCCACTTTGAGGTTTAACTTCACATGAGATTGAAATTTGTGTTAATAGTTATCATCATTATAATTGCATCTCAATAAAACTTTCAGCTTTGACTAAGTTATGGCTGGAGAGCCTAGGTTCACCTTCTAAGTGTATAGCTTCACTTTCACAGCCCTCCTTTTCCTGTACATCAGCTTATGAAAATCTTGGGACATGCCCCTTAGGATATTGGTATATTAACTCAACATTTTGTAACTTATAACTCAAAGACATATGATTTTTCTCTTTCCATTTGATGAGAAGGAGGGTGATGAAGATAATTCAATTAATATGTTCCTTCATTTAAAGCACTAGCCTGAACCATAAAGCTTGAACATTTTTCAACTTATGCTGCTTATTCAGATGTTAAATTGAAATATTATTTAGTTACTATCCTTAGAATCATGTCAAGGAGCCCTAAATGATAAACTTTAATTGCCTAAAAGATGTTTAATTTTTCCACATATATGTTATGGAACCATTTGCTCTGCTAGCATCTGCTGCAAAATAGATCATCATCTATAGTGTTAGTGGTCATCCCTCCTAGACCCTTGACAAAAGTATGTTAGATTGGAATATTTATAATTAGGGTGGTATTTCTAATATCAAAACTCTTCTGGTCCCTTTAGTGCCTCACCTAAAGTATAAATCATCTTTGTGAATGTAATAACTATTTTTCTTTGTCTGTTTGTGAACTTTATCATAAATTAAAGATAAAACTTCAACATCACTTTTCTATGAGTAGGTCAAATAGTTTTTCTTCAAAGAATCAAATAGTATAGCCAACTGAATTCTGCTTCTTTCAGTTGTATTGATGCCACCCTTCTGTGTGAAATACTTTTATTTAGTCAACAATCAAATTATTGATGTAACCTATTCTGAGTAGCTGGAGATGATGATAATCATTATTTCCATCCTAATTACATCACATACAAAGTGAACGAATAATTTTGCATATAAACAAAACTTACAATTTCTTAACTTTTGCTTTTGTCTTTGGCTCATCAGCAGTTTTCCACTGGAGCATCCAGAATATTTAGGCTCATCTACATTTAATTTGACAATGTTGTGAAATATATTCTCTAAAGTTATGTAAGCAGTATGGTCAAGGAGAGTACAACATTATTGGAATGGGATAATTATCTTTCTTGACTTTGCTAAGTCATTTGATTTGTGGATATTGAAAAATTAATAGGAAAATCAGAAAAATAAGGGATTAGAATATTCCATTAGAGTGGGTTAGAACTTGCTTACAGAACAAAGAGCAGTGTATAAAGGCAATATATAATATAGAAGGAAACCTGATCAAAATTTGACCATCCTGTAAATAGTACATATATGTAATATCTATGTATATAATGGTATAATAGAGTCAAAACTGGAACTTTATTTATTTTGTACATAAAGTTTATATAAAAATATAAGATTCAAAAAGAATATTAGATAAGTGTATGTTACTATAATTGGCATTACATAACAGAAGTGTAGAGAAGAGCAAATGTATCATTAGAAACAGTTAATATGCATTTATTAAAAATAGAAATGACATTGAATACAAATAAAATAGGACCAAGCAAAAAAAAAAAAAAAAAAAAAAAAAAAAAACGTTTAGATATTTTAGGATTAGTTATTAACTTGAAATGGAATGGATATATTAGTAAAATTTCAAATAAAGTAAATAGTGGTATAAATGGAAATGTTTTGATTAGAGAAAAATCTATAAAGATTGCTAAAAAATAAAATTAAAAAGAAAGAAAGAAAAAAAAATATATGTAAAGATGCCTTTAAAATAATGAAGACACTCATACTCCCATGTGTGTACATATTTATATGAATGTATACACATGGGACTGTACATACATTTATGAATGTATAAAATTAGTAGTCAGAATCCATAATGAGGATAAAAATATGAGTATACACAAAAATAATACTAGAATAAAACAAAACTTTTTTAGAATTAGGTTAAGAAGTTTTTTGGGTGGTAAATGTACTAAAAATAGCACAAAATAATTTGATGTTATCTATTACTGCATAAGCTTAATTACAATAAATGGTTGTTATTGTTGTTGTATATATTTCTAAATAATGGTTTAGAATCATAAATTTGCAATAATGGCAAGAATTAAAATTTTGAATTCCATTTACATAACTTAAACACCAACCTATATCGAATCCCTACTTGTTAGTAGAATGAGTTTCAAGGTGAACTGAGTGATCTTGGCGATATATTTTGACAAAAGTCTTGCATGAGATATAAATGAGCATGGGCATAAAGTACACAAACTTACTCAGTGAAATCACCTATCAACTCAATAATTTTATAGGAAATTTGATGTTGATAAATAGTTAGACCACAAATTCTGCCAAGTACGAGGATCATACTGAAAGTAGTGAGGAATGATTTTTAAACCTCTCCATATTTATTTTTTAGATAAACCAAGCACATCACCGTAATCTACAGACTTTTCTCTCACTTTTCAACATAGTCTCCATTTCTTTGTATATATTTTTCCCATCATTCTGCAAGTTTGAAATTACCCTGACAATGGAACTCCATTCCAACTGCACAAGACAATGAAGTAATGCTTTCCAAATATTTTCCACCGTCTTGTAGTGTTGGCCTCGTGTCTGTTCCTTAACAGAACCAAAAAGATGGTAGTCGGAGAGTGCCTAGTCAGGATTGTAGGGAGGATGTGGAAGAATTTACCACCCAAATGTTTTGCTCTTCTTTCCAGGGCGCTTATTGCGCAATGCACAACAGAGCTTCCAAAGTGTTTGGATATAGCGGGCAGTATTTATGGTTTGTTCAGGTTCAAAAAAATCACCCAGAATGCAACCTTGTTCATCCCAGAAGATGCTACCCATAACCTTCCCAGCAGATGGCACTGTCTTCACTTTTTTTTTTGATGGAAAATCCAAATATTGCCATTCCATACTCTGGTATTTTGTTTCAGCTCGTAATGATGAAACCAGCTTTCATTGCCTGCCACAATACTCATAAAAAATCACCTTCATTTTGAAATTTCTGAAGATGGTTTTGGCTGATGGTTATTCTCTGAAGTTTGTGGTCTTTGGCCAATAAATGTTTCACGCATCACCTAACACCCATACAGACATCTCCAAAGGCACATGAATTTCAGCAGTAGATTTTCCCTCTTTAACAAGGAATTCAATAGCAATACACTGTCAAAATGAAACACTGATGTTTCCATTTTGGAAATACTGCCTGTGGTTAAGTGATAGAAGCTAAAGACACCACAATATGGCAACATATGGTGTAAAGTCTGTAGATTATAATCATGAAATCCTTTTTGTTACCTTGTTAGAATTTGAATTTTAATAATGGGTTGATCACGACTTTAAGTATGACCCTGGTATAATGACAAAACAATGTATAGAAGGTTTCTTCCAGATGCATATTCTTGAGGGTGCATATGAGATTTACTGATGGCTTGATGTGTATATATATTGTGTGTGTGTGTGTATGTGTGTGTATACACTGTCAGAGGAAATATTGTTATACTTGTGTAAACTTAATATTCTGTGGCAACATGTGCCTATGTTATCATGTACAATTCATTCAGGATTTAAATCTGTGCTACTGTAAATCAATTTTCAGCAAAATGAATGAACTCAATATTATTTCTAATAAAATTATATATTGTATATAATAGAGAAAACACTAACAACATAAGCTAGAAGCCTAAGTTCATTAGCATGAAATGTTTGGGAGCTACTGATGTAATATGCTGCATAATCCTTATATTTTCAAACATGAAACATCTTAAAGATTGAATTAATCATATAAACGAATAAAGATGGAAAATATATAAAAATAAGTATATTAATGCATTACTGTTTTTATTTATAGGTGCATCTGCCTCATCAAAGAGCTTTCCTGATCTTTGAGAGTTCAATGGTTCTCCTCATCTTAGGACAGCAGCAAAATATAAAGAAATAGCAGGGATTTCAGCTACAAATATTTTGTCCATATTGCTCTACATAGTGGAAAGTTTATATCAATATGACCGTTTCACATATCTTGGGCTGCCTTTTTACAGTGCTGTTGATGCTACACATTACAAGCTCACTCTCAGATCATCCCAAACTTATTGTAATATCTTTTGATGGATTTAGATATGATTATTTTTCCAAATGCCCTACACCAGCTATGAATAGATTTAAAAAGGAAGGCACCTATGCTGATCATATGTACAATGTTTTCCCAACCAAAACATTTGTTAATCATCACACCATAGCCACAGGATTATATCCAGAATCACACAACGTAATAGGAAACAAAGTGTTTGACAAGAAAAGTAATAGGGTGTTGAGAGTTAATGATCCAGAAATGTACAGTACTCCTGGAGTCACACCAATTTGGGTAAGTGTGCACTTGAGAGTTCTGTGTAGCTTTACTTACTTACTACATAAATAATGTGCTTATAAGTTAACCATAATTAACAGCTCATTAAAGTCATCTATTGCACAATAAGCTTGAGCATTGAGACATTAAAAAAAATCATTTGAATTCTACTGCTGCATTTTTCCTAAAGTACTCAAAGCCTGAATTTCAAATATCCCTAGACAATTGCAATATTCAATGCAAGCAGTACATGTTTAGGATTCACATTTGAAGTTTAATTTTATAATTTACTAATGCTCATAAACTAAAACAATATTTTATTATTTTAATGAATGTCCAAAAGATTATTTCTCTAGTGGTGAGTGCTTAACTTTATCAATGATACTACTGTAGTAGACTAGCAGTAAGTATTTCATACTACATCAGAGGAAATATTGCAGTTTAAATCTGCAGCTTTGAATAATGACCAGTCATTAAAATAATTCTGTGACATGTAATGTAGTCATAAATATTTGTTCTACGTCTTATTATCTGGTGCTAATTTATAATTATGGAAAGTATTATACAATTGTTTCAGTCAGGTAATATAATGGTTGTATGCTGTCCCAGAAATACTAATGGGAACATTAGATGTTTTGAAATCAATTCTCACAGCAGTTCAATAAGAAAAAAACAAACAAAACATGTAGACAATAACAATATTTTAAAACATATGGTGACTGCTAATGTTATAATACTTGCCAATCAAATATTGGCATAGGCAAGGATAGTGATGTGGTCAGTTTCAAACTGAGCACTAGATTTTGGTCTAACCACAATGTGCTAGATGATAAGAATGAAAATTAAAATGATGTTGGAGCAATGGCAGGACGACTGCAGAAGAAAGTTGTGTGCTCACAGAACATCCAGATGTTTCTTTCTGTATAAATTGTACTAATGGCTGCTGGGATATACCAAGATATGGCATCCAGTTAGCAAATATTAATATAAGATTGGCTCAAAAGATGGGCATATTAATTCGTACCCTAAGCTTTAGTCATTAGCACAATGTCCAACTATATTGCTTGAAAAGAAAATAACCACTAAAATAGATTAATGAGTAGCCCCCTAGACTTGAGCTCCTAACTCTCACCTGTTTTTACAAGCCTTTTTTTAAGTAAAGGACTTTAAATTGTTTAATAAATGTAAGCATACAATTAATTTATTCTATACTAAAAAGAACTTAATATTTTTTTTTATTCTAGTGAAAGGCCTCTAAGGGCCATTTGCCCTGACAAACACTATTAATGTCTTATTAATTACAGATTTGAAAGAGGCCAAAAAAACTATTAAAGCTATATTATTATTATTATTATTATTATTATTATTATTATTATTATTATTATTATTATTATTTTGTATGCAGATTAGAAAATGGAATAGTTTTAATTGTTACAGCTATTTTTGAATCTATTTATAGCTATGATAATCTAACAAGAGGTATTCGCAATAAAACTGGGGAGAAAAAAAAAACACTAATTAGTGCTGTTTTCCTTAAAGAAGATATAGTGCAATTCTGATAACATAAATAAAATTTAACATTAAACTATGAAAGTTATGATTATAATGATGATCAGAAATTTTTACACATTTATCTGCTTATATAGCATTTTGGATTAATTATCTTCCTTCTGATCCCTGTAGCTGCTAAGTGTAGCTAAATTTCAATAGTTTATATGTTTCTTCAAGGCCTGAAACAGACCTTAGGCCCAATCCTTGATGATGACAATGATGCATTTTAAGTAGTAATATAAAATTTTATATAATTTTATTTGATAACTGTTAATACTTGTACACAAGACTGACAATTACATAGATTTAAATTTTTGCAGGTGCTCAATCAACTATCAGGAGAAGGCAGGCATAGTGGAGTATCCATGTGGCCAGGGTCTATCCACACTTTCCAAAATACGAGTCCAGATTTTTACTTGAGCTGGAACAGATCTATGCCTTGGGAAAACAGAATAGACACTGTTCTGGGCTGGTAAGTTTATCAGCAATAGTTTCTACTATTTCTCAAGGTCTTTTCTATGCTGATAAAATATATGTTGAAATTTCTATAATATTATGAACGATAACGTTCAATGTTGCTATAACAATGTACAAATAAAGTTAAATGCAAAACATAAAATGTATATAGAATCACCTATGGCTACCATACAATCACCCGGCCATCTCTTTATATGCCTATAGTTCTGTCAACTCTTCAATGTCAATAGGCCTAGGGTGTAAGTATCTGACATTATCAATAGTCAAAAGTACAAAAAAAATGAGACATCAACAATCTAATTGAATGTAAAAAAAACAGTTCAGATGTAACTCATGTAAAGCAATATACATGTCGTGATATATAATAAATAAAATTCTAATAACAATAAATTAATGCTCGTAGACTTCATGATCATTGTTTATGATTCCAGATATAACGGCATATTCTAATGTAAAACAATACATTTAAAAGGTATTTAAAAAGTACTTAAATAGTCCTTCAATAGTTTTTTTTAAATATATAGGCATTTGCAGACTTTATATGCCGGAAACGTTTGTTAAAAATACAATTCCACTGCAATAGAAATCTTTAATTGTAGTTGCTTTTATCATTAGCTTCTCTAGTACTGTATTATTGTAGATCTTTCATTTACTTGTACAATTTTCTCTTTCTCTAGTCAGTACTATTCTTTTATGTACATAGGAAACTGCTGAGTATATTTTACTTATACATATGTTTGTACAAGTTTGAAGATGATTTAAATTACTCATGCATCTAAGACTTCATTTTTGCAGTACAAGTATCCAATTCATATTCATTAAACTTTTGCTCTCTAGAAAATGTGTATAGATAATTCAATAATATGCAATTTTTAGTACTTCATCATTGATATTTGTCCAAGGAAATACATTTACGCAAATTTAATCTACAAATTTATCAAAAGATAAATTGCAGTATACATAAGATACCCAAAAATTATGAGGGACCCTAATGTAATGTTTAATTTTCTATTTTATTCCTTATAATACTGAAATAATATGCATTTGCCTTTCTTATATTTAATTTCAAATGATCACTATCAGTATTATCAGATTCATTAATTTTTCCTTCCAAATAATTTATATTGCGATTCCAGAAGAGAAATATATTATAAGTATAAGATGTAATTGACTGTGAGTAATTATTAATGTAGATCAGAAATAAAATAGATTCTAGAACTGAACCTTAAGGTACACTTATGTATATCATTTTACATACAGACTGTGCAGACTTAAGTACAGTTTTTATTCTGCAGTAAATCTTATTACATTGCATTGGTACGTTAAATATGATGCCAATAATTTATTCCATTTTTCTCTTATCTCATAGTACTCAAATTTGGTCAATAATTGCTTATATGAGATAAATTCAAAAATATACCTGCACTTTTTTAATTTTATCTAGGTTGATGATAATTTCAGGAATGAATTCTGCTAGTGCAGTAACAGTATAAAATCCTCTGCTATAGTAGATAATGAGAATTTACAAAGACATAAATTTATATATGTAATTATAACAGCAAATATTGTGCTTTTGCTCCATATGGTGTCATTAATTTGGTCAGAGACATCAATTATGATTTTACTATTTGCATGATCTTAAATTTGGAGAAAAATTATTAAAAAGAACACAATTATTTAAAAAAATGTCTCCTTTAGAGCAAATATGCTACAGTGAGCCTGCTCTGAATGTAAATTTCATCTAGAGTTAGTATTTAAAATACTGCTATAATCTCTTGATATAAAAATATTATATTAAAACTGAATTTATTTTACAAATATTCCTGAAATACTATACATTTGAAGTTTTCATACACAGTTGTTACTATTGCTGTTTTCATAATATTATTCTGATTTGAGAATTATATAGCCTTTATTAAGCCATAAAGTAGGATATAAAAAGTTATCACAACCACACAGGTTGTTAAGGTATAGATTCATGAAGAAAGACCTGGGGATTCCTGCCAGGATAGTCCGTCCTAACAGAGATACAGATTTTCCTCAGTTCTCATAAATAGCAAATACTGAGCAGGTTCTCTACAGTGGGCCTGTAATGCTTCCTTCCTTAAAAAAATCCTTTCCCAATTTATCAGTTATCTTAAGTATTATCAGTGCCCACTTCCTGTGGTGCCTCAATAGTAAAAACCAATGTTAAAGACTATTAAAAAAAGGCAGTATTAATAACAAATTAAAATGGATATTAACAATAATAATAATAAATAATTTTTATAATAATATACTTTAATACTGAATTGTGTTATAAATATTTTTAAAAATTTTAAAGAGTACATCAATAATTCTCTTCTATTATTATTTTTCCCCCCTTTCCAAATTCAAACAATGGCAGAAAAGAATAAAATTAGAATTTCAACGACAAAAAATTTTTAAAAAAATCTTGACTCACAAATATAATGAAAAAATTGGGACTTGTATAAATTGACCCCATAGATCCAAAATGTGTAGATATAATAATCTTATTCAGAGTATGTCAAGCGACACCACTGTATGGAGCAATGATAGCAGAAGAGAAGAATTGTCAGAAAACTCTTGAAAGAAATTTGACAGTTATGTCCAAAAACACTCAATATGAAGCAACCACTATCATGTCTTTATTTATGGATAATATTTTATATTAATTATTTTTATTTAAAGAAACAATTATAGGTATTTTATGTAAAAATTATCAGCTACCTACTTTTATAATAATTGATTTTACTTATATTGCAGTTTAGAAGCTCCTACTATACTAGAACTCCTCCTTTATTTTGTAATCTGGAAGCAGCCTTAGGGTGGAGTCTTTCACTCTCAATAGTATTATAAGAAGTTATGAAAATAGCAGATGGACTCTGAATTACAAAGGGTACCAGCACATTTCACATGATCCATACTGGCAGCAGGCAGATCTAAATCAAATACTGAGGTAGCAGATGAAAACCTTCTTTCGACTTTGATGTTAAAACATTTATTTTTACACAGTAAGAGTTCATCAATTTGCTTTTACTGTAGAAAGAGAGTGGAAGTGGCACCTCTATCTTTAACACTTTGCTATGATTTTGGATGTTGGCACCATATCACTTATAGGTGGGTTTATTCTTTTAGCATAAACAGTTCATATTTACATTTTGGTTTAAGGTTCCAAGACCCAGTGAAGCCTATTAATCTTGCACTGATGTATTTTGAGGAGCCTGACACAACTTCACATTTCTATGGACCCGATCATCCAAAGGTTCTTGAACATATTGAACAGGTATTAGTAACTTAAGTTCACTTCATAGAGCAGTGACTCTCTTTTTATTATTAACGTTAATCTGTGGTTGTAGATTTGATCTATATTTAATATTTTTAAGCAGGAAGAAATGCAAAGATCTGTTTCTAAGGTGGTACAAACAGTGTCAGGGACAGTTATGTTACAGCCATGTAGAATGATGAGAGATGGGGATGAATACAATGAATTACAGTTGAAAACCAAATATAATGGCAGAAAGACATGCATACAGTCAATTTTTCTAACCATGTTAGGGCATACAGATTCAGCAGAATAAATAAAAATATCCAGTTAGGATTCTTAAAGATGTATAAAGACTACTTTACATCTTAATTTGAAACCAACAGATCCCTACACATCTAACAACATGCTTTTAGGAGAGGATAAATCATCACTAATATTAGTATTATGATGTTATTGCTTCAGCTATTATGGATATTGTATTTAATCAGGAACAGCTTTTTAAAATGTTCCAGTGTGGTGGTGAACATCTAGAGCTATATCATAGCATGTTTTGCCTATTTGGGCTGCACTGCTATGGCATTTGGGCTCACAAGGAGTGCTATAGATCCCTAATGACATGACTTTCTGTGATGAATAAGATTGAAATTGAAATAATAGGTGTGAAATAAGGCATTTTGCATTGCCCAAAATGCTGTAACATGGCTTATAAAAGTAGGGGCACATGCCCTTAATGTATATAGATATAAAGAGTCAAACACCATACACTATGAAATAAGACTCACTGTGATATTATACATTATTACCTAGCAGATGTTCTGCATTGTGTACATCAATGAGTGGTATGACCCAGAGTTATTCCATCCCATTGTATTTCGTAAGAAGCATGTTTCAGATTCAGCTGTTGTAATAATGTTTGATAGTTCATTATTTCTGAAAAGGTATCCTCTAAATTGTTTTCACTGAGAAAAGAGTATAAGGTGCTCAAAGAATTTACGTTCTTAAACTGTTCTTTAGAATAGAGAACATGCAGTTCATTTTACTTCTTCTATGAAGGTAAATATTTCAGTAACTTGTCAAATGAATTTCTGAAATATTATAACATAATATAGAATTTGGCCCCAGTATCAGTTATTAGTTTTCTACAGCTCTCATTGTCCTTGATAAATAAGATACCAAAACCAGAACTAACAGAAGCTTCCCATCTTTACTGCATTCAGGTCTGGTCAAAATGCACACTGGCAGTCAAAGCTTTTGAAAAGTTGACAAGAATGTAAATTTGTACACAGAAGCCATATCACCCAAAGCCACAAAGCCAGCATCATAAGTTTATTTTCATCAATTCTGTTTGTATGATACATGGAAGGGTACATTCATTGTGATGAGGAGTGTGCTGCAAACAATTATTTTATATATAATCAGCTGCGTGCACCACAGTAGCAACCTATATTTCACTATGCATTAAAAACATATAGATACCTGCCAAGTATATTCCTTCCTTTCCATTATGAGATGGATGTACATTGTTATAGAAAGAACATCAACCAATAATTTTAAAACTTGAATTTTTAATATATTTTTATTCATGATATATGCAATGCTCCTGACCATAATTCTAGTTTTGTCATTGATAACTGTGCAAAATTTTACTTTTCTTACAACTCTACCTCCTTGCACCATATTACACACCATGACATGGAGAGAAGTATGTGCATGATATTTGGAACTAGTGCCTGCCAACATTTATGTTAGTGACACCTCACAAGAAAATGTTATATGGCATTTTATGACTGTAAAAATTAGGGAGTGCATTCCTAACATTAGCTCTCCTAATGTTTTAGATTTAGAGGTTATGGACAAATGCAAAATATCATAATTACTAATTTTGGTATCATGCTTGAATACTGCAAGAAATTTCATGACAATTGTTGCTGGGATGTTCAATGAAAGTGCAGTTGTCAATAGGGTGCAAATGTAGTTGAATATGGTTTCATGAAAATTTATCTCTAGTGAAAATAACATTGTGTGAATAACAATTGATACCAACAGTTTAGTACATGTGGAAAAAACTATTCTTATAAACACAGTACAATGAGGTAGTTAGTTAGTTCCAAAGTGCTTCAACAAATAGAAAGCAAAATTTATGTTACTTATCCTCACCAGTAGGAAGAAAAGTCAATCTACAGGATCCTTTTAGCATTGCAGAAAAATTTAAATTAGCCTACTTCATGAACTTGCCTTTCATTGGCAGTGGGGAATCAGTCAATGTTTCTGTTTTTTATTTTATTTTATTTTTTTACTGCAGTTTCATTTGTTGTTTATAGTACTGCATCTGTGTTTCATTCATAATTTATTACGAATCACGACTGTTGGATTACTCTAGAAATGTGCTAAACTTTGCTTAAAAGTTGCATCTGATTTGTTTTTAATCATGTTAGAGATCATGATGCCCATCTTGCACATAATTTTATATGTAACATTTCTCCAACAAAATGCAACACATTCATTCACCTAAAATTCCTACAGCTTTAGCATTTTCAGTTGCCTTTAATCAGTCATCTGCAAATACCATGTCCTACACTTTTTTAAATATAATTCATTTTCCAAGTTGTCACAATCTAGTGGATCTGCAAACTACACTTTGACACATTCATTACATTTGCATTTCAGTATGAACAGGTTTTAAAATTGCAAAGTACACTGAATCCTCCATAATTAACCTATCCACAAAGAAAAATTTTTATTAAATGCCCACGACTTGTTCATTACATCAATAATGAACCAGCCAATGCCATGAAGAGAGATGTATAATATGTCAAGGTGGTCATTCAGATAAATGGAAAATGCAAGATTGACTGTTAAGCTAAGATTGTTAAGTTCTGGAGCTGGCTTTCCTTTCATTTCCATAAATTGGCATATTCTTATAAAGATGAAAGAACTTTTTGAGCATTTTGCCTTAGCTCAGCCAGCAAACAGTAAGTGGTATGATATGTCTCCATATTCTGCATGGATATTCCAAATTGGTGGTGATTAAGTTCATCACATCACTAATCTTTGCCATTTGAAACAAAATACCTGTTGGTGAGACAGTGTACAGCAATCAGATCACATCCACATGAATTTTAAACTTTTTCCTTCACTCATTGCTGGTGCATCATCAGTAATCATGGACAGTAAATTATACCAGTACTGTCCAATAGATTCCTTAACGGCCTGGAAAATATATTATCCTGTATATTTTAATAACACAAAGTCAAGCAGTTCTTCAGTAACCTACAGATTGTGTTAACTCCACAAATAAATATGTATCGCCAAAGATTTGTAATGTTGCATGCTTTTATGTTTTATCCTTCCTTTTATAATTCCCTGAAATGTATAACACAAGAATTTTCTCCAGCTACCAATATATTGGTAGCATGCACATATATATTCCCATTCCATATTGAAAAGGTAATGATTGGTGGTTACGATTCTTTCATTTTGCTTTCTCCAATACGCACAAGTAATTACTAAACACAAATGAAAAGATAACTGAACATAAGCCTATAATAAACAGTTAACAAGAGCACTCCTCCCCCCATCATCCACTGCTACAATACTACCCTTGCTCTTCACTAGCAAGCCTTTACTTCGACTCTTCTGCTCCTACTGAGAGTTCTTGCTCTAAGAGCGCTGTTTATGCAGTCTGCCTTAAATAGTACAATTACACATATAAAATACACGATAAATACAAAGAGAGTTTTTCTTTATTTAAAACATCAACACATCAGGATAATAGCCCAGTTCTTGAATACAATGCCAATTGACAACATAAATTAAAATTATTTAGGAAGAAAGGGAAGTTCTTATTGCCAGACAACAAGAAATTGTATTTGTTTAATAAATTTAGATTTGTTATGAAATGGTGCCCTAAATACAATTCTGATAATCATTATATGTAAGTCTCAAACATTGTATTATTTAGTACCATAGGTTTATTATTGATGGTGATGTTTATTAAGGAATATGAATTTGCCTAATCTTTGCTAGAGATGATGGATGCTATGATAATGTTGGGAAAATAAACTTTTTGAAATTTCTGGGGTGCTTTACTGTTTATATTGTACCTAACAGAAAAAACAAATAATCATATAAGTTTATGAAATGCATACCTAGGTGGACAAAATAGTTGAGTATCTACAGCAAAAGTTGGACAGCATGCATTTGAAAAATGAACTTAATGTTGTGTTGGTGAGTGACCATGGTATGGCTGGTGTCACACCTCAACGCACATACAACATTACAGGACTCATTAGAGGAGCTACTGTGGTTGATTCATCCCCTGTGCTCCAAATATACCCAAAAGAAGGTATGTATATGTCTAAAAATAAATTAAGTATGAATCACCTATATAATCAATATTAATATGTATGTATATGGGTGACTGGGTGAGTGTATGGAGGCCATGAACCCCTGCAAGACTATGCTTACCTAGATGAGTGGCTTGGACAGTCTTGTAGTCAAGACCCAATTTAATAAATTGTATGCATTCCATAAAATATTCCGAAATTAAAATTTCAAATTAATTTTTGTTAATAGTTGCCTAAAAGAGCACATCCAAAGTTAAGGGGGCATAAATAAAAATTAGAGGAGCTTGAGCCAACCTAACTTTGGATATTATGTAGATTTGAGCTACATCTCAGGTAAAGACATGTTTATCATTATAAAGCTCTCTTTTGTTTAATATATGTGGCAGCAACTTAATACAACTCGCATTGTCATGGAATCCCATCATAAGTCTATTATTTGTTGTATGATACCCAAACTGACCATTGATATGAGAAAATACAGTGAGGGCAGTTTAAAAATTCTACAACTTAGATTGGCCAACCAACACACTCACTTCCATCCAATTTAAATGTAAAAATGTAGCCTAAATATATAATGCTTAAATAATGATAACTTTTTTTTAAACAGATTGTATCACCAAAGTGTTTGTGGAAACTATATTTTGCAGCATTTTTAACATATATATTTACAATATGTACATGTTATTAACAAAATATATCTGACTAGTCCTATAACCTTAAATAGTTTATTAAAATATAATTCAGTTGAGTTATTGGAAGAGCCTACCCTTATTGACTAAAATGTTACCGCAAAGTGTGGCCGAGGTCGTTAATGTGCGGACTCATGAGCGGGAAGTCTGCGGTTCTAATCCCGCCAGGACCATCCTTCCTGACTGAGGTTTTTTCCCGGTTTTCCTCAATCCTCATAAATGGTAAATGTAAGAGAGATACCCTAAACTTAGGCCTGGTACAATTCCTTTCTTAAAAAATAAATTCTTTCCCAATATATCATTTCACTTCATGTATCATCAGTGTTTATCACCGTGGCGCCTCTGTAGCAAAAACGGGCATTAAACACTATTCATTCATTCATGACTAAAATGTTTACCATTTTACGATAAAAAATTAAGGAATTAAATAGTTTTTTCATACTGATGCTATCTGTTTATAACAAATCTTAAATTTAGAGAAAATATATAATTATCAAACTATATTACTGTTCATAAAAGGTGAAGAAGAGATAGTTTACACTGCACTTAAGGAGGTATCCAAAACAACAAAATTCTCTGTTTACCGACCTCATGAAATACCAGAGAGATGGCACTATCGTAACAGCATAAGAGTACCACCCATCTTACTCTTGGCTGATGTGTTTTATGCCTTCCAGGACATTGTGGAATGGTATAGCCTAGAGTACCCAAGGAAGCTAGGAATACCCTGTAAGTATATCCAATCTGCTTAAGGTTGATATGGTTGTTACAAGAACACACTTTTAAATTAAAAAAAGAAAAGAGTAGTAATCTACACTGTGAGATAAAATTGCACAAATCAAGCTACTTTTCTGTCAGGAAACTTGTGGTTTATCAATCCAAAAAGGAATTTGTATAAAAATGGAAAAATCTCTTATGATATAGAGAGAGAGAAGGGCATATGTATGAGAGAAAGAGAGATGTATTATTATTTTATAAATTGAAATGCACTTCATGATCATTCTGTATGATTTGCCATAACTTTGTCTGCATAGGTTTAAGACACTATTTTTACTTGGATCCTCCAGCAACCATTTGTGGTAAATATTTGAAGCTGGATTTTGGTGTGTCTTTAGTTCATAGTATTAGGTTCTTTTGAGCACCCTAGTTTAAGGGGATAGATTTATACTTTGTTTTTACATTCCACTGTCTTTTTTTAAAAGTTTCTGTATCATTTCATGGACAAAACTGTAAGAATATTTCATACCTATTTAAGAAATTTATTTTGTTAATTTAAAAATTGTTAACCACAAAGCATTAACATTTTGAATTATATTTATTTTCCATAATGGGCATAGTCATGCAGGCTACATGTGTACAATATTTAATTTAGAAAACAGAACTATAAAAATTGTGAAATATTAGGCCCCACCTTATTTTCCATTTTCCCCAAACTTCACATGTTAATACTGCTATTCTATTTCCCAAATGAAAATAATTAAAAAAAAATCAAGGTTAATGTTAAATGTATTTTTAAGAGATTTCAGAATACTATTATTTTCAGGTCTTAATGACTAAGAAAATTTTATATAGCTAGCATACTTCCATTACAGCTCTGAGATTTCACATAAGGTTTGTCTATGAGCCTTTCAACTGCCCAGAAAGAAGTGTGCATGCACTTATCAAGATTTGTCTGCAGATGTAGTGCACTCAGCATGCACAAATGATAATGTGCTTCTGTGTTTCACACATTACACCAGGGGGGAACAAGAATACAGATGTTTGCATAGGGTACCATGGTTTATGTGTCTGTTTTCCATTTAAATAGGTGTTTATTTTGTGGCTATAATGCCTTAGTTCCAACAAAGTCTATAATACATGCAGCAATGTCAATGAACATTGCTGATTACCTTCGTACTTTTGGAAAGGGAACGAACATTAAGTACCCATACAGTATTACTATCACATTAGACTTGCAATAAATTCTGCAGAAGAAAGGTCTACAGCTGTTATGAAAATATGCCAGCTATACATATATGAAGAAAATTTAAATATTTTTAGTCCTCTGTTCATTACATACTAGAGAC
The DNA here is from genome assembly GCA_030762175.1 of Metallyticus violacea. Lineage (NCBI taxonomy): Eukaryota > Metazoa > Arthropoda > Insecta > Mantodea > Metallyticidae > Metallyticus > Metallyticus violacea. The sequence goes on along the minus strand of CM060843.1, from coordinate 87,970,564 downwards.
AGCATGTAACACTGCATAGGTGAAAACATCTGAAGACAAATTTTCATACTTTGTATTTATCATTTGTTACAATTTACTAAATATAGTTTAAGAAAATATGTTTACAACTCATCATTTTTATAATTAAAGTGGTTAAATGTCTCAACACTCATTTTTATAGTGTGGAAGAATTAGTACAAAAATCGCTTATGATAATGAGTGCAGGATGAGAGTTATGTGTACATGTTGAGAGAAACAGGGATAAAGATTATATTAATAATTATTTTATAAGTTGAAATATGCTTGTTATCTCTTGTCTGCATAGTATTAGACAAAATTGGAAGAAAAAATATGAAATAAAATGAAATCCACAATTATCTAGATTTCTGGACATTATTTTTGTAGAAATGCCTTAATACATTACGGTTTTGTTAATTTTTAAATAACAATTTATACCAAAGAATTCATTGTACATATTAAACATATATCATTATATGAACTTATACCCTTAAGGCTATAATGTTGATATATATATTTTAATGTTATTTATACTGGCAAAGTTCAAGACCATAAGGCTATAATAGTGCAAACAAATATTGGAAGCAAATAAATGTCATATTAAAATACCATACATAAAGTTATTTAAAGGCAAAACAAAATTAGTGCAAAAAATATTGAAGTTAATTAAACACACAACATACCTATTGAATAAAATACAATTAATTCAACTGTAATTACCTAAGTCTTTGAAAAAGTTGTGAAACCTAGCAATAAGATATAGAATCCTAAACTTAGGTATTAATTTTTTTACACTAAACTCCATTTATTTACATAAAAGTAAGACACGTTTACTTATGTAAATAAGTGGAGTTTAGTGTAGAAAAATGAATACCTAAGTTTAGGATATATTACCACTCCATTGTCAACAGCTTCATAAGTACAAGATATAAAATGTTTTAAATCATTTAACCCTTATCTTATTTCAGTGACACCAACTACTGAATTGGGAGTTCATGGATATGACAATGCAGAAAAAGAAATGTGGCCCATATTCATCGCTTCAGGACCTCAAGTGAAATTTGGGCATAAAGTGGAGCCCTTTAACACAGTGGATCTGTATTCTCTCTTCAGTGCAATTCTTGGCATCAAACCAGGACTTACTGATGGCAATCTTAATCAGTTGAAGCATGTTCTAAACAATATGCCCTGATATCTTGTAATTATTTTAATGCCACCTGTATTATACCAAACAAATAATTCAGACAGTAAATAAAAAGAAATAGAAGTAAATATTAATACTTTTGATAACGCACAATAGAGCTAGTTTCCACTGTCCTGAACATAATGATTAAATATTCAGAATTTAAAACTGTGTTTTATTTCAATACTACCCTCCATAATATAGCAAAAATGGATTTTGTTTAACATAGACTGTAAAATTACTACATCCTTGAAAGCCAATTACATTTAACTTTAACCAGCATTGGAGATGTGCTTCTATAATGTGTGCTTATTATTCATTTTATGATAACCATTAAAATTTTGTAATTTACGTAACTTATGTGTTTTGTAATATATTATGTAACTTATGTGTTATATTTGAATTAGAGTAACAGTTGCAAAGCAATTATATTCATGTTTTCATTAACTTGTAGTTGGTCTCTAATACCTGGCAATGGGCTTGTTGATCTCCAGCAGCATGTGCTCCATTGCCTCCAATGATCAGATGTTAGTGAGAATGTAAAACTTCTCAGATGAGTAGTTATGAATAGCTGGAATTTTCACAGTGAAATATAGTACATTATAACCAATTATAATTTATGAAATCACTCAATTTCACTAATTTTGTTCCACTTACTTGAACTTACTTTCTTCTCAAGGGCTGAAACATGCTGAAGATGAAGGCAACAGCATTTGAAACATTTCCAAGTAAGTGGAACAAAATTAGTGAAATTTGAGTGATTTCCTCAATAATAATTTGTTATATTCTCGGATAAGATTTGACATTGGAGTTTGACAAGAAAAGTTGGAGGTTATGGCTGAGACCTGAACCATGAATCTTTGGCTTATGAGCCAACTAGACACTGTGAAACCACAAACATAAATCTCCCCATCTGAGTCTATATACCATGGAGACTTCTAAGGGTATCTTGCTGCAGAAAATGTATTCTTAACTTGATTAGCAACCTTTGATTATGTATGACCCAAGCTTCATTTTTAACCACACTATTAGGTTAATTTGCATTATATGTGACACACATACATATATATGATATTTTATGGCTAGAACTTAATAAATATAGATAAAGATTATTCAGCTGACCAAGAGTATTTGATGAAAAGATGCTCTATAGGCAACAATTATAGTTACCTAAACATTCATGACAAGCAGCCATACATATTCTTGCCTTAGGAAATAAAATGGGTCATTAAAATTGATGTGCAGGTCAGGAAGTTTGTGTAGAAAACCTATATACAAAAACGATATAGGACATTAAATTAGTTTCCTTCCAGTTTCAATTTTCTCATTAAAAACTGATCTTAACTATTGCAAAATTTGCTATATTCATTTTAAAATTTATCAAAAGAATATTCATGAGTCTAATGTTTGAATCATGTTTGGAGAAATTATTATTCACATTATTGCTTATTCTTTTATGTTAATTTAATTGGCTTAGATTAAGCTCATGGAGTTAACTAACCTTTAGCTTTAGGCATCCCCACTGCAGTGGCATGCAGTGACCATTCAGATGATGAAGCACTAAGTTATAAATAATTATCCAATACTGTCATCTCACACACTCTAGTGCTTCACTTACTTTTAAAATACAGTGGGACTGGATTCAAAGAGATCCTCTTCTCAAGTCAGTCCAGGATGGAGAGGATTCTCTTCGAAATCGGTCCCACTGTATTTTAAAAGTGAAACACTAGAGTGTATGAGATGACAGTATTGGATAATCATTTATATTTTATCTAGCTTCACTGCCTTGGTTCCAACAGAATTTTAAAAAATTTGTTATAAGTTACGAAGCACTAAGTATTCAATAAACAATTGTAGCAGCACCAGCAGTGGCAGTGATGGTGGTGGAGGTTGCAATGGTGGAAATTGTGATAATAATGTAATAGTAGTAATAGCTGTAATGATTTTTTTTTTTTTTTTGATTGATTTATTTAAGGACGCTCTTTAACAGCGCAGGTCATCAGCGTCCCATTCAACTCAGGGCGTGAAACGGCCGACAAATTTTGCTCAGAGGCCTCTCTTTCAGGCTTGAGGTTCTTTTTCGTGCCGCAAATGTACGACACGGGACCCACGGCTTTACTTCCCTTCCGAAGGAAGCCATACTTAGGATTTTTACGCCCGAAAAAATCCATCGGTCCTGGCCGGGTTCGAACCCGCGTTTTGGGTATAGGAGGCAAGTATGGTAACCACTACACCACCAGGACCGACTTATATAGCTGTAATGATAGTGGTAGTCATAACAGCAGTAACAGCAACATTATCACTAATGATGGTAGTACTAATGTAGTGATTATATTACTGGTGTAATTCTAGTAGCAGTAGAAGTTTTGGTGCTGGTGGCAATAATAGTAGTTTATTCATTTTTTCATCTTATTACATGAGATAAGGCATGTTTAATTATACATCATTAACAGTCCATGATAAAATGCAATTGAGAATATATTAAGAAATAATGTTAATTTTTAAGCTAAAATGAAACTAATTTTATATATATAGTAAATAATACATTTAACCCAAAAATACACTCTCCCAACAACATCAACAGAAACTGCCTCCATAGTCACTTGGTCAGCAAATGCCTGCAAATCTGGAGGTCTCAAGTTCCAGTATCATAAGGTCAACTGGCTGGATAGAATTTTTTTCCAGAGTTTTTCCTCCAAGGTACTTTAAGAGTTGTGGACCCTGGGCTCATTTATGCATTCATTTCATTAAACATTCATCCATTATCTGTTTTAGATCTTTGTTATTATTAAACTAAAACTAAACTAAACTAAAAATCAATAGAAATTAAAATTCAATGTAATTCACCACTACTGGTTAACCTTCACAGTGTATAAAATCTAAAATTTATAAGTCTTTTGAATCAAGTTTGATAGTTTTGGTTTGGCTTCCCAATTTTAATAATTTTAATATTTTGTGATTAGGCAGGTAGGTGGATTGAAAAAAGCTTGGTTAAAAGTTTTTTTTTATTATATGTCAACTTTGTTCCAAAATCTGAACATTCACTTATATACATAATCAAGTAATCAAATATGAAAATTGTAATAGCGTTAATAAAATTACTAAAACTAAAAAGTGCTTATGTAGCAAGAACAAAGATGACACCAAGATTAGATCACAAATGTGATAACACTTCTTGGAGTATTTTTCTCATCTGAAGCATGCTTTGATTTTCCATTTAAAAAGGAACAAACTTCTTCTGACCTCAATAGTTTGTGTACAAGTGCCTACAGTGCTTAAACTGATGCTGTGTCAAAATTGCTTCGGCTCCCTTATATTATTCAGCATAATGTAAAGCATTGCATTTTATATGTGCGTATTATATTATGTTGTGAAGGAAGGTTAAAATTAATTAATAAATATTGTTTATTAAAGGGATTATTATAATGGCAAAATAAATTGCTACCTTTTCCTGATGGTCTTAGCAACACTGTGAGCATGCACATATTTTGGAAAAAAACATATAAACTTAAGGTAATGTTTTATTTTGTGCTTTTATTTATGAGAACAATGACAAACTTTCTTACTTTTCCCTTTATCATTTCTTAACTTTTTATAGTATACAATGACCAAAATTAAAGCAATTACTATATTGAAATATATAGTTTCTCAAAATATTTATTGTTATAAAAGTAAAATGTATCCACCTAGCACGTGAAAGAAAAATTAATAATTACATTGCAAATACTATTTATGTTTGGCTCTGCAAGAAAATATGCATTCCACATATAAATTTTTGCTGTATTATATTTTTTTGTATTGGCGCTCAGATAATATCATGGTTGAAACTTGTTAATACCTAATACCACACTCTGTTGAAATTCAATACTATCCCAAGAAGTGGGAGGTTACAGGGCCATCTGGTCCAACATATGCTACTGCAAAGCAGTCAGATAAGCATTTGTTAAGTTAATCTGAATCATTTCCCATTTCATACTCAGCACAATAAACTTGACATGAGCAACATTCTGAATTTAATTATTCTGATGTGCCTTATGTGTAGCATTACCAGCCCTTTATCAAGACATCCAAAGCTTATTATAATCTCTTTTGATGGATTTAGGTATGATTATCCTACAAAACAACCAATGCCTGCCTTAAATAGGCTTAAGACTCAAGGTTCATCTGCACCATACTTGCATAATGTATTTCCAACAAAAACCTTTGTTAATCATCATACAATAGCCACTGGTCTCTATCCAGAGTCTCACAATGTTGTTGGAAATGAAGTGTATGACAGCCAGAACAACAGGATTTTAAGAATTTCTGATGCAGCTATGTACAGTACTAATGTCAAGCCAATATGGGTGAGTAAAAAGATTTGTATTTGCACATTGTTATTAAAAATTAATTATGGAACTTATTTTAAAAACAACAATTAATTGTAGAATAGGGAAACAGAATAGAAAATGAACTGCATGAAACGAAAACTCAAATCATGGTGCTTTGACTTTTCCTGTAATCAAGTGAACATTAATAACTTGAATGAATTCTTGAAAGATACCTGCTCAATGAAAATTCATCAGGCAAAAACTGGGAAGAAAACAAGTTTACTATATGCTAAATTAAAATATTGCTTTAACTTGGCCTTTTCAGAAATCATAATATAGTCATAGCTTCAAAAATGATATACCTAGGTAGATCATGAAGTAAAAGCAATAATAAAGGTTTCACAAAGTTGTTTCCTTAAAAAAATCTCTGTCCAGACAACATCTATGTTCAAAACCTATATTAAGCATTACAAACAAACAAAAAATCTGTAAACAGTTTAAAATCCTTTACTTTAGGAGATATGCAACAAATCTGAAGGTATTGAAATATTTCATTGGTTCTAATCAATTAGAAGTATTTAAGCATCTATAAATTGTATTTCTTAAACAGTTATAATTCCATTCATGTTCATAGTGCCTTTAGTTTTACCATTGTATAAAAAGAAAACAAAATGAATTTCTTAATTACAGTAAAACAAAATTATTACAAACAGTACAGTAATGTTTTTTTTAGAAAACATAATATTTTAAATTCCACCATGTTTTTAGATAAAATATATTTATAGATAGTTACTATCTAACATAGTAATAAGTTTAAACAAAGGAAAAAAAAAAATGATTATTTGTGACCCCTTTCTAAAGCTTTGCATACTGTAAACCATTATATTTTACTACATAAGTTAGAGCAATATAACATAATAGGAGCTGCATAATTAATACCTTCATTAAAATGTAAATTGGAACTTGAACAGTGAAGCCAATCATATAATTGATACAATTATATGATTTAGTTGAACTACACACTCTTAACGCTTCACTTACTTGTCATAATGTATAGAACCAATTTCGAGAACATTTGGTTCTATACATTATGACAAGTAAATGAAGCATTAAGAGTGTGTAGTCCAACTAAATCATACAATAATATCAATTATAATATTTTCATACTTAGAAGATGATACAATTTATGGATATGAAAACAGAAAACAAAGTCACTAAAGAAACACACATGATTGTCTCAGGGCAAACTAATTAAGAAATGTGTACCATAAAGATCTATTCTATGCCTTTATTGCTTTTAATTTATATAAATGTCTTGTCCTAACTTGAAACAAATTGTAAATACTATACCATGTAAGCTAATGATACAAATGCATTAATAAAATTGATGATAATCTCACTGATTCTAATAAAGGCAAATAGAATAAGAGACACATTATTGAACTGACTTCAAGTTAATGAATTAGGGATAAATCTGGAGGTAAAAAATCAAAAAACAAAAAATAATATATAGTCTTTTCTGTAGATCATCAGGCAATACCAATTTGCTCTTTGAAGTAGATAATTGAAATTGAAATTTATTAACCTTTTAAAAACAACTACAAAATATATACTAATAAATAACATATACATTTTTAATCCCAAATCATTAACTAACCATAATAATAGTGACTGAGCCCCAATCTTCTGATCATAAGAAGTTTCATACTGAAATATCCAAAAGACATTGATTCAGTTCCTTCTATAATGCACACCTATTTTCAAATGAAAAAGTCTAATACTATAAAAAAATGAATCCTTAGATTAATCAAACAATACAAAAGTGTTACAAATTATATGCAATTCTTCACTTTTGAGACTGACAACATTTTCTCTTGAGCCCCAACATGTGATTCTGTGGCTATCAATGTGTATTTGGACCGCATTTTTCACTTAAATTCTTCCCTTTTCCTTCTTAACTTTCCTAATCTATTTTTCTTGTACTCTTCCTAAATATTCACCTATAGGCCTAAAATCCCCCCCCCCCCCTTTTATCAACATTTTTATAGCTACAATATTTCTATTTTATTTCATTTTGGATCTAAAATGACCCCTCTCTATGTACTACTTTCTGTATACTTCAACAAACAACTGTATCCTCTTTCTGTTTCACTACACATACTTCATGAATCCTTTAAAATATAATGTCCCTGTTCCATCCATGCATATCCCCCTTGCCCTACTTTAACACTATTTACATACTTTTCGCTACCCCAAACTTTCTTTATTATCTTGTACACTTTATTCTCAAAACTGGACCATATCTCTTGCCTATCAATATTTTCTATCCTCCTCTTTACTTTCCTCCAAAATCCTATTAAATTACTTTCTCCCTTCTTCCATACATCTCCCATATAAGTCTCTTCTAGCATTTTTTCCCCCAATTATCATTATGCATAATGGTTGTTTGATAATTCATACATATTCTTACTATATTATCCCCTTTTAGAAGCAAATTCCTATATCAATATTTCAAAACTCTTTCCATTCGTTTTCTTCCAGTTCTACATAATTCCGCCAATGCTGCTGCTCTTGGAGATATTCGATAAATCTAATAACTGTTTACAAAACATCCTATGAAATACCTTAATTCTTTCTACAACTCTGAGAATCCTCATATTTCCCTTCTGTACATTTTCGCTTGATGCAAATAGTAAAAATGTTATAAGATACTATAATATTTTAGAATATAAAACTGGACAATAACTTAAATTGAAGTTGCATTGCATTTGGCTTTCCAAAAAACTAAGCAGTGTACTCGTGTACTCCAGAGTAATTAGTAGTGTCTTCTTACAATTAATGAAGACTTACTATCAGAATGTCATAAATATGGCTTCAGTTTGTAAGAATCCTTATATAAGATTACATTCTGTTTAACATACTCCTATGTCATTGAAACGATTACAAGAAAAAACATTTAATCAACAATTAAAAACGTTTAATTGAAACATGTCCATGTAGCTGAAAGACAGTGCAAAATTTTATTATTTACGTAATTGCTAGTTTTTCTTATTCTTCTCAATAAAATAATATTAATTATTAATTCTAGTAACATTCCACTCAATCTTGCTTTCAGCATTGTATTCTTCTAGTATGATACTGCTTTTATATTTCATGTTTAATTTGTATGTACTCCTAGTACATATCGTCTTCCTTTGCATTTCAAGTTCTATTATTATGGGCCACAGACTATGCAGTTTTATAACACATTTTATAGAAAATATGTATATAAATAAACAAACATAATAGAAGATCTTTCTTGCTGTTTACTTCTTGTTACATTATATAATGTCTTGATTTTATTTGTGCAGATACTGAATAAATTGGCAGCATCTGACAGATACAGTGGTGTGTCAATGTGGCCAGGTTCTGAATATTATTATCACAACACAAAACCAGATTTCAGTTTAAGGTGGAATAATTCAATTCCATGGGAGACAAGAGTGGATATGGTATTAGAATGGTTTGCTGAATTATTTATTATTGTTATAACTACCACTACCAATGTCATTATGACATTTTTAACTCCTCATGCTTGCTAATAAGTTTTACCAAAGATAAGTTGTAATCTCATTGTGTTATTGCAGGTTCCAAGATCCTTTGAAGCCTATTAATCTTGCACTTATGTATTTTGAAGAACCTGATTTTACATCACATTTTTTTGGTCCAGATGATCCAAGAGTTCGGACACACATCCAACAAGTTAGTGATACTTTCTTGCTTATATCAAGAATTTTTCTTTTATCATTCTGTGAAAGTAACATGACTGGTATGCTCCTGAATGATGTAGCAGTTTCTGCTTTTAAAGCTATTGCTGATGTGAGAAGCGCAATATTTGGCAATGAGAATGCCAAATAATATTGCTTAATGATTTAACAATTTTTTCTAGAAAGAATATAATTAAAATTACATTATTTTATTGAAAATATTTCAAACATGTTGTTTCATAGCCATAAATATTGCTCTCCTCCATAATTATAATTTTTTTTTCTAAATTTTAGATTATTCATATTACTTGGTTTTTACAATATTCCTTCATAAGCAAATTTCATAAAGCTGCAGGTGGACCACAATGTAGCATAACATAATTAAACCTCACATTTATTCTATGTACGGATTTTTATAAGCCTTTTAAATCAAATTCTAAAATTCTCCTTTATGCTGCAACAGTTCCATATCAGCCTTGACCTTCCGCAATGACTGTTTGAATCCTAATTGTGACCCTACATTTTCAAATCTGATTCTCCCTTTCCAACTAAGTTCTACAAATGCCTAATGTGAAAAAATGATTTCTACATTTAAAGATGAGATGAATCAAGATCACCTTAAGTAATGTCCAGCCATCTGTACTAGATGCTCTATTTTACAAAAATACCAAAGAGCAAGCAGTTACACGCTATGATTCTAGAGTAGTTGTCAATGCTGTAGGAAGTTAAGTTGTCACCTAAAAGCCATGAGTTTTGGAATGTTGGAAAATCACATAGAATCTAATTACACATCAGAAGAATAACTTTTAAATAGGTGCCATGACATTAAAGAGTGACTGGCAATGAGGCTGCTGATCATCCTGCCAAAAAGCAAAATAACATTAGATAAAACCTTTCACAAATTTAATATTTTATGCAGTTAGATAATTAACTCCAAATTTCAAATATACAACACTTTTATGAAAATAAAAAGATGGGAATGTGTTGGCAAAAGATAAAATTTAATTCCTGATTACTCCCATGAATATGTGGTGATTAATCATGGGTCACGATTATCTAGTGAAGCATTTGACCACTCTGTTTATTGTGTAATCTTAAAAAAAAAGATTCCCTTTACATTTGAAATGCATTGAACAGCAAGAATATGAATTACTTTATTTCAGCAACTCAGCATTATTAACAACAATATGTGAACTTTTCATTTCCTAGAACTTTCTGGAAGGTAAAGACAACTTATCATTATGAAACACATTATGTTTTGTCTTTGTGATTTTTAAAATAGTTAGAAATTTAATCAATGACTTCTGCATCCTGTAGTAAATAATGCTAAATGCCATCCTGCCTTTATGGTGTTGTTATTGTTGTTGTTGTTGTTGTTGTTGTTGTTGTTATTATTATTATTATTATTATTATTATTATTATTATTATTATTATTATTATTATTATTTACAGTAGCTGTACCTTTCATCTTTCTAGTTTAATTTAAAGATACCAATCATTTTATATGTAATGTGTGCTCTTTAGGTAGACAGTATAATAGACTATTTGCAACAGAGGCTAAGTAGAGGACCATTGGGAAATCAAATAAATGTAATCATACTGAGTGATCATGGTATGGCTGCAGTAACTCCACAGCATACATACAACATAACTGGCCTAATTAAAGGAGCTAGAATTGTGGACACTTCTCCTGTTCTTCAAATATATCCTAAGAGAGGTAATTTGTCACATTTACTAACAGTCTAATATTTTTTAAACCCAATTGGATCTATTCTATAGTTTTTTTTATTAATTCTAGTTTAGGCGATACACAACTTGTTCATCTATATGTCATGATGTAAAACAAGATTTCAAAATAAGTATGTTATACCTGCAATCAGTTTTGTTTTCCCCCAGAGTGTTGCTTAAAGGTCAGCATGCCGCTCTAGTCTGCTAACCAACCAGCCAAGTCTTGGTGATTAGCAGAGGGATAAAACAATAAAATAAATCAACCATATTACATTACATAGCCAATTTAAGAGCCTCATTACTTACCAAATTAATTTTGAAGCTGTTTACATTGAATGTATTATATATTAATTTAAATAATGTGAGTAAATTTCTTTACACACTTCATTTACTATATTTAAGTTAGGACATGTTTCGGAAACCATGGTTCCCATCGTCAGCTGTTGACCAACTGTTTCTTGGTGCTCATGTTGGTCATGTGGAAGCTATTGTGTTGTATGCAGTGAAAGTATCACATGATTGCAAGTCTTTGACAGATGCTCAAAACCACCCGCTACTTTATTTTAATAGCAGATCGCATCTAATTGATTTAATCTCTTACTAACTGAGAGGGACCTGCTAAAGAGGACCTGCTAAAAATTCAATTACCCGCTATCACATCACAAGCACCCTACATCCTTATCCCATGCAGTGGTTGTGTCAAAGAGGATAGCTGTATCTGAACACCACTCAGGCAGACATGGTTCAGTATGCCATTTCATCCTCATTCTGGTTAACATTTTTAATAATTAAGGATTTACAATATATCAACTACTTGCTTACATTATAATTTACAGGGTCATTAAAACATATTGTAACCGGTTCCGCGGGCTCTCTCGACTGCACGAGAGAACCGAGAGTAGCCGGGAAAATTGTGCCGTCAGCGGCGCACTAAAATTCTTACCCTAAAGTAGATGCTGGAAAGGTTGAACTGCTCTCATGCAGGCAGCGTATCTCGTAAAAATGTTCTCGCTCACTCGCCTAAGCCCAGAAGCAGAAATCCTTTTGATTTTGTGTATGTTATCACCAAGAATTTATTCATGATAACATGTATAGTTTTTCTTGCAGTTGGTACAGAATTTGGAAACCTTTCAACAAATTCCCTGCGCCAACGGCGAGCAGATTCGTGTTTAAAGTAAACTGTGAAATATACGCACGTTCTTCTACAGATAAGTAACGCACCATATTTACTATATGACAAAGGCACCGGACACAGCATCAACAGTGAGACCCCAAGTGCATTGGGCGGGAATTGACGTCCTAAGTCTCGCTAGATGGCGAGGGAAGAGCGGAGTGGAGAGAGCCCGTGGAACCGTTACCATACGTTTTAATGAATAAGAAACATGATTTTTTAAATAGTGTTTAACGCCCGTTTTAACTACTGAGGCACCATAGTCGGTGAACATATGACAAATGTAATAATAATAATAATAATAATAATAATAATAATAATAATAATAATAATAATAATAATAATAATAATTTCAGTATTTAAATGTTAAGTCCATACTTTTTGTTATTGTGAAACTTCCAGTAGTATGGACATAATTTTTATAGCATAAAATATATACATATATGTAAATATTTAATTGTAAGTATTATGAAATGTTCAGCTTTCAGTTTTGTCTCTTTTAAAATTTTCTGACATAAAATATATTTGTGTTTTCTTTGAAGGTGAGAACGATGAAGTGTACAGAATCCTCAAGAGAGAATCACAAACAGCCAACTTTTCTGTGTACCGTGCAAATGAAATACCCGACAGATGGCATTACCGTAACAGTATAAGGGTACCTCCTATTCTTGTTGTGGCTGATATTGGTTATGCATTTCAAGACCTTGTGGAGTGGTATGATGTGGAGTATCAAAATACATTTGGAATGAACTGTAAGTTAATTTGCCTTATTTTCTTGTTTATTCTTTAATTCCATTCCTTAAACCTAGTAACTAGCTTTCAAATTGTAATATGTATATTTTTACTGTTTTAAAATAAAATGTAAATTAACTGCATATCTTTTCTTATATCTATAGGAGATATTTTATTAAAAACATTTTAGTAATTAATTTTTGTCAAAACTATTATGCATAAGACAATACATAGACAAAAAGAGAAATTTAAAATTTAAACTTTTTAAGATTTTTATAAAGAAAAAAACTCCTAAAAACCTTACACAGACAGCTTGAGCTGACCAGAAATCGAACCCAGAACCTCAAAATTAGTAGTCACAAATGCACCACTAGTTTTGGAGGCAGTTATGGTAAAGTTCTTATGTTAAATTTTATTTCTGTTTACAGAAAACAGCAATTTTTGCAGGAACTATGGTTTCTCTTTTCAGTGACACCAACAACAGTTCTGGGTGTTCATGGGTATGATAACTCCGAATCAACAATGTGGCCCATATTTGTTGCCTTGGGTCCCCAAGTAAAGTTGGGACATGAAGTTGCACCTTTTAACACTGTGGATCTGTATTCTCTGTTCAGCAGAATACTGGACATTACACCTGCACCTAACAATGGAACGTTTGCTCACATAGAAGATGTTCTCAAGCCTAGAATTTAACAATTCTATATTGTTGCTTTTTTTTCAATCATAGTGAAGTTGCTAAAGAATTCTACACAAATGTATCAAATATCAGTGTTTTAAGAAAATTAAAAAACATGCTGAAAGCAATAAAATATTTTTTGGCTGGCTTAGCAACACTTAACTACTTAAATGATGAGCAGTGTGCCCTCTAATATATGGGGATGCAATTGACATCTCTATAGTTCAAGATCTACATGCAAAACAAATATCACAACTGATGCACAACTTCCTATATTTCAATACCTGCTTTCAATGACTGCAGCTTATGAACAAGCTTACCTAAAAATTTAATGTACAATGACAGAAACCCACAGTTGTGGCAGCCTGAGGAGAATACAGGAAGTCTAGGTCAGTAATAGTGTGATTCAATTCCTGGCAATAGCTTCAAACTTCTTTATCTGATTCACCTCTAAAACTCTTATTTCCATAGGGCTTAAGGTAAAAACCATAAGCAATATCCAAAATATAAGAGAAGCTCTTTCTTAAAAGCAACATTACATGAATAATGAACTCTATAGAGTTAAAATGCCTTGCACATCTCATTATATTCCACATGTAAGGCCATGGAAATAATAATTAATCAAAATAAGGTTTTATTTATGCAATTATCGCCATAAAATGATGATGATAATAATAATAATAACTTAAGTCACCCTGGAACATTGTAGATGACCACATTTATATGTTACTGTAACAGCACAATGCAACCTTAAATAGGTTTTCACCCTTCATTTCTTATTCATGAAGATCACTTATTAGGAACATCAATGGGTTGTAAAACAGATTTTAAGGATGAAAATCATAAATATTGTTATAATGTGAAATTTAAATTCTTTCAATATTAGCAAAGTTCTGGTTTACTGTTTTGTTGTAAATCAATTGTCAAACCAATGAAGTGTTCAAAAATATTTATTTCTAACTTTCAGGGCCACACTTGGTTTTTATTTTGGGAACTTGTACAATCACAAAAAACAGCAGTTGCAGCCTTTAGACTCATTACAACTCATGAGAGTTCAGCAAGTCACTTATACAAACTAGGAATTCTATCTTCATGATCATGCCCCCTTTGCAGCATTCAAGAAGAGATGATTGAAGATCACTTGAAGACCTGTGGTGTATTATCTACAGAGAAAACTATAATAGCTAAGTATTGCAGAGCAAGAATACTAATGAATTTATAGCCAAAGGTGAGGCATTAAACAACTACTTTGGTTATAAACGAGTTCTTGGGAGAGCAGTTGGGTAAGACGCTGTGAATCTACCAAGCTCTTTATGGCTGCCTCTACCATCTAAAGCTGGATGCATGACAGACAACCATTTTACTGGCTTGGTAATTATGCTGCTATAGTTTTGAAAATCAGACTAATCAAACCATGGCTAATAGATTTTAAATCAGAATATGGAAGTCATTGTTAAAGTTTAGAAAATTCTTTTTTAAAATTGTTTCATGCATATTTTTTAAGTAAATACTCTGTGCATAAATAGGTCTTAGAAACAAAAGTGATTCAACTACATGAAAAAATTATTTATATAGATTTTAAAATGCTCACAGAAACATGTGTTTAGAGTAGCTATAATTATTAAATTTTATATATTCATTGTTAAGCCACAGATATAACTTTACAGGATAAATTATTAAAATATTAACTATAGACGTTAGAAGACCATATGACTAACTCCAATTCTTTATTACTATTTTCTATTTGAATGACATCAATATGCATATTTTATGTCAGCTGGCTAATGTTTTGGTCTTATGATCAAAATTAATGGTTGCAAGATATGGTTATCTTTGGGTGTTGAAGATAGTGATAAGTGTCCTAGCTTCATTCTGTATATAGTTGGTACTGTAATAACCATCTTTCCTAGCTGTATAAATAGTTTACCTGAGAGCTTAACTTTAGATCATTGTATGATTGAGTCAAACTACACACTCTTATTGACTTCTCTTATTTATATATAATACATGTTTCATGAACCCATTGTTCGCATTCCCAGGTACCTATCGACCTGACTGAACATATTTCATGAACCCATTGTTTAATCGGATTAACAGGTAGCTGGGGATGTGAACAATGGGTTCGTGAAACATGTACTACACTTAAATAAGTGGAGCCAAAAAGAATGTATAGTTTGACTCAATCATACAATGATCTTAATTATAAGTACTATTTGTTTACAAATTTCCATCCATAGACTGCTAACATTAAAGATGTTAACCAACTACAACAAATCACCTAGAGTCTAGGACATAAAGTTTCTACTATTTTCTTTGGGTTAAAAAAGAAAATTTTAGAGATAATTATTATAGATGAGTGATGGAAGGGCAAAAGTTAAATTAATATTGTACTAGATGAATAAAACTTGATATTACTGATGTTGTAAAATACATCTTCCTTTTTAACTTACAAAATGAATATCACTAGAAATGGATAGACAAAATCCTAAATTACTGAGCCTTGATTTAAGCATGAAAAAGATGTTATGATTTATAATGAGGTGATATGGAAAGTTGAAAATAAGTTGCCAGTAAGTTGGAGAAGATACAAGTTTTCCAAAAAATTAACCTTCATTTAAAATTTCTAGCCAGATATATGCATAAACTTATGATGGTATTTAAATGAAAATTTTAAATACAAAAAACTATTATAAGAAGAAAAATAACAGTGCGTGGAAACAGTTAAAAAATCAAGAGGTTCTTTGGAAATAAGCAAAGTAAAAGCATATTAAACATTTGCCTTTTTCTTGAGATCCACTGCTTACTTCAAAAGATGGTTCAATACATTTAATATTTGGGCTGCCAGGATTTTAGTGTTAGCAAAGGGTTTTTGTATGTGTAATCACATAAAAAGAATCTTGGGGCTCATAAGTTACAGTTAATTTCTTTTGAAGTTTTAAAATTTTTATAATTTTTGGTATACAAGATCAATTTTTTGTTTAAATCATTAAAATTTATGTTAGTATATTTTTGTATTTTATTTTTATGTGGCTTATGGGTAAATTGCAAGAAGTAACCATTTATTGGTAATTTTGCTGAGCTTGAAGTGCTGAATACCTAAAACAGCATATCAGGAGTCAAATAAAAGCATAACCTTACTTATAATGTAATGTAGAGTTGGTTCAGTGACACTTATATTTCACTTATTTGGTTTTTAATTGGTCATATTTTGGGAACATTCTTATACCCCATTCTCTGCAATAGTTTCACTTACTGCACCAGTAAGTCGTCTACATATAGCAAATCTGGAATCACTTTTTTTCCTCTTGCTGGAGAGTGTAGGTTACTTTTTAACACTCTTTCCAAAAGAACTCAGTTTGCATCCTTGTCTTAACCTTAACATACAGTGACATCTCTGAGTTAATTCCCTCACAATTTACACTAAGCTTAATTCCTTCATACATCTTTATAATTCCAATAACAAACTCATCAATAACCCTTTTCCTTCTCAATTTCCATCCAGTGATCCCTATTTATGTTAAATGCCTTTTCAAAAGCAGCAAAAACATATATACTCTTCATGTTTTATTATTCAGACACATATTTACATGGATCCTAAAATATAGCTATCAGAATTTTTAAAATTTCTATGCATTTGTTCATTAATTATGAACAATACACAAGTAAATTAAATGTTACATTTTGGAAATTTATCATCTTTGGCCTTCTGCTACTCTTCTATTTGGGAGTTAAATGCAGAATCAGGTTAATAAATTTTCCATACTATTTATTTGCTGAAATCTTCAATCATGCACATACAGAAATTCATCAGTTGATAGTACTAACAAAAAAGCAATCTACAATAGCAATCTTATAATCAAATAACTATGAATTTCCATTTTTGTTGTAAAAACCTTAAAAGTTAAAGGGCATTGTGATCTTTTATATGTATTTGATATGAAAGATAAAAACAATATTTACATTGTCATGTGTTATATTACCATATAACAGCACTGCATCCTAACTTTCATCCATGGTATAAAATTCTCTTCATGGAGGACTGCTTTCATCCAACTATGTGTGTGGGTGTGAAGATTCCTGTATAAAGAACCAGCAATACACATTTTATGCTGCTTCCGTCATTCTTATTATAAATGTTAACTAGTGTTATTTTCCAGTGTGCAGATTTGTGATATAGGTTTAGGTATAGTTAATCTTATTTTGATTTAAAGTAAAACACTAAAAATCATGTCGTCACATTAAAACTCTCTTTAAGTTTCACAAACACACTGGATTCCGACATTCCGTAAACATATTAGGTATAGTTGTTGAACTATGTGCATTGCAAATAACAGTTGCACTTATTGCATTTATGTTAAACCATTTGCAAAATGTTGCACAAAAGCTTCATATAAATATTTTTGTTAGCCAGTTTTTAATGTATAATAAGCAGATAACTTTACAGTATTCTTTATAAAGGGGTGATATTTATTGATTTAAATGGGGACTCCTACTTAAGTTCTGTAAGAAATGAGATGCAATAGAATAAAAAATTGTATCAATTTAAATTCTGTATGAAATTACATGCAAAATAATGAAACATTTTAGCAAGTATTCTTTACAAAAGCATTGAAATTTCTTCTTTATAATGCTGATTTAAGCTTAGTTTCTGTATGAAATTATATCCAATATGATAAAAAAAATTATTGGCCACCAATATATATGATTTATTGAGGGCTATTCAATAAAGAATGATATAATTTTTTAGAATCATAATTTCTCACTCTAAAATTTAACTTCATGATATTTTTTATTAGATTAATGCATAATGTATCTACACTTGGAACTAGTTTCATTATTCTCACTTTCAGTTCCCGCCTGCAACAGGTGTGCAAGCTATGACATTTTCACTTTGGCCTTCAGCAAAATGGAGGTGGCATGTAACAAACAATACACTGCCCTGAAATTATGCATTGTCTCAACAAATCTCAAGCTGAGACCTACTCAATGGTAAAGGAGGCCTATGGAAAGTTTGTTCTTCCCTATAGCACAGCTCAAAGATTGTTTAAAATGTATAAATGGGAAAGCAATCAATTTCAAAGGTAGGTGGAACCTGCGTTCCAGTTCATATTCTTAACAGAGGAAAACATAAACAACACTACACTGCTGTTATTGTTACACTGCTGTTATTGTGAGAGAGGATCATCAAATAACATTAAAAACACTTTCAAAAATCCTGAAAGTTTCACTGGGTGCCTCCGCATATTGGGAACTGAAAAGTTGCACATGAGACTTGTTTGTGTGTGGTGGGTTCTAAGACTGCTGATTTCCAAACAAAAGGATATCTGCATGCAAAACTCTACAAGGCCATACTCTGCAAAAGGTCTTCTATGCAGCAAGCAGGATGGTACACCATGATAATGCTTGACTACACATTATTAAACTGAAATTGTTGCTGAATATCTCACAGAAATCAATGTGAAATGTATATTTCACTCTCCCTATAGTCAGATTTAGTCCCATGTAATATTTTGTTTTTCTCAAAATGAAGAAACACTTTTATGGTAAGCTTTTTCTAATATCAGAAGCAATGATGAAGACTATGGAGGTAATTCTGAAGGACCTATCAAAAATGGTCTCCAGCATATCTTTAAAGACTGAAAGAAATGTTGAAACAGGTGCATTGTATACAATGAAAACTACTTGAGAAAGATCATGAAAATTATAAGAATATGTAAAGGTATGCTATAAAAAAAATAATTCTTACTATTCAGGTCTTTTAGAATCATAACAGAAAAAAATTATTGTGTAAATTAGGTCCAAATTCCTTGAGCCCGAAGTTATTTCATATTTGTCTTCACAGGATTAGAAAAATCTTTACAAGAACCTTAATTAAGCAGCTTTTTCCAACTATGAATAAAATCCAGGCTTCTCAGCTGACTGATATAACATTAATTTATAGGCTATTTCTTTTAGGATCATTTGATGTTTGCTATTGAAATCATTTAAAAATTATTTTTACCTTTATAAAGAAGGCTATTTTAGTTATACATAAACAATCTACTGTCAGTTAGACACTAAATAAATCCTCATAAGATCCTCATATAAGTAACAGAAAAACTTCCAAGAGAGATGAATAGTGATACTCTATCTCTCTCTCTTTATACATATTTCTGAAGTTTATTCTTTGAATTTTGGTATTGTTAGCCTTTTATTTCAAATATATTTTTTTTTCCTGATTTTTTTTAATACTATTTTAAAACCTTCATAATTTTATTCCTTTTCACAGATAGGAAACTGAACAAGATAAAAATAACTAATTTCCAATATAAAAGTTTGCAACATAAAACTAAAGAACAAAAATGAAAGCAAGCTTTTTAAAAAATTTCATGCCATTTGGAATTTGAGCACAAATGCAAAAATATTTTCTGAAATATCTAGATAATTAGATACAGAACAAAAACAACATAGTTTAATGGTAATTTCAAAGATAAAAATAATACTTAAAAAAACTTGATACATTGATCATTTGCATGAGCTGTCTGTAATGAATAAACAGAAATTTGGGCTCCAGTTATAAAAAACACATGATAATGCTTAATTATAAACATGCAGAGAAATCTTTAACATCAGGAGTTAGAAAGTTTCTCTAATGTACGATAATATTAAATTGATTTACTACACTCACTGGTAAACACATTAGGTATGCAAGGTTTGGGCATACTGAAAGAGGGCAATACTAACATACCACTCAAAAACAGTTTAAGGGTCATAACAATTCTGCTGAGAAATTGTTTCATGCTACCATAAGTGGACTTGATAGAAAAAGTAATTACATATGTATCAAATACATAGTTAATAGTACACCAAGGGCTCTTAAAAGTGAGCATTATGTGCTACTCTTTTCAGTTTAATAAAAATTCTCAATTATTTCAAATATTTATATAATGTTAAATGAAGGTAAAATGCATGCAACTAATAACAAAACCAATAAATATATTACCTTATTGTTGAGCTCAAAATAACTTAACAATTTATTTTCTGAATGTTTGCTATATATAGAAAGCATTTTATTCAAGTTCCCATAGTGGAGAAAACCTTTCATATTAATTTTACCAAAGAATAGTTGGCATTCTTAAAATATTTCAAAAGCAATGAAAAGGTATTGATTAACAAACAAGTAATAATCATATTTATATTAAGCAATCTGATATTTAGGGATTTTAATTGAAACTTAACTATTTAAATTTTAACTTTAAATAAATAAATTATTTATGATCTCAGGATTGATGCATAAATTAACTCTTTTAATTTTTTCTTTTTAGAGCTTAACCATTGAAAATCATGGGAAAGAACACAGAAATATATAAACACATAACTACAAAATTGGATTTTACAAATTTTCATTCAAGATTTTCCTTCTCCACCTAGGATAGTAATGGACAAAATTCTTGTCATCATACTTTACCTGACTGAAGAAGGGAACTGAAGCCAAAACAGAGATTACACAAAGATAACAAATAATACAAGTTTGTATTTTTCACTGAATCTTTTGCAAAAGTAGTACCATATACTCAACAAAATTATCAGTTGTGGTCTTTTGGCTTATGCCTTTTGACTTTGCAATTTTCATAAAATTACTGTTCCATGCCTTCTTTGTTGTGCTGATGAGAACCGAACAGTTCAAAACCAGAGACTTGCAAACTGGGTTGAAATTTATCTTAATTTGAATGTCACCTAGCAATTCTTTAGGACAATCAAAGTGCAAAGGACAAAGTTCAAAATGCAATGAAAAATTAAACCCTTTTGCAAAATACATGGTGAAAAATAAAAACTTGTATTATTCGTTATTTTTGTGTTATTTCTGTTTCCGTTTCAGTTTCAGCTAGGAAAAAGTGTGATGACAAGAATTTTGTCAATCACTATCCTAGGACAGAGTGGAGAAGGAAAATCTCAAATGAAAATTCATGAAATCCAATTTTATAGTTATTTTGTTACACCTCTACATATGCTATTTGTGTGGTCTTTCAACTTTACACTTGCAAATATAAATAGATTTTCAGATTTAAAAACAAAACCTGTGCTAATTTATTTTTGCACTAAATAATGATGTACTGATAAAAATAAAACACAAATTTTGGTTTCTTAAATTTATTCTTCAGATTGTTATTTGATTTATTAATGGATGCTCTTTAACATCATAGAACATCAGCATCCCATTCAATTCAGTGCATGAAACAGCTGATAAATTGCTTAGGGCCCTCTTCTTTCAGGTTTGCAGTTCTTTTATGTGCCATAAATTTATGACATGGGACCCATATGTCCCTTCCAAAGAAAGCCATACTTGGGATTTTTACACCCTAAAAATCCAGAACCCTGGTCAGCTTTGAACCCATGACCTTGGGTCTATGAGGCAATTCATTTGCATTTTCATTCAATATTGCAGCTAATATACCAAATAATATCTTAATGAAAAATTGCGGTAATATATTCCTAAGAAAATACATTTGGCAAATCAAAATCAACATGTAATGCTTTGAGCCTACAAACAAAAAATTATCAATTGCATTGTGTACTTATGCTGTGCCCTAATTCTGCAATGCAATCTGTATTTGTATACACTAATGGAAACCAGATTACCATCTGTGGATATCTGATTACTGGTAAGATTGGGGTTAAGTTCCAATTTAGTAGGCAATTGCACTTGCTCAGTTATATTTATCATGCCAACTGTTCAGTTGCATTTCTGTTGGGAGTGCATGTTAAAGACTTTAAGTACTATTTATTTGTATAATGTGAAGTATGTCAAGAGTGATATAATATTTATTAATGATTGTCATGTGCAAAACAAATACTGTTGAACAGAATCTTGTACTAAATTTCCAGCAGCAACATTTCCATCAGGAAGTACAATTTTCAGATTAGTGAACAAAGTTCAAATGCAAGGCATTTTCATGACAAGAAGTAAAGATAAAACCCGGACTTAAGAGGAAAAGCTTGATGAAATAGGTAAGTGATTAGAAACTTCCCCTCAAAAGACCAAACAATTATCCTAGCAAGTTGAAGTTATTGACAGTGTATATAAAGCAAATCAGTAGCTGCATCTTCATCCATATAAAATTACTATTGTGCCTGAAATAAAATTGTGATAGCACTAAAATAAAATATCCACGAGGGAGTTTACAAAGGAAGATGAATTATAACAAGTTTTCCAAATCTTTTCAAAAAGATTTAATAATATCTCACAGCAGATGGCAGAACTTTGAGCATGTACTATAATGATGAGTACAATATTAATTACTATTTACTATTAACAAATAATGAAAGAAACAAAATGTATGCTATGAGTTTCAACTGTGCGACATGATTTCCGTTGGTAGGTGATGAGGACAGTAATTTTCCTTTCCTGTTAGCAAATAAATTTTTGATTGTCTAGCAAAATGAGGACATTATATATATTATGCAGGTATAACAGTTTAAGCTTTATGAAAATATATAACATCTTGTTAAACAAAATAATATAAACAATTAGCTGCACATTAAAACTATATTCACCAAAGTAGAAATCCTCTAACAGTTTGCTTAAGTAATTAATTAGTAGCTCAACTGTAGAACTGCTAAATGATGGTTTTATTTAATCAGTTTTGGGCTGGTTAGTTCAAAAATGTTAATTCTATCAAACTTATTGAAAGAATTGCATAGACCTAAAAATATATCCTTTTATGCAAATTACTTTATTTTGATTTTTAAAATGAGGATTGATTTTTCACCTTATCATTTGTTGCTTGCCATGGCATACTAAAATAATTTCAAAGCACTAACCTGGAAAAAATCATCACTTTCCATTCTAACTATGTTGCCAATCCATGCATCATGTGAGTTTGTTTGCCAATGACATTTATCAGCATGGCTGAAACAGATAAATAGATTAATATATCATCATCATCATCATCATCATCATCATCATCATCAAAAAGCTTCCATGCAGAAATTTAAAGAATATTAACAACCTATTACTGTTTGTAGCCTATTTTATAATATAATACAAATATAGAAAAAGCATATATAGAAACTTGAATGTTAATTTGAACTTGTACAGTGAAGCTAATCATATAATTAAGATCATTATATAATTGAGTCAAACTACACATTCTTATTGCTCAACTTCTTTAAATTTAGTACGTGTTTCACAGACCATTGTCCAACAGTTAGCTGATGATACAAACAATGCTCTGTGAAACATACTAAATTTAAACAAGTGGAGTCAATAAGTGTGTACAGATAAACTCAAACATACAATGATCTTAAGCATTTATAGAATTTAATTAAAGCAAAAAAATCTTGAATATCATTTATACTGGTAATCCAACTCATCTTGCAGATTGAGATGTTATGCATTCCCTCTATTTTATTGGAAATCTGTATTCACTACCCATTATTAGTTCAAATGATCATGCTTAGAAGGCATTTCTACTTTCCCAATGTTCTCCTAAAATAACTATTCTTATATCGAGTTTTTATATAGAATATCATAGGCTCAAAGCTCCTCATGGAAATGCATTCATTTTCTTTCATGTCCATACAAAATTCCTAATTTGATGATTAGAACCAAATATTCTCGAAACCAGTTCTGTACATTATGACATGTAAGTGAAGAATTAAGATTGTAGTTCAACTAAATCATACAATAATATCAATTCCTAATTTGAGATTACTTGTGTCAAGCACTTCTATATCAGAATTCTAGTAAAAGAGATCATTTTCAAAGGTTAACTTATCCTTAAATAAAAGATACTTATATGCTCCCTATTAATGCATAACAATATATCTGAACATGTCGTTATGCTATATAAATATGTATTTATTAAAATATTTTTCTCTGGAGCAATTGCAAAAATGAGAGGAAAAATAGATATAGATATGATCATGCACTATAAATATGAATCTAAAGTGCATCTGTTTGTAAATAAATAACCTATTTGATTCAGCAGTGAGTTTCAATTTGCCTGCATCCCTAATAAGTACTATTTTTAATAAGATCAGATAATTTTACTAGCAAACAGCCTCCGTGCTAATCTGGAGGTCCTGTGTTTCATTTTTAATCAGGTCAAGCTGTCAGCATAAGGTTTTATTCAGAGTTTTTTCTTTTCATGAGAAGATGAATATCAGATAGTTTTAAGGCACCAAGGACTTAGAACCCATCATTCCTTCATTTCATTCATTCATTCAGACTAAGTTTAGATATCCATAGGTTTAAGGTGCACTGTAACCATATCACCTTTGCCATTATCTCTATTGGTACAATGTAGCAGCACCCTAAGGGCATCCTCAGAAGACTACTACAAAACTGTCATACCCACGAAGTTCATGAGAAATGGGTTGGCATTAAACGCGCGCGCATACACACAAAAAGTTACTAACCATATTTCATAAAGGAAGAGGTTTTTCATCACACAATTTCTTAGAAATCATGTTAAAATTATTAAAATATAATTAGTATTATACAGCAAGCTTGGATATATTACTACCAGAACCTCACCAATTCTTATGTATCAAGTTCTCTTCCTTGTGCCCTTCAAGTATGGTCGCCATTTCTTTTAGAAGTTGTAATTGTTTCAGCAAACCTTCAAAAAAACAATATTTCAGTATGCATGAAAGTTAACAATTAAATAAACAAATATAATTTTACAATCCTCAAAGGTTATAAAAAGAAAAAAATAAAGCAATATAATATACACCTGGAAGCCTAAATACTAAAGATATCTATTATTAAAATATAATACATATATCTATTATAAGCCCTATCCAGAATTAAACACCTTTTGAACCTACACCTTCTCTTTTTACTCAATAAAATTTGTTTTAATGAACTTTATTTTCTTTATTCTTTGTTACATATCCTTAGGAATGGTCCACTATAAAAGTGCTTGCCATATAGAGCAATTGTAAGAAACTGCAGCTGAAGGCCACCTGCAAGGATGTTAATTTATAGACATAAATGAAGTAGCACATCTAGCTGTGATGAAGTTTTGGTTGAACAATATACTAGACCTCAGACTTTAGGTAAAAACCTATTTATACCTGAAATTGAATGAAAAGTTGTTAATAAATGTTTAAAATATATATGTCTAATTATCTTTTAATATAGCCTAAAATGCCTAATATGATATGAAAACCTAATATTGCATATTTGCTTAATATTGAAGTTGTTTACAATATAATTTAATATTATATATTAATTTATATAATGTGAGTAAATTAAAACCTAAAATTGCCTAATTAAGCTCTTCAAGATAATTTTATTTATAGAAAATACTTTTTTTTTACTCTGCATGACAGGGAACATTTTGTTTCAAATATTTACTTTAAACCTATAGCAAAGGTAATATATAAATACATAATTGTTAAATATGCACATGATAAACAAATGAAGAGGCAAAATTAAGATTCAAACATAGCTTTTTGCATTATGAACAGGGTAGTGCTGTGGCTGAGTGGTAAATCTGCTTGCTTCCCACTAAGGCAGCCTGGGTTTGATACCATGGCTGCAAGTAGGATGTGTGGCAGACAAAGTGGCATCTGAGTGGCATCCCCCTACCGCTCATTCTGCATCATCTCATTCTCATTGTTATCTTCATCATTTAGTTTAGTGTGTCATTTCTCGGTGCACACATTGCAAATGGAGTGTGCTACTGTCCTCTGCCATCTGTGAGTGGAACTCCAATGCTTAATTGACAAATGAGTTGGTATTAGATGATATCTCTTTGGACAAGAAATAAATATTCGGTGAAGCAAAGGTAAAGATTGTGATTTAATTCATTTTGTAAATTTTTCATGGTTGAAAGCTAGACTGATTAAGTGTTGATTCCATGAAAATCCTTTTGATTCTATGTTCTTATCTTACAGATATCTTGTGATGAAAAAGTCACATTTCGTACAACATATAACACATTAAATACACATATAATATAGTAGGGAAGGGGAGCTGCTGCAAGTAAATCTAATGCAGGGAATAAAAACAGCTTCTCGAGGCACATACCAGCACCTTGAAAGCAAAAGATTTTCTTCGACTTTTACAAGATACAAACATGTAGAAACAAATGCACCAACATTTCTAATACCTAAATATGAAATGGATACATAACATATAAAAGAACATATGTAACCAAAGCCAAACATCTCAAAAAAAGTGCAACTGAAATCAGAAAACACTTCACAAGAATACAATACACAATTAGACATAGATATCTCTAATACACAAAGATCTGCACAGAGAATATGGAAGCTGATACTAATGTTGAGATTCCCTCTCTTAATCTCACACCTCAAATCCCATTGTTGGAAATTTGGATAGTCAATAGCTTTTCGTCGATTTCAGAGTACAGCTATCTTTCCTTACATGAGGAAATTGCACTTCTTCTTCTTTATTCACTTATCCTTTATCAGTTTAACTAGCATGATTAGTGTGAATTTTTCACAATTTTGTTATACATTAATGTTAATCATTCTAGTTATTAATTCTTTTCAAAACTGGCTTTCTTAGTCCATTCTCCTATCTAACAAAATTTTGCTAGGTTAATATTCATTCTACATTTCATCCCTAATACCCATTAAATGTATAGTTTCTGACCTAACCCATGATAATTTTCTTTTCCTCACTAATCACAATTTTTCCACATTACCTTCCTATAAGACTTTAATAAACATTTATCCTGAAGAAGGAAAGACATACCATGGTGTTCTGTGGCAATATTTTTGGCTAGATGAAAACCCTTGGTCAAATTGCTGAGTCGTTCTTTTTCTCTATCTTGTTGCCATTGCTTAATCAGTCGGGACATTTCTTGCCTCTGAATATCTAACTGTGCTTCTGCTTTCTCCTAGAGTAAAAGAAGAGCATGATATACCTACATTAAAACAAAATTAGTTTTTCAAAGATTACTTAACAAGCTGTATCTTTGTAAAATTATAGCATTTAACAAATAATAATAAAGTTTAAATCAAAGAATGAAACTGGCTTTTACAAAATACAGAAGTAAAAGTATTTTATTTTTGTCAAAGTGCATGAATCAAACAAAATTATCAAATTAATATGTAAATTGGAACTTTCACAGTGAAACCAATCATATAATTGATATTATTTTATGATTTAGCTGAACTACACACTCTTAATGCTTCACTTACTTGTCATAATATATAGAACCGATTTCGAGAACATTTCATTCTATATATTATGACAAGTAAGTGAAGCATTAAGAGTGCATAGTACAACTAAATCGTACAATAATATCAAAATTATCAAAGTTTATAATATGAAGATTTCAACACAGAAAATAAAAGTAATGACATTCTACAGTAAGCCTCTAGTCTGAACAAAAATTTATATTGAAAATAATATCCACTACTGAACAAATGCAAATTTGAAATACTTTGGCTACAATTTTAGTTATGAAATAAATTGAGATACATATCAGAAATCCACAAGGTTTGAAACAATTTGTGGTATAATTCAAAGAGCAATGGAATAAGAAGAAGATGATGCTGCTGTCATGGCACTCCCTTTTATACAATATGAAAGTAAAACAGGGACTATGAGAAAGCAATGATTTCAGAAAATTACGAGTATTTTAATATATGTATTTTATATTAGATATGATTGATATCATGTTTAATATTATCAACTGATTTGTGCCTCTGATGATTGCCTAGTTCTCCAGCTTGTTGATAAGGTTTTTAGCTCTAAACACTAATATAATGAACAACAAAAAATAAAACAAACAGCTTTATAATTTTGGTAGTATTGGCTATTGGTACCACCTTTGCTTGTAGCAGACATCCATTCTCTTCTTTTGTTTGTATATGCAGCAGGCGTAATTTATTTGTTAGCTCCTGCTGAACTGTCAGGATTTCTTGTAAACTACGCTCCTTCTCGGCCAACTGGTTTTCTAGCATTTTTGTCCTCTGCCGTATAACTTTCTCACTCTGCTTCAAAAGAAAGAAAAGAATAAAAAACAAGAAAACATTATCAAATACATTAATGCTTTTATTCCTAATCCTTTGGCTTCTCACTTAAAAGCAAAAGAGGCTCTGCCTTTGCTGTGATTCAGTAAGCTTTTCATTATAAACTACACATTTTGCATTTTATGTTCTGCTTCAACTACTTGGAACAGAGCCATAAATGTAATAAGCACATTTTCTTCCATCTATGATAGAAGTGCCAATTTAAAGATATATAGAGTATGGTTATGAAGTATCTTCTAATCAACAAGAAACAACAAAAGGCAGGCAAAATTGTAATTTGACGGCCCACTAATAAAGAGCTTCATCATTTTGGTAGTCCTAAAACTCTGGTTCAGCTTAAGATCCAAGATAACTTTAAGTTTATAATTGTTTTGAATTATAATAACAAGAATATGTTCTGCTTCTTATGTAATGATCCATTACAATCGTCAATGATGCTTCTGTACAAATTCCTGGAGTTATACTTTCAAAATTACCCATATATACAACAGGAGATATCTTGCCCAGGGACTGGAGTACAGGAATGGCTCTCTTTTCAAGAACTGTTTTATTTTTTGAGTTGCTTAAAGAGTCTTCATATAGCATGGTTTTACAATTAAGTTGGATAATAAAAATAAAAGGATATTAATTTCTTTGCTTATATGTAAAAAACCAAATCCTCTTCTAGTATAAACATTTTTAGAATCTTGTCCTATTATGAAGCTGAGTGAATAGGGGTAATCTAAAAGAAATTCTTGATGACCAGCTTCAAGTTCCTATTGGAAGTGTAAACAATTATCAAAGTTCAAATATAAAATATTCAAATTTAAATTCTGCCACATTTGTATGAAAACTAAAATAATGTATAGTATAGTATCTCTTATACGAGACCAAGCAATAGTGCATTAATTCCAAATGAGTGACTGCTCCTTAGTCAATTGCTATCTGCCATTAGTTTAAAAACATTTAGATGAAGATGAATAAATTTAGTAGCTAATCAGACAAAATAGCTTGATAAAGGTCCAAATAATGGTAAACAATGGTTGAACCTGAAATACCTCACCTGATGAATTTGTTTTTCTTTCTCCTCTGATAATTGTGCTTCCATTTCCTCAAAGAGCCCTTGCACCTGGAAATACAGTATTTCTATTTAGGATGACAAAAATATGACAATATAAGGCTTATGGAGATTCATAATTTAAAATCCTAGGACATCTTTTGATCCAAGTCTTCAAAAGTTATTTAAATCACAATTTTTCATTTCCAATTAGTTTTTAAAAGTAAATCAAATTGTCAAATGTGAAATTTTCAATACATTAATATTTGTATTTATTTATACTACAGATTTTCTTAAAAACAAATTATGCCAATATAAAACGTGAAACAGAACTACAATTTAATAAAATTAGACAACACCAATGGCATTTTAGGCAATGGGCTAATCACCTATTCTGACTTCTGCAAGTGCTAAATATAACTCAAATGGTTCACGTGATCTGTCAGGATGCAGAATAGGCCTTAAGATTTATTTTTGAGAGCTGGTAACATTTTATACACATATTTTATAATTATGCATATTAAATTATAAACTTCAACCATTATTAAACTATTATGGCATATTTAAAAATCAATTTTATGTCAGAACAACACAATCACATATTGTACATTAGGCTATTGAGTTGATTTTGTACTCTTATGCTCCACTTACAACTGAACTACTCAGGACCATGTTTCACAACCCTTTGCTGATATTAGCAACTGCATATTGACAAAGAACTTGTTCTGAATAATTCAATGGTAAATGGAGCATAAGAATACAAAATCAACTCACTAGGCCTAATCTAGAATAAATAATTATGATACTTATTATTACAGACCTACAGATTTACTTCTCACCTGCACCTGAGTTTCACCAGGTTTTAATTCATCAATAGTTTCCTCCTGATTATCCTGGTGAGAGGATATACTTTCTAAAGCTTCTTACATTTAAATTAATTATTACAGTTGTTTATTAATTAATATAAAACAGATCAAAATAAATAAAATAAGACATCTTGCATCTTTATCCTATGTAACTGCTTATTCTATATCCTTCTTCCTATTACTTTAATTATTGATGAAGAAGATGAAGATTAATAAAATACATACAAAAATAAGCATTATATAAGTGATTCATAACATTTAACATGCTATTATGAGGGGTTCTAAATATCAAAGCTCTAGATATAAAATTATTATAAGGTAATAACCAGAATCCTGAAGTTAGGCAAAATGCCTTTTCTATCTGGGCGAGTATATTTAAGAATCAGATAGAAATGTAGATGCTTCCGTGCATATGGGGTTGGTAGGACCACAGTTTTTAATTCGCTTCTTCCCCCCCTCTATTGACTATTTTACAGTTTAAAACCTCTTTTTTTTTTTTTTTTTTTTTTTTTGGCCTTATTTGGATCATTATGGATTTATTCTATGATTATTTACTCATTTTAAAAAAGCACAGAAATAATTTCAATATATCAAAGTTACAAAAGTTATAAAAATTATATGGCATGTTCTCTATTGAGAATCTTGTTATACATATATTTATTTTCAAGCAGTCAAAAACTTTCTCCTCAACCATTCACTTAAGCTCTTTAAATAGCAGAACCTTCATTAGTGAAAGGAATTAGGTGGGGGTAACTTCTCACCTGCATTTATGTAACAAAAACAAGCGAGAAGGTTGAGAGCAGTACAGCCATGTAAAAACCATCACTACAATGTGTTCAATACAGAAGTAAGAGAGATACTAGGCCAATACCCCATAAATGCATAAACAGAAAATAAACCACTGTGCCTCTTTTACTCATTCACTTCAAAACTACTTTACTTCGTCTTGATCAACATTTCCACAATGTCATTAAAGGTGAATGTTCTGTTATAATTAGTATGAGTTCTCCAAAATAGCTTGTTTTAAATATGCACCAATCACTTCAGTGAAAGTAGAATTTTTTTTTCCCATGATAAAAAACATTCTCTGACAAGCAGCTGACTATGACAGTTGATACCTTGAAAAAATATCTTCTTGTTGGTTATAACCGAGAAAAAGTAAGTACTTTAATTTTGTGATAAAAAAATTATTAAATATCTTAAATATCTTTTTTTATTAATAATGGGTGATATTACTCTCTGTTTTCACTTTTAATAAATGCCTATTTTAATTATATTACTGCCTATTTCAGCACTGCCTGTTTTCCTGCCTAATCATAATAAATGCCTGAACTTACAGGCTCTGGTGATAATCTTTCAGCTTGATAATGCTTATTAAAAGGACAGTTTATTGCCTTATAATCAGATATATTATGAATAATATACATTCAGTATCTAATTTACCAATCATTAATTCCATCCAGAACAAATAAATACAAATCTACTTGTTGGCAATAAGTATCATTTTCAAAATATAAAAACATCTCTGACCCGCAACTCATGCTCCTCATCTTTTGTTCTGAGTGCATCCTCCAAAGCATGCTGCTCTTCCTGTATCTTGAACAAGTCTTCCAGAAGTTGTTGGAGAAATTGTTCTAGGAGAGGTACATTTGCTGACAGCTGTACTATGTCACACAGATGTCCTAAGATGTCCATGCAGCTGGAAAAAAAAAAAAAAAAATCTTAAAAGTTTATTCTATAAAATCATGAATTTTTTCCATAAAAAGTGATTAGCAATTATTCAAAGGCATGTTTCATGTTTCAAAAATTTTGGTTTTTCACAGCTGAATGAAAATTCTATGCTGCACAGATGACTCGGAGCTTGCAAGCAGCACACAGGTTATCAAATTTTTTTCCCCTTCATTTTTCAGTTTCTTTTATTTATTACTTTTATGAGACCAAAGCTATTGTAAATAATGATTGCAGCAAAAACCAAATAAGAAGAAAACAAAATCCTAATGAGTTTGCCAAGTTTGTGCCTAATTGAAATTAGACGTAGCAAATCTATTTTAAAATCTAGAAATCATAAAGAATCATAAAATATATGTAAAATTATTTTCATGAAAATAATTGAAACTGATCCTACAAAAGATTTCTTATGGTAATAACATGAAAGTTAGATTTACTAATCTAAGGTGCAATGACTCTCCTTTTCTATGCAAGTAATGCACGGCTTTAATAGAGCATAAGGAGCACAAATTAATAATATTTAAAAACAATCTGTATGAGAGTATACATAAGATGCTAAAGATGATTTGAAAGAAAGACATGAGGCAGCATGTTTAGAGCTTGAACTAGCTACTAGACTATCACCAATACTTTATAATCCATTTGGATACAACAATTGAGTGCTGTCCCAAAACACATATTTGATAGAATATATGTAGATACTAAAATGTTTTAATTAAAATATATATATGGACATGCAAAAGAAAAGAGTTTCAAGCAGAATTTAAAAACTTCTTGATAGATAAATGCATGTATAAGATAAATGAAAGTTAAATATGAATACAAAATATAGTTGAATGTAATTATTTATTGTATAAATGGAAATACCCTGTTATTATATAAGGTAAATTTGCTTTTGTTTTAAAGTTTTTAGTTTATTGATATATTTTGTGATTAATGTGCATGAACTGATTACCTGTTAATGAAATATTTTAAAAGTATGAATGAATGTCCAAAAATGTAAAACCAATACATCATAGGTGAAGATCCATGAAAGTAATTACAGTAAAATATCTCTTATCCAGCAACTATGGGACAAAGCCAGTGCCGGACAACTGCAAAAATACTTTTACATGTTATGTAAAGACATAGGTAGTGCATGAACACTTTTTTCATGCTGAAATTAAGCATTTTTCACGTGAATTTTTGAAAATGAAATTTTGAAATACTAATTTTATTTTCACTACTTAACATTGTAAATTCATCGGGTTAGTTAATATTAAAATCTATTAAAATTGCTGTACCTGATGACAATGTTAATTAGTGACCATAAAATATCAAGATTAGAGTAATCAACATCACAACTGATTGCAACTATAAACATGAAGATGTATCATGCAATGATTGTTCCATTATCTGTGTCCTACCAATATCCTTTTCCATTTTATCCAACAGTGTCAATTTCTATTTAACTGTAAGAACTATTTGTTTTGAGCTTTATAGGATCTATCATACAGCTGAGAATTTATTCTCTTATCTACTATCCACATTGTGCTTTTTAAAATTCTTTTTCCTTCATTTTATAATTGAAAAGTGCTGTTGTTTTAGTATTTCTGGATATTTGGGTGCTGGCTATAAGGAACCTACATATAACTTTAAAGAACAACTCATGAGATCTATTAGAAAAAGTTTCTGAAGCCAAAAAAAAAAAAATCACTAACTTGGCCTGGTTCACTTCCTAAATACTTCAAAGTATACCCTTTGGGCTTAGTCCAACGAGTTTCCATTGTTGCAAGCACCTCTAGAATAACTCTGTTGGAGTGGCTCTAAAATGGTCATTGTGTTTACTCATACTGTTCTTTCTTTGGAGATTTCATCTTTAGGAACAGCCAGAAGTCAGTCACATACAGAATGATGTCCAGAAAGTAAGGTGTCTGACAAATGATTGTGATGTCTTTTTGCAAATCATACATGCACATGTGTATTTTAATAAATAAAAATGATGAATGCTGCTGTTTGC
Organism: Metallyticus violacea; assembly: GCA_030762175.1. Taxonomy (NCBI): domain Eukaryota; kingdom Metazoa; phylum Arthropoda; class Insecta; order Mantodea; family Metallyticidae; genus Metallyticus; species Metallyticus violacea. The sequence continues at coordinate 87,936,395 of CM060843.1, read as the reverse complement.
ATCTACTGATATAAGCCTTTTTTTTACATTAGTGACAACAAACCAAACTTCCTTACAAATTTTATTTATTGCTGATAGATATTGATTATCTTTGTATTTTCCAATATGGTAAATAACTTTTCTTTACCAATAACTAACAAATTGCATTCCTAACATACTGAACTACTTTTTTATTTTGCTAATTTTCAACCCAAATATAATCTTACCCACTCTTTTTCAGTAAGTGTCATGAGAAAATGTAATAATTTGTTGCAATGGTTAATACTACATACCTCCTTAAAAGGTTTGTGGTCTCAATTTGTTGTAGCAAGTTCCGTATCTCAGATCCCCCAGACCACAGCTGTGTTTCTGACCTTACAAAAGTTCCTGTAAATAAAACATTTTCACATTATAATAATAAGAGTTTTTTCTAAATTACCCAATAAATTTGGAAATGGGACAAGAGGTATTGCCATAAAAAGAACATTCTAAGTAGAGTATACTAATAATATCCAACCTTCAACCAAAATAGGAGAAATTCAATTGCAACAATTTAGCAGTAAATTTTTAAAACTTCTTGGAGGGCATGATTACAGAAAATGTTTTTTAAAAAAAATTATATATTTATGAAATAAATTTAATTTAGCTATACAGGTTGCAATATGAAAATAATAAATTTAAAAATTTGCATACTTATTAATTTTAAATATTCTAATCAACAGATCTTACCAAGAATGATTTTTTTTTTGTCTAATACAAAATACAAAAACTCTCTGAAATTAAATTTTATTACTACTGTTAGCTCTGACTTGATGATTCTACGTTATTTTGATTTCTTTGATCAATTTATTTATTGTTGATCATTAGGCTAGAAAGTATGTACCTGAAAATAAAAGATATGCTCTAAAACTCTTAAAATACTCAATAATTAAAAAAAAAACTTTAAAATTAAGTTTATTAGGCCAAATACAAATTTATTAGAATAAATTTAAAAAAATATTACACTTTAAGCACATCTTACATTAAAGTCTTTGTTACATTTAACTTTTAATACATACAGTTTTTTGCACTAAGTTGCAGTACACAATAATATGTATAAGTTCTCAAGTAAATGATTAGTAATTATTAGCCAGTATGGATGTATGTAGATGAAAAATTCTTTCTACATTCTACAGAAGTAACAAGAAGGTATATGAAATAAAGTGTCCTTGAATTCTCATTCTCCCTCTGATTCCCCTGGATTAAACATCCTTCCCAACAAAAACCATTATTAATTTTTAGTTTTGCACATTTCCATCTCTGTTGGACACAGCTTTCACTACTTTTTTCATTATTTATATGTAATAAACTGATTAACTATTTTGTAACAGGAAGAAAATCCTTTTCTCTGCTTCAGGGTTTGAAGGCATATTCTTGATAACTTTGATTCCCCTTCACTGCATTCGAAAAAGTCAAATAACAATTTTCACCATAGTAAATCATACCTTAGTCCAGATTAACATAGTACGGATAGGAATAAATGTACAGATTTAAATAATGCCACATAAGATGGAATCTTTTCATTTCCAATCAGCTGGTTTACCTCAAGAAACCTGTTTGCTTCTCCTCTGCAACTCAGTGACAGGCATATGCTAAGAATGCTATATGCATGATTTTTGACTTCAAGGTGCTTATAATTCTTCACCATGTAGCTTGCAGCATCCATTATAAATAGCAAGTACTATTTTGCCATATTGCACTTCATATGGCCAAATCAATATGCTTCCAAATTGTCCAATTGTTAACCTTCTCAAGCTGCTTACAAGATAAGTTTCCCCAGACCCTCTTTCCTTCATTATGCCTGCCACTACATTGGCCATACAGGTCTTAAGGAAGGAAGGTCAACCCAACTCGAAGGATAAGGAATAGCAGTATTGAGATGTTACACGTAGAAACTTGATCGTATAAACTGAACCGTCTTGCGGCTGCAGTCTCGAATGGTAGCGAAGAAAGCCGACTGGTTACGATTAACCGAATTCCGCTGTAACGGCAGTTAGAAAGTGTTAGTACGGAGTAATGTTATTATCTTTTTAATGTTGTTCTTCCTTTCCTTCCCCCCCCCCTTTTTGTTATACCTGAGCTAAACTAACCTACCTATGGTATGAAAAAGTAGCATCTATTCGATTAAGAACAGTGTAGAAAATTATAAAGATTTAAAAAAAAAAAATAAAGTAACAAAAAAGAGGAAAAAAGTTTAACCGTGGAGTAACGAACCCACGATCTGCGCATTATTCGTAAACGTACAAACTGAGCTAACAACAAGGAAATTATTTGCCTAGATACTAAAATCGTAACCAGTGGGCTTTCTTCGCTACTGTTCTGAATTAGAGCAGCAAGACGGTTCAGTTTGTATTAAGTCACGTAGAGGTACGTTTTGTTTACTAGTATGACTGTAAAGTAAAAGTGGAGCGAGAGATGGATAATGCAACGAAAAATATACGCAGTTTACGTTACTAGCGTCATATATCACATTAGCGCAGAATTAAGGCAATGAAATGCTGTTTTGTTTTCTCCGAATATTAATACAATTTCTGTTTAATGTAAAACCCACCTTTAATTTTCATTGCACATAGGGGCACTATATGGTATTGTCACATTTCTAACATTTTATTAAGGTTGCAATGCGGAAAATCATACTAAACTACGCGAAAGAGAACATCCATTACTACAACTCAAAATTACACTATCACAGATAAATCCATAGTCAAGACGCGATGATACTTGTCCAACTTACAAGATTGAACGTTAGGAATGTTACATCAGTAATTCCATTAATGTCCCTAATAAATAATTTGCATTGACTGAAGTGTACTCTGGATTCATTGAATTCAACCGCCAAAGGTGAATGAGGTTGCTAAGGCGCGGACTCGTGAGCGGGAAGCCTGGAGTTCGATTTCCACCAGGACCGTTTTCCCTGACAGGTTATTTTCCAGGTTTTTCTCAGTTCTCATAATGGCAAATGCCGGGGAGGTACCCTAAACTTAGGCCTTGAACGGTTCCTTCCTTAAAAAATTCTCCTTTCCCAATTTATTATTTCATATCATATATCATCAGTGTCTGCCACTTGTGATGCCTCAGTAGTTTAACAATACTTAAAACTCGACGAGCTTTAAAGTATTTTCATTAGCTGTAATCAGAATCATTACAACTTGTTTTGAGAACACGCGGTAAATGTTTTAATGGAAGGCACAGTAGTATTAGTCAAAAAGCAGCTCTTCCTTCCTGGAACGTAATTCTTACATACAAGGAAACATTATACGGCTATTATTTACGTTCAGCATCTACAAAACATTACTATCTAAAAGGAATTTCAAGTATATAAGTTATCATCGGAATAACGGACAATTTTCTTTAATGTGAATTATTTTTGCATTGCAATAGAATTGTGAAAAGTGTAACTCACCGAATCCAGAGAGGAATTGCTCGATAGTAAGATACCCGTTGTGCTCTATATCCAGGGACTCAAAAACTGCCTCCAACTGCTCAGGACTCATAGGAACTTCACCCCGCATTCTCTAAAAGAAAGAAAAAAAATGCTTATGTAGAGAACGAATAAACTTAAGCTGCGAATGCTTGTTGAGAATGGCAAGTCCTGAAATGTTTAGCGTATGTCTTACAGGTGGAACGGAAGATATGCTCTCGCGAGCAAAACTTTTTTTCGTTTTTTCTCATATAAACATGATATTTGGGCATGCATGGTCAGAGAGGAGGTTATGGATCGTCACGTTCACAGGTATTCCGTTAACGTTCACAACTTTTGTGTAACTTTAGGACAATATGACAATTTCTTAAAATCTACAGTGATAATGGCAATGAAACATAATTTAGGGCTCGGCGGGGATAAAGTGAGTCCCAAAATTAAATATGAAACAATTAACAAACATTCTTTTAAAACTTTAAACACTATTTATATTGTTTATGTTGGTTTAATAAAAAAGACAACATTTATTTGGAGATATATCTTTTAGCTGGAATATTACAGACTATGAATGCCTGGGTGGGCTCAGGTTTGTGTACAGGTTTGTACACTTTCCTACTAAATAAAAAAAAAAAGTATTAAGGTTCGTCTCCTCTGTTGATCTTAAGGTTAAAACAACAAGAGAAACATCGAGATGATAGGCTAAGGTAGAAGACATGCCATTCATTTGGTTAGTTTCCCTCTTACAAAGAAAAACAAACCGCATGAAATCTAGTTATAGACCATTTTCTCTTCCCCGAATTCAATAGAAATGTGTTTTCTTTCTTTCTATCTGTATAACGTTGAAAATTACTACTAGAGGTTCCGTTTAATTATCCTTCACACATCTTCTGCTACTAGTAAAGAGTGTGCAGTACCATTTCATCTCATATATCATCAGTGCCTACCGCCTGTGGTGCCTCTGTAATTAAAACGGGCGTTAGCATTATTAAAAAAAAGTTCAAATATATTTAAATGAAATAGAACTGAATTTTAGTGCGAAGGTGACTAAACGAGCCCTCTAGTGAGAAACTACGTCGTTTTACAAAATAACTTATTATTGATTTCTCGGGTAAATAAATAAGCTATAACGGAATTTTGGTACGGTTTTGTTCGTTCAAATTCGATGGAAGGGTGACTAAATGGAGCCCTCAAGTGAGAAACTACGGCGTTATTAAAAAAAAAAAAAAAAAACCCGAATGTCATCATTGAATTCAGAAGTAAGTAAAATTGCGGGTTTGCTTGATCGAACCCGAGGATTTTGCTTATTTGTGCATAAAAAATACGGCTGCAGTAAAAACATTTACGAGTCGATTGAAATGTATCTAAAGGCATCCTTTAACAACAAAATATTCTAAATTATAATGTCTTTTTGCAAAGTTCCATTTCGGCCGAGACGTGTTGGCTTTTAGAGTTCCATAATCGCCTACAACCTTATCTGGGGAAAAACAATTTAGTGTTTCTAATTGTGGTTACTTTGCTGTGAATCTCAAACGAATTTATTTTTTCTTGACCGAACTATAAGAACTTGCAAACCACGGTGGCTTGCCTTCTGTAATCTATTTTATGATAAATATAAAATTAATACGTTCGGCTCTTCTGACAAGGATAAGTGGAAAAACAATCCGCTACATAATTTTACAGTGCCTACTTGGACGTGTTTTATCCGCCGAACTCTCGCTCTTTTGTAACTTTCGTTAGATACTGCATTGGTTCCAAGGTTTCTAGCGCTAAGGCTGCAAAATGCAAGTAAAGGCTTTCAGTTCTGTTTGTACAGAGGAAACTTAACAGTACTAATATTATCACAAGGTCTTGTGAAAATTAACGCTGCTTTTGTTATCTTTCGTGCTGAGATAAGACGTTGCAAAACCAGTCGCAAAGGTAAGCATTAAGTTGGCTTGTCACTTAAAATGCTCTTGGAGATCATGCGGACCGTTATTCTAAAAACAAAAATATAGTTTACATTCTTGTTCATTACTTGTTCATTTTGTAATTCCTTCTTGTTTCCTGGGGGAAATGCGAAGCATTAATTAAACAAACATTAGCATGTCACTCTCGCATTCTTCATGAAAGGCAGAAAAACAGAGTATTTCTGAGTTAGCATGATCACCAGATGCAAATAGGAATGCCCATAGTTAGAGATCAGTACTACATTCCTTTTTTCTTCCAGACCATTCGCTCATGCTACTTGGGTAAGACATTTTTATCTTTAGGTGTTTCATTACTGAGTTCTGCAATATAATTTGTTTAAAGGTGGTATATGGGATGAAATTATGATTTTTTTAGAGATGAAAGCGTTTCAGACCTAATTTTTGGGTACCTCCCAGATATTTGCCATTTACAAGTAATGAGGAAAACCTGATTAAAATCTCAGTCAAGGAGAACGGTCCTGGCGGTAATCGAACCCTAGACCTTTCGATCACGAATCCGTTCCATTTGTTCCGAAATATTAAATTCATTTGTTCTTTCGCAGGACTATTTAAAATAGATGCAGAGGGAGGGGGAGAGATTTATTAATTTTATTTATTATTATTTATTTTTTTATTTATTTACGGATGCTCTTTAACATTTCAGGTCATCAGCGTTCCATCCAATTCAGGGCGTGAAACGGCGGACATATTTTGTTCAGAAGCCTCTTCTTTTAGGCTTGAGGTTATTTTACATGTCGCAAATCTACGACATGGGACCCAAGGCTTTACTTTCCTTCAGAAGGAAGCCTTACTTACAAATTTTACACGGCCGGGTTTGAACACGCGATCTTGAGTTTAGGGGGAGGGAGAGAACAGCCGTATTTCAATTGGTAAACACAAAATGATTATAATGTTATTACAAATTCATTAACATATTTTAACTTTCGTAGCCTTTTAAGTCTTGTGCATTCGTTATCCCGCCCCCGCCCCCTTTTCTAGGGCACAAAGTGATTTGAGAACTAGTCTTTCAGCTTTTCGATTTTCCATATATAATAACAGAATTATGTTTATTTACTGCCAATAAACTTGATACATGTTTCTGACATTATCATTTTATATTTACAATAAATTTAAAATTCATTCAGCTTATAATAATTATTTATATCAATTATATAGTTCTTCAGATTAAGCTTAAATCAATTCGTTACATGTTTTCAAGTTTTTATATTCTGTTCTTGATAATCTTCGGACTTTCAGCTGCCTGTGCTTTGGAAATATGTGCTTTAGTCATCATTTAATGACCCATGTCATTACCATGGTCTTCAGTATTTTCAATTATAGAAAACCTCCGGAGAAAAGTTACCCAGGCAGAACTTAAGTCTTTTCTAATGTGCATTGCCGTGAGATTGTTTTATGATTAAGCTATGTACAGGATTTTAATGAACAACACGATAATAATTCCAGAGATTGTAAAGCAGTTTACCTGTTTTAATATCAAAGTTATGGCATTGTGTAATCGAAATGAGAGCACACAATAACGGACGGAAATTGTGGTTGTTATGATACTTATCATCAAGCGGATCATTGTTACAGAGTTCGAGTCTGTATTAATTGTTTATTTATTTATTTTTACAACTTATGTATGAGCAGAGTTCATTATGAAATAAAATAAATACTAACCGGCTCTACATGAACCGAACCTATGGTTTTTATAACAGTCGCAGCCCCGTATTCTCCGTGCCGCTTAATCTCTCCAAATTAAGCAATATAACACTACAAAGAGTCGGTGTGTACCGTCAAATTATTAGTGCAACGTTTACTATATTTTTATAGCACTAAATCTTGAAAACGCTCATAATGAGCTATTGAAAATCGGGATTTCCTTGCTCGCCAAGCAGGTTTGAGGGCATACAAAGGGCAAATTTTCACTCCATTTCGCTTTAACACCAACTTATCTCAACTTCTTAATTGCCCTTTAACTCAGTTATTTTTTTGTTCGTAGAGCAAAAGTTTCCATCTCATAATGCTCATCTAAGACCCCTCTATCATCTCTGAAAGTATTGCGATATAGTTTCATTAATACCCGTTAGCTAATTTGCCATTTTTGTCACGTACCATCTACTGGTAGTTCATTAGGCTTACCTGCATATCTCGCTTTACGATGAACCCCTTTCTCTCCTGATCCCCTACAAGGAACAGCTGCTGGGCTCTCTCCTCCAGAAGTGTCTCCACACAGCTTTCCTGGCTCGAGCCAGATGACTCCTCCGAAGAACCGGTGGACATGACGCTGCAAACATACCCATTTTTTTAATTTTTTGAGGACTATATATATCGAGCAGTAAATAAAAATCAAGTAGATGTGTATTCGTTATCGATTTTAGAGTGATATGTAATTTGATGATATGTGTAAAATTGCTTTCTCATTAAAAATTCTGAGTTATCTAGCTTGTGAAGAAAGCATGTTTAAACTGTTGAACAAAAAGGTGCACTAACCGTTTCGAACATGGCGTCGATAAACACAAGACATAATCAAGAAATTTAAGAGAAACTGTGTTACCATATTTACGCGCAAGTGAATAGAACAAAATCGGAAAAGTTTAAAACAATATAAAATACAGTTAAAGTAATTATCTGGTACCCTCATTCCCTCATCAATTGAAAAAATAATCATCACAATGCAGTTTTAAAAATGCAAACTTTTACCAGTCATTTAATTTCCAGAATTTTACCAAAAACAGTATTTTCGAATTTTGCAAACAAAGCATTTGTTATTAACGTAAACGGGTTTGAACATATGATTGCTACTAGCACTATTTTAATTCATTTCTCGCAGAATCCTCCTCAAATAGCCTTGGAATAAGGCTAGTTCTTTTATCTATACATTGCATGGACGAACTTTAGATGAAGAATCCCCTTGAAGCAAAATTTGTGTATAGATTGAACAACAAATGAGGTCTACAGTCACTTTACCATTGTTAGCTCCCATATTCTTTACAAGCCAATAAATTCTTACAATTAGTAACTCTGTTGGTGTTATAAATTTAATGCTAAAGGAAAATGGCTTTGTAAGACACTAACATGACATGCGACTTACGTTATCACAGTATTTTTTTTACTATTTTTATTGTACAGCGTCCGCATTAGTAGCTTCCATAAATAATTTCTGAAATGTATGGCTAAAATGATGAACTGTTGGATTATTTTAAAAGAAAAACTTGTGTGTACGTACCCGTTAAAACGAACAGACCTGCGCATTACGGCAGCCTATCACTAACTAATCGTATCGCTGCTTATAGATAGAGCAAATGGTTCTATACGAGTGTGTAGTGTGACGTCATGTGTGGTTACAGGTGTTAACTCCGCTATGTATAAGGTTTTATGGGCTGCATAGAACAGCGTCCGCTTTGGCGCTTAACGATTGCTTTATCAAGTTTTACATCTCCATTCTTAATGGAAGATTTTCATTCGTTTCACATGTTCTTAATTCTACACTGCTATAAGTATACTTCATCTAAACATCCTAAACTGAAGTTTTTTTCCTTCCTCCAGAACCAGTGAGACTAGAACAGTGAAAACTAGTTCTTAAAAGTTTAACAAGTAAATTTGTTTGTTGAGAACGCATGGCCAGTACAATATTTTGCTTTCCCTTACCTTTATGTTTCGGGCAGATGAAAGTAAAAGCTCCACACCCCTCCCAAATCTAGTAAGTGTATGAAGTATGAAACTACAACATGCTGAAGAAAAGTTCTACCTAATTGTTACTGGATTACTGAATGTTTTGTTATCAATTCTATGATATTCTTAGTAGTAAAAAAAATTACATTGAATTACTAACATTCAATACTAGTTCCATACTATTATGCATTCAGTTATTTCCATTCATCTGAGTGCCTTTTTTGGGGATATATTTATAATATATCTGCTATTAAAATAAATACAGTTTATATCGGTACCTTCACCCACTCCTTACGTTTATCTCGAGTGCACTAAGCACGACATTTTTCCCTCAATTTTTTTACTGTTTTCATCTCTTATTTGCAATTAATTTCCAACCTTTATCTCACATATTCAAGTTATACTTTGCCATTTCTTTCCTTTCTCGGCATTCAGTGCTTGCCTGATTTCTTTGTGCTGTAACACAAGAGCTTTTGCTTTAGTTTTCTCCATTTTCTGCGTTACTCGCACGGAGACAATTTTTTTTTATATTGAATTAAATGCTAAATTCTGTACCTAATTCTGAAGCTGCTAAACTAGAGACACATTTTATTCTGTCAGCATTTCTAGTATTTTAAAATACACAAACACAAAAACTAATGTTAAATACTCTTATGATTTCATGAGAGAAAACTTTTCTTGAAGAGCAAAATTTTATTTAATAGAATCTGAACTAAAACGTGTTGTCACGGCAGAAACGGCATCATTTGAAAGCAACATCCCAGTCGCATTAGAGGCGGTGTGGGTTTCACCTGCCTTACCCACTTCATAGCTGTGATGCAACGTTCGTACAGGAGACCTTTCCACCCAAACCATGAACCAGCTGAGCTCATTGGAACTTTCTGCTTAACGCGTTTTTAAAGAGTAATGACATGCGTATTATCTTTCACTGTGCAAGATTTCATTTAACAGCACAGTGAAGCACAAATAAATGCTTAGATGCTCTGCATTTTCCGCTCCACTTAACTGCTTTTCAGTGAGGCGTAAATGCTGATGAGAGGGGATAGAATATGAAGCTCTTAGAGCGATTAAACATTTGCTTCTAATGGGAAGGTATTGTCTTATTCCTTACTCAAATGTATAGTTTTTTTTTTTAAGTAAATGTTTCAGTCCTGATTAAATCAAACTGTATTCCTTTCATTCGCCATAGAAATAAATGTAAGAATTGCATATCAGTTTTAGTTTGTGTAATTTCAATTATTTAGAACAAGATTAATAATAATAATAATAATAATAATAATAATAATAATAATAATAAACTTCTCTAAAAAGTTTTACTTATGTTTTGCGCAAAGTGCTGCCACAACAGGAGCCCAGCGATCAGTACAAGCGCGTCACTCTGCATAAGTTATTTTATGCAATGAGTAAAATATTGTTTATCGCTAAAACAGAACCAATATAACAAACCATCTTCAAAAGTATGTATGTAGAAGAAAAAATGCCCATGTATAGTGAGGATATTTGAGTTACGGGCCAACAGAGTGCGACTGCCAGTCGTCAAGGCCTATACAGCACATGCAGCTAGCAGCGTTTGAGAAATCCTTTATCTGCCAGTTGTGCGTTTCTGTGTTACTCGGTGCTTTCATTGACTGTAAATGAACTCTAATTGTTCTCCGTTAGTTATGTCAATACATAATTACAATCTTGAAATATGGATTTTTATGTACGATACATATGTAAAAACGATTCTTGCAGAGAAGTTGTAAGTCTATTCGCAAGAAAATATCCTGGCATTCGTGTTCTAGCTAGAGAAACTGTTCGCCAACTTGAAAGTTGCGTGAGAGACAGGATTTTTCAATAATAATAATAATAATAATAATAATAATAATAATAATAATAATAATAATAATAATAATAACAACAACAATAAACGTGCACTGAACCGCCGTATTCTTAAGGAAGAAAAATTAAGAAGAAATGTGGGAATGAATTTCACCTGATTGAGCTTTTGTATCTCATGGTTTAATGTAAAATGTATTTTAAATTTAAAAAGATCCTTATTTTGTTTGCCATTTGCGCCCGAGCAACAAAGATGACTGAAAACGCATCCATGTTAGTTTGCCAAACATGTCCATCTTCACCCCAAGTGATGATGAATGTAAAAATATTGACAAAATATTCATTTTTTGTAATACAATAAATAGTATGTTACACATTCATTTTATAGGTATCAAATATGATCAGAAATTAATTTGTTTCTTATATTGTTCTAAAAAGATTTGGGTATCCATTAACTCCATGATTCCAAACGCATTGCTAACGGTTTCATGATATTTTCTGCTTTAGCTCGAAAGTTATAGCCCAATTCTCATCAGTCACAAAGACACGAGGAAACACATGTTGTTTCGCATATAGAGAATTTCCTTATGGCTACTCGCTATCGTTTTTTGCATGTCGTTGACAGTATGAGACCCAGTTTGCTGGAATGACATATCTCCAACTTAAAAAGAATTACATGTCGGACGGCACAGTGTTGATTTTGATATGCTCTAGTAACTTCGAAACGGTTTGTACATATTCCGGACTGTGGACAACTAGTATGAATGTTCAGAACTAGCTGTAGGTCCCCTATACAGAAACAAAAGCAATTCTTCTTCTTCTCAAGCACGATATGCCCAAGCTGAAGACCAACAGAGTAGAAAAACCGGCTTTTGACCAACTGCTATATTTGTCTCGAGCCTCGTCCACTCATTGTGTCATTTGAACAGTGAACAATATGACACCTGTCTAATCCTGGAGTAAAGTCTGCTAAGAATACTAAATGGCAAGTACTAGGCCATATTCTACAATGAGTATGAATTTATAGATTATGATTCGTATGTCCGTGCAGAATCCGCTGATGAAATTATTTGAAGAAAAATGTCCACGTGATTAAGTTTCAAGCCGCAAAGCGATTCATAAATTAATAGTGTCCACAAACTTTAGACTAACTAATGGATAACACCTATCAAGAGATTAAAATTTATAAAAGAGAATTAAGACGAAAAATTTCATGCTTAATACAGATGAGTGCATAACGTTTTAAGTGGACTAGAATTTGTTACATTGAAACTAATGATTCTACTGCAACTCTACCCAATTCTAGTGTAGCTCGACTGGCTGCGAGTGATGCCTTATCATCCGGTGAAATCTCAAGTTGCCGCATCGTTCATCAGATAATTAGATGATCCAATAAAACAAGTTGGACACAGCATAGACAGTAATGAAATTTACATATGGATGTTTTAACCGTAATTATACAAGTAAAAACTAAAAAGAAAAGTTACGATTCCAAAAACAGCTGCAATGCTATTTGTTATTTGCGTCAGTTTAAACAGTCAGGAACCCCATTCATATATATTACAATAATTATAAAACAATTAGAATTCTACATATGCTATACTATAGTGTAATTTATTTGCATGTATCATATGCTGTAAAAAATCTGGGGCTGTAAAAAAAAAAAAAAAAAAAAAAAAAAAAAAAAAAAAAAAAAAACGCGCGCACACACATGAATATATTGTTTATACAACAGAAAATTTTATACGAATAATATTTAATTAGAGAAACCTGTAGAAACTATTTTGTAATAAATAATGTATTTACAATGCATTCACTTTATATATAAAATAGTTTTTTATTTATATATGGAAAAGATACGTTAAAGGCAATTAAATACATAATTATAGTATTTCATTAGCAGTAGAGATAATTTCATATATATAGCTACAAAAAGTCTATTAGTTATGGATATAAATGTAATGCAAACGTCCGGTTTATTTAAAATTTGTTATAAGAATTCTGACAAAACTTGAATATCTTGTACGTACAAATCTGTTAGTTGCAATACATTATTATTATTATTATTATTATTATTATTATTATTATTATTATTAGTTATGTGATTTATGTTCGTCTTTTTTCGTTTTAATGCTGAATTATTGAGAACAAGGGAAAAACAAAAAACTGAAAGAGGCATTGCATAATTACGTACCTGCGTATACTAGGTATAAATTATAAGGGCAGGGATTATTTATTGGGAAAGAGCTGTTTATACTTCTCTACTATCACGTGTGTCAAGTTCATGATTAACTTCAGCTGGCGGACACAATGCTTCTCATTTTAATTATTTGTAAGTCAAACTTGACTGCAGGACGTTGTTGACCCTCGAAAACGTACAGAATGACTTTTAGAATATTGACGGAACACAAATACCCGTAAATTCTCTTAGAAGTTCCATTGAATTAGGCCTTATGAGGAAGATTTTCCATTTCTCGTGCATATCTCAACTATCTTCCAGCCTATACTTTACGACATTTCTGAACAACCAATTTTGGTTATATAAATAAACTCAATTTCTTGTACAAGTGTTGCCTTATGAACGCGCAAGGCTAAATACCGCGCTATCCATTCTATTGGACTGATGAGATGATCCTGGAAGTTAGCAGCGGACAAGGCCATTAAGACAAGGTACTATTGGCTATCGGTAAAACAACGAATGAGACGCTAGGTCATAAAACATGGTGACTGACAATTTTGTCAAAAAATGAAATTTTGCTACTAGCACATTCTATGTCCTTTGAAGAACAACATTTTAAGAAAATTTCCTAGAGAAGTTTTAGAATAGAAACATGTTGGCTATTGTGAATGGTAAGTGTGCTTTGTTTTCGTGAATCAACTTGGTTATCTGCTTAAGGTAACCAGGGAGTGTAAATCTAGCAAATAATACAACAATATACTACACTGTATCTCAGAAACTTGTAAAGCTATCATTATGAAAATTTGAGAGATTTAAGAAAACGTAACTAAGCATACTCTGTAAATGTTCATTCTCTAATGCACATAAAATATTTTTAAAAATGTTTAAACCAAAATAAATAACAACTGAAAACAATGCGACATAATCATGCATTTTTCTTGTAAACTATTGGTGGATTGGAATTACTTTATATATATATATATATATAAAGTATATCATCACCTTCACTTGTCTAGCTTCTTGCCATTGAAGAACTCGCATTAGTTCGAAATATAGCAATTTCAAGTGTGACTCTTTCTCTGTGTTTTATCTTTATCTACTTTTATTATTAGTGTTATTTTGTTACATTGTTAATAGTGTTTCTTTATTTTTATGTTTCATTAATATATTTTGTTAAAAAAACCCTTTTATATGCATTATAAAATTAAATTTTATAGCGCATCTTTTGTTAAGTATTCTTAATATCTCAAAAATTCATGATAGGTTTATAAATTTCGGAGATACAGTGAAAAATAATACTGTTGCATTATTTGCTAGATTTACACTTTCTGGTTACCTAAATTGGCAGCTAAAACACGACTATTTGCAGAAAACTAGTCACAAGTTGAACAGAATAGATATAATTTAGACATGACTGAAGAATGTAAACATGCATAAATGGCCTTTTAAGAAGGTATCTGCTAAAGTTATCACATCACTCTCTCATGAGTCATTTCTGGTGGTCTATTGGTAACCACACTTGCCTCGTAGACCCAAGATTGCGGGTTTATATTCGGTTAGGGTCGATGGGTTTTTTCGGTAGTAAAAATGCTAAGTATGCTTTCCTTCGAAAGGGACATAAAGCTTTGGGTCCCATGACGGCAGGTATAAAAAGGGGCCGTTTCACGCTCTGAATTGAATGGGACGCTGATGACCTGAGATGTTAAAGAGCGTCCGTAAATAAACCAAATCAACAGGTTGCGTTTCTAAACACTATACAATAAATAAATGGAAATAAAAATATTAAGCAGTTAATTTATAAAATTACATATATCCTACACAGAAAAGTCGTATTGCTACTTTTAATGCTGAAATATAGTTAAGTCCATAAAGACTGCAAGATTGACTTAGCAGAGTACAAAAAAATGTAATCAGTACTTGATGCAGTTGATGAAAGGGAAAGAACAGTAACACCGCTCCCACAAACTAGATGTTTAAATAATAAATTCTTACCAACTCTAATGTATTTCTGCCATATAAACTTTTTGTTCATAATTTGTCAATAAATATTAATTCATTTTTTTAACTTACCATAAACCTACTGAAAATTTATATCCAGTTTGGTAACCACCAATTAGTAGTACAATTATAAAAGGGAGCATGGAAGTAAAACATGCCTAATGCGTGTAGACATTGTTGTACCTTATAGTATTGTGTCAAGATATTTAGCGCGAATATATAACACAACATGTTAAAAGATATACAGTATAGTTGCTTTATGTCAACAATATATGTTATGACTATCGCATAGAATTTCCGAACAGTTTGCTCTTATCATTTACCATGTTTTACGACAGAGCGCCACAAACACACATACGTTCCTGTAAATCAACAGCACGAGAGAACCAGCAGAATTAACGGATAAAAGGGCAGATCATTGGAATATTATTGAAATTTAAAAACTGTAAATGTGCCTATAAAGCTCAACTTCTCATATAATAGATATTGAAAGCTTTAGCCATTTGAGGACTGTCCTTTTTTTTAATTGTATAAAAAAAATTAAAACTGACAATGAAAATGAACACGATAGTGAAAAACTATAACTTTTGTTTATGTACCGCTAACTTTTAAAGTTCATATGATGACTAATAAACTAATGATTATAGTATTGTTAACTATATTTACCTAATTATTTTAATTAAACATTATAGTTCTTTGGTTCTCAAAGCTTTTATGTTAATTAATGTTAATTAATTTTATGTTAATTCATGTATAGATACATGTAAATGTAAGATATTCAATTCTGAAATAAAACCTCTTTTGTTATATAATTTGAACACCTTTACAAGTTTTAAATTGTAATTACCTCAGAATTATCTCACAACCTGCATTTTTTACTTTTTGTGTATTCCTGTAGTGTTGTTTTTTATGCACACAATAACAATAAAATCTTTGGAACTTAAAAAAATTGTTTCCATCTTCTCCTCCCCCAAGAAAATTAATGAACTAGGAATATAACCTCTTCCGTTTCCAGATTTAACAATTCCGAATCCATAATTTGACCGGTCTTCCCGAATCTGAACTTAATATAGTTTCCTTATACGTTACGTGATGAAAAAATGAAGAAACTTAGCAAAAGGTTGCAAAATGTTACATAAAAGCTTAGCAGGAGGACGCGATGAAAGTAGTCAAAGTACTGACCCGAAAAAGTACGCGATTTTAATGGCACAAATCGGGTCAAGAAGGAGAACATGTAGGTAAATTGTGATGAAGGTGGCGTTATGGTTTTTACCGACAACAAAAAGTGCACTAGATAGCAGCATAGAGAGGGAGGGGTAACATTGAATTAAGACAACTTTCTAAAATCAAATTTAAGCAAATATCTAACCTAATCTAACATAAGTAAACATTCGTTATAACAATGATTCTCGGGAAACTTAAACTAGGCGCTAAGTTAAGCAGACTATGGCACTTTTATCTGCCCACTTCCACCATTCCATCACTGAGGCACCAAATTGTAAATAGTAAAAATATAAAAGTTGACAGCTTTGAGAAATAGTGGAGCAATCTATGCGTGTGATGCACAGACCCGACATAGTGGGGAGAATGGAATACATTCTGGTGGATGTAGTTTATGCCACATATTGCACAAAAATAAAGGAATTAATTAACAAAGGATAAATAATATACGTTAAAGACTTGTACAATATCAAACACCAATATAAGATGAACGAAAGTTAGGAGACGAAATTCCAAAAAGTAAATGAAGAATGCAGGGGAAAATCGACGAATGTCACAAAATCATAAAAAATGAGATACTGAATGCATGATGATTTTAACTGTCAATAGTAACGTTTAAAAGGGAAAAACGCACAGAGTAACATTGCAGAAGGCTTTGCAAATAATGTACATAGGGTAAAAGTGATGAATGTCCCTGAATTAAAGGTAAAAACGAAGGTTGTTCATTAAATCTGTATTAGAGCACGTTCATCTTAATAATTGATATAATTATGCTGACTCACAGAGAAATACGCAGCAATAATGAATGTATTTTTGTAACATAGTTGTCAAAATGTTAATATTGTCAGTATCTTCGCTGCTCCTGTGGAGTTGGCACTATCGTTAACGTAAGGGATATTGAGATTAAAGATAATTTAAAACAGCCGAAGAGGAGGTCCGGGATTGGACGGGTGAGTGATGTTAAGAAGAAATTATTATTTTAAGACACATAAAATCGGACTAGATTACCATTGCTCTCGTTTGTAAAGTTTTGAAATGATAACTCCTACAGATAAAAATGATAAATAATTTGAAGTTTAATTCAATGGATAATTATGATGCACAAAACTGCTGCCTAGGGGGTCTAACTAACGTAAACTTTGTTTCACGAAAAAGACCAAGAAGATGCCAATTTATACATACGTTCTTACAGTTATAAAAGTCCGTGTAAGAGATAATGGGATAATTGAAATATGCTTTTTTTTAATAAGGCATACAGCAAGGCATATTCAGTCTAAATTAGCTTTAACTGGTCATGTTGGTAAAGATGGACGTGGTATGTACGAAGGCCAAACAAATTAAAACAGGAAACTCTGAATGCCATACTTTCTCATATTATTAAACCACTTAAAGACAGGACATCTCATTAAGACCTTCACGATAGTAAACACATTAATATACCAGAAGAATTAAACATAAAGAAGCTTTACGTCATGAAACTGGAAATGAACTTTGTAAATCCCGAGATATGAAATTTACCTTCACATCTTCAACATAAAATTCAATATCTCTTTGGGTTATCCACGTACCGATACATGCAGAGTGTATGTGTGTTTTAATTTATTTAACAGTATGCCCCATACATTTTAATACTACATGCATTAAGCACATGTTGTCGGTCCTGGTCGGTCGGTCCATACTTGCCTCCTATACCAAGATCGCGGGTTCGAACCCGGCCAGGACCGATGGATTTTTTCGGGACGTAAAAATCCTAAGTATGGCTTCCTTCGGAAGGGAAGTAAAGCCGTGGGTCCCGTGTCGTACATTTACGGCACGAAAAAGAACCTCAAGCCTGAAAGAGAGGCCTCTGAGCAAAATTTGTCCACCGTTTCACGCCCTGAGTTGAATGGGACGCTGATGACCTGAGCTGTTAAAGAGCGTCCGTAAATAAATCAAGCAAAAAAATTCATTAAGTATATTAAATGTAACAGTTATAATTATTTCATTTCACATTTTTCCTACTATACTATTACTCTTAACAATTAAATTTGTCATCTATGGATTAAAGAAAATAATAATAATAATAACAACAACAACAACAATAATAATAATAATAATAATAATAATAATAATAATGCAGTTCAATACACAATAAAATAATTACAATTGCGAAGAGCTGAAAAATTTCTTAATAGAAATCGTCAAGCTCATCTTTCAAGTAAAAAGAACTTCATTTGAGACGGTTTCTTTTGATTTTAAGAACTTAAAATTGTCCTATGTTAGTACAAATGATTTTTATTACAAACGACGATTTTTATTTTATCTATTTAATGTTCGTGTTCTTTCAAAAAATAATTCGGTCTTTTACGCTTACGACAAGACTATAGGAAAGAAAGGTGTATCGGTGTTACATCATGTTTTTCATATTTTTGGAGATAATGTTGCAGACTTAATATTATTTAATGACAGTTCTTACTGAGGGCCAAACATAAAACAATATAGCCACAAGGTTTTTCTGCTATCTTTCTACATTCGGAAGTGTTTGAAAGCTGATACTGCAGTCTACGCAATCTGAGGTATTCTAATTCGAAGTGTAATCGGAACATGGATATTATTAATGAGAGAATTAAAACACGTGTTCGTACATATTATAGAGATCATATTAGAGCCGCAAGACAAAAACCAAGCCCATTTATTGTGGAAGAATGTGATCAAAGTTTGTTCAGAAGCTGGGAGATCATTTCAATTGGAGCTTTAAACCCAGATGTTCATTCGCTACAAGATTAATTTGTGAGCTTGGGACTGTACATACTCAATCTCAATTATTCTTTTATCCAAATACATATAACGGTGCATGATCTTCTAGTGTTTTAATACTCCCAAAGAACAATGAAATGTTCAACCTGATTTACAAGAAGGAGACTTTCTGCATCCATCAAGAAACTATAATGGACCACTACCTATTTTTCATCGAGAGTTCAATCTCGGCCAGGATTGAAGGATTATTTCGGACGTAAAAATCCCAAGTATGGCTTCCTTAAGGGAAGTAGAGGCATGGGTCCTGTGTTGTAGATTTACGGCATGTAAGGGAAATTCAAACCTGAAAAAAGATACCTGTGAGGAAAATTTATCGGCCGTTTCACGCCTGAAAAAGAAAAAGACACCTTTATTATCAACTTAACGATTTGCAAACTTTAAAATATTGTGCCAATATTGCATTCAACGCACGATCGTTATTTTCTGTGTTATGTAAGGACGTTCATGCTTCCGCATTAGTTTTGCCATGCTAAGACTGAGCTCATGGCTAAACCATGTTGAGGCTTGTCAGGCGATAAGGGACGGTGCACGAGACAGGAGGGGTGGGAACGGAGAGCGAGTTGTAGAGAGACTTAAGGAGACACAGTCTGATTACGCCGGTACTTTTTACAAAACGAACCAAATTTACGGACTTAGAAGTGAATATAAAGGGGTAACAGCTACCTTATCGTCGGCATACGCGGTACCAAGGTATAAGCGTCTTAAAGTTGTGTGCTCTCATTTTCAGAAGCAAACTCATATAATTAAAAACAAAATTAGCTTTGTACAATGCATTTATTTTAAGCCTCCTTACCTATGCCAGTGCAGTAACGGCTCACATCCCAAAAATATAAGGCGCTCCAACGAATTAAAAAAAAAAAAAGCCTGGCACTACGAAAGCTATACCTAGTTCCTAATATAACCACCAACGAAACCATACATCGGGAGGTAGGGAGGCAGGATTTTGTCAATTGCAGATTACAAAAAAATTCGGGTTGTTCAAAATATATGCAGATCTCCCCCCTCCCTCCTACATCGCAAGCACAGGCGAATCAAAAGATGTAAAAAGTATATGTATGTAAATAAGCTTGCCTTCTCTCCTCTTTGTAAATAATGACTAACAGCCCCCTTTCTCTTTCCCTCCTCGCTCTTTCTTCTCCCTCTTCCTCTTTTCACTTATTTTCCATTCTTATAAATATTAACACATAATAGTAGAATAATATCTAATAGGAAAAAAATCCAGAGTAATGAACAAAACATCAAATTATAACCATTTTTCATGTATGGATTGTAAAATCCATTTACAGGTATAAAACGAAAAACTGAATTTTTTACCAAAACGCCAATTGTATCCTGTAAGATGAAACCCCTATAAGGTCACAGGAAATATTTTCTCAATAAAAATCTGGAATCTGAAAGAGCACATTCCTCCAGGGTCTCGCAGCAAGCAGCAATACCGAGGTGTTCCAGGGTGACGTTATTTCGATTTATTCATTAGAAAGTTGGAACCCAACAGATGTAAGTAGACTTAAGCTTTTTAATTTGTTAATTTTGTACTCTAATGTATTTTCAATTATTAAATTTCAATTATGGGCTCTTAAAATTTTAAATTAAATTTCAGAACTTTGTTAATATTGTTTTGTTGCCCAGTAACCAACTTTGTGTGAAATTCCTTAAGATAGCACAATTGTAATATTTTAAAATATATTGCTGATGAAATGTAATAAATGCCAAGGAGATTTATATAAGATATATAATAATTATGCAAATCCTCCCTTTCTTTCAATAACCTATTTCACGCGTCTTCTAGGGACTCTGTTTTTATTGAGGTGTTAGCAGGTTTTCAGTTATTTAAACTTTATGTGCAACAATACAAAGTTACCATTCTAATAGCACGAACATGATTAAATAATTCTCCAAAGAGAATACGTGCTTGCAGAGTGCTAGCCGAGATTAGTGGTAGCAAAGAGTGGTCAGGAAATGGCACAAAAGTTTTATGGTAACATTCCATACAAAACAAATAAGGTTTTCATGTGTTGTATTATTCAATGGTATTGTGCAACTTAGCGAAATACACGTAATTAATATTTACTTTAAACAAACAATAGTACAGGCCAGTTAATAAAAAGTGAACAATCATTTTCTTAGCCCTTTTGTGTGCAAAAATGGACATTCATCTTTTTCCCCGGTATAAATAATTAGCTAACCAGTACGAGAATTGTATACTGTGATTTTCAGACTGCTGTAAACAATATTTTAAGCGTTGTAAAGTTTCAAAAATTAAAATTAATTTATCTCAATTCATATTTTTGTAGCATTCATAATTTTCCCCTGTACCCTTTAAATACTGAGCGTAAAAGAAAGTAATAAATAAACCTTTAGGATATACGAGATTGTAGTAATTGCAGTAAGGTATGAGGCAGTCTGTTGGCATTCGGTGTAAGTGCTGAACCCATTTACATCGATATAATTAAATTTTTCTCTCAAGCAAAATTATATGTAGTTTTTGTATTTCAGTATTGCCTTTCTTTTCTATTAGTTTTTATCTTGCCACTGCTCTCAAACAACTTACTTCAGCCATTTCAGTTCCTTTTTTATACTTATCCAACATTCAGAACCATTTGAACCTCAGTCACTCCATAAAATTTATTGTTTTTTCATACACTTACAAGGCTTACACTTAAAGTCTATTCTGGATCTTGAAGGACCATAAGAATCATTAGAATTTAGTTACACGTAATACCTGCCTATAAATGTCAGAAGGACAGGCGTTCTGCTCATCGCTTCAAGTGCACTCCCATACTAAAATGTACTTATTTACTGTGTTGTCTGTATTCATTTCGATACGCATTCATTTATAAATGATTACTCACACTCATAGCCTTCCCAGTATTCCAGGTGTGGAAATCGTCCATATTACACATTTTTAAATCAAATATTGATAGAAAAATCACAAACTCGCAAAAACTATTTCATTTTGTTTATTTCCGTAGTTAGGCATATATAATACTCGACGTTACAAGCTGGATCAATGCAGCACTATATTGCTCTTGCTGCTGGAGGGATCTCTTGCTGCTAGTCTGCATTATTAGGCGGGTGAAATATTGTAACGGTGGGAAATGTGCTCTTATTTCAATTCGCAACTAATTCATATATATACACACACTAAACTAATCTGTCGGCTAACCTCGAGAAAATCCTAGAAACCGGTGGACCCAGTGGTTTAGCGAGCAAATCATTGTAATTGTGGCAAACTGCTCTAATTCCAATTTACAACTAATTCGCGAGTAAATCATTATAATTGTGGCAAATCTCCTTAACTCTACCAGAAAAAAAAGCACGAAGTGGTTGTATTTGAACCCTCTATTCCATCTTCACAAGTGTAGCACAATAATCTAACCGCCTGCCTATTCCGCTGTTTATTCTGCAGCGTTATTATCTAGCTATTAGCTGTCCTTCCTACAGCAGAGCAAGATATTCCAGCAGCAGCAAGAGCAGTACAGTGCTGCATTGATTCAGCTTGTAACGTCGAGTTATATAATCGCTTACAGTGTTTTTTTCCCAACTATATCTGAACACGGATAAGAAAATAATGTAGGGCCAGGTTGTGTAGATACCTTTGATGTTACTCCTAAATATGTTTCTAGTTGGGTTTACTTCTCAATGAATCCATCTGATGCCTCTATCGCCACAGCTAAAATAATTGTGTTTAACAAATAGCTTTTAAAAGTAGAAGTTTGATTAATCATTGAAATTTTACTTTTTATTTTCAAATAAAAATGCAACACCAGTTTTTGTCAATGAAATAACAGGAAATACGTAGAACACTATATTAAGGTGGATAAATTGTAATTTTTTAAATTCTAGTATTCGGTTTCGCTTGTTAATGGTGATTACTGAATGAGTCAATCATTTTACGCATTATTATTATTATTATTATTATTATTATTATTATTATTATTATTATTATTATTATTATTATTTATATTTTTATACTAAATCTATACTTTATGTTTAACTGAGGTGTAATGTTTCTGAATTTTACAGAGATACATTAGGGTTAGGTTAAGGAGCTGGAGTGTATGGCTTATACAGAGTGAACGATCCTTCACGTAACCGGTTTCGCGGTTTGCGGCCGGCTGGCGAGGCTGGCTGCTTTGACGGTGATGTGCTACTTGCGCCAGATTTCAACTCACACTGCAACCTCGCGCAGCGGGGGGGGGAGATACACTTCTACCTCGGCGACATAGCGCTGCCGGCCGGTCCCTCGGTTGCGTCAAGCCTTGCTCACCCTCTTAACTACCATAAATGACTTATCACTGAATATTGTGTTTTCCGCGCTTTACGGTAGTTTTACCATGTGATGCTTATTACTAAATAATCGAAAAGGGGGAAGGGAATAAGAATATTGTAGAGAGAGGTGAGAGGTGTTGTGCATACGTTACTATGTAAACGACTATTCAGGAACAAAAAACAACTCGAATTAATTTTTGACAGTATTTTTGCGCCCAGAACCTGAAATAATAACTAATAAAGGATTGCCGATATAGTATAAGATTTAGTATTGGTATTATTATTATTATTATTATTATTATTATTCGGAGAAACGCTTTTCAGCGTTTTTAAGATTTTCCTGTAGTGAAAAAGCATTAGTTTGGAACTTGAGGAGTGCTATTTGGTAAAAATTATTCAGGAAAATTCGGTTCAGGGTTAAGTTTTGTAGTTAAAGCCATAACCTGTGCAACCTGAAAATTATGCGTGAGTTTCAATTCACAGGAGTGGGTAGTATCAACATATTCGCCAACCAACACGAACCCAATGACTTCAACTTTAGTGTCAATACTAAATTTTTCGGAATGCTTACATTCGGCAATAATTATCAGGGTTTCGATGACGTGATAGCTGTTTCATTTATTAAAAAAAGTAGCATTGTGTTCGGTTTGTATTTAATTTTAGCATTCTTTTGTTTGTGCAAAGCCATCTGAAGGAAAATAGCTAGCGAACCTAATGATTTGAGTGATACATTCAGAATTCGATTCTGCGACATACCCTAGCTGTCAATAATGAATATTCTTATATAGTGATCAGATGGTGGTATAGTTCCATATCGTCAATATCACTAAAGTCCATGGTTCGCGTCGTAATTTACTCCGTACTCATGTCTTAAAAGGTATGATTACATAATCCTTGTATAATATAGTATTCTGTTCTAACTTATCATAGTAATGCTCTTTTCATTGTATCACACATGATGAAACCTAATAATATTAGTATTATATCAATATTGTTATTAAGGCCTATAACAAAATATTTTAAGTATTTTAAGTATTTTAAGTATTATTAAGTATTCTTTTTCCAGTAAGGCGCTCACCTTTTCCTCCTCTTACACTTTTTGGAGTACGTTTAACAATATTCCCTTTTTCAACGGGGAAGATTTGCAGACCGCATCTCGTGTTAAGGTATTATGCAACAAACTCGCGGTCCATTGCGTATCCTACGAACCGATACACTTCGCACAATAGACCATGGCTGAGTGCACTGTTACGCCTAGTGGCTCTGCAGGTCACCCCAAAATACGTGTCTGCAAATACTTACCCTTGAAATTTTGGTAGCTTACATATAAAAAGCATATGACACATTTACGGAAACGACAAGCAAAACAAAACCGCTGTTAAAGTGTACGATAGCGTATTTTAAATTTTTAGGTTGGGGAAGGGTTCTTAAAGTCTCTCCAGTGATTTTTTTGCACCAATAGAATAAGTTACATAACCATACTATTTATTCCAAAACTTAAGGCACTGGATATGGTGGGAAAGGGATGAAAAGCAAGTTATCAAGTTATCTGGCGTTTAAAGACTAGTTCATCTAAACTCGGCGTGTAAAATCTCATAAACAAGATTTTTTTTAATGTGTTTAACGCCCATTTTAACTACTGAGGCACCACAGACGGTGGGGCACTCATGATGCATGAGATGAAATGATTAACTAGGAAAGAATATTTTAAGGATTCCAGTTCGGAGTACCTCTCCGGCATTTGTCATTTATGAGGAGCGAGGAAAACCTAGAAAAACCTCAATCAGGGAGGACAGTCTTGGCGGGATTCGAACCCCAGACCTCCCGCTGACGAGTTCGCGCCTTAACGATCTCGGCCACCTGTGGCGGTCCCCTCCCTGTTTGTTGGGAGATAGCATTAAGATCTTAAATACAAATAAATAAAAAATTATTAATATCATGAGTCCACATATTAATGCAAGTACAACAAAATTATTAAAACACACAGAAACTATAACTTGGGTAGAAATATTCTTGTTGAGGGGGATACATTTGAAATATGAAGCCACAAGTCAAATGTATAAAGATAGAGATACGCAGCATAAAATTACAAAGCAATAATTAAACTTACACTATATATATTATGGATGCGAGAGATGGATATTTAATAAATATTTCAAAATTGTAGTCAATAATTTTAAAAGGAAAATCTGAAAAGAACATGGGCACCAGAGAAGGAAAATAAACATTGGAGAATACATTATAACGGTGAACAAATGTCAATTGTATAAAAAGTATTTTTCATTCCCCGGATAGCTCCACGTGCAGTTGGTCGAGCTCCACAGTTATCGTCTCGTTCCCACGCTTGAAATCCGGCCGGAGAGCCGGAGGGGATGTCAGTACGAGTTTAACTCTAAGAACGTACGGGCGTGTTCTGTATGTTGTGTGGCAGTGAAAGGCGGCGTAATACAGTGTGTTAATTATGTTAACATGGCTCAATTACCCTAAAATATTTATTCATTTCTATACGTGCGTACAGAATCAGCTCGTGATGTACGGAGATTATTTGAAGAGAGATTCCCTAATACTCAACTTCAAAGTCGAAGTTCGATTCATAGGTTGGTATATAAATTTCGTGAAATGGGAAGTATTCTTGATAAAAAGCGTAAACAGCCACTTAAGAGAACTCACAGAAGAAAAAGTAAATAGCATTGGACATGCTCTGAAAAGTTCCCTTAAAAATCACTGGTCTTTCTCAACAAATGGGAATTTCCTCTGTTTGAATGGCTACAAAGCTACTTAAATTAAATCGCTATAAAATTACTGGTGCAAGAACATAAACCGGGTGATCCTGCATCCAGGAGCTATATTTTAAATAGTATGCATGACCCTAATTAATTTTCTTTAAGGATAAATCTTGGTTCCACCTAAGTGGATGTGTTAATTCACAAAACATCCGATAATGGAGTTCAGAAAAACCTAACCTGCTTCACGAGGAACCCCTGCATGATCAAAAGATATGGTGCGCCATTTGCGGCGAGAGAATAATAGGTCCTGTAATTATTAAAAAAAATTAATTGTGATAAGTATGTGCAGAGTATTTTGTACTCATTCTTCCACAAGTTAGGTGTGGGGGAACGTAGATTTGCGACTTTCCAACAGGACTCTGCAACGGCACATACAGCCTGTTTCCTTGTATGCTATTCTTGAAATATTCCACCATAGAGTCACCACTGACAACATATGGCCCCCGTCTTCCGATTTAATGTCGTGTGATTTTTATCTCTGGAGGGTATTAAAGGAAGAATTATGCAATACAAATTCATACATTTTAGATGAACTGAAAAATAACATTCGTTAATAAATGTATTCCATTTCTCAGAGAGAATTGCATTAGGTAATGGATAATTTCATAATCTTAGTGGTCTAGTAGTGACCATAGATCCAAGACCGCGGGACTAATCTCGACCAGGATCGAGGAATTTTTCGGGCGTAAAAATCTTAAGACTTCCTTTGGAAAGAAAGTAAATCCGTGGGTCCCATGTTGTAGATTTACAGCACGCAAAAGAACCTCTAGCTTTAAAGAATATGCCTCTGTGCAAAATTTATCGGTTATTTCACGCCCTGAATTGAATGCGACACTTATTGTTAAAGAGCGCCTGCAAATTAACCAAATCAACAACAAATTCTTAACAAGAAGCCAGAAATGTATGTAAAATGATGGGAGACAGTTCCAGTAACTTAGTGAGTAAACGTACCTTTAAGTGTTAGCAATAACTTGCACGAAATTATTGCTGTGGACATTCTGACTCCCGTTCACAACGGCACCAGCTTGAACAGATGACCGTTACCATGGAACGGTCCCGCGATAGAAAAATCACCCATTACAACAAATGAAAAATTCTTATATACCAATAAAAATATTTTGCGAATCAATAGGCGGCAAAAGACCAACAAGCAAACCTAGGAATAGATGGATAAATATAATACAGGCGGATTCAAGAAAACTGGTCAGTGTAAGGAATTGTGAGAAGAAGGTGGTTGAAGAAGGCCAAGGTCCGATATGGAATTTTAGTGCCATTAAAGAAGAACAACATTAAGATCTTAAGGTTTAAATTCACTAGGTTAGTAGGTTAGTACACTATTACATATAATAAACGTCCAAGGTGGATCCCAATACCTTATCTTGTGATCATTAATCACTAGAACAACTTTACACCTTTGCAAACTGTTCCTTAATGAAGGATTTACGTCACAAGCGACGTTTGATACTAATTCACCCAATGTAAGCAAGACTGATAAATTTCTATCTGCTGATAGTATCATGCCAATTCTTCGTTCTATCACATCAATTTGTTTGAACATGAATGCTGAAAAACAGATAAAATTGGAACTCCAATATGAAATACATAACACAAACAATTTATTAAAAAACAGTGCTTGGATATATTTAAAGTTATTTTGATAATTTAATAACAAAAGACTGAAAATGTCAAGCACGCAACTGTCTCGATTGGATTATTCTAGAATGTTCGTTTCGCCTTTTCGTTCTCCTGTTTGTAATGAAGTCACTTTCAGATCCGGAGGGCTAACTAAAAGTTAACTAAAAAAAAAAAACATTTAAAAAGAGACGCTTAAATTCTAGGTCCAGAGGCACATTTGCCTTCTCAACTGGCGGCCTTGGGCTGCATATTTCATAGGAATAAATTGTCTCCCCTAGCCCTTAAAAGAAAAAGAAGAAAAATAAGGCGAATGTCATTCGACTTCAAACCTACCATTCGCTGACCTATAGCAATGATTTTAGAACGCCAAATATTAAAAATACACGTTAAGTTCCAACTGTGGGCTTCAAACGTTTTGACATATTATTGCTAAAGGAATTAAATAGTGCAAATATAAACTATGTTTCAGGTAATAATATAGATGCACTTTTTACTATGAAATCAGCATTGTTTGCCATGCCACTCATAAATACTTTATTAAAGCATAGCTTTTTGTTTGAAAAATTTGAATGTTGCTAATGTCTAATGATTAAATGGGACGGCATTGAACTTATTTCTACGCTATTACGGTCAACACATCTGCAAAAAATATCTTACTTTCTCTTTCTTGTTCGCATAGTAGAGGCAATAAGTAAGTTATTTCAAAGAATTAAGATTTCCTATATCCTATAGTTTGACATAATTTAGAGGTGTAAACGTGTGGTCGTTTTTGGACAATCTGTACGTCCTTTTAAAACAAATAATAATCTAGCAAATAGTTACAATATGTAACGCAAATGACTTACCTTTTCATTTGTCACGCCAACTGCTTTTCACGTATATTACGCATATCATGACACAACATTTCATTAACCTTATTATTTATTTCTTAAATCCAGTCGGAGTACGTGAGATATGCCTTCAGCTCATCTCGAGCTACATACGAACGAAAGTTGCTCTGCAACCTATAATAGACCACTATGCTCAAATACAAAACAAAACACAACTCACATGCCTTTAACACAGCTGCCTGTGCGATACTAACAGCCGGTTTGACGCGTGTGGATTACAGTTACACTAGCGCTGCCTTGCGCACAACTTTGTAAACTTATGCTTTCCCGCTAAAGTTAAGAACGAACATTAGGGTCTTGGGCCTCATCTGCAGTAAATGAAAAATGTCATAAATATATGTCCGCGTGCCATATTATTTACAAAGGTTTTCAGGATAATTAGTAAAATTATTAATGATGACATATATCGGCCCCATAGTCCGTTGGCATATAAATGTAACTAACACAGTGCCTGATAACAACAGAACTATATACCGTATTTTCCCCCTTTTTATATACAGTGTCGCAACTACAAAGTTATGATGAAACAAACCAGGGTCACCTTAGTGAGATCATTCTAATCAATGATCATTCTAATGATTAGTGATCATTCTAATCAATGAGCCACGGTGCTGCATGCCACAAAGACTCTTAGTGCCGTCGAAGTGCGAAAGACAAAATATTAATAAACAATAGGGTATAAAATATATATTTATTCGTAAAAATTTACCAACCTGAAATAGATATAATTTAATAATTAACAATTACTGCGTGTGATGATTATTTACCGACATTCTTCTCACTGTAATAAAAAGGAAATTTGTCAAATAACAATTTCGAAAACGACATACTTTTAAACCCAGCTATGAGTATGATTATAATATGTTGCTTAATGTTTCCAATATTAACAAGTAAGTGTGAGGTATTTGTGGAAGTAATTCAGACTTGAAAACAACACTAAAAGGTTCAGAGCGATTTTGCCATTTATTCTGTGAACATGACACTAGTAACAAACTGCTAAATGTGAACGTTTATTTAGTTCCACAAACGAAATTATTACGAAGCAGCTTTCAGAAGTACGTATAGTATGGGAACAGGCAGGGGGCAGGCGAGTAAATGTAGCTAACTATACGAGTAAAAATTCTGAGGTAGGTGGCATTCCGAAAAAGTTCATTCCTGACTTTCCTGAGACTCTGAATGGCTTATGTTTTGTAGATTTAACTATTCAGAAGCTTCTGTTTGATGAAACATAAAACGATTGTAGAACAATTTCTATTCGTATAAACTGTCCAAAGAATTGTATTGTAAGATACTCAAGCAGGAAATTTCAATGAAGGAAAGGGCTGAAAGTCTTGCTATATCTAATACACTTATTTTTGTTTTGTTAATGCTCTTAGCTGATCGACTTTAGTACATTTATCCTGTAAGTTACCTTCAAATCATTAATATATTTATTTATGAACGCTTTTTAACATTTAGGTAACCAGCGTCCCATTTAATTCAGGGCGTGAAACGACTGATAAATTTGCTCAGAGACCTTTTACATGCTGGGACCCATGGCTTTACTTCCCTTCCGAAGAAAGCCATACTTAGATTTTTACGCCCAAAACTACCGCCACGGGTGGTCGAGGTCGTTAAGGCGCGTACTCGTGAGCGGGAAGTCTGGGGTTCGAATCCCACCGGAACCATACTGCCTGATTGAGGATTTTCCATGTTTTTCTCAGTCCTCATAAATGGCAAATGCCGGGGAGGTACCCTAAACTTAGGCCTAGAACACTTCCTTATAAAAATAATTTATCATCAGTGTCCACCACCTGTGGTGCCTCAGTAGTAAAAACGGGCGTTAAACACTATTTAAAAAAAGCCCGAAATAATCCGTTTGAACCCATGATCTTGGGTCTACGAGGCAAGTATGGCTACCACTAGACCATCAGATTTATTTAGATGGATAGTCGGAAAGACAGATGGATGAATATTTTAGGTCCAATTGTACCACCATTGCAACATCATGTTATTCTTCGATTTATCATCTCAAAGGATGTATAGACTGTAGTAGTTGATATAAATTGTTTACAACCGAAGACATTTTTTTTTTTTGTAATTGTACGTACAAGTCCAAGAACAAATGTGCTAGATATGTTTTTAAACGTGTATATATATATATTTCATTTATCTGCACAACAGAACATCTCTTATAAGCCATTTTATTTTACTGTAATGAATGACTTTAAGATAATCTTTGAAATTTCAATGTAGGAGGGAACGTAATTTAATTGAATCTATATATCTTTATTGGCACTGCATCGCGATAATAATGCATTGAATTCATACAATTGAATAGTGTTTCGTGTTTACTACTGAGGCACCACAGGCGGTGGACACTGATGAACATGAGATAAAATGATAAATTGGGAAGGATATTTTTTAAGGAAGGAATCGTTTTAGGCCTAAGTTTGGGGTACCTCACCAGCATTTGCCAGTTATGAGGACTGAGGAAAACATGAAAAAAAGCCCCAGTCAGGGAGAATGATCCTCGTGGGATTCGAACCCCAGGCCTCCCGCTCACGAGTCCGCGCCTTAACGACCTCGGCCACCCGTGGTGGTCAGAAATACACTGAGTAAAGGTGCTACAGGGAGGGGGGAGATTACTTAGGTGGTAACGCTTAGTACTCTTATTCGGGTGGTTCCAAGTTCAAATCTCTTGGGGTCAGCCATCCTGAATTTTTTTTATCATGGTATTCCCTAGTTACCTAGATGAACGCAGTGATGGATGTTTCCGTTTTATGAATTTCATTCTATAGTGTCTTAAGCGGGATGGTATCGTGGATTTGCGTTCTGGAGAGATTTCCTGATCTAGCTAATGTGTCTTTTGTCAAAGGGGACACCTCAGAGAAGAACTTAATAGGTATACACCTAGTGTCCAAATCTTGAGGCAGTTGCGAAAACCTCTTGTGTCTCTTGCTATCCTATCCTGCTATTAAGTTACTGCAACCTTCCTATAAATTAGACTAACTGATCTACTATCAGTTCTGATCTCCACAAATCAACTCACCCTATGATTACTGAAATTTAAACACTGTTTTTATTACCGATTAAAATAAATACTCGCATATCCCATCGTTGAGTGAAAGTATATCCGGCAAATCTCTAAAAATTGTGTAGAATATGGATGGAATTGGATACGTCTAATAATATCGCCAATTCCGACGTGTATTTATATTGATCTCTCATCTAGAGTTGAAGAACAGGAAGTCAACTCTTCAACTGGGGTGAAACATGTCCTCCAAAACTTTTTGACTAATGTTTAACCCCCGTTTTCCTACTGAGGCACCACAGGCGTCTTTCAAGACTTTGATCATTTCTATATCTCACCGCTAAGGGTGGCTGACATGGATTTAGCTTGGAAAATGTTCCTTCTTAAAAAAAATCGTTTCCCAATTTAACATTTCATCTCGTGTATCATCAGTGTCCACTGTCTGTGGTGCCTGTCGGTCCTGGTTTCTAGTGGTGACCATACGTGCCTCGTAACCCAAGATCGCGGCCAGGGTCGATGGATTTTTGGGGCGTAAAAAGCCTAAGTATGGCTTCCTTCGGAAGAGAAGTAAAACTGTGGGACCTGTGTCATACATTTACGGCACGATAAAGAACCTCAAGGCTGAAATAAGAGACCTCTGAGCAAAATTTGTCGGCCGTTTCACGCTCTGATTTGAATGGGACGCTGATGGCCTGAAATGTTAAAGAGCGTCCGTAAATAAAAACAAACCAGCCTGTGGTGCCTCAGCGTTAAACACTATTCAAAAAAATTCAGAACTCGTGTTCTAATAGTTTTGTGAAAAAATGTAAATAATAAAAACTCGCGCAGACTTTTTCTCTTTTTTTCCTGTTGACGCAACAGCCTGGGCCGACCGCAGCGACTACTGGTTCACTAACTCCATCTTACGACATCGTCGGCAGAAGTGGCATGTGACGAGCATATCGGATACCGTGCCGGTCGCCATCACGCAGCTTTCTAGATCAAAGAATGTTACCTCTCTATCACGCAGCTTTCCAGCAGTCCTCGTGTCCAGATGTTCCTAACAGAAAAAATTTAAACAGATACCAATGATCAAACCCGAGAGCTCCCGAACAGCAACCAGTAACTCTGACCACTGGACCAAAGAGACAGCCAGATGCTCTATAGTGCCTTCATTAAACATTTTTATTAACTCTTTTACAGAGTTTATAAATAGCAATATCTAGGTATTAACATGCAGTTCTATATCTTGCGCGTACCAAATGCTCACGATTTGTGAAACACACTCACCTTAATTTTCTCTTTCGGATCTTCCAAAGATTTGAGGGTTTGTGAAAAATGTAATGTTAATGCGCTGCTCGAGTTCCACAACAATTTCTTTGCAACAGTGTTGTAGTATACTGCGATTATTGGCTCACTATATCACAATATTACAACTGCCTTCAATTTTTTTTCGCTCTTAAAGAGCACACAGGTCATTCGTTCATGGACATAACTAACCATTTAATTCGCTTTAATATACTTCTGATTAAACCTATTGCCATGGCTACTTTGAAAATTGTTATAAGCAAATACAAGATAAAGGCACAAAATTGAGATATAAACAATGTCAGCATTGGATCAAAATCTTTATTTTAAATGGCACATTTCTTTTCTTCTTTATGAAATCACAAAATTCAACATTAGAAGTGTCAAGAGAATACCAGCATTTGACTTGCAGCAGCGAAAGCATATCTTTGGAGCTTTATGTTCTTTTAGAAATATAAATAAAATAAGGCAATGCATAAGTGTATTTGACACAATTAAAATTACAATACCTTTAATACATATATAAAGTGCTGTTGCCTATTCTTTGAATCAATAAATAATAATATAGCATTCAATAACTTACATAAACAGCATATCTGTCGATGACATCATCCATGAAACTTTCTGTGCGTTCCTCGTCCCCTTTAGTTGATACAAGCTTAAAGCGTTTCCTGCCCCATGGCACTGAATAACTTTTCTACACCGTCAGTGGAAACGGGTTTTTTTATTCGTTTTGTATACGGACGCTCTTTAACATCTCAGGTCATCAGTGTCCCATTCAATTCAGGGAGTGAAGCGTCGACAAATTTTGCTCATATGCCTTTTTTTCAGGCTTGAGGTTCTTTATCGTACCATGTACGATACGGGACTTTACTTCCCTTGCGAAGGAAGCAATATTTAAGATTTTACCCCCGAAAAAATCCATCGGTCCTGGCCGGGATCGAACACGCGATCTTGGGTTTAAGAGGCAAGTAAGGTTACCGCTACACCACCAGGATCGACGAAACGGAAACACATTCACCGATGTCGGCCCTTAAGATAAAAGAAGCAACATCACAAGACGAATCTTCCAATTTATTACGAGGAACGAATTTAAAAGAACGCAAGTCTGTAATGACAGCGTCAACATTTTTAAGCCTAACATAAAGCACAGTTTTTTACAATCATTTTTACCAACCTGTTGAAATATTTTAAAAATTTCCAAATATGCACTCAGTTCTATCAGTCACAGCCTTGACATTGAACCTTTGTTCCATTTCATTAATTATACTTTTCACAAATGTCCTTACATTTCTCTCTCTCTCTCTCTCTCTCTCTCTCTCTCTCTCTCTCTCTCTCTCTCTTTGTCTTACGTGAAGAGCACGCTTTTAAACTTCTGCTGCGTCTACTTCTAGTTTTTCAAAATTTTATTTAGTGTTTCATGTTCCGTACTATGCTCTTCGCAAAGGCGGTCGATGTTTCTTAAACGTTCCAGAGTTTCAGAAACAAATACAGGGAGTTTTGACATTTTGAGTGATTTATTTGCAAAATTTTACTTAAGTTTCAGGCGGCATTTAATGTTTCGTCCACATCACTGTCCTACAATTAAAGGCAACTCATCATTTTTAACGAAATCCTGACACACTAGCTAAATCCGCACTGTCCTTGTGTATATATTCACATGCCACCATATCGATCCCGGTGGTGTAGTGGTAACCATACTTGCTTCTTAAACCCAAGATCGCGGGTTCAATCCCGAACAGGATCAATGGATTTTTGGGGTCCATTCTAAGTATGGCTTCCTTCGGAAGGGAAGTAAAGCCGGGAGTCCCATGTCGTAGATTTACGGAATGTAAAAGAGCCTCAGGCCTGAAATAAGAGGCTTCTGAGAAAACTTTGTTGGCCGTTTCATGCCCTGAATTGAGTGGTACGCTGATGACCCGAGATGTTAAACAGCGTCCATAAATAAAACAAATCAACAACAACATGCCATCATAAAGGATCTGTCGCAAAGGAACAGGGCATGTACTGTGCGATAGGTATACTCAACCAGCGGATGTCAACATCTTCGGGTATATTAAAAACATTGTTCTAAAGTACACTGCATTTCATGCACAAATTTTCTCGTTTAGGAGAAGCATAAAAAGTGTATAAATGTCCTTAACAAGATGTAATGTGAGTTTTATTATAGGATGTTTATTCCTACAATTGATGATATCATTCCTAGTGGTCTAGTGGTAATCATACTTGCCTCGTAGACCCAAGATCACGGGTTCAATCCCGGCCAGGGTCGATGGATTTTTTTCGAACGTAAAACTCCTAAGTATAGCTTACTTCGGGAGTAAAACCGTGGGTCCCACGCTGTAGATTTACGGCATGTAAAAGAACCTCAAGCCTCAAAGAAGAGGCCTCTGAGCAAAATTTACTGATAACTTGAGATGTTAACGAGCGTCCGTAAAAAACAAATAAACAAAATAGTTTGTGACAACAACGACAAAGTATGTACTCTACAGTGAATGTATGGCAACTTGTGGCCCTTTTTTCTGATAACCAAGTGCGGACACAGAGGCAGAGCTACTAAAATTCTCAGCACAATCGAAAGAGCATGTTATAAATTTGTCTTAAGATTTTTTCTTCCACCCCCCCCCCCCAATTCAATCATACATAAAACCTTTCCTTCACTTCAAAGATGGAGACGACACAACATAACGAACTAGCAAAGACAGTTCACTTTGGTTTCAAACATTTTTAGATTCATCTGCCAATAAGGAAAGATTTATCAGAATTGTTTCATCTTGATTGTCTGGAATCTCACCAATACAAATGAATAATTCTGAAGCTAATATGTGAACCTTTCACTCTGAAATTTCACCCACTTTTCTAGGTTAATGTAGCTACCACTACTTATGTACCATCATACGAATTAGAGGCTCATATTTCGTTGTGTGGAGGACCTCTTCCTTACTAAAAAAATGCACACTTCGAATTAAAGAAGGCAGCTTGTCGATTCAATGCTTTTTCAGTTTCAGTTTGTTGAATTATCTGCGCATGAACTGGGGCATTTAATCCGTTTAATGTACAATTTTCAACTACAACGATTTTTGCGTGTTTTTATGACTTGGCATGCTTTTCTAGTTTTCCCGTGCTTCCGGTAAACTTGTGAAAAGAACAGCTCTGTTTTTTTGTAGAGCTTCATTATAATTTTTTAAGCATTTCATATAATT
This sequence comes from Metallyticus violacea, assembly GCA_030762175.1. Taxonomy (NCBI): domain Eukaryota; kingdom Metazoa; phylum Arthropoda; class Insecta; order Mantodea; family Metallyticidae; genus Metallyticus; species Metallyticus violacea. The sequence continues at coordinate 87,900,237 of CM060843.1, read as the reverse complement.
GGAAAAAATCCCCATCCCATTCGCGATCAAAGTATAAACAATTATACTTACACTTCCATTTTTGCTGGTACCTAATCTCGCATTCAACACTTTTTACACTTTGTTCAAGGTGACGGCATACGGATGGGTCATAAATAATACGTTTTTCTTTCGAAGCTTGAGGAAGAGCTACCGAAGAACTACTAAGCAATTCATTCAATAGACGAATCTTCTGCAATATGCTGTCTTTTATAGAAAAGAAAGAAAACGTTTGTTATTTAGACATTGTATTTCGGTAACGCTTCTGTCGATAAGACTACACCCTTCCACAGTAAACTGTTCATTATCATTAATATAGCTGCAATTGCAATAAGTTGACATTTTTTTACAATACACCAGTCCTGCCGCTCTACATGTGCCTATTGTTGAGTTTCAAATTGAATTTTTACGCATTATAAGCTAGCAGTTAGCAAAACGGATGACAATTTAAATTCTTTCATTATTTTGATTTTTAGTAATAAATAGTATATATATTTACAAATAGATTTTAGATGTTCGGGGGGCACATTTTAATTTCTGGGGCACCGCTAGGACATCCTCTGAATTCATCTCAGGTCAGTCGACTTCGATGGGCATTCGGGACGCGGGTCATCAACTAAGGACTCCACTCCCACTACTGAGTGCGGCTTATACAATTATCTTAATAAGCTTATTTCATCATTTCACGAGTGTCGGTAAAAGGTTTATTGAAGTTTCACAAAATTTAATGTTAATGCGTTGCTCATGACTAGTCATGTCAATAATTGCAGAACCCTACAGCATTGTTGCAAAGAAATTGGCATGGAACTCGACTGCGCGTAAAACGAGAGAAATTTATGGTTATAATAATGGAAATTGTGCACATGCCTGCATGCACACACACAAATTGGAGTGCAATGATAATCAATTTATTGTCAATAGATCATGCACTCATGTATTTAAAACTCTTAAAATATTCAAACACATGACATTTATAAAAAAATATATATTCATTTTTAAAGACTATTTGTGGCCTATTCTGCCCTCTATGAGCTTATTACTTTTTGGGGCATACCCCAAAAAGATAACTGTGCCATGACTCACAATCCCACTTGCAAGGTTCAGTGTTAAAAGGCATTTTCCAAGTATAATTATTGAGCACATGTATGGAAGACTAACATGGTGTAAAGGGCTCACATATGACAGCTGGACAGGAAGGTAGTTATATTTTGGCCTTTGACCATATCAGTCTCATTATTATTGGACTGATAAGAAGTGGAAGAATTTTATTTATTGACTAAGTTTTATTTCTTATATAAATGTACATTAAAAGACAGAACAGGTTTAGGTTTCACTTAAACTTAAAATTTTAAGTGAACTTACAAATTTTATCTGTCTAACTAATCAAAGGAAGTTTTACTTAAGATGCAACAACTACCTGTGTGTTACAATATGTTACTTCTTCTGAAATTTTGTTTGAGAAACAAAGTTTTCTTGAAGAATGAGAAAATGTAATCTTGCTAGATTTACGTGACATTACTAAGACAATATATGGAAATATTCACAGAGTTGCAATGGAATGATCATATAATATATATGTGGCAATAATAATTCAGGGTACAAAGTGATATGTGTAGATATTTTACATTGTTAAAAATTTTTAGTTTTTGTTTGCACTGGTTCAATACTACATCCTGAAATGACTACTAGTATGAAGATGAAGATGCCATGATATTGTAATGTGAACTGTGTAGAGAGAAATAACACACTCAAGGCTGCATACTTAATCTGATGTATCCTATTCAAAGGGTTGATTAAGGTGCAACTATTTCTGGTTGCATGCAAAAATTGTCAATTGCCAGTTTCAAATCCTGCTTTCATCAAACTCTGTAGCCAAGTATATTACTCCAGATGTATTTTCAACCCAAAACATGAGTTTTTGATAATGTGTGTATTTGAAACAGAAGTACTGTTAGTTTGTATAATCACCAGTCTTTAGAAACATCTTTCAGAAACTGGCACAGAATTGCAATGGAGAACAAAAAACAAAACACTGCTTTATGTAAAATCAGCTGCAAATCACTGTAGCAGCATTTTTGTAAACTGCCTAAAATTTTATGTTTAAGAATTTTACTTTTTCTTCTGTTTCTCAAACTTATAGCCTTAGGCTTATACTTCTTCCTAAATAATGATAAATAATCCAAGTTAAGCCTGTAAACAGCTAAGTGTTTTATTTCTGAAGGCTGAAAGCAAATTTATTCTTATTGTTTAGTAAACAATAAAATTAAAATTAGAAAATTTCTCTGAAGTAATGTCAGTCATTATCTTTAACTTAAAATTTGTATTATTTCATTTTATATTATTACATTATATCTGCGGCAAGCAAACTGGAATGCTAAGTCTTTTCTGTATATTATATATTTCAGGTAGATTTTTTTTTCTATGCACAAATAATAAATAAACATCAATTTTAAAATATTTAGGAATCAATACAGTGAAAACAGTTGACAATGTGAGCGAAGGTCTCACGAAACATGTCCTGAATTATTTAATTTTGATAGTGAAGTGTTAAGAGTGTTTATCATTATATCAATATTTTAAATGTTTTTAGCATTTTACAATAAATAAATAGTTCAGTCCCATGAAGAGCATTCCTCTCCTGATAATGCATGCAAAAATATGAGTCTTCCAAAAATAAGTACATTTCTAATAGCAAACTAAAGATGACTAGTGATTTATATGTTGTACACAAACAGTAATCTTATTGATATAAGGTTCGAAAGCACACATATTGTTCAGTTTTACTGGTCTTAATTTAATGTTGACAACTTTCCTCAATAAGAACACTAAGCCCTTTTGTTCTCTTTTTCCCATTATGTAACCACCAATGAAAACATTTCCACTGCACAGTTCAGTGATTGAAATTCTGTTACAACATATTTCTGAATCTTTTGCGGATAGATTTATATTTTTAATTTGATTTTCAGTTAAAAGACCATATTCCATTACCTGCAGATGATATGCATAAATATTATGCCAATGATTTCTTTATTACTTTTGCATTGTTATTTTTAAAAGCTACAGTTTAGAATAGGGAAATATATTCCAATATATGCCACAGTTTTTTTCTCTTTGTTGCTTACATTTCAATTTGATAGCTTCATTTATATTAAAAAGTATTTGTCATACATTATTTGTGATAGTAGTCAGTCAAATATGAAGGGGAGAACTACAAGATTGGCTACAATTACTGAATGCAACTTACAAAAGTTACTTATTTTCCTGTCTACAAAACACATCTTTCAACTGATCACGATTTTTAACTTAAGAAAGCTTAGGGGATTAACATATTTTTGAAGTAGCCATCGTTCAGTGTATCCTCCTTTGTACTAAAATTACTTTCTAATTTGTATAAAAATAGTGCAACCCATGTTGGCACATTGAAAAGGTGTTTTATTACTGGGTTCCTTTCTTGCAAAAAGCAAAGATTTTAACAAAACAAGTCAGAAAATGCTTAGAAATGCAATGCTGATTTTTCTTACCAGCTTTAGCAAATGATCTTTAATTAAAATGTTTAATTATAATGATTACTATGTTCTGAAAACAGAAGAAAATGGAAAAGTTTATACTGGCTCAAAGGGAGTGGTTTATGGCTAACATAGTTGCAGCATCAGTTTGCACCCTGAATTTAACTTCTTGGAAGTCTTGGCATCTGTGTTATTCTTTGACAGGATATTTATTTTTTATGTTGCTTTGCAACTATGCCAAGACTTTCACATCTCCTAAGACATCTGGAACTTATCTGTACAAAAATAAAATGCTGGAGTATTAGTGAACTTTACAGGAAAACACGTACAAATATACACAAATTTAAAAATAAACATGTAACTGTATGTACACATGTAAAAAATTATCTGTAGCTACTTCTTAAGTAGTGCATTGTTTAGTTTATATCAGTTTTAAACATTAACTCTTTCATTTCCACATTTTCTCTCTCTCTCTCACTCTTTTTCTCTCTTTCTGTAAGTAGTAATGATTATTTATATTACCATATGAGATATTCAGATGCTAATGCATAGGGCTCAGAAGTTGCAACCTCAATTGTGCACACATGTGTGGATGCAGTTAGTCAAAGCAACCCAGGAGGTCCTGTTTTAGGTTGGAACCTATGAACCTTACTAATAAAATATATAGGGTAAATCTTCTTCAATTAATAAAATTATACTTCTAAATGTTTGAAAAAGTACATGATCAAATCCTTGTATTAATGTTTCATAAATAAATTCCATTCTGTAGAGCTTGTTAGTTTTGTATGCAATGTAAGTCATATTGTGACAGCATAATCCAAAAATTAAAATGATTATGCAAACATAATTACTAATAATTGGAAGCTCTTGATTGGAAAGCTAGAAAGAAAATGATAAATATTAGTATCCCCAATGGCAACTAGCAACCGACCAACCAACATAATTTCTACATACAGTACATATAGTTATTTTTTAATTAATGCCAAAAGTGTGCTCAAAATGCTATAGAATATTTTAGGTACAAGACTTGTTATATAATTGAAATGATAATGGTTTGTTTCTATTGTTCAGTATTGTCAAAAATGCTACATGCAGATATCCAACATAATAATATCATTAAACAGCAAGGTAATAAGAACTGCATTATAGTTATATTTTGATAATTAATATAAATATAGCATTACTTCAGAGTGTATTGGCATTAGCAACCAGGTTAGTTTTTAAACTCTCAGTGGTTAATGGGCATGAAAAAGTAATTTCATATAGTAATTGCCATTAAATAATTACCTTTTGGTGGAAATTTATGCTATTTTAAGCTTTCTCTGTTTTGACATCAGTCAAATAAATATAAATTACATATTTTATATTTGAAAAAACTGACAAATTAAACTATAATACAGATGTTGTTTAAGCATTGTTAGGGAAAAAAACCTAAAAAATATATAATGGCAATATATTTAAATATAAACTGATTTAACTATAACTTGAATACTTTATGCATACTTTTGAAGATGGTTATACTTTAAAAGTACTGGTGGAATGCTATAACATTTGGCAGCACAAAAAGAGAAAATCCAATGCAAATATTAAAAATTAAAAAACCAAGTACAGAAATGACTTTAATATCAATTATATGCCAATACAATAGCACATAAGGAAATATAAAAATAATTTTGAATTTAATTACAAATATTTAACCAAAAAGACTTTAGTTTCATATATCAATTTGCCCTCTGAATATCTCATATTCATTTCTTGTAAATCATATGGCAACTCAGTTCTTTACAATACAAAAACTGGAGTACAAACATAAAACACATAGATATGATATTAGAAATATCATATACTTTGTAGCCTAAATGATTTTGTGCTATACTAAATAAAGAATGACTAGATCACTGGTATGTGAATGATGTTCTTTCCAAACTTTCCCCACCTTCCTCATTTGTGAATGGAGGCACTAAGTACAGCGAATTTTGTACCTCTGATGGTTGCATCTTCAGGCTAGTTGTACACCATCAAATTTATGCATGTGCAATTTTGGACCCTTGTAGAGAATTTGTTCATTACATTACCAAATATCAAACTGTCATGGATGCCATAAGCAGCCATACACAAATTGCTATATATTTCATAAATATTGTAACCATTTATTAGGTTTTGCTTCATTGCTTATTAAAGTGCATGGCTAAGAAACCATTTACCATGACAGCATGGACAACACACCTTGATACCAGAGCATACATCATTATTTAATATAAATCTGTAGTGAAATCCTTACTTCATATACTTAATAAATGTATTTCCATACAGGTTGTTATAAAAAATATGAAATCAAATAACAACATTGGATTCCATTCTTATCAATTAACAATGATCAGTTTTTGTAATGGTGCACATGCAACTTTCAAATCATTTAAATTGAAATAAAGGCAGTCAACATTTTAGGAGATTCATACACTGCTAAATTACTTATGATGGTTTAGTATAATTGAGTATTTTAGTATTTACAGTAGTTGAGTTATTATAATCTGCTATAACTGAGTAGAGCTTATTCAACTATTAAAAATGTGTAAAATAATAAAACTTAAAAGTTCTAATGCATTTGGATATTTCTTGACATTTTTAATGAATTATTAATAATAAATAATTTTAGTTTAAACTATTAGTTAAAATTAATAAAGTATTAATAAATAATCAGAAAAAGGCATTATGTTTTGCCCAGCAATGGAGCAGATAAAGATAAGCATATTTCTGAAAAAGGTAGCACATCCATTTAAAGCAATAGAGCAATAGCAAATAATCAAGAATTACAGCAAATGTTTTGGACATTGGCATTTATAGTTCTAAGCAACTTTTGTTAAGTTAAGATTTAGAAATGAAGAAGCTTTCAGAATTTATAATAGATGAACATTATAATAGTGCATATTAAGAGGTTGCCCTTCCATGTTAACCATTATAGAATCAATCAGTATTGTGGCCAGCATCATTTAAAAGACAGCACTGATAGGTTGGCTTTTAAAATCCACCTTACAGTTGTAACACTGATGAGACCAGTCTGCATGAAACTCTATGCCATACTCTTATGCAGGCTTATTATGAACAAAAATTTGGATAACCTTTAGTGAATAAATATAATTCTATGTGAAAAGTGAAGCTATCCTCATTTCAATGAGGGTATTTTTAAAATGGAATTAAGGTAGTACATGAAATGGCTGATAATTTTGTCCAGGGATCTCTTTCTGCAGGGAGCTCATTAACATACCTAAATCTATGAAATAGAACCCATGATTTATAGTCCTTTCCAGAGGACATACTCTGGATGTTTATGTGCTGAAAAATTCATCAATCTCAGCCAGGTTCAAACTCACAAGCAAGATGTATCAAAAACAAGGCCAATTCTCTTTTATTAGGGGTATTTTAAAATATTGTAAATATTATTTTTAAGCTGATAATTAAACCATATTCTGGAAAAATATTGTTCTTCTAGAACAGCAAATTTTTACAGTAATATTTGGGCAATGAATAAGTTATGATTTTTTTTTTACAGGAATGAATATAGTAATAAAACTATGTTAACAAAATTTTGTAGTAATATATACTAAAATCCATTTATGTGCAATGTTTCAAAAGTATGCACTTGAGCTTAAAAAGGCACAGAGTCTTATAAAAAAATGCTAAGTAGGTTAATGGCCTCAACTATATAGTTACAGAAGTCCAAGGACATTGCCATGAGACACCAAGAGGGTTAAAACAAATACATAATTTTCTGAAGTTATACTGAACAGCCATACTTACTAAGATGCAGAGCAGGGGTTTTGCCTACATTATAAATTGCCTGTCCTTTCCAATGTGTAAAACGGAACCATTTTATTGCTGATATTGGTATGATTCCTTAATTGTACATAGTAGTCAATTATTTTCAAGATTTCCTGCTCATGCATTTAAATGAAATATAATTAATTCTCATGCCTTCAGCAGTGCTCTGACACCAACATCTTAGCTATTTACACTCTGGATGTTGTCAATAACCTTGGTGTATCTATTAGGAATGTGAAGACAAGGAAGCATATTTCCTAAGATCACTATCACCAATAACAGTATATTTCTTAAACACCTTTCCTCTGACCTCAAACCAATCAAGCATTGCTCGTTAATTAGTTGTGTTAATTGAAATGTATGTGAATGAAGTTCAAAAAATAAACATATACTTAATGTTTGATATTAGCTGAGAATCTGCAGAAATGACTGTAATAATAATGCTAGTAACTGCAGTTTTTGCAACAAGTTGTTTTTGCTTGGTTACAATGTTACAGTAACCAGTGATAGCTTGCAATGTTGCATTGGATAGTAATGGAGCTATACAGAAACAATTAATTTGTTGAATATTGATCTAATTTGATAATTATCAAATTCTTAGGCTTACTTGAGACAGAAATATGAATTAAATTACTGCTCTCCAGTCATGAGAATTTCCATGCTTGTTACTATGGTAAAGTGCAGGGGGTATAGATGATTTACACAAGATACTGTGCTTACAATTAGGACAGATGATAAAATGAATGTAACTACTATCTATGTTAATAAAAATGGCGATTTCAGTATTAAGATGGCTTTAGTATGGAGCAATCTATTTTCTGTTAGCAATACCTAGCAGTAAAAACAGTAAACCTGTTTATTGTGAAGACCAAATGGTTGTAGTCACTATCATTCAGATGTTTGATGAGGAATCTAGACAGAAACAATTGACAGCTCCTCTTGCTCAAGCAACAGAGCAGTAAACATTTTTCTGTCTCTGCATGATCTATATTCTGGTCATGTTCGAACCAGAGCTCTATAATATCTGAGGTAGTGCCAGAGTTGCATATGCAGCACATTCCTCTCAAGACTGTCCTCATGGCTGGAAGACAGTAAGCAGAATAGGAAAATATGAAGCTGCAGGAGCCCAAAGTTAAGGCAAACCTTATTTTCTGTAGAAGGCTTTGGCATTGCATGAAGATGATTTATAAAGCAACATATTACAGTTACACTTCCCAAAAAGCAAATGGAAAAGAAAACCACCATATCATTTGAGTACAATAGTAAGTAAACCTTAGGCCATTTTTGCACTTGAAGAATAGTAGAAATTCTCCTTGCTCTTCCAAGATACAATCTAGGTGATCCATTCAGCAGCACCTTTTATTGATAACCCATTCTGCCCATGAAAGAAAACTGCATGAGATAAAATTGAATTTAATTTAATAAAAATATATCTTGCAATAACATGCAATAGGGTAGGAAAGAAAAAAAAATAAAATAAAAATAATATATATATCTTTGAGCAGACTTTATGGATACCTCAAAGGTTTAGAAATAGAATTTAGAAGTACTTACGATATATTATTTTCTCTAATCATTGCCAAAAACAAATACTGTAAGGATTTCACTGTATGCAAAACATGATGTATCAGGTGTGTTTTCTCAGGATTAGCCATATTTCTTCTACAAGCTCAACTGAGTTGATTAGTACATATATAGTCAGTGCTGAAAATCACATTTTTTGCAAATACTTTCTACTGCAATTTCAAAACAAAACTAATGCTGATAATTGCTAATAGTGGCCTTTTAGCTCCTTTTTTCCTAGATCAAACAGCAAGCATATTTGGGAAGATTTCTTTTTGGGCCACTTTAAATACTTTACAAAAAAATATCATCCTACTAATTTTCCTAAAGTCACTATAGCAATTAATTCTGCATAAATAATGGTTTGCAGTAATAGATGGCAAAAGAAACCTAAAATGAAAATCACAAACATGAGCACCACAACACTGATACAAATCATCAAAACACAGTGTTTTATTTTTCGTTCCAGTCAGGGAAATTCAGCTTCATGATGATACAGATAATATTAGCTGTGCATGTGAACTGGGGGGTCAGGGTTCTTTTATATAATATACATTTTATTCAATACTGTGGAGTCCACAAATACTAGAATCTGATTTATATAATTAGTTCCAACATACTTAGCTATTCTTCTGCTAGAGAATAGTTATGAAGTTATGGTTTTGATATAAAACATTAATATTAGTTTAAAAAATACGAAAAGTTAAGTAGGTGATAGATTCAGTATAATTGATTATGGTCTGTATGAAATTTATTAATGTTAAGATTTTGCAATACAATCTCTGAATTGAAACTTCACTTTATTCAACTGAGCAGAGGATTTTATCAAGTTATAAATATATAACCACTGAGAAGAAGAACATCTGATACTGAGTGAGAGCTATATACGGGATTAATTTTATTAAATCATCAGTCACTTATTAATCTAATGCATATATGTTCACACACAAATACACACAAAGCTAAATGCCAGAATACTTTCCATGGTGCAAACTTCAGCTCTATTTTTTTTTTCTCGGCTCAATGTTCTGATCAATTACTCTGGAAATGAATATTAATGCAGTAAAAAGGCTTATGGTGTGCTTGAAGACATTATCCTCACCTGCACACACAGGAACTTCAAAATCCAAGTGCATGAAAAGTTATAAACTTCTTGCAAAGTGGTATAGGATGGGGAGGAAGAACAATACAAGAATTCTGGATATAAAAAAATGCAATATAAAACAAATATAAACAATAGTTGAGCAATTTAGCAGTGGATGGGTTTGTAAAAGTCAAGCACTTTCATCCCAAGTGATTTTCCAATTAATCCAGTCATAACAAACAGTTTTGAAAAATAACACATTCTTGAGACAACATTCATGTCTAATCCCTTGTTCAAAGAACTTACTGTAGCAGCTTGAATCAGCACATTACATTGAATTTCATCTCCAAGTTTTTATAATCAAGTTTTCCCTGCAAGAAATTAATTCAGTAATCAGCCAGCCTAAGTAAATTCTTTGCATCTGAAGTGAACAGTAAGTTGGTTTATGTGATAGTGTCTTAAATTGCTTGTAGGTATGCTGTGTGTATGTGTGTATGTTTATGTGAGAGTGTCTTAAATTGCTTGTAGGTATGCTGTGGATGAGTGGTTAGACTGCTGGCTTCTCACTAAGGCTACCAATGTTTGATCACAGTAGTTGCAAATGGAAATAATAGTAGCTGAAGTAGAATCTGAGTAGGTTTTCTCTGCCCTTTCCCCTCCCCCCAGTTTCCCGTGCCATTCTTTCAACTTTCCTCCCTTGGCATCTTATCTCCATCTTCGTCTTCATCATTCAGTGTAGAGTAGTTCTCCAATTATCAATGTTTTCAAATGGATTATGCCACTATAATCTGCTGTCCATTTGCACAACTCCAATGCCTGACCGGTAAGGAAGATGGTATTAGAACTCACTCACTCAATTGATTTGTGCAGTCTTTATCATGCTATTTGTTTTAAGTAATTTTATTTTATTTTTTCTTTGTTATAGCTTTTTACTCTATGCATTTATTGTGTTTGAAATATATTATGGAAATATATCACACAATAGCAGAAGAAATGGTGGGACAAAAGTTCAGATAAGCAAACAAATTAAAATGTTGGAGAAACTGTGATGGATGACCAAATAAATGGATTCAAAATACTTTGGGTAGTGAATAGCATTACAATGGTTACCTTGGATGATGGAGTAAGAGGGAGTTTAGTGACTGGAGCTCCACTTCAAGGCTCTTTGACAATTTGCAAACTTAGAGCAGCTGGAGAGCGAAGTCAGTATATGTCTGTTGATTAGCAATGTATATCTCAGTTGCTTTTTGATGTCTGAAGCTATCTAGTCACTGACTTTCTGTATTGCAACTGTATTTTCAAATCTATATTCTTCTCACTAAACGCTTAAACACTACACACTAACAGAATATGCATAATGTACACCTGATTTACACAAGGTCTAACATTAACCATACTATAACATTATAGTATATTGTAGCATTTGATGTCAACTGTAGTATGCAATTAATTTCTTCCTAATAATTTCTACATAAAAAAATAAGATGATGTTAATTTTATATACTTCTTTTAGAAGATAGAAATAAAGAATTCCTAGAGGTACAGAGCAAATGAAAGCTGCTCCATTGCCTCACTACACACTATTGCTTCATTTCATGGTTCCTGATATGTGGAGGAAAATGTGCTTAAAAACTGATAAGATTGTTGCTTTGTTTCAATGCTGAAAAAATGCCAAGTTTCACCAGCTTATGCTTTTCAGATTAAAAAGTTGAAAATTCTGAAGTAATTTATTATGAAGGAAAGTTATTAAATAACAGGAATTTTATCCTGAAGTTCATGGAGATGTATGCACAATGAAAAATCTTATTTCAGGACACAAGATGGTCCCTGAGAAATTTGCCATATAGTGGTTGTGATGATTCAGCAGCATGTGTCTCTACAATCATAAAATATAGTTACCCTACTGTTAAACTGACCTTGGAAGAGCAATAAAATATTATCAATTAAATTGTACTTATAAAGCTATAGACAAGGGAGTGGGAATACATTCTATTACAAATTGATTAAATAGATAAATCAGCAGTGGCAGCTCACTCATGAAATTAAACCAAAGGCTAAACTGCTGAAAGAACTTCACAACCCAACCTAGTTGGGAAAATTTTTTATCATAAAAACTAGGAAAAACTTAATGAATTTTTGATGTTCCACGGATGAATGAACTTAGTAAGTTCCTACTTGAACCATCAGAGACTACCACAGAAGCACCTTGGAATCCAGATACAAATCAAACGTAAGTCAACAGCTAATGATGCAAACGATTGCCCCGGAAACATGTTCTGATGTTATATAAGAGGAGTTAGTGTGAACATATTTAATACATTCTAATAGAAAATATTATTAGTTTTTTGTGGTCAGAGGGATTGAAATCTATAGCAGATGAAGGTTCAGTATGGAAATAGTTTGAGTAGTGGAAAATGTATAAATGAGTGGAAAGATTTAAAAATAGAAGGCAAAAATGTCAGTGATGAACACTGGAGGACACCAGTTTACATTGCAACTGAGATATTGAAAAAGCAGAATGAGAACTAACTCATAACTACAGGCAAGCTTCTATTGATGAAATTATCACAGAACTCAATATTATTCATGAATATGTGCACTATGTTAGCTCTAATGATTTCAGGAATAAGACAGGGTGGCCAGATGGGTCCCAAAGCAGCCGTCCAGTAATCACACACATGCACAGTAGAGAACTGCCACAGGTGGCCAAGATCATTAAAGTGTGAACTCATGAGTGGGAGATCTGGGGTTCAGTATCCACCAGGACCATCCTCCCAGACTGAGGTTTTTTTCAGGTTTTCCTCTGTATTGATAAATGGCAAATGCTGGGGAGATACCCTAAACTTAGGCCTGAAACATTTCTTCCTTAAAAAAAAAGTACTCCTTTCCCATTCTATCTAACATTTCATTTCATGTATCATCAGCGTCCACCATCTATGGTGCCCCAGTAGTACAAACGGGCATTGAATATTATTAAAGAAAAAAAAATGCACAGTAGACAATATGTCAGGAATACACGAATAATTAAGGTTGCGAAGGATTTATGGCAGAAGACGAGTCCTAGGTGCACCATTATGAACCAGGGAGTAAGAGAAAGGAAATTCCCATCATCAAGAAAAACTAAATACACAGGCTTCTCCTGGGAAAGTCAAATGCATATTTCAATGTAAGAACATTTTCCAATGTAGTAACTGAAATAAGTAGTATTTGAGCTTGGATTCAATTACAAGTTATATCCTGAAAACTAGCCAAACCTATGACCAGAACATTCTATTGATATATAATGTTAATATGTACTCAGTGTTCTTATAAAACACTCGCACTGTATGTGAAAAGGCATGGTAAGATGTGTGCCTGAGAGTGTCTATTTTTTTGGCTCATAATTAGCTTGATTTCAATTTTGCATCATGGTTACAATGAACTATAATTTCATAATTTGCTATCTTAAGCCAATAATACCAACCATCAAAATATAATGCACATACGTATTAATGAATGAATACATAATGAAATTCTTTAATTAACAGAAGCTTTTAAATATGAACTCCAGAGTATAGAAATATTATATAAGTAATATTCTATGATCCTTTGGTCCATAGACCAAATAGCAATATTAAAACAGACTTTAGGAGTCTAGAAGGTTTATTAAAAGATATAAAAACAGATCCCTGGCTGGAAAGAATAGTCTCTACTAAATTTTCATACAATATAAACAATACAGAGATATAGCTACCGTAAAGATCATATTTGCACCATTTGTGTTTAGAATTAGATGTGAGAACATGGTTCCCAGTGCAGCTAATAAAACTCTCGGGTGTACTATTTAGGACATTGCTAATAGTATTTAAGTACAGAATGCTTTCACATATAAAACACAGAGTGTCGTGTCTTCTGCCAAGCATATTAATATCTTAATATCCACAACTCTCATGTGCCAAAGTTCATCTTCAAAACTGATTAAAAATGAAGTGCTTTTTGTCATCAATACATTAACACTAATCAAGGTGTAAAAGTTCCCATAACAGAACTCTTTTTGCACCTTCTCTTTTCATGGGAGAAAGAAAATAACATTAAGGAACATGTGTGATATAAAAACTATGAGTTTCCTTCACCAGTCTGTCTTATGGGACGTCAGCTACCAATTTGAGCACGACTTACCGCATTTCTGGGACATTACTGCATAGTCCTGCTCCAAAATACACAGATATTTTGACAGACACATAGGCACACCAAAACTTCACAAGGACGAAGGCACAGAACATTTATAATAATCATAATAATACTTCAAATGGAAGGGTACAAAATAAATGCAATTTGCCAGAATTTAAAAAATGTAAGCAAGTGTTTGCAATGCAAAATATAAATATAAATTTAGATATCTAATGAATAAAAAAAGGGATTTAAAATAAAATAATAAGTGAAAAATGCATCTATTTGCAGTCAAAGTAAAGTACTGCTTTTCAGTTTTAGCCTGCCATGTTATAAAGAGCAAATAAAATATTGCTAGTTCTACTACATGGCAGAATTAATGAAAATGACAGCATAAATGATTCTGTGTAACCAGGTAAAAGAATACATAATGAGTATGATGAGTATTATGGCCCAATTTCTTCTTTAAATTCACAATAATGACTATTATATGATGAACATTTCTGAAGACTTGGCACTCCTGCTGGCAGTTTACTTATTTCACCAGTCTACAGTCATCTTCTGTTAGTCACTGATGAGAGCAGTCAATAATTATTCAGGAATTCAGCTCAGACCTGGTAAAGAGTAAACACATATTAAAAAAGCTTTAACAATAAAAGAAGGTTAATAATCCTAAAGACCTGAAATTGCCTCTTCTTTACCCTACTTAATTTTAAATAATTGTTTAGTTTTAAAAGCCAACATAAATAAAATCATGAAGATCAGAAAGTAAAAAAGAAAAATCTTTTACTTAAGATTGCTTTGTAATTGCTTCAGCCTGTCTGAGAATGCAGTAGTTTGGGCTGACATAATTTGTATTGACTTGCATTCAGATTTGTATTAAGAGTAGAATATCAAGAAATGTACATACTTTTTAATTTGATCCATTCATTAAACTTCAGTCTTCCATCTACATGCCCAGAGTATTTAATGTTTAAAATGAATGCCATATACATATTAATATGTTTATAAGACATTGCTTACATATTTACTAAAGTTAATTATTTTACAATAAGCTATCCTTTTTTCATTCTACTTGCCTAAAGACAAGAGGTGCTAAAATAACCTTTGGGTTCAGGAAATACTTTGGATAGAAATCTCAACAGTTTAGTCCAATCATTGGGACCAATTGAGCCCTGACATTAATGCATTGCCTTCAAAATTCTATTTCAGAAAAAATGCATGTATTTCTTTGAAATGGCAAATTACCACAGCAATTTTTTTTTTTGTTTTCCTGTTATTTGTTTTTTCGGTTAATTTGAGACAATATAAAGTATCATCATCATCATCATCATCTAAATACTATTATGAAATCAATGAATGTACTAGCAGATACAAGTAAATGTAAAAGAACCATAGAAAGCAAAAACATGAAGCAGACAAGTTGCATAAAACAGAAAAGGGAAGCCAATACTAGAACATGAAAAAGGCCAAAAGATATTGCCATGTGCATACAATGTAAAGTTCAAATGAAGCTAAAATCAGCAATTATGAAAATAAGCATATGCAATTCAAATTAGGTATATGAAGCGAGTAATGTTTCATTCTGAAATCAACTGAATTTTTCCTAAATAAAAGTCTATAGGAAACACAAGAAATAGAGCTGAATTTTGTATAGGTGAAAAATTATTGAAAGGAGAATGATAAGAAAAATGATACTCTAGTGCTAATGTTTTTGAATCTATAAATGCAATTAGTCTCTTAAGAATTGAAGTCACTTATTTCTAACACAGACAAAAATTAAATGTTTATAACAGGTTACTTCACAACAATAAAAAGCATGTATTGAATGGTATGGAATGAATCATAATCTGGTGGAAGTGTAGTGTAAAGATTTAAAGATAAACACTGAGGTTTGGACATTAAAATAATCCTAAATGGAAATGAAAGAAATAAAATATTAATAGAGTGCTAAAACTTATTAAAAATTGTTAATTTGTGCAGTGTACTGAATATATTGTATTACTTATACATGTTCAAGAAAAGTGTTATGCTTCTCTCTCTCTCTCTTTTGGTCTGGCAGTGCAGTTTTAAGTTCTTTATATCAATAATTTATGTTTTTGCTGCTGAAAGTTTCAGTCAGAACCTTATGCTGCAACAAGAAAATAACAGGGCTCTAACTGCAAATAACATTTTAGTTGGCTGCCTCTGTGGTCTAATAGTAATGTTTGCAATTACTGACCCAGAGGTATATTGTTCGTATCCCAATTAGATCAAGCTGTATGGGTAAGGGATTTTCAGAGTATTTCCTTATCCTGAGAAGGTGAATGCCAGATAGTTTTAAGCAGCCAAGGACCCCTGAGCTCATTTGCGCCATGAATTAATAAAATTCATTTCATTTTATCCATCCTTATAGACTTACACCTAAAGTGTTCAGTCCACAATCTATGGACATTGTGAAAAGAGCAACAGTCAAATTGCCAATGAACGAAATATATAAATAAAGTGTTTTTTTTTAGTTAACTACATTACTTGACTTTATGAACAGTTCACTTTCCTTTTTATATCCAATAGCTTGCCTTGTATTTATTAGTTTTGTATTTAGTATTTCTGTTATTAATCTGGTATATATTTTGAAGATGCTTCTGGAGCAACTCTCTTATTAAAATTTGGATCATCTCTGTAAACCCTTTCTAGACAACATTTTTATAAATCCTCCATGTTTCAGGAATTTCCCAGCTGTACACCATTTCTTGAAATTTTCCATTCAAATATGTGCTAAGATGAATGACAAGTCTTTCAGGTCTTTAATGGTAGTGCATCAGAGGCAGAAGCAAACATTCTTTATTGGGATATTATTATTTCTGAAGTATAGTATAATATTGCAATTTAATGAGGAAATCACTCAAATTCTACTAATTTTGTTCTACTTACTTGGACATGTTTCGAAGGCTCTTGCCTACATCATCAGTAGAAGCATACCGATGTGAGTTTTCAAAACATGTCCCAGTAAGTAGAACAAAATTTGAGTGATTTTCACATTAAAATTGCAATATTTATGTTTTGTTCTTTTTTGCCTTTTAAATATCTGAGCATCTTTTATAAACTTCATAGGATTCCTAATATGTGGTACGTGTTTTGAGGCTTACTCGTTTATCTTTAGCTTATATTTGTCCAGTTTTCTTGAGGTAGATTAGTTTAGATTGTTTATTAGCTATTGTAATCAGAAAATAATAGTTTGGCAGTTACACTCTTCTTGGTTATTCACTTCTTATGTTGTAAAACTGTGTAATGACTTGCAGATACTTTTTTTACTGGAGCCATTTGAGAAATTTTTAACAGCTGGAAATTTTTTACTTTTGGCATCCTTCTCTTTCAGAATACAAAGTCAATTGTAGTCATACACTCTGGTGCAATATATATTTATTATTATTGCTTTGCAAGCTATTTATTTTCTTGATATCATTTTGATATATGCAAATCATTCAAACTGTGCTGCTGCCAAATGTCCTCGTAATTTTCCATGCAAGTCAGGAGGAACTCATGAGTACTTGCTCTATAATCTCATTTTATGTTGTACAATGACCCCATTACTCTTTCTTAATGTACTAGTTTTATATTTGCAAGGACATTAGGAAATCTGAATGCAAGATAAATGCTTGCAGCATAATGTGGCACTTTTCCAGGAAAAAGAACATTGGGGTCATGATATTTCCTTAAGGGGAGTTCTGGCATGCTGTATAGCAAAATTAGCTGCATTCTAGCTTGTAAGTTTAGCACATAGTCTTGACTCCTGAAATCATTTCTTCTGTCTGTCTGTCTCACTGCTTCTGTTCTTTCTTGCTCTCTGTTTGCTCAGACAATCTTACATTTGTAACTAGAGTATAAATAGTAAGCAATGGTTCAAGTTCCAAAGTTAAGTAAATTAATATCAGTAATTTCTTTTTCTGTTTATTTTTAGAATGATATGCCACCCTCCTTGTAATTGACAGATTCCTAATATAATGCGCGATCATACTTCTTCACTTTTTTCTTGTGGCAGAGAGAAGGAATTTTTAATCAACAAATGTTCTATGTGAAAATCATATTATCCCAATCTACAAATGTATATTTCCTCATGCTTGAAGATCTCTTACATATTTTAACCTTGTACCCTAATAAAATGAGATTTCATTACTTCATATTCTTCTAACCTTAAGAAATAACTTCCAATTAAATTGTTGTTTATTTAAAATGTTCTTTATTTATAATTGGTCTGAAAGATTTTCCTTCATTCCTTCCTCTCTTTCTCTCTTCCTTCTCCTCCTTCTCTGTCTCTCTTTTTTGAAGTTTCTTTTCCTTTTATAACATAAATTTTTTAATTAATAGAGTGCTTTTCAGTCACCCTCTTTTTAACCATTTATATGGGAAATTTTAATAATATTTTAAAGTTGAACTTATTTTAAGAATCACCACCACTACCACCATCATCATAATCATCATTGTTGTAATTACTTTTTATTGTGTTTGTTTTTTTCATGCTTATTATTGGTGCTATGGAAGATATGTGAAATTTTTTCTAAATCGTTGACAGCTTCTTTTAATATTCTTACTTTATTGTAATTTTTTCATTAACTTAATTTTTTAAAGATATATTAATATGTTAGCCAATTAGATATATGTTGCTATTAAAGAACAGAGAAATCAATAGAAAGTTGATATGGTCATCAAAAGATTCTTGACTGTGCCAGGAAAAAAAGCAAGGGACAACGGTGAAATCTCCATTAAGGCTAATCAACCCAAAATTAGTGTGTTGGCTTTATGTGTTAATTTTGATTAAAATTTTGAAATATTTCCTTATTTAGTATTAGTCAGATGGATTTCAACTCTTAAGAGACTAATTGCATTTTTAGATTTTATATAGGTGATTATCAATAATATGGTCAAAGGTTCAGCCTGCTTGTAGAAACATTATAGAGATTTTGCAAGTCATTGTCAGGGAGAGTTGAAGGTGATTTTTCATGGAGACTTTGTTTCTGTAGGTTGGTCTTGGGGTCAGCCCAGTGGATTATGTCTGCTCCCTTTTGGGATTTTTGTAGAACCTGAAGCCCATAAGAAGGGTGCAGACATACCAAATTAAAATATAGTATGTTGCTACTTTTGGTTGTATTATGATAAACTGGAATGACATAATTATTTTATTTTATTTTAAAATTAAAATTTTACCATTTACTATCACTTATTATTTTTACAACTATTTCTTAAACTCTCTTAGTAGTATTCTAGTTTAAATAGGACTGCAAACATATGATAGCTTGGTAACTCTTCATTTATAACTGGTTTCCTCCTGTTTCTATGTAATTGTTAGCTGCAGGGAATGGTATGGTATCTTACTAGGAATATAGAGAAATGTATGGTAAGTGAAACATCAAGAATTCATTTCAGGCATGTTTAATGGATTTGCTCAGAAATAGGACCAAAGTATTGAGCTTATATACAAACAATTTAAGGATGAGTCATACTGTACTGAATGTAATGTATACTTACATTATTATAAACACAATTCTGTGATAAACTCTGAACATGAAAAAGCTTTTATAACACTACAGAGACATTTTCATGTTATATTATTTAACATAAATTAGAATTTACACTAATTTCAACATCTCATTTCTCAGCCTACCCTATACAAAAAACTATGTTTTGCCACTGGAGAGGAAGTATGAGATCAATAAACTGATAATAAGCCAACAACTAAGCAGAGGAGCCCTTAAATCTAGTCATAGGTAAAAATAAATTTAGTAAACAGAAATTAAAAATACTGACTTGTCATTGAACTTGTATTTTTTTTTTCTGTTTGCTACAATAAAGAACTTATCTGTTTTATTATGGATATTTTGTGGATAGTTAATTAAGAGATTTGTAAATAGCATATATATAAGTGTTAATACAAGTACGAAAATATAAGGAAACTTAGGCATGTATAGGGAGAAAACACAGCTGGTGCATAACATTTTTTAAATTTTATTATTATTTTTTAAAATGTTATCCATGAACTTACTTCAAAGCCTTGTAGCGTTCCTTTTCATGGTTATTTTCTGGTGGCTCACATTCAAATGATGCCAGAGCCAAAGCTGTTAACATAAAACAATAAAAACAAAATTATATTATATTTACTTCAAACATGGTGGTACTGAAATGTTAAATTCAACAAGAATCCTATATGCTATTCATATTCTTTTATACCTTTACTGCTAAGACTGTATAATATATAAGAAATTCTCCTTTTTAGATAATACACGTGCAATTAGCTGCTTTCAGATATACAATAATACTGACTTGCCTGCAGAAAGTATATTAATACAAAAAATATTACTTTCAATAAATAGGAAATGCATAATCATGGTTTAAAATTACAGTTTTTATCTTCCAAAATATTCACATTTGCTTAAGATGCATATATCATTGAAAAAGGCAGACTCTTCACTATAATAAAACATCTTTAATGCATTTTTGCAAAGTCTCCCTTAAAATTAAATGAAATACCGTACCTATATATATATATTCAGTTTTTGAGAAACATTCTACTACATTACTTTGTAAAACTTTAGAAGGCTGTGATTTTATGACTATATCTAAGTGTCTTATGTTATAAATTGGGTTACCCACAAAATTGGTAGTTTGAGTGATAAAAATGTTTAATTAAGTCATTGTTAGAGTTTGAAAGGAAAACCCATATAATAGTTTAGCTAGAAGGTTGAGTGATTCATAGCCATTAACTCATTATATAGTGTAAAGTCATTCCTCTACTGAGTCATCCAGTCTGCAGTCTGATTAATATGCTGGTTAAAGGACCTGTTAGTTGGGATTTCAAGCTATATCATGCATTGTTACTGAAAAATTACAAATATATGGAGTAGTGTTGTTCCATCATGGATGTAGACCAGCAAATTCTAATACTCGTACATAATAGCTATGTTCATGTTCTCTGCAACATGCCTAGTTAAGCTATTCCTTGCAATAACATTTCAAAAATATGAAAGTATAAACTGGAAAATAAATTACGTTAAAATGCATCAAGAAAACAAAAATGAGCTCCATTGTTCTAAGAGGCATAGAGGAGATGTTTAAAAAAATAATAAAATACTAAAACGAAAAGGAAAGAAAAAGGAAACGAGTATAGGTGTGGATGATTAAAGAATATGGGAACTAAAATGGGGAAAAATAAAAAATTAAGACGTAAATGGAATTAGGGGGAAGGCTGGGAAGGGCAGGCAAGGAAAAAAAAAAGAGTAATAGTTTTGGTAGCTATGGTGGAATAAAGGTATAAGCAATGGTTAATATAAAAGGAAAACTACATACGATTATGATTAAGATTATTTCAATGTTAATATTTTTATATACCGGATATTTTTGGAGCAGGTAATTTGGGGGATAACTTACCGTTTTCTGTGAGGACAGGACTAGCCTGCAGGAACGCAATCAGTTTGGTGTTCTTCTCAAAGGGACAGGTGACTTGCTTCCACGTAATAAACTCCGTCACCTGCTTCGCCAGTTGCCAGAACTTTTCAAAGTTAATGTGTCCATTAGGCAACCTATAAACAGAGAAATTCTTTATATATTATTCGCAGTCAAACTAGTTGTTCATGCGAGAAATATCAGTAGGTTACATCCTCTAAACTTCAAAATGGGTTCAAATTAAGTATAAAAAGGTATCAAAATATATGACAAATAAGCAGTATGTTCAGTATGACAACAGTTATATTAAAAAAAAATAAAACATAGTAAAGCTGTACTAAAACAAAACGCACAAAGCATACTGCATGAATAGGATGAATGATATTACTGTGTCAGTGCAACATCAAGTTGATTAATTTATTCTTTTGTTTATTCTAGAACTTCTTTTAAACGTGTAAATCTAACATCCGTGTCAACCGTGAAACTTTAACTATACAACTTATAAATGCTACATTCTTTATTACTAATTGTTATGTAACACAAATTAGATTATTTTTAACCCATTATTCCTATGCCCTCTTAAGTTTGTACATTCTCATTACAAGAAAAAGAATGAGCTAACGGGAAAACAAACAAACAAACAATGTTTTTAAAACTTTTTGGCAAGAGATTAATATTAAATTGGGCAGATCATGAATTAAATAAATATAACAATAACAAATGAGTGCGGTGTCCGTGCCGCCTACAGTAGCAGGGCGAGCCTTGAGTCGCTAGTTGACAAACAGGCATGCTAGAGTGCGAACTATAACGGTGTATCTAAAATGTTAGTTCTACAGAAAAGAATGATATTTTAACAACATTAATGTAATTCACATTTGTAACAAAACTGTTCAAATAACACCAAAATGGCACATTTTGAATGTTTTATGGAATTTAACTAGATAGTAATTCTATAATTTTTTATACAGTGTCCCACATAATACCGGTATACCTCACTGCATTCATATTTATAATTTTGTTATACTGCATTCCTATTTACGTAATTGTTAGATTTTCACAGTTGAGTTTAACAGCATTGTCGTGAATATCGTCGAAGCGTTGTGAGAGAAATGGTGCAGTTTTTAGTTAAATACGAAATTGATATTGTAGAATTTTACATAAAGACAGACTCCAGATTCTATTTCAAGTAGACTAAAGATATGTTAAAGACAAAATAACCCAAACAACCAGCACAATTCAAGATCTGTATAAATGGAGGACTAAAGGATTCATTGTGAATGTGAAGAGGAATAAGCGTCCGACAGTGAAGACTCCGGTGGTATTGGACAGAATTCGTATGGATATAACCAGAAGCCCCAAAAATCGATAAAGAGATTATCTCAATATTACAAGAAACTATTGTTTATACTGGCATACATTTAAACAGGTTAGCTGCCGCTGTTTTCTTCAGGGATTAGGCATTTTTCAGAATTGATAAATACAGTATATTTTGTGTTGCTCATTTTTTCTTTGGCGTTCCGAATCCTTTTTGCCTTTAGCTCTATAGTGTAAAAGTACCTGCTTTGCTATATTATCTTTCTGCCAGTACTTTTCTGCATTCTTTCATCTTTTCATTTAGATTAAATATATCAAATTCTTGTATTATATTTATCATTTCCAATGACCTACTACAGATCTCAAGAATTTAATCTTAGTGGTCTTTTTGCTTTCATAATGTTTATTTGTTAACGTCCAGGCTTCACTTTCAGATAAAAATATTGGCACTGATATAATTTTATACAACTCGCATGTCTTTACGCGTCTTAAGGGGCGCCATAAATGTTTTGAAGCATTGGCATTTTTGGTAGATTATTATAATTATTACATATATGGCATCGTAGATAGTAAGACATATTAACCTGTTCTATTGATTTGTCTTTGTGTACTATTTTATCTCTTAATGGATGTATTCCATTTAATTTTTTCTAGTTAACATAAAACAATCTTTAATGATATCGTTGAAATTACAAACGTTTTTTTAAAACTTCTTCCGATCTAGGAATTAGGACCTCATTATCTGCATACAACAGATCGGCAATTTAAATTGTTTCCATTTAAGCACCAAATTATTTTACATTTTAATATTATTATTTATCTAAACCTCAATTTAACGACAATGTCACATCCTTCATATAAAGTTTAATTATTTCTATTAAGTGTAGTGGCATTCCTGTACTTTTTAGGAATTTCCCATAGCATATGCCTATTTACCAAAGTTTTAAGCTTTAATGTAATCATTAACTAGAAAATATGTTGTTTTGTTAACACGCTGTACTTTTTAGCATCTGGTATGTAGTAAATATATAATTACTTCTATTGCTTAGATTTTTTAAAATATAAAAATAATTTAGATTATTAAAAATGTCTGGCAGACATGAATGTTTCAAACATTAAGCATTATTTGATGCAGTTCATAAAGGTGCCCTGGTTTTCTTCCATAAAATAAGTTTTCGGCTATTCTCTGAGTTTGTAAACTCGGTACATACAGAATTTCCAGACAACCACCTTACATATCTATTTAATATATTTTTTAGATATGTCCCCTACTAAATTTCCTACATAACTGTTACAACCAAATTATCTGCCTACATTAGTTGACTGGAGTAGAATCGGGTTTCTGCACTGTTCTCCGCAGCCGTTCGTAAAAGAGGCGGGCTTATTGAGTAGAACGATACTGGAAGTATGGATAAGTTAGAAAAACAGATTTGATACAGTTTAGTAGATCTTTACTTTTTACATCGTCTTATTTGCATTGTTCTACAGCTACATTAGTGAATTACTTTGAATTTATTAATTGCCACACCCATGTAAATTATAATCAAGTACTAATTACTTTTATGTAATTTCTATTTTAATTATGGTTGCAGTGTCAGTTTTATTTTTGTCCTTGTGTTGCAGTATTGTGTGTAAAATGTTATTTTCTTACCAGGGTAGAAACGCTGTCTAATTTCTATTCTTGACCTGGAAACGGGAACAAAGAAATCTATTGCTCATCGTAAACCATATTTGTATAGAATGCACAAGTAAACGGCGTACTGATATTTCCTGGAGTAATTCTACAGCAGGGCAGATGTTTTCTTTTGTATATTGCCAGAGAAATTGCCTTCATTATATTAGGTAAGGGTAAGAGTAATAAAATATGTGCTAGCTACGAGGATAAAATGACAGACCGATAACCTCTTGAAGGAGATAAATTAACTACATATGTGTGTGTGACATGCTGAGACACGTAAACATTATTAGTCAATCAGGAAAAATAATAAAGACCCGAGGGAAATATCCAATAGTAACGCAAAGTTGAGAGATGATATTCTAAATTTTTCTCATATAATGTTTTAAGAAAATAAAAGGAGCGTGAGACAGACTGACCGATCCCCACGTTTACTTAAGTTTAGTATTTTGGGGCCCAGTTTTTTTTTTTTTTTGTTTATTTATGGACGCTCTTTAACATCTCAGGTCATTAGCGTCCCATTCAACTCAGGACGTGAAACGGCCGACTAATTTTGCTCAGAGGCCTCTCTTTCAGGCTTGAGGTTCTTTATCGTGCCGTAAATGTACGACACGGGACCCACGGCTTTACTTTTCTTCCGAAGGAAGCCATACTTAGGATTTTTACGCCCCGAAAAAATCCATCGGTCCTGGCCGGGTTCGTTTGGGGCCCAGGATCAGTCTTTGACCAGTTTTCGCGATTTTTGGTCAGAGGCAGTTTCTCAGCTCGGTCCGCAATAGCCATTGTCATTGTGGAACCAGTTGCGTGTTGTTGTTTGATCAGTCTTGTCAAGTTGAGCATTGCAGCAATATCAGTTTTATTAAGTTTCGGTGTTATCAAAGTGTGTCAGGGCGTAAGAGGATGATTATCACAGTTAGTGCAAAAGTGGCACATATAGCACAAGAAATTCTCCAAGGACTAACGGTGGCACATTCAGGGAACAGGCTTCAATAAATCGTGTTTCATTCACAACATAATTAATTTAATAATTCTCCTGTGAAGTTCTTGGTAAGCTCCTTTCCCTATGATCTCAGGACCATAAAAAGTTCAGCAAAGAGATAAGAGCGTAAATATTAGACAGCATACAAATCATTGGAGAGGAGGAGAAGAAAAACATTACCCCTGAGAATTCATAATCAAACCATTGATTAAAATCCTTCCCTAATCATCCATTTCTTACACATTAATTACCACTCCACTCATTTAAATCCGCTGCAACTTATAAGCTAGTGTTTAAAAATATAACTAAAATGTTTGATATTTGAAGTTAAAATTAATATTTTTGTCCCAATTGTGGCTTCATTTTTATGTCAAAATAGCAAGAACAGAGTATGCCTAGGACTATATTCATGCTGACTCTGGGTTTCAGCATTGTTTCTCAACACAAAACTAATGCTATCCATTAAATGTATAGAGTCCTTAGTTTATTCCCCAATATACATAAATCTATTAAATTAACTGCTTTAGCAGAGAAACCTCTTTATGATCAACTTTACAGACTGCAAAGGTGATTACAGTTATTTTGCCAAGTTTCACTGGAAACTGTATTACCTCCGCTACATTGAACTCCTGGTTTGATTCTCCCTACCCAGAGCTCAACTTTCGAACTTGGGTAATTTGGAACGTACCGAAGGCTTTGGAAAGATGAAATTGAGTGTAATTTTGCATCACGTGGAATAATGTCGAGACCTATCATTTCCCCATTTTACTGAGAGAGAAGAAGTGAAAAAATCAAAGTCTGGTACTTTCTTCAGAGGAAATATTTGAATGTTAATTTAGAGTGTTGTAATTAAAGACAGCCTAAAATAGTAAAATAGAAGGCTTATAAATAGTATTATCTGCGAGTAAAGTTGTAAAGTTACCGTAATATACAGTAGAATACAAATTAAATGTAGAATGCGGTATTTTTCTTTAATTCCGCCACTGTGCTCAGCCTGTTGCATACACATCAGGCGATCCCATCTACTGATCGCTTTGTGTACGTTTCAAATCGATCGCGCCGTCGAGTTTTTTAGAAATCGATAATGCAACTCTCTATATAGAAGCGAGTGGCGGTATATAAAAGATCACTTAATCTACGAAACACCAGCGTTTGAATTAAGGTTTTTAGCATGCGTCATTGTTCATAAATGTAAAAATTATACAATACCATCAACGGCAACATTAGGTATTGCGGGTCCATATGTCACAATACTGTGGCTGCATCTTAAATACACACTGCCCAAAATTAGCCAAATTCTTGGATCGGGAACCTTTGCAGGGATCAGAAAAAACGTCGAAGGCTACTTCTGAATTCCTTTTCGTACAATTTATCACCCCATTTCTGTATTCTGTAAGCTACCGGACGGTAGAAACCAAGTATCACAACTCTACTGCAAATAATTATGTTAGCAATGCGGTTTCATTATAATTTACAAAATGAGTATAATTGCATTAACAACGGCGTACTTGCAAAAAGGAAAGGCACGAACTGAAATGGGAGGTACTTATACACTTCCGGGTCAGGACGGAATGTTCTGCATTTTGTTGCACGTCAAAGGATGAATTAATGCAGCCACAGGACAGGGGCCGTTACGTCACGTAACTTCCGTTTCCCATCTACTGCTGCCGCCTTTCAACTTTTGTCATTAAAAGTTTTCCATCAAGCTCTCGGTGCGAAGTGCGACGTGTAGCAAGAGGTGGCCGTATGAGGGACACGCGCTTGGGCAGATACATGTTTTACATATATACACTGACAGGCGCAACAAATGGATCATCTAAGAAACATAAAGTTATAGTAGGATAATATAAAATTAGTTGTTACAAATCAGCAGTATATCTCATGGAAGCGTTTCAACGTCCATTTCAATGTTTTCGAGAGCTCAGTTCTTGCGATAGAAGGCTTGGATCAGGCCCTAAAAGACGTACATTTGCGAGAAAAGAAGGTACGTGATACGTAGACCGCTGGTCTACTGTGGTACAGCTAGAAAATATCCGCAATGTCCGCATAAGTGACAGCAAAATTTAGATGAAGACTTGAGGCCAAGATATCCTGCAACAGGATCGAAACTTACACGAGAACGCTGGACAGTTTGGTTAAATTTTGCGAGGCAGTATCCACGTTGAGCTCCCGGAACAACAGAGCAGAGTTCTTTTTGCAGATAAAAGCATATTCATTTTAAGGTTCATGGACATGAAAGCGTCTGCAGGAGACCAGGAGACGGGTGTTTTTCCAAGAGTTTCTTCACAGAAGGCATCAATACTAGTACGTAGTACAGATCTTCTGGTCATCTAAGGCAGAAAACGATGCCTAAAGATATATTCACTCTCACAGATGACCGAGGTCATTAAAGCACGGACTCGTGAACGAGAGGTCTGGGGTTCGATTCCCTTAGTAAACCCATAACATCTGTCAGGTTAGTTGATTGCAATGATTCGCAAGCGTTACCATCTGACACAACGCATTCTGCTGTTTTGTTTAAAATACAACATGTTTAATTATTTTAATTATTCAACATCCTCTGACAGCCAAATACAAGTATATACAAATTTCCTCAATTATATATGAACTGCTGACAATCATTCTATTCGGTCTAACCATTGACCTTTTCTTAGCTGCCTTCTTTCCGTCGTTTCTTGGATACCCTTCTTCCATGTTATCTGTGGTCTTCCTCTTTTCCGTCTTATTGATGGAATCCATCCATGTCATTCGTGCTAATCTCTCTTCATTAATTTAAATTAGATGCCCATGCTATATTAGTTGTTTTGTTGATACTTTTTTATTCCTGTTTGTTGTCTTATTATATAATTTATGATTCTATCTCTTATTGAGACTCTTGCTGACTTTCTCCAGTAATTCAGTTCTATTTTAAATTGATTTAATTAATATCAAAAACATTCAACAATTTTATTAAAATAAGCGATCCACCTGATTTTTTTTACCCTTGACCCATTTTTGTGCTTGTTAGTGAAGTAAACTATTCATAAAAATAGCAAGGAATGTGTGAATACCAGTGAAAACTAGCAAACCGCAGTTGAATACCAATACATCCTTCACAAAGATATCTTTCTGTTATATGAGAATACGCCACAGGGGCATAGTGCGCGAGTAGAGATTCAAGGGGGGAAAAAATGACTTTTGTCAGTAATATGTTTTCTCCCACTTGAGAAACAATATCTCTGGGTAGCGGAACTTGCATGGACAAATTTGGATGGCTGCAACATCAACGAGGGAGGGAAGGGCAGCTCCCGGGAGCGAAAAGCAAAAGGTTATTGCCATGAAAGTGAATTACATATCCAGTGCAGAAAAATAGTTGAGAATTATTTCGCAAAAATTGCCTGTCTCCACAAACAGAAGAATAAAATAACAAATAAAACTATGAGCATAAGAGACATGGCGTGCAATACGCACGAAGAAAA
The DNA here is from genome assembly GCA_030762175.1 of Metallyticus violacea. Taxonomy (NCBI): domain Eukaryota; kingdom Metazoa; phylum Arthropoda; class Insecta; order Mantodea; family Metallyticidae; genus Metallyticus; species Metallyticus violacea. The sequence continues at coordinate 87,871,256 of CM060843.1, read as the reverse complement.
AAATTGAGAAGCACAGCGATTGAAAAAGCAGATGGTGTGGATGCCATAGATTATCTGTGCTGTATAACTCCACGGTACACGGTTTATTTAGTTTCTCACTTTTCGCAATATCACAACATATAACGAAATTGTTAAAATGCAATGATGAATATGGTGCACCTGAAAAATAACGAAGAATACGACGAAAAGTAAACTTAAAGATTAAAGTACAGCGAGAAGACGTGGCCTCTTGTGTGTTTTTACTTTTCACCGCTAGGCCCCGTTAACGCCACTGCTGTCCAACAGAAAAGTCGGTGCTGTATTTCACTCCCAGTCCTCTGCCCTTGATTTATGGGGCGTGTCTTTTCTTTTCAGTTAAATCTTCCGCTCCTTACTCCGGTTAAAACCGTTCTCTACAAGAGCAAAAGACATTCCCTTGCTATATGCAAGTGTGCTGTGTGGTAGTAGCAATTGAATATGGACTTTCAGTTTCAGCCCTTGTGAAACTTGGCAAGAATTTTACTATTCTTTGTAAATGTTAAGGATGCGATATTTGCGTCAATAGTGTTTTTGAAATGGTAAAGAGATTGAGATTTACTGCGCATGCACAAAGAAACTCTACTTGACTTCAGGTTTCCTTTTCAGATAACTTTTACTTTTCCATTTTCTTTCTTTTTTGCTTGGCCACAATTACTAATATTCATGAATAGGGTCTTTATAGGCAACACTATTGACAATTTTCAGTTAAACTACACATTTGCAGTGATGCCAAAATGTACAAATTTGAACTAAAGTGAAATGCAGACAATTTTCGATTAAATTTGCTTTCAATACAGAACAAATTGCGTTTCGATGTAACTGTTACTTTTTACCCGTGCTTTTCAAGGGATTTGGGGGGGGGGGGGTGGAAGTGAACAGTCTCAATTGCCCAGACAAGAAGTACACTAATGCCGTGGGCATGGCAGGTGTTGGGTTTGCCTTTGAAATGTTGCTTTTGGTATAAAAATATTCATTGGTTTCTTTAATCCCTTGCTTACAAAGTATTACCTGCTCTGGTTTCTCAGGGGATGTACGTTCCGCTGTTACACCAGGACTGGATATATTTTAAATCTCAGTTCAAATTAACAATAAGCATTATATTTGCTACTATCGTTATCTAGGCTGCCGTAATTCGATGACTGACTCTGGGCTGAGTTATTAGGTTATTTTTTTCTAGTTTTTACATGTATTAAGTAATACTTTTTAAAGTATTTTTCACTTTTGTCAGAATTTTTACTATTGCAAACATTGACAAAATACGTTTTATAAATTAGTTCATCAACCTATATATTAAGGAAATCACAAATTTATCTTGTCTGAAACTGCACTCGAACCTACAATCGCGCATTGCTTCCTTTTAAGTATCGCTAACAGCACAAGCTTCAAAGTTGTCCAGTTTAAAACGTGCTGCGTGCTAAAGAAATAAAAAAGCGAGGATCAAGTTACAATTTCATGAAGCAATATACTAACATGGACAAACACGTTTTAAAGTCTTTTTATCTTAGCTTAAGTTGCATTGAAATTAAACCGTGAGATAATAAATACTAGTGGGGACGAATTCTAAAGTTTCTCGAATCCTAGTTCGAATTCTAAAAGGTTTTCGAATCTCCCGAATCATTCATATGAGAAGAATAAACAGAGTAAAAATATTTCTATTTAAAATTTAATCGTTTTTAATTGAAAATACAATTTGATATCTGCGTTTTATTGAAAACAAATTTAAGAATGCAGTTTTAAAAAAATATACCCATAGTTATTAACGATACACATTAAATACATAATTAAAACTGACGAATCTCGAAGTTCATTTCCATTGTTTCAATATATTTTGACAACAAAATATTGAGTAAGAGTTCACATTTTTTACGCATTTCTTTGATAACAAAAGTTCCAAAACTTATGCACGTTATTGGAGATGCTGGTTGTGATTGGCAAAAGATAAGTCACTTCTAAGTATGTGTAAATGCTGTGGTTAGCGATAGAAACTATGAAGGAAATACAACAGCGTGAGAAACGCTGAGAATGAAATAACAAAAGAAAAACAATCCTGGTTAATGGGAGCGTACACTCATCACTGATAAGGTGGTAAGTGAAATGCTGGGGAGAGTTGAGTAGAACTAGTTAACGCTGAGTAGTTCAATTAGTAGATAACTTGAGACGTGCGCGACGCAGCATTTATATATCTCGGCATGAGTTGCTAGAAATCTCCAGAACTATCGAGAGTTAATCTTGAGAATTTTCGAAAGAGTGCAGTAGTCTTATTACTAGAAAGCTCTGAAAAATTCCGCTAGGTGGCATACTGAAAACTGTGCGACACTCACATATTTATGATTTGTAAATTACCAAACGTTTAACAATTGCCCCTTTCTATCTTTCTTTTTTTGTTATTGAATGCTTTTTTTTTAAAAAAAAGTCAGTGGAACTAAAACTATTTTTCCAAAGATTTAGCACTTTTAGGTGTGCATTCGAACGACTCGAATGACGTAGAAGACGCAAAATTTTGAGTTTAGGAAACTTGAGTCGCGGAATTCGAATGTCCCATCCCTAGTAAATACTAATAAAGTTGGTTAGCGGCAACGCAGTTGCAGGAAAGTTTATTTTCCTATTAAGCCGCTACATTAAGAAGACTACGTGATGAATTAAATATTTCTGCCAACTTCTATACTAAATAAACCGCTTTATTTCTCTTACATCGAAAATACGTAATGTCATTAAAATGGAAATTAAAACAGCGGTAGACCGCTGTAAATTAAAACTTTGTTAAGCCTGTTAACACGTATTTCAATTCTAAGGAACAAATATTTAATTAAATGCAGCGCTCTACAGAAATGTTGCATTTAGCGGTGAAGTTTTCCAGTATGCCTGAAGCTTTCTCTTGCCAAAGAAAGGAGTTTAACAGAATTTATGCAGTACTGGCTTAATCTTGTCAGGCTTATTGAAAAACTTTATTTATGGGCCAGCGCGCTATGCTGGAATTAATTCCTGCAAACAAACGGAAGAAAAGAATGCTTTTAAAACAGCCATTCTGCAAAAGTGGGTAAACATTCTAAAGGAATTCATCTTTGGTATTGTTGCTTCAATGTTGTTACTAGCATGCCCGTAAATTTACATACATTACATGCCTGAACGTACTCGGGATACTTTTCTCATTGTAAACATATACCTTTTCCCCATTAAAAGTTATTGTAGTATTTGTTTCTATGTAAAGCGCAAATAAAATGATTTTAACACAAAGTTTTAACTGAATATGATTTAACACTAGGTAATTATAGCATCAGAATGTTAGCATAAATTTTGAAGAATTAAAGACCTTATGCATTCATAAAAGTTTTGAAAAAAAATCCTGTTCATAATTCCCAAAAATTCTGCTAATCATTCGTTATTGTGTTCATATACCTCAATTTGTAAGAACGAAATGAGTGAACTATTTGAAACAGCGACTTTCGTTCTCGTTTTTTGCTTCCCTAATTTTTGCAAAACATTCATATACTTTTATTGTTCGAATGTTATCTTTAATATTTTAGTAAAAGCTGGTAAGCCTGCTTTAAAAAAATACGAAGTAATAACCTATCATCTAGAACTGAAAACTATGGTTTGCTTTACACTAAAACGTAGTAGTTAAAGCAAATTCTTTTAATAGGCGTTTAGGCCAGTTTTCGTATTTTTATTACTATGATTAGCATTTAAATGCAATAAAATGGATAAATATATACATACAAATGGTCTAAAATATTAAAATATGGACTAAAACTTTATAAACACGGTGCAAAACAGTTTTTTTATATAGTGTTTATTGCTGAGGCATCATATGCTGTATACGGTAGTGATATATGTGATGAAATGATACATTGGCAAAATATTTTTTTTAGAAAGGAAGCGTTCCGGCATTTGCCATTTATGAGAACTGAGGAAACCCAGAAGAAACCTCAATTAGGGAGGACGGTTTTGGCGGGATTCGATTCCCTTTCGCTCACCAATCTGCAGCTTAATGACCCCTAGTATCCGTGCCAGTCATGCAAAACAACGTAAAGAATATCTGTGTTTTGTTAAATCTTCATTCTGTTAGAAAAAATATTGTCAAAGTTGTTTTGCTTAACAACAGGACGAGCTTTTAACCTTCTTGATATTGGTATTAAAATAAAACACTTTTTATACTATTACCTTAAATTTCTATGACAATTGTATATTTACCAAACAGTAAGATACAAAACATTGTTTTGAATTTTCAAACCTAAGCTTTATTTATTGTTTCTTAAAATTGTTTTTACTCACTAAGAATCCGTCCAACATCATAGGAAATAATGGAGGTCATTCTAAAAGTAGAATTGTCTTGTAAATCTAGTTTCACATTTGATTCGCCACTTAAAATGTCACTGATATTACGATTTTGTTCACTGCAACAGTTGAGATGTTCTATCACATTCCTCAGAAAGTTAAGGTTTTCGGACAGTAGAAACACTGAACACGTTCCACATGGCTTCAATGTTATATTAATACTGCTCTAACCATGTTCCTCACTTAGCTGGTTTGGTTTCCCACTTCCTACTATTCATGAAAAAATCAGAATCCACTTTGAAATACTGATACTAGTAAAATAACATTTAAACTATACCTGAAAAAATAAGTTTTTAAATCAAAATATAGAAATTATTTCAAATAAAATGTTGAATTATGTAAAAATAAACGAGCTTTCCAAATATGAAAAAAAAAAAGAAAAGTATTGTACCTGAAAGTAAGGACAAATGTGAAAAATAACACATGTTTTGAATCATTCCAATTCGTAAAAACATGAAAAAAGTAATTGAAACTAATGAAAAACAAAAATAGTTTTACATATAAGTCTTAGCCTTAGGTATTACACTTTAATTTTAAGAATTCTCTTATCGTATGCTAAGACCCTACTTGAGACACGTCTTTTTACAGCTGTGATGTATCTGCTTATCAGGCAGAACTTTAAATTTTCCGGAGATTTTCATATCTCTGCAAATGATAAGTAATCTTAGCTGGAGATTGTATCATTATTTATTCATTTCAATTATTATCTCAAAGATTTATGCGATCTGTATGGAAGTCAAAGCGTTAGGGGGGATGCATTAAATAATATTTGCATCTATCTTTTCGGAGAGAGGAAATATCGTCAATGCTACTCAATGGAACTCTTTGAGTCGGTGACCAATACAAAATGACAGTTTGACTAGAGATATCTTGAGACACACAACATATCTTCTACATTAAAATACTTTGGATGTAAGTACTTCCCATCATTTTCAAAGGAAGGCAGCTCTTGAACATAACGTTACTCAAAAAAGAGACGAGTGGAACGTACACTCCACAGTAAACCATTGACATACAAGCCTTATGTCCGCAAACTAGAGTGTCAATACCTCTAGGTGTCCTCCCACCTTACCTGTTAGAGCAGCCTTCGTTGAGGAAGTAGAGGTCCTTCACCAGGAGCGAGAAGAATGGTATAACTATCCTCTGGCGGTCATCAGTGGCTCCCGCAGAGCGCCACATAGCAGCCTTCAGAGTTGACCTGTAGCTGCTGAAGTTGGAGGAGGGGTCCATCTGGTGTTCCAGGATGGAGAACTTGGCTTGCTGCACCTTGCTCCACTGTAACATAAGTCATCATTAACAAACGTCTTGTTTTTAAGATACGGTGTGCCTGCAGATTATAAGTGAGGCCTCTGCCTTGAGTTCTGCTAACAGTTACAACTAACGCAAGGAATATTAGATCAGAACCTTTCTAGAGACCATAATTTTCTATTTTGTTTTGCAAGGAGAATTTCTTCTTTATAACAATTATTTTAGAACATAGTTACCTACTATTTTATTTGCTTATATTAGCTCCCTCTTGTATTAAACCTAATGTATGTGCTTCGATCAACTGATTAGAATGAGGCAATTTAAAATTATTAAAAAGTGTTGCTCTTTTTGTACACTCAACCTTTGTCAGTGAAACATCTATCTTTGATATTTAGATCTATCATCAATATCATAACAAAATATTGTAATTTTGAACTGAAATAGTACAATTTCAAAACAGTTTTAACAACTTTAGTAGTTTACGACCATTCTCTTTTAATTACTTAGGCAATATTTTCCCTAATGATAATGCATTTGTAAAACATAATGTATTCGTATAAATATCATTTTTCATACTTAAATTGTTATTAGCCTTTAAATTCCTTTGTATTAGCTTTTAGGATCAATATTTAGGACACAGCTCAACAAAAATACTTTTTTGTTGTTGTTTATGTGTGTGTGTGTGTGTGTGTGTCAAAACTTTCAGGAAACAATCCCCGCATAAAGAGGGCGTAAGTACGTTATATGAACATGATTCCGGAAATGCTTTATTTCCTTGTTAAAGCCCCTTGTCTACAACTCTGCTAACACGGTGTTATATGCAAGCTAGAATGCCAACATAGCATTCAACAACCGAATACAGGACAGGTGCTTAATACGTACATTAGGTAAACATTCGCTTTTACCTCTGGTTAAATGGTGTAGTTTCGCCGTTGTTGTGGTCGTTCTGTATCACGTAGTCCACGCTTTTATGTTGCTCACTAAATTCCTTGACAAAGTACCTAGCGCGTAGTGTCAGTTCTATGTGTTTACGGACCTCGTTCGGTGCAGTAAAATGATATATGATATATGATATGATCCATGGATTAGCCGAAGGTTTAGAGAGTCTTCGTGCTCGTATTCTGCAAGGCTGCCAGACAACACGACATACTCCTGGGATACATCAGCACATCAGGGAGTCCATGCGACGGCGGGTTGATGGATGTACCCGTACTAACAGAGAACATTTCGAACATTTCATATGCTTTTCTGTTTTCCATATTTCTGTTTTCAATTTTCTGCTATAAGGTGCAAGTGTAAAAAAGGGGTTTTGCAAGGAAATAAAGCGATTCCGGGCCCATGTTCATATAATGTTTTCATTTGTATATTTTAAGAACGTTTCCCCAAAGTTTTGACATATCTTTTTGTTACACCTCTATATGTATAAGGTTCATTTCCGTCTTTACAAAGCAGCTGTACATTTGGAGGGCAAACGTTTTTTGAAACTTGTACGGTGCTTTCTGTAACCCGAAAGACGAATTATTATTGGATAACTTCAGGATTTCTGATCCTTGAACGTATTCATATTTCCACGCTCTCAAGGCTTAAAACCCAAGAATAATATAACATTGCAATAAAACTGCTTACAACGGTGGAAAACCTTATATTAAATAAAGAAGAAGAAAAGAAAGAAACTAGCATTTTTCTAAGATATAAATAATAACCTAAGAAAGGATATCATATGTTGCAAGTGTGAACAGTGACTGTTTTTTTTTTTGTTGTAAATTATGAGAAATACTAAAACATAAAACGCCAACAAAACATTACTACAATAAGAAATTTCCTTATAATAACACAGCTTCATAAAATTCTGATATCTTCACTGCCGCAACGAAATAGTCCTGCTACCAGATCTGCCACAGGATCGAACTTACCAAGTTCCGATATGCAACATTTGTTAACGTCCCGTTTTCTGGAGGTGTCAAGTTGGCAACAATGGAAGCCATAGATCGAAATTGTCCACGGAAGGCCGATCTGTCACTGCCAGATGTTCTGAGTCCGCCCTTTCCCCGCCCCAACGAGAGATTGATTCTTGCACTAAATTCATTCCAACAACGGCACAAAACGCGCCATGTCGCTATAAAGATGGCTCGATTTCCTATTCACTGCTCACTCAAATATTCATCACAGCTGCTTACAAATGCATGGCTTTGCGACGACACTTCTTATATATGTAGTAACACTGTCAACCTACTACTGCTATCAAATTCAAGAAAGCTCTTCGAAATCTGCTTACATCTCTCAATACATTCTCTTACTGATACATAAGTTTTATTATTATTATTATTATTAGAGGTGCTTACGATATTACAATATTACTATTATTAATTATATTATTAGTCAAATTCCTGATTGTGCGAATACTTTCTACAGTAAATTTACGATTAATCTGAATGATATTTCAAAACTCATGAACTTTAAATAAAATAATTCCTTCAAAGTGTGACGTATGTTTCATATTAAATATATTAATTATTTCTGTTGATTCATAATTCCCTGAGATAATTAAAGAGTGGAAATGTCAAACGTTCTAAGTGTCATTTTAAAATTTAATCTTTTATCTCAAAAGAACGTTCTCTGTGCCCAGATGAATATTCCTAGTCGTGTTCAAAGTGTCTATATATGGATGATGTACTTCAAATGCTCATTAACAGATAGCGCATTTCTAAATGCCATGCTATGCTGCCATTTGTTGTTCTAAATGTCATGCTATGATAAGATTAGTTTTTAAGGGAACATATTTTTAATACTGAAATATTTAGTGAATGGCCTTAGCTTTTTCAGTTGCAATAGAACTTTCGATATTATAGAGAAACGAAGAATAAGTAAGACTTCTGTTCTCCAAGATTTACGTAGGATTGTAGATTAAGCTAAAGCTATATATCCTTTTCATGCAGTTCCAATGGATTCAAGTGATTTCTTTGACTTTAAGAATGTTGTTGATTCACTGTTAACATTAAATAAGTGCAACATTTCAAAAAACGCAATGCTTTAAGTATTTCAATCTCATCCACCTCAAATAGCTATTAAAGAACATATTCACCAATAGAAGCGTGGAGAGTTTTTAAATTTTTAGAGAGGAAAACATGTGCTTTATCTGGAATATCAATCTCGTTTATCGGTTGAAAAAAAAAAAAAAGGTCCCGTCTATGTTGGCATTCCTTCCTGAAGAGCACAGAGTGTTATGAGAAATCAATTTCAACCCCTCTGTAAGAATGAAAAACGAAACTTCCTGTCAATTGTGAGGAGAAAATATGGAGATTGATATTCTTGTGTATGTTTCATAATAGATGTTTGTCCTTTTGCCTTTAATAACATTATAACAACATAATATATGTTCCTAATAATTATTAGTGTTATTTTTGTAATTATTATTTTCCCTCTAAAATCTAAAATAAAATGTAACAAAATTTTGAATGACACTTGTAACCGATTCTTCCATCATAGAACACATAGATTTTTGTTGTTGTTATTTTTTATCTCTGATCATTGTATTTTTGACGATTTATTATGCAAAATAATTTTATAGTAAAACGTCTTCATAATGATTTTGGGTGTAATAAGTTAAATGTTAACAGAGATGGTAGTTTTTGTCTTATCCTGTAACATTTATAAAATTGCACTTTGAACGTTTGGTATTTCTACGCTTCAATTTATCTTTACAATAAAACATTTATATAATATATTAAATATACAACTGGGGCATATTTAAAATAAATTTGCTTTATTGTATTTAGCAGTATTAGTGTGGTTTTTTACATAATTATATAATACATAAGTGAAGGTGGAAAAGTAAACATTGAATCTTGAAGGTAAAGTCACATTCTACAAATAGGTCGGCACCGTTGAGGCGATGCTAACTAAATACGGATCCACGTTGGTATTTTCAACAAATACCCATGATGTCCGGCTATCTCTGCAGCTAACAAGAGTTGTTTAACGAACTGCTGTTACAGGTAGAAGTTGCAGTTTCAGTAATTAAAACTTTAACTGCAATTAAAATGTATTTATTCTTTTCAAAACAGACATAACATTCCAGTATTTGTCACTGAAATAAAAAGTAAGTATGTAGAACACCATATTAGTTAAGCTGGGTACAATTTGTTATTTTTTTTAACTCTAATTTTCGGTTTTGATTGATTATTGGTGGTTTCTGAAAGATGGCCAAGTATTTTTAAGCATTATTATTATTATTATTATTATTATTATTATTATTATTATTATTTTATTTTTTCAGCTGAATCCTGACTTTGTTTACTTGAGAAAGTACAACATTTATGAATTTTAATGTGCCTGCTATAAAACTTGGGTTAAGGAGCTGGTGAGTGTAGCGTACTTTTATAATTATCGTAAATGACAGACTTCTGAAAAGAGAACATTGTGTTTTCCGCGCTCTACAGCAGTTTTACCACACGATGCCCACTATTCGATAAAAGGAAGAAGAATATCGTAAAGATGTGAGTGCTGTTCTGCAAAATTACTGTATACAATACACCATTATCCCAGAGCAATTTTCACAGCACAAATACAACCTATTATCTGTTCACCTTGGAGTGATCCTAACGTCAACAAACACGATGTATTCTTCCGCAATTCGCGCTAAGAGTACTGCCCATTTGTCAGTACTACGTGGCAAGTATACACGACGTAATGACAAAAGCGCACCGGCAAATTTTGAGGTTAGGTTTACTACCTCCTTTATTGCGAGTGCCCGATACTGTTCGCAGAACTTTGAAAAGGCGTTAAAAATAACTGTTTTCTCGCCAATAGTTAAAGGCTTGCCTGGTTTATGCCTTTACATAATATATCTCCAGAGAAACAGCAGCATATGGTTAGTTAGAGTCAGCAATGATAACAAGCGCAGAGCCGCTGAGTCAGGCGAGTTGCATCTTGGGAGTTTTCCATTTACAATTTCGAAATTCAACTTCATTAAGTCGGCGGTAATTAAATTCAAGTCATAAATATTGCTTTTTAAATAGTAGATGCTGTTTATTAGCGAACCCATCCTCAAATTTAAATTGGTAACATGGAATTACTTTCTTTGCGTGAATTACTGCTGTGTTATACTTGACTGCGCACAGCCATGCTAAATGATGTCACGTCACGTGACATTGTTTTGATCGGGATGATTATTAAGGGCGAATAGAGAGTAGGTATATTCATTTTTCTGCATTAATTTTCTTGAAAATATTTTACCATATTATAATAACTTGTCATTACTTGAAATAATAATAGCAATAAAAAGAACGAATCACACTATTTGTTTTAATACCAGTATTACTTATTTGGTGGAACAATTTCCAATAGTGAAAAAGTACGAACTTGGAACTTATAGGCTCACTGGGTATGAAACGTGGAAAGGAAAAAAACATATTTTAAATGAACATTTTATGCTGGACTTTTGAATTTATCTTTTAATTATTTTCCTCCTTAATTATAATCTTGAACTTGCATTTACGCAGAAAATAAATGTGTTATTATCTTCCGAGTCCGAACGACCAAGTATTTAACACAACGTTCAATTGTTCGGGCTTCTGAAAAATTAGTATCCGCCTAATTTCGTGCACTTGCTGCTTACAGTCCCCTGTCAAGTAATTGCGCATTTACTACAGCAATTCCAAGAACAACTAGGGTTTTCCTTTCTCATAATAACAAGGAGAGGGGAAAAGCAAATATATTACATAAAGTAAATTAAAACAGCAGAAAGAGTTTCCGCTTTACAGCACCGGTCACCAGAGGGAGTAACAATAACAAATATAGTGAGCCATTGTTAATTTCCTGTAGAAGGAGGTCCAAAATTCTGTTCTCTTAAACATTTTATCTGACATGCTTTTGCTTTCGTATAGACCCTTGTTCCCAAAAATAATTTTGCACCGTTTTACTGTGAATTCTGGTGCAATAAATATAGTTTCAAGTTCTCTTGTTAACCACAAGCAGCTGCGCATATCTGTTCATGAGCCGCAAGATGTTCATAAGAAAATAACTAGCTAAGTTTGCAGTTACGCTCAGACCAGACAAATCCAGAGATATACATTTTAACAAACTTCAGATTAGCTTTTATTTATTCATTTAAAGCAAAGTTAAACTTATAATAAAGCAGTTTTTAGTTCGTTTATTTTATGTTATTATAAAACGCAAAGTTTATATGATTATATACTTACCCTTATAGCAAGAAAAATGCTGCTGAATTGCAGTCCCGAGCGAAAGCGGAGAGAGCCGAACTCTTCAGTCCCGAACAAGAGATGTGCATGGAGTGTGAATATGAGTGCTAGAGATAGCGGAATAGTAGGAATGTAAATTGTTCTCTGTATGCGTGGAGTGTGAATAAGAAAGTGTTAAGTGTTGTGTAAAATTTATGTAATAATGAATGCATCAAAACAGTTCGTATGTCTGGAATGTGAGAAGGAGTATAACTGCAATAAAAATCTAAGACAGTGTGTTTCTAAAGTGCACCCGGAAAAGTTGAATGTTAAAATCATCAAAGGATGAGAACTGTGGTGTTTCCGACTTTACTTTAATTTCGTGTACTGATTCTAAATGCTGACATAAAACAAACTCCAATGTTACTTCATGACTACATAAGCTGCATGTCATTGTTTGCTTTCTAGCTGAACCCTCACCATGGTAATCTCGTTGATGACTTTTGAAGTTGAATGCATAATTGAAATTCTTGTTGCACATTTCACAGTGACAGGAGAATGGTTGCTGTGTTCTTAGAATAGGCGCGATAACATTAAATTTTTTCGGGTGTACTTTAGAAACATACTATCTTAGATTCCTATTGTAGTTAGACTCCGTCCTACATTCCAGGCAAACGAACTGCTTTGATGCGCTCATTATTACGCAAATTTTACATAACACTTACACTTTCTTATTCACACTCCACGCAAACAGAGAACAATTTGCATTTCCACTATTCCGCTATCTCTAGCATTCATATTTACACTCCATACAAACATCTCTTTTTCGGAACTGCGAAGTTCGGTTCTCTCCGCTGCCGCTCCGGACTGCAGTTCCAGCAGCATTTTTCTTGCGGTAAGGGTAAGTGATTATAGCAACATACCGTATAACATAAATTGTTGACTGCAACTTTATTAGGCTGCAGAGCACGAATTTTTAATTGGAGCACTTTGCTCAAAATACTCTTCAAGGGATGCTTTATTCAAAGTGTATTTGCTACACTGGTGGTAAGGAGTGGCAGAGAAATGCAAAAGTTATAATCAAAGGCAACGATTTGCTTACTTCTAGGGTTACAACAAAGCATAGAATATGGGATATGGGAATTATTTTATAAGCAATATAAGAAAACAAACTGCCAGACCAATCAAGATTGAGAGGGTTAATTATATAAACAAGTTCCATTGTTGGTACAAACAGAATTAGAGACATAAAACCATTGTTTTAGAAGTCATCAGCTCCAAGAAAAGAAATTCTAGTTATGTTATGCATCACAAGAGCTATCGACACCCCCCTGTCTTTATGACCACCTCATTCTTTCATAAAATATATCAACAATGAAAACTTTGAGACAATTTAGTACTAGAGACAATGGTTGACAATAACTATTCAATTCATGCCTCTAGTACAATAATTTAAAGACAGTATTAAAAATTACAGAAAGCAGGCATAAAGTTGGTAATGCTGCGGTTAATATAGTAATGGATTATTATTTTTTACTTTAGTTAGAATATAAAACTGGTTTAGATCTGATATGAATATTTGCAACATGTAATTTACAATGATCCACAAATGATATGGCTTCAAGAATAAAAATTCTGTGGAAATGCTGAGCACACGTTAAAAAGGTATACCAGATGTACTGTAAAATCCACACTTCTGCCATAATATCGCTCATCCGAAAATGGCACTAATATATACATTAGTAACGATAGCATCCATTGTATTACTGCCTATTACTATGAGTATGTGCAATTTACCTCTCTAACAGTCACATCCTTAATTTATGAAACCTAATGGGCTTAATAATGCAATTGCCCAAGCCCTTTGTTAAACTGTGGGATTGCTCCTGTACGAATCAATGAGACAGAATAGCGAAATCCCTACCGGAAAATCATTACTAATTCTGCTCAATTTTTTAGCCACACACACAGTGGCATTTTTCAAGCATTCTTCAGTATACATTTGTATGGGAATGCATATTACTATCTGCCCTGTCTTCTATCTGTTCGCTGTTATTTCTATCCCCATGAATATAATCATGCTCTTTTTTCATTGGCCCCAGGATGACTTACATCTCTGATGTTACGTACAGTGGTCCATAAAGGAAATTACAGTTTAAACTTTAATAAGGGTAGGTTTTCATTGAGAAAACCACGTTAGTGAATACTGTAATAATCTAGAGAGGTACCAGTCATTATGAAAACCGTAGTGCAATCAGTTTTAATGCAAAGAGGCGCCATGGCAAATCAGGTGCTGGTCCCGCTAGTATTGCAAACACTATCAAGGAAATTTGTTGAAAAGTGGCAACAAGGTTATCGTGAAAATGTTTTATTTATGAATAGTAACCAGAGCTAACAATTTAATATATTGCATTAGCTGCCTATAGGACTAACACTTAACCCCAGCCATATTCGTATTTGCTTGTGTCAGGATAGAAGTAGCAGGAACGCATTATAGTTCAGAATTTCGTAGCTGAGTTATATTTGTTTATTTTTATGACTAACAAAAATAATATTTTTACATTTTACAACAGCTTTTAGGAATTTTTCTATCTTTTGTTTATTTCTGATGTTTCAAAGATACAAAAGTATCACAGTAGTAATATATTATTGTGTTCAATACTTGCTTCGCTTTTAATTTTTTTAGACAGACTGTTTTGAATTTATTTGGGGGGGACTGTGTATCAGATTCGTTCTCAGTAGCTTAACTGTAATAGAACATTTCGCCAACTTTGTTACATAAAAATATTCATTTCTATTAATTTTTCTAATTGGTGAATGTATCCCTTCAGGTCTGTAAATCCTTTTAAAATGCAGAAGTAATTCTTGGCATTTGCTAGCAGGATGAATGCAAGATGATATTAATGAAGAACAATAAGAGATTCACAGATTCAGAAAATGAATCCTTTTCAGGATAACAATTTGATTTTAGATTTTAGGTTAGGATTAACAGGGCTGTGGACTGTCCCCGTTAAATTTTAATGTATATATTGACCAAATAGTCAATTTACGGAAATCTGCTAATCCGAAAGGAATCGCAATAGCCTCTAGTAAACAACTAAGTACAATTATGCGCTCACGATCACGCCAAATATCACGCACGTAAGATAATCTACAAAGATTCTGTAAAATATTAACAGATTTGATAGGGCTATATAATATGAAGATTTCAACGAACAAGACCAAATTCGTGGCATTTCTAGGAAACCTTATCAGAAGAATAAAAAGGTCTTAAATGATAAAAGTAAGCATAACGTTAGAAGTTTCAAGTATTTAGAAAATTATATAATATATTTTAGAATCGAAGAAATACAAGAGTTATTTGGTAAATATAATAAACAGATTTTAAAACAATTTTAGAAAACAATGAGTCAAAATGCCCAGTAAAAAGACTTGTAATCCGGTTAGCGAACTAGTACTCCTGTTTGGAAGCGAATGCTGAATTAAAAAAACAAGACAAAAAAAGAAAGACAGACAACCGGAAGTAACACAAATGAAAGTTCTTCGTCCACTTTTGGATGTGACAAGACATGACTATCTAAAAATTAATATTTTAACTGCTTATTAATCTACTGTGTTTACTATAGCTTGGAGTGGTAAACATAGTAGACAACATAAAACATAACAATATAAATGGAGAAGGTATGTTGACAATAGCAAAAGATCGTATATCAAAAAGGGCACTACAGTATATTTCATATTGTAGACGACTTTTAGGAAGACCCAGATGTAGATGTACTGATCAAAACACGTAGCTTTTTGTATCTTTCAAACGAGGAAATAAATAACTAGTCCTTAAGTAGAAGAAAAACAAGAAGAAATGATTTTAGGTCCCTTAGTATGGAAAATTATGATACAGTTCCAACATATGTGATTGGTTATTATACTTACAGGTTTATTGGCAAACTACAGAACGCAAAGGGAAATGCTTGAAGAGTACAGTAAAAGAACATTTTAATACATTACAAAATCAAATGATATCTCATTGTTCACGCTTTAAAAAGATGTGCATGACTTATCTTTCTTGTTGAATATTGATACTTACACACTTACATAAACTTCTTTGTAATGTTTAAGAGAAGAACATGTGCTGATTTCATTACATAAAGTCCAATCAAGCTAATTTTGACCTCTTCGCTAGATACGTGGCTTACAGTTATGTTGTCATGGCAACCTTGGAAGAAGTCACATTATCGCAAGTATAAAAGCGTTTCATGTTTGTTGTAAGCATGACAAATATTGTTGCACTGAGCTTACAGCTTGCTTGAACCTTTGACAGAACTTATATAGTGTTAAACCCGAAGTTATTAGTTAGAGAATTACTGAAAAGATCGTGCAGGTAATAACCATCTCTCCGGGTTGGGATTCCACTTCGGAGGAAGGAGAGAGCAGTGAGTGAGCCCATTGACATCTTAAATGTAAGTATATTAAAACAAAATGCATTGTAATATTTATTTTATTCAAATTTAACATTAAGAAATGTAGGCTACTAAACTTTGTTTTGTCCGAAAAACGATCTCCAAACAGAAGAAATATAATTAAAGTAACGCACCTTTTTTCGGCTATTATAAATATGCTATATAAATATCCCGTGTTCCAATTTAAATGGAATCTTATGGTCATATTTATGCTGTCGAGTCTAATCGAAGTAATCTATTCCTTTCTGCCTGTGTTTTCTTTTGTTTCATGGAATTAAGCATGAGTTTTGTACTATTTGTTACTGATATTAGGTCGGTCCTGGTGGTGTAGTGGTAACCATACTTGCCTTCTAAATCCAAGATCGCGGCCAAGACCGATGGATTTTTTCGGGCGTAAAAATCCTAAGTATGTATTCGGAAGGGAAGTAAAGCCGTGGGTCCCATGTCGTACATTTACGGCACGAAAAAGAACCTCAAGCCTGAAAGAAGAGACCCCTGAGCAAAATTGTTCACGCTCACGTTTCACGCCCTGAATTGAATGGGACACTGATGACCTCAGATGTTAAACAGCGTCCGCAAATAAAACAAACAAACAAAAAAAAAAAAATAAAATAAGTTACTGATATTACGTACTGAAAATAGCAAATTGAAACCATATAATTCTTTTTAAAGAAAAGAATAATTTATTGAAATTAACATGTCTGGCAAGAGTTTTGTAAGAGTTTCAGAAAAACTTGAAAGTGTGGCCAATTGGCCAGAAATTCCATCACACACCGAAGTATATCAAACGATACTTCTCTCAACCAAAACTCCTGTTCAGAAGTAACTTTCAAGAATAAATTATAATGTTAGTTCGTAACATTTATGACGCCCTTAAGAAACACTTTTTTAAAAACTTAATGAACTTTTGTTGCAATAAAAACATGTATGACAATTATTTCCCATTAAGATGAAGATAACAAAACAAAAGAGTATCCATTAAAAACGGGAAAAGGGGAGGGCCAACTACATCCTTTATTTGTCTAGCGTTAAACTCGCTCGGTAATAATTTAAAAAAAGATATCGCAATTAAAATTGGACACAAGGTAGTACATTATAAATTTATGTTTATGCTCATAGATAACGCGAAAAACGGAGATGGAACTAAAAGTTTGTTGGTCTAATGCAAAGCTATGATTCTATGTTAGCAGCCGGAGTATGCCACTTTAAAGAAAGCGGGATCAATTGCTTTAGTGAGCTGAGTATTTTATTGGCTAAAATTCTCTTAACGGCTCCATATTGGCGGGAACGATTAACAATATCCGAGAGACTGGCCGGCTCTAACATTAACGGCAAGTTGGCAACGTTACATGTTGTGAACTTTTCACAATGGAAACTGTCAAGAGATCGAAAGTAACATTAATTCCACTATAGTAGGAACCACAATTGTTACCAAATTGGTTCAAAGCGCAAGTACATCCTGTGTAGTTTAAACTGTTTGCTGTTTTACATATTTATTTTATTTTATTTCTGAACATTTCAAAAAGTTAATGTAGTGCAAATATAATTCATTCCTTATAATTATTGATTATGTCATGAGTATCCACAGGCAAACGACTTGGTAGTTACTATAAACAAATAATAAAATAAATGCTAAAAATAAAGAAAAAGAATTTAAACTTTCTCCTCGTGGCGGCTAGTTACAATCTGCATGACGTTTGGAAAATAACTTCAGTCAGAAATTGACGCTCTTTGATTTACAGAGTCTATTTAACGTTCATTCCGACCTTCACTAACCGAACCATAATGAATTGGCCGAACTATCATACGAAGACAGCTGGCCAAAGCACGCTCTGTTTGTTAGGCAGAGTGAAAGAAGAATTACTGTTAATTTCTGAAATTATTGTATTTCTGTAAGAGGAAGGTAATGCTGAGGCTGAAACCACTTGTCACGTTAACATTTTAGCGATGCTATATTGCTCAACACGAGGGAATAGCTTGCAATTTACACACCAACACAACATAAGCCTGAAGCAAAGTTCAAATACGTGAGGTTTAAGTTGTCAGGTGCCTTTAGACAGAGAAAGGAATACTCGCCATCTCTCTCTACGGCGATGCAGGCAGATCATATGCCCCATTCTGAACCATTGTGGCATCAGTGGCGGATTGGTCATATTCTGAATGTTCATTAGAGTCGCTTGAATTTTAAGATGAATATTGGATCTTCGTGTTCATCTTCCGATTCTCTTGTCAGTTTTCATCAACAAGTTCGACTTTTTCCCAATAAAACTGTTCAATATTTTTCACATGTTCGCATGTTTTTCTCCAATTTTTCTGCAGCTACCTTTTTAATTACATTATCAAAAAACACTATCACATCACTACTCTTAAATGAGACACGATTTTGATGTATTATGTTTGGCAACATCGTTTTTTTCCTGCATCTATATCGATTCTATAGCATTAAAATTGCAGTGATGAGGTGGTGGCCGCACTACGTTATGCCCATGCATTTCTGTGATGGTGTCTATTTCATACATTTTGAAATTAATAAGTTCGTACAACACTGCCTTTGTCGATCGCGGATCAAACTCGAAGTTCCTATTTCGGAGCCATGTCTTTAGGGTTGAATTGGGTGTCTTATTAACAGAGTGATAAGAGACATTGTCCACAACAATTTTACCACGGGATGGAATATGTGGTAACAGCTTATTAATGAGCCAGTCCTTAAACACTTTACTGTCCATTTCTTCATGATAATCCTTTGTGGATTTTGATTTAAAAGCGAGGAACGCATTGGGAATGAATCCAGAGGGACATCCGGCATGTAAAATAATTACGTGCTGACTTTTTGGAGTTTTCAGAGGAAAACTTTCATCGAGTTATCACTTCCACAATTTATATTCAGTGTGATTTACATTCACCCCGTTTCATCTGTGTATACAATAAGACAAGTATTCTAAGTTCTCTCAATTTTCTAAAAATTCTGAATATTTTTGCAACAGCATTCCATCTTTCCATTAAATCTTTTCTGCCTTGATAGTTTTTAACGTAACTAAATTTATTTTTTTAAAAAAATTGTCTTAAGGACCATATACTGCCTTTAAATAATTCCTTAGCCTTTTGAGCACTTTATATATTGTGAAAAAGAGAATAGATACTTTGCCTTATAGTAGCGGCAATGAATGAATCTGTTTCGGTTGTTCAGGGTTTTCTGTTCAGACACTTCTTACCTGCAGTTCCCAAACCACTTGCAGTACTTCAGATTTGTTTTGCTCTTTTAATACTCGTAAGACAGTACGAGAACACACGTCTGTAGCTGCAGCAGTTCTTTCTACTGTACTGGTCACTGAGATAGTCGGTTTTTCGCATTTCAAAGCTTTACATTCACCATAAAAAACCTGTGAACTTTCACAATCATGTCCCTGCCATTGGATTTTACAACTTTTCGGCGCTTTCCAATCTGAAGAACAACAAACACGAGCGTAATGAAAACGAGACAATTAAATATCAGTGGAAGAGATTGTAATTGTATCTCGGAAAATATTTTCAACCACAGTCTCAATCAAACTACAGAGGCTAACTTTAACTTTTAACTTTAACTTGACCATGACAGATATCTTTACAAAACAGTCGGGAATAACGGCTAGGGGAGAAATGGGTACTTAAAGGGCTGTCATTAAGGAATCTCCAGGAATTGTGAGAATGGAGAGATACCCATTGCTAGCAAGAGACAGTAGAAAAGTAACAGTTAAATCTCATGGTCTCTAGTGCTTTAATGACCAGTTCTACAGTTCCCACTGAGGGCTATTTTTTTATTTATTTGGTTTATTTATGGCGCTCTTTAACATCTCAGGTCATCAGCGTACCATTCAATTCAAGGCGCGAAACGGCCGACAAATTTTGCTCAAAGGCCTCTCTTTCAGGCTTGAGGTTCTTTATCGTGCTGTAAATGTACGACACGGGACACACGGCTTTACTTCCCTTCCGAAGGAAGCCATACTTAAGGATTTTATGCCCGAAAAAATCCATCGGTTAGGCCGGGTCCGAACCCGCGATCTTGGGCAAGTATGGTAACCACTACACCACCAGAACCGACCCCACTGAGGGCGATTTACTGTGTAGCCTTTTCGTTTTTTGTTTCACCATAAAGAAACGAACAATCACCGCTACTGACAAGGGAATGATTGTTATGTAACGGAAAGGAAATTGTATGACATAAAAGTAAATAATTAGAAAAAAACTCTGGGAAAGGGGAAAGTCATGCACATTCTTTCAATGGCCGCCACTGACACGACTCTCGGGATGACACGCCATTCATTATGTTGATGGAAGAGCTTGTGATGTTTAGAAACAGGCCTAATCTGTAGAGTGCACCCAGTACAGCAATGAGAAATACGTGAATAAACATGAAGCAAATTTAGGTTCGGATCGGGAAGTAAAGCTCTGAAATAGGCCTTATTTTGGAAACGGAGTATCTCATGCCCCGCGGGATTTTTGATATACTTTTATGCACAAAAGAGTTAAAAATACAAAGTGAAGTTATAAATAAGATTTCTATCTGTTAAAAAGATTTTTGACTAAGTTGTTTCTTATTAAATATTTATTTAAAAGTTTGCAGTAACTCTCACACTAAAATGTTTTAGAAACTGATATAGGTATGCAGGCTAAATTTGTTTTCCACTCTGAATTATGTATATTTTCACATAATTCCTTCATTAATTTACTCAAAAGTCTCACTATAGTTTTTTTTAATTTAGTTTAAAGGCATGATAAGTAAACATGCAGTAGCATACAGATTTAAAACATTTTTGAAGCACAGCATAAAAACCGGAACATGCTTTGAGCTGCAGTTTTATTTAGAATTGCGAACAAGTAAACAAAAAGTCAATATCTTCGAATGATTCTCCCATTTCTATCTGTGATGTGAGTTTGTTCGAGCATATAACATCGTCCTGTCTTCGTTCCATCGAAAAGACCGAAGAAATATCCCTTGTCTTACGCTACTTTTAAAACGTAGCCTTACATTTTCTCTATCTTATCCATTTTCTCGTTTTTAAAATTATCTTCCTCTCATGACTTTAACACAAGCTCTAACCTGCATGGACGACCGAGGTCATTTGGGCACAGATTCGTGAACGAGAGGTTTGAGGTTCGATTCCCACCAGGACCGTCCTCCCTGATTGAGCTTTCTTCCAGGTGTTCCTTAGTCCTCATAAATGGCAAATGCCGGGGAGGTACCCTAAACTTAGGCCTGGAACGCTTCCTTCCTTAAACAAAAATCCTTTCTCAATTTATCATTTCATCTCATGTATCAGCAGGGCCCACCGCTTGTGGTGTCTCAGTAGTAACAACGGGCGTTAAACAATATTTAAAAAGCTCTGAAACTCAGCACATAATTTCATTGCCATTGCACCAAATCTCATCTTTTACCGTAACCACTGTCCATCTCTGGAACGCCTGCCACAGAATGTCAGAGACTTCCAAACTTCGGAGTATTTCATAATTCATTGTTTAATGTGTTTACAATACTAATACCTTAACTCTTTAATTGAAATTGTATTTTACTGTAGTATATATCATGCTATTTGCTATTATTTTCATCATTACTTTTTCCCATCTCATTCATTTTCACTCTTTATGTTTTACTGGTACATTTACGTTCACTTTCTTTCATGTTCTACAAAGGTATATAAGCGTACGAGTATTGACCTTGTGACTGTTTATGTTATAATTATATGTCACTGAAACGTAATGTAGCTATTATTAGACTGGTAGGGCAAAAGAGAAAACCTCATGGTCTTAGTTCTGCCATAATAAGTACATAAATAATTCAGTAAATGTGTAGAATCAACTATAACATTACCAAATTAGATGTGAACTTTTTTTAACTGCCTCATAAGTACTGGCGGCACTGGCGTTAGCCGAGATGTTTTCTATCTGATAATAAACCAGTGGCCGTTTGTCGAAAATTCCTTCATCTCCGCAAATGAACAGTATGTTGGAAAATATTATTTTTATAAAGGATCATAAAGGCTTCTGAATGAAACATTGTCCTGAGGCACGGAGTGAGCAAAACTTTAGTTTTCGTTTTCTATAAACAGTCCATAACTTTTAGCTCTCTTTCCTAACGATAAAAACGGAAGCCAACGCTATGATGGGAATTATCTGAAGACTGAATTTAGTAATTCTAACGGCACACGCTAAAAACGAAACAAAAGGACAAATACAAGTTGTATAATTAAATAGAATGAAACGCAGCTTGCTAATATTTTTAGGCCCTTCGGATTTCTCAAACGCAACAGAATATCATGTTTCAAAAGAATGTCCATATGAGAGTTTTAAGAGAAAATATCCGCTTGGGATTAAATAGGTGCGGTTTTACTTTAACGAGCACATGTTTCAGAATGTAATGGGTTTTACGACAACGACCAGAGACAGAATAATCTGCGTATGCGGCTTTAAAAATAGATGTTAACAGCAGTTTTCGTATATCGTTCTTAAAAATGACTCTCAAAATGAAGAAGAGGGAAAAGCAGAGTAATAACAATTTATATTCCTATAAAACAAGCTGGTGGAGTTGTAAAACATCCACAATTCATTTAAACATCCCTAGATATGGATACAAGTGTATCTCAATTGTACAATGTTAAAACGGGACTAAGTACACTAAACTCATTCACTTGGAACATCTACCCCTTGCACCTCTGCCGATAGGCAGCACGACTTCGGAAATTTTCATAGAAACCAGGACAAACTATTCGTTATATTTTAAAAACACTTATTTCCCTTCGATATAAAAAGTCGGTCAAACAAGAGCTGCGAATTTTTGTGGTTTAATCTCAACAACAACAACAATAATAATAATAATAATAATAATAATAATAATAATAATGTTTACCTTTTACAATACTTATAGATTGCAAGAATCCTAATTTTATTCCCCTAATAACACACAATAATGTCATTAACTTATTTAATTTCATTAATTAATAAGACCTAATTTGGATTTTATATATTTATACTAAAATTTGTACAACTAGGTGAGAAATTCGCTTAGTTTATGCAGTTCCTGCGTGACGAACTTTTTAAATTTCGGTTTTCAAGTATACCCCTACTCCTAAAGGTCGAATTTCCCAAATTTTCGGAAAACTATTTTTCTTATTTATTAAATGGTATATACCGAAATTCGTTGTGAAGAAACAAATATTGGTGCCGCTGGAGCGATTTTAAATTTTAGGTAAACCCCAACTCCTGATTATCCGATTTCCCTGATTTTCAGATGCTATTTTTTCTAATTTTATTTAAATGCTATATATGGAGTTAAATATTAATGCCACTAGAGTAATTTTTACATTTTGGCTTTCAGGTTACCCCCTCCGATTCACTAATTTTCAGAAAATATTTTTATTACTTGTTTTAATGGTGTATACCTTTGATAACGTTTAAAACTGCGGCCGCTAGAGCGATTTTAAATTTTTGTTTTAATCCTCACTCGTTTTTCAGGTATACCCTCAATCCTAATGGTCCGGTTGTCATGATTTCCGAAAATTACTTTTATCTGTTTATTTTAAAGAAATCTATCGAGTTCCGTTGAGGAAAAACAAATTTGCGGCCGCTAGAGCGATTTTGCATTTTTTTAAAAACAAAAATTGCTTTAGGTAAACCCCTAACCTCAATGGTCCAATTTTGCTGGTTAACGAACTGACGAACCGTTTGATGGCTATATGCCGAGCTTCGTTGAGAAAAAAACAAAAATTGCGAGAGTGTTAAAGGATACACACATATATAAAATGCTTATATATAATATAAATGCAAGATAATGCAACACTATTAACAATGTAACTAAAATAACAATAACTAGAAAAGCAGAAAAGGATAAAACATTAAGAAAAAAGACACAGATTAGTAATCACTATATTTCGAACTGCTTGAGTTCTTCTATGGCAAGAAAACAAGTGACGGTGATAAAATAAATATTCAATATTTATTTTTATCACCTTCACTTGTCTTCTGGCCATAGAAGAACTCAAGTAGTTGGAAATATAGTGATTACTAATCTGTGCCTTTTTCGTGTTTTATCCATTTCTAGTTATTGTTATTTTAGTTATATATATAATATAAAGTAATAAAATGTGTATATATACACATTTTATTACTTTTTTATAATTGTAGGTGCCTAGTAGGTAGCACTGATACCGATTTGGATAGATTATTAAAAACGCCAACCATGGGTACAACATCAATAGCTAGCATTCCTTCGAAATTCACTAAAATAAATAAATAAACAAACAATATTTTACGGGTCCAGCTGGTATAGCTTCATTCCTTCGGAACTCCTTAATAAGCATGCTAGAGGATTTTTCTTCATTTCACAATAATTGATATAATGTATACTACGTTCATTAAGAAAGAATCTACAAACTATAGGAAAGGGTAACATTTGCATTGCAGGGCGGAGAAAGAAGAGGAAAGGCGGCTTAGAGGAAAATTAAGAAACGCCTGAGGGATGTGAATTGACAGCTGACTCTTCTGGAGTGTACAGAAAAAGTTTCGCTGGGGACACAATCGGAGCGAAAATCGGGTAGGGATGGGGCGTCACATCCAAACAGGGCCACATTCAGCAAGCAGAGGATCGCTTGGCTTAGGTTAGGCGCTTGGCTGATGACCAAAGTAACAGGCAGAGAGGGCATGAGATTCTGTCCTATATGCGAAAAGAAAGAATCTTGGGAACATATTCTGGCGTACTGCAAGGGGAAAAATATACTCATATATCGGGATCGAGTCCGTTTGTTAACGCGGGGAGAGGTCCTGGACTTTGATGACAGACATGAAAAGGAAAGAGGAGGGGGATATACCAAGTTCAAATCGGTAAAGGCAGACAACCGCTGGGGATACACTATTTTGAAATATTTGTATATGTACGTGTAGGTGTATAAAGTATTTATTTCTTCTCATTTTATATACTTTTTTTTTCCAAAAAAATCTGTTTTTTATTAATTTATTTCATACATGAATACAGTGTGTGTATAAAGTCCGTGAAACATTTCATTCAACTATACTTTCCAAACAAACCAGTCAAATGTACTGAAATTTCACAACACGAATGTTAAACTCATCAAATTTTGATATCTGACGTTACAAATGTTCCACATGTCCATCGCTGGTCATTCAGCATACATCTTTCCTATAGTTGTGTTTGTCCCAAACTCGATCATGGGTCACTCTGGCGATGGCAGCTCTCATACAGTGTCGGAGATGCTGAAGGTTTTGAGGCAGGAGTTATGTGAAGTCCTGTCCTTCACATAACCACCACTGCTTCTTAGAAGTCACATAGTGTCAAGTCGGATGACATCGGTGGCCAGCGTGTAAATGATTGATCATTATCCGACACTGCAGTCTGTATGACTTCCCTCCTAATCGTTTGCGAAGGATTTTCCTCACTGTTGCGTGCGGAATGTCAAGCTCCCGGCTTGCTTTTCGCATGCATTTCACAGGACTGTTTTCGAAAGCTTCCATAACCTCTTCGATCTTCTCTTCTGACACGCCAGGCCGCCCCGAAAGCTTACCGTAATATAAACAAAGTCTCTTGAAATTTCCTTTACCATTTCACTATGCTGTTATAAACAGATGGATCCTTTTGATACCTGACACGATATGCTATTTCCACATCCATAACAGACTCAAAACGAGCGAATTGAAGAACACAAAATGCCTTTTCTCTTTGTGTTAGCTGTGCTATTTTGTAGTAAGTTTTGGCGCTTTGTTGTTTTGAATGATTGCCATGGCGTTTCCGGTGGCCGCCAGCGAAACTAAAATGGTAGCTGGCGTTAGATGACGTTGGATATAAAAAATTGGAGAATTTATCTTTCGTATTGTGAAATTTCAACGTATTTGACTGTTTTGTTTGCAAAATATAGTTGAATTAATCATTTCACGGTCTTTGTACATGCGCTATATATACACATTTGAGTTAAATATTGACTTGTGCAATATTCATGTACTTTTCAGTGTATTATAAAAGCACGTAAGGCCCCATGACCCGTGCGACATAGATGAGTTATATTTGTAACAAACATTTTTGTAAATAAATATACCACCACCATCACGTTTTACATCAACCATTTCTCCGCCTGTTATAGTGAGCAAGTGAACATTTACAGGAAAGCAAACACTACACTTGAACGATGCCATGAGCTTTTCTTTATTCATTGTTAATGTGGAGTTTAAAATGTTCCTCATTTCTTAATGTACATATACGGCCTATAAAAATCATAAAAATTCATTTCCTCCACCGGAACCTTGTGAATTTTTTTTTTTTTTTTTTTTTTACAGCGAACAACATATTTTTTACCAAAGACAATTTTAATACCAATTTCGAAATGCTAAGCAAAGATATGACGATGAATGTTCTAACTAAAGTATAGTATCGTTGTAATCTGTATTATTTTAATATATTTCAGAAATACTCATATATACCCTTGCAGACAAAAAAAAAAAAAAAAAAAAAAAAGTAATCAGCTTCCAGAATTAAAGTTCAAATTCGGGTAACTTAGGGGGATCGAATGGGATCGCTCAGGAGGTCACACTTGGAACTCGCATTTATAAGATCTTGGGTTCAAATCCTTGACCATAAATATCCTTTTCATGGTTTCCCCTGGTAGCTCAGGGATATATTTTTTTCTCCGCAAAATTTGCGCTCTTCAAATTCAGATCATTTCATTCTGCTGGTTCTGTTACAGGATCGAAAGTGCCAGGCGAGGTAGCTGTGTGCGGTGTGATGGTAGCTTGCGCTTTGAAAATATTTTTCCCGGTACGGCATCCGGTTTGCAAGCAGCCCTTCTTAGGGGATGGAACTCCTTGGAAGGGGTTCCAACGGCGTTGGGTTCTTCTATGTGGAAAAATTGTTGGGGATCTCGTCTACATCCGTGATTCATCGCCCGATGTCTCCCTTACCTCACCCTTTCCTCCTGTAGATGCCTCCATTGGAGGCGTAGGTACAAACAGCCAGCCCTTGAGCAAAGCTTCAGTACCGAAATGTCCTCCGTCCTTACCAATCCAATCCAACTTAACATCGGTGACACTCGGTGAAGACGATTAAAAGTGGGGCGAATTTGTTTCCATCCAAAGAATATCATGCGCCTGATACCTGATCTTAGTTTATAAAATGTTGTAATCATGATAGGGAAAATGCATAAAAACAAAATGTAAAAGCTTTGTCGTTCCACCTCCTCGTGGTTGTTTGAGAAGAAAAACAAAAGTCAATCAATAAAGAGGATTTTTAAGAACGCAGCAAAGTTACAACGACGTGTTCAAAGTGTTAGTTGTAATTCTTACAAGGAAGATAGGCGACATTAAAACCATAAAAGAGATTATTTGTTATAACCAGACCAAATATGTGCTGGGAAGGCATAATGCTTTTCTGTACGTTTGTATTTTCGTAATTCTGGGAAAATTTGAACATTCTTTATTTTAATCGAGATTTCCTCCGGGGACAGTTGTTCTTCAGGTACTATAAGGTTATCTGTCGCTTTGACATATAACAAAGAAAACATATTCATGCTGCAGACTCGTCTACAGAGGTGCTACTTTCAGGTTTTCATAGAGGCGCCTATTGCCTGCTGCTTTACACAACACAAGTTTCTCTCATGCAGTAAAACCATTTTACTACCAGGTTTCGGCAATTTCATAAATTGATTTCGCTCTTGTAGATCATGCATGATTTTCTTCAGAAAGACTACGGTAGTTGCTTAATATTTTTCTGAAGATCCCAACCCTGATGCCCTAATATAAATAACATATATAAACGTGTATGATTGTATTAACAAACAATATTTTGGTTACTAGTGTTTTTCAGTGATCATTGCTTTGTATAAAAATATAGTTACGTTTGAAACAAAAGAGAGTATGCTTAAATTTTTTAACTATCGTACACGCAAAACTTACATTAAAATCTACACGGCGTTCATTTCAAAACTTGTCTGTCTGAATAACTACCTATTTAAAATTAATTTAATTTAAACAAGGAAACAAAAAAATGTTGAGGGTAACATTTAAAAAATTAAATTAATTTAATTTGAGGGTTTCAATTACTCATTCCCAGTCACCCCTATCTTATTATATTTAACTTTTAAACAGGATTTAATTAATCGCACATCTTTTGTTTTTTATTGTTACCTGATGATCTGAATTGTTGCAACTATTGTTCGCATTTAGAGAGAATAAAAAGTAAAACAAAATTCTAAGATAAAAGCATAATTTATTTTGGTTAATATTATAATTTTACAAAATTAAAAGTTCAAAATATGATCCAATATTGACTAGACAGTAAAATTGTATATTTCTAAACTACTGATCAATCCGCTTACATTTATTTCATTTTGAAACAATTTAATACCAAAACATAACTATTACATTTAATGCTCAATTTGTAGTATTATTTTGTCCATTAACAGCAATCCAGACTGCCAGGCAACGATTAAAAAGCAAAAGATTAATAACAGAAGAATTCTCTGCAAAAATTAGACAAGCATCTTAAAGTTAGGGTTCCATCTGAAAATTTATAGTGGGGGTAACTGAGAATGAAGGGGTAAATCCTAAAAAGTAATTAAATTTGTTTTTAAACTCCTCCTAAGTATCTTAATTGTTTACATAAAACATTAATAGATATTGCTCAAACAGGCGAGTTTTTAAATGAAAACCTTGTATACACAACAAACCTTGCAAGTAATACTTTGAATCTTGATAGTGGTCTCTTTACTCCGAACCAGCATGTGACATTTACAGATGAAGGAATTAAACAGTTTCTCCAAGTGCATTATTATTATTTTAGAGGGGGAAAAAAACTCACACGCACTTTACAGTACAAACAAGGTAAATTTTTTTGATTCAAATGAATTTGAAAATGTCAAAAATTTAATTAACCTCACATTAATTTAAAATATAAAGTTTGCATTAAACTTGTATACACACAGATTATTTTGAAAATCAAATAATTTTATAGTAAGAATTTCAAGAAAGTATTGTAAATAAGCTCAGTTTTAATGAATCTGTGCCAATATTTACCCTGGGAAATATTTGAACGCAAAGTTATATAAAATAGTTTCGGAGGGCCTAGGTTAACCGCACAACCGCTGCGTCTCTTTCTCCGTCTTGCAACATCATAGTCAGAGAGCAGTATTGCAGCACACCGTACCCTGCTGCCGTTGCCAAGCGTTATTCTTAACCAGCGGCTGCTACCCCTCCATCACATCGTTGCCTCTTTGTCATTATGAGACTGCATGAACTCCTTTGCAGACCTCTCTCACTTATGAACATTTTATAGCAGGTACTTGGGATCGAACCCGGGGCCTCCCGACCAGCAGTCAGCAATGGTAATTCCTAGGCCAAGGAGATAGTCACTCAAAGTTATAACCTCCATATAATATATGAATTTAGAAATTTAGAAATTTCCACTTATAGGCAGGCATGCTTTATATAAAGCCACATAGTTATAGACAAACAGTATTTGATTTTTTTTTTTTTAGATTATATTGTTGCTGATCGATAATCTAAATCTTTGTGCGAATACTCCCCCCGTTCTTTGATTTTTGAGAATCAGTATTAAAAATATCCTGGTCAATGGACTTAGTGTAAAATACATTGTTAAAAGAAGCTAGTTGAAAGATAGAGAGCGTTACTGTGCTCATATACATTTTGTGAACCAAAAGAAGCACAGTAAATATTTGTTTCCTAGTTCGACTTAGATCCTTTTAACGTTAGGACCGAGTGTCCCTTTTCTCTGCAGAAATATTCCCAAATTTTATTGGCTATACACGTCAAACTACATCATTCGCCGCTACAGGAAATTGCTACATTTTACTATTTGTTAGGTCCCCCCTCCCATTCTAGGTCCTAACGGAATACATCATGAGACTTTATTCAAAAGTTGGACAGAAAAAAAAAAGACGGACAGACAGAAATAAAACAGAGGAAAAGAGCTTGAGAGAGAAAAAGATAGATGGAACTCTGTTCTGCCAACTCGATCCAGTTTACAGAAATACACATAAAAATTCGCATAGTGTTTCTCTCTCCTCCCCTCCTCTCTTTCCAGCGCGTTTGTTACGTAACACGCGTAAGCAGAGCAAGCAAAAGAGAATTCTGTGCCAGAGTCATAAAGTTTCCACTCGACATGCGAACTAATACTAATTCTTTTGTAGAGTCTTTGCTGCGAAAAGTTTTACGGTTTGAGCGAACTTCATGCAAAATGCAATGTCGACATGAGCTTTGAATGATATTTTGATCACTGCGGAGAAATAAGGCAAACATGTCCTCCAAATCACTAAACATAGATATTTCGGTGACCATACACCTCAAGTGAAGATATTTCGCATAACTGACGGCGCCGTGGCTGAGAGATTAACCTGCTCGTCTCTCACCAAGACGACTGGGGTTCGATCCCAGGGGCTGCAAGTGGGATTTGTGGTGGACGAAGTGGCGTTTGAGCAGGTTTTCTACGGCCCTCCGGTTTCCCTGCCACTCATTTTGCTGTTGCTCCACCATCATCTTATCCTCATCTTCACCTTCATCATTCAGCATAACGTAGTCTACCGAAACTTGGTGCACCAGTTACAAATGCCCTATGGTACTGCCATCTGCCGCCCATGTGGGAAACTACAATGCCTGGCCGAGAAGTTAATTGACAGAACTGATTCAATTCCCATAGTAGATGTGCTCCTTTGTAGGTGAGCTGATTACAGATCCATTATGTAGAGTTGACCTTTAAATGCTTCCTTATATATATATATATATATATATATATATATATATATATATATATATCTAACGTACATGACAAATGTTAGACATGAAAAATGTCAGTTCTGATTACAATATTTTCTGAATTTAGGTAAATGTTTACTAATAGTCTGCCTTGAGATATGGTTGATTCTTACATTGCCAGGTAGTTGAGAGTTCCCAGCAATCTTCACAGGTCCTACGAAAACTGAGAAAGGCCTCCGAGGACCTATTATCATTACATACACTTGAAATAAATTCTAACATTTTAATATTAATCTGCAAATTTAGTTAGGCCTGAAAATTAAAATTCAAGAAATTCCAATTTTCAGAAAGGTAACAATTCACAATTCTAAACTTCTGTCAGCTAAACACTTTCGCGATTTACTTCAACATGAACAAACATAACCATAGCAAGTGCAACTAACACACAGTATAATTAATAAATTCCTTACTCAATATATGAGCATACCTATAATTCTATACTTCCACCATTCATCCTTCTTAGGAAAACGTGCATTATAAAGTTGGCCGATACAATTACTGATTTACAGACTAGAGTATCAATAATAAAATGAGGTTTGTTGCATAATACGCTATCAAGTTCCGTCTTAAACAGGCATGTCGAATTCATGTGGGTCATGAGGTCATTATAACTCTTGCGACATGCACACAGTCTATGAAGTAATGCTGCATATCATCCTAATTTCCTGAGGATGCACCAACAACAACATTGATGGAAATAAAATTATGATAGAATAATAAAATACATTGAAAATAATTTTTACACACAATACAAAATATATTAATACACAAGAGAACAAAATATAAACAAATGTAATTCAATATTTCAATAAAAATTGTCCTTGTTTCTTCATCTTTCGGCTACTGTCTTAGATTTCATACACGAAAATAATTTTCACATGTACAGTCATGAATACTTCTGAAACAAAAGACGCTATTAATGCACTGATTTCACAGAATTAAAGGAATCATGCAACGATTCCATAAAACTATTGGGAAATATATCTCTAATACAAAGCTAACGATTTTTTTTTTCAAATGGGATACTATCTATTTACTTCAAGAAAATAAGACTACATGAGATAAGAATGTCAACTGAGTTTCTGATACAATTTTAGACGTGCTTTCTTCTGCTTGTATATTGAGAGATATCCACATTAAACTGCAATATATTGATAGTTTTCCTAAATTGTAGACATATTCTAGACAGACGTGAGCTGTTTTTGCCTAATAATCATCTGGATTTTCTAAAAAGGATCTGAAAGTCCCAGCTTTACTTATGGCGACACCTAGAATCATAGCAGGGAAACAAAATTCTAATTATATCCATTCTTAGAATTTGTCTTAATGTAAACAAAACACGTTGTATCCGTCCGCCATAAAGACGTTCTGTACTCGTGATGAACACAACATGCTCAATGTAATTTTTTATTGCGAGTGTATGTGAAATACTTTTCGGCAAATCTATGCAACACATTTATAACTATTTTCTCACCACTACTTAAAATCTTACCTGTTTTGTATTTAATAATTATTGGAATTGAACTTTCATCGTGACCTGCCATTTTATTTTATTTAACTAAAAAGCAAACATTAGTTTAAAAAAATTATTTATATTTCTCTTAATGGCTTTTATTGTTTTTTTCGACGTGGAAATTGGCAATATTTCTTTAAAACTAAATATAAAAATTGGCAAAATCAAAACAACCGTGTTTTCATTCTGATACGAATGAATAATAGCTGTTAGTAGGCCGTGAATTTTTATGACTATAATCTTTTAAAGTGTTATACGTATAATTAAAGTTTATTTCCCATTTTCACATACATATATAGACTGTGCACTACTTTTGTGTGTGTAGAATGTCATGCGGTCAATGCCACGCAGTTTACATTGGGACCCAATCTAAGAATGAACGGAGTATAATTTTATTTTCTTAAAGTCAATAGGCATCGATCCATTTAAAAAAGAAATACGTTATCTAATAATTATTAGAATTCTCGTTAGGGCTACATTAATGAGTCCTTGTCTGAACTTCATTTCAGCAAATACAGCGTATCAATTGTACCTTTCGTTTCAGAAATTCGCAATTGTAGTTTGAGTGATTTACCGTACTCCCATAGTAACATTGAATTTGTGCCGCAACTTTTTTTATCTCCTGATATTTTTGGACTAAATACGACTACAAGGTATTATTTGGTTGATTACACGCAGAGAGAAACTATAATAATAGTAATAATAATACTTTTGTGCCTATAATTATAATAATAATAATGCTTTTGTGCCTATAATAATAATAATAATAATAATAATACTTTTGTGCCAATAATAATAATAATAATAATAATAATAATAATAATAATACTTTTGTGCCTATAATAATAATAATAAAACTTTTGTGCCTATAATAATAATAATAATAATAATAATAATAATAATGCTTTTGTGCCTATAATAATAATAATAATACTTTTGTGCCAATAATAATAATACTTTTGTGCCTATAATAATAATAATAATAATACTTTTGTGCCTATAATAATAATAATAATAATAATAATAATAATAGTAATAATAATAAAACTTTTGTGCCTATAATAATAATAATAATAATAATAATAATAATAATAAAACTTTTGTGCCTATAATAATAATAATAATAATAATAATAATAATAATAATGCTTTTGTGCCTATAATAATAATAATAATAATAATAATAATAATAATAATAAAACTTTTGTGCCAATAATAATAATACTTTTGTGCCTATAATAATAATAATAATAATAATAATAATAATAATACTTTTGTGCCTATATTAATCGCTATTTGAGCATGCCACAACAACCTCCTACATGCCGACAACACGCCAGATATCATTACATAAATATTTACATATACAGTAACGTTAAATGGTAAAACACCAATTTGCTCTTTTTGCTTCTGGAGGGGGAGTGCTGACCGAATGGTTAGAGAATGCATCTCGGCTTTCATCAAGGCAGCCGCAAATGGGATTTTGGCGCAGGAAGCGGCGTATGGCAGGTTTTCTTTTCCGCCACTGCTCCATTATGACGACTCTCATTCCCATTTCCTCCTTCTTCAACCAATGCATGCAGTCCGCAGCTTTCAGTGCGCGATTTGCTAATGCACTACACTTCTGCCCTATGCCGCGCCAGTGCGGCACTACTACTGAGGCACCACAGGCGGTGGACACTGATGATGCATGAAACGAAATGATATAATGAGAAAGGATATTTTTAAGGAAGGATGCGCCGAGGCCTAAGACCGGCATTTGCCAGTTATGAGGACTGAGGAAAACCTGGAAAAAACCCCAATAAGGGAGGATGGTCCTGGCGGGATTCGAAACCCAGACCTCCTGCTCATGAGTTCGCGCATTAACGAACCTCGGCCACCCGTGGCGGTACACGCCCTAATGAGCTACGAAAACCAAAATTCAACACGAATTTGTAGCTGTATATCCGCGAAGAAGAAAACATTTTCATTTAGTTTTTTTTTTTTTTTTTCCGACGGTCCTGGTGGTGTAGTGGTTACCATACTTGCCTCGTATACCCAAGATCGCGGGTTCGAACCCAGCCAGGACCGATGGATTTTTTTCGGGCGTAAAAATCCTAAGTATGGCTTCCTTCGGAAGGGAGGTAAAGCTATGGGTCCCGTGTCGTACATTTACGGCACGAAAAAGAATCTCAAGCCTGAAAGAGAGACATCTGAGCAAAATTTGTCGGCCGTTTCACGCCCTGAGTTGGGACGCTGATGACCTGAAATGTTAAAGAGCGTCCATAAATAAATCAATAAAAAAAAAAAAAGTTTTGTTTTGTTCCGAAGTTGTTCATCGTCTCTTGTAACCGCCGGTATCCCAGGTTACCTTGCATTTCTTTTTCAGGGCAAGAATCAACAACGGAGCCCAGACAACTGTCCCTTTCGGCCAGTTGAAAACAATCAAACAAGCAGTTTCAGCCTATTGCGGTGATTCCAACTCTTCTTAATAGCAGCAATACAAATTTAGAAAACAAAGTAGCTCTGGTATTACAAAAGGGCTTTATTTTCTCTCTCTCTCTTTCTCTTTTCCGCTCTCTTCCCCTGCGTGATTCTCTTGTTAAAAAAAAAAAAAAAACAACAGCGCTATGTAAAACTCATTTCGCATTCAAAAACATCTCACTTGAGAGTTTTTCCCCAAACGTGTCGCCCACATAGATGACCTTTTGACCTATTACGTCACAATGAAATAACGATAAAAAAAAGCTGAACACAAAATCAAATTAAAAGTAATACTCTGGCCGGAGTTCCGGTAACTTAATATTGAAGTTACTCTACGAACGTAAAAATAGATTTTTTTACAGACAGGCATGCTAACATTGATGGCAAGAATTTAAAGAATGTGAAGCGAGAGGACAAAAAATATTCGGATCTATAACGTCCGCAAAATGTGGCAAGCCTGCTGAGCGATAGAACAAAAACATTTTTTTAAAAATAATATTGCATGTACTTGCCTACAAATACACGTGTAACAACATTTTTCTGTTCTAAGCAAATTCACGGGGTAAAACTATGTGCGTACTGGATCTCTGACCAGCGGCTTCAAGTGTTAAATCGAGAGAACTAGTTACGAAATTCGTGGTGAAGAACAGTCTTATTTCAATAATCCTACTCACGGCTCAAGACATGAATTTTCCTTTAATTTTAACGTCCCATTCCAGTTGCTATAGATCGGGAGGAATGAAGAGCTTTCGAAATATGTTTAAAATCTGTTATATGAAGAAACTTTACCATTTGTTTTCCTTTGCAACTTTTGTAACACTTACCTCATTTTCTTTAACTTTCACCACCAGGATAAGAATAGTCGGAAAATGAAAACTGGAAAACCTATACAATTTTCGTAACGTTTACAAGATCTAAATTATGTATATAATTTTTTAAAGCCTGTGCGGCGCTAAAACCATTATCTGTTTAAGAGAAACAAAAAAGTTGGCTTTTAAACGAACATTTACATTTCTAAGAGAACTAATAAATAATTATAAACAGTATAAAACGAATTTTCTTAAGTTATGTTTTATATTTAGATTTTACAGCACATCGGACATTGAAACAGTAATAGTAATAGTGGTAGTAGTATTGTATTTATTTACAAAATCATAGTTTTGTGCAAAATTAGTGCAAGAGTAACATCTTCGGAGGGAAGTGCAATTTTCAGGTTGGTGAACAAAGCATAAACCCACCCATATTTTTATTGACAAGAAACCGAGGCAAAATATTAATAAATTAAGAAAATATTTTGAAACAAAAAGGATTTAATCAGAGATGAAACTTGATGAAATAGACAACTGATTAGAAATTCTCCTCGAAAGTAACATGATTAACCCAGTAAGTTGGTGTATGTTTCGGCAGTGCGTATAAAGCCACTCAGCTGCTGCTTCTTCATCCATATAAAAGGTATGTGAAATAAAATCCATGGAGACGTTGAAACAAAAGTTTACAATATTCCGGAGGATGAATTGCAACAAGTGTCTCAAATTTTTATTTCAAAGGGATTCAGAGACGTCTCACAGCGGAGGACAGACACTTTGGGCATTTGTTATGGTGGTGAATATAATATACTGGTGAATAATCAATGAATATTTATCACTAATAAATAATGAGAGAATTAAATAAATGTACGCTCGAATTTCGACCATATGACATGCTTTTCTTCGGTAGGTAACGAGGCCATTATGCAATAATTTACCGTTGGTAAAACGCTTAGCGGAATGAGGGTCTGCTGTAACTTCTCTTCCCTCATAGAGAAGACACCTTTGACCAGAATATTACGATAATTGTCTTCCACTTTAATTAAAATCTAATCCGATTTCCTTTATGTCCACGCATCTGCTCCTACTTAAGACACAAATGTTCTAAGGGGATGATAACTTAAGACCTCTGTAGCAACTCTACAATGGAAGGAAAGAAGAGGGAAAACTTAATTAACATGTTTATTTGTTTTCTTATAAGACTCGGATCATTCTTAAGCGACTAAGATACGATAGTAACTAATTTATGAACCAGACGCTCTTAATCATGATGTCCTGCCTCGACCCCTCTTATCTTTAGGCAGAACATAAAAACTCCAGCATTACTATCTGGGCGGGCACAATCACCTCGTATAGCCATCAGCTATCACTGTGTCTCTTGTCACGGAGCATTCCTCTCCTGGGGACTTTTCTGTAAATATATCTCTTTACTTGTAAGAACTGGACGTTGTATTTTAATACTTAAGTGATCAACCTATCCTAGCAGCTCGACCTCTTTTCGTCTTTAGCCGGCTCAAATCCCTACAAGTATCTTCGCAGGCATTGAGAACTGACACGGTATGTATAACGTATCTTATTGAAAAATTACTAAAAGACATTATCAAAATATTTTACTGAAACAACATGACTGGAAGAAATGACATGACCTTTCTGCCGAAATTCGAAAGCATTGGGCATTTAAATATTGCAACCTGTGCTATGCTCTATCCTCACAGAGGGGGAACACCACGTGATGTGCAATTTGACTTGTTCATCCGCAGAACTTATGACACCTGAATGTTTGTTACATTTGATCTCTCTGATACATACCGTCGTAAGCGAAGACATTTTTATGGAGTTTTGCAGGAAGAAAGATGAAGTATGGATTGCAAGACGTGCTGCTTTACCAAGATGATGCCTTCGGACACAATGAACTTTCTGCAAGAATCGGAAGCGACACTCATGATTTACCCGTCGTACATTACAGATCTGTCGCCCCGTGATTTCTCCCTGTTTTCAACTATCAGAAAGAGGTATCAGTTGGGAGTACGGAAGAAGAGGGTGGTGCCATCTCTTAAGAATTATGAGGTTGCTGCTTCCATGATTGGTTAATTTCGAGCGTGGAGGAGATTACTTAGAAAAGAAATAAACAGAGTTGGTGGTTTTAAATCTTCCACTAGTACAATCCCAAAAATGAAATAGCTACCCTCGAGCCTGGGGTTTGGTTTGTAGGTTGTTCATTTGCGTGGCGATTCAACTGGGAATGCACTACAGAGAATTTGTACCAAAGTAAACTATACCGAGATGCCTGAAGGAAAGCCAGGCTCTACAAACAACGTTTTTCAAACAAGCGTCTAGCGCCACACCGTGTTTCCAAGACTGGAGCGCACTTTGCGGGAAAAACGGGCAACTTAAGTTCTAACAAACAATCCTGCGGATGTCCGCGGAAGCGCCCTACACTAGACTTTGAAGTAGTTCTTCGGCTTTTGAAGATCTGGCTGACATGTGGATTGTGGATTCGGGTTCTACCAGGCCCTGGGTCCAAGGAGCGTAGCGCACGCACTGCATCACAGAGGTCTGTGTGCCCAGTGGTTTTTTGCATTAGGACGGCACCTTGTTTCCTAAACCGACCGCCATTCGGCTGTAGGCGATTACGTCGCCCAAGCGCACCGAGTGAACTGCAGCTTCAGAAGCCGAGCGCACCCAGCTACCAGAATTTCACTGGCTGATAGGTCGTACTAACTTAGACCTACTCCTTTATAGGGGTGAGTGACCCCAGCATTAAGGAAGCCACCACCGCCTGGCTGACACTAGAACCCAAAGTGTTATGCACGACGTGTAATGCATGATGAGCACCTTTATCCCTTCCAGCACCAGAAGACCGTGCTTAGGATCGAACAATGATTTCGTTCATCATGTGGAGAATGGCTGTTTGGAAGAATTATGCAGATAATTCACTTCCTATGCCTTACTTGTGATAAGTAAACCTAAACTAAGATACTCTTTTTCAAATTTCAAGAAGGTGTGTACGGACCACTTTGTCGTCCACTTGTGAGCGGGGATTATCAATGACCATCCGTCATGAATTGAGGTTACGTCGTCCCATCACCTTCTCTATTGTCGGGAGTATGTTAATGAAACTTTGATAACAGAAGTATTTGATGTGGAGGCACAATGTCTTGGTGCTCTCACTCCCTTGACTTCACTCCTTTCGATTTCTTTCTCTGGGGTAGTGCAAAAGGCCCCGTTAATGAGATTCCAAAGGGCAGAGAACAAGATTTCTTGCAAGTACTGCAGTGAGAATCTTCCACTGAGTTCGGTGTAACATGGTCAGGAGTTACACAACATACGAAAAAGTAGGCGGTCGCCTTTTTGAGCATATTTAAAATATAAAACAATGATAACATATCCTAGAGCCTTAGCATCCTCTAGTAAATGTTCTGTCTCTGAGGGCTAAAAGGAAGGGTTTCCCACTATTGATATACGGATTAACCAAAGATGTTCAGACTGAACCCATCTACCTTCCATAATGCGTTGTAACATTAATTTAACTACATTCTGTATATACAGCGAGGTTGTTTGAGTACCGGGCGGCGGAGCGCGGCTGTGTACAGAGAGACGGCAGTATAATGCATGTGTAGTTTGTAGTCAGTTTGAGGGAGGTTTTGTCCTAAAGTGGTTATACTTTCGCGTGTTACTCAGTGCTTTCGTTATTTATGTCACTACATAAATATATTATTAAAAAACGCATTTTATGTACAACACTAGAGAAATGGTAAGGCACTTCACAAGGAAACATCCTAACAATCCTTTTGCAGGTAGAGAAACGGTCGCCAACTTGTTAAAGTGTTGCGAAAGAGACGATCTCTCAGTGACAAGAAACATGTTCCGAACCGCCATGTTCTTACGGAAGAATTGTTAGATGATTTTTAGGCATTAAAAAAAATCCGGCAAATACTACCGCTGTGAGGCATAAATATTAACATTTCTTATAACATAGGTTAGTGCTTATTATCAGTTTTAAATACAGTATCATTTTATGCTTTTGGTAAGCACATAAATATTGATATAAAAATACTAACTCTACGCGCTGAGACACACAACCTTTTTCCGGTTGCGGCTGCTGAGCTTCCCGAGTAAGCAGCCGTGCTCAGGGGGCCCTTAACTAAAATAACCTCATTGTATGTCTTCGGTTTGAAAGGCCTTATTTCCAAATTTCAAATTCATAAAATGTTAAGGTATGTATTAATCAGCCTTGTAGGTTTATACTTTTGCAAAGCAACACCAGCATTGAAATGTAAACTCAATGTAAATCTATGAGAACTTTTTTCTCAAATAACCGTTGTAAAATACAAATCAAGATTAGGGATTTCAGTTGAGATTTAACGAACACGTTCATTACCGAGCTGTATACGCAAGAGTAAAGAATAATTGTATTAATTTTAATGTTTTGGCAAGTTTCATTTTTAGTTCAATGAACTTGGCAAATGTACTAGAATTTATTTAATTCAGCATGGATACATTATATTTAATGATATTAGTGGCTAATTTGTGTTGCTTTGGAACTTTAATTAGCTTTGTTGTATTTTCTTTGCGGAGCAAGTATTTTTTAAGCGCGGGAGGTAATTACGCGTGCATAAACGGAATAATTAACTTATTGGTTATTCATTAGCTATGATGAACGCTCATAGAGAATGCACATCAGTGTCATTTGTGTTTGTTTTACACAAATGCTGTTTTCACTAGAGTTGCAGTTACCAGTTCTATTGTGTTTAATTTTTGCGATCATCCACTATAATACATTTGTAAGTTTAGTTATTTCGTACGTATGAGATCATGGGTTTATCTCTTTACATGCCTACCTCTTTATTACGTCTTGATAGTTCAAAAGAATATTAAAGTATCGCGTAATCTTTGGGCTCCAGAGTGCTAATTGGGAGTTGATAATGGATCATAATTCCTATAGCTTCGGTTCTTTTTCGAATCAAAAGTAAATTATATACATGATCTTTTAGAAAAGATATTAAAATTACAGAAGTACATACTAGGAAACCCATGTTAGGTCTTCCAGATGCAGTCAGGTTCTGCAGACATCGAGAAAACATGTGCAACTTAAGATACTCAGCAAACGAAAACAAAAAATAAGCACATCAGAAAGATTTTTATAAAATTATAATGTCCAACGATTAAATGAAGAAACACAACACTTACCGTTTTCTTCAGCCTTGATACAGGCGACATGTTTAGACCGGCAATGATTGCCATCAAGGAATTGAAATTGCCAATGTTGAAACACTCTCTGGCTGTCTCTATCCAATACTCCATCACCTTCACTCTCAGCTTCTTCTTCACGTGCTATAAAACAAAAATGTGTCTTTATCGAAGATACTTCAAACTTTTTCATACTAAAACAAATAAAAAAATCAATTGCTTGTTTCCTATCTTTTAATTTCTGTTTACAGTAAAATCGAATAATGTGTTTTTAGAGTATTTGTCGGTCTCGTGTGACTTTTAACATATCCTGTCAATCGCAAGATCTTGAAAGCCAAAATGATACGTTTAATTAGTGCAATTGAACACTGAGTAGCAGACGTCTATTTTTAAAGCACAAACTACTCAAAATAGACAAATAAAAATACGTAAAACTAGTATAGATAAAAATTAAGAACAGAAGATAAAAGTATAATATAAAATATCGGCGTCCAATATCTAATGACCGACGCAGCGGCGGAATTGCATCGGTCGATAAGTCCTCGCCAGCTGGGTTACATTAAAGTTTGAGAGGGCGGACGGGACAACACCAATAGTCGATGGTAGAAACACTGAAGTGAGAATCTAGTAGTAATTAACTTAAAAATTTATGTATTCATCCATGTAACGGAAAAAGAGGCTGGAAATGCGTGCCTACATTCTTCACACGTTTGTAGCATATACTTATGAAATTACCCAAACCTTCTTAAATCTTTATGAACTGCATTATGACTTGGAACTCAAATCACCTGAGAATTTATCTTCACACATTTTCTTGACAGCTCGAACGAGTCATAAATAATCATTCGTTACGGAATAGAATAATATTTTACATTTAATGTTCTTAGCAGATTTTACTCTATGATTAGACAACAGTTGCTCCTTTCAATGTTCAAACTAATTAATATAGTCTGAACACCCGTTTTTACAATCATAGGCGGTGGATCCTGATGATACATGATAAACTGGAAAATGATTTATTTTAAAGAAGGAAACATTCCAGGCCTAAGTTTAGGGTACCTTCCTGGCATTTGCCATTTATGAGGATTGAGGAAAACCTGGAAAAAACCTCAGTCAGGGGAGGACGGTCCTGGTGGGATTTGTACCCCAGACCTCCCGCTCACGAGTCTGCGCCTTAACGACCTCGGCCGCCCGTGGCGGTGTCTTTACCTACGGCTTATCAGCAGATGCTGTTCCCGCCGCCCTGTTGGTCATAAGATAATTGGATGTTTTGAATTTACACCAATCGTTAAAAATAAATGAAAATCTATAGACAAACAGATATTCTTAGAACTCCAATGTGGATTTATAAAATGCAGATCTTCTATTGACGCGATTTTTACTCAAACAGATACTAGAGAAAGAAGGAGAATACAACCTGCCAGTCCATGTCCTGTATCTTGGTTTCGAAAAAGCATACAGTAGGGTTAAATACCAATTTTATGACGAAATATGGAGAAATGCTTATTAATATAATTTATTTTATATTAAATCATAATATGTCAAATATACATAATTTTCATCGGTGATAACAAAAAGAATAATTTGTTATTAGCAAACAAAGGGTTTAGACATGGCTGTGGTTTACATGTGTGTTGTGTAAATAAAATTCTATAACAATGGTTAAAAAATGAATCTATTTGAGAGAAAATATATTATGTTACTATACCTATACACAAAATCACAGTCATATTCACTTATGATCAGGCTCTAATCGCTAAATCCAAATATGATTTGCAGGGAAACGTAATGAACCTAAAAAATGCTTTAATAAAGAATTGATTCGGAAATGACAGAATAAGTGAAAGCCTTTAAATGTTTGGGATATACAGCGTGTCCAGAAAGTCCGTTTACCAGTGTACTTTACTAGTTTCTTATTAGCACATCATATATTGTAATTATTAGTAGTATTGTTGGTTGTTATTGTGACCTTAGCGTCACTCAATCGTCATTTTGCAAGTTGAAATGGCAGACATAGTACGTGTTCTGTTGATCAGAGCTTCCTCACACAGGACAGACAATATGTATCATACTAGAGCAATTAAGGAACGGCTTAATAAGCCCCCACCGACAAAAAAGACAATGATTTCCTCGAAAAAAAATGATTATGACAGGAAGTGTGAAAGGATGGAGAAATGGAAGAAAGAAGACGCGCCTGGAGAC
The DNA here is from genome assembly GCA_030762175.1 of Metallyticus violacea. NCBI lineage: Eukaryota > Metazoa > Arthropoda > Insecta > Mantodea > Metallyticidae > Metallyticus > Metallyticus violacea. Next base: position 87,828,047 of record CM060843.1, on the reverse strand, counting down.
AAGTGATGAAGTTCAGATGTCAGTTGAGCGCTTCCCGGTCAAATCCATGCGCAAAAGTGCTGCTCAGCTTGGCATTCCATGATGAACTCTTCGATTACATGAAGAAGGACTTAGGTTGAGGACGTATCGTGAGCTCTCTGACGCAGATACGAACAAGCATCTTGGTCTCTTCCAGCAACATTCCAAACCGACAGATCAAGGTCCAAGGTTATGTACACAGATGAATGTGTCATATACCGCAGCACGCGAAACGAAATGTGGTTTTTTGGTCGAAGGAAAAACTTCACTTCACTTCTGAACTTGAACACATGTTATGATATGGGCAGTTATGACATCGCAGCATCTCTCTGGACGACCGCCACGGGTGGCCGAGGTCGTTAAGGCGTGAACTCCTGAGAGGGAAGTCTGGAGTTCGATTCCCAACAGGACCGTCCTTCCTGATTGAGGTTTTTTCTAGGTTTTCCTCAGTCCTCATAAATGGTAAATGCTGGGGATATACCCAACTTCGGTGTGGAATGTTTTCTTCCTTTAAAAAAAAAAACATACCTTTCCCAATTTATCATTTCATCTCATAGATAATCAGTGTCCACCGCCTATGGTGCCTTAGTAGTAAAAACGGGTGTTAAACACTATTAAAAAATCTCTATGGACCGTATTTTTGATAGGCCTGTGAATGCTGTACCATATTCACGAATGCTGACAACTTAGCTCATTCCTCAACTGGAAGACAGAGGACTAATGAATGAGCTGTGGATACAACAAGACGGAGCTCCAGCACACGTCGCTGTTATCGTTTGTGATTTGTTAAATGATAACTTCCTTGGGTGCTGGATTGGACTTTGGTTCCAAACATCTTCAGCAGCACTCCCATGACATCTACGTAGTCCTTGCCTCACAACCTGACAGCTCGTTATGGGGGGGGGGGTATTATCAAGGTGAAGGTTGCAGCGCTTCGCTACGAACAACACTGAACTTGAACAAGCAGTACAGGATGCCTTCGGTATGATCGCAGCTGCGGTTTAGGAAAAAACTGTCACAAAGAACTTAGAGGCGCATAGGATTATGTGTCCAACATGACAGATCACATAGGATCCCTTGGACGACTAACCGCAAGTTCATTATTAAATTACTAAATGCGTTCATATGAAATTCATTAAATTTAGGGGTATAAAGACTTTCCGAACACACTGTATACTATCGGCCAATCAAATGCATGTGGATTTAGAGGAAAATATTGAGAAATAAAATAGATTCAATGAGCGTAGAAATAAAAACTTAGGAAAAACCATTAGGAAGAAACTATCAATTAAAATTCAAGATATTATATCTAAACCAGCTGTGGAAATGCGAATAAGATCGGGATATTACAATAACAGGATAAAAGAATAGAAACGTGCTAAATGAGGTCTTTATGACAGACAATAGAATTACCAAGAGAGGTCAATTGAAACGTGAAAAATAATTCACAAAACTCCAAGTAAAACAGAAACTATGATTGTCTCTCATACCGAATTCGCTTACGCTCATCAACCGCAGCGAAGATGAACAGTGCTTCGATCTTTCACAAGATGGAAACAATGTTTCGGAGCGGGATAAAACGCGGCTTTCATATGAGAATAACAAGAGACAGATGAAACATTTTGCCTAAACCAGGTATCGGTGTACTCTTTGTCAATTCAAAAATGCCTAGCACCAAGAGTTAGATAAGCATTTCATTCATTTTCAATAATTGTGTTACTTTAGAGGTTGTTCGGTTTCTGTGAAGGCGGCTCACCTTGCAGACTTCCGTAGCCACGAAATAGCTGAGTCTGTTGAACCACGACACGTAGGACTCCAGGTTCCGTGTCTTCTTCATATCCTTGAAGGAAGTTTCTATGTTGGGGTTCTCCTTGGCGAAGGCCTGGACGAACTCCTCTGGCCCGATGTAGGACAAGCGTTCCAGTTCTACGTGCGTTAGTTGTTGAGCCAGCAGAGCCGGACTGGGGCACAACTCCGTCACGTCCATCTGCAACAAGTTCATTTTCAAGCTTTTAGCCCGTTAGTTATTTCAACATCTTTATATGAGATGTAATAAAACAAAAGATCTTTCATGGGACTGCCCTTTGCTTCATTACTTATAAACTCATACATAAGCTTACAACTGTTCTTTATAAAAGTTATGTACATTCATAGGTATTTCTTCCTTTCAAAAGTTTTATCTATCCGCATGTGATTACTATAGTTTCGACAATGCAATGCAATTTTTTTATCACATTACGTGCCTCACAAATTTTCATGTGTCAGTTTTAGTGAAGTGATGACAGAAATATTCTTACAAGGAACCGAACAAATAAAACTGCACCAATATTCAGTTAAGGGTCGTTTATACACCTCTCAATTCAATGATGATATTGGTTTTTCCGTTAAACGCCGCAGTTACTCACTAGAGGGCTCCGTTTAGTAACCCCTCGCTCAACCAATAGTAATGCAGTCGGGAATGTATAACATTCCTTATGCATTAAGACGACAAAATAGCTCGACGATTAAAGAGTCAACCTAGGTAATGTTTTGAGATTGGTTGAGCTGAAAATGGTATTGATCTGGAAGATGAGCTTTGATAATTTTATATAAAGCCCTCACATAAATTAATCTCTGCACACTAGCACCCCTGATCATTCGTAATGAAGTGACAGAAGTGTGTACATAGGAGAAAGTTGGTACTCCTACATTTCTGACATTCCTTCCTTTGAAATTGGTTTTAGCAGCTAATCCGACTGTTGCTAAGGTTGTGCTTGTGTTTGCCTTGGTGGTTAAGTGAACACAATATTTATACGACGGCGCGCGGTCAGTGCTGCCACCCGAATTCGCTTCCCTAGTGAACTTTCGGCTACACAATGGCTGCGGAATGATTTCTCGATGATCCTAAAACATTTAAAGTAAAAGAAAAGGAAGAAAATGTTTAATTTCCAATAAGTGCTTATTGGCTATAGTTCACAATCTCTTTCCTTAAGTACAATGCAAAAATGGCATTTCTATCAGAGGTGTTCATTAATGATAAACTCAAAATCAAACTTTATCTGTAAGGAAAAGAGTGAAAGATAGAAAAACGTGTCATTCTTTCAATTATGTGGAACAAATAATTATTTCTAAACTTGTTAAATATCATTCTTATAATAAATTAAACCAATTTTATGTGATAGAAAACAAACTTCTAGAAATGCATTAGGAAACGCAAATGCTGGCTTTTCTAATTTTCCAAATAATAATTACAAAAGAGTTGTAATGTAATTTTAGCTTCGTAATATTATGTATTATAGCTATAATATATACGAAGTATATATGACATCGCAAGGGAACTTAAATTCATGTTCATTTCCGAGTCGCTGGTACACGCGTCTCACCGCAAGTAGTAACGCCGAAATGTTGCTTTCCGGTCGGAAACACTGGGCAGTATCATATGTTCCAGTGTAGTGGAACATTGAGGACCGTTCAGATGGTGATCAATTCTCGACAAGCCACCACCTTCAACAGCCGATATATACCCTTACACTGCAATAGTTATTGGGCAGCAAAGTTGCCTTTGGGGACATATTGTTGATCGAATCTTTACAAATGTCCACATACTTCTGTTTAATTTGGACCTGAGCTGCAGTTTTTTCAAATATATTCGCATTTTGCCATAGATACACGTGATAAAATGTTACACGATCAACATGCCAACGCTATCATTCAAATAGCTTCTCGGTACAATGCCAGCACAACGATTTCTTTTGCAAGCTGTTATACAGGAGGCGGGCAAATCTCTCTCAGCCATAAGCATGCGGTGTTGATGCATCAGTTTGCACGTGATGCCCCAGCACCTTGAGCCGCTCTCCTGCCTGTACTGCGCTAAATCCTTTCTCAATCATTAGTTTTGATTTCCGCATTTATATATAGTGGTGGCCTCACAACCGCCGCCCAAGCAGAAGTTACATTGCTTCCTATGCTGTTAGTACCTAACATGCTAAAATATACGTCTGCCATTTATACTTACAATGTGGCAGAGAGATAGGACGGTGATTTTAGCAAACTCTTCTCCCTCCACTCTCACCTTTGGCTTGTTACTGGTCAGATTATGTTTGCGCGCATAAAGTACGTTAGTCAAAGTGCAGATCGTTATGTATTTCGGTCAACTTTTTCTTGTGGGAATTTACATAATTATTTTCTTTAAGCTTCGAAGTGGGACTTGTTAGTAAACTGGAAATATATAAATACACATAACCACTGAATTCAGGGGTAATTAAATGGGAAGATGACTTGATAGTTTTTGTTTGTTCGAATTCGAGGGTATTTCTTGTTGGTGCGCCCAACAAGGGAGTTAGCGCAATTTGCGATTGCAAAAAGCTCTGGTTCATGTAAACGGATTTGATGTGTAAGTAACAAATATACAAACGTATGCCCCAGCGTCATTTACTTTGCACTTAATGAGCAAGTGCTTCTGCATGTACCGAGTTCAAACAATGGGTTGTTTGAAACAATTGTTGAAACAACCCCCTGTTTGAACTCGGTACATGGAGACAAATCGATCCTGAATTTTTCAGTCAAATAATAATTATGCGAAGTGAACGCTGGTCTTCCTCCTTTCTGTACTTGGTGACGTATGGCAGGTTATGTATGCCTTGCACCATATGATAACTTTTATGTGCTGTATTGATGCTTTCCTGGGATCCTGAAACGCAATGATCTTCTTTGTCTTTTCCTGTGGAACAATACTCCACTTCTTCCCCTTCTGCAGACTTGGCAGACAACTGCAAAACTGGCTTCCATCATTTACTAAATCTCTTCGGCAGGTTCTGGATCGACACTTGGATTGTCATCAGTTTCTTTTGGCAAACCTTCTTTTGCATATTCAAATTCTTCCATGTAATCGGTTGTACGTTCGTGACTTAAGTCAAGCCCATCTGTTGCCACCGTTGACTATGATTTTCGCTGCCTTTCTCTCCTGATAAGTAATTTCTGTATATGTGTTTTTGCATTTGTAATGAGTAACAATGCTTATGTCGTTTGCAGGATCCACAACATGCAAGTGAGTATAAACTGTCTCGTTACGTAATCGGTTACAGCACAAAAGAATGATGTCTACCATGCGCTCCATTTATAGCCGGGCCATAGATCGCGTATGCGCAGTTCGCTTGCACTCCAGTGACCTCGGATGTTGTTCCAGTAGCGCACTAGCGGGAATGACCCGCTCAAGGCAACGTTTATCAGCTGTGTTATTCTGTGTCAGTTGCTGCCATCTGTTCGAGCTGTAAAGGCCAGAGTTTGTTCATTGTGCATCTCAAAAGTGAAAGTTGATTCAAGACATGTGTTATATGTGTGAATTACATTACATTATTCTTTTTACCTAGTCCACTGAAACGCCTATCGAAAAAGTCTCAATTGAGCAAAGAATTCTTATGTACGATACATATGTAAAACCCAAATCATGCAGATAGGGGTGTATAAATTTCAGGAGAAATTTCTTGGTATTCCGTTTCCAGGTAGAGAAACTGTTAGATGTCTGGTTAATAATAAGACAACGGGAAACGCTAAACCTAAGAAGCGAAAAAGAAATGTTCTAACGGAGGAAAATATTGACTAAATTGGCGCATCATTTGAACGTTCTCCAAAGGAATCTGTTGCACAGCATAGTGGGTGTTTCAAAAACCTCTGTTCATAGAGCTGCTAAACTTTTAAAACTGAAACCTTACAGAGTGATTATAGTTCATGAATTACGATTTCGTGACGACGAAAAACCAGCAAATTACTGTAACTGGATTTTACAAAATATTGTTGACAATACTGTTGACCAACATTTAATAATTTTCTCAGATGAGGCATGGCTTCATTTAAATAGTTATACTGCCACACAAAACAACAAGTATTGGGGCAAAGAGAATCCACATTTACACCCTAGTGTAATAGACAGTGGGCGGAGCACGCGCATTCCGTGGTCCGGCAATATAAGGAACATTCTACAACTACTCCAAATGAATCGCCATGATCGGAGAACGTAATGGCTTTAAAGCAGAACATGTACAAAACTATATGTCGCTCTGGTCTGGGAGCGTTGTCACGTGATCATGGAAGATGACTATTTCCACTATAGAAGATGCGGGGATTATACAGGCAGGGTGAACGATCCTTCACGCAACCGGATTTGCGGCGTTGGGCCGGCCGGCGAGGTTGGCTGTTGTGTCGGTAGTGCGGATGACAGGAAATCCGCAGTAAATATATTACGGTTTTTCGCGTATGTTATTTCTAACATACACAACATAAACACTTAAAAATAAAAGTAAATTACTCACAAATATTAAGCAAAGAGATGCTGGAATATCCTCCCTTCGTTGTTCAAGCATTTTGACACCTGCTTAGGAAATTGCTCATTACACTCTGCAGTTCCCTCTGATAAATGGCAGCAATTTCTTGACGAAAGTTAGTTTTAAGTTCGTCTAAAGTGTGTGGATTTGTTTTGTACACTTTTTTCCTTTGATGCTCCTCAGAGAAAAAAAATCGCAGGGACTTAAATTAGGGGAATCAGGAATTTCCTTTTGAAATAATCTCCTTACAGTATGCGCTGATTCTGTACGCACGTATGAATAATCTTTGGGGAATAGAATACCTGTATTGCCCCATTTCACTTCATACACTTTCACTTTCACTGATACACTGTATTGCGTCGGCTAACAAACACGTGCTACTTGCGCAAGATTTCTACTCACACTAAAACCTCGCACAGCGGAGGGAAAATATAACCCCCGCCTTCACCGATATAGCGCTGCCGGCCGGTCCCGCGGTTGCGTCAAACATTGCTCACTCAGTATTATGGAATATGCTCGCGACGAAATGTTTAAGTGTGAATAGTGACTGCTATTATTGTGACATGATCTGGGGCATAGTTCCTTATAAGTGAAACCTCAGATGTTTGTAACCAACAATGAAATTAATCACAGAATATTTTGCATGTCTGCATTCTACCCGTTCACTATTTTGCAATCGCGATCGCAACTTGCGCTAACTCCATTGTAAGAGTGGCAAACACTTTTTTTCCTTTATGGGCTAGTTAACTATGTTAAAACCTCCAATATCAAACTACTTACAAGAAAGCAATGTGCACATCATTTTATCCGCATTTACTCTGAGTAAAATTTGTATGAACAGCAACGCTGCGGTGAGCACAACTCTTTCGTGATCTTCTTGCTCATAGTGTTTCAGAATTCATATTTGTGAACTTTCACATCAACACTGTCTGATGTGATTAAGGAAACCGCTACAGTTCAAGTTTTGGAAGTTGGAAGAACCGACTAGAAACAAAGCAGATGCAAACTTCCGGATGACAAAGCATTTCTTATGAAAATTGTTTACCACGAGCCTAAAATTTTTCCGAAGAGAGGGGGAAAATGCTCGCTTAAGGCCCCCATCCCCGATCTGGAGACAAGAAATATCATAATCGAATTAAGAAGAGTGCTTTTCTTCGTCCGGGGATCGGAGATTCATTAATGCGCCTGGGTTTTAAAACGCCCTCTCGTTTCCTTATGACAAACAAGAAACGAACAACGCAGTCATATAAAAACAGCAGAAGAGCGAAAACAAGGTGCACAAATATGCCTTCAGCAGATACTATACTGACTGTTTCAATGGTGGATTACTTTGTATTTCTGTTTTTTATATATGAATTGTGATTTGAAAAAGAAAATATGTCCACATTTTTGCAGAAATGAGTTGAGATAAACATTTTGTTTCTCAATCCTTAAACTTTATGTTAGTGTGAAGGGGAAAAATATTCTGCATTAATTGTGAATCCAGTACCAGTTCAAAACTCCCATTTATTTTAAAAAGGAACTTAATTCTGCACTAGTTGCCCTTATCAAATCATAGATGGCCCTTGAATGCTCATTGTTTTATTATTATTATTTTGGTAATATATATTTTTGCTTCATAGAGTGTGTTGATAATATTATTATTTATTATTGTTCAAATAGTTGCCTGTAGTACATATTTCAACCTTGTTTGTAATTTTGTGTTGTTTATAATGCATGGTTCTGAAAGTGAATCACTAAGAAAGAATAACAGGAAAGAGGTTCGAAATACTTATTGAGCTGCCGGATGAAGTGCACAAATAAATTTTCTGATGTTGGCAAAATAGTTATTCTATCACAGAGGATTTCGTTTTGAAAGTTGTTTTATTAAGAAATTTAAATAAATTTATGCATATATTTTATTTTTTCTATCTACTAAAATGAACAAGATGCCTTTCTAATGGGAATAATGGAGAGTAAACCAGTGCAGAAAAGACGGCAAAGAAGAGAAGACAATGTACAGACAGGAACATCGTCATTCATCTTTCATGCGCTGTTAGGTTGCAGAAGAAAGCATGTGTGTAAACAAGCATTTCTGAACGTGTATGCTATCTTTGAGAAATCTGCATATCGCTGAATATTCCTGCTGTTTCAAGAAAAATCTCCTGTTGATAAGCATGGGAAACATGTTAACCATAGTAAGGCAGTCCCTGATGAACATAGGGCATTTCTAGACTGCAAATGCATTACATCAACAAATGTCTCACATACCTAGACCCCTAACTTAACGTTAAAACATGTATCAACTTTTTGAGAAGAGTACAGATACTTAGCAAACAGTATGAATTATGGGTAAAGAAAGTACTATAATGAAAACTATGGATTTAGATTTGCTGATTGTGTTCGAAGTACATGGATTTAAATGTAAAAATGAAAATATTAAAAGGGCTGCAGTTACAGAATTAATGGTACATAAAAGAAGAGCAGTTAAACGGTGATAGATGTATTTTAAGAAGACACGGAAACTATTTCTCGTCTTGGCAGCCCTGATAGTGACTTTGGGCTAACTCTTTCAAAGTATAAGCATCTAACATATAATAAAGAACACTTTGGACATCTAAGGGCACTTGAGTACATTGATATCCATCAATCTTTCAAGTTGGCAAATCCAGGTCTGCCCTTTCAAAAAGTATATGGTGCAGCTGGTGTTCCAATCAACAATAAGACGATAGCAGATGTTGGAAAAATAGTACAGTATATCCCAGATGAACACCAGGATTTCTACTAGGGAATTGTCTCATGGCCAACAAATGATGTCGGTCTTGATGACTAGCCCTAGAAAGTTATAACTTTTGAGAGTATTTTATATGTGCATAGCAGAATGTGTTAATCGGCCTTAAGAGAAATATGTCAGAGAATCATTTTGTTTAATTACAATGAAATTATAACAATGAAAAAATATTTTGTTGCTTTACACAAGTCATAGAATTATTTTATAAAATAAACAAGTTCTAGGCATAAAAAGCATTGTATATGTCAGATTGATGCAAAATCGAGACCCAAGAATAGCTCAAACAATCAACAATGATAAGTTCTACAGGTTTGCTGTGGAACATAACTTTTGGTGGAGCCAGCTTTGTGTTTCCTCAAAACTACAGACCTCGGACTTATTTCCATTTGCTAATCACCGATTCAAATATTTCTAGTGATGGCTAACAATTTAAAAACGCTATGCTAGCTTACATTACACAAACAGACTTTAGCACCTGGTTTTATTGACGTTAAATAGAGCTTTTGGACCAAGACTGCTATAGGCTACATGTGTACGTAGTACATAGTACAACTTGATAACATTAGAACGAACAGAAGTTGCTAAGACCAGTGCTGTGTAGCTGTTAATACTCCGATTAACGTGCTGCACATACCAATCTATTGTCTTCAATGGCAAATGATATACTTTGGTCGAAAAAATCTATTGATTACTCTAGGTGAACATCTTGTATTCACTGAGTTTACTTGTTTTTGCAACTCACATCACGGTGATAATGAAATTTCCACTTTGTCACTCCGAATTTTCACACTAGCGGACGGTCCGTTTGCAGCTTCTTGATGGACGTTTTGGCTATCCGCAGACTTTGATTAGGAAAAACACACAACGGCGGATTCTAGAACGATGTGGTTAGCGTTACGGCACGATCTTGGTGCCATAAAATGGACAAACAGACTTGACCGAAGAAACACTCAAACCTTAATCGTCTTAACTATCAGGTAAAATGCTACTGAAAGTTGGTTATAATAGCATGGCTACACAAATTCTAAGGTCAGAAATGACGAGGAAAAGACAGTTTGTATTGTTTTTATTGCAGTTTGAGTGTCGCATAAGGTTCTTAACGCAAATGAATGCCTGAGGAAAAGGTTCATCCTTTCTTTCCTCATGAGTTCATTTCCACTGATAATGGTCCTCTTCTTTGGCTGTATTTATCATCCTCCGTTTGCAGCACCTACACACCAATGCCTGACGAGAGACTTACTATGTCGGTCACAAGCCAAACATTAAAAGCGAAAGTCACGTTGTCTAAGAATTAATTTATAAATTTAAGCAACTGCTCGTATTATGACGAAAAAAAAATGTCAGCCTTAAAACGGTAAACAAGTATCACATTACACATTTGATTCATTCCAGACCTTTACAGAGGGGTTGTAAAACATGTCCTGTGATTTACGAGTACAGGCAGCTATCGGGCTAAGTCAGCATTGTACAGTTTATTTGTTTTATTTACGGACATTTCGTCCTGATGACCTGAAACATTAAAGAGCGTGACAGGGAGTGAAACGGCTTGTAAATTTTGCTCAGAGGCCTCTTCTTTCAGGCTTGAGGTTCTTATTCGTGCAGTAAATATACGACATGGGGCCCACGTCTTTACTTTCCTTCCGAAAAAAGCCATACTTAGAATTTTAACGCCTAGAAAAATCAATCGACCCTGGTTGGGAGTGAACCCGCGATCTTAGGTTTAGGAGGCAAGTATGGTTTCCACTACATCACCAGGACCGACAATATTGTATGGGAGTGACACAAATAGTTACCATCAGTTACTAGTCGGATACAAAGAAAAGATATATTGTGGGTGTGTGGTCGTTGTATTCCCGACATCGCCATTGCAGCCTATAAATTAGAAGCCTTGTGTCCTACTTTGGATTGTCCGATTCCAAGAGTTAGAACAGAAGGGTGTGAAGAATCCGTGACGGATAAGTATAGGAAGGCTTGAGGCTTCGATATTTGCGAGAGTTCTTGTCTACTTCCGAGGTCTTAGACCTGGATGATTGGTGGACCTCATATTGATTAATAGAAAAAACAAACAAACAAACAAAAACAAAAAAAAAAACTAATATTTTTCACTTTATGTTAGATAAGTTAAAGTTTTCCTTGTGGAATTTATGATAATCGTAATTTCTAATATTCACAGGGTAGTTTTGTTTTCTTATTAGAAGCCATAACGAATCTTGTAATATTCTCTCCTAAGCTGACACAAAATTGTTTTATATAAAAGGAGTTCCTTTTCTATTTGCTACCATATTAAAAGACGATGTGTCTTCATAATTTACACGATTCTTAACGTACTTTTATTTTCCAACCCCCCTTTTAATAGTTAAATAAGGTCGCATTTTAATATTCAGGTGTCCAAAAATTCAAAAACATGATTGACACATACTTACGTTTTCGTGAGGAAAACGGAGAGCTTGGTTATTTTTATATAGGTACAAAATACATTGCATTCTCCTTCAAACGTCTAAGTTTGTGTTGTAATTGACCGCTTTCACTCTCTCTCTCCCTTCTCCCACTCAAAGCACCACAGATTACTGTTATCTGACCTCTTAAGGATTGTTCAAAGCAACATTAATTTTCTGGCCGATATTCTTGTTATCATACATAGCGAAATGACTTCGCACACTCTGCATCCCCTTTAATAATGGTTAACTTTTATGTACATAGCTATGCTACATGATTTTACTCGTAATAACATTTACAAACTTAAACCAGTTATCTAAGATGCACCTTATTTGCATAGTCTCTAAAATTACATACTGTTATCTGTTCACCTTGCTTGTATTGAGTTATATTATATTAGATACTTTTACATCAACTCGTAGATTATCTAGTCGGTCCTGGTGGGTAGTGGTTACCATATTTGCCTCCTACACCCAATATCGCGGGTTCGAACCCGGCCAGGACCGAAGGATTTTTTCGGGCGTAAAAATCGTAAGTATGGCTTCCTTCGGAAGGGGAGTAAAGCCGTGGGTCCCGTGTCGTACATTTACGGCACGAAAAAGAACCTCAAGCCTGAAAAGGAGGCCTCTGAGCAAAATTTGTCGGCCGTTTCACGCCCTGAGTTGAATGGGACGCTGATGACCTGAGATGTTAAAGAGCGTCCGTAAATAAATAAATAAAAAAAAAGTAGATTATCTACTACCTTGACTGATGCAAAAGGTGTCAACAGTGTTTCTGCGTTTAAATAACACTGAACACAACTTTAAATAGTCGTGTCGCCCAATTAACAATTTCATATTAATAAAGTAATCCGCTTTTACGTCAGACGTCACTTTACATGTTGTCTGTGCGCTTGCTCAGGACTATTTATAGCGAGCATTAACAGTAGTCAAGTCAACATAGAAGTGGACCGCTCGTAGCCTTTCTAAATTGCTGCAATTACCTGTGGAGCATTTCTCAAGCTCATCACTAACCATGCCACAGGAAAGAAATCAAAGCGAAAATGAAGCAAGTTCAGCCTAGTTTGTGATAAATAGAAAACATTCTGTTAACCAGTTTTGTAGTTTCTGTCTTGACATTTTCGAAGAGGTTGTTGTCACCAGATCAAATTTTTTTCTCATTACCATGTAAGGAAGCTATCGTATTTGTTACATATCTGAGTTTAGTTCTTCTTGTTTGAGAAAGTGTGGTGCAGAAAACACTGTGGCCAATGTGAGGATGTCATTGGACTCCGAAAACGTTGTTTCACCTCCCTCCTTAACTTTTACATAGTCGATGGAAAATTCTTTCGAAGTTTCGGAAACTTGGAAATCCTTCGCCGTGTGCAACTGGTGGTTCAGCAGATGGTGTATTCGGGTACTTTATTATCCACATATGCTTCTAGAAACAGATGGTATCATACAGAGGCGTCAATCATTCGTATGATTGCAACAACTAATGGCATTGGCGTTTTCCAGCTCTTTAGGAAGGGTACTGCAGCATATATGAGAGGTCCAGGGTTTGTTCTGTTCCCAGTCTTACATCCGAAACAAAGAAGTGGTTTTTACTCTGGGAACAATGCTCTTTCCCACAAATTTTAACTATTTACACACTTAAGGCGTGCCCACTTATATTGGATTTTACAGGCACTTGTGTTATAACTTATGGCAGTCCACAAGACAGAGAAATTACTTGCTCGCCTTACAAAGAAAGACTAACCCTAGATTAAACAGTTGCATTGCCTTCTGCATGAAACAACAGTTCCTGTGAATAGATGTGTAATAATCTGGCAATAGGCTACAACCAGAGCACTGAAATGAACATTTGCCGTTATTATAACGCAAATCGGACCGAGTCTCTCCTAAACAGGAACCGATCAACAGTTTTTAATGTCTTTTTCGTAATCAGCGGTTCAAAATTTATAAAGATTAGCTATTTTCATTTTAGAGGCAAATGGTTTAATTTAGTGATAAACACGTTTCATTGCTTCGCGGCGACAATGGCGTTCACAAGACAATATATAATTTGTAACTTGCTGGTGTAATTATTCTATGCACTTATGTTTTTCTTGCACTCAGCTCATAGAGGACGAACGTCATCCCTTTCATCATCGCGGATAACAGAGTTTGTAGAAGAAGAGTAAATAAGCTTCAATAAATTAATGTTGCTTGGAAAGTTTCTAAACTATGCAAACGGCTTCATCCTCTATCATTATATCGCATGCATGCTACACATCTTCTACCAACTAAAATAACACATTTAAATTACTTTTCCCACCTCAAGAAGGGTCAAACTATAATGAAAACTATTATTTAGGTAAATATGAAATCATAATGTACCAAATAATTGTGCAGTCATATATACTTAAGATACATTAAAAGAATTTGTAGGCATACATGAATACTGCAATCTAGAGAAAGTTTCTACACCTCTGCTCCCTCTTTGACAATGATTAATGATACGCAGAGAGAAGAAATCCCGTTATATATAATCCAATTCCTCTTTGCAAAGCGCTTCCTTCCAAGTTTGTTGCCGAACGTTTTCAAAGCCGCAACATTTGCAGGCAGGTTGTTAGAAGGAAGGCGTGGGTGAAGGTAATTAAACAAGTGAAAAATTACCCGCGCATGCATGACGTGCAGGTCTTCCCTGAAGTGGAATATGGCAACTCTGCTGTCCTCAGTGGCGGATTCTCAACTTTCGAAAAGTTTTGGACAAGATGGCGTTTTAACACGCTATCAAATTCAATAAACAAAGGAATGATACAAGAGCAGTGGCTGGTTATTTATGGTCATAACACTTAGGGAGCGATAATTTGAATCTGTGGTTTGAAAAAGGAAATAAGTCCACATTTTTGCATAAATGAGTTGAGATATACATTTTGTTTCTCAGTCCTTTAGCTATATGTTAGTGTAAACTAGAAACAATTTCTGTGTTAATTATGAATCCAGTACCAGATTAATTGATTTTAAAAACTAAATAAGTCCTGGACTAAATCACTTTATCAAATTATAGCGAATGATTATTATTTTATTATTGTGTTGGTAAAATTTATGTACTTAATTATTTGAGTATGTTGGTAATACTGTTATTATTGTTAAAAAGAGGTATCAACTTCTGAGGAGAGAAAAGAGACTTAGATAAGTACTATCTAAAATACTTCCATGAAAATTATGGTTTTAGATTGAGTCGTCCTCAGGCAGACGTGTGTTCAAAGTGTGAGGATTCAAATATGAAGATCGAGTCTGCATCGCTGAATAAAAACACAAAAAGGGCTGCAATTGCTGAACTAATGGACATAAAAGAAGAACAGTTAAGTATTATAAAAATTGTGGAAGTAAAGAAAATGTGCCAGTGTTGCAGCTTTAGTTTTGGATTATATTCAGAATATCCAACTTTCAGCTGTACAGGAAATGTTTTACCTGTAAAAACTTTGGCTTTACCTGTTTTATATACATGATATCAAGTTCGAAAATGCACATCCGAAAATCCGAAAAGAAGAGCAGATGAGGTTTGTACCTGTTTGCAAGATTGCCTTCATCAACTTCGACCAACTGTGAAGACACTGAACGTGTTCAACGATTCCTGCAGTGGACAAAACAGAAACCACACATTTGTGCGATTTTATTGTCATATGACAGGAAGATTTAATACCATACACCAGCACTTTCCTGAAAAGGGCATTTCTTTGGTCTGATAAAGCATATCGACGTAATTCATAGAAATGTGTTTCACTAATATTGTCAGCTAGGACGCACCCAAATGCTTTCATGGACTTCAAAACATGGTGGCCGGTGTATTTTAAGAGCTATTTCTCTTCTTGGCAGTGCTCATTGTGATCCTGGGTTAACTTTTTCAAAGTGTATCTAACACATAATGCAAAATACTGGATATCTCAAGAGACGTGAGTACATTGATGGCATATCTATCGCGAAAGATAATGCAAATCCAGGTCTATCTTCACAAAATGTACAAGGTGCAGCTGGTGTTGCAATCAGTAATAAGAGGATAGCAGATGTTGAAAAAATAGTACAGTATATCCCGATGAACATCAGGACTTCTACCGGAAAATTCTTTCAAGGCCAACAATTGATGTCGGTCCTGATCACTAGCCCTAGAAGGCTCTATGTTGTTGAAGAGTATTTTTATGTGTGATAGCAGAATATGTTAATACGCTTTAAGAGGAATATGTCAGAGCATCATTTTATTTAACTATAATGAAATTAAAACAATAAAAATAATACCCTGTTACTTTATACAATAATTCATAGAATTATTGTATAAAGGAAACAAGTTATAGACGTAAAAGCATTCTGTAAGTCAGACCAATGAAAATCGAGAACCATGAATGGCTCATATAACCAACAATAATTAATTCTACAAATTTGCTGTGGAACATAACTTTCGGTGGAGCCAGCTTTGGAATTTATAAAAAAAATTTATGTGCGCGTGTTTTCTCAAAATTGCAGACCCTGGACTTGTTTCCATGTTCAAATCACTGATTCATTTGTGATATTTATATTTATAACTGCATAAGAAATGTAGTAACATTAAGAGGCTGAGAAACATTCAACGCTTTTTTCAAGTTCTCCGATTGACAAGTAGAATCTGGCGACTTCTTCTTCTTCTTCTTCTTCTTCTTCTTCTCCTCCGCCTCCTCTTCCTCTCCTCCTTCTCCTCCGCCTCCTCTTCCTCTTCTTCTCCTCCTTCTCCTCCTCCGCCTCCTCTTCCTCTTCTTCTCCTTCTTCTCCTCCTTCTCCTCCTTCTTCCTCTTCTTCTTCTTCTTCTTCTCCTCCTCCTCCGCCTCCTCTTCCTCTTCTTCTCCTCCTCTTCGTCTTCTTCTTCTCCTCCTCCGCCTCCTTCTTCTTCCTCTTCTTCTTCTTCTTCTTCTTCTCCTCCTCCGCCTCCTCTTCCTCTTCTTCTCCTCCTCCGCCTCCTCTTCCTCTTCTTCTCCTTCTTCTCCTCCTCCTTCTTCTTCCTCTTCTTCTTCTTCTTCCTCTCCTCCTCCTCCGCCTCCTCTTCCTCTTCTTCTCCTCCTCCGCCTCCTCTTCCTCTTCTTCTCCTTCTTCTGCTTCTTCTCCTCCTCCTCCGCCTCCTCCTTCTTCTTCTTCTCTATATAGAAACTACTATTTTCATGAAGTCTGACGTTTGCACTTGCTGTATGGTTATTGCTGTGAACAAACATGGTCGAGCAGGTAGGTTTTACCCTATCCCAAGGACTACGTCACCAGTGAACGGAATATGTGTACTCACATGGTAGTAACTAGTTTGCCACTCCTCTGCTAGATAACACAAGTTTGCTCAGAACGTGAAACCTCCCCATTTTGTCCAACTTTTCCCCTATACGTATATCTCAGCTTTTCATTAAGAAGGTTTGGCGATTAACACGAACTAGCAACATTCTTACAATGTGCCTTTTGGAACCATACTACTGACTATGGATTAAGAAAGGGGAAACTGCGAAATGACTTAATAAACGCGAATTTCACAACTTACATCGTACGCATATTAAGAGCCATGATATAAAAAACTGACATTTGTGTAAAAGATGGTCTGCCATTTCTGAATTTTTTCAACTGACATTAGTTCAAATATACGAGAACTTTCGGAGTCTGACAGCAAGGCATGAATTACCAGTCTGCGTGGTGAGTTTACAACACAAGTGTCAGAAAAGCCCCTACTTGGAAGCGCCGCTGTTCCCTTGACTTATTGGTATTCGATGCATTAGACTGTTTGAATTTCACATGGTAATTTGTCTTGAGCGGGTAAACATCAATCAAAGCCTCCCTAACGAACCCTTCGCTTGTTTGAGTCAAGACAACACAAGACTTGCCTTTAATGATGCTGCTCCCGCATGAAGTCGTTTTGAGTATTCAAATGATTAAAGGCATATAGAGATAATAGACCAAATTAATCTCTGTAGGCTTTATTATTGATACTCGCAATTTCCCTAGAGAGCTTCTACCATAAATGTAAGTAAGCCATTTCCGACTTAAATCTTTTATAGTTTAATACATGGAAGTACATATCAGCCCCAGAGTTTCACAAATAATTACTGAAATATTTATTTTACACGAAAAACTAATATTTGCGTTTGCCTATTTACTTCAAGCAAGTTTATTTTTTCGTTATTTGTATAAATAACAACAAATTAACACGGTAAAATCTTTCGTATCCGGCAACTATGGGACAAACCAGTGCCGGATAACTGGAAAATACCTTTATGATTATGTAAAGACATACTGCACGAACATTTTTCAATGCAGAAATTGAGCAACTTTATTTTCAATAGTTATCCACGCTTGCTACTGTGATACAATGAGGTGTGAAGCCACGCCTTGTTGGTGTTACCTAGCTCATTACTGTGAATTCATGCTAATCTATGACGCTGTCAGAAGGCAATGAAAATTTCACAAAATGACCGCATGTCTAACCTGAAGTTTATTTTTTCTTTTTCTTTTTCTTTTTTTTTTCCGTTTTGCTTTTCTTACTGAAGTGTCGTTTTCAGTATTGCCGGATACGAGGGTTTTACTACATAAACAGTTTTCATGTATTTAGCATCATTTTCAAAATGTAATTTTGTACACTATCCATTTAAGCTTCAAAACACCAACCGTTTTCTATGGCGAATTCCAAATGAAATCGGACGGAAACTTCCAAAATATTTCCTAACATTAAAAGATTAATATACTTATTACACTATTACAGCACATGAACAAGATTTTTTTTTCGTGAAATATGGCATTCCCAGGTTAAATGAACAATTTTGCCAAGGTTATTGTATTTTATAATATATACCTCCTTTTATAGAGACTCATAGCTGTCGAACCATTTAAAACAGAAGTCTGAAAAACTTATTTCCTGCCGAATATTAGTAAAATATAATCATCAATTCATAAGATTAGAAGAAATTCTGTTTTATGCATATTTGAACGACCTCCCTACTATGGCAACAAAAAATAAAAATATGATATAAAATTACTAAATACAAATATAGTTTTCAGATTTGTGCTCCATAGTATAGAACTATCTGTCTTGCACGCCGATAGAGTTTGACACAGCCAGCACTCTAAAGTCAAATTAGCATAGTAGACTTCTAGCTAGATCACGCAATTAGCAAAATCGGCATGTTTCAAATACAAGTTAACTAAGTTAAATTTTAAGAGTTCTTTTTCTTTACGGACTATCAAAATAATACAGACATATAAATGTTTTTTTGTAAGATAGAGAACAATCAGCCGGAATTTTTATGTTTGCTGTTTACATGAGATAGTTAGTTAAATGCGAATTAATTGATTATGCCCCAATTGAAATGTTATATAAGCGTATACTGCATACACATTTATAGAATGTTGATATTAGCTGTAATATCACTTTTTGTAAATGTCTAGCATTAATCTTTAGGGGCTTATGTTCTTCGAAATGTTTGAATTTCACAAATAGACGATGCATTTATCGCATTAACACAAGAAATGGACTTGGACGTGATTGTCATCAGCGAAATAACAAAAGAAGGTTTGTATGCTGCACCTGCATCCTGAAGGACCTGAAGGAGAACACAAGTTATCCCTAAGTGCGAATTAAGGAGAGATGTGATGATATTTTTCAAAATGTTAAGCAAGACTTGAAAGTTTGCATCTTTTTGTAAAATGTAACTGGTGTACCGTGCTGGGTAACCTTAAACGAGCTTTTCCCACTATTGTTTTCCTTGTGAATGTCTCTCTTCTAGCATAGAGTTCTTAAGAAAGCTAAAACGGATTACAGAAAGTAATTCAATACAGCCTGCCCTATCCTGACTGAATATTCCCACTAGTTTCACTGCTATAAACACACAAATACACCCGTAAAGTACTTAATTACCCAATTTTCAATGACGCAAGCAGTTAGTGTGCCAACCAAATTCAAGGAGCATCTTCTCTTCCAAGGTTGGAAGTTGGTACGAAGCCAAATGCAAAGAGAAGGGCTAAGCCGCCTCACTGAAGCATTATCTGGGCGTTTTCTGTAGCCCTTTGGAATATTATGGGAAGCACTTCAAGTCCAAAGGTACAGGCTGCTCATCGATCAGTTTATAAATGTTAATACAGAACGTAATATTAGACGGATATTAGGATGAAAATTTATCTACATCACAGGAGGTTTATGTGCAGTGCATGCACTTTAGAACATGAAACAATCAAGATCATATACATTCATTATTCATTTGCGAATTCATAGATATTCTATAAGAGCAGAATTTGAATCTTTCAATTTGATTGTAACTGGGAGAGCGTTAAAGATTCATAATACACTTCTTATTGATAATAAGATGAATTTGCAAACAACATGTGCAGATTACGCTTTTGTCTAGTGATGTTAAATGTTGCATATTTTAATGTATAAGTTCATAAGATATATTCACAAGGAAGCGTTAAAATGTTGTATTTTTCGGAGTAGATTTCGACGCGTTTTTTTTTTCCTACTATTTACATTACATATATTTCTTATGTAATATAAATACAAGTTCGCTTTCAACCAGTTTCCCCAGAATGTTATTATTAATGAAAATACGCACAATGTGCAAGAATAAAGTGCGTTAGATTATTCTAGTCCTAGTTTTGTTATTGACATATGTCTTTTCCTGCAGATTTGGGTATGATGGCTCTCACAATGTTTTTTGCACAATTCACACATATGACTGGGGGAATTTCTTGTTTACGCAGAACTTGTGTATTGCGTATCGAGTTCCTATGTGATGCAGCTCGTGGTTTGCCTGTTTCCATTCATCCATCATTATGACGTCGGTTGAGTAGAAGTCATTCCAGATATTGTTGTTCTTTTCTAGGAGCATTCGGTGTCCTGTCGTAGGCCTTGGTATTTGGCAGGAGTATTTGTGTTCTGATGTCCTGTATGAAGTAAGTTTCTTTTGTCCTTATTTAAAAAACGAAGAGAAATAGGTGATTTCAGAACTAATAAAATACAATGAGCGAAGCGCCTTGGTTGCTGATTTTGGTTTTGGTATAACATACTCAAAGAGTATGTGCTATCGTCTGTTTGTCGAGTTGAACACCTAGAACTTTGGTATTATCGTGATTGTCTATTACGTGAGTTATATGTTATTAACTTCACGATGGTTGTTTTATATGAATTTACTGACAATTTGTTAGTTTTGAATCAGTTTCACATTGAAATAAGCACATAATTATTTCTTTTCCTCGAGATTATCAAAGTGATTGCTAGAACTTATTACACCGATCATTAACAAACATAACAGTAATACTAATGCTTTTGATGACAACAAGAGATCATTTGTGTGCGCTAAAAAATAGAAGCGGGCCAAGAATCGATCCCTGTGGAACTCCATGTTCAATAATTCCTCAATTTGGAATAAAAAAAAATCAATGGATTTTTTTTAAAGGAAGGAAGCGTTGCAGGCTTAAGTTTAGGGTACCTCCCCGGCATTTGCCATTTAAGAGGGCTGAGGCAAATCTGGAAAAAAAACTCAGTCCGGGAGGACGGTCCTGCCGAGATTCCAACCCCAGGCCTCCTGCTTATGAGTCCGCGCCTTAACGACATCGGTCACCAGTGGCGGTTTGGAATAATACGCTAATTATTGTCTGAAGAATATAACTATACATTTTTTTATTGTCAAGAGTAAAAAAGACCATATTAGGGGCTTTGTTTTTTATTACACGAAAGTTCAGAAAAGAACAAGAAATGAAAACTTGGTGTATAGGTTTGCTGGTTTGAAGCAGCTCACAACCTCTCAGCAGCAATGATATATGACACAAAATAGCACGCTCCCAGTAGCTAAGACTAAAGAGCCTTAAGGTGAACTGTGAAACTGCAATTCTCGGCCGATCTTGGGGGCACCGCCTTTTCCACTCTCAGCCATTGTGAAGAACAGAGAGGTATCCCCTTGGAACCCATTTGTCTGTCGACGAGCCCACTGGGCCGCACGATAAATGGCAACCCATTCTGTCTGGTTCATACGAGAAAGTTTCGCCATCCCTTATTTTCTTTTCCACAATCTTTTCTAAGCGATATGACATCCGTGAAAAGAAAACGACGCCGTCTAGGGTATTTTGCGTTTTTCTCTGAGCTGAGTGTAAGAATCTCTGGTGTGATTGTTGTCTGAAGATATGACATTTGTAGATATATTTCTAAGCACTATTCCATGATGTATGTTAGAAAATTTAAAACTTTCAGTATTAGTTTTGAACGTTTAGATTAACCTATCTAGAATGCAATACGAATATCATTGTCAAAGTATATCATCACATAATAACGATAATGCTGATTATAATAATAATACTTTTCCAGAAATTAGCAGTATAAAAGTTGATGTTCAACGAATGAAGTGAAATTATTTTATTTTGCCACTCATAAAGCAAAGCTGAAATTCTGAGTAACCTCATTCCCACATTTTGCAATTTTCATTTTTAGAAAACCAACAAATGGCGAAAGCAATTTAATTGTATCTGCTTTATATCTGAAATTATTTATGTTTATTTGGAAATATTTTATAACAGCAGTAAAAAAATGCAGCTTTTATCAAATATTTGCAGATGGTGTTTCCGGAAATACTTTAATTTAAGCTAAATATCCTCTTATTACATGCCCAAAATTAATAGTAAGTTAAAAGGTTGTTTGCATAATACTTAGTCATAATAGCTTTAAGTTCTGTAATGTGAGTCACACATTGTTTTCCATATAGGAGCAGTTGTTTTCGAACTCCACAATGTTGCATCCACTCAATTGATTGCTTACTGATTACATACATGTAGCCTACAGCAAACACAAAAAGAAAAGTATAAACAATGCAAACAAAAACCCATTAG
Organism: Metallyticus violacea; assembly: GCA_030762175.1. Classification (NCBI taxonomy): domain Eukaryota; kingdom Metazoa; phylum Arthropoda; class Insecta; order Mantodea; family Metallyticidae; genus Metallyticus; species Metallyticus violacea. Next base: position 87,805,692 of record CM060843.1, on the reverse strand, counting down.
AAGCAATGACAAGTAAAGACAAATACATGAACATAAAGATCTAGTCGTTTTTACTACTGAAGTATCGCAGCGATCACCACTATCTAATGAATGACATCATAAACTCGGAAAAAGTCTTGGCACAGAAAAAGTCTTGAGGGTAATTTCAAAATTTAACGGAACTTTTGTTCTCCAGGCTAGAGAAGAGTGGCGGGAGGGGCGTGGCCTAGTGGTAGTTAGGTGTGTAAGTATGGAGGGGAGATTTCCAACGGTAACTTCCGCATTGGTCATCCATTGTCAGTAGCGCTATGTCTGAGCAAGATGTTGCACCGTAAGTTCCGCAGCGTATCATCATCCGTTTTTTAACTAAAGAAGGAGTCAAACCGAACGAGATTTTGTCCAGACTTCGAACACAGTTTGGATAAGCAACGCTTTCACGAACCCAACTAGTTGACTGACTCAAGAAGTTCCTCAACAGTCTTGGTGTAGTGGAAAATGAAACCCATGTACATCATTAACGGACGAACGTCACATAGGACAACATTCAGGCTGTATGAGACCTTGTAGAAGTTGATGAACGCCAAAATATGCTGGAAATCGTTTCAGAGGTTGGTATTGAGTTGTGGAAATGCACACACCATAAATTTGGAGAACCAGAATTTTGTAAAGCATCGGCGAGGTGGGTCCCAAGTCTCCCTAATAAACAGAAAAATGGTAGAAAGGACATAAGTCAGTGTCTTTTGGATAGTATGAAGAAGAACGTGAGCGGTTTACGGCCTAAATTGTGACCTGTGATGACCAGAGGGTACATCAGTACAAGAAGAGGGTACACTCCGAAAACAAGAGAACGAGTATGGAGTGGGGGAGAGAGTGCTCGGTCAAGGTTAACTCGCCCCTCAGTCGGAAGTTCTTGTGACCGTGTTTTGCAACTAACCTCGTGGCTCATCGATTTCCTTCACGGACAAAGTGGTGTATTACTGCAAACTGTTGGACGACGTGAGAGCCCCCTATCGCCACAAAAGATTCGTGATATCCTGGTTCTGCATGACAACGCGAAGCACATACAGCAGCCACAAGTCAAGACCATTAAGGAAAATTCACTGGATACCCCTAGACACTCCCCTTACAGTCCCGTTTTAATCTCTTGTGATTATCACATGTTTGGGACGCTGAAGGAGGCACCGGAAGGGAATGTACTCAGCGATGACGCAGGTAGAGTACTCGTGTGCTATTGGCTCTCGACACGTATATCTTTTTTCTGTGAAGAAACACGCTGATGACCCGAGCTGTTAAAGAGCGTCCATAAATAAATCTGTGAAGAAAGTACCCAAACGACGTAGAAACCATATTTCTGTTAAAGGAAACCATATAGAAAAGTAATATAATTTGCTTTGTAATTGTATATGACAAGAGTAAATTAATTTTTAAAAAGTCTAGTTTATATTTGAATGACCCTCATATTTTATGTAACTTATTAATTATTGATCAGGAAGTTTGGCTTTTCTGTTCGCATATGGAAAAAGTAAACATTGCAACATCATATCTATCATATCTAAGGAAATAAATTCAAAAACTTACAAATCTACATTAAATCCTTCCTAGACCACATTTCATACTATTTTATGGACTAATACAGCGCTTTTAAATGGACAATCATCTGTGAGAATGCAGTTTGCGTGGCGGTGGAAGCAAGCTGTTTGCCGCCTGAGTGGAATAAGCATAACTCCTCAATTCAAGCGCAGCATAGATCTCTCGTGCAAATTACAATTACAGTAACCATTTACCTTTGTCATAGAAGATGTTGGAAATGATGCTCTTGAGCTAACGCACATCTCTCACAACGTTTAAGAAAGTTCGCATTCCTGTAAAATTGCTGCAGTTTCTCCTGTGTTCTCTTTCAGGTCTTGCAATGTATGTGGGTTACTTTGTTTTCAAATTTCCCCATAAAGAGAAATCGCATACGGCAAGATTTAGAAATGCGCTTCCTTACTGTTGGCCCTATTCTCAAATATTTCCTAAATTAACGAGATATCAGCTGTATGCGCTGTAGCGTAGTCTTGCTGAAAAAAAATGAATGCTTACATTCAACGGCCAGTGATTATGCTTTCTCTGTATATCTGCGCATGGACTACGCACCCAACGCCGATCTTATGGTAATGCAGTGCATTTCTTGTACAATGTCGCTTTCTCCCCACCCCTGTACCTGTTGTTCTATGTTGCTACACGGTCATTTAATTAGAACCATGCTTCGTCCGTGAATAAATTAAATGGGAATGAACAGAGCAATTCCTAGCACTATCCAAAACTAAAGTGCGGAACTTATACTGTCACATGTATGGCCGAGGGGTGAATTAATTTAGTAAATGGTCAAATTTATTAGGAAAACATTTGCTTAGCTTAGTTGAAGCAGAGAGTTCTAACTTATTAAAATCCATTTGCTGTACCACTTCTGATGATGGCTTAACCGTGACGCAGCAGTCCGCTTAGCAGCAAGCAGAATCATGCTGAAATTAGAACGATCGCGGATGCTAGGGAAAGAACTTAACACCTATGTACTCTCTTTTCATTGGTCATTTTAATTCAAACTTAGGGCGTTGGTTTACCATAATTTGTGAATATTAAACCTAATGTAAAGGCCCCCTTAGCGGTCGTGAAACTATTAGGAGGTAGTAGTGTCTTAAGCACCTTCTTTACTCTTCGCTCGATCTACTCTGCTGCTCGCCGCTTTGCAACCTCGGCTCGGTGACATCGCCCCTAAGGTAAGGGCCCTGTCATCCTCCATGGCTAACGTTTTACATTAATGTTGTTATTTCTTCTAAATAATACATGCTTTATGGCAGGCATAGATGATAGGCTTAATAGATAATAAAAGTATTTGCCATGGCATTTATTATTTGGTTTATTTATAGACGCTCTTTAACATCTTCGGTCGTCAGCGTCCCATTCAAACCATAGCGTGAAATTTTGCCCACAGGCCTCTTCTTTCAGACTTGAGGTTCTTTTTCGTGTCGTAAATGTACGGCACGGGACCCATGGCTTTACTTCCGTTCTGAAGGAAGCCATACTTGGGATTATTATGCCCGAAAAAATCCATCGGTCCTGGCCGATCTTGGGTTTAGGAGGCAAGTATGGTAACCACTACATCACCAGGGCCGACTTGCCATGGCATAAGTTCTTTAATTAACCTCTGAGCCCTCCTACGACCACCTAGCTCATGACATAAGCATAACAATACTCTACAAATGTATCCATGACTGCAATTGCTGAATAACAGTTATGTTATGCGGTTTTAATTTTAAAAAATTAGTGGTATTCCAAGATGAAGTTTCAAAAATGTATGTTTCTTATCCAACTCTTCGTTCTAATCTTTCTTCAGTTTCTTAAGAGTTCCTCATTTTGGTTTGATATCGAGAATAGATCCCATTTCTATACACCTATTCACAATATTATGAACTGACATCTGTAAGGTGCAGAAACATCGGGTAATTTTTTTTACAAATCACTGCCTCACTTTTCTACAAGATTTTGTTTTCATAATCAAATTAAACATGAAAAGTCTATGGTGTAAAATGTACTGTATTTTCGGTATTATAACAGAACTGTTACGCAAATAAAGCGAAAAACACATTGTTTCACGACTTAGCTGCGAAAGGCACAAAGACAACGCCCAAACTGCTTTAAATTGACGGCTAAGTAGGTCACTTTGGTACTTCACAGGCTCTACGTCCCCAATGTAAGCACCACGGAGAGGATAGGATGTGGAGAGGGGGGCACCGAGCGGTGACTGCGCGGACGTAGAGGGGTCTCTAACATGTTTCCAGATACATTCAACTGCTTTAGTCAGGGACACTGATGGTTAATGGAACAGGTTAAAAGCATGTGCTTCTGCACTGTCGTTGCCCGGGTTCTAGCGGATGAACGCCCATTTGAAAATCTCTGTCCATATTTGCTGTCATAATAATCATTGTTTCATTGCCTTATATACTAAACGTATATGACGTCAGAATAGTACGTCATATTGTTTACAATTTTTGCATTAAACTTATTTAAATAATTTTAATTCAATCCAGAGAGCTTCAGTGTACTAAAATCATTGTTTGTTTTTCTTACGAAAGCTCGTTTTCGTATTAAACACGAAAATTACTACCTCCCAGGCTTTGGCATTGATGAAAACTGAGAAAACATGGGGGGAAATTGGTCTTGGTGGAATTCAAACCGTAAGGCTCCTACTCAAGAATCCGTGTTGGTGCATATATATATATATATATACTTTTATCACTTTCACTTGTCTAGTTTCTTGCCATAGAAGAACTCCAGTAGTTCTAAATGTAGCAATTTCAAGTGTGACTTTATCTAAGTGTTTTATCCTTATGTACTTTTATTATTACTGTTAATTTGTTACATTGTTAATAGTGTTATTTTTATTTCATTTTTCATTTATATTATATATATAATATGAGTTCATTTTCATCACGTGACCAAGAGCCAAGCTCGAAATATAGTGTGATTTTAGTGTTCAATTTTACGGTTTTTAGTGTGAAGTTTTATGTGAACCTTTTTATATTGCACTCTGAGTGTTTTTATGAGTATATATATATATATATAAGTGTCACTGTCTGTGGTTAAACACTATTAAAAAAATGATTCACAAAATCTTGACAGTCATTTTGAATAATATTGTACATCCTTATGCACCAGCAATGTAGCTCTTTGGATGTTAGTTACTTAACTTTAGTGAAAAGGCACCGATCACAACTTGCACTCCCGCGCTGTTCAGTACCGAAAAATTATAGCACGGTGGCAGAAAGTTATAGCTTTACGTAGACACACAGTCAGAGGTGCAGGAGGGGGAGGGAGGGAGGGAGAGGCGCTCAGAGCACCACAGCAATTAGGAAAATGAAAAGCGTAATGTAACTCTCCGCTGATGTGGGTGTTTGTTTTATTTCATACCTGTGTTTATGAAAGCTATTGAAGATCTTTTCACGTTTTGTGGTACTATACACTAAGCAGTGTTTTGTAACTGTCCAGAAGACATCATAGAATGGATGAAATAAGAATGTAACACCTAAAAAAACAATTCCAAACAAAAACCTTCTTGTTAAATACATCAGTAATGAATACGTCAATGATTTAACATTTTTAACAGCTAGATTAAAGATAATTTTTGCACACTTCTGTTCTGTTTTGGTGTTTATAAGACCCTCCCCCCTTAACGATTTGTTGACAGTTTTACTTTCGGAAATACTTTCTTATGCCGATTGGGATTCTTTATTTCCATTTTTTTGTGCATATGTGTTATTTGTATTTCATATGTTGCTAAAATACTCAAAAATCTCCTAATTGTACGAACCATTTGGTTATAAACGATTAAATATACAACAGTCTACTAGTCCTTTGCAATTTATTGTTGAAAATATGCCATACTATAATGTCATATAAGGTCATATTACTTTGCTTGCCACCTATAAGTAATAACTTAAACCGAATAACCCTTTAGAAGAAAACAGGTATTATGCAACGTTCTCACCAAAGGAAACGTCTTCTATTTCCAAAACACAGTATTGCAGTGTTGGCGGCGGCGGTGGCGGTAGTAGTAGTATAGTACAATTATATCTGCCAGCAAAGCCCAGCACTGCCATTGCCCTCTCCCCCTGTTAGCAAACGGGACCGGTAGATATCTCTTCCTCCATTCTTCCGTTCCTCTGCAGTACGCCAGAATATGCTCCCAAGATTCTTTCTCCGCACATATAGGGCAGGTTCTCTCTGTCTGTTACTGTAGTCATCCACCACGTGTCTCTAGCCTAAACTAAGCGAACTCCTGATTACTGAGTTTGACTCCTGTTTGGATGTAACGCTCCACCCCCCCCCATCCTATTTTCAGCTCTGATTGTATCTCTAGCGAAATTTTATCCGCACATTCTGAAAGAGTCAGCTGCTATTAATGTCCATCAAGCGTTTCTTAATTTTCCCCCAAACCCTCCTCCTGTTTCCCCACTCTGCGATCCAAATATTACCCATTCCTATGTCTTCCAGACCCTTTCTTAATTTTGAAATCCAGATCTTATTCCCCCCCCCCCAATTCTCAGCTCTGGTAGTTGATCGCCTTCATGGTGTGTGCTTTCCGTAAACAAATTCACTGTTCGGATTCTGCAATCCATAATCTCGCGGCACCAAATTCCCTAAGGATTCCGCAATTTGCTGTAACCCTCCCCATTCTTAAAATACCTTTTAGAAAACCGGCCATCACCCGATCCAATTTCTCTGTTCATTCCCAACCCCAAATTTTGGCCCCTTTGTAGATTGTACTAGTCTCTTAAAAGTTCTACTGACACATTTGGCATTCTGCTTCATATATGGAGCGTTTCTGCGGCTTTCATGATCGCTTTAAGTATGTGTCAAGTGATTCATTATGGCATAAAGTTAAATGAATGTTTTAACCATAGATATGAAACCAATATTAAACGTTGAGGTGGAGGGGTAATGCATTGTACACCTTCTAAGAATTTACAATGTTGTAGCATGGCTGAATGGGTATGTTTACGGTTGCAGTTCAGAGTTTTTGATTATGCAATGTAGGGCTAAGTGCACCTTATTTGTGCTGCCTGAACAACTAAGGTCAAAATACATTCCTCGCGATGCAATCCCGTGACGAATACTATGACATGCTGGTTATTTATGGAGAAACATATATTCAGAATGTTTGTTTGTATCACGACAGATTTTCAATACATTTTGGAGTGTTGAACGAGACTCGAATGCAATTAGGGCGCTTAGCAGGACACTTTGCACTAGAGATATGCCAATGATATGGATACCTGCTCCTAATGAAGAAGCGTTGATAATACTTATTGTATAATTTGGTTAATCATCTCAATGGACATTTCTTTGACTGCCATCTAACAAGAGAATACTACTCTCATTTTCCTTCAAAATCAACTGCTGTTGTTAAAAAATGTGCTACTGTTTAAAAGACGTGGTTTCAACATGACGAGGCTCCACCGCATTGTTCCACAAATCACCTCCGTGGTAAATAGATAGCAAGACCAACATCCTGACACGCCAGTCACCCGATCTTATGCCATTTGGTTTCTTTCTATAAAATCGTTTATAGCAAATGGTGAAGCAGAAACCCCCGAACACCTTCGACAACTATTACCGAGACCTACAAATCCTTTAAACCACACGGTAAAGCATCTTTACAACGCCATGCTCAGCGGGCATTCTGCCAGATCATTAAGTTCTAAAATGAAACTGCCCTTTTCAGACCCAAATAAAAAGCAGCTCTTTGGAAAAGAGCATGTATCGCATATCCATAATAACAGGTAATAACGAATAGAAAAATCTGCTCAGAGCGCTAGAGTAAACAAAAACTATTCAGTGTATGTAACATATCCTGGGTTCTGAGAAAGAAAAAAAAAATACTCAGGATTTGAACTGGTCTCAGCCATATTTATGCCGGCTACTGCGTTGCTTGAAGGATTGGCGGCAGTTCACGGCTCGTAAGTATCTGCCATAATTAGACCCGTTGAAGCGAAACCCATGCACAGCGTATCTGTCTTTGAGTACTCAAGGACATCTCTTGCATAGGGAGTCTATTCATAGTGTTCATGAACACTTCTTGTAGTAATGTGGTAGGGAAGATGGTGGCTACCTTAATGCTGGGGTGACTCACCTCTTAAATACGAGGAGGTCTAAGCTAGTATGACCTATCCACCAGTGAGATTCTGGAAGCTAAGGGAACTTTGCGCGCCTGGGCGACGCAATCGTCTGCATCCGAATGGCGGGTCGGTTTAGGAAACAAGGTACCGTCCTAATGCAAAAACCCACCGGGAAACACAGACCTCTGTGTTGTACCCCTGGACCCAGGGCCTAGTAGTACCCGAATCAACCTGTTTTGAAAGCTCGCTTCAGTTTTCTAACATTTCACTTAAATTGGCGCTTGCAATTCCTTCCTCCTCCTAGATTCTAGAGCGTCAACCCAAACATGACAAACCAGGAGCGATATTTGTAGTAGATTGTCTATAAACTTAAAATGGCATTAAACTAAATTGATAGCAGCAAGTGGATATTGACTTACATTAAAATGAAAACTGAATGAAAGGATTCGTGTAGTGATGACTTGAATCTAGAAACAGCCCTGAGATTAGCAAATGCATAAACCAAGTGCACACATTTTTTCTTTATATTCGTTTAATTACTTGGCATATGTTAATAACTCCTGTGTGTTCATTATACAGTACTTCCGAAAATTTTACGAAAAACAAAAAACTGAATTTAAGTGTTCTTTTAAAGTCTGAAGCTACGAAGCACAATTCAGAAAACAAAGTTATGGTTTTTTAATAATTCAGAAACAGAGAACAATACGTTTAGGAACTGCATTGAAATGAAGGCACTGTGTCACTTGTAATGGAAGCGACTGCTTTAGTATGACCATACCGAGAACAAAATGGCGGGAGTCACCTCCGCTTTGCAAATTTACAACCCAGACGTGCTTCCAAAATGGCCTGCGACATCATTACTCTTGCCTCTTCCACAGTCACCGGAAGTGGCAATGGAACGAAATTACGGAGAGCCCTTTCCACTCTTAATGGATTTCTTCTGGATTTTCTTTCGATCCAGCTGCTACCGGTATGTCAAAGAGCCGTTAAATGAAGCAAATACGCTCACCCATATGCTATTTTAAACATGACGTCAAATAAGCACTTACATTTTGTTTGTTTGTTTGATAAACGGTTTTTGGGTACCTTTGGATCCACCGGTCATGCTAATTCCTGAACGAAGTTATTTCTCCACTTTTCAAATTAAACAATATTTTGACATATTTTAAAATTGAAAAAAAAAAATTATACTCAAGAATGCATAAGATAAGAAACACTTTTCTTTTAATTTTTATGTGTAGTGTTACCATAAGTTAGTTTGCATTTTTACAATAAAAATGGCAGTCTGCATACATTTTGAGAAATGTTCTATTTTGAGGCATTGTTATATTCCATTTTTATTTATTCATTTTTGTTTCGTACGAGGTACACAAATTGATGGTTTGATCAATTTGAAGAAACCTTTCCTTACAAAAGTGTCTTACAAACACAAAAAAACTAACCAAGATCGCGGGTTCAAACCCGGCCAGGACCGATGGATTTTTTCAGGCGTAAAAATCGTAAGTATAGTTTCCTTCGGAAGAGAAGTAAAGCCGTGGGTCCCGTGTCGTAGATTTACGGCACGTAAAAAACCTCAAGCCTGAAGGAATAGGAATAGGCCTCTGAGTAAGATAAATCGGTCGTTTAAAGCCCTGAATCGAATGGGACGCTGATGACCTGAGATATTACAGAGAGTCCATAAATAAAACAAGAAAAATACGAATGGATAAACCCGAGCAAGTAGACATTTCACTACTGAAACGAGGAGAGTCAGAAATTCAAAGCCTCCGAGTGTATTTCTGACAAATTTGGTCATTTCTTACATTACACGTGACTCAGCAAATGAATGATGACAAATGTCAGTGATTCGTGAGTACTGTACATATAAATGCTAAGCAATGACATCCAGCACAAATGTGCCAAGGCACTTGTAAATATGGGACAGATATACCCCGTGTAAGGAGATGCACGATCACATTTTGGCAATAGCGGTTGTTTACGACACTGAAATGTCTGTAAATAAATTATGAAAATAAGGTAACAAGATTAGTTTCAGACGTGTATGTGCGGATTTCAGATTGTATTATCACAGATTTTCTAGCATATTAGTTATATTTCCTGTGATGTGGCTAACCTATATAGTTTTGCCCTTCCAAATTGGAGCATTTGAATATTAGAAAAAATATTTGAAAAATAATTTGCAACTGATTCTAATGTAACATAGATTTTCAGTATTTTTGCAAACATTTCGACATTTTAACATTAATTGGAAGCTAATATTGTTAAAAAGCTATTGTTTTGGTAAGGCGATTCTCAAGAAAATATCCTGACAACCGTGCCCCTTGTTGAGAAATTGTTCACCATCTTGTTAGAACGATCTGAATGACAAGAAATGTGTTCCAAAACGCCGTGAAAAGTTGCATGAGATACAGGAATTTCCTATATAGAAACTGGCAATTTATTACTGCTGAGGGGCATACATTTTAACATCTCTTATAAAGCAGGTGGTCACTTAATGTGTTCAGTAAAATGTAATCCCTAGCTTTGCGCGCGGCGTCTCCATCTCTTTTTTCCCGTTGTGGCGGCTGCAATTTCGCAGTCAGCAGGGATGCTCAGGTGATCCGCAGCTGTTTATCTTCAAAAAATTACTGCAAATACAAATGTCAGTTCGCCCTTGACAATCTTATACAAATATATATATATATATATATATATTTAATCTTTCAGAAAAACAATTAACTAAGCATCAGAGTTTCTTCAGAAAAAAAAATTAAAACATACAGGTGTATTGTACTTTACGATTTACACAGTTAATGGTATTAAGATTATATTAATACTCATATGCTAAACTTAACGTTATATTTCACAAATATTAAATTTAAAGTCCTTTAGAGCAAAATTTATTTTTCCTACTATTTGAATCATTCCCTCTGCTGTTTGTGTTCGCTTGTACTGTGAGATATGGGCGGAAAAAACCATGACTTTTTGATTAAACAGAGCTGTTAAAACTTTATGAGAATGGCTCCGGAAAGCAGTACTGCTTTAAGTAGCCCTATTTGGCGGCACATACAATCCTTAATGACATTCAAAGCAGTCGAAAATATACATATGATCACATAACATTTTTAACCATTCATTTGAGCTGCCATTTTTTACTAAATCCGTAGAAATTGTATTAAGATGAACTGTTCTTAAGTTCTTTCCTCGATAACTTTTACAGCACATAACGACCCTTCGCTCTTTCATTTTCTTGAGAAATTCTGCGACACTCGCGAGGGGTGAAATTAGCTTAAGAGGATTTGCAAGGCCACTGCGCCTGGAAAAGCTTCCCTTTGTGCAAGACAGAGACGGCAGAGAGACAGACGGGAGGAGCGTTATTACTTAGAAGCATGTAGTGTTAAAATAATTACATACCGGGAAGCTGCATCACGATAGAGTACAGGTACGTAAAAATACAATAGGACACACGTGGATGCTCGTACTAAACGAACTGTTATACGTTATTGGAGTCTGGTAGGAGTATAGACACATAAAATTTCCAAAGGACACGCTTAAGGGAATAAAACTATTTCGTACTAAAACTCTGCTGTCAGCTGGAGCATCACTAAGCATCACAAGAAGCCTCAGGAGCGCAAGATGAACCTGTCTCGTGCTCTTAATTGGAACTACCCCACAGATCAAACCCCCTTCCAATAGTCACAGTGTGTTATTGCACCCCAGGGAGACATAGTGACAATCCTCTGGTCCTCGAGCATTTAAATGACGTGAACTACACTCTGGTTAAAAAAAATGCTTTACTACTTTTTCATCTGTAGGTTCTCCCTCCCATTACCGCCCCTCCCCCTACTCCTAATACGTGCCTTTCCAGACAATCTGTAAAGATCACGATCTTCTGGTTTGACTTGCTGCTCACATATTGTTCTGTTCCTGAGCTGTACATTTAACAATGAAATACACAGAGAAGATAACTTCCATAACAAAATTCTAAACGTCTTTGATAAACTATTAAGTTCGACAGAAAAAATATTTCCTAATATGAATGCCATTTTGCCCTTTCAATAAACGTTAACATTGAAGAGTTTGATATTCTACATTTCACCGAAAATGAATAACGACAAATTAATTTTCTAAGAACAGTTGGTGCAGTTGAAGCAAAAACTGCGGTATTTTTTTTTAACCGTGTAACGAAAATTTGCGATAAAACTGCTAATTTATTTTCCGCTTCAGTTTTAATACCACAATGATATCTAAAATATCACTAAAATATTTCAAGATCCTTAAATGATTCATTGTTTAGTTTAGTTTCTATTCTTAAAAGACACGCTATGGTCAAGCAGATATATGAATACAGAACTAGCCAGATTATAATTAATAATAATACTAATAATTAATAAATATCAACCAACGCATATAAACAGCTAGAAATATCATTACTTTGAGCTGGTCGTCTGTTTATTAGAGGTTTTCCCATGGTTTCTTAGGCGACTGCTGGAATAGATTTTTCTTTTCCTCTCTTCTAGCATTTCATTATCAATTCATTTTGTTGATTCTGTTACAGAGTCGAAAGTACCAGAACGTTGTGTGGCGATGGAAAGGTTTCTTCCCCGGCTTCTGGAAGCGGCTCCACTGAGAGGCTCGAATTCCTTGAAGCGGGAAAGGGGCTATGCCGGCTTCGTGTGTTATTTGGAAACAATGTTAGGGACCCCTCTACTTTTATGCCACGCCGCCCTTGAATTCTGGCCCGCCCGGTATCTCCCTCACCTCATCTCTTCCTCAGAGCAACCTCCCAGCGTTGATCAAGGCTCAAGTATCAAAATGCCCCCCTTCCATAGCAATGCAATTCGATACACATAAACATTTTCATCAATTATTACTAATTTTATAATAAATTTATAATACGAGAACAAAGAATTATCATAATTTTTTCACAGCCCTAATTTCTCGCACTCGAGCTTAGCTTCAAAACATTTTGTTAGCTTAATGCGTAATGTACACGTGGTACTCATTTATTGTCACTTCCCGCCTCTGAGAGCTGTGCAAGTTCCGACATGTTCAGTTCTGCCTACAGCAAAATTAAAGTGACATGCGACGAATCAATGTGCTGTTCCAAAATTTGCTTTCGCCTGACAAATCTTCAGCTGAGGTCTGTGCAATGTTACAGAAGATTTATGGAGAGTTTATTTCTCCATATAGCACAGCTCGAATATGGTTTAAAAGCATTACGGAGGTAATCAATTTCAAAGGAAGGTATGCCGAAGAAAGCATTACAACCGCTGCTGTCATTGTGAGCGAAGATGTTTGAATAACATTAAGAACACTTTATAATATTCTGAACATTTCACTTCAATAAATTAAAAATTACACAAGACGTGTTTCTGCACGGTGGGTTCCAAAACTGCTGATCACCAATAAAAGGACGTGCAGGTTTGTATGTTACAGGAAGATGATGTTCCAGAAAGATGCGGAGTTTCTTTCAAAGGCCTGATGAAACTTGATTACAGTATTTATATCCTGAGAGCAAACAGTAAAACTCTGTGTGGAAATCTCCATTATAAGTAACACCAACAAAAGCAAAAGTGGTTGCTTGTGCAGGAAAAATATGGTAATCTCATTTTTTAATATTGAAGTAATGGTTTAACAGTATGTCGTAACTGCACTACATCCATAACTGGGCAATACAAAGAGATGTCCTGAAAATTCTGTAAGACTATTGCCGTGCAACAAATGGGATGCTGCACCCGATAATGCAAATGTTGCTGAATATCTCACAAAAATCAATGTGAAGTTTGTCGCTCATCATCTAGTCCAGATTTAACCCCGGTGACATTCATTTTCCCCAAATTAAAGAAACACCTTCATGGGAAGCAGTGGTGAAATCTGCAATGGCGATTATGAAGGACATGTCAAAAATGGTTTTAAGACAGGCAAACAAATGCATGCATCCAACGCGGTCTTTGAGAAACATTATTAAAATTATGAGAATGAATATGTATGTTGTCAAAAATTATGATAATTCTTTATTGAACAGCCCTCGCATATTTATATAAAATGTAGCGTTATATTTACTGAGGGAAACACTGAGCATAGGAGGATAATTGTGTACTTCCAACAGACGCAGAAGAACTCTGCTGTCGATAACTTTAAATATGCCCAATAGTTTTAATTGATAAATTGGGTAAAATATTATGTTCATCAATTAAATATAAAATTCGTAAATTTATTTTTGATATTTGTTGGAAATTTTATCTTGTTTTAGTTTAAGTATTTAATGCGTGTAACAATGTGCCATATTGTTTACGCTTTTGGATTGTATTTGTTGAGAGCACAAAGCAGGGGGGTTAGTGTGTAAACATAAGAAAGATGCAAGCACCAAACTAATTAAAGCATCAAATTGAAAACCGATAAGGAAACAAAAACCATTCTTAAATATATTGACGACCCAGCGTGTTACATCTTTGCCATAGTAGGTTTCCAATGTTTATTTGGGCTGTAGTAGCTACTATTGCTAAAGTTCCATTAAAAGGTAGAATTGTCCTATAACTTCACTCTAGTAAATAACTAAATCAGAAACTTAATTCACTGCGGTAGGCAATAAATGTGTTTCAATTAGTTAACTGTCAACAGCAGAGAAAGGAACTTCGCATGCATTAATTGTTTATAGCTAAATATTTACCTGACAAGGGCTTTATGGAAGGATGTAAACAGACGCGGCGCATATTCATGGTAATTAAATTTGCAGCAACAGACTCTAGACTATCACGGAGTATGATTTAGTTATCTGCAACTATGTTAACTCACCCCCATTTGTTTAATTATGGGAAAACACCAGATGTAAATATACAAAATATTCACTGTACAACAATGAAATGCTATGAACTAGTGTACATATTTCGTTTATAAAACATTTTGTCATAGAATCCCTGAGGACTGGACGGCGTTTACTATTATTACCATTAGTAACGATGATGACAATGATAGTGATGATGATGATGATGATAATAATAATAATAATAATAATAATAATAGTAAAATAATAATTTAATAATAATGATTCAATACTCGTATACATTGATTTTATTACGTAGATCTCTCGTCTTATCATTGTTGCAATTGTCGCCCCGGGGAATATTTTTTGTACTCCGTTGAAGGTTATCAGCAAGATATAAAATATTAAATTGGAGGTTCAGCGCAGGCATTTTCTATTACAACTTTAGTAAAATACTTTAATATAGATTTTCTCTTCCATGAGTAATAAATATAAAATAATAATAACAAATATTTTCATATTTTACATTTTATGATAAACCTTCTACGAAAATAATGCCTTGATCAGCAAATAATGTTTTACTCAGATACTTCAACTCGTGTGTTTACTAATGTCTTAGGCTATTTTCTTATATTGTTCTTTTTAACTTTGAGTAGCAAAGATAAAATATTTATATTTCACTCTTGGAAGTAAACTATTATACAGTTTTCCTATAGCATTATAAAATAAAAAAGAAAGTATGCTTAAATTTCTGTGGTTTATTTCTTCTATAACACCTAGTAAAAAAAAAAAAACTATATCAAGGGCATCTTTTTCAGCTGAAAACCTTGAAAAAAGTTTTAGCCTAGTGTTAAGAACAAATACGTTTTTCAAAAAGCAGTTCTATTGATAAATTCCAGATCTGTTATTGCAGCAATAGTATTAAACCAAATATAAAAAAATAACAATATTGAAAAGCAAATGAATAAGACAGCTCATAAAAAATGTAAGGCCCATAGCCCTTCAGTAGGTATCACCCCAGAAATGATGTCAAGATGGCAAAGAAAGAACAACCCTACAGCGGCAAAGGAGCAAACTACCCTTCCATAGCAACATATAATCTTAAAAAAAAACACACAAACATGGCATAAAACAAAAGCAAATATAAAGATAAATCATGGGAACAGGTATTAAAACACTCGCAAGCAGCAAGAAAGAATGCAGTAGCAATATTCAGACTAAATATACAGCATCACATGTGGCTGCCCATTTGCACAAAATTAATATCATCATTTCACCTGCATGCGCCATTTGCAAGGATCCAACAAGGCCCAGCTACTTCGGTTTTTCCGTAATAATCCATATAAATGAACAGAATCTATCATATATCTACTGGAAAGCAAGAAAAAATCATTTCTAAAGCCCACTGTTGGAATTAGAAAATAAAAGTTAGCAAATAACTAGAAAATGAAGTCCACAGGAAAAACTCACCTACAAAGAAATTTGCGTTCCCACGCTGCAACCTTTACAGTTATATTTTACTATTAATTTGCAGTTACCAATAAAACAACACAGCCTGTATGTAGTCTCAGGTATCTTAACCTGAATACCTGGCACCTATGGTTGTCACTACTATTAAAATAAGATTATTTCCACATACATGCACATTGATTGTTAAAGTTTAAAATGAATCTTAAATTACTTTTGAAAACATACAATGTGCTTATTTTACTCCAGTACATTGGATTACAACTGTCGACGCTTTTAGCACATGGCACACGGGAATTGCGCATAAGTTTGAAATAAATACTTGATTTACTACCGAACATTAGCGATTACTTACATTCGTGTACGCCCTTTGAAGGTGCCGTCCTAACGCAAAATACCACGAGTGACACAGACCTCTGTGTTTGCACCCCTGGACCTAGGGTTTGGTCAACCCGCTATGAACTGAACTCCTTGGCTAGCCATGTCAATCCAAAAACATCTGCAAATCGTATGCTTCTGTTAAAGGACTTTTAGTACCTTTAGCGCAAAGAGCACATATTCTTCAACTGTATAATCAGTAAGCACCAAATGTGTTATAATAAAACGTAAATGAAAGTAATACTGTGACGTCAACAATCCCTTTATTTAGAGAGACTGAGAATACATTGTACATACTCAGGACAGTTTTCAATGAAGAAACTCCAACGAAAATGCGTGCCAGAAATAAACTCGTATGCTTGTACAACAAATTTATAGTTATTAAGTGCCTAACCACATTACTGTAAGATAAACATCGGTGGTCACGTTTATTGCATTAGTAACAACGCGTCATAAACCTCTGCAGTGCGGATTTTAGATATATTTCAAATCTGCTGTTCTACGAGCATAATAAAAGTGTTGCAGCAAAGTTTATGACACTGTTGACTTATGTGACTATTATTTGCGTTAGCATTATTGTGCTTCCCGCCTCAAATGAGCGCAATAATTACTTCAGTGTAAAAGTGACATTACACCTGTGCAGATCAACATCGAAGGAATTAATTCCACGTAAAAGGTGCTACTGTTTCATACCCATCTGTGGATCTGTCTACAAGGAAAATTGCATTGAGAGTAGGCTTTAATCAATCATCAGGTGCAAGGCTTCTGAAAAAGGGCAGTGATAGAGAAAAACTTTAACACGTAAGGCAGAATTTTTAAGCAAATAGATTTTCTTTGTTGAGTGAAAAGTCAAGAGTATTAAGGGAGTCTGAGTGGAGAAGACCCTACATGGCCATCTTGAGGGACAAAAGGAGAGGGGGTAACTATGACAAATCGAACGAGTAAACTGAATTCCAGTGGGCTAAAGACAACTCCAATGGACTGAAAACAAATGCAATACTAAAATATTTTCAAATGAGTCAAAATGTAATTTGCACGGCTCAAATGGTTCATTGCAGACAAGGGGAACAATTTCTTCCATGACGTGTGAAGCTTCCACAGGGACAAACGATGACGACCGTCACGGGTGGCCAAGGTCGTTAAGGCGCGCATTGTGAGCGGGAGTTCTGGGGTTCGAATCCGGTCAAGACCGTCCTCCCTGAAAGTTGTCTTTTTCAGGTTTTCCTCAGTCCTTATAAATGGCAAATGCCGGGGAGATACCCTAAATTTAGGCCTGGAACATTTCCTTCCTTAAAAAAATCCTTTCGCAATATATCATTTCATCTTTTGTATTATCAAAACACACACACACACACAAAAAAGACTTACGATTTAGGAATGCGTATTCAGAATAGGCCATTTGCATTTTGTAAATAGCAATGTTGACAGAATGTACATTACATTCTTGAAAAGACAATATAGCATAATTTTGGTGACTCGACAGAATTCACATTTTAACACGAGTTAGCTCCTTGCCAAAGGGCAAACAAGGTTGGTTGTATTTGTATCATGCATTTTTAATATCAAAATTGGTGTGTTTTTAGCCAACAAGATCACTGTTTGTTATTTAATGTCCGGATATTCCTTAATAAACAATGGTGTTGAAGTTCTAGAGAAGCCAGACATACACCCTATAGAGAAGAACTGATGGAAGATGATTTTGCCAAAAATAAATCAAGAAACAAAACGTGATCTGCAGGATCACATTTGGCATCATGAAAACTTACAGGGGTCTACATCGAAAAACCTGCATATACATTGCTTTGAATGTGAGGGTCCTTTATGCATTTTTATTTTAACATTTTTGGTCATAAGCGTCTCATTCAATTCAGGACGTTAATTTTTGCTCAGAGGTCTCTTCTTTCAGGCTTGAGATTCTTTTTGTACCGTATATCTAAGGTATTATTTTTCTTCCATTCTTAGGACTTTCATGCCCTGAAAATCCATCGACCCCTGGCTAGGTTCGAACCCGCGACTTTGGGTCTACGAGGCAAGTTACTAGTAGTAGACTACCAGAATTGACTGTGGGAATCTAACCATATACTAAGAGACTACATCCATTTTAGCTGCCAAACACACTTTCAACAAAGTGAAAGAAGGTTAAATATGTTTGACAAAAATGACGTCAGTGAAAATACCTAATATTTTAAAAGAATTATATTTAATTATATAATCTAAAATTAAATTTTTTCGTTTCATTTTTATTTTATTATGTGTTTTTAATGTTTAAAACGTAATTATAGCAACTTTTTTGATGTTT
The DNA here is from genome assembly GCA_030762175.1 of Metallyticus violacea. NCBI lineage: Eukaryota > Metazoa > Arthropoda > Insecta > Mantodea > Metallyticidae > Metallyticus > Metallyticus violacea. The sequence goes on along the minus strand of CM060843.1, from coordinate 87,787,166 downwards.
TCAATAGGTAAAATAGATGACAAATAGTCTATGATGGCTAATTATTGCGAATTTTTACGAAAACAGCATTTTTGCACATTGATGCAATAAATATAGTCACTACTATAAGTGCAGTTGGCTTCTAGCGCCCACCTTGAGTATGGCCACTGGTCCGTGTAGAATAAAAATATTTGCTTTGGAAACAAATAAAACACTTGTATTACATTTACACGAATGTATCCTGTAAGATGCAATAATATTGACGACTTAAAAGCAAAATATGTTTTTGTTTTTGTCAAAACGAAAATTAGCAAAATCTGACAATGAAAGTCACAGTGGGAGACACTTGAAACTAAAACTTGGCTCAACTGAAATATTTAAACATAACATGTAAAATCAGAAAATATAAATTGCCACGATCAACTCATGGCCTTCTTAGAACCCAGTTCTCAGAAATATTTCTGTTTGTTTTTCAATTCGAGTTATACACTCTATAAATAGCTCATATAAATTTCTTCTGAATCGAGAGAACAAAATATACGACTGATTTCAAAATAGCTGCTGCGTTTCATAAAGTTTCAAGTTCAGCAACATTATATTTCATCCTACAAATTTGCACGATAACTCTGTGTATTCCTTTGAATGAGTCAGGTGTGGGTTTCTCTTGTCAGAAACGGTTACAAGGTTACTGGAAAATGTAGTTCACGACACCCAGAGTTTTGTGATTCTAAGTATAATGTTTAGGTCTTTCAGGTCCACCAGTTTGATTATGCTCTCCGTATTAAGATATCGTGACCTTTCCTTGTAAGCAATGCAAGACTGGTGCACCTCAAATAAATAACCAAAACTGATTATTTTCCCTTTTTTCTAGCTTCCCAACATTACGAACACTAAGTGTATGCAGTGGCATGTAATAGATACAGATATAGAAAAGAACTGTTAACATGGATGTTACATTTTTTTTAATGCTTTCATTCCTGAGGCATCACACGAGTTGAGCATTTTATTTTGAATAGCTTTTAACGCCAGTACTGAAGCACTACAGGCGGTGGACACTGATGAGATGAAATGACAAATGAAGAAAAGCTTTTTAGGAAGGGATTTTTTAGGACAGGGCATTTTAAAACATTTGTCATTTATGAGATTGAGGAAAACCTGGAAAAAACCTTAGTCAGGGAGGGCGATCTTGGCGAGAATCGAATGCGTTCCTTTACGAACTCGGCCATCCGTGTTCGTCCCATGTAGTTAACAATTGATTAAACATAAATATGAAAACAATGAAAGTATAACTCACGTCAACCACCATATTTGTTATAAACTATCATTCAGTTAAAGTGTCCCCTCAGTATGATTGGTTTTAATGTACAATCTCGTTGTTTGTGACTATTACTGTATCTACTTCATTTGCTGCAAGCTATTCCATAATTCAGAAAGTACATATGAGCAAGTAAATAAATGGTATAACATACAAATAAAGCGTAACTTCGAACCACAGAGTACAATCAAAACTTTCACAGCAGCTGATGTAAATCAACGTGATAATTTGTTTCACATTATCTCATTTTATTACTTATTCCCTAACATAAAAGTTGGCAATAACCTTACCAAAACTAAGCGTTACTACAAATACAAGTGGCGATTCTTAAATATTCTTAAAAATTATAAATATGCATTTTATTATTACAATGGATTTTATTCCTATATAGAAAAATGTATGAAGCAAGATATAAAATTAATGTTTAATCACAAATTGACCGCGGATGTGGGCTGTAAATACCTAAATTAAAAATTATTTAATTATAACGTGTTTTAACTGCACGTAACCTTTTCCTGAACAAATATTAACACACAATAACTGTAGGCGTTTTCCTTCAGTGTGAATAGAAAATACACAAAATTACGCGAAAGCCTTTTTCTTACTTGTTTTCCTTTATATTTAATTTTTATATCTAATAATGTAATGTAATGTTTGCGAACTCAAACTAAAAGTGAAAAATTATTATTAATATTATAACGGAGTCAATAAGTTTGTATCAATTAAAGAAATATCCCCCTACGCTTTCCATAATTAGGTTTGTAATAGATAACCAGAACATTTTCAATCATAAAATAGACAATGACCATTTTACTTCGATAATAGTTACATCACAAAACTTTAGATTTGGCAAAATGTTGGTAGAAATGCCAGTCTTTATGCATCAATAAGTCAGTTGCTACTTAGATCTGTTTTAGTTCTGTGTATTCTCCAAACACTTTCTTCAATTTATCAATCGCTTTCGTTCCATTCATATCAGGAATTTTTACATAATTGAAGATGTTCCATTTTTCATACACGAACAAGTTCACAGGTTATCCCTACTAAGAATGTATAGTGTCTTATTTACAACAATGTCTTGATGAACAGAAATGTAACTTAAAAAGTTCCTTAGCGAATTTCCACAAAGGTTATTCTCTGAGAGCAGTATATAATTTGAAAATGACTACCATAATGTATAGCTTTCAGGGGGCAGAATTTCTAAAAATTTCTTGTGAAATTTTGGAATCCTGATTGCAGAATTAATAAACACTCCTCGACTATTGATATTACATTCTTAACCTCTGAATTCTAGCCTGATTTGCTCAGCAACACGATTGGTAAGATATGCGAGGTAAATCACACGAATAAATGTAGGTTAAAACACTTTTAAAAGTTGCATAGCAGGGTCAGCAACATTCTGACCTCTATAGGGCTCAGAAACTGTAATCTACGAAATATGAGGATTTTTTGTTTATGTTTTCCTTAGTTCCCTATTGCAGATTAGATGTATCTTAGATGTTTCGCACAGGTCAAGCTTTTAACAATGAGGTCTGTATTAAAGGATCCACCTCGTACAAAAAAGAATTTCACACAATGCCATTATAAACAGGTCCAACGTATTTTTTTCTCCGGAGGAAGATGGTTACTGGCAAGAAATCTTTGTAGTTTTTATTTTCTAAGATTTTAAAAGGAATGTCTGCTGCACTATAGCGTGACATAAATTTTCCCTCAAGTCACTTTTTCGGGAAGTTAAGGACTCCGTCGAGAGCGACTGTCTCATTTTGTACTTCCGCTCCACATTAATCCTATGCAGTGCTATTTACGTGCACTAGTTGCGATTTCTTTCCATGGAACTGACACATTGATTAAATATAAAGTGCTAATATATATCATGCAATATTCTGTGCTTCTTTATATATATTTCTAAGTAAAATATGTAAAATGTTTTGTGTATAAACGTAAAATAATAAATAGGTCGCAGAGTTTACCCTGCCATGACAAGAAAATTTTCATAAAAAGCCATCAAATTAATTGTCATATTAGGTCAATTCGTATTAAACACCTTATACCTGTCAAAGCAGTTTAAAATATGAACCACATATCGTTAAAAAATAAATGTGTAATATATACGGAGACTGAGGAGCAGAAAAAAGCGAAACACTCGATTTTTCTACACATTTTAAAACAAAATTCTGTATTAATGAAATGAAATAATCAACATTAAAACAGAATTTCTTTAATAATTATTTAACAACATTCTATCATTCAAGTAACGCATAAACACAAATTCTATCCTATTATTGATTATAATGCAGAAAAATCTTAAAACATGGTCAAACAACACAATAAACAAACTTTTAAAAAATGTTGGAAATGACACTTTTTATTACTCTAGGTTCTCTAGGTAAGATAACCACGGTTTCAGTAACGAGTGTTGCCACCTCTAGCCCTAATTACAGCTGTGATTCGTTCAGGCATGCTCTGGATAAGAAGTGCAATCTCCTCTTGTGGTATCAGTTCCCATTCCGCTTGAAGTGCTGCCCAAAGATCTGCCAGTGATTCGGGGAATCGACCCTTAACCGCCTCCCAATCATGCCCCAGGCACGTTCTATTGGATTCAGCTCTGGATTGTGTGTTGGCCATACCATACGTTCAATCCCAACCACAGGAACTGAGAAAAACACAGAGCGATATGTGGACGAGCATTATTGTGCATAAGGATAATTTTGTCCCCTATAACGGATACAAAATCCACTACAAGATCAGCAAAAATCTCCTCGGTGAACCGAGCTGTCAGTGGCCCTTCTCGATGAACAACCAGTTCTGTTCTTGCTTCAACGCTGATCGCTGCCCAAACAATACGGAGCCTGCATTAAAACGTGTCCTTAAAGAGAAAGCGCAGAGTGCATAACGATCTTCTGACCATCTCCAAACTCTGTCTCTCCTATCTGGTGTCCTGAACAGAACTTGCACTCATCCATAAAGAGCACCGTGCTCCATTGCTCCATAGTGCAGTTTTGATGGGTGTTAGCCAACTGCATCAGAGAGACACGGTGTTCCCTGGTCAGCAATGGTCCTTTTGCAGGTCTCCTGAACTGTAAATGCACTTTTTACAGCCTCCTTCTGACTGTTCTTTCATTGATGTTAACATGCCGTACTTGCTATAAATTATTCCTGGCCTCCAGCGATGTTGCGTGCCGATCGCAAAGAACTTGCAGTAAAACAAAGCGATATTCCTCCGACTGTCAGAACAGACCTTCTGGGTAGATACCACCATCTGAGCCTCTGGACAGTCCCGCGTACATTCGAATAAGAAGTCAGGAATATAACGTAGACTTCGTCCATCCTCCACTAATGCCACAACCCTTGCTGCACCTTCAGCTGTAAGAGTCATTTCAAAATGTTAAAACTAACTTGAGAATGATTACTAGGCAAGCCTGAATGTTTTAAATTATCACGCGGCATAACAATGAACAGCAACAATTTTAAGCATTAAAATCGCTTTGGGGTGATTGTTAGTGACAATCTAAAGAAAGGTTCCAAGGCATGAACCATCAGAGCACACGGGCCATGCAAACGCATTCCTTGTTTATGGTTCAATTTGAACATGGCGGTATTGGAGCCCTAGAGTCAGCGAATGTTTCCGAAATTTTGAATAGTGGCGTAATTCTTCTGAATTATTCGTGGTTTCTTCTCGTTGCTTGTATTTACAGACGAAGTTTGCAAGCTAATAATTTCCTTCAACATAGCTAATAAACGTTTACTTCGAAGTAGGGATGCAAAAAACTGACATTTATCGGAATGCGTGGGTAGGACAGCCTCCTGTGAAACTGCAGTGAAGTGAAAGGTGCATTTTCGCGAAATTTGTCTATCAAATTAGTAAGCACCTTCTATGTTTTTGAAGAGAAGGACTTTAAAACAATCTATAGCTTGACTTTCGCCATAGCCGCCTTTTACATTTTACTTAGGGGAAAGCTTATAGTAGGCCACGGATTCCATTTAGCAAATTCGTTCCTCATTTTTATTTCCTGAGCCTTTCTCAGCCGTACGGAGTCGCGTCCTTAATCCGAGAGGGGGAGTGTTTCTTATCAGAAGCGCTGCAGCGCACGCAATAATTTCACTTCGGCAGCTGGAAGCAATCCGTTTTGTCTCCTCTAGTCCCATCTTACCGACACTATAATAACTTTAGCCTGTGGAAAGGTGGGGCTGCCAAGTTTAGAGCATTAGTTTCTGAACGATCTACTCTTTTAGAAATACATACTACAGACCAATAGAGCACTATCTCCAAGTTTATTATGTGTAACAAAGTGTCTGTACATATGTGGCGAAGCGTGGCTTTTTGCATACGGTAGGCTGAGCCAGGGGGTGTCGAAATTGATGGAATGTCTAATTTATTCTACATATACCACCACGAAATAGATCTGCAATGTTGTGGTGTTCAAAATTGTGACACGCTTATCATTAGTTAAATTATATGCAATATTAAAAAAAGTTCATGTTTCATGACTCACCCTTATATCTGTTTTTGTATAAGGTCAAATTTCCAGTCCTTTTTCGTTACAAATACATCAATCACTCTTGAAATTAATTCTTGACGTTTTATCCCTTCTCTATAATCCTTGTGGGATACTGTGCCTTTCTGATGCATTGCGCTTGACAAACTGCCATACAGTAGAAATAGAGTGAATTGAAGAGTTATGCGGTTCCACGTAATGAAAATACGATTAAGGCGTTTAATGAGTTTTAAAAATAACAAGTCACAAAATAAAACTTCATTTCGACGCTTCATTTTTTGATTTGTGGCATACACTATTTTCATTTACATAAAATAATACACTTTACTAACAATCGGATGTTTATGATTAGTTACACACTTATGAAGAGGCAAATATTAAAGAGCTCATCTTACATGATTAAAAAACTATAACAACAAGAGTATGAAATAAACTTAAAATCGAATACATTTACTCTACTAAGAACATATTTTACGAAACTTCAAGGTACAGAAGGAACCTCGTGCACTAAACGAATACTGCTAAATAAAGTCTAATTTCGATATTTAGCAGAATTTAACGAGAACTGAACGGTCTTCTCACAGATAGCAAGCAGTGCAGTAAGAAATGAGAAAGTTGTGATGGATGGCAGCGGGAACCTCTAAAGCTGAACCGGACATGACAGCAGCAGTAACAATGAAGACTTTCCCGCGCACTATCGCTTTTCATTACCCCCCTTTTCTCTTCTTATAACGCGCTTCGTTTCAACACACCAATTAATTTAAAAGTATAACAATGTGTAACAACTTATTCCTGGCCCTCCTTTGTGTGCGCATTTTCTGACTTTCTTTTTTATATTCATCTCGAACATCAATCTTCATATTTTTCCTTCTTTGTTATTTCTAAGGAGCTGGTTCTTTCCTTACCCCTCGTTCTCTTTCTGCCTTTTTAGCCACGGAACATTTATTGCTTTTTGGGCGAGATAAAAAGAAGAAAGTTCCAAGCAGAGGGTAGGCGGAGCCACTAATCAAAAATATAACAAAGTTAGCCAAGAAGCCAACAAGATGTCCCTGGAGGAGGGAGGAGGAAGGATATGAAAAATAACGGCGGGGAGCAGCAGATAAGAAGCATAGAGCGATGAAATTCAAGCGAAATGATTACACCATAAGGATACGTATGAAAAAGTTTCTCTTGCAGCACACATGTAGCTGTATTTAGTTAAAGGAGAACGGCCAGACTATTTAAAATGTACACGACTGAGATTATTCCAGCATTTGCACATTTTTTACAGAACTGAATGCTTTCTTAAGCTCTTTTGTGGCAGTACAAAACGCTTTTTGGGAACAGATTTAAACAACGTTTTTATCATAATGTAGCAGTGTCGGAATAATTGTAACATTTGAATTACACATTATTACTTAGTAAATGTTTGGTTTATTATATCAAAGAAATCCATATGTAAATATGCAAATATAACTTCCCACCCATTTTTTCACGATAAGAACAACTAAAATGTTCAATATTAACTATTTATGTTTTAACCTTGATTCTTGATTTTCAAACTTAGCTCTAGGGTTGAATGAAATGAAATGAATTTATGATGGAACCTTACAGCTCTCTAGCATTCACTTTCTCAGGATTTCATTTAAAAACGGCATTTGAACCTAAGATCTCCTCATAGCAGTCGCGAATGCTACCACTAGACCACAGGGGCGATATGCTTTAAGTATTATTCTAAAACTTGGTGAATTTGCATGTACCTGGCCAGAATAGGAGCTAAATGAAAGGAGAAGAAATACTGATCAGTAGTAGCGTGATATAAAAATACTATTTTATGATATAATTTATCTATTACAGGATATTTCTAAAGCATATTAATTATTAAAATTGTGGATGCAACTTTTTCTGAATATATTACCCTCTGAAGTAGAGAATCTGTGATTTATGATGAAAAATAACAATCATATGGTGCGAAACCTAAAATTAGACGCTAATAAATCAGTTTTAAAGCGAAATGGGATAAAATTTGCCTTAGAATGTTTTCTATCTTCTTTATCGTGATAATATAAAAAAGCTCGGACCAACCACATACCAGTACGACACTGAAACAACGGTTGACTGATTAATTGTGTTATGTAACTTAAGGGTAGCTACCTATCCACCTGAAATTGTGGGGTAATGAATAAGGCGTCTGTAGAAGATTGTAGGGCTTACAGATTATTTTTTAAAATTTATTTTATGACAAATCACGTAAGAAATTTAAGAAATTACAAGAAATTTAAAAAGTCTCGATTTCGATAACAACGATCTGCTTTTACTTGACATCTTATCATCCCCACTGCATTACAGAGAGGTGCTCAAGTGTTTTCGTTATCATGTGGTGGTATAATTTCGAATCGAAGCTTCATTAATCAGTGGCGTACTGGTCCTTTAGTATAAAAATTTGCCTTAAAACGTTTTCAAACTTTTCTTGCAAGCGAGAAAATCCCGATTTTCCGCAGTTAATCATCGGCATTTTCAAGATTTAGTGCTATAAAAATCTTTAAAATCTCAGACCAATCACATGTCAGTACGGTTGTGACACAGCTGTTGGCTGATTCATCGTGTTATGTAGCTATGTTTAGAGAAAGCTATCCACCTGAATTTGTGGTCTAATGGATAAGACGACTGTAGAAGACCGTAGGTTTGGGTTCTATATATTATTTAAAATTATGTTATACAGTCAAGGAAGATCACAAATATTTAAAGAAACGTCTCCATCTCGATAATAATGAAGCGCTTTTATTTTACATAAACAATATAATACCGATTGCGTCAAAAAGACGTGCTGCACAACTTTTATTCGTTATCGTGTGGTACACTTTCGAACCGAAGCTTCATTAATCAGTGGCGTACTGGTACTTTAGAAACTTAATGCCATTACTTTGCAATATGAACAGATAGACCATAGATTCCCTATCTCATATTGCTTGTCTAAGATTACTCTACAATCTCTAAAATATATGACAAGAATCAATAACTTTCTGTATAGTTCGTGTATATGGATGCCTATTCTCAATTGGTTTTCTTTCCGTATTTTAATACGTATAGCCTAATTAATATATCTAAAGTGTAATAACTTCATACGCTTTCAACATTTTTAATAACTTAACTGATTTTTTTTTTTCGTTTTTAAAATTACAAATACTAGATACAAGACTTTTCAAAGATAAATTATTAGAAGCATTACTACAGGTGTCAAAATGCAGAATAAATGTCAATTTACTTGCAGGAATGATTGACCATTTCTTCACCCAGAAGAAATTCAAGTCTGCCACTTTTCCTGTGAGCTAATCGCTTCTGTGATATAAATTTAATCCGCCTGGCAGTTTCCTTGAATAAATTAGCAGAACTTCGTGGTGTTACTCTTTGCTAAATACCAGTTTTTGCAATAGCCTTTTCCCTCTTAAGGTTTTTTTCTTCGTTACTGAAAGACAATTTATTATCACTAGATCTAGAGCTTAAAACTTTTGCATAATGTATAAGTTCTCAGATACACACACACACACTCACACACACACACATATATATATTTTTTGTAAAAATTAATTCATTTTCTTTGCTACTGTATAACAATTTTACAATAGAAACAATCATACAAATATTCCAGTGCCGGTTTTCTCTTGGAAATGCAATTTATCTCGTTTAATTTCGAACACACGCCTTGGGATGTTACATGAACTACCCCAATTGGAAATAACGACCTGCGGAAGAGAAATGTAACAGCCGTCGAAGAAAATTACGGCAGGAAACTTGGAAAGGTTGGCAACATTGTACTATATCACGCCCCAGGTTTGGAGCAACTTTGGTGAAGTCAAGTAGATAATAGGTGGTTCTTAAAAGGAGCTCGAAGCGACTGGGATGTTTCATTACTGCACTTTAAGTCCCACTCTCTTTCGGTGTAAAAGTTTAAACTTGAAGGGGAGTTGCTAACAATTCCCCAGTGGTGCCAGCTGTCGCAATTTGGCAGACGGAAATGAACTGCCGCACAAGAATTTGAATGCATTCTTCAGGATATCTGCGAAGGGCGATTATTTCCTACAGGATATAGTCAGTACTTTGATTTCGCTTGTAAGAGCCAGCGCCTCCTTGGAACATAACAAATAAGGCAAGAGGTCAGTGATTGTTTCGGTAGACAAGACCGACGTTAGCGGGTGCATAAGCAGTTACTGCCGACAAAGATCTCTCGTTTGTAAAACGTAAATAAATACAATGACGTGTACATCTATCCCAACCAGAAAGTAGAAGCTGTAATCTTTCCAGGCATTTTTGGTGTCTTGTAATAAAATTAAGTTTACATGTTGAGCTGCGATTTAAGAAATGGCTCTATATATGCGGATAATCAGTTTCAAATACTCAGAGATGCTGGGATATTTTTTGTACACACTTTGTGTTTGATCCTTTATCATTCTACAATACGTACCTAAAATCGCAAGGTTCAATCCAAGCCAGGATCAATGTATCTTTTTCGGGCTTAAAATTCCAACGCATGACGTATGACTTCCTTCGGAAGGGAAGTAAAGCCATGGGTCCCGCGTAGTAGATTTACGGCAAGTAAAAGTACTTCAAGCGTGAAAGAACAGGCCTCTGAGCATAATTTATCGGCCGTTTCACGCCCTGAATTGAATGGGATGCTAATGGCCACAGTTGTTAAGAAGTGCCCGTAAATAAACAAATAATACAAATACATAAAATAAAATAACAATTATGTGATTAAAATTTTTCAAGAAATTGTGGATAAAAAGTAGGGGGGAAGTTACCTTGCGTTTTCTAAATAGTACAAGCAGTACAAATGATTTCGTATGTCTTGCATCATTTTAAAGTTAATGGTATAAAAAGTGTTTCTTAATTGTATAATACAAAATGCTGAAGACATTATTTCCTTAAAAAAAAAAATAGTGCTGGTTTTAATGAAGGTTGTTAGTTTGCGCTATACCCAATATTTCAGGTTTAATTTCATGTAATTATTGCTTAATATGCTTTTGTTCATAAAAATATGTCTGTACAGAAATTTTATCTTACGGCTGATGTCTGTACTTGCAGTTATTATTTATACGGGACTCGGTTTGCAGTCGCGGTGCAAACCAACGTGTACGCAAGTTTGCATCACCTGTTCCCAGGAAAATTTGCCGGCAGTTTTATGCACACTAATTGTAGTTTCATTACACAGTGGAATAAAACACTTTCCATATTAAGGAAAAAAAAAAAAAACTTGCAGTTATTTCAATATCAAACAAAGTTAATGTTTTTATGCACTCTCCAGAGCGTTCATGCAACGACAATCGATTGTTTGGTTAGTAATCAGCTGTTGTTGCGTTGTAAGTTAGTGCAGTTTCGTATGGATTTGCCAAGTACTTATTTCGTTTTGTATTAATTGAATGTATAGGAAATGGACACTACAAAAAACTTACATCCTAAGCATTTTAATTTCTTAAAAAATTAAAAAATTCGGTAGAACAATTCCCATTATTAATCGGTGATTTCAAAATTTAGGAATGTTTTCTGTAGAGATATACTTCATCCTTCAGATTCCAGACTTTAATAAAAAGGTCGTGTATAAGTTTGTTGTCATGAAAACCTGGATAATGATTTTTTAATAGATGATTTACTAAGATATGTTTATTAAATTGTTTCTCTTTTTCTGTTGTTCAGTCACGCAATATGAACGTTAATTGTAGTTATTAAAATTCTAGAAGCCTCCGATCTAGATACGTTCTGCAGTAGCGGTAGTAGAGTTGTGAATACCGGGTTTATGCTGCTGCGAACCGCTGCTGTTTACACATATAGCCGTGCAGGCTTCGTTATTGAGTAATGGCAACATTGTCTGGCCGAGATCATTAAGGCACGGACTCATGAGCGGGAGATCGGAGGTTATTCCATTCCCGCCAGCAGCATTCTCCCTGAGATTTTTTCCAGATTTTTCTCAGTCATAATGCCTGGGAGGTAACCTAAAATTTAGGCCTGGGACGCTTCCTTCCTTTAAAAAAATGTATTTCCCAATTTATAATTTCTTTCTTCACAAAAGAAGGACTTATTACAAATGAAATTAAACAGCAATTGGACAGTGTATATGGGGAAGCATCGCCCTCGTATTCTTAAAGAATACCGTAAAAGAATGGGCCGAACTTTTTCAAATGGATAGAGAAAGCATTGAAGACGAAGAGCGTGCAGGTCGGCCCTTGGAGGTGCTCACTCCTGAAAACATCTCTCTTGCGGAAGGAGAACTTATGGAAGACCGGCGGCTGAAAGTTACAGAAATAACAGCAAGGTTGGGTCTTTCTAAAACAACAGTCCTTTGAATTATTCATGAACGTTTAAACATGAATAAGGTTAGTGTCTAGACATCAGTCCAAAAGCAACAGCAATTCATCTCTTGTCAAGCATTTTGGCAGGGCTGCCGTGGCAACGAGAGAGAAGTTCTACAAACCATTGCTACAGAGGATAAAACTATGGTCCTCTACTGTGATCCCTTGTCCAAAAGAGAATCAATGGACTAGCGTGAACTTGTCGAAACATCGCCTGTAAAAGCCAATGAAACTCAGTCACCCATCTTTTGGGACTGTGACAGAATATTCTTCATTGACTTCAAGGAGAGAAACACAACAGTAAATGGGGAGTACTATGCTGGCCTACTGCACAGATTACGTGTTTCCATTAAACCGAAAAGGCGAGGTAAGCTGAGTGGTGCTGTGCGCTTTTTCACGACAGCGCATCTGTGCACACCGCTCTTGTTGCAAAGGAAGCTGGGAAGAAAGTTGGCTTTAAGAAGATCGATCATCCTCCTTACAACCCATATATAGCTCCCAGTGACTATTTCCTCTTCTCAAAAATCAAGGAGAACCTTCGAGGAAGGAAATTTAAGTGTGACGATGGATGCTGTTTATACCCATTTGCAGACAAGAATTCTGACTATTTGGGGCTGGGGATTGAAAAGTTAATTCAGATGTGAGAAGTGTATTGCATTAAAGGGTAACTACATTGAAAAATGAAATAAAGTTTTTGTCTTTATCATACTTAGAAAATGGTTAGGCTGGAAAATTTTGGACCTACCCTCGTATGTACTGTTGATTTAAAAATGTCTTAAGGCTCAGCACTTTTTATTTACATACACTCCATTAGAGTTGCTTATTTACAGTTAAATAACACTTTAATTTTCTTCACAATAAACATTTCTGTGTTTAGGAATCTGTTTACATTGACGTTCCAACAGTATGGAAGATACTGGCCTGCTTTTCTCCTACTTAGAAGCTAAATTTCTTAGTTTATGTTGAGTTTACTCTGGAAGAGGACAGGAAGGCGTTATTAATTTCCAAGAAGGTGAGTAGGTGTGATCTCGGTATTTTCTCGTATCAAACCGCGAGAGCGTGACCGTCTCCTAATTATAAAAGCTTTCTCTCGCGACAACCGTTAAAATTAGCGATCACCACTAATAATATACTCCAATCTGGAGCACGATAGTGCTGCTCCATTGCTTGTAATCAGGAACTCTTTAATTGCAAACTCCTATATACATCTGAACTTTCTTTATTTTAAAATCTACGAAAGTATTAAAGCTGCCTGCAGCGCTGGGAAAAGAAGATGCTTAAAAAGTAATTTAAGAAAGGAAAAAGGAGGTCAGAGTTCTATCTATAATTACGTATGCCATTAGGAAAGAAAGTTAGGAAAGATATCGCTGCTAGGACGGTTTTCCGATGGGGGTCACCGCTGACGACTTCAATATTGGACCGGGCCGACGGAGGTGATATCACTAACTATGCGAATAAATCTCAAATAAAATACTTTTATATGTAGAAAATGCGATGTTTCATCGCTGCCGGCTATTTTTTCCAACTGTTATTATGGCGTTGGCTGAAGTTAATTTTGTTCTTCATCGTGTTTTTATTTCTTTCATTTCGTTATCCTAGTACGAAAAATTGTGGCAGTTATTTTCGTAGTCTTCATGCCATGTCTCCCGGCTTTTCGTTCCTTTTACTCATTTTTCGCTTTCCTATTTCGAATTTTCTTTACTCGGCTGCACACAGTAACACCTTGGTATCACCCAGGGATATCAAACCTGAATTGAAACAATCTGCCCAATTATTTTCTTTTCTAGGCAGAAAGCAAGTGCGGTGAGGAATGCCTAATGACCCATTGTTAACTCAACTTATAGACCTGCCAACACATATATGGCATATGCATTCTGAATACGGTCCCTGCATTAGCTGGTTTCCTGTAATGCGTTCTTTGTTTGACATTGAACTTATCTGTATTCTTAAGATGGCCTAAGAAAACTGGTTTCTAGTGAGACAAGTGCAACATAAAACAATAAGTCTAATATTTTTAATGAGGCAATGAATGCGGATGGGTATCAAACATTAATCTTGACGCCATTTCTTCAGTTGTTGACAGAAGAGGAAAAAGTGTATGGAGGGTTCCAACAGAACTCTGCAACCGCATATACGGTTCAAGAATCATTAAATACAAGGGAGTTGTCCGATGATAGAGTATTTAGTGTTGGTTTATGATTCTTAGGATCTCCCACATTAACCAGTAGCGACATTTATTAAGAAAGTAGTTGGAAAGAAAAAATTTCGCACAAATCTCCACACATTAGAGGAAGTCCAGACTATCACTGAACATAAAATAAGCCAAACTTCAGCTGATGAGCTTAGGCGAACAGCTGGCATACTCTCGTGATATGAGAGCGAAAAGAGGCGCTTTCAACATTAACTTTAATATAAGGTTTATAACTCATTTGTGATTCCGACGTTATAGGAGCATTTTACCAGCGATTCTCGAGCTGTCACCTGGAAGTAAGACCCAGTGCTACAGCCGCCATACGTAATAAGAGGAAAAGTTATTAAATAAAAGTATTTTTATTCTAAAATTGGAAGAAATGTGCACACAACAAAAGCATTATTTAGAAAATAAAATGGCTACTTAGCAATGCACTTTATAGGAATGGAGCTGTAAAAACACAAACATTCCAATGTCGGATTATCATAGAAGCGATATTCGTTTACGTGGTCCAGCGAACAGTGTAATGATTTGCCATAACAGTTTACGATTCTAAAATACGTAGCAAATTTAATAATTCTTAATTGTAAATGTATTCTCTAGCTTTCATTTTCTGTAATCTCTTTGCTAAAAGACTGTAGCAATAAAAACTCCTTAAGTGCCTATTCTAAACTTGCTTCTACCTTATAGAATAAAATAATTTCATATCTAGAAGCGCAGTGTCTTGCACGCCAGGGATTTCACGTTCTTGCTTTTACAAAAATGGAAAATGTATGGCGAATTTTTTTATGAAATCCAAATAGACCTAGAGATGTCATAATTCGCACAAAAAAAAAAAAAAAAAACCGTACACATATATATTTAATAGTAGTATAAAATATTAATACAAAAAACTAAAGCTATAATGTAATTTATCATGGATTTGCTCGTAAACAGGACCTTGATCCACGTAGTTCTTGTATGCAGTTTCCTCTACAAGTAAACGGAACACAAAGTTGATATAACTTACGGTACTGAGGTTCTCGACGGAGTTGGTGCTGGAATCCTGGCTGACCCTCTGCAGGAATTCCTCGTACTTTTCGAGGGCGGTGAGGCGGTGCAGCAAGTTCTGCAGCAGAGTGGATACCTCCTTCCTGATGCCAGGCTCAACCGTCACACATTTGTGTGTGAGCGCTCGCACGTGCGCCATTACTCTCTCGTCCCTGAAGTCATACGGAAATGTCTCCGTCCACTCGGACAACAACTGGACGAGGTGCGGCACGAAACGACCCTACCAATACAAAAGTCAACTATTAAACCTTGCGACAGTACCATTTTAAACATTTAAGAAACGAAATAAAGACGTAATAGTCAACCATCAGCAACATCCACCTGCCGGCCAGATGGCTGTAGATAGGCAAGATATAAAAATGAAAAATAAAATAACCTTTGGAACAATGTAGCTAAATTAACAACAATTAGAGGAATAGAAATTGATAAAAAATTCAACATTGCAACGCATTAATATTTAAGTGCTTTATCAATTTCTGCTTTTATATTTCTTATTAATTTAGCTGTATGTATGTATTTGTGTCTGTAAATTATTAAAAAATTATGATACCATTTTTCTTAACCACTGTTTTTGCTAATTTCATTACACCATTAACAAAGCTACGAAAAAATAACATAACCTTTAAAAGAATTACTAAAGAATTCTTCCACATTAAATTAGCTTGATTATTCTATAGAAAAAGTTACAATGCTCGAAATATTGATTGTCACATAATGCTAAACGTTTCATTTAATTTTGAAGACTGAGATTTTGATTTTAAATGTTATATAGCTACTCTGAAAAAACATACAGTAATTAAAATTTTTATATTAACATTCTGTTTCTAATTTCCTAGAAACAAACAAATGAACTCTAATACATGCAAATGTATGGGCGTTTACTTTGAAAATATATAAATTTATAACTATAAAAGATTCGCAGTTTCACCCACTGTATAAAAATGGGTAGTTTATTTCGTAAATAAAAGCATATTTAAATTGTAAACAACATTTTACTTGACTTTATGCTTGTATTTATAAAGCAAATATGTGGACGTTTACTTTTAAAATAAAAATACACAAATTTACAGCTACAAAATAAATTATACATTCATTCACCGTTTAAAACTGGCTAGTTTCTTTCGTAAAAAAGGGTTTTATTTTATATAATTTAAATAACATTTTATTTGACTTTATACTTCATATTTACAAAGCAAACGTTGTGCCCTAGTATTACACTGCTATTACTCTAATATTAGGCTCTAGAAAAAACGGATTAAACACATTTTTTAACAAAGAAAAAAATTTAACTGAGAATAAAACACTGTAAAGTGTTGGTGAGTAGGGTATGTTTAGACTTGGCTATAAATAACATTGAACGTATTTAAAATGCTATTCAGTGTGCGCTTCAATAACACTCCCCCCCCTCCCCCCGCTATTTAGCACAGCACGCGATCTGTGATCTTGTACTCCCTGAGACATACGCATAAAACTAAGTGTTAACATTTCAAACATGAGTTTTAAAAAAATATTCTTCAGAATACTGTAAATCATCAGTAGACATAAAAAGTCGTTCTGAAATGAAGTACAGACAATGCTCAAAGATTATTTGATTTCAGGGTCCGAAAATGGGATGCAGTATATACAATTTTAATATTAATTTATTCAGAAAATGTTACCTTGTAATAAGGAGCATATTTTCAAAATGTAATCATGAGATTTTGCTCAGTATTACAATATGAGACTTGGATTATAGTTAAATGTGATAAGGAGAGCATAAATTATTTTGTATTTTTTAAATAGAATTACTTAGTCACGTTTATCACTTGAGTTCTCTATGTTGACAGGAACGCGTATTACTGTTTAAGCATTTTTGCATTTATAGGAGTAATGTAGCTGAAAAGAACGTCCTTGGATAGAATTGACTTTTGATAAATGATCGACTTATCTTTGATAACACAATAAACTAATACAGTGAGCATAATGAATATCTGAGACTCAAATTCAGGAGCTCCCAGTTCTGTCTCCTGCAGTGGTCAATGTAATTTGCTTTTTAATTTTTCTTTATTTGTTGTGCCAGTTGTAAAGAGAAACATTGGGTCACCTGCTAAGGAGACCACAAATAATGAGCTTTAAAAAGTGGAGAATTTCATGTTATGCCCTTAAATATCTTGTTCACCTTTATTATCATCTTTATCACTTCTGCGGATGCAATTCATTGCCAAATGAAACTAGGTTATAGAAAAACTAAAATGAACTAAAAAAAAACCATATTTAGATGCCTTCGTCAAGTTCAGAGACAATTTTGAGAGCCTCTGAGCTCTATTAAAGGAAATTTCGAATACTCTCTATGAAGAAAACAGAAGGGACACTGGAACTGAGTGAAACCCCTAAGAATAATCTCGTCAGTACAGTCAATAAGTTTCTGTACTTAGACTCGAACGAGATAATTCGACATTTCTTAACTTTGTTTTAGTTCTATTCTGTAGGTCTTCAAGAAATATATGTGTACATCGTAATGCTATATCTTAAAACAGTACTGGTTGAAAATACTGTACCTTTGAGGGTGCCTGTTTATCGCCTAGTTTCTGCTGGGAATCGCAGAGGGCACAAACCTCGCCCAATAGCTCATGTGGCTTGATGAACAACCTGGCACTGAGCAAAAAGGCGAAGAGGTAGGCCCTATCTGGATAATAATCCGCGGTGGGCACCATGTGCTGGACAAGGGCATCCAGAGAGCCGGACACCAGATTACCGCCGTCTCGGTACACTAGCGCCTGCAACATAAGGCATTTGTTTCATTAAAGAAATGAGAAAATTCTATAACAAGAAGAAACCAGGCATAAAGACAAGGAAACAGGCAACAATCAGTGTTAAGTTGGGATGTCACCCGCAACAGCATGCCTGAAACCTGCTCTTATGACACCAGACACCATGGCACGATACAATGCCATATGCTAATATTTTTCTTAGGCATGGAATGCAACAGCAGATAAATCTACACGCTAAGACAGAAACGTATATATATATATATTTTTTTTTTTTTTCTGGCTTCATGGTCTTTCTATTCTACGTCGGTTTATGCCCCAAATGTAATTAGCAACAAGAATGCACGTATCGTTTTTCCATTAAACACTTCACTTCCTGTCTGCTGCACCGTGTATCAATAAAGTTTTAACATCTTCTCATTAAGATCTGCAAGCGTTTCATTTTGAAATATGTCAAACGAAAACCTCCAAGACATGTCCCTCGAAAGGTAACTCAACAATACGGGAAAAGAATAATAACTTGCAAAATTCATAAATCATTATTTAAATATAATTTGCTAAACATCAAACCATGAACATAGAATAGACAAAATTATTTTAAATTGGATGCAATAAAATGTAATATATTAATCTATTATAAAAAGCAAAGTAGTCTTAAAGCATGAAGAATATTACATATTAGAATAGGGCCATTTTATTAACAAGCTATATCAAATTTTGGGCGAACGAATGGCAGACACCAAACAAGATAAAGCACATCATTTCAAAAGAACAAGATTTTAAAACTTTTTTCAGGAATAACAGCAATTTCCAATTTTCCTAACAGTACACACTCATTAACAATACATTACAAATGCATAAAACACAACCTGGTAAATGATTGCAATTTTTACCATTTAAAACACGTTTTTAATTACAATTTTACAAGATAAAGAACCCATTTCAATTAATATAACATTTGTAAATACAAAAATACTTGGGTCACTGGGTACACATAGTGAAGAAGTTCCATGCAAAATATCCAATTAAAAGAACCGAAAGATTTCCAAACAACCGAGCTTCTTGGATGCGTTTGAATAAAGAGAAGAAGGAAGGCTTCTGACGAACTACAAAATTCGCAGCATAGTCGTCCGCCTTTAATTCTGTTGTTAAGCATTGTGCTTCAGCCAATAGGCAAGGCTGCTCAAAATTAAGATAGCGCAGGAAAAAAGATAGATAGGAATATGGACTTGGAATATTGATCGCGGACAATGAATGCGCTCAAAAATGACATTTAATCATTTTGTATTACCATATTTATAATAATACATTAATGTTAACAGCAATGCATAATGTAGTCTTTGAGAAGACCGCACTCTCGGATGCAATATGACCGCTCTGGTAACAAATGTATATTTCACATAATATATCAGCCTAACGGATTCAGAGATACTGAAGATAAAACCATATAAAAACACATTGATACCACATATGTGATGCAAGTGGTGCTAAAATGTTAGAGATCAAAGCAGCATCTTTTCCCAAATAAGATTTATTACATTTTCAGGAATATGGATCATCTTCCCTGACTAACATTTTCTCATGTTTTTTCCCTCTGGTCTTGCGCTAAATACCCGGGAAACTTGACCACACAATTCCCTGAGCTCATTCGGGGAGTTATCATGTCCTCCTCCGACAGCTATCCTTTGGATAACGAATGGACAGTGCTGATATTGAATCATTTCATACACGAGATGAAATTCTTATATAACTGGAATTAATAAGGAAAACTATATCTGGGTACAATTTTCACATTTACGCATATTCAACCTCGATACATATTTTTTTACTGTGTTATTATACCCTACCCGAACACAACTACCAACTTGTTCATGCGAGTTTGCATACCCGAGTCCTCAAAGGTTATCTTATTAAATAGGCTTGAACGTTAAAAAAAAAAAAAGATTGAATAATCAAGTAATTTAGGCGCCAGCTGCTAGTTAGCCGCACTGCAAGGATAAATATTTTCGCGTGGTTTTCACACTACGCAGTTATTTATTCATTTTTAGGAACGTAATGAAATTAGCTATAATGTCCTTAGTGACAAACATTGGCTAACTCTTCGCTTCTTAAAGCAGACACTTATTGTTTCGGAAATGCTGATTAACGATCATTTTACGACCTGGAAGTTTAAAATTTCAGATTATATACAAAACATACTCATCAATGACAGACATATTGTGCAGTTTTATACATAGCGGGCTTTAAATCCGAAACTAGTGTGACCTTGTTTACTAAGCATTCAGCTCCGCCGACTGTGCTAACAAATGCCGCGCAAGTGATCAATTGTTTTTTAGCTCACAATTTACACTTTAAAATGTTATTAATTAAAAAATCTTGTCAGCTCTCAATATTATTTTTATTCTTTCCTCTCATAAGCAATATCGTGAATTAATCAGTGCACCGATTGAACAAAAATCTGTCATTTAATATCACAGTTAATAATCATAGTACATGGTTCTTATTTCAAAATTTGCTAGTAAACATAAATTTAAAATTATATTTCATTTAAACAAAAAGCGCCTCAATTAGATGTCGAGGGTAAGTTCAAAACAATGTTGATCATTTCAGGTTTTATACCATCATAACCCCTTTGAAATTTTAAATTACATATCCACCTTATAATACTTAAATGTTAAAGAGAAATCAATTATTATCACACGTTTTGCTTTTTATGTTTCCTGGCAACCCGGATTGTTGTTATTGTTCTTTGTATTTTGGTACAGTATGTTGCGTTTCCGTAAAAACTATTTTATTTCACAATGATGTATCACCTACACCTACTACAATGATTAGAATATAAGTGGATTACTAGCAGTTTCAAAATAGTGTGCATTATTGTAATATTATCCAAAAATTGTACTTTCATTTTACTGCATTTATTTTCTATACTGTTCATATTATTCAAACATGCAAAGCAACGACAGAACATAAGAGATATAATAATAATAATAATAATAATAATAATAATAATAATAATAATAATAATAATAATAATAATAATAATATGCTCTTTAATATTTAAGTATTTTAAGACAGGCTGCCGATTCCTGTACATTTTCCCGAATCATTTTTCTTCTTGGAACATGTTTATCGGAAATATGAATTCCCCAATTCCGTATTCCCCGAATAAAGAAAACATACTTTTCAAAGTAATCCCTGTATTTAAATATTTACAAATTTTACCATTAGATATGTTTTAAATAGAATGAAGTTGTATCCCTGAGTCAGTAAGCATTCTAGACGTTTATTGTCGGTATTTTAATTGGAATATTGTTGTTGATATTTTTTTTTTAATTCA
Source organism: Metallyticus violacea (assembly GCA_030762175.1). NCBI lineage: Eukaryota > Metazoa > Arthropoda > Insecta > Mantodea > Metallyticidae > Metallyticus > Metallyticus violacea. Next base: position 87,765,725 of record CM060843.1, on the reverse strand, counting down.
CAGACGCTCTTTAACGTCTCAGGTCATCAACGTCCCACTCAATTCAGGGTGTGAATCAGCCGTAAATTTTGCTCAGAGGCCTCTTCTTTCATGTTTGAGGTTCTTTATCGTGCCGTAAATGCAAGACACGGGACCCACGGCTTTACTTCCCTTCCGAAGGAAACTATACTTAGGATTTTTACACCCGAAAAAATCCATTGACTCTGGCCGGGATTGAACCCAGGGTTTAGGAGGCAAGTATAGTTACCATTGCACCATCAGAATCGACTAAAATGGAATGGTTTAGTACTATAGTACTTATTATTTTCTTGAAGTTTTAGCCATTCTTTTTTGGCTGTATCCACGCGCGTCTATCCATTACAATTTAGCTACAACGGTGAGTGTCATTTGTTTTTCTTTTTGTATTAAATTCTTTGAGTGCGGAGTAAAGATTTCTGTGTTATTTCCCAAAAACTGCATGGGCGATAGTGATAGTTCTCTAAGAAATTGTCTGTACCATTTTCATTGTTTAATTAGGACATATATTGGTTCCATAATTGCACTTCATACCTTTGGGATGTTTTAATATCTATGAATTTCAATAACATACTTTACCATCTTTTTTATCATCTCTATAAAATATACGTCTAATTACAATATTCGACAAATTTCAACTTTTTTTTGGTGTATCTGGTTTGAAATATAATGATCCTATCTAAATTTGACGGCGGTAAATTCAATTCAAAAACCGTTTTTCTATATCATGTCGCGTTAACTTGGATACACAATACTAACATACACGCATGCAATATAATGTGGGTGCAGGTTAATGCTTTTAAATGCATCAAAACAATTATACTTAAAGCTAATAAATGTGTGGATTTACCTGACTTTGAGTTGCAGTATTCAGTGGAAAAATAATTTCTCCCTCCCTATGAGGTCAAGTACTTAGATACACAGCATAGCTTTAAAAACACTATTGGAGAACATTAACATAATTAAATAACAAACAAGAAGTGCTCAGAACTCGGTAGTGCTTTTGGACACGATGTAGAAAAATCTAAAATTCAGTACACGGATTAGTTGCAATTTTGCTCTTTATTTTGTATTGGAAAGTGTATAGATGATGCTCTTTTTGTTTGATGTTTCATTACACGCACTAAAAAAAAAAAAAAAAAAAAAAAGACTAACAGTAACCGTCCATCATCGAAGGGTGGCAGTGCCCTTGATAACACTGTTTCATAGTAAGGAAGTGCTTACCTGCTGATCGCTAACGGCGCCCAAAATTTCCAGGAAGAAGTCTCAACGTGTGGATGTAAAAGTAAATTTATGCAATATCCTACATCCTATTTCTTGTAGTTCTCCAACAGACCATTCACTACGAAAACACAGTTATCATATTTTCTGTTGCCCAGAAAGCCATTAACAATTGCTTTGAAAGAGAACCAAGCAGCTACTTCGAGATTATGAGCTGAGACCTTTCAATTGATTTCTCATTTGTGCAACAAATACGCCTTCTTCTGCTACTTCTTCTCATCTAGTAATTGTTTTTGGAATTTCTACCACTATAATACTCTTTAAATTATAAAAAGAGTACCAAACAAACAGACAAAATATGGAGCGGAAAAAAACAGAGAATAGTGAAACAGAAAATAAAAGAAATAAAAAAAATCTTAATTACTCAAAAACTTTACGTGCTAACATATTTTAAAAGGCAGATACGAAATGCATGCGCAACGTATCATATGCAAAATAATGACTGTTGATTTTCCCCGGCCAAATCCACACTGATAAATCCAAACTATGTACTTCCTGACAGTAAGATTTTATTTTTTCACTTTAAATGCTTGTAAGGATTTATAACAAATTTAGCTGTGTGATCCCCCCATGGCAGCCAGATTATCTCCTTTTTGTGAATCGGATTGTTATCCCTACAAGACTGTCACGGGTGTCCGAGGTTGTTAAGGCGTGGACTCGTGAGCGGGAGGTCTGGGATTCGAATCCCATCAGGACCGTCCTCCCTGACTAGGGCTTTTTGCAGGTTTTCTTCAATCCTCATAAATGGCAAATACCGGAGAGGTACCCTAAACTTAGGCGTAGATAGTTTCTTTCCTTAATTTTTTTTTTCCCAATATATCATTTCATCTCATGTATCATGTGTCCACCGCCTGTGATGTCTGAGTAGTAAAAACGGGTGGGCGTTTACTACTACTGAAAAAAAAAATCTCTACAAGCATTTCTTTATTTGTCTACAAACCCATCAAGATATTGTATAAATAACTGTGTATTATCATTTGCATAAACTCTGCAACAGCATTGTCGGCAACAAGGCCTCTACATATTTTAATGCGATTGTTGTTTCACTATTTAATTTTTATTTGGTGATTCATACCTTCAATCGTGGATTAAGATGACTATATGTTCATCTAGTTCCTCACTAAAAGAGTAGTAAATGCTAAACCCGCATGACACCAGTGTTTTTGAGAACCGACTCTATTCTAAGGAACTTTAGAAATTCACGCAAACAAACGCGACGCACAAAAAAATAGTCTCTCCTCTCCTCATGCCTCAAGACTTCCTGCTCAAGCGCTTTTCGCTTCCTTTCTTAATTCCTCACAAGAGAAAGAGAGGTTAAAAAGTTTAAGAGCCTTTCCCGTTTTTCTTACACCCCTTTTACTTCTTTTGATACGAAACTCTTGAACCGCTGGATTTTCAAACCTTTCAGGCTCACATAAACGAAGAGCTGAGAGCTAAAGAAAGAATAAAAAAATTATGGAGGTGTGCACGGAGAGAAAATAACGATTTAAAAGTCAAGTAAAACGTTTAAAGCCTTTCGAACGAAATAAATGCCGAACAGAAATAATAACTTTTGAAAAGAATACACGCTTATTGTAACAGCTGGCTAGAGCAATAGGTTCGAATATTAGTGAGGTGTGTACACGCTCATTGTAACAGCTGGCTAGAGCAATGCATTCGAATATCAGTGAGGTGCGTGCACGCTCATTGTAACAGCTGGCTAGAGCAATGCGTTCGATTATTAGTGAGTTGGGTAATATTTATGAGGAACAAAGTCGTTATATTTGGATTTTTGGGGATATTTTCCCCTTTTTCGGTGTTTATTCATCCATCTTCATTAATTTCTCCTCTATTTTCATTTAAAAACTTAATTGCGAAACAGACACATTCGTGTGATTGCCAGAGCTGCATACGCAGCATTCGCACTGTTTCTTCCCTTAGTATTTGTGAAAACTCTCCTGGATTAGAAATATGACCATTTGATACGGAAGTACTCTGCCATGGATCAGCCGGGCCAGGTACTGGGGAACATTGTTCTCCACCCATTAAACTGAGGGATGCAACCGGAAACGGCAGAAAAATATGTCACTACGTGAGTGGTAAATAAAGATTAGTGACAACATAATTATTACAGAGTTATTACTGAAGTTACATAGACAATTTACATTAAAGCTCTTCCATATAGTCTCCTGCATTGTTCTGTGCTGTTTCCCATGCACGGTAGCCATCACATGTCGTTGGGGAGGTTGTTTAAGTCGGCGATAAACTGTGTAGTAACGAGGAAATATCTGGAAACCCGATACCTTTAAAGGGGTTCTTTCAACGGAGGTAAGAGGTCGAAATCACATAAGGTAGTGTCCAGCGAATAAGGTGGATGTTCCAAGATATTCCAATGTCATCTGGCCAACAGTTATCATCGTGTCTGCCACATAGCCGGTAATGCTGAAGGAAATGCTGTTGGTACGGTACGTTTCACCTGCAGATATTGCATAACGCCATGCATCATATTGTCGCTTTTATTTGGGCTCGTATGCTGGTGTCCACGCTACAGGGAAGCAATGCTTCCTCTTTGCTTTGATATCTATCCAGATGGAGATCGCCTACCTCGTGCGGATGATATTTCTGTATTTCTGTGACGTGTTGGGAAACCCAGCATGCCTTGATTTTCTTCATATGCAGTTTCTCCTTCAGAACATGCTCCCTTGATGTTTTGGTCCAACTTGTACGGGCCCTTCCACGAAAGCCTTGACCTGTCATGCTATCGTAGCCACATGTTCCTACAACTCTCTATGACACAAGTATGCACTTTTGCTACTGGTTTCTTAGACTTTTATCCAAGAAATTTGTTCCAGTTCCATAAATATACTTTAGAGTACCTCACACATCACTAGTCAATTCAAGCAGTACAGTACTACAATCGACTGACCTCGACACTGCATACCTCGACACTGGTTTGAACTGCATATCAATATCTAAACCTTTAGTATTCCAAAAGTGTTTCCACTTTCTTTTTTTCTTTTTTCCAGCTTACGTAGATTTCTCGAGTAAATAAGCTTGGATATTCCGCGATGTGGCCCGGTAGGAGGAAGGGGTCTACGGAAAGCTTAGTCAAGACATGGCACTGCAGCATTTAGCACGGAGTTAAATAGAAATAATTCACAGTGTTAGTGGTTGACGTTTAATAGAAAGAATACACGTTAAAACCAGAATTAAGAAGGAGGCTAACTGAATTTCATAGACTTTACGAAAAAATAATAATTTAATTTAATAACTTATCTGTGATGATTTTCATATAATCATATATATATATATATATATATATATATATATATAATCAATTTTACAAGAACATGCCGTAGTAATATGTATAAATGGGTACATTAAATATCGTAGCTGAATATCTGATTGGTTTTTATGCATGTATGCGTATGTTTTATTCATCCTGTTAAACCACATACTTTTTTTAATGGTGTTTAACGCTCCTTTTTACAACTAATGCACCACAGGCGGTGGACACTGATGATACATGAGATGAATGATACATTGGGAAAGGATTTTTTTTTTAAAGAATGAAACGTCTCAGGCCTAAGTTTAGGGTAACTCCCCGGCATTTGCCATTTATGACTGAGGAAAATCTGGAAAAAACCTCAGTCCGGGAGAACGGTCCTGGTGGGGTTCGAACACCAGATTTCCCGCTCACGAGTCCGCGCCTTAACGACCTCGGCCACTCGTGACCGTTTTAAATCACATACGTGTACAAAGTACAGTGATATAGGACATGCCAATAGTTTGAAGGAAACCAAAGTAAAATTAAAAAAAGAACGATATGTACACAAGGCTTGAATATGTGCAAACTTATCTATGCAATTATACAATAAACCTGTCAAAGTTTTCAGAAAATCTTTAATTCACACAGCTTTCAAAACCATACAAGGCCATTAATAATACTAAGTTATCATATGCTACACCATAAAATAAAACAAATCTTTAAAAACCTGTTCAAACACTCTAGATCAAATGATTTATTAAAAGTAAAATATATAGATCAACTTCAACAATTTTATAAATGTAGTTAACTACTATAATAAAATGATTTTTTTTCATACAGTGTAAGTACCACCATTAATATTTAAAAACTCATTTAATGGGCAGAAACAGTGATCAAATAAATCTTACCTTTTAAATAAGGTTAATTTTTCAATTGCTTCAATTTGTAGTGGCATTTTGTTGTATAATTTGATGGACTTTTGAGTTGACTATTTTGATATGTTTTAGTGTTGGTTCTCATTACAGGAAGATCTGCTTTTCTCTTTGTGTTGTGTTGATATATTATTACATTCGTTATATGTGATTCTTTTACTACAAGCTTGTTTCTTATAAATAGTAATGCCTCAGATATGTACATGCAGGGAAAGGGCAAAATTCTCAGTTTTGAGAAAATTGGTTTGAAGGAAGATTTCTGATTTGTACCAACTATTATTCTGATTGTTTCTTTCTGCATTGCAAATACTTTCTTGGATTGGGGAGAGTTATCCCAAAGCAAGATGCCATACTTTAGTCAGGTGTAAATATAAGCAAAGTAATCACTTCTAAGGATATCAAGATTTACATTGTTTTCTAAGTTCCTGAACAGATACCCAGTTATACTAAGTTTGTTAATACATTTTCAGTATGTCTATTCCACCTTATATTATCATTTCCCATTATGTAGTTTCAATATAGTTATTATTATTAAAATCATTGTAGGTTTTGGTGTTTCCCTGTTTTGCTTGAGATGAAAATTACTGCGAATATCTTTTCCGTGTTAATTTTTGGTTGGTTATATGCAAACCAATCACTTGTTTCTGATAAAGATTGGTCTATAAGTGGTTAACGGCTCTCATATCCCATATATTCCACAATAATGCTTGTATCATCAGAGTATTGAACGATACCTTGGGTAGAAAGGTTTCTGTTCAAATCATTCATAAAAGTAAAAGCAGCACTGGACCTGTATTGAGCCTTGTGGGAAAGTTTTACCTCTTGTTTGTTTGATTGGTGCTAATTAATTTTCCCTCTATCCATATATGTGACCTCTACCGGTTGTTTTCTCCCGCGTAAATACGACAATATTTGCAAATATGACAAATGTATATTGTTATGCGAAATTAGGTTTCCTTACAAGAAATATGGTTTCTTATGCGGTACCCTTCCGCTGATACCTACACGAGCATTTAGTTTAGGAAAGTGCTGAAAAGAAAGTAACCAGGATAATTATTATATTTATTTTAATAATTATCATCACAAAGTTATACACAACAACGCAGTAGTGCTCTCAGTAACTGAAAAAAAAAAAAAACAGTTGTGATTTAGGCAAACTGCTTTAACACCTATATAAAAGTTCATTAACCTGGCAAGAACTTTACTAAATCCATTAGGAAAAGTTCATAAAACAAATGTGCTTGCCTGCAATTTGCACGTATAAAGTTTAATGGCTCTGCACTTGTGCAATTTAACTTTGAATATTAACCTTGCTTGCCTGCAATTCAACACGTCAAAGCTCAGTACGTTGACGAAAATGAAAGCGAAATAATTAATATTACAAGGTGCTGGCCCAACGCTTGTAAATATCATGACATCCGCAAATTATGCACATTAAAACACAAAATGACTACAGGGTGAGGCCTGGTAGAGAGTAGTGACCCTAAAATTTAGAAGTGATGTCCAAAAGCTACTCTAAAACAAGCTCATGCCTAACAAGCCGAGGGTAGAGTTGTGACGTCAGGAATATTGGTCGTTAGAGGAAGCCAATGAAAGAAAGGACTTAGGGACCTGGTTGCAATATGGATAGGAAGACGAGAGAGAGAAAAAAACAGAGATGTGTGCACCAATGGTACATTAAAGTTGCTCTCTTACCAAGAGATGAGAGATGGACTTTCGTCTTGCACTTAAAAAAAATCTATTTACATTCTACTGTTTTTGCTATTGTTAAGCAACCTCTCTCTCTGCCGCCAAGTGTTCGCGTGATAAATAGAATAAAGAAATTAATTATGACTTATTACATACGGATAAAATGCACTGGAATTTAATGAAATGTTTCAAAAAACTCAGTAGTACTTCTTAAAACAATATTTATCTGCAGTTGTCATATTCACACGATATTCAAGCACAGCTAATATAAGAACCTTTTATTTCATCTTTCTTCCCGGTTTATTTCTCAATTCTCGTTCACATTTTTAACCTTGCGAAGTAAGCCACACATCGACCTCGAAAATTATAAATAAACATATGCTTGTTCAGCAATTGCACACATCGACCTCGAAAATTATAAATAAACATATGCTTGTTCAGCAATTGCATTACGCAATATATATTTTGTGTTGAAAGACTTGTTTGGTTTTTGTTTCATTCCCAGATTAAACATTTATGGTGCACTATTTAAAGTATGCACAAGGCTTTCAGTAAAATCCATAATTTATCTGATGTTTAGCAAGTCAAACAGATTAATTCATTGCAATGAATGTCTTTACAGTGCTCAGAAATTGTTAGATTTACAATTATATTAATATTTGGTCATATAAAAAGAGCACAAAATGCATAGTACTAAGAGAGAATTCATTTCCAAGAAAGTCGTTTCCTGTACTAATTATACGCACCCTTTGAACTAAACAAAACCCAGAAATTACCCTAATTGGCTGAAACTTTGAAAACATCTACAGGTGGGACGAATCCTAAATTCTCTACAACTCGAATCTGGGTCCAACAGTTTCCTCACATCCTTTACAAAAGAAGAATACAAAAGAACTTCTACTTAAAATTAGAATAATATCGAGGTGGATAGATAGAGTAGGCAAGTGAGACGCTTCGGAGAGTTAAACAGGACTGGAAAAGCTGAACTGTAGACTGAATACTACAAGTGGTACACAGCGAGGTAATGCAGCGTTTTTATATCTCGGCATGAACTAGTAGAAATATCCAGTACCATCGACAATTAAATTCGATGATTTTCGACAGGGCGTCGAGCACAATAGTCTTGTTACTAGAAAATTCCGCTAGATGCCATACTGATAGCATCATCGCTACAAGGTGATATTGATGATCCCAGGAATCACCATAATTGAAACAATCGCAGTATTTTTTATATAAAGAAACGTTTCTATTCAACGTCATTGGAGTTAAAAAGAATCTTTGAAAAGTTTAGGCATTTAGGTTAGTTTCGAGAGATTCCAAAGACAAAAAGGGCGAAAATTCACCGTAATTGCGAATTCGAATTTTTTATTGCTAGTTATTTTTTTAATGATCATCGTACCGCGACTTGCTGTACCAAAAGGATGATAGGTGATAATTTAATTTGGTCCAATGATTCAGGGGGCTTTATAGCCCAAGTTTCCCAGACTTTCATCTACAGAATTAAGGGAAAACCCCTGAAAAACCTGCAGGCAACTAACTCAACCGGAAACTGAATCCAGGCCCGCCGATTGGGAAATGCAAACGCTACCGCTAGACTACGGCTGTCTTACCATGTCACTAAACGTTTCAGTAACAAATACTTTTATTATACGTTATCTTTTCTACTCATTTTAATTGAAATCGTGGGCAGTATAAGCTGCTAAAAATATTTTCGTTTTGTATATTACAGATGACATAGCTAAGGAGAAATATCATGCCTAAAAGTAAGTATATTATTTGTAACATGTTTAATTTGCATTGATTTTAAATGACAGCATACAGAGGGCGCCAAAATGTATACAAACTTCAAGCAAAGAAAAACTGTGTTGACATAAAACTGAATTCACACAAACAGAAAATGATGAGCACTAATCATTTTAGACTTTTACAGTTACAACAGTTGCTCAAAATACCCACCATCGGCGTTGACACACTTCTGAATACGTTGAACTGCTGATTAAGCAACATTTGCGAAAGTGTCCTCAGCGATTGCAGCATATGCCGTTTCAATTTCTTCCCGAAGTGCTGCCAGTGTAACGGTTTTCTACGGCATACAACATCCTTAAGAGTTCCCCATTGGTAGAAGTACAACGGAGTTAGATCCGGAGAACGCGGTGGGAACTCAATCGGACCTCTTCGTCCTACCCAGAGCCTTGGATACTTCAAAATTGCTTTCCGCTGTTCAAACGATAATCTTGGACCCATTTTGTTGTAGCAACGCTAGCGTAACGCACATCTGTTTACAGAACATCATATGATAATCTTGGCTTCATTTGTTCATTGTTGATTTACCTGTCACGTAGCAACGCTATCATAGTGTATGTGAGTAACATCTATTTACAGAACATCATACTGTTCATTGCTGTTGTTTTTCGGCCCAACTTTGAAATATACTAAATAGATATCTATTGTGAAAGTCTGTATGCATTTTTGGCACGCTGGGTATTTTCAGAGCTTATATAGTTTGAACACTAAAGCACACACACACGCGCGCGCGCGCTTGTATTATTATTGTTAATAATAATAATAATAATAATAATAATAATAATAATAATAATAATAATAATAATAATAATACGGTTGATCCTTGCGATTCTGACTTTTCCTCTACTTGTAAACAACAAGCCGCAATAATGTCCCCTAACTATTTGCGGAAATCTCTGTAAGGAAAACCAGTGCGAATTTGTACGAGGTAATCCTACATGCACAGCCGAGTGGCCACAGAGTAAAAGCAGAGTGTGCTATAGAAGCAACATAACCTAAACAAAACTTCAAAATTAATATTCATAAACATGTTCATCACCACAGATACTAGTTGGAGTTTTGGTAATGCCATTTCGTAAACAAGACTAATAGAACCACCAACAAGAGAATATACGCCCTCGACAGTAGCAAAACGTCTAGTGTTTATTCAACTGTGTTCCAGATAGTTCTGTTCAGCACATGAGGTCAACATACATCTAGAAGCTTTTTCTGAATAAAACTGAGCAACTCTCATGTTCTATATGCTCCAAGCTAGATTTACAATCGAAAATCAATATCATTTTTGGATTGTGAAATCTATAAGGTGACCAAAAATATTCTCTCGGTTTCATAACAGACATTTCAAAGCATTATACGAGGACTGGAAAGAAAATAGTGGCAACACTGTCGCCACGCTGTTAATGAACATGTGAGGGTGTTTTCAACATGTATAGAAGAATGATATGGTTGTTCAACATACTCAGCGTCACTAATACACTATCTGCATACAGATGAATACAAAGCTGTAGAGTAATGGCGCCTTGCAGTGATGCTTTCTAAAAGTGAAAGAGTGGTGGAAGAGTTTATGACATCTTACCATTCATAAAGCAAATATTACAATTGAAATATATTCAACCCAGTAAGGGGTTAGTACATTAATTACAGGACATGATCCATTCTTGCAAAGATTTAAATTACAAGCAAACAATATGTGCGGTTTATAATGTGATGAATTCATTTCGCTTCATTCATCCCTACAAACATAACCTATATTTCATTCCACAATCTACGGACCAATGCATTCAAAGCAGAGGGAAAATAAAACTTTTGAAAGACATAAAGCATCTTTTACATATCTCAAATGGCTTTCATTGTTAAATAGTAAGTACTAATGGGAAATTGGTGCTTTGTGATGATTTTATGGAATTACCAATGCAGTCGTTCGTTCCTGTAATTTGCTGACTGCGGGTTCACTTTAGAATAGCTCAATATTTTTATTTATTTATTTTAGATTTAGCTTACGGCATTAATACGTACATTACTAAATATAATGTTCCTCTCCACACAAAAATGCGCCTTAGAAAACCATCTGTGCGATCACGAAGAAAGCAATTAGGAGAGAAAAACATGTTTTAACTAGCTTGTTATAATCTGACATGCACTGAACTCAGAAATCGTTCCTATGCTATTCGAGGTCGCTCAAGCGAAAGGCACCCGACAGTTGGTAAGTCAGTCAACGTAATAGATTTTATGAGCAAAGGATAAGAAAATTGGGGGACGCTGTAAAAAAAAAAATAATAATTCAAGAAAGAAAATAAATAAATGCAGTCAATTTAGTTTAAGTGGGCAATATTGCTTTAAACCGCCAGAATGGGCCTTATTATTCAAGAAAGAAAAATTAGAAAACGTGTATAGATAGGAGATAAAGGGCAAAGGAAGAGAAAGAAAAGAAACGCAGCAGCAAAAGAGTAGAGAAACATGCTCTACTTCTGCTGTTAACATTTTCGGCGAGCTAATTAATTTTTTTTCTGCTCTTTTAGTTAGAAGCATTTGTTTTCACATATAAATTAAAATATTTGACGAAGAATATTACAGAAAAAGATGGTAGATTTTTGTAGAAAACAAAATATTATTACGAAGTGTCTTAAGCTCAAAACTTTTGTAGCAAGAGGGCTTGACATCAGAGAGGAACGAATATGAAACTATAAGTATCAACATCATAGCTACGTTGCGATGTGATTTGTGTTCCAGGTCTTCATAAAGTATTAACAAGTTTTAAAAAACATTACTGTACATAAACTTCAATTAATTAAATATACTGTATACTCTTACAATGCACAAAAAATAGCCTTACCTTGTTCCCTTCATTACTTAACTGTGGTATATGCAAGGGAGGCTGGCGTTTTTTAAACCGGGTTTCCTGAAGCTCATATAGGTCTGGCTATGCTAGGATTTATTGTATTACTGTCAACGGTTTTACGGTTGAGGAGTGGGTGAGAAGTGATCGCCATGTTTTGGAGCCATGTGTATTGTTTTCGTTGTTGTTTGAAAGGAGGATATGGTTAATGGTTTCACTCATGAAGAGCAACATACAAGTCATCTGTTTTATTCTTGAAATGCGTAGTTTTCTACCCCTTTTCTACTTGTAAATACTTGATCCATATTTTCTGCCTTTATTTAGGATAAACTTTTGTGACATTTGTTAAACATTAACATGGCCTTGCAATAAAACGGTGGTTTTAAAATTTAAGAGTTCTGCAGGCAAAATGAGAGCAGTTTTAGCGAAATCCCTGTGACTTCTAGATAAGATATAACTTCTTGTTTATTGTGCATCCCCTAGCCGCCTATTAGCAGGATCTCCAGAGCACCATCTGGCTCACCAGACGAGGAAGATAAAAAAATAAAAATAAATAAAGGGTTTGGTTGTCCGTTGATTAAATTCTTCTCCGGGTAGTAAATGGCTGGCTTCAAAGAGGTCTTGCGTGTAAGATAAAGGGCAGACAAGAAACGTGTTCGTCTTTCACGCCTCCTGCCTTTCAACGGAAGTATTGAGTCGAACTGCATAACAGGGTGTTCCGCAAACGCTTTGTGAGATGAAGAAATGCTTTCATATCGATCACTATGCCTCGAAACGATTATGGTGGTGTAAATAGATCAGGAGCTCATCAACAATAAAACTGCACCCCCCCCCCATCCGTAAGTAACAAGCTTCTATTTAATCAAAACGCTTGCTTATAGCTGGAGGTGTATGCAGTTTTTGGACCACATTTCATGAATTTAAATGAATATTAATTTTACATTCTGAGACCTAGGTTCATATTTGTAGCACCACACAAACTTAAATTCTGAATAGAAAACTTCCTAACGCTGCTGGTTAAAAACTGATACGTCGCGACATCCATTTATTTGGCCTCGCTTTACAAGCAAGTCAGCAACCGAGCGCATGCCATCATGGCCTTCTGAAGCACTGAAGCACAGCACTATCGAGGTTAGATACACAGTACACATCCATTGGTATAAATCAAACCTTAATGGATAAAGCAAACGAGTCTAATTTGGAACAGCATCTTTGAAATTTAAAATTGTAAATGTGTCCAAAAAGTCGTTCAAAATCTGCAGCGACTGCCACGATATGGGCGTTGTACGTTTATTTTGATTCAAACGTTGCTGTGTTAGTCATTTCTTCTCGTATACTGCTTTATAATTTCATGTAAATGTTTACAGATCTATAAATTAGATTTTTTAAACTCTCAATAAGAATAAAAATAAAAATATCAGCTTTGGGAATCGAATACACAACAACTCTGCTAATTTACATACAGAGCCTTCATTTGGACCCGTGGCTGAATTTTAATTACATCAGAAGACGTTATTCGATGTTAAAATTAATAACTTTATTTCCTTGATAAAATTAATTGGTTTAACATGGATATATCTGCCCTGTTTCTAATCTGTTCTGTTCCTTCCTCCAATTTTTCCCTTCTCCGTGTGCTGTACAGGAGTTGAACGTTGTTAGATCACGTGTTTCAGTGTTATAGTGTGTTAGTGCTGTTGTAATGTGGATAAGTTTATGAACTTTAGGCTCCAGAACTCCTTTCATGAAAAAACTGTTTCTTCTTTCACTTTCCTCTCTGTTTTGTTTTGGAATGAACTAGTTTGTCCTAAATAGGTGTTTATTGTCTACTTCAATTTTGGCTTCTGGGCCTTTCGCTATTATTTGGTCTTGCTGTGGTCTGACATTTTAGCTGACTTTAGAGTTCTAATATTCTTTGTATTTCTTTCCCAGATTTTGCAAACACAATACTTCGTTCTCAAATTGCAGATAAGTAAGATGTCTAACATTTATGCTGAGTCCGAAATTGCGGCCCTAGTTAGTTTGCGGAACTGGGCGGCAGGTGAAAAATTTGTGAGAGATAGGATCTCCTTATTCGTTTCTTTCTCCAGGTCTCTCAAAGATTCTGCGCAGAAGAGTTATATACATGGCCTCTACCCTGCGACTAAAGAGATTGAAAGATGTGTTGGACACACCCGAAGGCCTTACTGTAACCCACAAGTGCTAATATGCCTAAAAAGGAATATTATTTATCTGAGTAAAATATTTATAATACTTCTCAAAGTTCATAATTTTTTTCACATTAAAATTTTGAAGAATCTTGTTGAAACCAGTATGCACAAAAATATATAGACTGAAAAACGTTTAATTTACGTGGGAAATATAATATGAACCGTACTGTAGTATTATATCGAAAGTTCTTAGTAAGTTAGAAATTACAGTGTTATTAAACGCATCGATAATTTACATTATATGTCAAAGCCGTAAGCCGAAATTATCTTTATTACAAGGATAAATATTCAAAACACTTGTATATTTCACGTAAACATAATGTGAACAAGATTTTTTAAATATAATGTGTCTAAATTGGTGTGACAGATTAAGAGAAGAAACCCTTTAGTTTCCTGTTGTAATGCGGAAGGAAATGCCCATTTGCAGCTTGTCGCCTTTTCCGCAATTTCTTCACACCCCTTAACCTTTCAATTTTCTCCTCACCTTTCTACTGCAAGCGAAGTCATTTGTCCGGCCTTCTGAGACAGGTTTGTTTTTCCCGACACGTCCAGAACCTTCCTCTTGCGTCTCTACTTTTTTGTTTTAACTTTACTCAAAATTAAACGTTCAGCATCTTCAGTAAGACATTAGAAGCGCACACATTTGATTCCCAAATTTCGTCTTTTTTAGCCTCTGACGAATTCAAGCTGCTTAAATGACGTTTTGCTGCTCTCTTTGGTAAATTAGGAAGCATGTCCGAATCTATGAGTGTTAATAGCAGCCCCTCTTGCAGCAAATCGTAAGAAACAAGTTTTTCAACGTTCATTTTCTCACAAATTATCTTAGAGTAAGCACTAGACACTGTTCGACTTCCGCAATAACAGTTTTTCGCATGCTGAAAGTCGTCTGGTCTAGATCGATGAGAGCGGGCAAACATATTGGTTCAAAGCGCGGTTCACAAGCTACTACAAGTAACAGAATCACCTAGTTACACTTTAACAATAATACGGTTCAAAGTGCAGCGAAAATTAATGCAGGTTTTGTTGGTGTTAGCACGTTAACAAAAACATGATAAAGTATACGGTTGTGTATCAGGCTTGTCAACGGTTGCAGCCAATAAGGCAAGAGGATTCAAGGCTACATTCCTTAGGCTACCTAAAGATGTGCCATACTTGTTTACCTCCACTTTTAGCACTTTTGAAATAAACCCAAGGTTTAAATCTCACTGATTTTGAGGCGTGGCCACATAGACGGCAGTAGTCAGTAGTGATGCTGGATAACTATATATGGGAAGCGGTTTCTGCAGGTTGAAAATGACAAAATCAGAACCTTTTTGCTATTGGGGTTAAACATGTGGCTAGAATGAAGTGCATCATTTTCCGGAACATACAGAAAACCACTTTTCTACCTCAAGTGGTAGACATGCTATGTCTTGTTAAGCGTTATTATTTTAATATGAGTTTTGATGAAATATACCATAGAAAAGATGGTAAGAACAGTTATGAAAATATGTATTTGTATATAAAATTATAACGTAAAGAAACTTGCATTATATAACTTTTATACTCTTAATAATAAATACACCCCTTGATTATAACCGTTGGTTCTTAGAAATAACTTCGATATATTACTCGCAAGCCACTCGCTACCTTGCTAGTATGTTATCAGTTCGGATAAAATAATGAACAGGGTCTTCTGATAGTGCAGCATGAAAATTGTAAATGAAAGATTTATGAAACCACAAATGAAATTGACACTCCGTTTTCATTACTGCGTTGTTTGCGATGCGTCAGCAAGCCCCGATAAATTGTTTAAACTTGTGTATTAGTACCTTAGTGTTTAAATTTTTGTCACTTAGGAAACATAGCACTAATGAAAGTGCAATAGTAAAATAAAAACAATTTCTTAGTGCCAAGAACTAATCGCCGAGGTTTGTTCACTATTGATTTAAGAGACGACAGTGTCACAAATGACACCGATGATGGATTTTACTAGCGGCGATCATTAGCTTATCTCTCGGAATGGAACCTATGATAATGTATTTGTGTAACAACACACCTTCACAGCACAAGATTCCCTTGTTGTAGATTTACGACACGTAAAAGAACCTCAAGCCTGAAAGAAGAGGCCTCTGAGCAAAATTTATCGGCCGTTTCACCCCTTAAACAGAATGGGACGCTGATGACCTGAGATGTTAAAGAGCGTCCGTAAATAAACAATAAATAAGTAGCATATACGCATGGCTATACAGAGGGTTTGGCAGCGTCGCGCAAGCACATTATTGATTCTCGGAAACATAAAGAGATTTGGACTCTAACTACTATAAACTAGTAGTTCTCAATCTTTTGATGCAGTTTTAATACTAAGGCATCACAGGCGGTGGACAGTGATAATATATGACATGAAATGATAAACTGGGAAAAAGTAAAAAAAAAAAAAAAAAAGCGTTGCAGACCAAAGTTTAGGGTACATCCCCGGCACTTTGCCATTTGTGAGGACTGAGGAAAACCTAGAAAAATCCTCAGTCAGAGGACGGTCCAGATGGAACCGCTCACGAGTCCGCGTTTTAACGACTTCGGTCACCCGTGGCGGTCACCATTCTGAAGTTTCGTAACCACTTTGAAGGATATGGGACCCAAAAGTTATAGTAGTACACCATTAAAAAAATAAATGTGCTATTGAAAAAGTAAATATATAATTAAGTGCATGTAAAATGTTATTCATACATTTTATACTGACTAATTAGACGATTGCGCATGTCATTTCTGCATACGTGGGTGTATGAGCTCTTTGCCCAATTGGAGAACTCTGCGACCCACTTAATGGACCCTCAGGACTCAAAGGTTTAGAACACTGGTAATCTTCCTGGGTATAGTTCAACTGGTTTTGAAAAATTACTTTATGTTACCATAAGACAGATGCCGGAGGTATGCTCCATAAATGCCAGTAATGCTGAAATGATAAAATTCATATCATTGTCATGAAAAGCCTACAAAGCTTTTTTAAGAATCAGCATCAAAGTTGAGTCAGGCATTTTGCTGCTTCTGTACGAACGTTATTAAACACTCGTCCTAATTATGATGAGTTCAATTTCATTTCCTAACTCATACAAGCAGCGTAAGGTCTTTTAACATTTCTAGCAATAAAGGATTACTTTTTTGCAGTTCTCGGGAAGTGAAGAGCACAAATGCTCCCGTATACACAAATGCTCGATAAAGGATTGGTTTATGATATAACACCCAGTGCATGCGAATTCATCCAGAAGTCCTTGCATAACAAACTATTTCCACTGTTTTACGTATTCAAGTGGGTAGAAACAGTTGGTACTACTGGCAAAGTGGAGTGCTGTGCAAACGGAGCGTAACGAAGTGAGAATCGCTCTTTCTATGAGGTTTCCAGGTTATTGTATTCCACCCATGAACTATGCAGCATCTGCAAAGAGTTTAGCGGTACGCCAGTAAATGCTGTTTTTAGTTCGAAATTTCCGTTATTATATAAGTTTTTTGTTCCGTCTTTCTCAGAGTAATACTACAACCGAAGTACTTTAGGAACTAGCGATAAAAGGCATTAATACACTTCGTTGATTAGCTCGCGAAAGGAGTTAACTATGGCAGCATTTTTGTTTGATATTTGGATAGTCACACTGATTGACACACACCGCGTAAACATGTTCTGTAAGTACGTAATGCTGCAATATTAATGCATCCATCACTAAGAAATATGACAACACTATTCTCTATACCACTTGGCGTTTTAATTTAATTTTTTTAATGGTGTTTAACGCCCGTTTTTACTACTTAGGGGCCTTTTAATGAAACGAAACTTATTAAAATGCGAGTATTTTAGTTCCCTGATCCCAGTGCTGACCGTCATGCATTATTTTAATTAAAGAGCGAAATCGAGAACACATTTTCATGAAAATATGCAAAGAGCAATATAAAAATAGATATTTGCATATTATGGATATAAAACCATTTAAATAATTTTGACTTCATTTCACTGTATATATAATGTTTTGTTTCTCATTGGTTAAATATCCATTTTATACCTAAGCCATATATTTTAAGTTAACTTTGCGGTATTATTTTAAAGCAAATTTTTACTCCATTTTACTTTGAACACTGACTATTTAAATTTCTTCATTATTACACAACTCCATCAATTTTCGTCATAGACCATAGATTTCCTATCAGACTGCTTGTCGATAACAGTTCTACAATTTTTGAAATTATTGCACTGTAACTTCTTAACACTGTGTATACTGCTTTTATACACTACGGTTCTTTTGCCATAAAATGTACACCAACACTGCAAATTCAATTATTAATCTAAAGCAGATTTCCCCCCTTGTACTTTAAAACTTTTTACTTATTTCAGTATGTTATTGACTTAAGGAACTTTCTAATTACATTACTGAACATTAAAATTGAACGCCTATGGGAGATGCGTTAAATCGACCCCGAAGGAACAAGAACAATTCGTCGAAAATGCAACAGCAATACTAGCCAGGGATAATTATGGCATTCCATGAGTGCAGGATGCCATTCCAGGTAAATGGTGCTCGTGTTGGAAGATATGCGTCCATAGCGAAGGAGTAGATCGATGTAGAACGAACACACAGATGTGAAGGACCCAAACGGACCTGTCAAATAACCGAACGAGAAGACAGACATGATTTCCTCTTAGTTATTACGAAAACATACGTGTTGCAATTTTAATGGTCAGTAGTGTACTTTAGAAGAGAATTTAAACACTTTGAAGTTAAATTGCATAACTAAGAGGACATCATTATTATCCAAGCGTTGTTTATTAGAGAGTATTAATTGGCGTAACAATAGCCTGTAATAGAACGTAATAATGGAAATACTTGAATTATATGATCTCTTAGCTTCAAACTGATATATACTTAATAACAGAAAGCTGTAATCAGAATCAGGGAAGAAGGCCAAAAAATAACTAAATATTTTTAATTATTATATATATTATAATATACAATTTACTATGTATATTTGCCAATTCTAGCATATTTATCGGCTGTCCCTAAAGTGCGGTAACTTTTCTTAACTGATTACACAAAACAAATGATACAGCTTTCGTATATATGTCATATTAAAGGGGAACTCAAATGGTTTTGTTTGAGCTTTACCGCCAATTCTCGTAGTTCCCGCATTCGCCGCAGTTGACGATTTGTAAAGAGGGCGCTCTTTCTGTATGTTGGAATTCTACAACTGTAAGAATGCTACAATGTACAACGGAAGTTCAGGACTAAAGAAGCACCAAGCAGGAAGTCTATTTACGCCTGGCATTACAAATTGCTTGTGCCCTAAGAAAGGAAGTGTCCGTTCGTCAGTGAGTGAGAGAGGCATTCATAAGAAGTCGAAAAAATCAGTTCGTAGAACACCCCGCGAGCTCAAGTACCACGTACGACAGACTTGCAACAGTTGAAATAAAATGACAAACCATAACGTTATGGTTTTGTATCCGAGTGTAACAATGGATGAAAGATGACGACTTCGTGAATCGCATGATCTTTACTGACAAAGCGACATTCCATACAAATGGCAAAGTCAACAGACATAACCGTCAAGTATGGGGTACCCAGAATCCCCATGAGTTCGCCGAATATGAGCGTGGTTCACCTAAAGTGAACGTTTCCTGCTCAGTGTCATCGCGGAAACTTTACGGACCATTCTTCTTAATGAAAACACTGGAACTGGATATGATACGGCAATGGTTGTTCCGACAATGTCCTGTTTCAGCAGGACGGGGCCCCACCGCATTACCATAACGCGTTCGTGATTTTCTGAACAACGAGCTACTCAATGCTGGATCGGATGAGCAGGTAATAATTATAGCTGTTTCGAAAACGCCTCCCAAATCCCCGGAATCAACTCCCTGTGACTTCTTCCTATGGGGATATATCAAAGATTGTGTGTATATGTCACCTTTACCACAAAATCTAGAAGAACTCAAACGTATGATTGACTGAAGAAGTTGCGACCACTGTAAAGGACATGTTCCAAAGAGTTTGAGTACCACGTAGACATATGCCGAGCTACATGTGGTTTCCATAGCGAATTGTTGTGAAATCAAACGTTGAAAACAAAAATATTTAAGTTTCGCTTTAATATGATATACCTATATGTATATGAAATCTTATCATTTGTTGTTTTTGTGTAATAAATTAAGAGAAGTGTTATCGGACTTTAGGAACCCCCTGTATTTAACGCACTGTTGATGCATGTCATGAGTAAGGTAAAACACAACGGTTTTGGCACGTTCTCGCTCGAATCTGAATAACTTAGGCATGCGTAAATGAGTATCAGATGGCATCTACTGGAGGTGCTGCAGATCACCGCTTTATTTGAAAAATAATAATAAAAAATGCCTGCGATAGCACCTGCTATTAACTAAAATGTGAGCTGAATTCCCATAAAGCACATGACAATACCTTTGAAATATTACGAGTTTTATTGAATCCATAATCATTTAACCGTAAGCTATTTTTTTATAGTTAATATGCATTAAAAATTTCCCCTCAAGTTTCGCGAATTTTACATTTTGATGACGACTGCTCTAGATATCTCTTAAAGCGCAATATCAGATTTGAACCTACTATCACTCGATATTAGTGACGTTTCTAACAACTCACACAGAACTTTGGTCATCCCTGCGTTATAAGACGGAAAAAAATTGAAAGAGAATAACTTCAAAGATGAAACGCAGAAAAGAAAATGAAGACATACTGCAGAAGAAAATGAGACAAATTTTTGTTTGACAAAGCGAGGGAAAGAAACGGAATGTATAGGTAAATTACACAGAAGAGAGAGGGCCAATAACTAAGGAAAGTTATTAGGTTTAAGTGCAGACAAGAAGGCTGGTGAAAGTTGCTATTATTTTATTTTCCAGCTCCGTCGGGAATCTTTCCTCTTGCTTTTTTTTTTTTTTTTTTATCTCCACTCCTCAATTTTTTTTACTTTCAAATGAAATACTGAAGTAGCATAGAAGTGGAAGAATAAATTATACTTTAAATAAAAATCAAAAGAAATGTAATACGAAAGGAAGAAATCTTTAGGAAACGTGGACCCTTCTGTCTTAAAAGCGTGAATAAATTCTGATGATTATGCATGTACATTGCTGCCCAATATCTACATACAACTTAACCCTCTGTGATGCGTAAGTAGTAAAAACGGGCGTTAAACGCAATTAAAAAAACCCATACAACCTACTATAAGGAGGAATATCGCGGCACTCAGTTCACTGATGTATTGCAATCAGGTATTTTAAAACAAAAATATCGGTCAATTACTTTCTTTTTGTGACACACATAAAAAGGTCAATATTTTGATGTTCCACAATGAAGAATTGTCATTAAAAATAAAAATAAAATCGTCAAATTATATGTGAAATACGTCTGTCTTGTATTCACGCATGGTCGTAAGCGGCAGAGCGAGAAGTCAGCTGTCCTACTTTGACTTGAGAGTGCTGTCTCAAATACTCAACTTCTACATATGTCGATGTGGGAGAATCGTTCAAATATGATCTTTATGTTCCTCAAGATATGAGCTTTAAAATGGGTCACTTTTCCGATTACAATTGAAGGGATTCCAGAGCTCTCTCTCTCACTTTGTATATATATAGGAACAGAGAGAGATAGCGGTATATATACCGCCTCGGTGGCCGAGGTCGTTGAGGTGCGGACTCGTGAGCGGGAGGTCTGGGGTTCCATTCCCAAAAGGACCGTCCTCCCTGACTGAGGTTTTTTTTTCCAGGACTTCCTTAGTCCTCATAAATGGCAAATGCCGGGGAGGTACCCTAAACTTAGACCTGGTATGCCTTCTTCCTTTAAAAAAATAATTTTCCAATTTATCATTTCATCTCATGCATCATCGGTGCCCACCGCCTGTGGTGTCTCAGCGTTAAGAGCTATTAAAAATAAATAAATAAATACGTCTCTATAAAAAGACGATTTAAACAAAAACTGTAATTGTGGCGAAATTCTAAATGATAATAATTAGGCCTAGAAGTTTCTTTTATTCGGTAATGCTGTTATCGAAAAGTTTCCCTGGCATGGTGGCAATGTAGCAGACTTCTAAGGCCGGGAGGCCTATCGGGTACCCATATGCTATCACAGTAAGAATGATAATGGTGTTATGGTACACCAGAGGGCCCTTAAACCGAGGGATACCTACATTAACAAGACTATGGCCGACAAAGAGATTATTCTATGAAAAGAAAAAATAATCTGACAGTTCCGGGAATCGAACTCGAGACCCCGATAATGTCAGAACTCTTACCTCTATATCTTGGATTGCTTACTTACAATCATATTTCACAAAAAAATGTATTTATATTGTGGCATAAATGTTTTTATAGTGTCTGTTGATTTGTTATTGAGGAGCAGGGTAAAACGTTCGTTAAATAGAATCGTCTGTTGTTTGAAAGTGGCGGTTGGAAGCTTTAATGCGATTGGTAGTAAGAAGTCTCTGAAGCTTAGGAAACCGGAAAACGTCAGTTGGAGAGCAACCGCCAAACAGGTTGCTCGCATTATCTCTCGACAGAGCTTGCTCGAAGGAATATAAGAATTGCAGGTTAAGCTATACATCGTTGCATTTTTGGATAAATCAGAATATTGTAATATATTTTGTAATATGATTAATTGGATAACAAGTGTTAATTTTTTACAAAAATGTCTTCCCAGCTAAACGAGTATGAGTAAAAGTAAATCGTTTTCACTAGGATGAACTTCATTTGGATGTCTTAGAACGTGATATGTGTATGTTGACAAAAGAATGATGGCAATATGTTATAGTAGCATAAAAATACACTTGAACTGTAAGAAGTATAAAGTAAATTGTTCTAAGGAGTCGCCCAGACGAGTCAACTCTAAGCCTATGCTTTAACATGGTTACAATGGCCTAATAAACATGGCATACTTACTGGAATATGCTACTCATCCAGAATTCTTGCTATAATTCGTAAACTTCAGACCTTCTGTTGTATTTTGCGAGCGACTGTTTAGTGCACCCGACCGTATGCTGTTTATATACATATATATATTAATGAAACATAAAAATAAAGAAACACTATTAACAATGTAACAAATTAACACTAATAATAAAAGTAGATAAAGATAAAACACAGAGAAAGAGTCACACTTGAAATTGCTATATTTCGAACTACTGCGAGTTCTTCAATGGCAAGAATCTAGCTTCTTGCCATTGAAGAACTCGCAGTAGTTCGAAATATAGCAATTTCAAGTGTGACTCTTTCTCTGTGTTTTATCTTTATCTACTTTTATTATTAGTGTTAATTTATATATATATATATATATATATATATATATATATATATATATGACTATTTCATCCTTCACAAAGTCACATGTGGTGAGAAGAAAATACCAATGAGGTCATCATAACTTTTGCAGTGAGCATGAACACTTGCATTTGAAACGATTACATACAGGACTATATCTTCTTCTTCCACCACATTAGACACGACAAATCTGGAAAAAACTCGTAAAACACGCCCTTTCTGAGCTACTGTAAAACATGTCGCTTCGCATTTAGGTGAAATGTGGATTCAGTGCGATGGTTTTCCAGCACATTCCACTCGTCATGATAGATTTTCTTGGGACGAGGATCAGGAGAGCAAGATCCATTAAATGATCACTGTGCTCCCCAGACTAGAAGTCATTAAAGTTCTTTCTCTGTGGAAGATAATACGACTTGCCTTTGATGGAACTTGAGATTTGGGAGGGGGGGGGTCTTACAGTGAACCGAATGAGGGGATACTCTTTAAAATACATTTACTTATGTTAGAGCAACCATGAATAAGGTAATCGTTATTAACCAATGGGGGCCCGGCCCTTAGAGCATTTAGTGCGAGAATATTGTAATAATTGCTGAAAATAATTAGAGGAACACGTGTTTAAATCAAAGTCTCAAAATAAATATTGATACAATTTAATTTTTGACAGTTTATAATTATGGATTGAAGAATTGTGCAAAATTAGGCATTCTAACAAACTTTTGTTTCACAGGATTAGCAACACGAACAAATTATTGATTGATACAGAAATCAACGTGGAAATACAACATTTCATTGTTTAGTAATCGATGTTTCCATTGTTATTTCAACACTCAATACGTAGTGTGTCCTCCGTGAGCTGCGATGACTTCATAACAACTACCACCAGCTTACTTATAAAGATTTGTGGGATTCTCTCCCATTCTTCAGTGAGTGCATTTACGAACTTCTCCAAGGTTCTGTGCCACAACAGAACGCTCGCGAACAAATTTAACCAACTTCCCAAAGATGCTCAGTGGGCTTGAGGTTAGGACTACATGCAGGCCAGTCCATCGTCAGAATTTGGCATTCTTGCAGGACATCTTTGGTATTCTGTGCTGTATGAGATTTAGCATTATCACGCATTAGAAGAAAATTAGGGTCTATACAAAAGCAAAGGGTACAACATGTTGAAAGATAATGTCATTAATGTAAACATCAGCAGCATTCATTCGTTGTGGGATAACTACTAGCTATGTTTGAGACTCAAGAGTAATTCCATCCGAAACCACAATGGAACCGCCTCCAAATCTGCCATGTTTAATAATGATGGCTGGAGCAAGAAGTTCATCATGACGTCTCCGTACACGTGTACGACCATCACAACCCGTCAAACGAAATCTTGACTTGTCTGTGAAGAAAAGTCTTTCATTGGCGGAACTGCCAGTTGAGATGATTCTGAGCAAATCTCAGCCGAGTTTCCTTGTGCTAACATGTCAGACGAGGAGCTTGAAAGGGAATTATAGATCTCAACCCTGCATTTCTGTCTGTTTCTTACAGTCTGATCAGAAATCATCACTCCAGTTGTTGTTCGGACATCATTTTGTAGATAGATCTCTGGCTGTAGATTTGCGTCTGAGCAAAGCTGATGATAGTATAAGATATATATCCTGTACCTGTGTTGTCTTCTTCTTACACCCTTGTCCAAGTCCCTTTTGAATCCAACAATATATTGCCTCCAAAGCCTATATGGATGATAGAAGAGCTGACATGGGAACCCTGGAGACAAAGAGAATAGAATGGCCATCTTCAATCCACGAAACTACTCATGCGATTGCTGTTTCATTCAGACGTCCCATTGCACTGTATTAGCCTCAGAGAACACAAAATAACAATTTCCTACCACAAATTGCTGTTAAAACCTGTTTTAAAAAAATAAGTCAAAGAACGCTCACTTCGGTTTCAACAGTTCTTGAAATTTCACTAATTTATTCAGAGAAAAGCTAACAAATCCTAAAAGATCTTTATTCTACTTTTAAACATTGAACAGTCATGTATAAAACCTGGATAACAAGTTTCCCATACATTCATACTTAATGTGCTTTTCTATAATAAATATGCAAAGTTATTTCATTTATTTAGAATAATGCTGTAATTTACGTTAACAAATTATATATACGTTGTCATCGTATGTGGTGAGAAGAAAATACCAGTGAGGTCATTATAAATTTTGCAGTGAGCATTTACAATGGCATTTCCACTTTTAGAGCTAATAAGGAAATAAAGAAAAAAAGAAAGAAAAAATTACAAGGTACATCTTTGTATTTTCCAAACTTTTTTATTATGGAAATGAGATTAAGCGACATGGCTACCAACTTAATTTGCATCACTGGCCTATTTGCATTTGTGCAAACGAAGGTTAGCAAGGTCTCTGTTCTGCTGACGCATCAGGTGCCATGGGGAGGGGAAAAAAGCCCTGCTGCATGTCAAACGCAAGCCTGTCATAATCCCAAAAGAGCGCTTTTATTTGAACTGCCTGCGAAAATTTACAGTTACGCCAATCATTTTCCACACGACATCATGAGACTGAATGATAATTGAGCAATTTGTTCCTCCGTCATTGTTAGCCCAACACCCAATCAAGCGATTTCCACGGGATATCATAATCTAGGTAGAACAAGAAAGTAATAACAAAAGGTTAAAAACAGAGAAATGGTAACTGTAAATGATATAGAGAAGTCGGGATCTAGAGGAACCTCTGCTACCCTAACACAATCAACAATGCATTAATGAGTGAAGTAAATGAGTATAAAAAGACCGCTGGCCTATAAGCGACATCAAATGAAAAACAAAACCTTTTCAATTATTATGTGCAGCTTACAAAACACGCAACAAAAGGGGGTCATTTTGGGAACTGATTTTTGAAGCAGATGAAAAATATTAGAACATGTCCTTATACTTAATTAAAATTCTGAAAAGGTATTTATAACAAAACTAGATAAATATAGGGAAGGGAACGACTTTGCTTAAAAGCGAGAGAAACTATATCTGTCACTCACACCTACTCAAAACAAAATCTACAAATAAATACTATTTAACAGATGAACAGGAAGAAAGAATCATATTCATTATGTAAAAAGTAAAGATAAAGACATTTTCCTGCTCTAAAAGTGTTCCTATAATTGAGCCGCAGCTTCGCCTGGTCAGAAATTTATGAGACACATCTCATATGTATATACGTGTGGCTATGGAGACCGTATATCACGTAAAAAACATATTGTCTCTTTTTTTAATTCAGTACAGTAGTTCCTAAACTTTATCGACTCGCGAATCCTCTTCATAAAGTCCAATGACCCCTTATTAATATACAAAATGTTAAAAACCTTAAATTAGCTTAAATTTTCTGTGCTTGTGGTAAATATGCCTACATTAGAATTTCCCTTCTAAAATACTGGCAAAAACCTTAAAATATTGAAACTAAATTTAAACAATTACACATTTGTTTTACATTTAAAACGTTAAACAGAAAATAGATAGATACATTTATAATGCAATACCATATTTCCTTGTTTTTTAAACATCGCATGTTTATATTTCCACACATTTTAATGTACACCAGATACTAAGAATTGTTTTTTGATATTATTGAAATATTTTATTTTTAGTGACAATTCCGTGCAGTTTAAACTTACATAGTTACATGTTTCTTCAATATTTTAAATAAAACAGTACAATCTTCTCACTAAATTTCAAATTCAGGAACTACAGAAGTTGAAAATGATCTAAGCCTTTATTTATCTTCTGTCGCCAGGCACCCATTATCAAAGTCCCTTTCTTTATAACAGACTATATATATAAAACATGCTTCATTTCAAAAAACTGAAAACGATACGTCTAATCAAAGGTGCTTATAGCTCGATATTCCAGGTGTAAATTGTGATAATAATATAATACAATCAGTCATTAGATAACAAGTTTGACAAACCCCTTGCAAGATTTCGGGAACCGGTAGGGAGTTTGCGAACCACAGTTTGGGAGACAATGACCCATAGGAATGCGTTCTGTTTGTTTTTAACGAATGGTTTTATTTATTTTTTTATTTAATGTGAATTTTGTTTATTGAAATTGAATTGGTTATAAATAAATGTGTCAATATTTCCATATTTACTGCGAGAATAGATAAAGTGATAGTGTGGAAATATTTTTTCGTTTTGATTTATTTACAAACGCTCTTTAACATCTCATGGTCATCAGCGTCTTATTCAAATCGGCGTGAAACGACCGACAATTTTTGCTCAGAGGCCGGCCTCTTTTTTCAGGCTTCAGGTTCTTTTTCGTGCCGTAAATGTACGACGCGGAACCCACGGTTTGACTTCCCTTACGAAGGAAGCCATACTTAGGGTCTTTACGCCATCGATCCATCGATCTTGACCGGGTTTGAACCCGCGATCTTGGGTTTAGAAGGCAAGTATGGTTACCACTAAACTACCAGGACCGACATAGTGTGGAAATAGAATATGAACTATTTTAGGTCGGATCTAAATAGTTGTTTCTTGTTGTGAATAGCGTCCTTGATCTGCACATGAACTGAAGTTATATTTTCTCTCACAAGATTTATAAATAAGTTTCAGAAAGCCTAAAAATGATCACTGAAATCGATGATATCGATCGAGATGAATTTTTTGATGAAGCCAACCATATGAACGAAGGAGGTTGTAGGCTTTCATGGTCGGTGTTATGTATAACACGCATAAGGTAAGACTTTTGTGCTATAGAGCTAGACGTTTGTCAGGTACAGTCGCCAAAGCTAGTTCCAGTCTCTCAGCACAGAAATCTTATCTTTTATATTATGTGAATAATATTGTGGACAATAAGACTAAAGAATGAGGCAGTCAAATGCTGAAAATAGAATGTAGCTTTTAAAATACTTCAGTAGAGGTATATAAATCATATTGATAAATCTATGCTGAATTAGTTATGCAATTCAGCAATCGAAATATATGTTTAACTTGATTTCTCTGTGGATAGATGAAAAGAACCGTTGCAAGGTTGATACTGTGAAGGCAATGATGTGATAAAAACACATAAGAAATTTTCTTACATAACAGATCATGACTGCATCTCCGAACAAAATATTTTTGAAATTAATACTTTTTTCATATAAATTTTTTATGACAATGAGGATACTGTATAAATACATTTATTCTAAATTAAATTGTATAATAGTATGTTAAAATGATATGAAATGAATGAAAATTGGTATGTGCTGTGTGTCCCGTATTTTAGTTCAGAAAACATGAAATGTTTTGTTTGTTTTAAAAATATTATCACCCTACCTGTGATATTTTATTCAAGTATATTAGCAAATTTTATTTTCTGAAGTAATATAACGACATGTATTATAAACAGGCAAAAACAAGACTTTTTGTTCAACAAATGAAGCTTGAAGTATCACAAATTCACTTGTCATCTGCAACCCCAAAGTAAGAATGTACTAGAAAAGTGTTTCCCTAACAAACCAAGCAACTTTCTGAATAATGCGCTTCTATTTCATGCCATTTGATAACTGCAGAAAAATCTTTCGAGATATTAAGGTTAAATAGTTGTATCTGAATGCACTTATGCCGCCTGTACATAATATTTTAACAGAACCTTCTGAAAGGCTGGAAAGCGAAGAAATATCTACAAGTGTGTAGTTCTAATGCTCGCTACACTCTGTTTTTCAGTCAAGATTTATCAAAAATAAAATTAATTCAAAGTCATAAGAGATATTTCAAATAAATTAAGTATAGCAAATAAAACAATAGAACGTTGCTACTATGGAAAAAAACAAACGTGCCGAAAGATTCTCAATTTTCATGTTTGAAGGTACGGTGAGGAGCCGTCTTTGTACATCCGTCCACAAGTTTTCCTCCGAAGTGATGTGGAAGACCTGCGGTCTGCCGGTGTAGTCAGTGTTTTCATAAGGTTACTGCCAACAGAAGGCAATGTTAGCTCAGGGAAATTAAATGTATGTATACAGTGCACAAGATCTGACAAAGCCGCCTTTCATGCGCAAGGTTCTCTCTCTTCATTACCAACTCAACAAACCGACACATAAAAAGAGAGAACCTTACAAAGTTGGCAACCGCCAACGGGAGCTCTTTGTTTGATATTACATTTTTAAACAGAAATCAAAGTTAGAGCGTTTTATGTACCCACCGAAGAAAACGAAAGCAGACTAGCAAACCACCATGAAAAGATCACAAGTTCCTAGGTACATGACTTATTGTTGAAATAGTTTACTACAGTGTTTATTTTATTATAGCTCTTGTTCGTAGCTTCTTACTTCGGTTTTTGTTCTTCTTTGTTCTGCTGATCCTTTCTTTTTCTTAATTATTAATTTATATTTATATTTAATTTGTTTTTCTCATTTATATTTCTATTCTAGTTTCTATGTTATTCAGTTATTACCTCTGTCTGTTTATTAATTCGCATTAAATATCTGCTAAGGTTGTTTCCACGATTCTTCTTCATTTCTCTTGTGTTATTTAATTCTGTTTGTGTTGCAATAATTTATATGCTTTTGAGCATTGCTATTCCTGAGAACGACATTTGCCAACGTATTTTTACACGTACACCGTAGCAGCCCGTTTCTCCGATAATTAGATGCATGGGAATCTACTTGGGTCAAAGGAAATATCACCGTGCTTATCTCCAGGAAATGGAAGCACCTCATCCTTTAAAATATTCAGTTTGAGTTTCTCTACTCAAGATCTCCTGAAGTCTATTAAGTGAAACCGGATACAGTCTACTTGGGTTCTATCACTAGAGCTTCCGGCTAATTCACAGCGTACTCTAAATAACAAGCATTGCATTCGAATGAAGGAAAAGATTTCAGCCTGCGGAGGAGAATTAGGAAGTAAACATCCTTGTGTTGTTTCCAAGCTGTGGACTCAACGTTTGAGAAGTATTTCTACCTTGTTCCTTTAGCTTACAAAAAGTGAGTGTGTGTAAAAAATTAATTTAGCAACGAAAATTAAAACATTTCACAAATTCCCTAAGCTTAAAGGATACTAGAAGTGATTTTTTTAAAAGGATCTTTGTTATTTTTAGCTATTGAAAAACTACAGACTTTTCCCTTCAAAATAATGTATACATTTCCATTTTAACCTTTTAAACATGAAGGTGAATCTGGTACATGCTCTCTTTCCTCGTTCAGCCAATTTGAGCGTCTCATGAAAGTCCTTTGTCATTATATCTAAGCGAAATTACTGTAGAAATGTGAGGTAAGCTTCTCTCTGTTTTGTCGGTCCTTTTGTTTCAATAGCTGCTAATGTTCTTTTCTTTATGTTTTGATTTTAATGGGTATGAAGCACACGGTGATTTGTTCAGATATTTTAGTTCAATTTCACATATATTGCAATGTTATGCACGGTTAATAAGTTTGGGGAGAACAAAAAGACTTTGGTAGGAGTATTTCGGTAATAAATTAAGGAAAATGAGGCAAGTCATGGGCAACACATTTTCATAAGCTGTCCATAGAATGGGCTTTGTCCTAAAGGCAAAGTTTCTTGGTGAGAGTGTCAACAATATAAACAGTGCTTTCTACTATAAAACCAATTTTTAGGAATATTTTTGAAGATCACATAAAACAGCCTCCATGGTGGCTTGATGCAATTTTCAATCATTTGTTGTGGAAGCGAGTGCCAAATAAACGTTTATATTGAATTAAAGACACTAAATATTGATGTCCTAGATAGTGTAATTTTTTTCAATGTGGTAGAGCAGAGTTTATAAAAATGGGGTGTGAATATAGGAAATAATACGAGAAGTAAACTATTGAAAATAGAGGCGGCGACTCTGCGATGCTAAAAAAGGGACTGAAATGTGTGAAAAAGAAGCAAGAACGCTGGTGCATGAAAGTATTAGGAAAATATTATAAGCTAATCAATGAGAAGACCATGTGTAAAACAAAACGACAATGTAAACCTTCCTGAAACCCAGGATGCTTTAACTTAGAATAATTCAATAATATTAGTGCCGGGAATCTTCGAAAATAATTCACCAAGCATTCGATCTTTGCTTTTTTAAGGGTGATTCCCTATGTAAACTCAACATCAACATATGAATTTCTTTATATCCCCACCTCCTCCAGTAACATTGGAAATTTATCTAACAAATGTATGGATACAGTGCCGGCAACAACAAAGAGTTCTTGGCAAGCGTTCTCTTGCATTTAGAATTGCGTTTTATATCTTGTGACTCCTGTATATCTCATAAAATGAGATGAGGCGTGCAGGGAGAGGTGGTTCATTTTACCAATCTTAAATAATATGAAGAAAGAATTTGTAATGAAATGAAGGCAGAGGAAATTGAAAGCCACAAGTATTTGGCAAAAATAGACAATTTGAAATATTGTAACTATATTTATCAGAAAATACGAATTGTACAAAACACACCTTTGCCTTTATAAAACACCCAAATACTATAGTTTCAAAAATATATACAAATATGAACTTATTTAATACAAACTAGCACACTTATCCGTTTTGGCACTATCTAAGCGATCTAAAAAGTATATAGGTTTCTGACCAGACATTTCAAAGCATCATATTTTGAACAAAATAACATCTTTAGTATGAGGTTGGTTTGAAAGAGAACAAGTTCAGTGTTGGGAGGTACTTTTATTTTCTGACATAACCCACTCGAAGTTTCACGCACTTGTTCCACTGTTCCCCCAAGTTAGCGATTCTCTGGGGGAAGTGCGTCTCTTGCAGAACCTCAAATACCTCCTGTATAGCCCCTTCATTTGAATTCAGTCAGGAAACGTTTTGAGTTTCGGGAAAAGGTGTAATTGAGGGAGCGAGATTATGTGAATAGGGCGGATGCGGAAGAAGTTCAAATCGTAGTTCGGTCATTCTGTCCTAAGCGGCGCGGCTTGTCATGGTGAAACATCTTTATGGTCATTCCAGGAAGTTTTTTGGGTCTTCAATCTCCCCAAAAGTGATGCGCAGATTCTCCATTCTCCAGAAGTCAATTTGCGTCCGAAAACTCTCAAATGTTCGGAAATGTGGAATTTTGCGGTCTCGCTTGAAAAGGATGTAACATATAGTAACTGTTTATAAACACTTGATGATATTTTATAAGAAAAAGCTTGTACCAAATGTTTTAACTTTTAACGCTCCGGTGTTACAGTCCTGTATGCCGTGCTTTCATATGTTTGGACATTAAAACTTCTTAGAATGGGAAAATAAATAATAACTGAGCAGTTAGTTCAAGCAAAAGGAATCAGTTACACTTTCTCAGTGGTGGCATTACCAAGCCATCCCACCGTTGCCACCACTGCACAAGCAAACAAAAGAGGGAAAAAAGCAGATCCCATGCAAAAGGGATTTTCTTACATAAATTGGATTAGCTGGGATGTAGAGCATAGCTTTACGGTGGTCGCCCCTGCATGTATAACAATTAAGCGCCTTGAAACAAAACACCACGAGATGTAGCAGGTTTTCGGTCCGTTGCCTTGCACTGAGACAAATCGTTAACAAGCAAGAGCCGGTGGCAAGCTAAATATCGTTTCATATATTTTGATGGCTGGCAGTCTGATGTAGCAAATGCTTGTTGACCAATTGCTCAAGTTTGAATTTTGTGTTCCATGTATCTATACCTTATATTTCCATCTATGTAGATTGAGAGATTACGGATAAAAAGGATAATAAATATTAAAAGTAAATATTTCTTTTAATGAAATGATATTAATTGAATAAGAAAAAATTGTCACTTTCTTGAAAGCATTTTCAGCTGACGGTGTTTCATTCCTAGCCCACATGTGATTGTACAATTAGAAGAATTGTATCAGTCCACAGAGGTAAGGGGAAATAAAAGTAAATGCTTTAGAGGAAAAATCACCCAATACTTGTTCGCATAAATGAGATGATGTATTCAGTATACAGAGTTGTCTTGTCCTTGAGAATTTGAACTGGTAAACAAGTGAATGGAGTTGTGTGTAAAGTGCTGGTAACAGAGGCATGAGAAATGAGGAGATAATCCCCCCAATTTTCAATTACTTAGCCCTCATCCTTGCTAACTATGAAGAAATGAATTCTGAATTACCTTTGGCGCTCATATCAGCCTAGTGTTAGTGCATCGTATCCTTAACGACGTACATATAATACAAATCCGCAATTTTTTTGAGCAGTGTTTAACGCCCGTTTTTACTACTGACTGAGCCATCACAGGCGGTGAACACTGATGAAACATGAGATGAAGATAAATTGGGAAAGGATTTTTTTTAAAGCACGGAAAAGTTCCAGGCCTAAGATTTAGGGTACCTCCGCAGCATTTGCCATTATGAGCACTGAGGAAAACCTGGAAAAAACCTCAGTCAGAAAAGACGGTCCTGGTGGGAATCGAACCCCAGACCTCCCGCTCACGAGTCCGCACCTCAACGACCTGGGCATCCTTGGCGGTAAATCCGCGATCCGAGCTGATTTTCGCGTTTGTATTTTCAGTATTTTACAGTTTTTGTTGACAAAATTTATAAGTTTCCTAATTTTAACGTATATATATATATATATATATATATATGAAAAATAAAAATAAAGAAACATATTAACAATGTAACAAATTAACACTAATAATAAAAGTAGATAAAGATAAAACACAGAGAAAGAGTCACACTTGAAATTGCTATATTTCGAACTACTGCGAGTTCTTCAATGGCAAGAAGCTAGACCTCCCGCTCACGAGTCCGCACCTTAACGACCTCGGGCATCCGTGGCGGTAAATCCGCGATCCGGTCTAGCTTCTTGCCATTGAAGAACTCGCAGTAGTTCGAAATATGGCAATTTCAAGTGTGACTTTTTCTCTGTGTTTTATCTTTATCTACTTTTATTATTAGTGTTAATTTATATATATAAATTAACACTAATAATATATATAAATTAACACACTTGAAATTTGCAATTTCCAGTGTGACTCTTTCTCTGTGTTTTATCTTTATCTACTTTTATTATTAGTGTTAATTTGTTACATTGTTAATAGTGTTTCTTTATTTTTATGTTTCATTAATATTATATAAATGGTTGTACACAGTTCAGTTGTTATTGCTACGGCAAACTTGGATCACATATCCTGATGATCCAGAAAAAATTCTACCTAAGCCCCTGGCTGGCACAAAGAGGTCAAATAGCGTAATACTTTAAAATGAAATTTCCCTTTAACTTGAAACATAATTACAAAGCAACGAATTAAAATGCAAATAAAACTCATTCATGGATGAGTATATTGATAGTAACATTATAAGAACGAAGTACCTATGCAAAAAAAATTAAATGTCAGTTGATAATGAATAAATAAGTAAACAAGCAAAGTGCACCCGTATATCAAGAAAAGCGACGTGAATAAGTGAGAAAAATTGAAATAAATGCGAGTTACCTAATGTGACAGCTTTACGGTGATGGATTACCCTGCCTCAAGACTTCTAGTGGGCCTGGTATTCCTATCACGCTTCGTTACAAGGTTAATGTGCTTCAGAGATTCGCAACAGACCCGTCTAAAATGTACAGGGGCAGTCTTATATTCTGCACCGACCTGTATACCATTCCATTTAAAATACCGTACTTGAGATAGTGCTGGCATTATTTGATTCATTAAAGAAATCCTTGGCACTTATATAGGTGATCTTTTCGATGTTCTGCACATGTTCATATTGTATGCTCTTCTCAACTTACAGGATGTTTCATAAAGTTGTTACAGAAGGTAAAGAGAAAATCTTTTTCCGCCAAAAATCTTTAGTTCATAGTTTTCTCGCTAAAGGAGTTTGATCAGAAACCGAGTTTTACTCATTAAGCATTATTTAATTTTTATGAAAGGCGAATTTGCGTGTACCGTTATATAGGTTGAAAGTGTCTTCCATTGAATTAATTACTTCAGGAATCCTGTCTCAAGAAGTCGGTTTAGGAAGATGGTAACCTCTTATTCAAGAAGAGCTCGCATGCGTTGACTTAAGGGTCATGCTGTTGATTTTGTTGATTTTCGGACGCTCTTTAACATCTCAGGTCACCAGCGTCCCATTCAATTCAGGGCGTGAAACGGCCGACAAATTTTGCTCAGAGATCTCTTCTTTCAGGCTTGAGGTTCTTTATCGTGCCGTAAATGTACAACACGGGACCTCGGCTTTACTTCCCTTCCGAAGGAACTCATACTTAGGAATTTTACGCCCGAAAAAATCCATCGATCCTGGTCGGGTTTGAACCCGCGATCTTGGGTTTAGAAGGCAAGTGTGGTTACCACTGCACTACCAGGACCGACTTAGAGCGATGCAAAAATATCGGACATTAAACTCCAGTGTTTTGTGAACAGTACTACACTAAATATAACTAAATACAGAATGTTTCAGAAATATTTTTACAAACTTTGGTGGCGGGTTCCTCACACCAAAACAAGAAAAATAAAAGTTCAAGAAAATAAAAGTACATATAAACACATGTCCGAAAACCTTAGTTTCTTAGTTATTAATGAACGTTTTACGCCAGAATTAAAATTACTATTTCTATCACATCTTTATTACTTTTATTACCAAAGCACATATATGGCTAACCTTAAACTATTGGTGCATTTTGCGAATAATATTTTGTCATATAAGTATGCAATGCTGATGCACCAAGTATTTTAGCAGATTTGTATCGATAAAATCACTCGATTACTTAACAATATGAATTTTATTTTTGGTTACGAACTTAAGTTGTTAGATTGCATCTTGAAACGCGTTGAAGTAAACGTTCATTAATAACTCAAAACTATATATGAACTTTTATTTTGTTGTTTTGATAAACTTTCATTGATATCTCATAAAACTAATAATTTCCGGATATATGTTTATATGGACATTTTTTTCATGTTTTGATAAACTTTCGTTAATAAATCAAAAACTAAAGATTTTCGGACATATGTTTTTGGTGTGAAGAACCGGCAACCTAAGTTTGTAAAAGCGTTTCTGAAACATCCTATATCATTACAGAATGGCTCGATAAAAATACGTTGTTCTTTAATGGCTTATAAATTGTTTTAATATCACTCTCATTAACTGCCCCAGGCCTAGATAAAATCACTAAAGTGGACAATATGAAGGTAATTATTAACAACCCTAGGCTTCATAAATGTACTTGCCCTGCCCTAAATTTTTGTGCAGAAGTTAAATATTTAGGTTTATTATGTACCAGCACCTGAAACTGAATAAACATACACATAATAGATTGCAACAGATAATTACAAACTTGCAACTCTTCGAGCTAATATGCTTATCGATATTTTATGCTTCATCTGTTTAGCTCTTTTCAGTCGGGAATCATTGCATGAGGTGGTATTATGATTTTTATCCTTAACTCACATATTATATTAAAAGTAGATATTAAAAATGTTTATACAAACTTTTGGACATGCAAAATTTTTTCTAAAGAAAATCATATTTAAAAAATTGAAAGATTTAAAAAAAAATTGGTACGTTTTCTCAAGAATCGCGAACACTTTAGAGTTCAAAAGATAAAAATTGAGTACATTTAAGCATATAAATAAGACATATTACATGGTTTTAGCTTCATAAACTTATTTCCGCTAGCAATGATTTTGCCGGTGGGAAGTTACTCAATAACGGCCTGACCATTAAGCGAGGGTCGTGTGGTAGGAATGCAATGAGAACATTTTTTGTTTCTGTTATTATTTGGTAAATATTGTACTGACCATTATAGTAGATGTATGAAGTGAGAGCACTCCGCTATGAGATATGCCTGAATCCTTGCGAAAAGATTGATACATTTTCCGCAATTCATTTTTTTGAATATTGTAAAGTGCCTCCCAGATATTTTGTTTCAGCGCCTCCACGATTTTATTATAGGCATAGCAGCAATTTTACATGAATAAAGATGCAACAGCTGAGTAGCTTTATACACACTGCCAACAGATATACCAACTTATTGGGCTAATCGGGTTGTCTTTCGAAATCGCTAAGCTTCTTAAAACCCAGATTTTTATCTCAGCTTCATCAGTGAAAATGCTTTGGGTTCACACTTTGTTCATCAACCTGAAAATTGCACTTTCCGATGGAGATGCTACTCCTGGAAATATCAAAATCAGTAGATACTTGTACGATTTCTTTTGCACATAACAAAAATACATAAATATACCCGAACTTCGACATACTACACACTACACAGATACACAGTAGAAAGTTTAACACATACTTTATATGAAAGGCAATTAAAACTGCTGGCGTGATGAACCGACTGAGCAAGCTCAATTGCCTGCGTCAGTGGAACTGTAACTCTAATCTTACCGGGAATACCTCGTTCACTGAAGATAAACAGGTTCCCAGTAATTTATACGAACTTCCATTGCCTAGCGGGATGAGGTCACGGTATATAATAATACATAGTATTGTCCTTATTGATAACATACAACAAGTCATTTGTGTATTTGAAGTTTATGATTACAAGTTTGTATATATCTTTATTTGCATTACTTCTTATTTATAAGAATGTATTACATTTTAAAATTTTCAGAAGTAAGCATTTTACAAAATTTCTGGTTTCAGAAAAATTTTAAATATCAAAATATTTTAAAATAGAACCCAGAAAACTATAAACAGCTAAGCGATCATAGCTGACTACAAAGAAATTGTGCGCTAGAAGGGGTACATAAAACTGTTTTCTGTTCAAATAGATAAACAAATAGTCACCATACACTATCAGAAATGACAAGAACAAAGCGCCAGGAAAATTGCTCGTTGGGAGCTCAAAATCCTATTGCAACAAATGCATACGGCGTCTATATTTTTATATCACAGATGCTTAAGCAACTCTATGTGGTTTATCTATGGAAAGTATTGTAGGCATTCAAAAGCTGTAGCCAACCCTTGCGACATTTTGCATTATCAAAAGCAACGAACAGTTAACTAGAAAAAGAAGCATCGTTTACTACATGATTGACATTACATAATACGCTTTGTGACTTTTTTTTTCTGTCATTTCTAAAATATCTTAATCGATAGTCATCAATGGCAGGCTTCTCGAAAGAAGTTTCGTGTAAATTGAAAACTTATTTCTAATGGAACGGTAACGAAATTAAGAAGCTTTGGTAGACAAAAAACACAAGGTAAAGAATATGAAAGAAAACTCTCTTAAAGCGGGGGAAAAAGTATTTTGATGTTTAAAAGAAATATTCAGAAACGTGCTTATAGATTGTAAATAACTTTGC
The DNA here is from genome assembly GCA_030762175.1 of Metallyticus violacea. NCBI lineage: Eukaryota > Metazoa > Arthropoda > Insecta > Mantodea > Metallyticidae > Metallyticus > Metallyticus violacea. Next base: position 87,727,213 of record CM060843.1, on the reverse strand, counting down.
CTCCATCAAAAACTCGGCGTTTTTTCTCGATTTGCTTTGCCTCGTTTCTTTCCCTTCGTTTCATATTTAAAGCAAATTATCGCTGTCCAGGCAATAGGTAACTTAAGAGTTACAAGGTCAGGCCACCAAAACTAAGCACGGGTGTGATTATTTGTGGCATTGCCGAGTATTTACGTTTTTCTTATGCATGAGTGGTGTTCATCCCATTTTATTTCGGATAAGTTTTGCATCAAGTTTTGCACCATATCCTTGTGCAAAAACAATTCAGAAGACTTGCTACGTTTTCGTTAGCACGCATGAGGTGATTTAATTTTTTTAAAGATAGTTGCACAATTTGGGAGACCATCAACAAACCGAAAAGCAGACGTCCAGAAAATGAGCTCTAATCAAAACGAACTGTTTGAACATTTCAGAAATGTCTGACAAGAACAGCATTAACAAACTCTCTGTATGCTTGTGTGTAACGAAAGGTTAAGTACCCTCTCCTTTAGCACAAACAGTAACTCGCAGAGGATCCTGAAGACCGTGATATCTGGTGACAAGAATAGGTTCAGGGGCTGAAACATATAAAGACGTCTTCCAGAAATACATTCAACAATTAAAGGATCAATGCACTAAGAGTGGAGAGGCGTGCCTCATGTGGTAGCTATTGGGACTTGCATTCTAGAGGTTCCGGATTCAAATCCATTGGGGACGGACATATGATCTTGTGTTTTTTCGAGTTTTATTGGTTTCCTCAGATTGATTAGGCGAATGGTGGGATGGCTTTTTCTTATTTACCAAATTTCCACTCCCCCATTTCATTTCATTCCGTCTGAAAGTGTCAATCGAGGTGAGCTGGTGATGTGTGCGGTGTGACGGCGGCTTGCGCTTCAGAAATTTTTCTACAACAGCGCCTGGTATGGAAACGGTCTATCTGAGGGGGTTTCCGCGGCGTCTGGATCCTGATCCTTACCCCAACCCATCCTCCCGGATGTACCCCTATTGGGCACGGCTAAAGTATCGGAATGTCCTCTGTCCCTAGTAACACAATGAAATCAAATGTAAGGTACGTGGAGGGAGTACTTTAAAGAACTGCAAGCATTCTTTTTCTTTTATTTTTCTCAAGGTCGCAAACTTTAATATTACTCGCCTTATACCCCGTTAAGAAATAACCTAAATTCTGTCTAATAGTATTATTTTGCGACCTTGAACTGAAATAATTTATTTATTTATTTGTTTAGTTGTGCATTGGACGGTGTAGTGTGCAGATGTGTGATAATGATGTATCTTAAAAATAAAACAACTCCTTGTATAGCATCGCTCATATTAATAACACTAGGTATTATTATTACTATTATTATATATTATGTTATATTATAATTGTTGCTAATATTATCATTAGCGAACACCGTTGAGAAACACGGAGGAAAATGTAAAGATGTTGAAAATGAAATTGTTCTTTAATATCTAGCCATATATAGGGCATTAGTTAAAAAGGGAGAATCAGAACTTAGAAATTGGGGCTACAGTCAGGATTCGAATCATAGAACTTCAGCCTTCCATGCTGACGCTCTTACCAACCGAGCTACTGGGTTCTCCTCTAAGCAAGGAACCACAAATATGATCCTATATATCTCCCTAAGATTACTTTATTATAGAATTACGAGATTCTTAAGGAATAAACCTCTCTGACGTAAAATTAAACAATAACAACGTTTGAATTACGTTAACTGAACCGAATAATCGCAACAGAGCAATTAATGTACACAGAAAGTAAATAAATTGGGAATGTTTTTAAGTTGTGGTAATTCAAGAGCTTTTGCATCATGTAAGAAACGAAGATATCAGAAAGACTGTACGGAAATCCTGACACAAAGGAAAATACAGAAAAAACAAGAGAGAAAAGAGATAATGTAAAGAAACACAGAATATGCCAAAGACATTAAAGATGAATAGTGAGGGATTGTGTTGAACTTTTGCATAATTTATTTGCTATTTTCTGTAGAAAAAAAGTAAATGTCGTTTTAGGAAAGTTTATACTTTGATCAATTAACAGTAATTTCTGAAAACGGCGCGTTTTATTTCATATTAATTCCAGCTTTCCTTTGAGCTTTATTTTTAAAATGTTGTGAATAAAAAAAGATGAGATACATTTTTATATACCGGGATTAATGCACTACACCGCAATAATTTTAGAGATTGAAGAGAAATCTTATCCCAGTAATTCTCATCTTTGTCCTTGAAGAAAAATGAATACTGGAGTAAAGATTTTCCCTAGAATATCTTCAAACCTGCTACGCGAGGAAGAAAATCCTAATTTTTAAAAGGATTTCTTGAATTTCGGATATATATGTGAAAGTATAACAATGAACAACGCGTAATTGATTTTTTGTATTATGTAACTTGATCTACTAGAGGAAGCTATCCAAATGAATAAGATGGCAGACTATAATTCATGCATACGACATAAAGAAACTAGATAACGATTATCTGTTTCCAACTTCCGTGCATTATCATGTGGTATCATTTCAAACAGAAGCGCCATAGTTAGTGACGTATTGATCCGTAACTTTCAAATTTGAATAGCAGACACAGAATCTCTGTCTTTAATGGCTTGTCTAAGACCCCTCTACAATCTCGGAAATTACTGCGCTGTACCTACGGCGTTCCAAAAGTTTTCGGCCTGGACAAGAAAACACAAGATTTAAGAGATATGTTTCTTTATTTTTCAATTGTAAATCAATACATTTAGTCCAACGACTTTCCAATTTTTTAAAACGCTGAATTCTGAGATTTCTCCAACTTTGAAAAAATAAGCGACCGTCTCGCCTTCAACCTCATGATTTGATGAGCATCTTCGTCAACTCAGCAATTCCTTCAGATTTGGGAACAAAAAGTAATCATTCGAATAAGGTGGATGTGAAAGCACTTGGAAGGAAAGTTGTGCACTTTTGTAGCAACAATCCCAGACGTGTGTGAAGGCGCATTATTGTGATGAAAGAGAATTTTCTTATTCGGAAAGTGTGGACTTTTAAATCTAAATAGCATCCTTCAGTTGGTCCAGTAGTGAAGCATAATACTCCCCAGTTATGATTCTACCTTCTAGAGGTAATCTACAGTACATCATGAGAATACTTGAAAACCGTAGTCATGACTTTTCCTGCAGATGGAATCGTTTTTTCTTTCTTTGGTGCACTTTCACCTGTTGTCACTCACTGTTTGAACTGCTCCTTCGTCTCTGGCATGTAATGATGAGTCCATGATTCATATACTGTTAGGAAACGTCGAAGAAACTCACTGAAACTGCGTTTAAATAAGTCTAAACACTCTTGCGAAATGTTCTTTCAAATGCGTTTTTGTTCCACTGTAACAAACACAGCACTCTTCGAGTGGAAAGCTTTCCCATACCGAAAATTCCGTGTAAAATGTGGCGGACACGGCCTATCGAGGTCTTTGCAATGTCAGCCAACTCGTGCACCTTCAGTCAGCGAACATTGAGTTGGAATTTTTGTCACAAATCTCCTCGGCTGTAGCAGTTTGGGACGCCCTGAGCCCGCATTATCGTGAATAAGATGTACGACCACATTAAATTCAGCAAATTCAGCAACTGTCGAAAATAAAGGAGAATAATCCTTTAGTGTGAAATCTAATCCTTTTGTATTTTTGTTGGAGTTAAACCCTTCTAAACGAAGTACTTTATTGCAGCTCGTATTTCAGTTTTACCCATTTTGTAGGAAATGTTAACACTATTTTGTTTACACGATCATCACAAATAGGTGACTACACTTACGCGTCTGAAACTTCACAGCGTGCCATCTGAACGATGATTCATAACAACTTCATGGTAATTTGGCCATCTTTCGGTCATGCCGAGAACTTCTAGAACACCCTTCGTAGTTCATTAGCATTCTTTATATTTTTCGTTTATCTATGACGACGTTACTCCTCAGTGTCTTAGAAACTTTCATTCAAAAGTGTAGAATGACAAATAAGTGACTTTTAGAAAACTTGCAAGAAGTAAACAGAGCGCACTCCACTTTCCAAAACCTAATGAAAGAAAAACATGAGTTGACAGTGTTTATTAATGCCAGGAAAAAGTTGTACGAATGTGCAAGCGTTTTAAAAATTCCTACAAAATAAATCTGAACTTGCTACATACCCTAGAACAGAATGTTACAAACAACGGGCATGAAAAAAATTGTAATGATAAGAAACATATAAGGCGCAATGCACCATCGCTGAAAGTGTTTTTGTGGTCTACAGAAATACCTACAAAGTAAAACCAACACATTATTTATACATTAATTACTTTAGAGCAAAATAAACGCACTTCTGTCCTTAAAATATACCTTCCGCAGAACTTCGTGCAGAACCCTCCACTAGGGGTGGAAGAACAAACGAAAGAGAACAGATGGCGTGGAGAAGGAAAGAGAAAAAAAATTAGCCTAGCCCCTAATTCCCCCGGGAGCGTGGAAGAAAATTATCGTTTCTAGTTTTTCCACGCTACGGCAAGAAAGAGAGGGGGCATAAAAGGTTAGGTATATGCGCGAGTATATATGTAAATTATCTTTAATACTGTACGGCCTGGTAGAAGTATGGAAAGAACTGGGCTGGCTGGCCTTTGTATAACATGAAAGGAGAAAATGGGAAAGTACTCTTGCAGGAAAATATGCAGCCAGTTTTTCAGGTGTACCAAAACATGCGGGCAGTTGGACTACTGCGGAAGAATTGTTTTGCATCTCTCGTTCTGAAAATACTCGTTCTTTCTTATCGCATCTTCATATACAACTGGCTGTTGACCCCTCGACCGCAATTGATTCCTGCCTCGTTTTTGGAGGATTTTACATAAATCAGTTACTCTACTTGCACTGGATGCAGATTTGCAAAGCAATCCGTAGTTTAATGTAGAATAAAAATTAAAAGGTAGAATATGGTATTTTCCTTAGTACAATTGACAGGGGAAGAAGAAGATGCAACCCTATTACCGGTACGTCCAGCCTGTTGCATACACATCAGGCAGTCGCTTTGTGGATGTTTCAAATTGATCCCAAATACAAGTTTTCTAGAAACCGGAAACGTGTAACGTTCTAGAAGCTGAGTGGGGCATATTCAAGAGAAGCTCTTGGGCATGCATCATCGTTTGCAAGTTGGGAAATATACAATACAAGGGCCAGCTACGGCAAGATAGAAGTCGCATTCAATTACTGTGGATACATATATCGTAATGCTCTGACAGCTCTTCAGCGAGACCATCTTCTTAAGCGCACACTCTGTCCAAACTGAAACGGTTTTATCAGTGGTAACGGGTTGGTCGACATTATGAAGCGAATTAGTTGCTGATCGTCATATTTTGTTGCTGCGTATCGTTAATTGACTATTGATCGCTTTGGTGTTGTTACCTACGCTTTATGACAACGATATCTCAGGGTTTTGTTCCGCTATTTTGTGACTCGTGCTCAACATGACTGCGAAAGGATATCATTTGTGTTAATTATCACGCGATTAGTAGATCTGAATACGTATGGTAATTTATTATTCGCAAGATATTTCGCGTCCTCTGGTGTTCTGCGTACGAGAGAACTTAGTTTCGTAGCATATAAATTTAGCAGCCCCGATAAGATGAAATGAATCTGTTTATCTGACTATCTGAACTACTCCTATGAACTGCAATTATCTGATCTGATCGTCTGACTATATGATAACCGAGTTGTCGAATTCGGAAATGAGGTGACGTATTGGAACTGAGTCCTTGTATAATGTAAGGCGTCAAGATTAGTGTCGCAGCGTGTAGATCTTACAATTGAGTTGCCGAACTAGACTGCGCATGTGAACCGAATACTGAGAAACCGACGTCCCTGCGGAGCAAACGCCTCCTTATATTCGATTTAAATTAACTAGTCGTTGGTTTCATTAAGCCAAGGGGGTCACACAAGCACGGGCAAGTCTCGTGCCCTGCTTTACAAATTTCAAACACACGTGTACTATTGGCTGGTTTAAATTTACCTGCCAACGCACGTAATATTTGAGAGTCCCTTTGAGTTTATTCTTATTTTAAATAGCGGTTTTATGACTTCCTTGGAGTTCCGGGCTCTCGTAAACAGTTACACCAGATAGCTTTCTCTTTTGTCGACATACAATTCAGATATTGAAGTTAACTTTATGACACACATATATACACAATATTTACATTACGGATTACAATACACAAAATATAATGATTAGGTTTGCAACACAATGCATATTGTATAGTATTCATATTTTAGGGGGGTAGGCCGTAAGGACTGCTTGAAAACGAATGACCCCGGCTTCTCTACAGTATACAGAGGACGACTTCTGAATTATGTTCCTTTACCTACCAATGATAGTAATTTTATTATCAATTACAATTAACTACCCGGTTCCTGTATTCTACCAAAACTATTGAACCAGGAAAAACCAAGGGCACACCTCTATTGGCTATCCTCCGCGGCTTAAAGATCGATTGTTTCCCCTTTTGCGAACAGTTTGAATACAAATGTTCAGCCACTCTGTAGCTGTACTGTGTAGATTCCATCTATGTCAATGATTGCTCAGACGATTAAATTATAAATCTGCTTAAAAGTGCACTTTCTGGACAATATGTGCAGTTCGGCTTGTTGATGGCTTCCCATCAAAACTATGGTTACTATTTGCCAATTTTGCGTCATCTTTGAACCAGTTAAACTCCTCTTTATGTAACACCCTTTGAACGTTGCTGAAAGTATGCTGAACCTTAAGAATAGTTCGCTTGGAAATTGTGGCAAAACTTGATGCAGCATAGAATTTAGTCATCTTTTACCACATGAAAATGCGATCACAGCTTATTATATCGACCTTCTGTTACATAATTATATGTCCAGGAGAGTCAAATAGAAAGAAAAAAAAAAATATCACGGACACACATATTTTTTTTCCCCCCACTATTGTGCCCAATTGTACCTTTTTACCATTTTCCTGGAAAAACAATAAAGTTATTTTCATATCGAGTTATTTACTTATATTTTCATTATAAAATGCTTTCCTTTTCATAGAAGCCATACTTATCTTCTTTGTAATACAAGATATATTTTTCTTTTGATAACAATTATGGCGGTATTCGTTGAAGTTCTAATAAACTGACCGAGCAGGATGGCGCAGGTGGTAATATTTGGAACTCGCATTCGGGATGTTCCTGTGGCATTTTTTTCGTGATTTTCCCTGGTCACTTAGGCGACTGCTGGGGTAGATATTTACTTTCCACGAATTTTTCACCCTGTCATTCAATGCATTATTTTATTCCACAGGTCTGGTTCAAGGGTAAAAAAATCCAGGATAAGAGTGTTGACGGTGTGCGGCGCGCAGTGGTGGAATTTGCATACTATTATTATTTCTGCCTTGGCGTCTGTTGTGAAAGTTGTCCTTTCGAGGAGCTTGACACCTTGGCTCGCTGGCGTCGGAATGCTACTCTGGAAAAGTTAGGAACGCCGCACGTCGTATCCCTTATCTCATCCCTTCTTCCAGGACATGGGCACAAAAGACTGTGGTGCCGAAACATCTTCTACTCCACGCAGTCTATCCTATCTAATTAAACTGTTCCATACGCCGGTAATAGCAACAATGTGTAACTTGCTCAACAAATATTCTAAGCCCCCTTTTTAACGCTTCAAATTACTTTATTAACTGCTAAACATCGCTTCATTCATCAGATTACGTCCTTTATTCTTTATCTCAATATTGAATTGACAAAGTATGACCACCAAAATTAAAAATTAAAATAAAAAGCATGTTCTAATATAATACTAATGTGTTAATGATGGACACACTTTTGACGCTAAAAGTTTACTTCTGATAACCTGCTTTTAGCGACAATAAGCAACTAACTGCTATCGACCGCCTTTTGTGCACCCTCCCCCATTTTAGCGGACACAACGGAGCACGTTACCCTGCTTAGATAAATTGGCCAAGAGAAAGAATTCGCATTACACATTTACAGTGAAAATTCGAGATTTTTGTAGCACTCTAAGGAAGCCTTAACCCCAGCGCTCAACAAGGGGCAACCATCTGACCTACCTTTGGGAAAACCTAAACCATATTCTCAGAGTTGTTTTTACATTAACATTCCAAATATAGCACGAGTTGAGTGGCGCAAGAAATCTTTCCTTTTTCGTGTTTGCTCAGGACTTTCTACCCACTCATAGCCCCCTGACCCCACAATGCAAAGAAAATCCTGCAACCCCTCCATGTTTTATGCATGCGACTTTTAAACAAGTCTTCATTTCCTTTACAGTCTGAGATAGAGCGGCAGAGGTGACTTCTCTGTCTCTCTGCACGTGTACATGTTATGGGACTTGTATTTCGGCTTTTTCAATTCAGCGCTCTTAGAGCTTTCCCTCAATTCTGGAAATATATTGGTTTTAAAATAAGTTATCACACGATTCGCATGTTAAGCATATGCACTTGCATGATAATAAAAGAACACAACGAGAGATTCGTTCTTCCCAAGCTTTATGACACTCTTAAACTGTAAAACTAGGTCAAAGATATTCTAAGGTACTGGAGGAAACAAAACCTGTAATGTGCTACCTGAATTATCATGTTTATGCCTCACATCATAAATGTACAATTAAAGGTAAAATATTAAAAATTCAAAATATCTACAGCAACCCAGTGTCTAAATTAAAATCGGAAAAGAAATATCTGTTGCCTGGATTTCAAAAGAATGTGAGGTTTTTGTAAACGTCCATTTATCACGATCAATATTTCAAATTGTTTTCCCCATTACCCCTTCTTATTTTCTTCAGCTATTACCTTAGTCACGCATAAGGGTGTATGACTAGTAGCTGAGATACTATCTTCCTTCTTTTCGGTGAAAACGCAGCTAAGACGCTCTGGGGCTTAGCTATTTTTCGGCTTCCTTAATTAGAAGTCTTGTATGGAGCATCTTCACCGTATATTCCCAGTGACCCAGGTATTTGTGGATGGATCAACGATATTTTAATTGTAATAAAATAAGGTAAAATAATATTAATAATAAAATAACACGTAAAATTTGCAAAAGCAGTTTTCTTAAATATTGTGACATGTAAACTAGTATAACAATAGCGATTCGAATATTCTTTTGAGTGCAGTATTTGTGAAATGTCGACTTTATTAACGTGATATTTTAGCAATTTGCAATGAAATAATAATGTATGGAAAGTTGTTTATTTCAAAACTGTAAAACAAAACAAAAATGATAAATTTCATATTTTGCTCTATAAAATTATATTTAGCTGATATACCGAAGCTGAGCGAAATATAATTAACCTAAAGAACATCAATTGCAGGTCTAGCTTAAGACACACAGAAATGCCTTTGTAAAACAATTCATAATCCGATATGGGAAAGGTGTACTAGATGCTTAGTTTTAAATTACATTTACTTTATATTTCTATGGATGCACTATACACTTTGAGATAAGATGTATTAATATGAAAATGATATGAGAGCTCTTGACAATAACACCCTACCTAGAGATAATTACTACGAGCCTGGAAGCAATAATGCCGCTGTTAAGTCCTTGTACAATCGAGGACGAAGATAATCTTGCTCATCTCTCCGCAGTAGAGGGATTTCTGGTCGTTTAACACGAACTTTCCCTCCCTCTCACATCAGCCAGCTCATGTCAGGGATGGGGAACACGACATTAGCAGGGAGCCAGTTCATGTATCTGCTATTTTGCCATTTATGCAATAGATATATTGCCAGTTAGTTATTCAACTGTCAAATTTGTTTTGTTTTCGACTATATCTTTGTCACTTGTTCTTTTGTTCTTCCCTTCTGTACATAAGCAGAAGAGGGTAGGGGGAAGTCATGCCTTGAGAGACTATTGACCAAAATTGCCAATGTCGCAGAAAAAGTCAAACATGTGCTAAAGTTTTGGATTAGGCGTTTCCAGGAAGAAGGGAAAGAAGGTTTAAAAATCTGCCTTAAGACTTAACGTGTAAGACAGACGGACCAAGTTATCGCGAAATTTAATCAAACTAATCGTTTTTCTCCAACTCTGGGATATACCTAAACGTGAATCCTTAAAGGATGCCTCCATGAAGTGGGAATCTACCTTAGAGGTTCTAGTAGAAAATACGCTCTAGCAAATGAACATTGAGACTCCAGTTACGACATTTCAACAACGGCCAAGAATTTTGGAATTTTATAACTTGGGCACATGAAAAAGTATTTTCATCAAAGGAATTTGGTATCCTTGCTATACGTGGTTTGACCCCAAGTATGTCATTGCCACAAATAGGAATGACAGAATAAATGTCTCATTCTGGGGTTGTATGACGACTAGTAGAGTTCAGAATTTATCCCGGCTATTTATCATGTGAATGCCGAAGAATAGTCCAAATTCTGGAGGAGGTTACTCTTCATCCGGGCAATATACACAGAGAAAAATGTGTCAAATATCTTCCAGCAGTACAACTGTAGCGTGCATACATCAAGAAGCTCAAAGAATTCTTTTAATGCCCATCCAGAAAATTTACTTTTGATGCGAATTGAATTCAATAAAAAACATCTAGGTCATTAGAATTATTTACATCTCAGAATGGCAGAAGTGTGGGAAGCACTAAAAGAGGACAAAAGCTTTGTCAATCATTAGAAAAGTCAATAAGTATGAAGCTGAATGAAGTATCATCAGTGTTGGAACCGCCACGAGTGGCCGAGGTCGTTAAGGCACGGACTCGTGAGCGGGAGGTCTGGGGTTTGAATCTCACCAGGACCGTCCTCCCTGATTGGGATTTTTTCCAGGTTTTTTTTCAGTCCTCATAAATGGCAAATGCCAGGAAGCTACCCTAAACTTAGGCCTGGAACGTTTCCTTCCTTTAAAAAAATCCTTCCCCAATATATCATTTCATCTCATGCATCATCAGTGTCCACCGCCTGTGATGCTTCAGTAGTACAAACGGGCCTTAAACACCATTCAAAAAAAGCAGTGTTGGCTGGTAGACATCATATTAAAATAAATTACGTCAATTTCATTAACCCAAAGGAAACAAAATACTTTTCGAATTGAGAACAATCTTTGATTTCATTAATATATATTAACATGACTTGTCCGCTTGCCATAGAAGAACTCAAGCGAATCGAAATCTAACGATTGCTAATCTGTGACTTTTTCTTAGTGCTTTATCCATTGTTATTTTAGTTATTTTGTTAATAGTGTTACATTATTTTTCATTTATATTATATATAATTTTTTCAAATGAGATCCGCATAAGAATTATTTTGCAGTTATCATTTGCTAATAAAACAGAGATGATGGTATTGTATTTCATTTTGTAACAGCTTCGTACGAGTGGCTATGTTTCTATAGTTTCACAGTCCATGTTATTCAATATAAATAAATCAGTTTAATCGTCAGGACAAAGCCCTTATTTAACACCTTTTTGTAGAAATATGTTCTTTTGTTTAATGAAAACACATTCTTTAATAACAAAAACTAGCATTCATGTCGTTCCTTCATTACACTCATAAAAAATATGGCAAAGTATACCTACATGCATGGAAAATGTAAAAATAACTTCTGAATCCGGTCGTTCTAGTTTACTGTTTACGTGTAGCAAGGTCACGTGCCTTACTTTCATAGCAAGACCATAAGTGTGTTGCGTCTGCGAACCACGAACTGATCCTAGGGCAACCGCGCTCTTCCTGACCTCAGCATCCGATATAAACCACTAATCCTGAAGGTGTTGTTTAGGCGGGCAATAACAGAATTAAAAGCTGCGGGTTTTGCGGCGAATTCTCCAGTACCGCACAGGTTAGTTTCAGAGGCTTATGCATGGATACTATTGTACAACACCAGAGCCTAACAATTCTCAATGTTCGTTCTTGATAGGTTTACGCAACCATGTCAATGCATGAAAACTTGATTCTCGAACAGTTCAATCGATAATTCTCCCTGGAAAGATCGATAACAGATATCGCTGGCTATCAACGCCTAGTGTCCAAGTATATGACGTTACACGCATATAATGTTCCTAGTGCGATCTCATGATGCAATTAACCTTAATAACTTCAGGGCATTAAGGCAAAATTAATCCGTTCATTTAAAGAAGAGTCATTGTGTCTGGCGAATAAGCCTATACTCGTACAATTATTGCTCTCTGTACGTTGGAACAATTTTTCTATTTTTAAATAACAATTTATCCACAAAATAAGCAGCAAGAGGCTTTATCTTCTTTAGAAGAATCGCAGAATTATAGTCTTCCTGTGAAAGATCCGATTTGGCTTTTAGTTTAGAGTATTTTCATTTTATTCCTTGATTCTTTCAATTTGACGTTATACGCAGTACTGTTAAACTGCTGTTGCTGCTAGTGCTAAAAGTTCATGTGCCCGAGCGGCTAGCCAGACCCGAGCGACAGCGGAGAGAGCGGAACTTATCCACACGCACTTAACATTGTAGTTTGTAAATATAAATGGATAGGGACGAGTAGATCATTGTAATGAGGACATTATTAGGTGGGTGAAATATTGTAACGGTGCGAAATGTGCCCTTAATCAAATTCGCAACTAATTCATATGCACACACACTAACCTAATCTGTCGGCTCGGGCAAATCCCAAAAACCGGTGGACCCAGTGGTTTAGCGAGTAATCATTGTAATTATGGAAACTTTTCTTAACTCCAGCAGAAGAATAACAATAAAAAGAGAATGGTAAGATAAGCGGGGAAAAAAATGGATGGTAGTATTGGAACTCACAATCCTATCTGCACAAATAAAGTACACCACTCTGAGCACGTGAGCTGTTGCTCCGTTGATGCTGGAGCGTTATTATCTAGCTAATAGCTGTGCCAGTCATTTCCTCCGGCTTTCTCCACTTTAGCTCGCTTCTGGCTAGCCGCTCGGGCAAAAGACACTTATCACCAGCAGCAGTTGAGTGCTTTCAGCCCTGCGTGTAAGGTCAAGTATTTTTTTTTTCCCCTTGTTGCAATGACCTCCGTTTAGGTTTTCTATAGTATGTTCCGGTAATCGAAAGCCCTTGTCCTAGATAAACTGAAATAAGCAATCTACATACACCTGCTAAGTAAATCTATTTAACGACATCATGTTATACATAATTTATTATGAAACCATTGTAAATATTACACAAGTATTCATTAAATCGTGCAGTAAAATCGAACGGTGGCAAGTGAATATAATCTAAACATAAATATAATACAAATGTGATTACTCGGAGAATTTCGAACCTAGGATCTTGATGTTAACGACCAAGCGCGCCGGCACTGAGCTATTTGAACACTTGGGATAAATAACAATTAGGGGAGATAAACCCTCAGGATTATTACGAAGCTATTTTCGTGATCTGGTAGATTCGATCTCAAAAGAATAACAGCTGTGAGACATGACATGCGGACAAAGAACGTTCACATGTTTTTAATTTGTTTCATAATTTTGCTCATCTTTTATTTATTTAGGAAAGAGAAACTATCATACATTTTGAAACCAGGGCAAGCCTAATAATTGCCCACAGGAGGTGGATGTAATTATTCCACTATTTATATTTTTAACAATGTAAAACTTTGGCTCCAAGAATCTGCATTATTCATTTCAATTTTGTACTGAAAAATGAATCACGGACACGGGGCTCGAACCCTGCGCATAAAAGCACGTCTCAAGTCCGGGGTTAGCATACTAAGACGGAAACGCTATCGTACAAACCGATATTATTAAACGAAATCCAAGAATTGAGTTATTACTTTTTTCTGTTACCATGACCATGGTTCTAGAAGATGAAAGGGTTTTTCATTAATTGGGAAAAATACAGCCTCCCATAAGCTTATATTGCAAGCTGGACTGTTGATGATACTGCGCTTCATTTCCTTAACAGCGACAGCGCCATTCTTCCTTAATGGTCTATCTCAGGGCGCCTCGGTTATCAAAGGGACTGTATAGGTCTAAAAGAGATAAAGATGAAATTGCAGCTTTGGATACTCAATGTGTACCTCAAAGAGACCCATCAAACACTTCCTTTGGCAATCGAAGAGCTCCAACTTTACGCTGCGTTTTTGTTTTCCCTGACACTGTACGCCGCTCTATAACAGCTACGTTCAAGAGCGAACAACACACAACAGTTGTATATTAAAGAGCTGCCATAACCACTATGTGCGGCCAATGGTCACGTGGTTGCCCGCAATGACCACCCCCAATTAAGAACGTATTGACTTCTGTACTAATGGACCACTTAGGATCGCCGCATTTGGAGATACGACAAAAAAAAAAAAAAAAAGACAAATGTGCGGTGTGGACAGAGCGCGGATTATACGCACGATAATACATACATATGTATAGGTTACAGATAACAAGTTGCTAATGCTTTCTGAACATAACCTGTAAAATACGGCAGATATATGGCATATTCAGAATACAGCATTAATTCTATTATATCTCTGGCACTCAGATTTTATAAAACGTTGCCTCTATATTTCTGGAACCTATAAACCAATCTGTATATAGGCTGCAAAATACAGTCATTCACCTCGAAACGAAAAGCATTAAAATATAATTTCAGTGTTACGCAACAGAGAATGTCCAGAGATACAAATGGGGATTTTATAGCCCCTTGATCACATAAACTGACTTCTGTGCTTGATAAAACCCATAGTTTAGTTTCTGAAAAAATAACTTGTTCAGTTGCTTACTTATCCTACCTACAGCCCCAATATAGCGCCATGTGACTTCCCTTTTAATCCTTTTTTGTAGTGTTTAACATCCATTTTTATTACTGAGGCACCACAGGCGGTGGACACTGATGATACATGAAATGAAATTATATATTGGGAAAGGATATTTTTTTTTAAGGAAGGAAGCGTTCCAGGCATAAGTTTAGGGAACCTCCCCGGCATTTGCCAGTTATGAGAACTGAGGAAAACCTGAAAAAAAAAACAATCAGGGAGGACTGTCCTGGTAGGTTTCGAACCCCTGACCTCCCGTTCACAAGTCTGCGCCTTAACGACCTCGGTCACCCGTGGCGGTCTTTTATTCCTGAAACAGAAACTTAAGAGGAACAACGGTAAGCTAGTACATATTATTTATTATTATAATTATTATTATTATTATTATTATTATTATCATTAGGTTTATTTAAGGACACTCTTTAGTACTTTAGGTCATTGGCGTTTCAAGCAATTCAAGCGTGGAACGGCCGATACATTTTGCTTCGAGGCCTCTTATTTCAGACTTGATGTTGTTTTTCCTGCCGTAAAGGAAAGAGCAATGCAGTGTCAGTAATGAATCATCAAGCTATACTTCGTCCTATGCCTGTGCTATACACAAAGTGGCAGTTCATAGCTTCGAAATGTGACTGTGAAATCCTTAGTAACAGAGGAGCAGGGAAGCAACGAAAACTGAAACCGAGTTTTCTAGATCTCCTTGGCTACTTGAGTGCTATATTTTGTATAACGTTTTTTGATTGATAATTTCTTGTGTAGTTTCAAGTATACTCTTTTCAGCACAGAAGGCATGTTGATGACTGTCTGAATGTGCATTTGTATGAATGAGCTATGTAGAAGATAGCATTTAGATGAAGTTTCGAAGACTTTGGTTCATATCACAGAACGCCTATAGTTACCTGCAAAGAGTGTTACCAAATAAGCTTGGTGTGGCTGATAACACTTTTGTTTGTGTTAGTTTCACTAGCCGGATAAGACTATTGTGCAACAAACAAAAGAAATGTTAATTGTTTAATGACCCATTCTGTGTTTCAAAAGGAACGATTAATAATTTGAACATGAAAATAATAAACGAAACCAAACATAATAGTAGCAGCCTAAAAGAATTATAAATTAACTGTTTTTAAGATAATACAAATTTTATGTTGAGATTCGCCGCTGACTACGAGCAGGTTTATTAATTCTAAGAAAGTGAAATTTTAGGGTTTGGCTTCAGCTCCATAGAAATTTGATTGGGCACGAGGCAGTTTCAGATTTTCGTTGACTAGATATTGTAGTTCCTGCGAAGGCTCTGTGCCCTGAGAAAGGGGAAAGGGATAGAATGAGCAGTAACAAACAAGTCATTAGAGGATCCCAACTTTGTATAAACAGTTGAATTGGTTGGGTCAGTGGTGGATCCCAACTAGCAATAGACGTCGCAATTTCGTAAACAGTTAATTTACGGACCATTGTTTACTGAATATTTTTGTTTCTTCTCGTTTATACTCCCCATCTTAAAAGTATCGACAATTATGAAACACCTTGTATCAAATGATTGTGCTTGTTGAAAAAGCTGCCTAAACCCTTTTGAATATTTATAAACGCTAACATAGTTTTCCTCCCTCTCGTCAACATAGTCATCATCATCAACTTCACATTTATATGGAGAGATCCTAAGGTATCGTGGTTTATTAGGTCTCCCCCAACTATATACCATAAAGTATTTTGTATCTTTAAACCAGTAATGTAAAGTGAGCGTTATCCATTCTCACTAAACGATTTTTCCATTTTTTCTATATATATTAATATTTTTTCCTTTAATTAAAATATATTTCAAATTTCCACACAAATTTAATTTTTATTTTGCGTAGTCTAAGTCACGCTTTTAGTGTTTTAAGGTATTTCAATTGTGCTGTTCGTATATATTTAAGCCTATTTAAGGTCTGTATTTCGCAAACCATACAATAAGACTAAAACTAATACACTGCTGTCAATTTGGTTATCTTCAATTTTTTATTTTTAATGTGTTTTCATTATTTTACAACTATATCAAATTTGTTTGGCTTATTTTTAAATTTTTCCTAATTATTCTTTATTATGATACAATTTAAATAATTACATTTTACATCTTATTCTAGTAGTTTATTATTCAACCCAGTCTTTAGTTACATTTAGTTAAAAGTGCGTTCATACTGCCGTTGGCATCAGGGGTGGTTTTAATCTTATTGTGTATTTTGCTTGAAAAAATTACAATTTTGAATTTTTCTTTTGAAACTTTAAGATTATACTTTGAGCTCATTTTTGCAATTTTTATATATTTATTTGTGATTTAATTTAACATTTTTGAATATTCAAAAAGAGCAGCACATTAACTGTGTTCATTTGTATTTAATTTAAAACTGAACTTGTTTTCAATATCATCTAATTAGATGACAAGCAGTAGAGAAAACATTACTACTGTTACCATTACTAATAACAATATAATAACAATAATAATACTTTATCATGAAATTTATACATTTATTAAATGTGCAGGATACCCTTTGTTACCTAATATTGCCAGATTTTTCGTATGCACTTTATTAAATGAATTTTTCCACGTTTATAAATCACATGTTATGGATTATATTCACTTTTTGGCATTATTTTATCAATAGTAATATGCTATAGTACTTTTCTAATACATGTTTGGCGTTCTAATAATAATAATAATAATAATAATAATAATAATAATAATAATAATTCTATAATTGTATTAAACATGTATTATAATGTTTGTGAATGCAATCTTTGTTTAGGAGACTTGCCCCGCAATAATTAATACGATAATATAAGGCTCGCAATAGATCACTATGTTCATTAAAAAGTAGTTCCCCAAATTCTAATTGATTTTTATTTTTGTCTTGGCAATGCTTTTTCTAATTAATTATACGAATCATAGCACGGTACTGGATTTACTTTTAACAAATAATTAAAACTCCCAATTTAAAGATATGCAAAAACGTTCGTAACATTATTAAAATAATCTTTCAGTGTTTTTAAATTCGACTTTGTCACTTGATTACGTTGAAAGCTATGTTTTGTTGACTCTGCTGTGATATTATAATTCTAGTCCAAGAGAGAGATGGGGGGGGGGGGCTGTAGATCTTTACTTACTACTGAAAACAAACAGTATTTTAAAAGAGTCGTTTTCAACTGGCGAAAGATTATGTCGAAGACCTCGAAACAATTGACAGGCTGGCACTTCACATTCTGTACCTATACTGTTCATAGTAATGCACTACTTCCGTCATTTTTGACAATTCAAATAGTATAAAAGTAAAATTATCGTATCAATGCATTAAAAGATATAAATTAAAACAAACATCAGCATTTTACTCTGTTTAGCATTAAGCAAAGAACGCCTTGCAACAAGAATAAAGCAATGTGTTTAAAGTATATGAAAGATGCTTCATTTATTATCAGGTCGACGGTAAAGACAATTATAAGAGGTGAAGCTGCAGGTATTAGAACAGACAACGCTGCCAGCGTCGGCAAAAACGACAACCGTGTAGCATTATTCACAAATAATTTGAACTTGGGCATTGCATTCCGTATTTGAGATGTGGGTCAGGGAATGGGGGCTTTTGCATGCTTCAAGTACGGCAACCAATCAGGAAATGGACAATAAAAAATCAATTAGGAAATCTTTTATTAAAAACTCAATTTTTATATAAATAATACATGACAGGTACAGATTTAACACGACTATGCGAACGCTTTCACCTCTGTATTGTTACAAATTCACAAAGCAGAGTTGCTGGTAAATCAAAGAGCCATGGGTACGTTTAGAAAATCCCAGTGTCATAGCCCCAGGATTATTGAGAATCGAGGGTCCAACCCCCCCCCTTTCTAAATATTGATCACTCCAAACTACCATCTGTTAGCGCCGAAGTCACTGTTTCGCAATAAATGCGGTACGGGATATAGTGGGGGCTTTTGACTCCATCAGCTACACTCCATAATTTTGTACTACCAACTTGCAACATTAACATTTCAGTGCTGCTAACTCTACAGCTCTCACAGTTGATTTGTCTTTCTAGTTTATAGCGGCCATTACTTTTCATTTCCCCCGACAACGCTGCAAACCTGCAAATAAATATTATGTGGACGAGTTCCCTTAAATTACCTTCAGTTTCGAGTTTTATGACCTGAAATTTCGTCACATAAGCACCACCAAAAAAAATTAAATGACTGTGCATTAGAATTTTGTTTTACGATAGCTTTAAAATTGACTTCCTCTGTTCTTTGCGATATCGTTTAGTTTTATTTTCGGAGACTAAGGAGCCGCCACTGAAAGCGCACATTTCTGAAGGTTTTACAAATTTAGGCTCTGATTAACACCTTGTGAAGTCATTGGGATGGCTCAGGAGGTAACGATTGGGTCTCGCATTCGGGAAGACCCGGGTTAAAGTCCTTTGAGTCCCGCCATACTGATCTTGGGTTTTTTCGTGGATTGCCCTGCTCGCTTAGGCGAATGTGGGGATGGATATTTACTTTCTAGGAACTGTCCGTTCCTCCATTTCACATCATTTTATTTTTTTGGTTCTGAAAGTGCCAGGACGAGGTGGGCTAGTGCAGCGTAACGGAGACTTGCGCTTAGGCAAGATTTCTGCCCCGGCATTTAGTACGGAAACGGCCCTTCTGAGAGATTCAAACTCTTTGTAAGGAAGAGCGCATCGCCGACTCTGGGGTTGTACCAGGAAAAAAATGATATTATGGACTCCATCTACGTCCATGCATCACCACCTGTGGATTCTGCTCATCCGGCGCGTAGGCACAAACGGCCAACCCATGAGCAAGGCTGAAGTACCGAAACAGCCTCCTCCTACTCCGACCCTAACAATCAATCCAAGAGCTTGTGAATTCTATTTCGGAATAACTCGTTTTTTTTTTCTAAAAAATGCAAGCTATTCGAATTTCTTGTTCCAACTTCAGATTTAAACGTTTCATCTTCAGAGTTTTCGGTTTTAAGAGAAGCTATATCTAGAACTTCTTCAATAATATTAAATTCCTGCCAAAAATATAATCACTGAGCCTTATGTTCTGTCTGATATTTCGTCCAAGGCAACAGTAAAACAAATATTAATAAATACTATTTTCTATATTACGGAAATAATTTAGAAAAAGAGAGAAAGGCTTCTTTCTTCATAATATGATTGTTAAAGATAACATATAAAACGTTGCTTAGCATCGACGCTTAATCTGTATTTGGTGCAAAGTTGCCAATGCAGCAGCCTGGATTCCAGTATGTTGCTTAGTGTTTGAGCACTGCAGTGTATCGCGTATGGCTGCTTTAAGAATTGCAGGATGAATAAAACAAGGATTTTGGTTTAAATCAATGAAAAATATGCTGGGCAGCAGATCAGGGCATGCTTTTTTTTTTAAATGTTGAAGAAAACATTTTTATTCTTTCAGGTGAGAGCGGACGAAATCCAGTGGATTAGATTGGTTGGTAGGTTTGTATTGAGGACTATATGAACTGCCATACCATCCTGGAGCGCGTACAACCAACCACAGAGATAACTGACCGGGAGGCAGTCCCCACTCTTTGAAAATCTTAATTACAATTCATATGACAGAGATGAACTGGCGCTGTATTTCAAAGTCGAATTTACAATGCTGTCTTGCACGGAGGAAAGTTCCAGCAAAGCTGACATTCGATTTCAGGCAACTTGGTTGAGTAAAAATTGCTCGAACCAATCTATAACACACTTTAAATGCACGAATTGATAACGAATTAAATGTTGCAAAAATGATAAATGAAAAAAAACTTGGTAGTTATGCATTTACTGTAGCAACACGAATCTTACAAACTGTATAAAATTGCTTCAAAAGGCATAAAAAACTAAACAGTTTCATACCGGATTGACGCTTCAATTAACCGTTATTGAAAATATATAAATAACCATAACTGAGCATTCTAAAGAACAATATATATATATATATATATATATATATGACAGCGGACGAAATCAGTATGCCAAATATACCAAATAGGATTGAATGATGATTTCAGAACACTGATACCACAGCTGGAAAAACATAATGGCAACACATTCATACGTATGTAAGAAATCTTTACATTCCTTCAATGTTTCCTTGCCACATTTTATCACCCTTGCTGCACTTCTGGAATATGCTGGGCGTAACTAAGCCATTGAGAAGGAGCGCCATACTACAACACTGTAGTACGGCTGTTTCGATTTCTGCAGCTAATTTCCTAGCTGTCCATCGCCTATTCATCTACTGTGACTGAAGCAAATCAAAATAATGCGCTTCGAGTACAGGATTATCTGCTCTTCAGGCATCTTCTTCAAGTACTTGTCGAAAGGATGACACCCAAGGCAACACCGTTCGATATAACAAGGGTTCATTGCCACAGGCTTATCAGAACCCCGTTTAGCATTTCCTTGCGTTTCTAACACTAGTCATGTGCCACTTTAATGTTAATCGATATACGCTGCTCAATTTTAGAAAACATCGCTTTAGGATTGTCCAAATTTACCCGCAACTGATGACCGTAGGTTGAACACATATGCGCTTTATATAGAATAACCATGTCCTCACATGTTCATTAGCAGCATGGCAATAGTGTTGCTACCACTTTCTTTCCCACCCTCGTATTTGTACACCAATAGGTTTGAGACCAAGTATTGCTTCTGGATTAAATTTGCTCCTAGTAACCTTTAACGTTCTAAGTTTCCTGCTCAGATTTGCAGTTTGATGGATTCAGTTTTCAAGTACGTATAAACGTAATTTACAATCCCAAGGTTAAAAAACTATAAAATGTAGATAGGCTCACAAGGTGATATATCAACTTTATACTTCTTTAGGCCACAAATATGTCAATATTTATTCTCCTGAATGCTAAGCTATAATTCTATTTTAAAACTATGATTTTAAACTCCAGATTTAGTTATATCACGTAACTATTGCATCTTGCACTATTAGAAAAGGCCATTGGGTTACAATAAATACAATTTCCTTGAATACATTCTGACTAATCCGAATTGTTCTGTACCATGCCCTCTTATCTCAAAACCACTTCCCTTAAGATATTTTGGACATTTACAAATAATCAAATAATCTGCTTTGATAGTTGAAGAACTCTTCATCATATTACTCGGGAGAGTTTGAAAGAATGCAGCAATATTCGTTTTTGAAAACTATTGAAAATTCATTAGAACAGCCACATTTTTGCATATACTTACGCTTAAAGATGTTAACATTATAACAGTAATAATTTGAGAAAATAATTTTCAACAACTTACATGATCAGTGTCAGTGGCGGATTCAGGCACGACGGACTCGATGCTGGAACTGTGTTCGGCTCCATTGAGTAGCGCACTGAAACTCTTTCCTGTCTGAGGCAAACTCTGTAACAGAAGCAGAAAACAAACGTGTTTACTTCCACCTATTAGGCCAATGCAGTGTTGGTGATCTAGAGCCCTGCATTTAGACACCGACAGCAACTGTTGCTTCGCTGCAACCCACCTCATAGACCTCACCTTCAAGTTTCCTGTTTCAAGTTATTGTTTAGCTCTTTTGTGGAATTCTTAAAACATAGTAACTGCATGTTCGCAAACAGACGATACAAGTGAACTAAATAAACTGTTTACATGGTTTAGCAAAATAACAACCTTTCACTTTTCATCTGGCTCTAAAATCGCAACCCCGGCCAACATCGATGGATTTTTTAGTGTATAAAAAGCCTAAGTATGGCTTCCTTTGGAAGGGAAGTAAAGCCGTGGGTTCCGTGTCGTAGATTTACGGCACGAAAAAGCACCTCAAGCCTGAAAGAAGAGGCCTCTGAGCAAAATTAGTCGGCCGTTTCACACCCTGAATTGAATGGGACGCTGATGTTAAAGAGGGTCCATAAATAAATCAAATTAAAAAAAAGAAACTAACATCACAACAAACACATAAATATACTACTTTAATGTCAATTTATTGCTTTAATTGTTCAATTCCTCCATCCTTTATCCCTTCATGGCTTGTTTTGACTGTTACCAAGCATTGCATTATCTTCAAAATTCAATATTTACTTTTACCACTGTCTCTTATCTACTAACCTGTTTCAAATAATGTCGCTATTTTAGTAATTTATCTCTGAACTCCCAGTTTTTATTTTAGATATATTGTTTTATATATGCACGAATATATTTCTAATTCTGCATCCTTACATTTAACTGTAGTTATTTCTATAGTACTCCAAGAAATAATAAAAAAATAAATAAACATAATACAGCATTGAAAACATTAAACTTTTTAAATAAAGTTCCCTTACAGCATGCTAGGACTGGTGGACAAGTAAAACTTGGGTAATAGTAGTTTCAACATGGTATGTTATCATTCGAAATGTTTCTATTTTTAATGACAACGATGCTGTAGTAGTGTTAAATTATTACTTTGTTATACATGTGAGTCTGTGCATTTTTAAAAATGTCTAATTGAACAGACAGGACATAAATGAAAACTATTTATCAGAGGCTTTGAACATTTAGAGTAATTAATGCACGCATCGTAAAAAAAAAAAAAAAATCTGGAACGGTGCAAAAATGCCGATAATGCACATAGAGATAAAATAAAATCACTTTCCAATATATTCAAAATGGAATGAAAAGTGACAGAATAAAATTCGGTGCTAATATCAGTTAAAACGTCACAACTCTTAGAAATTACTTGCATGTCCTCGTCGATATGGTAGGAAAGCAAGGCACTTTTCTTAATATGAAGGAAAAGTTTTAAAAAATAAGTAATTACAGAATGAAAAACGAGTTGATTAGCAGCGGAGGACTGTTCATTATGAACTTATTCCTATTCAAACTATGAACAAAACCACCCTAAACGTCACCAAGATACACTTTAACAAAGGAGTCTCTGAGAAATGAAAAGCTAAATCCTTGGTTTCAGTTTTCTACTAGATATCCAGCACATTTCATCTCAAAAACAACGCTGAAGCATCTTCTCTGTTCTTCTTATCCACTCGTACTTTGGTTTAAGTTGCTCCCTCCGGCTTAGTGCGGCACTATAAGGGCGAAATTTCTCCGATTCGGTTATTACACGAAAGAGTCTGAAAAAGCGTTCACAATTCTGTTTACAACGGCTTTGCAACTAGTGGCAGAAGTGTATATTCCTACAAGGAAGCACCTGGCAATAAATTCGTTTGAGAAATAAATAAATTCTAGGGGCTGCTTAAACGCAATACCTATGTCAGATAGTAGAACATCCAAAATGAGTTCCAGTTACTGCTGCATCTATGTGAAGTAAACACTAAACATGTTGTTCCATAATAAAATAGGCACCTTGAAATTGAATTATTCCATAATTAAATGTAAATCAAACATACGGTTAAGTTTTATTAAACCGAGCCAAAAGATAACCTATAAAGTTCTGAGTTTCTATCTTGACTTTCGCAGTGATGCTTTCTTTCATGTGCTCTCCTTACCTTCAAGTGTGTGACCTCTTAATGAAAGTTTCCGCTGTTTCTTTGTGTTTTGAAACAACAGAACTTATTTATAGGTAATATAGCTATATCATTAAAAAACCTTGTTTCTCTATGCTCACTGTTTAAAGAGAAACACCTACAACATTTATGTAAGCTGAACGATTTGAGTTGTTTTCATGTTGATGCTTGCTTGTTTAACATTATTCCTGTAATGAGGCACTGCTAACATTTTGTTTACCTAACAGGAAATAGGCAAACCTCTGTACAAAGATCGAAAATTGGTACGCGAGAGCTAATATTTACTTAATTTTTAATACAGCGAAGCTATAACTAGTAATTATAGAGAAATTTGGGAAACTGCCAATTTTATTGTACTTTTTATTTATTTACATAAAATTGTGTCAAATTATCTATTCAGAACTTTAAGCTATGCTTCGTAATGCACGCCATTATTCTAATATTACGGTTAAACGTTTTTCGTTTTTACAGTCGAATTTCGATTATACAACACACCGAACCTGAATGGTGCGAATAATGGGAAAATGGTATAAATCTAAATGGTGCAATCAAAGTAAAAAGAAATATTTTATTTACTGAATTTAAAAGTAAACACAATATTCAATATTAAGTTTAATATATGCAATTCAGGAGAACATTTATTCGCATAGAAAAATATTTACATATTGTTGGGTATTGTTGTACACCTGCCAGCTGCCAGAAGTCTTTGTAATGCATTGTTGTTGATAATCGACAGTACTAACAATAACTTGATAAATCATAGTTGAGTTTATTTCTTGAATGCAGTATATAGAGAATGTCATAACAACTACAGTCCCCATGAAAAAAAAAATAAATAAATTTCTTCCATTATTGACGGGTAACCGAATTTTTAATAACCGGGACTGTGTTGTGTTCTGTTTTCCTTTGAAACAGCTGCCCATAATATTAGAGTTCTTTATTCAAAACGAGCTTTTATTTCTAACAATATTTCAAGCGAATCTAGCTAATTGACAACATTCGTTTTATATTTTTTGCATTTCTAAATTGTGTGAAATAGTATGGTACAAAAAAGTCTTTCTCAATTAAAAAAACACAATTATAGAGATGTGTCAACAACAAAAAAGTGTGGATTATTTCATACGTAACAAAAAATAAAAACTAAACAAAAACTGGGGGAAATGAATACACCTTTCCGCCTGCAATTCCTTTACAAATTCACAGCATGGCATGACCCCATTTAGCCGAGCCCCTGTTGATCTTCCTGGTGAATGAGGGGAGCTATTTGCTCCGGTCCTGCTCTTAAGAGTGAAGCACTTTCCAACTCATTGCCCTCTGTACGTAACCCTCGGACAAACACTGTTAGAGTTGGCCATGACGGAAGATCAACATGCAGAAGAAACTTTGCCTGCTGGAATGAAAGCCAAACAAAAGAGCGACTCTTGTAGTGTAATCAGGGCATGTAATTGAGATTTCTCAAGTAACCTTAAGGTAAACCAACCTCTCAACATCCAGGTTTATGAAACAACAGCGTTCAAGACAAGATGAATAGAGGTCGGTATATGGATGGATATACACAGCTTATATTGCCTATTTAAGCAATCTGTATAATTCAAAATCGTGCCTACAATTTATGACTCAATTCTAAAACACGTGTGGTCTTCAACTGTTTAACTGTAAGCGCACTCCAGGTAGTTAATGATGTGTAAAAATTACTACATCCTAACAATTTTGGTTACCATAATAAAGCAGATGCGTAATACATTTAAAAATGTATTTATATTTCACACAAGAATGTCATAATGTGCCGATTGTCTCATTCCAAATAAAGGGAAAGCACCAGGACACTTTCGCTCTAGTATAGGGGTTCTCAATCTATGTTACGCGTACCATTGATGGCTAGTAAACATTTTAGCAAATAGATATATTAAAATTTGTTTTACAAACAAAAATATACTATTACTAAACGTAAACAATAGATGTTACATTTTTATAAAAACTTTTATATGATAGTGCACAAAAAGTATAAGCAAGTTTAATTAATATCCTGCGACAGTGGCAGAAAGAAACTGGAATATATTTTATCAGACAAAAATGAGATATTTTTGTCGTTTGTTTAGCTGCGAGCGAATTTACGTAAATAAAGCAGTGCATTTGAGGCTCTTAAGAATAAAATCAGCTTCTTTGACAACAGAAATCATTGGAAACACATCTTCATTTCTATTGTTGGATGCTTTCTTAAGTGAAAATGAAATTCCTGTTCATTGTGAACTGCCAGTGAATATTAAGGAGCACTTTGGGAATTCCACCCCAGTTTTAAATGAATACTTCGCCGAAAACCTGGATTCGGAATTTTGGATTAGAGGCCAGTTTTCTATTGCCAACACTTTACCAGAAACCTTAACTCCTTCCGAGAAAAACGAATTGATCGAGCTATCATGTGGCGGATGCCTCAGGCAAATGATCAAGAAAATGGATTTAACAGACTTCTGGTTGGGGGAAAAAAATAACAACGAACGTAGGTACGTACGCACATGATCTTAGAAAAAGGTGTAAGATTTTGCTGACGTCTGCACTACTTACCTCCGTGAATATGAATTTTCTTCTATAATTTAAACAGTACAAAGATAAGTTGAATGTTGATCCTAATTTAACTAAAATTAAGTTAATTAAAACCATATATTAAATAAAACAAGAGCAACCTTTACACTTAAACAAAAGTGTGAGTTAGAAATTAGTTAACTTTGTAAAGTTAATAACTTTTAATGATTGTAAATCTGAGTACCGGAATACCAGTATCTGAAATATATGTTTGTCGAAGTTTGTTTGTGTATTCAACCACTATATTTTTAACCTTAACAAACTTAATTTTAAAACATTTCAGAGAACAATTCATTGAATAGGAATATTTGGTTTTTCTTCAATAAATATCTAATTCAAAATCTACATACTAGAAATCATCATCATCAATCACGGTTTAAGCCCTTTATTGGCTTGTTCCGGTCCCACAATTTAGAACTGCTCTGTCCATCTTCTTTTAGGTCGGCCAACATTTCTTTGGCCTTTTGGTGTATATCTTAAAACCAGTTTACTATAGCGGTTTTCCTCCATCCTCTCCACATGTTGTTTCCAGTTCTTTTGATTTTCTTTAATTCTTTCTATTAGATTCTTAGTTCTTCTCGTATATCTTCACTTCTTCTCCTGTCTTTTAATGTATATCCTGCTACATGTCTTAAGAAGCGCATCTCTGCTGATTCTAACCTTTTCTCTATTTGTTTGGTCATTGTCCAACATTCAGACCCATATGTTAAAACTGGAACAGCCATCACTTTATAAAATTTTATTTTTGTCTCTTTCCTCGTGGTTTTTAAGTTTTGTTTGATGGTGCCGCATATTTGGTTAAATTTATTTATTTTGTTTATTATATCATCATTTTTTGTGTATGAAACGCTGCAGCCTAGATAATTGAAACAATTTATTTGTTCTAATATTGTCTCTTGTATTATTATTTTTGCTCTTATTGTTTCTGGTCCTCTAAAAGCCATTACTTTGCTTTTATTTGGTGATATTTTTATTTTATATCTTTGGCTTATTTTATTTAGTTGAAATAGAGCTTTTTGCATATTTAATTCTGAGCCACTTATTAAAACTAGATCGTGTGCAAATAACATTACATCTAAAATTATATTGTTTATTTTAAAGTGTACATTTAAATTATTCTGCCATTCTCTGACAATGTCATCTATATATAAATTAAATAATGTGGGTGATAATGGGCACCCTTGTCTAACTCCCTTATTTATTGTCGCTGTTCTATTTTGGTTTGAATCGATCATTATCAAGTTGTCCTTATATAATTCTCTAATTATTGTTATCAAATGTTTTGGTATGCCTTTGTTTTTCATTATTTGCCATAGTGTATTTCTATATACATTGTCAAAAGCTTTTTAAAAATCTAAAAACACCATATATGTGGGAATATTATATTCTCTGTGTTTTTCAATTATTTGATTTAGAACAAATACACAGTCGATACAGGATCTTCCTTTTCTAAACCCATTCTGAGCTTCTAGTACTATATTTTCCATTATGATATTTAATCTATTTTTTATTATTGCTGCATATAGTTTATAGCAAGTATTCAATATACTTATTCCTCTATAATTACTGCAGTTATTTCTATCCCCTTTTTTGAATATTGGGCATATTGATGCTATTTTCCATTGTTCTGGGACATAGCCAAACTTCCAGCATATATTAAACAATGCCAGTAATCTATATTTTAGTTTTTCTGAGGCGTGTTTGATTAGTTCATTGTTGATATTGTCTATTCCTGGCGTTTTTTTGTTCCTGCAGTTCTTATCTAAGGTAAGCTGTAGCTCTTCGTATGTGATAGGGTCCACTTCTTCATTTATTTCCATTGTAAATTCTTCGTTTTCTTCTTCTGTTTCTTTTTTTGTCCACAGATTCTGAAAATATTGTAACCATTCTTCACTTGTTATTCTATTTAATTTTATATCATCTTTTTCTTCTTTATTTAGGTGCTTTAGAATTTTGTAGGCTCTCTGTTGGTTACCATATACATCATTTTCTAAGAAATAGAAATAGAAATACTAGAAATAACTGAATAAATCCCTAGTGTTGTTATAAATGTAGAGAAATTCTTATTTTTTCCCCTTGTACCATAAAACACGCATTTCCCTCGTAAAATTTGCTTACTAGTACATCAAATATTCTGCATTGAATGTAATGGTATGAAAATGAATTTCCTTGACAGTGTTTTACAATACTATCTGAGCCAGCACACGCTTCCGCAATGGCGTCTCTTTGCACTGTAACCGATTGCACTGTACAGAGAGCAACACATGCGTAAATTCCTAACAATGGTCCCCCAATGGCCGCGTGGATGTCAATAAGCCATCCACTGTTATATATCCTCTTATTGCCTTCTTCCACTGTAGTCAACAGTGTTGCTTCTCAGTAGCTTATTATTGTTATTTTTACTTGAATTAAACTGGGTCTTTACTCTTGCTGGAATGGTGTAAATTGTTTACGTAAAATTTAACGTTTGTTAACTTGAATGACTATTGTCATTCTCGCCGCTACTGTGTCTTTTGTTTGGGAAGTCGTTTGTAAGAGGTACTGTTGAAAATTTGTTGGTGTAAAACTGTTTCCTGTTGTTTTCTCTGGTGCTGTGTGTATCGAATAATCCAAATCACTAGTTGCAGAGACTAAAACAAATATACGAGGAAGAATACACCGAAGATAGTGACAGTGAAGAAGAAAATAATGATCCTGAACGTTTGCCTAGAGTGTTTGACTGTGTAAGCCATTTTGCTACAAGTAACGCATATATGTAGCTATTATTGTTCATTCTGCAAATTGTAACATTGCTTTTGTTACACAAAATCGGACATAAAACTCCTAAGTATGGCTTCCTTCGGAAGGGAAGTAAAGCCGTGGGTCCCTTGTCGTAGATTTACGGCACGAAAAAAACCTCAAGCCTGAAAAAAGAGGCCTCTGAGCAAAATTTGTCGGCCGTTTCACGCTCTGAATTGAATGGGACGCTGATGACCTGAGATGTTAAAGAGCGTCCATAAATAAACCAAAAAGAAAAAAAAAAATCCTGGAGCAAATCAGAAAATAGCTGTACCAAATGATTGTATTTAAGTTAGTGTAACAGTGAATAGATAATAGTCAGAAATAACGACTACCGGTCGAAGTGTTACCTAATATGAGCATCACGTTGTTCCATTTAATATTTGTTCCTGTTGAGCTATATTAAGAATCAGGGAAAGAAAGCAAAAAAAAACGACGTAAGAAGCAAAATTCAAAGCAATTACTGATATCCAAACATACCTATAACATTTAAAACTTCTGCAAAAAGAACACACGTTACATTTCAGTCTTTTCGTATAGACTGCAACACTTAATGGATGCTCACATCGATTGCTGTGAAAAAGGAAATTTGTTTCATGATACATTTCAGTAATATCAGTGAAAATGTTTTTTTTTTTCTCTATTTTTTTTTATTCCATGCATAATTATATTCCATTGTTGATACCCTAGAATGATTTAGTGATTTATTTTATATGTTCAGAGTTGAAGCATGTGTGTGAGCCAGGTCTAGTTCACAGAAAATATGGAGAATGAAAATACGAAAAAGACAAAGAAGAAGCAAAGGTACGAGAACCTGAAGTTTGGGGTCTACCTCATATCAACTATACTGGTAAGATTATCATTGCAAGAATTACAGGTTCTGACTGAAAATGTGGAATGAAATGTTTTGAAAACACATCGTGATTGAGTAGCCTTGTACATATTATGAATGCTAGTCGTCGCAGAAGTGTAGCAGTAACAAAAGGGCAGTTTTCAAGAAATAGCAGTTTCTTGTTTTGTCGAGATTAGCGGAAAGCGTGTCCTAGTCTACAAAACTACTTTTATTGCTCTTCATGAAACAACTTCCAAGAAAGTGCCTTGAATTTGCTTGTTGATGAAAGAAGGAAAGAGTTAAATGGAAATGCTAGGGAAGAATAACAAAAACATGATAAATGTAATTTAAAACGAGACCCGCCTGAAGATTCATAATCATATAAACATGTTTCCTGTAAATAACACACATGTTGTGGGAGTTGTAAAGAAGTATTTAGCTTCTTTACTAAGCATTAAGATAATGCATAAAATGTTTTATGATAAACTTCAGAAAGCAAAATATCACACACCTCCTTCCTTTGATATTTTAAAGCAAAATTTAACCTCTCAATTGGAAGGCCTCAAACAGATGAATGTAGTGAGTGAAATGTTTGTTGCCAAACTAAGAACTCCACATCTCAATGACAAAAACAAAAGAGCAGCACCAGCTGAACAAGAAAGGTTTTACACAGTAATTCAAGAGAATGCAGCATATGTACATAACGATACTGCTGTTATTTCCTTTAATTATATGCAAAATAGTTAAAAGATAAGTTTCCAGGTGTTGCCATGTATTGAAAAGTTGAATTGAGCCACACTTAAACTGCACTTTATCAAGCGAGTTGTCTGCTTGCTGTGCCGGTGACCAATCTTTATCGAGTAGAGCTATGAACTTGAACGGTGGAAGCATTTATTGCAAGAGCCATCTCTTCTGTTGATTCCAGTGCAGGAGATTTTCTGCTTAGTTGATATTTGTATTCTGTATACATAACTTGAAGATCAACACAGCAAAATTGTACCTGTGATATGTTTTGTAACATAAAACATAACTTGCGGCAGTTTCAAAATCTAGCTATCGTGCAATTAGTGATATTACATAATAATCATAACGAATAGAAACCGTTACGAGTGGCCGAGGTCGTTAAGGGCGCGGACTTGTTAGGAGAGGTCTGGGGTTCTTTCCAGGTTTTCCTCAGTCCTCATAAATTGCAAATGCCCGGGAAGTATCCTAAACTTAGGCTTGGAACGTTTCTTTCCTTATGGTGTCTCAGCACTAAAAATGGGCGTTAAACACTATTAAAAAAAATGCGATCATTTTCTTACTGAAGGTAAGATTGTGGTAAAACTGCGAACTAGTAGCGAGTTAGTTTGATCAGAATGTGAAACTGTTATCACGAATAAATCTCGGAGTGTAACCGCATACCTCGTCATATGTGTTCAGTCAAAATGAAATACGTTTAGTGGGTATCAATTGTTTTTGTGCAATGTGAAATTATTGTTAAAACAAATTGATTTAAAAAAATGGGAACATTGTGCCAAAATAGACTATTTTAAAAGAGAAAGAAGAATGAAAAGCAATTATTTTCGTGGCATGTAGCAAGAACCTTAAAAATACATTAACAAAGATGTTGGTCTGAAATATGCGGAACAGGAAACATCATACGGCGTACTTTATTTGCACTTAATCTAACTTTATATTGTACACAAACATTTATTTATTTATTCTTTATTTTTACATATTCCTGCTCATTATTATCAATACTTGCTGTAATGCTTAGCACATTTGGGTCAACTGGCTCCCATAATAATTAAAAAAATGATAAATTTTTACTAGTATTTGAAGTTATCAATGTTCCTACCTTTGTGGAAAAATTTATACAAATTACCGAATACTGTGGAACAGAACAGCGAAAAAACGCTTGTACATTTGTAAGCATGGAGTTGCAAAGTACAAAAGTAGCAGAAACCTTTGAGAAACAGAATTTTAGTAACAACTGCAAGTTACAAGTCCACACACTTGTAATGTATTAGACCATGCTTTTGTGCAACAGGACCCTGATCTACATGAAAGATTGTTTATAATTCTGATATACAAAAAAAAAAAAAACTTTTAATCGATAATTAAATTATCTATTTGATGCGTTAAACGGGAAACGGAAACGGAAATCTTCCCGTTTAAAAGGCACAAAAAGATCAGCCATGTAGAGTAGCAGTATCCCATATTATGTACGGACTTGGTATTTGCTATTCGGCTGGCTACATATTAAAAACTAAGCCAAGTCATAAAAAACGGCAAAGAACCTTATAGAGTCAAGTTCAGACAGGAAAACCCACCATTCCAGGGATTACTTGGTACTGTGCTTCGAATTAATAGCAGTTTGCAGAGCGTCAGGCAGCGACCCTAATCCGGGGTAACGACCAACGGAATGGCGCCAGCGGGGGGGACGGGAGTTCCGTAACTAACCGGCACACCGCAATCTCATTAATCGACGTGTGACACGTGTACACACATATGTGCCTGTTTAATTTTTCTGGATGTGAAAGTTTTCCTAAAACCATGGTAATCAAAACTAGGAGAATACTAGTTGATTTGATATATTCTACAATGAATTGATAGCTAGCATGTTCAACACTGCTTGGAATTTATAGTGCTATATTAACAACTAAACACCTGAGATAACTTATCATCTATAGATGACAATCAAGTTTTGCAGAACTCTCCACTGTGTATGATCTATAGGAATCATTCAGTATTTAAAAAATCTATAGGAAAATGTATGTCTATGATAACTGGAATATAAAAACCACAGCCATTTCCCAACCCATTCCTACCCGCAAAATTTTAAAAGCTTGAAATGTTTACATAAACAAGTAAATATGTTGGTTTGTAAGAACTTATTATTTTCTCTATATAAAATACACTTTTTTTTTTTCAGAAGTAAGAATTTTTAAGGAATCGTTTTTCTGTAGCGCGTTTTAGCCGTTGCTTTTAATGCAATATACTGACATATAAACTCTTAATATTGAAATAAGCGTTGAAATGTCTATCGGTTCCTAATAATACAGACGTTTATTTAGAAGAGCTGCAGAAACAGAGACCAGTAGCTCTGGCTATTAAATTAAATTAAATTAAATTTACTTGTTCGGAGATTTTAATGGGAGATGGTTGGTACTTTGAACATTAAGTATTTATATTGTTAACCCTACGTCTTAAACATTGGAGAAAATATAGTTTAAAAGCCTATTTAAACATTCTAGTGCAAATCCTACAATTTCCATAAACAATGATATGCGAAAATTATTACAGCGTGTATGGGCCAATCCATGTGTAATGGGATACCAGGGAACCATCCTTGAACCAGATTTATATGAGAATAAATTTATTGTATGTTCGTGAAAATCAACAATTTCTAAAGATATAAATTCTAAAAATAGTAATATTAACAAAGGTAAATGTTTTTATATTTTAATTTATAGCACACATTCTATAAATAAGTAAAATGCTATATTTAATCAAGCTTTAACAGGAACGTAAACAAATTAATTCCTAGTTCATTAATCTCTAAACTGAAAACTTTAAACATTAACATAAAGGCTAAATGAACTCTCTGTAAAATATATATCAACAAATTTTTGATGATCCACCAAAAATGACTCTCATATAAAAAGTTGTTAAATTATATTTGGAACATGCGGCACATTAATAGTTGAGTGACAAATCTATCTGTATGCAAGACATGCTTTAAGGCATCTACTTCTAAGTATTAAATTATTTTATACAAAATGTTACATCGAGCTCAAATCTGAAAACTACATTCATTTACCTTAAAAGTTTACGTGTTATTTTCATTGCCTTTGTGGAGAAATAGTGTAGGTATAAAACAAACATTTTAAAGCCTATGTATTGCAAATCATTGTTTTGCAAGATATTAACTTTAAAATTAGTATTCTTCAGATTAAATAGTTCAAGAGATATGTATCCATAGAAATATTCTTTTTAATTAAACATAACTGTGGCGTATATTTACATAAGCACTGTTAGATCTGAGAATGTCATATTTCATACACGTTATTTTTATATTTTGAGTTGTACACTGTAAAAATATGAGGTAAATGTTTCCACATTTCACATTGAACTGCCCGTATGTACAAATATTTACGATTATTTCAGTCATGTGACGTCATCTTAAAAATTGGTCAATGAAGCGAAACAAAATTTTGAATTTTAACCAATCACAGCCGGATTACGGAGTGAAATTATCGAAAAAAATGTATCAAATCCGTTTTATTACGCGACGTGCATGCCTTGTGATCAGTGTAGCTAACTCTGTATCTTCCCTAAATAACTCTTGAACACGCATCACTGACCACTTTTACTAGAGGCGGTGGGGAGCTATTGATAGCAACAAATGCATGGAGAATCGACAATCATAACGCTAAATGGAGCGTTCTTCAAAGCGTTTTGGTGATGAGTCAAATGTACAAATTGATTTTATAACCAGAAATTTCAAACCAAAGAATACAAAGAAAAACAGAGTCAGTGTGTTATGTTTTTTCCTCAGTTGGTATTAGAAAATCGAACGAAAATAGTCGATTTTTGTCCATTTCAGTCTCATGGTTTCCGAATAGAATTCATAAGTAAGTATAACATTTTATACAAGTGTTAATATTCTGTGCGCGAATTTCAAATATATATCACTTTTATTGTTATTCTATTCATGAAATAGTCCTAGATCCGTATTTTGCTTCTCTATTGGCATTACTAACAATCAGCATTCTTCTGTCGCAAGATTGCTTGAAAAGGTTAAGTACAAATATACAATTATTACAATTTTGAAAGGCTAATTTAGAGGAATTTTACTTAAATTCTTATTTTATTCGTGAAATAGTCATTATAAATCTTATTTTATAAATTTATAAATCTTAGTCATTATAAATTCTTATTTTATTCGTGAAATAGTAATTATAAATCTTATTTTATAAATTTATAAATCTTAGTCTTTATAAATTCTTATTTTATTCGTGAAATAGTCATTATAAATCACTGCGTTCTTAAATTTATCGGTAATCTGAGACCCTCTCGTGATATTACCTGTGATAACTAAGCACATGCGTACATATATTTACCCATGTAACAAAACAAATAGCTTCCAATTAGCAACATGTTATGATATATGCCAAACACTAATTTTCCGCTGTAAAAGTACACGCTCTAAACGAAGAAATACCAATTCCCTTTTTGAAAATGCAAAACTTTGAATTTTCATAGACAGATGCATCGAAATAAGCCGATAACAAAAGAAAGAGAGAGGTGGGGCACGTCATTGAAGCGAGATAAATCGAGAAGAATCGAAAAAGGTAAGAACCTGGAAATGGGTGACATATGCGCCCGAGACGTTCAAGACAAATTGCATGGCCTCCTTGAAACTGCTCCACGACTCATAAATTCTCGTAAAGAATTTATCTTCAATTTCTGACAGCAGGATATTTTGGAAATAGTTTTTGTAATTTATCGCTAAAAGGAATCGTTTTAGACTGGTTTTCAATTTATTTTGTCGTCCCGAGTCGTGAATATAATACCTCGTAGGAACGAGTCCTGCATTATGAAGTAGTTATATCAAATTACTTTTCGTTCCCAATAGCCAGGTAATTGTTATATCTTAAAAAGACTAAATACGTCATGCCAAGTGTATTCAGAACTGTAAGCCTTCAGCATTTTCGACAACTTTGATCTCCTATTTAAGAAAAATATAAGGCTAAGAAATTAATGTGTTAGATACGCCAGAATTTTGCTCTATGACCAGTTTGCTCTACAAAAAGAAGTAGCTACGTCATACAGCAGTGAATGAGATGTATATTAATGGAGTTAAATGCAAGTAGAAGGAAATGAGATGAAAAACACATAAAAAGGAACAGACCTTTAATAAATAGGGGAAAAATAGCATACAGAAAATAGAGATTAGAAAAACAATGAAAATAATATATGTACATTAAAAAAAATAGAATAAAGAATGACAATGCGACAAAAATATAAATAGCATAACTCTAACAATTGTAACAATAAACAAGGAGAACAAACCTATGAATATTAACGATACTATTTAGCTTATGAATGCGGTATAAGAATATCAGAAAATCCAACCAATCACAGCTGCCTTACCCCACAAAAAAAAAAAAAAAGAAAAGAAAGAAAAAAGAAAAAAGAAAAGAAAGAAAAAAAAAATACTGCGCAAATTTATCAGGACAACACTTGGATTTGTGCTTTCCGCGTAAACAACTATTTCAAATGCTAGACTGCGTGTTCATTTGTTCTCTATTATGCCGGGTAATGGATTGTTCAGTGTGGCAGTTGGCGAAATGAAGAAACGTGACAAAATATCATTCTGTGGGGAACGACCTCATGGATAGTGATCGAAATCAAATGCAATTCATATTATTAATGCAATAATAGCATTGCATCTTCTTCAGTTGAACATATGAGAAATTGAATTTAAGTACATATGCATATAGATTAGACCACCTCCAGACTAGTGATACACTTATCGGGCTGCTGATCTGGGTTCTGTCTCTAACTCTGTCGAGCAATTTCTCGAACGGAATGGGGAGATAATGAACTCGATCTCTTTGTGCTGCTCACATAAGGTCTCTGTGACAAACTTCAAGGCGAAACCTGTGCCTCTAGAGAAGCATCTAACTTTATTTACTTTAATTTAGATGAAATCCAAAATTATTATACTCGACGTTGTGTTGTAAATAACAATATTGCATAAAATTATATATGAAACATTATAATAGGCAAGGAAAAACATCTTGTCTGTAAGAAAATAACCTTCATTTGCAAGCAGCGAGGAAAAAACAACAGAACAGCACTAACAGCCGGACTTTGACCTGCCCGCAGCTATTCCATTTGCATCAGCCACTCACTTTGTTATATTTGCATACTAATTGGTGTCTGGGCTGTGTGCCCTCCTTGTGGGGTTCCCTTGGGACCCGAATCCCACAAGCCGGGGTCAGAAATGCCGTTACGTCAACTGCCGCCGCAGTACTGACATGAAGCTGGTGTGTACGGCATGAGAGATACCTAACGACACC
Organism: Metallyticus violacea; assembly: GCA_030762175.1. Classification (NCBI taxonomy): domain Eukaryota; kingdom Metazoa; phylum Arthropoda; class Insecta; order Mantodea; family Metallyticidae; genus Metallyticus; species Metallyticus violacea. The sequence goes on along the minus strand of CM060843.1, from coordinate 87,689,775 downwards.
TTTTAATATACACTAAGTTGCTGCAACTCCATTTCCTATGACTGCAATGGGCCGCATAAGGGATTTACCATAATCTAACATATTATAATTTATTTTGGTTAATATTCGAGTAGTAAAAACCATAGAAAGCATTAAATCCTGACCGTAATATTGCCAAGTAGCCACATAGACTGAGTGCGACAAGCATCGCTATATTCATTCTCTGGATAATGAAAAACGATAGCCTAGTTCTACTGATCTTTCCTCTCACACAAAGTCCCCAAATTACCATGTCATTATGATTTACTTTGCCAAGCAAGAGAAGCAGATCTTAAGCCTCAGTGTTCTTAGCAGTTTGCGCCGACGATATAATAGAGTAATAGTCCACATATAGATGTCATGGAAATGGACAAAGAGTAATAGACAATTATAGATGACCCTTTAGGAAAAATCTAGAGCTTCCAGAACTGCCAATAATACATATTTTTCACAGAAATGCATTTAGGATGGACGTTACGCTCAATATTTTCAGCTATATTAATTTTGTCGAAATATAAAATATTAATGCAACATGTTTTGCAGAATATTATTTAATAGTTTTTTTAAACTATAAAGGCATTCTATTACTTGCCATAGAGAATGAAATTATGGGAGTCTAGTTTGTCTAAACTCTGGGCAGCCCATAATTATACGGGGCTTTAATTCCAAATTTTGTCAGTATGAATAAATACGGTGTGAACAATCCTTCACACAACCGATTTCGCGGCGTGCAACCGGCCGAGGCTGGCTGCTGTGTCGGCGGTGCGGGTGACAGGAGGTCCGCAGTAAATATAGCACGCTTTGTCGCCTAAGGTATTTCTAACATAAACACTTAAAAGAAAAGTAAATTACCCACGTATATTGAGCACGGAACTTTTGCAAGGTTGAACACAATTGAAGTCCTGAGTATCATAAGAGCACAGATCCACTTTTTGGCTCTATATGAGTTGCAAAATAAAACGAAACTGTAGAAACGTTTATTACATTGGAAACGGAACTATTTACACAACTTCAAATTCAAAGTAAGCCGTTTGAGCATTGACACACTTCTTTTCGAAACTGTTCTGTAATCATAATTGACCAATTGGCGAAAATCTTCGACCCAAGCGAAGCTCCGTCTTGAGCAAGTTTCTGACTTTTGAAAACAGATGTAATGGAGCTGGAGAAAGATCTGGAGAACACGGAAGGTGAAGAAGGGCAAGTAAGCTATTGGTTGTGAGGAATTCGCTCATCTGGTTGGAGCATTGTCGTGATGGAGAACCCAATGCTTTTCTGGCCACAAATGAGGTATTTTATGTCTCACAGCTTTACGAAAACGCAACATACATCTCCTATTGACAGTTCTAATCTCAAGAATGAGTTGGAAATGTACAATCGATACACCACTACTATTGCATTGCCGCAGTCTATGCATACTGAACTGCACGAATTCAAGGCAGAGAAGTTGTCTAACTAGCACGGAGCTAGGTTAAGTTCGGTCCTTTATGTTTATTATCATCATATTTTATTTATTTATTATTATTATTTTGCTCTACCAGTTCTAATCTTCTAAGATCTGTCATTTGATATTCAAAACAATACAATATTTTAGCTTTTTCCACATGTTACTGATATATTAAATTTATACGCACATGTGTTCATAAGCAAAGCTAGTTCTAAAGCCTTTAAGCAACAAGTCTTCAACAAACGATGAATGAGATCTATGAAGAATGATTAAAATGTCTGGTGTCATAGATATAAGACTGATTTATATTAGAATCCTGCAGATAGCAAAACCTGAACCGTGGAGAAGTGTGTTTTTAATCTATTAGTATAGACAAAGAAAGAGTTTTTTTTTTTTTTTTTTAACCGAAGGACACTTGACACAGACATTCGTACAATGACAAACTGAATCATTTACCATGGCAATTGCCACGTCCCATCATTTCCTTAGCATGCACGCACACTAACCAGACACGCAGGCTAATCCGCTCATCATCAATGTACGCTGCGTAATGTAGTCCGCTTTTCATTTGCGATATTTGTTATTTCAGCTGGTTCGCTATCTTTACTAACAACGGAGTCGTGCAATAGCGCCGGACTTTTGAATTACTCTATATGTGCAAATGAATTTTTAATTTTGTATGACTAAAATAAATTATGGTCTTCTGGGGAAAATGATAGAAAACTCCGAAAAGTAAAATAGTTTCGGGTATAATCCTGCCAATTAGCTGGTATATAAATACTTTTTATTTGTCTTACTTGCTTTCTAAAACGTTTTAAATTATTCTGACTGTTGGTACAATGATAATGCATAGTTTTCTGAATTGCATGAAAATCAGCTTATAAAACCGCTCTCTTGAAATTGGAATCTTCCATAAACAAACGCTTACAAAATAGCATATAAATTGTATAAGCATGCTTTTCACTTCTTATTTATATACAATTTTAACAATTGCGAATAAAAGTGCTAAATATTTGCATTCTTTTAGTCTTCATTCGTACAAAAAAACCAATAAATTTTGTCTTAAAGTTTCTATAAACCTTATTTCCAATAATCAATGCGATTACTTACAAATAGAAAATAACTTTATTCTGTATACATTACAAATACATTTCATGCATGAATCGTCGAATGAATGAATGGTGTTTAACGCCCGTTTTGCGACAGAGACCACAGGCGATGGACAGTGATGATATATGAGATGAAATGATATATTGGGAAAGGATTTATTTTTAAGGAAGGAATCCTTCCAGGCCTAAGTTTAGGGTACCTCCCCGGCATTTTCCATTTATGAGAACTGAGGAAAACCTGAAAAAACCTCAGTCAGGGAGGACGGTCCTGGCGGTATTCGAACCCAGACCTCCCGCTCACAAGTCCGCGCCGTAACGACCTCGGCCACCCGTGGCGGTTGAATCGTCGACCGTACATGCTTAGGTATGATACATAATTAGAGAGAGGAACGAACCTATAAATAAAACAATATTAATAACAAATAAATAAAAAATTAAAATGGATAGAACGATATTTACAGATATGAGTGGAAACTTCTTACATATTATATATAATTACACTAGTTATTGCGTTCTAACCTGAATATAAATTGCATCTAGCTTCACGCACTTTGGCTAAGAAAGTGCCGATATTGAACCAATTAGTGTGATCCGCAAACAAGTCCTAACATGCTAACTGCCTTACTTATTTTTTTCTAGAAACAGTGTTTTTCTCAGGTATTCCCAGTGGCTAGATTCGGCCATAGCGTGTACCCATTCCTCACTCCCTCCACTAAATGGGCAACTTTCATACTAGAATTATTTGTTATTTTTTTAGCCTTCCAACTTTTAGTCTAAACCAGCATACATGCGTACATGCTACATGAACGAGCATACATGCATTTTTACCCAGGTTAACTTAATTTCATTCGATAGGCTCAAGGAGACTTTCGTATTACACTCTGCCTCAATTTCCTGCCTGCTGATAGCCTCTAGCCTTGTTCTAACCTTCTTCCACACATTTGAATTATTTTCATTATTTCTTGCCATACTGAACTTGAGTTCTCTTTCCACCTCTGCAGCCCAAAATGTTGGAGTTATATTGTATCTGGTGTCAATAGCATTTAGCACGAAGTGTGGACTGGTCTTCTTGCATTAGTCTAAGCCAGTATTTCACAATATTTGTTTTACTATTAACCGTATCTTCATAGCAACTCATGATCTTCCAGTTTGAGTTCTTTTGGAGAGCCCAAGGACTTAACTTTTATTGACATGTTCAGCCCTTCCCCATGCCCATATTTCACTTTCATATAACATTGTACATCCTCTCTAGTGTTATATCTAGAATGCGAGTCAGAACACACAGTAACTCATTTAGTTGACCCTACTTTGTAATTAAAAACAGATAAGTGTTTATTCTATTTCACTCTCATTAACGTTTTGTATTTCTTGTCTACTATAGTAACATTTTTCATCTTAGCCACACACGTAGCCATTTTTTAAATGACATTATTTTGGTTTTGGTAATATTTACTAGCATACCCATTTTTCACACAATACTCTTCTAAGATGTGAATACCTTACTGCAAACCGTTTCTGGTTAGTGATAAAAGAAATAATTCGAAAGTACAGAAATGCATGCACAGTCCGCTAACAGGACAGCAGAGATATCACCTATATATATTACACAATAACGGAGATAGAATACATCCCTGACGAACTCCTCTACTAACTAATGGTTAGTTTTGGTCTATCTTTACATCGAATTTCATGTCGCTGTATACCTACAGCGTAGTTTTTATCATTTTGTTGGCGATGTCTTTCTGACAGTTTTACCCACAGAGCATCTCTGAAGGCTGTTTTAAAATCAACAAATACGCTGTATAACTTACCCCGTTTTCTTTTTAAGTTTATATCTATTAGCATCTTAAAAACGAATATATTACTCACCGTAGAAAACCCTTACCTGGAACCTGTTTGATACGTAGATATTTCATTGTATTCGTTGGCCCATCTCCTTAATGATCATACAGAATCTTGCAGTAAACTTTACCTGACACAGATAATAGTGATACACTGCTAGTTCTTTGGCGACCTGAATATCGGCTATTGGCAATACTTCTGAATATCTTTCCCCATTAAATAATTTATTAAATGCGATTCGCAGGGCGTTTATTACTCTGGTACTATTAAAGAAAGTGTTATAAATTCAGTTTAAATTTCATCAGTTATTTTTCATTTTTAAGCTTTTAATCCCCATTATAATTTTGTTATCCGTTATTTCTCCGTCTAGTACTGGGGAAATGAGACAGTCACTGTCCTTGCCGCTACTTTACTCAGAGTCATTAAAAATGCAAGCCACCTTTCAAGTTTTGATGCTTATTTGCCATCTTTTTATACTTTAAATTTCCTGGACAAATTTCACATGTTTATGTATCTCCCGCTATTTTGTTTTTCCATTCCGATTTGGCACTTTCCATCGTGTCTTTATATTTTTTTGTTGTTGAACGCAAGAAAGACGCTTTTCCTGAATTCCCTCTCTTCTGTAAACCTTATGCGCTGCCTCAGTTTTTTTCTTAGCTTGTTTACATTTTGTATCGTTTTACTTATGTATGATTTACTTCTATTATTATTTATTTTCATATGTCTACCTGCTAATTTTATATTTTCTGTCAGTCTTATCTGTACCGCTTCCTTGCCCCCCTTTAATCAACTTGTCAAGTCACGCAACATTTCCACAAATTCCTCCATTCCCTATGGGAACCATCGGTATTGCTACAACAACGACGCAGATATGCCATTAATTTCCCTTACATTATTTATTGAGGCTATATGCTGACTTAACGTGAGCAAGATAGGTAATTGATGGGATTCCATTCGATTTACAATGTTAAAATCTTATATAAAAACTAATATCTCCTGTGAGTACTTGAACCTTTCAATTTACAAACGTTAACTCTCCCACCATTTCTCGCTAATAATTTCCGGCTGAAAGGCGTCACATAAGAACGGTAACTCGTTCAAGTCCGTGTTGCGTCTTCACTGTGTCGCGCATGCTTTCCCAAGGTCATTTCCCCCCCGTTCTGTAGTCATGTTTTCCCTTCCGTTAGAGGTATGACATTCAGTTCAATTCATGCGAATTTCGATATAACATTATCAGGTCGTGGAATCACCTACAACAACTTTTAATAAGTCACTTCCAGCGGTATCTCCTCTTAGAAATGTTTGCAGTAATTATAATCAAAAGCTACGTGCAGAACAGCCTCTGACAACAAACTAGGGGCCCCAGATATTTCTCATTAGCCTCTCTGCAATTTAAGGATAATAACAAACAGGGCGAAATGCACAGAATGTATATTGTGCACGTCACAATATAATTGCCTCGGGATTAAAATGTTCCCCAGCCAGCAAAGGGAGTAATTGCGCCAAAATCCACGTAATAAATTAAACACTTAAGACTAACAAGGTTATTGTATACCAGCCCTCGAGAAATATGTCGCTGAGAAGGCGCATTCGCCTGGCGAATTGAAAGCTAAAGAATCCTTTGTTATAAGCAGCTAGTTACATTTGTATTAAAAAGATAACTGGCATAAGATCTATGTATAGCACTTCAGTATCTATTTTACATTGATGCTAGGCAGGTTTTAAAACAATGCTGATTTTGTCTCAGCGTAGAATTGCTTTGTCAGGGAAAGTTTTGTTGCATACAGATAGGGATTTCTTTACAGAGAGTGGAATTGCATTTTATAAATAACCCCCAATACATTATCAATGTTTTAATTTCTAATAAGATCAGTTTCTAGCACATGTGTTTGCAGAAAGTAGCACATTAGGCCAAAGGTCTATTGTAACACGTTACTCTGTCAGACAGCCGGTCTAAAGTATCTGTGTATAACATATACAGACATCACCGTTCATTGGCACAGATGATGTTACTGATTTAAAGCACAAGTAACTCGCGTTTAATAAAATACAAATATATGAAATTGAAATGGAGAAACTCAAAAAGTTTTCATTCAATGCTTCATAAATGCTCAATGTGAGCTTAGTCCATTAGACTTTGCATATAAACGTCTTTTTTATCTTGTTTGGTTTTGTTTCAGTGTTAGGGTCATTATGAGTAAAAATGACTGTCTCCGAAATCATTAAAGTGTTTTGTGTATGAAAATTTACGTTTATCAGATGTCAGTTGGCCACAGCATTTTCAAACAAAAGTTGGTGCAGATCTGTCTATTGCGTATTCAGTTTTGTAAGTGATACTCAGATTTTAAAGAAAGGACGTGAAAGTCAACAGGTCGGCCGCCAGAAAATGTTTAAACAGCAGAGCGGGTGCGTTTCACACACAGTGCACAGAAATCCAGAGGTAGAGCTAACGCACGATATATCTGCACTCAGACTAGGTCACATATTCGGAGACAGCTTTTCTATGACTACATTGCCGGAACATCATGTAAACTTAATTTCATATTGCATTCTAATGAACTTTAAATGCACACTATCTTAAAAACAGCTAATTACATAAACTAAAGATGGCATTCACACTCTTTCACTTATTGCCACATATATTATTTATTTCAATGGCTCATACCGAATTTCCTTTAAAGAAATTTAAATTGCGGCACATATAGCGATTTTTAAAATTCGCTTTAACCCCAACCTGTTTTTCATGCACCCCTACTCCTAATTGTCCTGATTTTCGAAAACTATTTTTATAAAACATCTCCGTAGTTTTAAAATTTGAGTATATTCTGAATATTGATTGATCTTATGTATCTTGCATAGCAGGACGAAGTAACTTTTTACAACCCTAGACAACCATAGTTGATTATTTGGCCACCAGCTGTCTTTTTGAGAAAATAGTGGCTACTACACCAGACAGGGCTAAAATTCCTTGCCACTAAGTCCTTTATCACAGTTTGATGTCGCTTTCTTGTAGAATCCACGGACAGATAAATCTAGAATTTGGTATGTGCAATTTAAAGGCTTTAGTTGTTTATGTGAAAGAGTAAATCAGCCAACTACATCCGCAGTCGACGTGGACCATGTGCAACAATGCTATCAACTGCTACATATGACGGTTTCGTAATCCAAAAATCAAGATTCGACATCCTTCCATTAATGCCAGTTCAAATTTTGGACTTGGAAGTGTACTGGAAGGCAAAACCCCCAGGAAATTGACACAGAAAGGTAACTTTACAATATTTATTAAACAACAACAATTGTAAATATAATGCACACATTGAATGTTATCTTGAATAGTTACACAACGTATAAATCAGCAATGCATATGGCAAAGAGGTATAATCTCTCTTAAAATATTACCCCCCTAGGAAAAAAAAAATCAAAGCTTAAGAATTGATGTAACAAATGCATGGTGGCAAGTGTTTAATCAAACCTGTCTTTTAAACAGCGGATAAAAGAATTTTAATGCAGCTCAACTGACAAATGAGCGGCACCTGTGTCACAGGACTTACCCTTCGGAGAAGCCTCCGGGACTAACAAATTGAAGAGAAGACCGAAAAGAAGTATAACCCGCGCTTTCCCAGAGACAACTCTCCGCGTAAAAGGAAGAAACGAGAGCTTACCTGCCTTTCAGAACGTTTGTTTCATTGCATGGTAGAAGTTTCGATGAGCGAGGAACCAATCATTAGCTAGCGAGCCATTCTGACGTGGCCAGGTGAACAGGATAAGGAAGGGGAGAGAAGTAAGTATCAGAAAATACGAGTAAAAACGGCACACATCTGAGAGGTAACTTTTTCGCATGAATATTTTTAAATAGATGAAAATAAAACTTTCACATTTGTTGTGTTTGTAGGTGCATATTTTTTTTTAAATAAATTCATTAGTGCGTATGCAGTTACATTATAAAATTCGGGAGATGTTTTTGATTGGCAAGTGAGGCGATAGCATCTCGATCTCTGAAGGAAGGAAGCACACGGATAAAGCTACTACAAGTTCCCCAGCGTCTTAACTACAACAACCGCACAGACGGTCTACAGTTAATGGATAAAATGATCTAATGACACTGGTTTTCCGAGCTCTGTGCGAAAGGAGGTTCACAACCACCACCACTACCCAGATGAATGTGTCCATGTATAGCCTCCATTGTGTAAAATAAATGGTATGCTTTAGTTCACTTAAACTTCTGAAGCTCAACCATTTTAGCAATAGATAAGCTTTTATGTGCCCAACGTAAATTTTAAGGTTCAGCAACTTTTCAGATAAAGTAAAGAAATCCCGGGAAAAGATACTAATAGGTTCTGGAGGTTTAAAAACTTGCACACCAATATTTCACCGACGGAAGAGAGATGTAGTGAATGGAGGGGTGGAACCTTTTGGGAAATGAGGTGCGAAGTCTGCAGTTACGTCACACGGTATTTTATTCATGCCCCACCACCTCCTTGTTTCGGTAGTCGTTAGGAGATTCCGAACTATGGCCCGATAAATTACAGTGCACCTCCCTACTAGAGTGCCAGCGTAGGCCGCTTTTTTAAACTTGGAGAGTTTTCTTACTGAAATCTGTTGTTCATTTTATTGTTTGAACTTACAAGCAATTCTAAAAATGCGACTCTTATGCTCTTTGATTAGTTCATGGCGTGTAGTGAGGTTTACCAAAGGCAAAGTTTTTTTTTTTTTTAAATATTATTAAGTTTTTCACATATGCGAGTGTATTTTAATAAGAAATTTGATTCGCATGCTAATAGAGGGCAACAGCAATATTTATAAATATAAATGGTCATAAAATTTTCTTTTTGTACTAACGACCTGTGATCACAAGTAAATCTGATGTTAATTCATTGTTTAAACACAAGCACAGAAAAAGTTAATAAAAGAAATAACAAGGTTTTTTGTAAATATATTTTCCTATCAGATATTTTTCGAGGTAACCCGTGGTCTTAACAGATTAACAAAACGTTTACACTCACTTCAGTTTGCATAACAGGCTCATAATTGCCTCTGATCGTCAGGAGATGGACTGTCTACTGCGCCTTGTATTTAATGTTTTGTACTGCTGCTTTCAACTGGGATCGCATTAAAAAAAAAAGGTTCAAAGAAAAATGAGAAGATCTGCAGGTCTTCGAACTCTGCTCAGTCGGTCCTGGTGGTGTAGTGGTTACCATACTTGCCTCCTAAACCGGCCAGGACCGATGGATTTTTTCAGGCGTAAAAATCCTAAGTATGGCTTCCTTCGAAAGGGAAGTAAAGCCGTGGGTCTCGTGTCGTACATTTACGGCACGAAAAAGAACCTCAAACCTGAAAGAAAGGCCTCTGAGCAAAATTTGCCGGCCGTTTCACGCCCTGAATTGAATGGGACGCTGATGACCTGAGATGTTAAAGAGCGTCCATAAACAAATCAATCAATCACTTCCTTGAAAATCGTTGATTTAAGTACAATCAATACACGCCCCTTCGCTCACTGCAGGTACTGTAGAACAAAGTGCAAACTTTGAGTAGACATCACACCTGAGGGGTACATAAGCCTCATGGGAAAATGTGGCATTAGAAAAAATGTTTTAGTGTCTCAACTTCTCAAAGTTTGTCGGTAAATAAGTTACAGTTACGGACTCTAGGGGCTACCTCTTGCATTTAATAATTAAAGTAAAAAGTTACTAGAGTATAATCATATTAGCTTATAATATTGTATTATTAAATATTTCGCAATTTTTACAAATGCAATAATTATAAATGAATTTCATCCGCTATTTTTTGTATCCCAAAACAAAATGCCATTAATAAAATTAACATTAATATTATGTCGATTTTCTAATTAATTATTCTAATGCCTTCTTTTCTTATATCTATGACGTTATTGTAGTGATGGAGATATTGTTATTATTGTTAGCAAATATGATTATATCGTAAGAAATATTTTCTCAAGCTGAAAATGCTGAATTAGTTACTTATACCCAGATAGTTTTATAATATTTATTACATAGAATATGACACATTCATTAATTGGATGAACAATAAAAATACTAAGAATATTTCAGAAACCTTAGTCTCTGCATATGTTTTAGAACAGGCCAATAATTTTATAAGTAATATTAACTTATTAATTTGTATTAATTCTGTAATTGTGTATTCTGCAATAAAGATGAATTGTTGATTCTGTTTTCAGTAATACATATTGTTTTCTTAAAGTTGTCATAGCATAATATTCAGTAGATGACATTTTAGAAATGAAAACAATTTAATGACGTATACTATGGTCATTATATGTTATTAACTATGTAGTAGATCAACTGCTTATAATTCCGGTATAAAAAAGATTATAAAACACAGCCTTAAAATTATGCTACAGTATATATAAATTAAAAATAAAACATATTTGATAAACTTAGGTAGTGATATATTTCGTCATTCATTAAAATGAATTATTTTGTCTGTATCAGAATTAGAAGTAACCATAGTAACCAATGACCCAATGGGAATGGAAAATAAACACAGTTGGTTCAAATTCACCACATGTCGCTTCTAGAAATCGCTTGCCTTCTCTTACTAGCGTTATGTTCGGCGCTTTCCACATTGGCGTTTTAACCAACATAAACAGTGAAGATCGTTAGCTAACAGATAGCGCTAATGGGGGTCGATGCACTAGACCGTAAGAGCCCTAAACTGAATAATTACACAGGAATGTTTAAGAGAGAGAGACATGAGCTGCAGAATCAAATGGCTGACGCTCGAGACGAACTGAATAGTGACATAGCTTACGTATGATTTACATAGTATATTAATAAAGAATGTCTCTAAAATATTATTTTCCTCGGTTATTCTTATACGTTCTTGCTTTAAGTGAGATTTGTAGGTTAGTTGATTCTGCATTTACCTACGATATTGTAAGCGCATTCCACTCAATGAATTGAATTGTTTCTGCAATATTTGCTGCGTTCATTTTCGCAAATAAAGATCTAAATTCAATCTTCTGAATATTGCGAATGTGCAATTTTGTTTCGTGGTTGTCAAGCAATTATATTTTAGTACTCAAAAATCCTATGACATCACAGCGGCCCATCTGCCCCGAGTGGATTCTGAATCGTGTGCTTCACTCTCCTTCCTGGCTGATTGTACTCGCTGAATTGGAGCCCTTGAGGGCGTGTACAATGCACCTGCTGTGTCTGAAGTCTGCTAGAAACGGCTTCTGCAAGAGGCACAATTGCTTCGACCAATATTACGCACTGAAATTAGGGGTTCGGTTTTGTTTACATCGATTTTTCGAGGCCATGTCTACCAGATAATGAAATTAGCTGCCCCCCTCCATGTCGAAGCTACGGAAGACCAGCCTACATGCCATTACGGTTCTTCCCTAACTCGTTAAGGTATAATGTTAGCTCAGCAGCAGTGCCAGTATGTGGGACAATTTGCTGGGGGTTGTCAAATGTACTGACATTGTGGAGAAGTAGCAAGGAAAAGCCAAGTTGTTATTTTCGCCTCAGCCTTAATTAAAACCAGTTTCCTTCCTTTTTCTACGCTCTTGGCTGTTTACTTTCTGCCTGCCTTTGCATTTCATGATCCTTACATTTCACCTTTCATCTCCGCTCAAGTTACAACTTCTCAACCCTCTATTTGATATATTTTTCATTCCTTCATTCCTTTTCCCCTACGTATTTAGTATTATTTCTGAATCCTTCTGTATTTTCTTCTTGCAAAGGAAGGTTTTCGGTTCGAACAGGCATTTTCAGTTAAAAATGTTGGGAGAGTTACCTCGCAATAGTAACGATTCATCATAAAAGCAATTGTTGGCAGATATAGGCTAATACATTCTACAGCAATGCACATTAAAATGTACGAAATGCATGGATTGGAAGAATTGCAATTTTGTTCCTCTAATACCAAATAGTACCGCAACTTATTTCATTAATTAATAAGGTCATAATTTGGATTTTATACTCTTTGTTAAAATTGCTGTACTAGGCGAGGAATTCGCTTAGTTTACGCAGCTCCTTCGTGACGGATTTTTCCTTTTGACGCGATATTTCATACGAATAGAGTGCCATTCATTCTTCATATTATTTTTCATCCAGTCTCAAACGAAATTTATAAATTTTTGTTCCGTTTATATTTCACCCTCACCTGTTATTCCAGTCCTTTTCAACTCTATTTTCTTGGAGCTAAGTTTGTTCCTTTTGCTTTTCCTTTCTTCTTCCTTTCCAGATTACTTCACTTGTTCATTAATTTTGCCTTTTACACTTTTTCGCTGTGCAGTTATATGTAACAGCAAATATTTCATGTCTTTATTACCAAATACCGTCGGTCCATTTCAAACTTTCCGACGATCTAGCGGGCCGCACAGTGCGCGTTTACTGGGGATGACCGATCGCTCCCTCGCGGAAAGAAAATCAATCACTACGTAGGCCACTCAGTGTCTTTCTAACGTCTTGTTGAAAACACGCGAGTTACAGTAAATCCCTTGTTTACAATGACGCGGTCGAGCAACGAATATTCATTGTTGAAATTTATCTCTTAAAGAGACAAATTAACGACAGGTATGCGTGTAAATCTCGACGTCGCTTTCCTGGAGCTACTGTTTCTTCAAGACCGTGTTTAGAAAGTGGCGTGAAACGCTGTGTGTTAAAGACAAAAAGAAACACCGAAAGAAGACCGTTTTGACATAGGAGAAACTTGCAGATATTCAGGCAAGAATGCTGAGAAGTCCTAAGAAAGCTACACGCCGATTAGCACAAAAATGGTGCACCTGAAACACATCAGCAATAAGAATACTTAAAATGCTGCACTTTTATTCCTGTAGAGTGACACATAATTTTCAACATATGCTTTGATAAAAGGTAAGATTAACGTTACGTTTTCTACCTCCTACTGGCGTATTATTTATATGGGACGGTGCGCCATTCACCGCACATAGTTTTCGTATCACCAGTAAACGGCCCGCAGTTTTGAAATGGAGAGCACTGTAGTTCATTGCAGTTGAGTAATCAGAACAAAACAGCACAATGCACATGTGTAACAAAATGAAATGTAGGGGTTAGCGGTTAGTGACGCAATACGGAAACACACGAAGCGAATTACCTCTTTCTTCCCCGCTCCAATACTGGATTAGATATCGGGGGATTTGGTGGAGTTTTAGCATCCTCCAGCATGTCAGCCTATAAAGCTTATTGTGCTACACCATTGGGAGAGGCGCCTTCATTGTTTTCCAAAATCCGTTTCTTGTATGAGTTGCAGTATTTTGATTCCAATGTTGGCACCCCTATATAGAGAACAGTCTCTTTCTTTCCAGGACTGGACACTCAAACAGGATATGCCAGGCAGATGCCTCGTTCTGTTTGCACATTCTGCAAGTGGGTTCATCTTTATAGAAACCCACTTTTCGTGTATGTTTCCTGAATTGACGGTGTTCAGTGATTAACGCAACTGTTTTCCTTATTCCTCTTCTATCCAGTTGAAGAAGGGATGAAGAGAGAGTCTTGCTAGGGCCTAGGACGAATTTCCTAGTTTGAATTCGTCCAGAATAGGTTTGTCGCCTTACTTGATGCTTATCGCCAAATCATATTTTGATTGCGGTCTTAGCAGCATAAGTACTGATTCCGACCACGAGCCCAGGGCCAAAAAAGGTGCATCAGCGCCCCTTTTAGCCAGCTGATCTGCCATTTCATTCTCATGAATGCCCCGATGCCCAGGCACTCGCCGCAGTTGCAGGATGCCAGAGAAAACAAAGCATTTTGACACTCCCATACCAGTTTAGGTCGCACCTGATCAGAGTAAAGTGCTTTTAGTGTACTTTGGATATCTGAGAGGATGGCTCAATGCAAATACTGGTGAGCAAGCTTGGCTCGTTCCTTGCTCATTTGAGACTCCGGCATTAGAGGATTTTCTCTTATCCTTATTTGATTATTTACTGTTCCCTTATAATTTTTCAATTTGAGCCCCTTCTCTGATAACGATAAGTTGTAATTCTTTCTGAATTCATTACTTGTACATATCTCTTGTCAACTCACCGTGACAATTTTTGCTTTACTTTGTAAAAATATTTTCACTTGTTTGTCTTCAGCATTTTCTTCAGCATTTTCTACATGCCATTTCTTCATTCTTTATTCGTTTTGAACAAGTTCTGTATCAATAAACTCAGTTTTCATTGTTCTGCACCGGTAAATTCAAATAATATATACTTCATATTCTCTATTTTCACAAATTAGACACGCTCCTGCTCTTTTCTTCCGGATCTGGGCACGATCTCCACACCTCTAGTCTCCTCCATGCAATCCTTTCGCTTGTATCCAAGGAAGGGTGATGATTATTTGGTTTATTTACGGACGCTCTTTGACATCTCAGGACATCAGCGCCCCATTCAATTCAGAGCGTGAAACGGCCGACAAAGTTTGCCCACAGGCCTCTTTTTTCAAGCTTGAGGTTCTTTATCGTGCCGTAAATGTGCGACACGGGTCCCCGGCTTTACTTGCCTTCAGAAGGAAGCCATACTTGGGATTTTTACGCCCGAAAAAATCCACCGATCCTGGCCGGGATTGAATCCGCGAACTTTGTTTAGGAAGCAAATATGGTTACCACTACACTATCAGGACCGACATCCACGAAGGGAGAAAAATACTGGGATATATGTCGATGTTACGCGAAAAGTTACGACAAATTTGGCGTACAATTATATAAACAATAGACTATCACACTAAATGACCGTTTTTAAAATTTACCACGACTCCTAGATCAGGAAATGACACCAAACTCGGAAAAGGAAGTTCGTGTTATATACATATAAGACGCTTCTTTAGTAGCCTCTGTGTAACCGAAAACTGCAAGGTTTGCTGGACCGATGTACTTGCTTCTAAATTAAAGAAACAATTACTCTACCTCAACCAAGATACATGTGAAACTCTACAAAGCTTCGAAAAACAACAAAATGGAAAACGGAAAGAGGAATTCCGACTCTGTATTTTCCAC
Organism: Metallyticus violacea; assembly: GCA_030762175.1. Taxonomy (NCBI): domain Eukaryota; kingdom Metazoa; phylum Arthropoda; class Insecta; order Mantodea; family Metallyticidae; genus Metallyticus; species Metallyticus violacea. The sequence continues at coordinate 87,674,376 of CM060843.1, read as the reverse complement.
AACCCTTCCACAGTCATTCCGGGAAGAGAAATTCTATTTCCTCTCTTTTGCTTTATTTTATCGCTGTTGCCGCCTAAGGAAAAAGTTTCATAAGCATTGCTTTCTCCTAGTTCGCGGCGGACTGTTTTCGTTCAAAGTGTAGTGGGGCGTAAAGGGAACAAACGATAGATGGCTCTGCACTTTCGCCACCGTTTTCGATTAGCTAGTGCTACTACAATATGTTTGCACATATTGCTGTTGTTTTCGTATTTGAAAAAAAACAAACAAGCAAAAGCCATTAACTTTTATTCTGCCACTTTCTTTCCTATAACCCACATACTGCAAAAAAGGCAACCATCCCCAAATCCACCAATGGCCAACTGAAAGCCTAACAAATGATGCCAAGTCCTGACGGTCAGTTGATACATAGAAAGTATCTTTCTGATCCATTACATTCGGAAATTACGTGGGTAAAACATAATACGCGCTGCTCTTGATGACACAAAAATATAATCATTTTTAGCAGATTAAAGAGTAGGGTTTAAATAACAAACCATACCGAATGGTATGGCCTAGCTCTTCCTACTTGCAGACATAATGCTAGCGAGTAAATTACTATTTTTGAAGGATTTTAGAAATAGTTTAATCCAATTCTAAACAGTCAGCATTGATACATCATGAAGAGTAATACTTTACAAATTATCATATGCATTATAACGTTTTATAGCCTTTTAATTGCGCTAATTCTGTCATTTTTATAACAACTCAGGCAAAATCTGTCTTGTCACTTTTTATTATTAGTGTTGCATAATTCTCGTCTCAATTTTAAGGAGAAATTACAAGTTTTCCTTTGCTATCAGCAGGATGATAATTATTAAAAAATGATATATAAATTAAAGGAGTTCAAAAAGTGTTCTTTTCAAAAAAAATACACAAAAGGATATTGCGGAATACTTGATACAATTTTGCAACTATAAGGTACATCTTAAAACGTTTTTCATGTTACTGGACATTAGATAATGTAACAATCATTTTTTTTTCACAGGTGGGTTAATCCAACATTGGCATTGATATAGTTAAGTAAAAATATAAAATTACAAGTAAAAGGAGTACTTGACTCTAAATATTTTGAGACTGGAATCGAATGGTCTCAGAAGCTTCGGTATGGAACGATGTCATAGCTACGCTGCGATGTGACGTGTGTTCATAGTCAGTCAGCATCATTGGCAGAGGCGCATGCTGTACCTCAATCAAACCACAAGTCACCTCGGCGTACAGGTGTTAGTGGAAGTTGTAAGGCGTTTTGAGGTCTATAGTAGGTTAAGTTTTATGAACGATTACTGTACTTGAACATCAGTTCATTAAATTACATATTAGGATTTACTGTATGGACTGTGCTGTTGTTGCGTGAAACGAATTATGCGGCTCATTGTGTTCTGATAAAGCGCTGGTTGGCACATGGAGCATCAGAGATTATTTGTTTAAGGTAAGCTTAGCATTTTCAGCTCTCTTGTCTATCGCTTAACACTTGCAGCTTACTCTAGCGCCTGCAGCATGGCGACTGAGATCAGTAGTTCTTATTCTTTTTCCAACTCCTCTCTATTCGTAAATTCTTTGTACACATTTTCGCCGCATTGTATATTAGCATTTACACGACCAAACAGCTGTGAATTCTGTTTTATACTCCGATTATTACATAAGCTTAATTTAATTAAACGCGAGAACAAATTATTAGACAGTCATGGAGCTGCAGTTACTGCTAACCAAGTTTAATCAGGAGCTAAGTAAACATTTAAGGAAGTAACAGCTTCGTATTCATTAGCTGTAAGCTCTCACCGGATCTAGGATTATACCCTATTTCACTTCTCCGTGTAAAATGACGACCTGAATACAAAATAAAGAGGATAAAGTAAATAAAATGGTATAGAAGAGATGGAAACCATATTGTCATTTCTTGAGACTATAATCAATGAACGCGCCTGATTTTTAACATACATATGCGCACAGAAGTAAAGGCGCTTGATCATCCCTTGGGAGAACTATATGTTTTCCCAGAAGCCCGCTGTAGCAAAATTCCATTCCCGGAGAAAACAAACAGTATGTTACTGCCTTCGCAATTTCCGTTTGCCCTCCTCTCTCCCCATGGGGACACACTAGACGTTCACAACACAGGCAGGCCAAAAAAAAAAAAAGCTTTCCAAGGTCCTTTGAATGTGCGGTCGCTTGTTGCAGGTCATCCTACAGGAAGTAGGGAATGGGTTTGTCTCCACAAAATCATAATGAGCAAATTTACCATTTATAGATAAGAAAGATGCTTTTGTCTACTTCAGCTGACTGAGAGACTAATACTACTTTCCCAACCATTCACAAGTAGGCGAATGTTAAAATTTCACATAAACAACGAGGTAATAATAATAATTATAAAATATAACAAGGTTATGCGAGACTTTTTCACCCTGTGGAATGTTTTTTTCCATACATAAATATTAATTTTTATAGATGAGCTAGTGAGAGCAACAGAAGTTTTATTTAGAATCAAAAACGCATTCAAAATTTACTTATTTCATTCTTAATTTCCCTCACCCGCTGTTATGGGATCAAATGCAGTGAAATATATTTAAAATATTCAATTCTTAAGGTGGCCGTTTACCGGTGCGACCCACTTTCCGCCATTGTCGGCATTCCCTCATCCAATTGCAGCGTAGTTACGAGCGTTTCCAACAGTAGGCCAGTCGTGAGTCACGCGTCATTCGGGTTAGTACAGTAGTGTGTTTATTGTGCTATGGAGAGGCATGAACGGAATTTTTTTCCTTCCTCCTAACCCCCTAGTTCCATTAAAAAAAAAAAAAAAAAAAGATATTTAGTGAGCAAGATCTTGATTTTAATATTTTAAGATCAAACGGATCTTACAAGATAATGAAAACGTCGTGTGCTCACAGAAAAAAAAAAAAACGCTTGATAAAATAGGGATTTACTTGGAAGGTAATCCTCGAAAAACCATGAGAAGTCTAGTAGAGCAGTCAGGAATTTCTGAAAAATCTGCAAGACGAGCAACAAAATTGCTAAATATTTATTTTATTTAACAAATACCAAATACAATTTAGCACTTATGCCATTAGTACACGGGCTCTACAGTATTTTTCAACAATAGAATTAAAACCACTTAATGCAGAGCACACGTCCAAATGTTCGGTGGTCATAGGTTGACGAGAATCACAAAGGGTACATTTTGGAGAATCTGCAATGAAAGATGGGACCTCGGGCAGCCATGTTTCGTCAACAATCGAAAGCTTTTCTTGGGTCGTCAGGTACATAAGTAGTAATCGCATTAAGAAAAACCAAATTTTTGTCTTTAGTTGCAACTGTAGCTTCCCGTTTAAAACTATATTTAAACATCCTATTTTTCAAAAGCTTTAGGGAATGAAATGGTATTATCCTCGTGGATTTCTGGGTCAGCAAGGCTCCTTTTTTAGCAAGTAGTTCCGCGTGTTCGTTTACCATGACGCCACAGTGTGCAGGTACCCATTGAAAAGAAATTTTATGAGCAAGATCCTCAGCAACAGTCTTTGCGGACTTTGAATCCCAGATACCCACTGCTCTGTTAGAACCAGATTTCCTCAATGATAATTTTTGGGTTGCCAAGGTCAGCAATAAGTAAAAAGCTCACAAAAAACTCAGCTCCAGTTCCATGGTCTCTATTTAACATGGAACCATTCACTTTCCGGAAATCGACTTCCAATAGTTTCGAGAGTTGTAGCTTTTAATCGTTCCGGGACCATATCTTTCTTTAGTAAGATCGAGATTTACATCAAGGGTTAATGGGCACATAGGCAAGGGCAAGGTAAAAGTCTCATTATAGAGCCCTAATGTCTAGCGACCTTCAGAGCCGATTGTATAAAATTCCTAACTCAGTTTTTATTATAATTCCCCCCAAATGGGTTATTTGGTAGAGTAGTAAGTTTATGGTATAAAATAACTGCCCTTCTCTGTATAGATTTATGAACTGTTAAATATATATATAAAGCCCTATGTCATTACTTTAGTTCACAAACCGGTTTCTCGATTATATCAAAAGACTTTGGTTTTATAACTAGATGCTAGAAATGATTAACAAAGGGGAAATTGATCGACATGGATTTTATTTTCCAATGACGCTTGGTTTCATCTAAATGATCATGTAGCTTCACGAAATAACATCTACATCATATAAATCAAACATAGTAAACAATGTTCCACAAAAAAAAGGGGGGGGGAGATGGAATGCGGTGTATCATTAGTGCTAAAGTAACTAATGAGCCAATTTTGTAAAACGCTAGTACATAAATAACATTTTACACGACCAATGAGTGATGAATTAATATATGAGACACATTTAATGGCATATTTCCATCAGGATAATGCAAAATCCCATACTGCTAATTCATGGATGAGGAACCGCGTCGCACATCTGGACGCAGACTTATTAGCAGGAATTTAATGCCTCGTCACTTTCCAAAACTTGCAGTCTGTGATTTTTATCTCTACGAACTTGAAGCCAACAAGCGGCCGATTGCAAATGGAAGAGTTTAAATGTGCCTTGCGGTTCATCTCGAAAATTCTACTAGTGGCAATCAGATGCTGGTTTTATTATTTTTCAATTTAAGGTATCTCTTTGTTATTTAAATATACAAATACCAAAATGTGACGTAACGGTCTTTAACAAACATTCCTAATAAAATCCTACGATAGAGGCTATATTAATGTGCTTATAACTGATAAAATGAGTGCACCTTCGCTCAATTTCAACCACCTCAAAAGTACTTTCGCGAAGCAGGCATGTAATAAACTTAATGAAGCTGAACAGAAGATTAAAATCAATAAATATTATTGGTGTCAACTGAGAGCACACTTAAATAATATTAACGAACTGTACCTTAAAGTATGTGGAGAGGTCTTTCATTTTACCAAAATAGTCGTCTCTGATTTAGAGTACAATGAGCCTACAGAACACGTTTTAATTTGCTTCTCTTTCGGGGGGTAGGGGTGAGGGGCTAAATTTCGGCGGGAAGGGTCATGATTAAAGTTGATGCACCAAGAGACATACATTAAAGCACGAAAATTCCCCGACACCCCTGCTACAAAATGGACATGACCTGAACTCATTTTGTATAGTAAAATAATTAAATTTTCCTGCACTGTTCCGAGGTCATATGAAAGTTTTGTGGGACGCATATAGCGAAACCACCGACCTGTTTACACTGATGGATTCATAACGGTCCTCATTATTATAATAGGGGGAATTGGAGTATAGACAAGGCTTATTTTCAGTGCATCCAAAAAGATTAAACCACCCCATCCCCTCTCTGCTCTAATGGAATCCGCTGTTACTGTTGTTAATGTGTAAACAGAAAACAGAGATCATTCAGTGCGGATGATCGAACTGCGGTCTTTATGCTTTTACATGAATGCTATGTGTTTTGTATTATAGTGCTTTAGGCTGACAAATGAGACTCCAGTTTCGGAAGTCATAGGAAGAGGTAAGTGCAGCAAAATGGAAATCTGTGCACATACCGCCAGATAATAATAGTTTATTATTAATATTATTGATTTATTTATGGACGCTCTTTAACAGCTCAGGTCATCAGCGTCCCATTCAACTCAGGGCGTGAAACGGCCGACAAATTTTGCTCAGAGGCCTCTCTTTCAGGCTGAGGTTCTTTTTCGTGCCGTAGATGTACGACACGGGACCCACGGCTTTACTTCCCTTCCGAAGGAAGCCATACTTAGGATTTTTACGCCCCGGTCCTGACCGGGTTCGAACCGGCCATCTTAGGTTAGGAGGCATGTATGGTAACCAATACATCACCGGGACCGACTCAATGGAGTTTAAAGTATACACCATTCTAAAGAGCATATTGAAATATCTTTAAAACTACTTGAATATTACATACTTCAAGTTGGGCGTTAAAGAGACGCCAGTTAACCATCCACTTGTTAGCGTGTTTGCACTGTGACGGGCGGAGAGTTGTGTACGTAAACCCTTTAGGGGGAGGGGAGCCAACCCTTGAACGCAAAAGTCTTCAAAGTCCTACTCGTTGCATGAATAACTATTTTATTATTAAACAAATGCCAAGACATTGACAATTAGGCCAGTAGGTTACGAGCTCTCCAATATTTTTCAACAGCACAGTCCAAAATGTTTAATGCAGAACACTCGCACAGAAGAAGAGCCAGCAGTCATGGGGTTGTTCAGAAGTAAACAAAACGCAATAAGGCGAAGTAGCTAGGATAAAACGATACAAATAAGCACTAAGACAGTCAAAAGTGTAAACGGTGCCACTGCTGCAGCACGAGATGAATCGGGGAACACAGCAAGATCCACTCCAAGCCATATCTTTAGAAGAAACGAAACGTCGCGTGATAAAACGGATTTGATAATTTTCTTTTCGATAATTTCAGTCTGTAATGCGGCTGTGATTGGTAAAAACTCAAAAGTTTGTTTAGTTTCATTTGTCGATTTTAAGATGACGTCATATGAGTGAAATAGTCTAAGATTCAGGTGGGGAATGAAAGTTTACCTAAGTTGATAAAAAGAGGTGCAAAATTACAGAGTATAGGAACAGAACCGGTAATAATGAAGGACGAGGGAAAACAGACATTCTGGACGAGAGAAAGAGGGAAGAAAGTGGATAAGGGGCATCTTAAAGAGAAGACTATAAACGCGTACTATATAAACAAAATACTCTTGTGATTTTCAGGTACTCGTATAGATTGACTGACCGTAATTGATGGCTCATCGGCCGATGCAGTCCCCAGTTGTGGCGCTGGTCATCAGATAAATATATTGCCGCTTATTAATATCACAGGACAAGAAATGTTCACACACATTATCACCTACCACCAGGTCATATTATTATATTCCGCAGAAGCAGTAACGTTACCATTCAAGTCTACTTAGCTCTGATTTTCCTGAACCTACTTCATAGTCATTATCTGATAGCACAGATCAAAGTGCAGCAAAAGCTCTTGATGTGGTTGGGGTGACCTCTATCTAAGCTTCGAATGTTCGCCACAAGTTCCCTACTTGAGTTTTTCTAGCCGCAGGAGGGACCAAGTTTAAGCATTTTTATGCTTCAAGTTTTGTAGAGCTTCTTATCAGCAAAACTACTGAGGGGGGTACTTAAAGCGGAACAACTTCGCTTCTTTGTTTCAAATGTATCCTCACATTATATTTCATCAGAGAGAGGAAGCTATAAAAGAAACTTAAGGAAGGGAAGGTAAAAGCAAAAAGGCAGACAGGAAGGAACAAAGGGATTAAATGTATCTCCAGGATTAATTGGCCAAAGGAATGAAATAACAATGAGAGAATACAGGATAGAAGATAAATAAACGAAGATAGAAAAGGCGGAAAAGACGATAAAAGTTGACAATAAAATAAAAATGAGCAAGATGAACTCGAGAAACAAAAAGATTTAGAAAGGCAGAAAATAATGCAGGGCTTGTGTTTCAAAACTTGTATAATTATATATTTAAAATAAATTTAATTTAAAACACAAACAAGTCAATTTATATATTGCGGGAGAAGTTAAAACTAATGTTGATTACCTTTTGGTTTCAGTCTCTCGCCTCCAGTCACGTCGGTCCTGGTGGTGTAGTGGTTACCATACTTGCCTCCTAAACCCAAGATCGCGGGTTCGAACCCGACCAGCACCGATAGATTTTTTCAGGGCGTAAAAAATCCGAAGTATGGCTTCCTTCGGAAGGGAAGTAAAGCCGTGGGTCCCTGTCGTACATTTACGGCACGATAAAGAACCTCAAGCCTGAAAGAGAGGCCTCTGAGCAAACTTTGTCGGATGTTTCACGCCCTGAGTTGAATGGGACGCTGATGACCTGAGATGTTAAAAAGCGTCCATAAATAAATCAATTAATAATAATAATAATAATAATGCCTCCAGTCACATTACTTTTAAATCTCACAAATATCCTATTTTATCGTATTTAAATGTTAACGAAAATTCAACTGTTATCACATCATTTGTTTCTGTTTATTGTTGCCTGGCAATCTGGATTGTTATTGTTATACTCCACTGGCTGATAACCCAAGAATGAAAGCAGTTTAGCCAGGAAACATTCCGAAAAGTCTGGGGAGATTTCCGACATAGACTGATTGCTGTTTAGTCAACAATAAAGCACATTATGAGGTTTAAATTAGCGAAATTGTAATAATAATTAAAACAATGTTTTCATTCTGCAACTAAATTACTTATTTTTTTTTTTTTTTTTTTTTGGGTTCTGTTCAGATTCAAAAAATAACAATTCAGGTTTCCAGCAATGATAGAAAGGAAAAAACGTGATAAAAATTGAATCGTCTTTAAAACTTAATGAAGTAACGATGCCATTTGAAGCGGAAACAGCTGGGCTAAGGGGAAAAACTTATAAGTAATCGGCTTGGTGAAAAATTCCCCTCATAACATCTACATTGACTTATTTTTGTTTAAATTTAATTTACATGAAACACTTACCTAGGTATTGAAATGAATTCTCTGTATATGTGCACATCATAAAACTGGCATGGTGCATAGGAGCAAGCAATTAAACAATACATAGCATTCTTGAATCTTAAAGTTGAAGTACCTTTTAAACTACATAAAGACAAAGAAAGGGGAAGAATGAAAGACATGTATGGAACTAGAATGACCGATATATACATATGGAGATAATATAAATAAACTACAGACAGGAAAACTAGAGAAATAAACATCAGAATAGCCACAGAGTAAATACATGGAATGAATAGTGAATAAACAGAAACACGAATGTCAAGAACAATAATTGTCACCGCCCATAAATCGGAGAAAGACAGACAAGGTTAAAATAATGATATGGTAAAATATTGCGGACGAAAACACTGCTATGGATAAGGGCGCAAAGGACGAGAGTAAAGAAAATACCAAGGAGGAAGAGATGAAATGTGCAGGAGGCTACTTCGTTTCTTATTCCCCAGCAGATTCACTGGGAGAGTTTAGCACTTAGCCTATAACTCTCATTATTTTCATTTTCCTCTGGCATATTTATGTCCTATCTTACACTACAGCTTGTATACTAACTCCTTGTTTAGGCAGAATTACCTCCAAACCCGGAACACCCAGTAAACGAGTTTGTGTTATCAATACGTGAAAGCGAAACGTTAAATTACAAGGGCTGTTCAATAAACAATGATGAGAATTTATTTTGACTACATAACTAAACTCATCCTCATGTTTTGATAATATATTTCAAAGTAGTTCCCGTTGGATGCTCCAGCGTTTCTGGCAGTCTTCAAAAACATTCTGTAAACTATTTTTGACAGGTGTTTCAGGATTATCTCCGCAGCCTTCATCACTGCTTCTAATTATGAGAAATTCCTTCCACGAAGGTGTTTCTTCAATTTGGGGAGAATGAAAAAGTCACACATGGCTAAATCTGGACTTTAGGACGAGGGACATTCGCATAGGTTTTTTTGAGATACTCAGCATTTGAGATGTGCGGCTGTGCATTATCGTTGTGCAGCATCCAGTTTGTTGCACGGAAATGTGACCTTGCAGAGTCTTCACAAAACTTTGCTGTTTGCCAAGTTTCATCTGCAGAGATTACCTTGAAGAAACTCCGCATCTTCTTGTAACACCATCTTCAACTACAGCGAACGTCCTTTTGTTCGGGAATCAGCAGTCTTGGAACCTACCGAGCACAAACACGTCTCATGTGCAACTGTTCAATTACCAACGAATGGATGCCACCCTATGACTTTTCAGAACTGTATATAGTTCACCTTTCTCATTTATTTATTTGGTTTATTTAAGGACGCTCTTTAACATCTCAGATCATCAGGGTTCCCATTCAAGGACATGAAACAGAAAACAAATTATGCTGAGGCTTGAGGTTCTTTTACGTGCCGTAAATCTACGACACAGGACCCACGGCTTTACTTCCCTTCCGAAGGACACTATACTTAGCATTTTTACGCCCGAAAAAATACGTCCTGGCTGGGATTGAACCAGCGATCTTGGATTTACGAGGCAAATATGGTATCACTAGGCCACTAGGGCCGACGATTCTCTTTCATAGTGGCAACAGCTAATGTTTCTTTTCCGTGAGAGCACAAACTGGAACGCCGTTTTGCCTTACATTGAAATTGATCACCTCCCCTCTTTTAAACATTATAAATAATTTTCAAACTGCACTAAAGAGGGGAAAAAACCCAACTCTGCATACCTCCTGTAACATTGATTAGACTTCAGGTGAAGATTGAGATGAAAACGGAATTTCATAGCAGCATTTTGCTCTTCGCGTGTCACCTCCTTTTACTGTTAACGGGGCTAAAAATGTCTTTACTTGCACACCTCGAGGTAACCGTAAGCATCAACAATGAAACAGTACCAAGTTTACATTACCAATTAAGCTAACAAAATATTGTAAACTTAAAATTTAATGCTAGAAGTTATGCCTGTAAAATTCTTCCTAATATATCTCCAAACCAGCGGAACAATCCAACCTAGAAATATCCCGCCAATATCCCTCTCTCCCGTAAAAACATACCTGTTTAAATGATCCCAAAGAAGTTCAGTAAAGCTGTTATTCAGATTTTTAACGAGTCATATCATGTTCCTAACCGTATCATCTCTTAGTCCTGACTTCCTTAGTTGAGAAATGAGTTTTAATCCCAATTCCTTTGCATATGTTACCAGGTGTACATAAATTCAGCTATCTAGCTCTTGTAGTTTCTGAAAAACGTGTACTTATGCAAGTCTTACATGAAGTATACCTAATAAAAAACACAAATCTATTTTACCATTAATGTTTTACTCTACATACACTGAATTGGTGGCTTCGGAATGTGCTTTCTTATTAATGAGGAAGAAAGTAACTGTACACTAACAATTTTATTATTATTTATGTACGCTCTATGTGCACCACTATCTACAATTAACACTTCATTGCACGAAAGTTTTTTTCTTACTTGAACTCAAAACACTTTCAATTTTAGCACCAAAAATAAACTAAACAAAACAACTCAAGATAACCTAACTCCAGAATTCACAATAAACACAGCACACTTCCTTTGCACAGTACAGCCATAAAAACAACTCAAAGTAAGTATCATGTTATTACATTACAACCTATAAGCTTTAAATCAAATACAACTCGAAGAATCTGCCTTAACGAAATGCAAAAATATGGCGAAAAAATGCAAGTTGTGACACTTCCAAATTAAAGGAATACAAACCACATTTAAAAGGGCATTTCAATGGTTCAGAATTGTATTACTATTTTAAAAGTATGTATTTTCTTAAACTAAAATCTCCAGCAGTTTTACCAGCAATGTAATTTTTCACACAGAATCCATAGTAGCGTTATTTATACTACAGTTGTTATTCATACTCTTTTGGACGCTTGGCCGGCTTAACGGAGATTTGCTTGGCACCGGGAAGCACGCTGTTTGCCGGCGAAGTCGGATATTTATAGCCCCTTAAATTCAATCGTGTAGATTTCTAAAGCACATCAAACAATAATGGCATTTCGCGTACAATACCGATTTTTTCTGCCTTTTAGTATTTATTGTTTGTGACGCTATTTGAACATGCAAATAAAATCACGCTTCGCCCGTAAATAAATAAATAAAATAAAAATAAACGCCTGTCAATAGGGCGAACAAACCAAATTGCAGAAAATTATTCTTTTCACATTATCGCTTTGATATAATTTCTGAACTACGTTATCTTAAAGAATTTTAATTTTAAAAGTTTAGTGATATGATATTTCTAACCGAGGTTTGCGAAATTCCTGATTCCTGTGCAAGCTTTCTCAGAGATTTCTTTGGACTTCGTTCTAATTCTTCTCTGATGTTATCGAGTTTTTCCACTGTAAGAATACGGCGTTTTACTTTCGATTTCTTAAAAGAACAGATGTCGTTTCCCTAAATCTATTCAAAATTTTATAAACGGGTTATAAGCGAGGCATACAAACAGCAGGGAATCTGTCTATAAATCCCCGTCTTATTTCTCTACAAGACTTTGTTGTCACATAGGAATCATACATGAAGGTTTTGCGTGCTAAAGTTGACATTATAACAACACTAATATACTTTAACACTGAAACACGTGGTCTGATAACGTTCAACTCCTGTATAGCACAAAAATGTGTGTCAGCTCACGGAGAGGTGGGAAAGTATAGGGGAAAAATGACGGCTCTGTATTAGGCTGCTTCCTATTTTATTTTTCGATGCAAACGCCGTCAAGTTAAAATATACATTAAGTGAAACAACTTCCTTAAGGCGTGTCCGTTCAACAGGAAAGACTAACCCTACTGTAGCTACTAGTCGTTCATTCATTCCACTCTATTTGAAGAATCCAATGACCATATAAATAGGCAATTTGATGGTTTTAAACTCCCCAGTAGATTTATTACACTTTAACAAGCCTCTAATTGGTTCCCTCATTTGTGTTACATCCATTGTGCTGGAGGCTATGCTAAAGATTTCAGCGCACCATCAACCCCCCCCCCCCCCCCGCCCGAGATAGTGCGGTTTGGATCAAAAGTGACCTGATATCGCCTCGGCTCGCTGGAAACAAATTACCTGTCAGAAGAGGTGCTACTGCGAGCAAATTGACGTCATTCGCTTCGAGTGTCGAGGAAAGGAAAGGACAGAGGAACGCCAAACTAGCAATCGGTCAACCGATCTGATCATTTCAGGCGAAATCTGCTACCCTGTGTTGTATTTGACAAGTAGAATTTATACCATTACGTTAAAGTCACTACTACAAAACTGAAAGAAGAGTAGAAATCTCGTTATAAAAAGCGTACACATCAACAAATCTTTACAACTGAAATAATTTAAATTTTATTCCCTCCCAGACCTCATTTCGTAAGTTAAAACGTACTACAGTCGGGCAAATCCGGACCACTTGGTGCGAAACTCGACTACCATAGTTTTTCTTTAAATACAGATTACGTTATAAATCTTGTACGCTCTGGCGAAGTTTTACGACTCGGCTACTAAGCACTGCACGATGACGCCCGTACTTCTATTCTGATTTGCTTCTATGTCGTGTACAACGCTTTATGAACTGTTTCCTGTCGGTCTCACGGCAGTCTACATCCATTCGCAAAAATGGTTAGTTAACTGTACCGCTATGCATTTTTGGAAATGCTTTTTTAAAATATGAATCAGTTCATTTGGTGCGTGCGGAAGGTATTTCGAACTTTCCTGAGCAATAGCCTCTTATCAAAATTAATATTTATCATATTGTGCGCACATTTAAATCTGGTTCAGTACTAAAAGGGGGGGGACATGTAGGTTTAACAAAGAAAAGACTAAATGAAACTGGTACACATTTTCAAAGTTCGCCAACTAGTATAACAAATGAACGAGGGTTTTCGAATGTGAAGGAAGTCATTATCAACGAAATCAGAATATTATGATGACCCAATTTGATCGTGTTATTTAAACGTGCTTTAATGTGCAATGCGAGGGAAGACGACATTTCCAGCATTTAAAGATGTTTTAGGAAACAGAGTTGCAGTATCAGGTGCCGATTGTGGCAACATAGTAGTCGAGATGCAGAACACCGCGTCAGTGGACAAGACTCTGTATTGGCAGTTACAGACCATGCAACTGTTTTGGATCAACACAGTTTAGCATGACATACCTTGAGAGTTGCACATGTTTCGCAGTTTGACAATATCTTGGTTATTGTGGTTTGTCTGCATGGTCATAAAGATATATTGCGGTATTCTTTATTCTGTTTAAAAGGAGCATCACAGAAGGAGTTTACTTTTCTAATTATCCATATATATAGAGACATTACACGAAATGAAGGGAGCATATTCGAAATGACAGGTGAAACAAGAAGGAAATCTACTTACATACAAAACCACAACAGCCAAAACGAAAGAAAAAGTAAGAGATGCACATAATGAAAGTTGGAATAAATATTTTGCAATCATTAAACAAACAAACAAACGCGAATAAAATAATAAAGCATTAATATAATAGGAAAAAGGTAAAGCAGTTATAGAAGTCATTGCAGGTGAAGAAGGAATACAACACTTTAAAGAACAATAGACAGGGAAGGGGGAAAAAATACTCACGGATTACTTAAAAATATCAAATCGAATTAAATGAACTGAAAGAAATTTTAGATAAATAGAAAAGGTAGAAAAATCCCAGGTTGAGATGATGATGGTAATAATAATAATAATAATAATAATAATAATAATAATCTGAAATACTTCATCCAGGTACCTTGTTTCCTACACTGGGACGTGTATTGCAAACTCTTACACTTTATTTCTAAATTACAAAATTACATTCATACACTATTATTTCTCAGATAATACTTATACCATGTTACAATTATAAATGTATTAAAATAATAAAAATTAAAATTTTGATAAATAAAATTACATCTCCCTTCAAATACATCTTAATTGCTGGAAGCCAGCAATATTTGAGTAACTGGAAACCAGCTACTACTCCCAGTCAATCTTTAACTCTAAATTAATAAACTACTATTCAGCAGTTTCCGATAGAAACCATATTGGTGACCAGTACATTTCTGACATACTTTTACTTTTACTTTACTACTGTGTATCCAAGGTTGAGATAATATCCAAATAGAATTAATAAAATACTATATTGAATGGAAAATATTTCTGAAATTTTTAAATCAGTGCAGAAAACAAAAGAATATTGCACAAGACTGCGGTGTACCAAAACGTCATTTTATATTTAAAAAGATAGAAATACATGTACAAACTATAGAGAAATATGAATAAATCATACAATATTTATGCAAAAACAATGACAAAACAATTAGGTTATTTTAGAGAACATTCAGGTTTTAAGAAGGAAAGATTATGCATTGATAATGTATTTATAATAAAACAAATGAAATGCAAATTATTTATCAAAGAAATTCACCTGCTTTTCATAGATTATCAGAAAGCATTTGGCAGTATAAAAGGAGACAAATTTGGAAAATATTGGAAAGAATTCGATTGATGTTACGAAAAACATATATGAAAACTGCAGCATATTCTGTACATCAAAAGAAGGCAACGTATACAACGAATAGGAGTGAAACAGGGCTGCGGTTTGTCACCCACACTTTTTAATTTATATTTAGGTGAAGAATCCTAAACTATAGCTGAATAAACTTCACACAATGACCATTCATACTATTATAATAGTAGAAAGGTTTTAAAGAGTGTTATGTTTGCTGATGAACAAGCGATTTTATCCAGTGATGCAAATACATTGCAGAGGGGCGTGTTTAATTATATAAAACTATAAAAGTTTGCCGTTTTCAAAATAGAAAACGGAAGTGAAGACAGTTGTAAGTGAAGTGACTGTGAGATCAAAAGATCATATCAATAAACAAGTGCATAATTTTAATTTTTTGAGAAGCTATATATCATATTTGGGTGAAAATATCAACCACAAACTTGTTAGATTAAACATTTTAATTAGAACTCGTATCTGTCGTTCCGTCCGGGAACATGGGCGCCTCACGCGAGGGAGGTTTCTATTACCAAGCAGAATTTCAAGTGCTACACTTATTTCCGGTTAAGGACAGCTGGCAAGCCCGTCGCCTCCGACATCTGACAAGGAACTGAGGTATTTCTTGGACGTGAAACGGCCGATAATTTTGACAAGGGACATCCTTTTTACAACATACATTAAAAGAACACTCCATAATAATACACATATTATACTGTAATAAAAGTACGGCTATGTTCACAGGCGTCTATGCGCGCGACACTGTGATTTCTCCGAATACATAACCACCATACTGCAAGATCAAGCATACAAACTGTTACAACTCCCTGCCAAACATTATAATTCGGTCCATACATGGATGGCTGAGGCGGAACTAAATCTCGCCTAATAGTTATGCAAAATGAGAAACGCAGGAATCTCACAAATAAAGAAAAAATAAAAATAGGTGACTATCGTATATGTGAAAATATACGTTTTTATTTGTCTACCATCCTTTTCCTTTATAGTATCGTTTATCTAGTCATTTCCTTTAGCCTCTTTCTGAGACACTTTAAAAAGTGTTAATTAATCGACAAGACGTTCTCTTTTCGTAGCTGAGAGATTAAAAAAAAATAATAATAAAATCACTAAAAGGAAAGAGAGACTCCTTTCAGCTAATATGAAAAATCTTCACAAAGAATTTAAAATAGGACATTTCAATTCTAAGATATAGTTTTCGAGACTTGCATCTCTGATTGGTAGATTTGCTTTTATTTACGGATGCTCTTTAACATCTCAAGTCATCGGCGTTCCATTCAATTTAGCACGTGAAACGGCCGATAAATTTTGTTTTTTCTTTCTCAGGCTTGAGGTTCTTTTACCTGCCGTAAATCTACGACACGGGATCCACGAGTTTACTTCCCTTTCGAAGGAAGCCAAACTTAGGATTTTTAAGCTCGAAAAAATCTATCAAACCTGACCCCCGGGATTGAACCCGCGATCTTGGTTTAGGAGGCAAGATATGTTGCATCTCTGAGACCTAGCACTGGGTCTTAGCGGGAGCGTCAGAAACATAGCTTGCGTATTTGCATGATTAGTGGAAACGCAAAATTTATACTCATTAGCTTGCAGAAACTTAAAGTAAACACGATGATAAAACAATGTAACAATCTAGCCGTTGTCATATTGATCTCTACAAATGCAAAGAAGTCCTGCAGATAAAACTGAATTTGAGATATTGACATATGTCTTACAAAAATGAAATTATCTATAACAAATAAACGGATGACTTTAGCGTAAACTTCTAACATTTTCTTATTAAACTTAATGATCTGACTTCAAATTGCACATGATTAATTTTATTTCAATACTTAAATTTTTTTTAAAAAAAAACTGAAAAACGTTTTTGTTATAATATACGCTTTTCACTCTTTTTGCAATTTGTTTTGGTAGATTTTCTTTTTCTAAAGTAGCCAAAAGTGGTTTTTGTTTATTTATCAAAAAATTTTCTAAATTTATGAACAAAATGTTTTTTTTTCCTTACTTTCTCTTATTTTTCTGTAATTTGTTTAAGAGTTAATATTGATACATGGCCTTCCATTAGTACAGTTGGTTTCAAATCAACAATGTTTTGTATTCTTTCAGATATTCTTTACGTTTATTTTATGGCCTACTTAAATGGATATACTTCTACCATTCATGTCTTCTTATTAAATACGGATATTTCTTTAACTTGTTTTAGTAAGGATAATATGCCCAACAAATATTCAGGAAATGCAGAATTCCTCTTTTAAAAATCTATTTTATTATTTTGGGTTTTATGTAACTAAGTTTTTGTCGTACTTTTTCAATGCACCATACTTGCTGAAAACACTTATACCTATGTTCATTTATTGAATATGAGATATAACAGGATTCATTTTCAGATTTATTCAAGTGATTAATATTTGTGAGTAAATTAAGTCATATATAAATATAAAAAATATCTGTTCCAATTTTTTGTTAATTATCCTTATTGCTTTTTAGTTTATTATTCCTTTTTATTGGAAAATTGTTCTAACTTCAAATGTTTTCATTTGATATGTCGTTTTATTTTGTTCAATTGATCCATTTATTCGTTGCGTGTTCTGAATTTGGTTTATTATATTTATTTTTCCTTAGATCCAGAGCTTTCGAAACTGCCCTTTATATACCCATAGGGCTTTCATTTCAAAGGTATACTCTAAATGATTGCCTATTTAATATAAATTTAATTTAAACAAAAATGGATTAATTTAGATGTTTAAAACCAAAAAGTAACTACATTTTAAGTTTCAATCGGTCACACCCAGACACCTCTTTTTGAAACTTCAAACGACACCCACTTTTTGATGTTTAAATTTTAGAGGATGCTATTGTTATCACACGTTTTCTATTTTTATCGTCATCTGAAAACTTCAATTGTTATTGTTTTTAATTTACACTGAACAATACTATAAAAAGATAGTACATTTATTGTAATAAATTGTTTCAAAATTATGTATACTCGTGCTCTACAGGTCAGAGCAGAACGTCAGCGTATTGGCGAAATAGGCTATATTCTGTAATAATTGAAACTCAACAATCAAACATCGGCCTGAAGCTTAAAACCAATGTTAATTAAATTCTAGGTTTCTTCCCCTCATCACCAATTTGAAATTTGAAACGCCAGTCCTAGCTTTTGATATTTAAATTTTAAAGTTTATTTTTACCTCGTCTTTTGTTTTATATCTTTACCTGAAAAAATGAACTGTTGTTATTATTTCTATTTGGACAGTAATTTAATTGTAAGTTTAAAATTAATTAATTAATTATCAATACTCAGTAATACACCTATTTTGGAACTCTATATTAATCCACTTAATGCTGTTTTATTGTGAAATATACACCATCTTAAAACACTTTATTATAAAAATACAACCATTATATTAAATACGCATTAGTTTTATGATTATTCTGTCCAAATTCAATAACAAAAAAATGTGGTTGTCAAGAAACGATAAAAAAAAAAAAGAAGTGATAATAATTTCACCTTTTTTAAAAATTAAAATCTAAAGGCAGAGATGTCGTTTAAAATTAAAGTAGATATGAATGGGATGAGAGCTGAAACAAATTAATTAAACTTGGTTTTAAATTATTTCTTCAATATTTTATTTAAATTAAATTTATGTGAAATAGGTAGCTATAAACATTACACATATTTTTAAATGTTTCCCCTATTTCATCACCCATTTCGTTCTATATTGGGTTTTCCGATATCGGTTTACTTGTTAGATATTATTTTTCCTGAACTTTGTGCCCATCTTTTGCACAATTGTATTTTGCGTGCTAAAGGAAATGTATTAAATATGATAATATTTACATTTAATAAACAAATAATACTTCTGTACGCAACCTAGAAGTTAGTTGCTAATTTGCGGCAACTATCCGGGGAAACCCCTATTTCCGGCATCTGCGCTAAACCGCCACGGTTGGCCGAGATCGTTAAGAAACGGGCTCGCGAGCGGGAGGTCTAGGGTTCGAATCTCATCAGGACCGTCCTCCCTGACTGAGGCTGTTCCCAGGTTTCCCTCAGTCCTAAAAAATGCCAAATGCCGGGGAGGTAGGCCCGGAACGTTTTCTTCCTTAACAAAAGCCTTTCCCAATTTATCATTTTATCTCATGTACCATCAGTGTTCACCGCCTGTGTAAATCAGCAGTAACGGGCGTTAAACCCATTAAAAAATCCTGCACTAAAAGGAATAGACGAACTCCGTTCAGCATTATCTCAATAAGTGCAACTTGTTTCGAAATAAAGAATAAGCATGTAGCCCTAAAGAAAAGCAATGTACGTGTGTCATCCCATACCAAAAGTTGTATTACTGCTCGGCACCTTTCCCTTCATGGACCTTCACGTAGCCTTTAACTTTCAATTCCCGCTTACTCTTCATCCAATTTCAATCCGTTCGTCGTCCAAGCAGGCAGTTCGACTTTATTTAATTCTGACGACGAAGGGCGGAATTCCAGGGGGAACAGCCAACCTACAACTTGCGGGTCTCTGCCACAAACAGTTTCAATCTATTACGCAAGTAGCACTGTTCAGTTAAAATGCCACAGTTTCGTTTCTTTTGCACTTGGTTGTTAATACTTTTCACGATAGTGAAACAATTTCTAAGACCTAGAACGTGCCAAATCAAAGTTTATAGGTTTTTTTTTTTCTTTTCATTTTCTTTACATAGATGTAGAAAGCGAATTCTAATGGGCAAAAATTGCTAACGATAGGCTTCTAGGAAGGTAGATCTTCACTTGTTTTAATATCCCGTGTTCGGCTACAGCATAAAACGTAGAGGGGCGAGTAGATTACCAGCGAAGCGTTATCTCTGACGTCAGCTTTCTGAAATTTTCTATACAAAGCCACACATGAAAATAAATTACCCCGCCTTTACATCAACGCGTGAATAAATCCTGAAAGAAGACGGGCAGCAGCTCATAATAAATGATGGTGCAGATCAAATGTTTGCAAAACTTTTGCTCGCTATATTCCAATGCTCAGATTAAATAAATGATGGAAAAGGTTCGTTGCTATGAAATATCAGATTTGAATGCCAGTACGGGCTATGATCGTTTATTGTTATTTATTTTAGTTCTCCGGCGCGTCTTTGACGGATAAAGTAACGTACTTTGTTTTGTATAGGCTTTTGTATAGGGTTTTGTATAATTCCCTATGCCAACATATAAATAAACGGATGAAATAAAAATGTATTCATAAAAGAGAGCCGCTATGAATGCAAGGGGACATAATAAATTACAATATTTGGAAGAGTCTCCTTGGTAATAAAAATATAAGAAATGCAAAACAAAAACTATAAAAATAAACGATCTAAGAATTCAAAAGTCTACTAAAAACAAATCTGTTTGCTTATATGTTGCATATAAAATGAAACCAACGATGAATTATAAGGCTAAAGAATTGATAAAAATACGAGTATATGGCAATATGTTGGCTATAGAGTGATTTATATAAAACTAACATATTTCTTTCTTTATTTATTTCAAAACAAATGATGTGGCCACAACTTAATATACATCAAATATAGAGTATCTTATTAACCTCTATAGAAAATGTTGCAAATGTCCGCCCTCCTGCGTTAGATAAATCCCGTAGGGCTGCACTCTTATCCTTGGGTGTCATAAGTCGTGACAATATGCATACCTTGATTGCTTTTAAATGAAAACATTGTTTAAGACAGTGTTTATTAGAAATATCATGTAATAATGACAACAGTAACAAATAACAAATTAAATTATTTGAAATTTAAATATTTTAAATAAACTAAGCATAAAAATCTTTTACTTTAAAACCAGCTGCGCTAAACTCTTTCACCAAACCATTTTACTTTTATTGCTGTTAATCAGATGTTTTAGGCCGAGCATATTGTGTGTCGGAACTGGTATATAAAAAGTCCCTCTATTATTTCTAAGTTTTATGTGGGTCAGTTTATTTCGTACGCAGGCGATGACGACGAAAATTTACAGGCGAAAGGGAATAAAATATAAAGTTTCTGAGACAAGAACCTTTCACACGAAACACAGGCCAGTAGGGTAAGCTTGCTCCGCTGTTTAAATTAAGTTGAGTGTTCCACTCAGAGACAAGTCAGTTCTCAAACGTTCCTTGTCCGCTATCTCCTTTAAAGATTTGTTTGCTGTCACGGATCCTTAACATTTAATTTAAAGCTTAAAAGTCTAAATTTGCACGTTGTTTATATTAAAGCTGCTCATTAATGTCATGCAAATTTTAAATATATAAATAAACAAATAAATGCACATTTCCTAATATTTTCCTTTCTTGTTGTATTGTATCCTTACACAATAGCATTAATCGTATAAATAATACATTCAAAAATGTATAAAAGGCATAATACATTAACATTACATGATGACAAATCATTACTGGCAACTTTTAATTGCTAAAAGAGAGGGTTGATAATGTATTTCATTTACAAGGGGTAATATATCGGGCTTAATAAGAGATATTTATATTGTAAATTATGACTCTAGCTTTCTAAACGATTTTTATACTTGTCTTTTAAACAAACGAGTGCAGAAAATGGTTAAGTAAGTTGTAAAAAAAGACAAATTTACTTTTATGGCATTCTTTGATAATCCGGGAACATCTGGAGTTCGATTGCCCAACCTATGTACGATGAGCAAAGCACTCATTGGCTCTTGATTTAAATGACCATGTAATGTAATGAGACTATTCGTAGAAGTCACGATGGATGATTATGGGGGTAGTCTAGTTCAATGTTTACAAACCAATTCATTGTGCTATATAAAAATATATAAATATGTATATAAAAATATACATTCATATATATGCACACACACAAGGGCTGGAAAGAAAATATTGGCAACACTGCCAATGAACATGTGAGGGCGTTGTTGTTTTCATGTCTAGAGGAATGGCAAAGCTCTTCAACACACTCAGTGTCACTAGTGCACTATCTGTAGACAGACGACTGCGAAGTTGTCAAGTAATGGTATAAATTTCGACCACCCTAAAGTGATATTTTCTAAAACTGAGCAGTGTGCATGGATTAGTATTTAAGTGGTACGTGTTAGAAGCCTGAGAGAATGTTGTGAAGGAAGGAGAAGCTTGTAGCAATGAAAGTTTGAAATATCGAACGGTGGTGCATGGGGTGCCAGACTTTCGACAAGGAGATACAATATGGTGGAAACATACCTAGCGTAAGTCGCCTTGTTTTTGAAGCGCATTACGCTGGTTTGTTCAATCACTGCTGGAGGTGGATCGTTGATGAACATGGAGGAAGTTAACTGCAGAAGTCAGAACAAGCCTCATTGCAGTGTTGCAGTACGGCGCTCCTCAAACATCATTAGCTAAGGATATTCAGTGTCTTCTAGAAGTGTGATAGTGGGTGATAAATCTAGCAGACGACTAGATTGAAGGAATGTAAACGTTCCTAGGTTCTAGAACATATGGTTTACTGCTTATGAATAAGATTTAGATAGGGTAGAGTTTTATGCTTTATGAAAGTAATTGCGCCTATCTCTTTCTGTCTTTAAGAACATTTTTTGGGATCTGGGCATGAAGTCAAATGTTTCATCACAGTTCTTATAATAGGAAAAGGCATTTTTATACAACTGACAAGGAAAGCTATATTTCTATTGATCTCATGCAATTATAAATCTGGAATTGAAAGACTGTAGAAATTAAATCAATAAACAAACCAGTTTCCGCTTCCCAAGCGACAGGCCCCGGTTCGATTCCGGTTGGGTTAGTTTCCTGGCTGAGGATATTTTTCAGGGGTTTCCCCTAAGTTCTTATATAAAAATATGGGAAACTTAGCCAAAAAGTCCTCTGAACTCATTCGGTCAAGTTATCTATCATCCTTCATCTGGCACAACAAATCTTCAGGTAGCGGGTCATAAAAAATCTATATACACAACTGTTGCAAATTAATAATAACAATTAACATTTTATGAGGCCCAGTGAACATGTATCTATTATTGGATATTTACGTTAAAAAGCGACTATATAAACACTCTCAAAGTTAATAATCGTAATGTTTTATATTTAATATTGAATATAAGCCGATAACATATTTTTTTTTAGATTGGGGTACAAATTTTCAGCAGTTTGTAGGGGAATAATGTGTCAATAACTTTTGGTGGTACTTTAAATTGTCTTGTTCTATACGATACTTTGCATTAAAGTGGTTAATTGCATCATTAAAAAAACACACACTTTCTTATAGTCACAGATGATATATTTATAAATAAAATCAGCATATAGAGTTTTTATCTAGTTTATGATTAATGTGATTTAATTTTATTGAAAATGATTGTTTAAAAAAGAAACAATTTTACAACTCTATCAGCTAGTGCATTAGTCAAGAATGGCGCGATAACATGAATGCTTATTAACGACTGGTGCCCCGAAAAGTAAAGATTTTGTTAATCACAGAAACAACTAAAAATATTCTGAATTATATTAACGAACTGAAAAAGTCCTGCAAATTATATGATCTAGGGATGTTTAGGTAAAAATAAGAGTTTAAGTGGCACTGTAAATGTAGCTATTTGTTAAAAATAAGTATACTGGAATAATCTGCTCTCAAAGATCACTTTCGACGAAAAGGAAAGTACAGTTTTCAACCGAATTCCGCACCATTGTATGCCACACAAAGGGGTGTCAGATATGTATAGTATAGTTTATTTATCTCTTTGCACTTAAATGAATTATTTTTAACAGAAATAAGTATCTGCCAGCAGAGAAACGTCTGAGAGAAGAGGTGAATGTTAATATAGATTCCTCTATCAGTATACATGTTTATAGAAAAACATTTTTGCTATGAATTATTCCTACATTGCCTCATATATTTCAAAAATTTATCCTGAGTCACTTAGGCTAATTAACAAGAGTTATTAGAAACAATTATGTAACGACAGACATTGTAGTCATTAGCTTGGTAGATTTTTGCCATACTTTGCCTGATAGAACAGAAAGCATCTCTTGCATTATCTTGTTCCATTGTGGCTCAGGGATACTGTAGAAATGTTGCATAAATTAACTGTAATAATATTTGAATCAATATCCCATTTATAAATAATAAACATTAATATGTTTATTAATGTATTTAATATGTTCTGCAGTGGCATGTGGTGATTAAAGTTTCTCCGGTAAGCTCTTTGAGTGAAGGAATGGTTTAAAAGTGATTTAATGATAATTATACTGTTTTTTCATTTTATTTTCTAACTTGGTTCTTACTTTGGCTTTACTTGAAAACCATACAGGATAAATACAGTACTTTTGCGATCACCCTCAATGGGGAGAGCACACTACTCAAGTCGGTTCTGGTGGTTTAGTGGTAACCATACTTGTCTTCTAAGCCCAAGATCGCGGGTTCAAACCCGATGGATTTTTAGAGCGTAAATACTTAAGTGTGGCTTCCTTCGGAAGGGAAGTAAAGTCGTGGGTCCCGTGTTGTACATTTACGGCACGAAAAAGAACCTCAAGTCTGAAAGAAGAGACCTATGAGCAAAATTTGTCAGCCATTTCACGCCTCCGGAATTGAATGGGATGCTGATGACATGAGACGCCAAAGAGCGCCCCCCCAAAAAAAACCCACTTATGCTATAAAGGATTTACTTTCTTTATAAGAGATTATAAAACATGAATTAAATACAAATATAAAAGTATGCTCTTTCATTGCGCAAATGAAAGATGGAAAAGGAAGTATGGTCGGGTAATCTATTTATTTATCGGCAGAGCTGGAGGAAACACTTCATACGCATGCGTACCTCGAGATGTTTAAAAAAGAGTCCAGTAATAGCTATATAGTAGGTAGTTGATGACATTCCATTCCACTCATAGTTGTAAATCATAATACCGAAGGATTATAAGAAATTTATTACCCGTTTATTTTACGTCTGCAGACTTGGGTGGGAATGCTGTGAACTATTTACGAGTACATCCTTCCACACCATTCTGAATGCTAGTGCAGCCGTGTATAGAGGAATGCACAAACACAAAATCAACTTGACAGGCTGCATTGTTAATTTGCATAAGAAAGCTAACACTATTTACGACTTAGGTTAAGTAGATAGAACCCTCTCTTTCTCCTTACTTGTCACCAGCTTGACGTCAATCCAGCTTGGTAACGCTCACGCTCGCGTGTTGTCAACAACTTTCGGTTCTAAACGACGATAAAATAAACAGGTAATATGTATGAGTGAAAGAAAATTTAGTAGTTCTTTTTCCAGAGCATAATGCTTTATCTTTTACATAATTTGAAGTAGCGCTTTATGGTGTCCATTAGGCAAAATCATCACCTTAGCTTCACACATTAAAATTCTATAAAAAAAACATTTTCAACAATATCAGTTGATTTCTAGCTCCTATCAACATCACGAGAGCATTGATAATCCTAACAGAAAGAACTAAGGCACTCATAGGTCAACTGTTGCGCACAGTACACTGACTAAATGTAATGCTGCTTAACCTTAATATACCGCCACGGGTGGCCTAAGTCGTTACGGCGCGGACTTGTGAGCGGGAGGTCTGAGGCTCGAATCCCCCCAGAACCACCCTTCCTGACTGATGAGGTTTTTTCCCAGGTTTTCCTCAGTCCTCATAAATGGCAAATGCCGTGGAGGTACCCCAAAACTTAGGCTTGGAACGCTTCTTTCCTTAAAAAATATCATTTCCCAATATATTATTTCATTTCATGTATCATCAGTGTCCACCGCCTGTGGTGCCTCAGCAGTAAAAACGGGCGCTAAACACCATTCAAAAAAAAAAAAAAAAAAAAATAAACCAATATCAATGATAGAACATTTAGCCCAGAAGTAGCACTGAATAAATGAAATGACAGCAACAGATACTTTCATTTTAACTTTATATCCAACTATATAAACCTTAGCACAACATTCATAGGCCGAAGAGACGCTTGTGTTTGTTATGGCTAATAGGTTTACGGCATCTAAACACAGTCAGAGCGCTTTTCACAGGAAAGAAAACAACGTTTACCCGACTCTAATGGTTTAGCCGTTGTTAAGGCAGGAACAACAAACATTGCTGCCAACCAAATCACTAACTAGTTTACATACGCCATAATTGAATTCATGTACCTTTACACACCTTCAAACGCTTAATGCCCACATTTTGTATAGCCCTAACTTACTGCTTGAAATCGCATGTAATTTATTTATTAATGTTGTTGCCATGAACCTTTGACTACTTTTTTGTACTCAATAGCTCTGTAAATTTACTGAAAGAAAATAAAGCATTATAAGAGAACATACCCGCAATCTGAACGCAAATATTCACCTACTGCGTCGAGGAATTCAGAGAAAATATGACCAACATTACTACTAAAAAGATAGGATACAGTCAAATTTTACAACTTCAATAGGGCTGATAGAGTCTAAAACTGCTGTAAGTGATAAAGCAACTTAATTCTGTGGTTACTGCCAACTGACATATTCTATCGCTGACAGGGCTGAGTTATTATGCGCTCTCATGATTCCTGGAAGGCAACTTAGGTACACGGTGCAGAACTAAACTGACATGCATGATTTTGCTTCCATGACAGATGTTCAATATGTATTGCTTCGCTCAATCAGCTGAACCTGCGGTAGGAATTCACGTCAATTCGTTTATTCATCTTCTTCCATTTCTTTAATTCTTTTTGGCATTACATTTTATACAGCGTTTTTCAGCATCGCTAAATAAAGAGAAACCAACCTTTGAGGTTTGTTATCCGTACTCTATAATGTGAAGCTGCAGCCTTTCCAAAAATTCAGACCTTAAGCGTTAAGTAAACATGGTCATTCCTTCGTATAACAGTCTTGATATTCTGTAACACTGCTGTCTTTTTAGTGATGCTAACAATTTGAGAACCAACGCGCTTTATACAAAACCAATAAATTAAAATTATAAAATAATCCAAATCAAAAGCGACTCTGCGAGTTGGGACACCAAGTAAGAAATGAAAATTCGCTACCAGTTGACTGCGAACATTCTCCACCAGAGTTTCTGCTGCTATCGCAATCAGTTCAAATAACAGACGAAAGGGAAACTTTTGTCCGCTAACTTCGTAATCCAGGAAGAGCCATTGATTTAATGTGTTCTGCATTTTCACAGCGGCTACAATAAAATATCGAAGACAGCTGCCAAACATAAAAGCCAACAATAAGAAATAAAGAATAAACATCTGCACATCTTGTGACAAGGAGTCAAAACTCCCAAATATCCCTCTTAATTTAACGTTAAACTCGGGATATTGGGTGAATTCTCAACTGAATAAATAAAGAAATGTGTTAGTTCTATATAAATCACTCTGTACCGTTGTTTAAATAATAATAATAATAATAATAATAATAATACATATTGAGTGGTCACGAAATGCAACTCTTCAATAAATAGCTGCACATCTTTTATCGATGAAGAATGAAAACACAATTTCATGCTGCTGAAAATGAAAACAGTAAATATAGGGTGTATCGCTTAAAGCAACAATTAAAGAAATGGAAATAACTTAAAATATATATGGCATAAAGAAAGAAATATATCTAGTTTG
This sequence comes from Metallyticus violacea, assembly GCA_030762175.1. Lineage (NCBI taxonomy): Eukaryota > Metazoa > Arthropoda > Insecta > Mantodea > Metallyticidae > Metallyticus > Metallyticus violacea. Next base: position 87,646,803 of record CM060843.1, on the reverse strand, counting down.
ATAGTGTAAATCTTGCAATTTACTTAACAATGGTTGTCATGGAGATTGGGATTAGGAAATGAATAAATAATAATTGTTAATTCTGTAACGCACGGGCTATGTGCACAATTTGAGCAGGAAATCTCAAATATTCCGTGATGTCTGTACATTGATGAATTCATCGAGAGTACAATCTTCAAAGTCACGATTACATTCCTAACCAAAAGAGAATAACAGCTTGGCATAGAAAATTCAAGCAAACAGGAAGCTTTTTGCCGAAAACTAGTAAACGTTATGTAAATAACATCAACCACAATCGAACCTACTTTACAAGAAGCCCAATAAAATAAAGCCAAATTTTTGGTTCGCATCTTCAGTTTCCTCAGAGTGCGGTTCAAAGGGCCCTGTCTGCGAGCATTCAAAATTCAAATAACACGGCTCATCAAGCCCGACAAAATACTGGCTTATGCTGCGAGTGTCTTGGATAAAATCGACAAAGACATCTCGTACTTAGATCATGTGGCGTTTCTCTGACGAGACAACTTTCCAATTCCACAAAGGTCAACAGACACAACTGCGGGCGTGTTGTGTTTGAAAACCAACGTCATTCGTCCAAATCTTGTGCGGCTTAATCGTGTGATAGGTTTCTTCCTTATTGCTGAACATACAGCGACTGCCACAACCTATCTGGACACAGTTGAGTTGTGCTACAGCTTCCTACTGAACTATTTATCAGCACCCCTCACTTCGCATGCCAGCCATTCAGTATCTCAATGATACTATGAATTGGTACAGGATCCGAGAAAATAGCTGACTGCCAAGGTCACCAGCTGTAACATTCTTGAATTTTTTTCTTATAGGAATTCTAAAGCACCAAGTGCATAGAGTACCGGTGGGCGACCTCGATCATTTTAAGGACAGAAGCTGCCTTGCAATTCATGAGTGATTGATTAGTGTTTAACGCCCGTTTTTACTACTGAAGCACCACTGGCGGTGACACTGATGATACATGAAATGAAATGATAAATTGGGAAAGGATTTTTTTTGAAAGGAAGGAAATGCTCCAGGCCTAAGTTTTAGGGTACCTCCCGGCATTTGCCATTTTATGAGGACTGGGGAAAACCTGGAAAAAACCTCAGTCACGGAGGACGGTCCTGGCGCGATTCGAACCCCAGATCTCCCGCTCAAGAGTCCGCGCCTTAACGACCTCGGCCACTCGTGGCGGTGTTTGCAATTCAAAATGTTAGTATTACTATGTTGAGGAATATCTGGATAGAGGTTAACATCTGCGGTACTACTCATGTTCAAATATATTGACGACCATTATGTTGAATAAGTTGTTTCATTTAACAGCTACTGTCATTAGTTTTGTTGTTTTAAGCGGGACGCTCTGTATTGTCGATAATTTGTGAAAGCAGCCCATATTCTCTATGGTTGTCTTGCAAGTTACTTTGTGTAGAAACTTGATGTAAATATTTAACACTACTAACGCAGTAGTTCTTTAAGATACACACAGAGTATGTTAGTAACATTCTGCAATTAATTACCCGTACAAAATCCAAGCAAGGTGGGTTAAAAAGTAAATAGCATTTGGGGTAAACTGGATCTCAGCCGTGTTGCGCTAGAGTATATCTGTGTCATATGTCCATCTCATAATGTGGACATGCGAACTCGGAGAGCAGGAAAAAATTCCACTCAGGCACTTGCTCGTCTTGTACGTGACACTTGCGCTGTTATTGCTTGGGAATTCGGCTTCATATGGAGGAAGATTCGTGTAGGACTCTACAACATTCCCCTGAGAAAATAACCTGTGTGATGATGTCGCCATGCACTGAGGCACCCTATTAAGGAACAAAACTTTTATTATTCGACAACAGCGCAAATGCAACAACCAGACCAGTTTTTCAGCAGATGACATTTACTCTGCACAGATATCGTTGTCATGGTGATACAAGGTCAAGTGAACAATTAGCACATGTTGTTAGTTACCGATTGTCGCCAAAATGCCCTCAGATACGCATGAAATGCTCACCACTCGGCTTAGGCATTGCTCTTAATGGTCCTTCCTAATGTTTAATTTAATTCTGCATGTTAATTAAATTTCATAAATACAGATAGATTTATATACAACTAACACTTTTATTCAAAACGAATGATGTAGCCACAGCTTATTATATATCAAATGTAGAGTAGCTTTGGGAGATAGTTCACCTCTATGGAAAAGGTTGAAAATGTCCTCTCCCCTGCATAAGGCATAACTCAACACGTCGTTCCATGTTACTGGCCTCTCTTTAGAGAACTGTGTTGTCAATGCCATTAATCTTCTGTGTAATGTTGTGCTTCAAACCGTCCAATGTCTCTGTAAACTCTGTCTTTTAAGTAATCCCATTGGAAGACGTTTGGTGTGATCAACTCAGGAGATATCATTTCTTGGGGATTATTCGGTCGTCAAAGAAACATTCCATTGGCGTCATGGATTGGTTTGATCTATGACATGTAGCATCATCTCGTTGAAAATATCCATGATCCACCTCTACATCATTCAGTTGCTCAACAAACTTCATGAAAATTCGGCGGTACTCTGCAGTGTCCACAGTCTGGTCAAAAAAATTCGTCCTACTATTCTCCATATGGATATTGCGCACTAAACCTGGATTGGTTGCATAGATGCTTTGGATTTTGGACGGCCCAATAGCGTGAATTCATAAATATAACCATGCATCTGTCAACCATGTGATGGACAACATGCCAGGATTTGGCACAATGAACGCCGTGTTATGTTAAGCCTTATGCAGGACAGAGGACGTTTTCAAACATTTCTATAGAAATTCATAATATTCCAAAGATCCTCTCTACATTTGAGATATAATAAGAATAATTTGTTTTGAAATAATTAAAGAACGAAATGCGTTAGTTCTATATAAATAACTCGTTATAATGTTTTGCATTAGTTGTATGCCGCGAGATTTTTTTTATAATAGTGTTTAACGCCCGTTTTTAACTACTGAGGCACCACAGGCGGTGAACACTTATGATACATGAAATGAAATAATAAATTGGGAAAGAATTTTTAAGGAAGGAAACGTTCCAGGCATAAGTTTAAGGTACCTTCCCGGCATTTGCCAGTTATGAGGACTCAGGAAAACCTGGAAAAAGCCTTAGTCAGGGAGGACGGTACTGGCGGGATTCGAATCCCACACCTCCCGCTCACGAGCACGCGCCTTAACGACCTCGGCCACCCGTGTCGGTGCTGCGAGATGACTGCATATATTATCAGTTAAAGGAATGTTAATAAATCTTTATTCAAGTCAACATTCTGGTTACCATAAACTACATTGCCTCAGATTTCTAATAGTTAAAATTTGGCATGAAAGTAGAAAACAAAAAATAATTATATAATTTAATGTCTATTATCAGTAATAGAAAAAAAAAGCACAATTAAAATCGTTTTTTCTTGGGAAGAAGGTGTTTGTTTCCTTAACCTCAATAATTTACACTTGAATTATTGTTATGCAGTCATATTCGCCAATATGTGGACACACGGGTGTGATGAAAACATGGCTAGTGCTATAACCACAAAAGCATGTTTATTTACAGGTTGGCTTTCAGCAATCGAGGGCGTTACTGGTAAGGAGTAGAGCGGAGACATGGGGAATGTGTGGAAGCTCTCGTGCGCTTCTGTCAGTGTGTGTGTGTGTACTCATTTCTCATTCTAGTCATGCGCAACCTTTCTGCAAACTCCTCTGAGAAAGTGAATGGCAGGCGGCACTTGCTCAAGGTTGATAAGGTCAACTAGCCCGCAGAACTGTTAAGTAACGATCGGAATTCAGTTGCTACGGCGTTAATTACTGCTGCAGTTGAGTGCCTTAATCCAGCTCAATTACAGAATAATACATATGCTAGAAGCTCATCATCTACACTTCATGGATTAGGTCTTAACTTGTTCCCACATCATGGAAAATCTTCCTAAAGGTCTTTCAGAGCTTCTTCCGATTGACTTATACTCTAGATTGTTTTTTTGTTTTATTTCCTACTGGATCCACGTGTCTTTTCCAACTATTCCCGTTATTTTTTTTTTAATATATCTGTGATTCTAAACGTACATCTTTATTCCTTAAAAAGTCAAATTTGTGCATCCTTCGGTTCTTACAAAGATCATTTTTTGCACTTTGTATTTTAATTCTTACTTTTTTGGTCGGAACTCAAGATTAGTTTTCATAGAGCAATATTAATGCCACCATTGTATTGTAAATGTTTATTCTGGTATTTCTCTCGGATTTTATTTGTTAAGCATTTATAAATGGCTCCATATGATTTGAAATTATAGTCACCATTACTTTCTCTTCTGCACTAATGTCCAGTCTAAATAGTTAAAATATAAAATTAAGTAGTATTTAAAATTGTTTTTAGTTAGCATTTTCCCCCAAAAGGCTAAAAAATGCAGTGCTTGTGTACCAAAAGATTTTAAAATTATAATTTTTACAAACCTCCTTGAAAATATGTGCAGAATACTGCGAATATTTTTTTTTTTTTTTTGCATCAAGACAATATCATCAGCTTATATATAAACATTTAAATGTATTTGGCTCATTTAAATTGCCTAATTAACGACTCTTCTCCAGGATAACTTGAAAATCTAGAGGGATTGATACAGAAGAAACCGCATTAGAAATAAACTTAGAGGAAAAAATATTATTATATGCTAGAAGTTATATACACATATGTCTTAAATCATTCCGACTACATTACAGTTACTTAAAACTGTTACTGTAGTTGAAACTTCAGTCCTTATCACAACCAGTACTCACTCACTACTCCCTCCCTCCCTCTCTCCCTTTCTCCCTCTCTCCCTCACTCCCTCACTCACTCACTCACACTTGGTTATTAAAATGCATTTAAACATTACAGAAAATACAGAACTATTAGTTCTGCCACCTTGGTTTCACATTTGAAATCTCTAGCTTCTTCTCAATTGGCCATTATACTAGAAATGAGAAATGTTCACTGTAATGGCTTAAGCAATCATGGTGTGCTTGTTAGCTGGCGTGCAGATATTTATTATCATTTAAAATGCTAAGAAGGTAAAAGTCAGGTAATTTTAGGTGCCAAAATCTACTCTATCACAAACAAATTGGAATTTATATAGCTTCGTCATGAATAAATGGTTACAAAGATTTGAGAAGCGAATGGTGATCAAAACACTGGTTAGGATAACAGTCTAACCATAAGATAACCCAGAAAAAGCAATGCAGAAGGCTGTAAATACCTTACTTTTCAAACCTTCCCAAAGAATAAACATGCCAAAGTAAAGTTTTCTTTTTATATTTGCAAAAGTTGGAAGGATTATAGGTAAAGATATGCGCAAATAAAAACTTTTCTTAATGCTACGCCACGCGGGACCAGAATTGCGACTTCCCATTAAATGCTATATGACACGGAGGGCAACTTGCAGCTTGAATTATTCGTACTGCTGCAGAATTTACGCCCTTTGTACCCTCCAACAAGACACGCCTCGTTTTCCGTTTTATTCGCTCTCTCTCTCTCTCTACTTGGAACAAAAGCAAAGCCTTTAAAAACTATTAGGAAAGGATACTGAAAGTTAAAAACCCTTAATCCGTTTTCCATTCAGTTTTCCTCATAATTTAGTTGCTTGAATAGTATATATTTTATATTTACAGCAGAACGTTGTACAGCACACATCTACGAGAGTGGATCAAATATAAACCACCTTTTTATTAATATGTTATTTGTGTTACAAAATAACCAGATACAGAAGTGCACTTAGCCCAGGTATTGGGAGTGTTTCGATGCCCTCATCGTAAAAAGAGACGGGTGTGTCATCAGCCAACTGAGTACGAAGCCTTCCACGCATGCCTAATCCTCAAATCGTATGCCGAATGGTCGAATTTCCTCCAATCTTTCAAGAGTGAGAGCTGCAGTATGGGACCAAGCGTTGTATTGGATGGTCATGTCTTTTGCGGCGCTAAGCTAGTCTAATCTCACTCAAAGGCCGCAGTAATACGCTGAGTTTATGGTGCGACGCTTGTGCAAAACCCAAGACGGGAAAAAAAAAAAAAAAAAAAAAAAAAAAAAAAAAAAAAAAAAAAACCAGTCGCAAGCAGCTTGCCATCTGACACTCGATCCAGGTGTTTGATTGGGGGTGCTCACCCCTTTCTTCGCCATTCCTAATTGTTTTGATTTGGGCGTATAGTGGCGTATCCAAGTTTCGTCACAGGTGACGATGCGATTCAAAAGTGCATCCCACCTTGCTGAGAGCCTAGGTTCATTGTGATGATGGCTTGACAGTTTCTATAACCTGTATCGGCGTGAGAAGCAAATCGCCAAACGTCGGTTACCTTCAAGAAGATCATGAAGACGCGAATGCTCTGCTCCATAATTCTCGTACGTGAAAGACGATTGTCGCTGATCTTCATTGAACTGCGTATGCCAAGCAAACACCGAGGCCTTGAGAATGTTTGATCACTAGCTGTGCTGTCAATCTCCACAAATTTCCCGCTGGTTTCACACCTTACGAGTGATACATTTGATTATGGTGCGTTGCAGAGGGTGAACCTGTTGCTCAGGCACCGTGAGCTGTACTACCGAATGAGTCTGCGGATGCTAACTGTCCGCCCTCCCAAACTCGTGTAGACGCAGCCTCCCGCTTTGTTCAGTATTATTTGCTCAGAACAAAAGGTTTCGTTTATATTTGATCCAGTTTTGTACATAACTGCAGCTTGCACAGAGGACTCCACACTCGATATGAGGAGAAAATGCAAATATTTCTCACACATACAATTTTCTTTTTCTATTTGTTTAATTTCGTTTTCGCTAATGAAAATAGCAAGTTTATTGGAGGTTACACATTTTCCATACAAGGCATTCATAAAGTTTCCACTCTTTAATAACTCAAAAACAATTAGAGATAACTTGAGGTTTACGCATTACCATTGTTAACTCAAGGTGCTGTACACTGCCTTAAATGACCACCTTTCTATAGCAACGCCATGCGTTTTTTTTTTGAAAAAAAAAATGGAAATACAGCGCAAAGCAAGATGTTTGGATCACATGGTTAATTGCTTTTGCGGAACAGCCTACTTTTAATTTATCCGAAAAGGTTAACAGACAGAATATAAGGATATGGGCATGGCAGTCCGAGAATTCTCGCATGTTTGCTGAAATGGAAACAGATCATCGAAGGTGAATATGTGGTGTGATCAGGTCATTGGGCCATTATTTTTTCAAGAGGTTATTTTTAATTTTACAATCTTGACGTATTGGAACACCTTTTTCCCTTCCACAAGTGGAACACTTACAACAAAACATCGCTTTCCAGCAAGATGGTGTACCTCGCCACTGGGTCCACAGTGTTGTGATTGATTAAAACTGCATTTCACGTTAGATTGGTTGGAAACCCGAGGATTCATGTTCAAGTGATCACAAATGAATGAAACGTGTATAGAGTAGACAAATTACAATGCAGAAACCAGAAAGTTGCTATCTCTAATAGTTTTGGAGTCATTAAATAATAACATACCTTAAGCTTTCACGGCCGGTGTTATAGTGTTAACTTTTTTTAAACATAGACCATGGCAATACAGCCCGAAAAAATTAATTTCAGCATCATTTAATAATGTAATCCGTCAAGGATATTATGAACACACTGTAGAATGAGTTTATTCTTGAACTATTTAGCGTCAAGATTGAAATAAAGTGAAGGCAAGTTGCAACAAAAAATTGTTTTGAGAAAGAACATCTGTCGCGTTGATTACAATGCAATCTGTCACCGAAACAGGCCGGTTACAAGTATCTCTGCAACTCTGGAGCAAATGTCTGGATGAGTTTGTGAATCTTTAGCTCAGATATAAATAATCACAAACAAAATGGTGCTGGATTTCTAACATAATGCGATTAGATTTGGCACATTAGTTCCAACGTACATTCTGGAAAGGAACCAAGGATATACACAAGCAACAGTTTACTGTGCTTCTCTGCTATTACTAAACCCCCAGAATCTGTAGCAGAATATATTCAGCTATGTACTTATATGGCTTCTTCCGTAGCAAAATATTATTTTTTTTATAAGAATTGAAATGAAAGTTGTATTTGCTCTTGCATATTCTGAAGGATAACCGAGAACTTGGAAGAACGAAAAAGCAAAATGTCAAAGTATAAATCGGAGCAAAAATGACACTAGGCGAAGCTTGAGATGAAAGTAAACAAAATAAAATGAAGGAACTCTGAAAATGAGTTTCTTCCATATTCGTGAATAAGATTTTCCTCTAAAGCTACACAGCTATGGAGTGTAAATGTAATCAGGCTTAGAGTCTCCGTTTCAGATTTTATTTTATTTTCACGAGGAAACAGCTGGAAACTCCGCATTCCAGCAATTAATGGGGTTTTTTGTTTATCATTATTTCGCTCGCAAAGGTGTGGGCGGGAGAAATAAAACGACCTGCGGACAGAGTTTTGCACCTCGAATTATATACATAGCAGCATGATGAAGTTTTATATGCTATCTTATAACAGGAGAAGCTTCATCGAGTGTACAGCAGCACATAATCGAAACTAAATAATTTTATGTACCGATACATATAAGGACGGTTTCATTAGTTCCTGAACATTTTTTTTAACATTTTATTTATTGTCACTTTGACTGCATTGGTTTTCTCGCGATGTCTGCAAATCGGATGTGAATGTTGTAGGTGTTAAGTATGTAGTTATCAATGAAGTGAGTTAATTGCGCAAATGTGATCCGAGTCCTTGGTTCCTTAAAGCTATCTTACATTCACCTTCCCCGGGTAAGGAAAAATTCAGAAAAAAAAACCTTACCCAGACATCTTAATCTGATCTGGAATTCAAACTAGGGCCTTTGGATTAATGCTCACAAATGCCACCACTAGAACACGGAGGCGTTCTGAACATATTGAAAGTTACCCTACTTCTACATTTTAAATTTCAGCTTATGAAAAATGTTGAATGTTTTCCTATGATATATTTAAATGTTTTAATTCTACATCAAGGTTTACATTTGTTTATAATTCATTATAATTGGGAATTAAGATAATAAAAACGTTTAGGAGGTATATAGTACTTTCATTTCAAAACATCCCAGACTGCATATCTACCTATTTTAAATAAATTTAATAAAAAAACCTGTCAATTTACGAGTTGAAGAGAAAGTAAAAACCCAATGTTGATTAAACAATTTTACGTTTAACCTCTTCACCATTAGCCAATCCCTGTGAAATTTCAAATGGCACCACTAACTTTTGTTAATTATATTTTGTTTTTTATTGTTATCTGGTAATCTGTACTATTGTTATTTGGATCTGGACAGAATATAAAATAAGCACGTAGGTTGTAAGATAAAAAACAAATTATTTTGAGTAAAATTACAATGATTAACATTGCAGTAATAAAGCTTATTTCAAAACACCTGACTAATCTAATGGAATCCTACTCTTTCTTGTAAGACGTAAGTGATTTTGAAACATTTTGTTACCAAAACACAACTATTACACTAAATGCTTAGTGGTTTTTATAGTAGGTATTATTGTTTAAATTCAAACAATAAGAACAACAGTTCAGGCTACCAGGCAATGATTACAAAAATGCAAAAGATTGTAATAACCACTGCATCCTCTTTAAAATGTAAATTTAACACGGTAGGGTGTCATTTGAACTTTCAAAGCGGAGCACATGGGATGAAGGATTGAATCTTAAAATTTAGTATATGTATACGAAAAACTTCTCCCTTAACATCTAAATTTATTTTTGGTTTACATTAAATTTGCGTAAAATATGTGGTTATTTATAATGGGAAGTGAAAGCCCCATTTTTTATTTTGGAATATAAAGGGTATGCCAGGTTTATGAAATGCTTCGAAAAAGTTTAATTTTAACGATACATTTTCACGATATGAAACAGGCATGATGAATATAAGTACTTTAAGACCATCGCATGGGTCAGATATTGTCTTATGGTAAATGGGAATTACCTGATCTGGGTTTTGGGTTTATTTTGTTTTATTTTTTTTTTCTCTCTCTTGAGAGCTCTCAGGTATCGGATCTCCGGTAGGCAAGTTAAATAAAAACAAACACTAACGAGGGAATAACTGGATGTAAAAATATAGAAAAACATGAGAAATGAAATAATAATGAATTATAAATACTGACTATTTACCTTATAGGTCAGGCATGGCTAGCATTTCAAAGAATTGCGGTTAACTGCCATTACAATAGTCTCGCACCCGATTTGCAATTGTCTGCAGTTGTTCCTGTTTATGCACCTCAGCGAATTATTTACAAAGACCAATAGTTGACAAAGTCATAGACAAGTACATTACACAATGCTACAGTAGATATCTTTTTTAAATTTATTTGTACTATATATTAATTAAATAGTTTCAACAAATACCACTCAGGTATTATTTATGATAATTCTGAATATACATCATACAACTGTCTTAAATATTCCAAAATTAGATTGTTTATTTTTTCCATCCATTAATTTATTTATTCCCAGTAATGCATTGCAAGTTGAGCAGAAGATCTTCAAAATGCCAACTTCGTAATAAACAATTTGTGTGGTGCATATATGCATGTTTTCCATTACTGTATAAAATTATGTAGCATTTACATCTCATTATAATTCACATTATGCAGAAAACCTCATCGTGGCTTTTTGGGTGTGAAACAGTGCAAGCATAGTATTGGAGAGAATGTAGCAATAGTAGTAACAACAAAAGTTGACACAGTATGTTTAGCGAAGCGTTAATTGAAATTTCCCCCGTGGAACTGTTCTTGATTTACCTCACGCTGCGCAATCCTGCATGAAAACAAACAAAAAACAATATTAATCAGATATAACGAGATAGCACGATGGCTGGAAGCATTTTCCGCTTTGTCTATTTTCCCCAGAACCACTGCAGTTTTTCACTAGCTAAATGTTAACAATTCTTTCCCCTTCCATCGCTAATTAAAACTTGTAGTTGAAATTTTGTATTGCACCAGTATTTAGAATAGTTTATCTGTGACTAAAAGGATTATCATTAAAAATAAAATCAAAACAACGAGCTTTATTTTGTGCTTGTCAGTGCTGATTTAATGTTGTGCCTCTTAATATTAATTATTTTAAAAATATATTCATGTAGCATTGCTGATATGATGTTGGCTGTCACAGGTACTTCATTCAAGTCAGTCCCTGAAGAAAATTCCTTTCAATAATTTACCAATAAAGGAGATCATAAAGCTTTAGTATTGCCACACAGCAGTATGGTGCATCTTATAAAATTTTCAAATTAATGGGTATAAACAAAATGCTAGCACCAGTTACAGCTCCCTACCTCCTCACTTACTTGATGTTAAGGCTCACACTCTGTTCAAAATAACTATAATTCCTTCCTTGACCACTGGTAAACATAAGATAAACAAGTAATGAGTAAGTCTGTTTAAAAAAAATGGTTTGTGTTAGTTCTTTAACGACTTGCTAAGTTGCACAGTTTAGTACTCTCGAAGCCGATACTCTTTCACCACCACTTCAAGGTCAGGTGCACTGATTAATAATTATGTCATATATTCTAATTAATTCGCAATAAAAGCCGAATAAATTTGTCTACCCAGTAAAAAGGCAGATATATAGGAAGGAAAGAAAGCAAGGGAAGGGGAAAAAAAAACGCTGTAATAAAATATCCATACGCACATGCGGCAATATTCACTTTAAACATAACTATATATTTATGATTGTTAACAGTGTTTACGCTGCCTATAATATTTTTTTTTTAATTTCCTGAACGAATAAAATGCGAGATCCAATAACATAACCTAAGAACTTCATACAACGGAATAGTCAAATCGTTTTAATCGTTAATCGTCAGCGTTAAACAAAGAGTTCTGCAAGCAATATACCCTATCAACTTGGCAATATACAAATTGTCGTTAACTGAAAGAATGGAAATTGGAGAGAGTTATTGTACAAGTTACGGGGAAGTTACAGAAATGGATAACGAGGACGAGGACGATGAGCGAATCATTATAAATATAAAATGATGTGTGTCTTACACGATAGAGATCTTAAGGATATATGTAATATGTAACTTCAAACTTTGTGTTTCTAGGTAGTGCAAAGAAGAAGCAATTAAACTGCTGGCCTCCCACCGAGGCGACCCTGTTCAATTCTAGTGGCCATGAGAGAGATTTACGATGGTTGAAACGGCAGCGGGCAGTTTTCTGTGAGTACTAAGGTTCTCATTCATTTCACCGTTGCTTCGTCTTCACCTTCATCATTCAGCATCATTCGTAATGCAGTGCACCGATTTGACTTTCAGCTAACAAACTGAGAAATGCAGTGCTGGTAACGGGCTTTGTTGGAGTTTAAATCAGGTACATCGGTATATGTCGAAAGATTTTTCTCTTCGTCAGATAAATGTCTTAAATTCAAAACTGAAACTTTGCAAAGCGTTGACAACATAGACAGATTACAACGTACGTAAGTCATGTGGATAAAACTATACTTAAGTTAATTATGCAAAATGTACAAAACACAGTGAGAGCATTTTGAAATTTTAAGTTGCTTACAATGTCCGACCAGCGAACTTACTCTCCTTCTATCGCTGAAGTTTTCCAACTTGAATTGTGTTGTGCAGTCACAGCGAGATATTCACTGTGTCGTATTCAAGGCATTTATTAGGCACAGAAAGTCCTGTGGCAAAACGAGACAGATATTTAGTCGTATATTTCCTGACATCAAATTCCAACACGAAAAGTAGTTAAGTTAATACAAGAGGGAAAGGAAACAGATCCTGTGACTGTCTGGAAAAAAAATCAAATATGTCATGGGCTCACAGAAGAAAAACTTGATGAAATAAGAACTTCCAGTAAAGCACTCCTCGTTCCCCAGATCTTAGGTTTATGGTTCTTATCTTTGGGAGTCCATTTAAAAAGTGGAGTATATTCAACTAAACCTCACGCACACATTGAAGAACCTAAAACAAAACTTTTAAACGAAGTTAGGTCCATTAACAATGGGGAACTGATGCGTAACAAGGATAATTTCTTAGGAAGATGTAGTTTGTGTGTCAGGGCAAATGGGCAATATTTCCAGCACCTACTGTAAAGAGAAGGAGTACCTAATTCTGTTATTTAATGTGTTGCACCAAAGTTTTAAAATTGAGAAGCACTTGAAAGCCGCGTATCTACAGGCGGCAAAGCGGAGGTCTAACCATCGGCCAGTTGAACTATGTTTCGAAACTTAAAATATCCTCACTGTGTAATTCTGTATGCCAGAAACTGCTTTTGAATGCAGTGTTAAAACCATTATCTAATCATTTAAATAGTTACAGTGTCTTCTAAGTTTCATTTTACCAGTCAACCAGGTCCTAAAATAGTTAAACAGCGTGTAATATTAATTTATTTTGTGTATTTTTAATTTTATGGTGTTTTTCCTTTCCATTTGCTATTTTAGACGCCTGAAACATATTGTTTAGTGTCTAAGTATCCGATTTTATATCAGAGTTTGACAAAATGACATCAGTTGCAATCAAAGATAGACTCTATTCATTACAGTTTTTAGTATCATCTTATTCGTCATATTGTATCCTCCATAGTTGCTAGTTACGATGTTTTAAGCGCTCTGTATCTGTCTCTCTCTCCCTCTCTGTCTACACAGCTGATATTCAGGTCAGAAGAGAACCACATATATTTCTTCAGCTGACCCATTAAAATGATTTCTATCGCCCAAACGGCGTCTCATCATAGGCGTTACGCTATTGTTATTGGACGATATCGTTAATAGCGCATAACGAGCAGGAAGGCAAGACCCGACTCCCAGAACGGTTGGATGATTGGGTTTCCATCCTGATAAAGTTTACCGTAACATATGTACATATGGAAGGGTCATCCACATTCCATGTGTGTTTAATACTCCACAAGCCGGAGCAAATATCATACAAAATGCAATAGCGAGCCCTCTCCAGGGATCCACAGGGTGCTTCCAAATACAGGCAGTAGCCTCGGGAAAACTCACATCACAAACGTTGCTTCTTGTAAGTCAACCAAGCGTAATATTGAAACCAGCAGGTCCACTGCATATTCACGAAGCAGAGATATATTGCGATTGAATGTAAAGGCCTCGAATTCGAAAGTCTTGTTATAAAACTGTGTTTTAAAAATATTACTTCAAATAAAATGCTATGTACATTCCATCCAATATAAATAGGCCTTGGCTTCAATACTCTTAAGGACATTTAAATATATAAACATGCAAAATACTTAAATATAAATAAACTTTGCCTTAAATACTCATAAGGAAACTTAATATAAACATGAAAATACTTCAATATAAATAGGCCTTGCCTTCAATACTCTTAAGGACATTTGAATATATAAACATGAAAAATACTTCAATATAAATAGACCTTGCCTTCAATACTCTTAAGGACATTTGAATACACAAACATGAAAAATATTATAAAACAGCTGATATTCATAACATTCCGTTCAGGTGCATGTGTCTTGCTTTTTATTTTCTACAAAATATAAAAACCCACAAATCTATTGATGATATAAACTTTATAAAATCCCAGCCGAACAAGAGCTATTGCAAACCTAGTATTATCACCTTTTGATTCAACATACAGTGTTCAGAAAATAATCGCGGTTGCAAATGAAGTCCAAACACATTTTTTTTTCAAAATGTTTTACAAAACATTTTACACGGTATCCCTCCTTTTTCACACATACATAGACGCAAATATGCGTCTAATTGTTGTAATTCTGTAGAATTCTCCATGGAAAAACGAAAAGCACGAAAATAAATTAATACCGTCCCATTTTGAAACATCCTTCATGATGGTAATCATTGAAAAAAATAAGCAACTACATAACATCAATCCGCATCAATTAACAGCTACGTTAGGGTGATATTTCAAGCAGTTGATGGAATGAGTTCAGTTATATCTGGGACAAAACCAACGTAGGCCATTATGGCCGAAGCAGAATGCACACAGTTCTTTCACGCTCAGTCAGGACACCATAATGCTACTAACAAGGAAACAATTTCGGTTCGAACAGGAACTTCCGGTTAAAACTTTGCTCCGGTGTATATTGACAAGAGGGCTAATAGAGAAAGAACCGGGCAATACTGAAGCTAAGGATGGTTTTTACACGGTGCTTTTAAATACAAAGTATAGTATAGAAAATCAAGTACTAAATATATTTAACAATCTAACAGGGCTTAAGAATGAAAAAAAAAACTTAATGATTTAATGAAATGTAACTAATCTTCGGCTTTAAGATAATTATATGCATATAAATAAAACACTCATTATTGCAAAATATTCACTCCAACATTATATTCTTAAGTTAAATTGGAAATAAATTAAACATCAATTTAATATTACATAATTTACAGACGATGTAAACAACTCAAAACAATCACTGTCTTAATTACTTAACATAGAAAACCCTCTTTAAAAATTCCCCGTATAAACAAACCGTGGTGGAAGAATTCGTTAAGATCTCCAATATGAAGCATAACAAAACCTATACACAATCACAATAAACTTTCAATGCAAGATAGCGAAAAGATTATAAATACAATAAATAATTAATTGGTTACCCAGGTCACTGCTCTCATCACTTTCATCAATGAGCAAAGCTTCAAAGTTACCAACATTCAAAGAAAAATATTATATATAAGCCATGCTGCAGTAGTCTGTAGCAGAACACCAGTTTCCACCCAAAGATAGCCACAAGAAGGACAAGCTTAAAGGCCAAACATAAGCATATCAAAGACAAGAGTCATTGCCTTCTGTCGACAAGTAGAGCTTTAAAGAAAGGAGTAGTAAAGATATGGCACTACCTAAGTGACGGAGTAAGGAAGAGTCGACAGGAAAGAAAGGTTCAAAGCGGAGCAAGAGTGCACACAAACTTAGCCGAGTAACGAACAACTATACCACTACAAGATTTACCCCATGGTGATGACCATACAAGCATTCATGTGTGTAACAGTTTGTGTGATATAGGCTATGACACTTTTTCAAAAATGTGTTTTATGATCTTCAATTCCATGAGCTTCCTCTCTAAACAAAAGTTGAAATAAAAATTCCTGTTCGAGCCGAAACCTTTACCTTTGTGACCAATATGTAAGCAGTGTTTTTGTTTATAATTTAGTATAGTCTATTGAGTTTATAATTATTTTCTTTGTGTTTTTTTTAAGTTAACACATTTTTTGTCACTAGCCAACCTTCTTTTAAAATACTGCAAAACAATTTTTCTCTTTGAGTTTCAATTATATCGCAATCATAACATAAGTGATCCATTCTTTGGTTTCCACTTTTAAAAGCGGTGTAAATACGATCTGAGATTCGTTAAGCTTAGAGTTAACTTAGTTTCTATATGTTATTGATGTCCGGGAAAAACTGTGTTGTAGTTACCCCACTGTTGTCATTTTTCTATATTCTATTGTCTAATTTGATGTATATTCTTACTTTTTGGGATTATGTCGAAAGTGACAATACTGCTTCTTGCCGTATCTTTATCCGCGAATTCGTTAGGTAATTTTCTGGGGCTTAAACCCATGTAAATGTTATAGATCAATCTTATTTTTTAGAGCTGCTATTTTACTTCTGATTTCCTCTATGAGAAGATTGTAGTTTTTTAAAGAGCTGTAATGCAATTTCGGTGCGTATCGTAGTTCTCTTGAAGTCTGTTGTGTCAACGGCTTTAATGATACCAGTAGCTCTGCTTGATTATTGGAACATTTGTCGGCCAGTTTATATTTTAGCCGGTGTGTTTGCTTGTTGTTAATGAAGATGACTATACAGCATTCAACCCCGTAGCTTTTACCGTTACCTGTGAATATTTGCACTGGTTTTATTCTTTCGGCGATTCAATAACTTTGCTTTGCTGTCTTCGACTCTTGGCGGTCTATGTTATTGTTTTGTTTTCTCTTGGTGAGGTTGTATATTGTTGCACCTCCATAGGCCTTTATTACTTTAGAGGTTAATCCTGTCACTGTGCAGCAAGGCTTCCTTGTGCGGTAGACTTTCGCAAATTTAATGTTAATTAAACGCTGCACTCTAGTGAATATCTTTTTATTAAATTCATAGCAACACATTCCTTTTTTTTTTTCATAGCTGTTATTCATAGTGGAGCTGTATAGAACGCAAGCCGTGGTGGCATTGCCACCTTGTAAGTTTAGTTAGTGCGAAAGTTGCAAGTATTCAAGTGCTCCTGCAGTATATGCCTCACGCTGCACCACTTGGTCTAGAAATTGCAGCATGCTCACGGCGAAACGTAAACCTCTCTGCCGTTCTTTCAGCAGAGCTTAACCTTTTTTGTTTAAAACACACCACATACGAGTTCCTGAGGCTGACTAAGGTATGAGTTGGCAACATTGCGGTACTTGGTCTTGGCGCGCGCACAACTTGCATTTATAAGTCAGTTTGTACGTTTGCGGTCGCAATTCCATTTCATCCGTGTTCTTAGGATTGCTAATTTGATGTCATATTTATTTATTTATTTATTCTGGCAGAGCTACAGCCATTAGGCCTTCTCTTCTTCTATATCAATATAATAATAATTACATGAAGTTATAGCGCCAATATTACAATCATAACATTGAAAGTAAAGTTGACAGTACTCGCACACATATAAACCAATATAAAATATGATGCATATAAATAAATGTATGGTAATAAATAAATATGAATAATAAAAAATAACTTAAGAAGAAGAAAATTAATAAAATAAAAGAATAATATTCAAGGACCAACAATGACAATTTATACATATATCAACCTACGTAAATCCTGAAAGTGGAAATAAAGATACAAGCAAAACATAAACTTAAAAACCCTAAAAATACTATGAAGGAGATAGGAACGCTTATGATAGTAATAAAATAATAGAATGAATAATTCTACAGTAGATTAAAACAAATAAATACATGCATTGTGAGAAAAGGAAACTGAATTTAGTGTAATCGATTATTTCTAATAATATTAAACAATTTCTTATGAAATGCTCCTAAGTTTGACAGTCTCTGACATCCCGTGCCAATGCATTCCAGAGACGGGCAGTGATGATGAGTAAAGTGGTGTTCAGTGCAGTGTAATAATAGTACGTGCTGGGATTCAGAGCTTGTGTTAAGATTATGAGAGGAAGACAGATTTTGAAAACGAGAAGATAGATAAGATGGGGATGATGTATGGATAATTTTGAAAAGTAGTGTGAGGCAATGAATGTTTCTTCGGTCTTTCAGGCGGAACCAAGAGAGCATACATATATCGAGGGAGGGTGTTATGTGGTCGAACAGACGCATATCGCAGATGTAATGTATGCACATACGATTATGAACACGCTGTAGCTTTTGCGTTAGGTTAGAGTTTAAGTCTATGAGCAGAATATACATACATATGTATATATAATACCTATTATTAATTTTTAATAATCCATATTCAGTATAGATTAGTTCTGGATTAAAAGAAAAAAATGTGAATATGAGTCAGTGACATAAGAACTACTTTTGCATCTTCTACTGTTTCTTGAGAATAAATATAACATTTTCCCTCTAACACTCTTGTCAAATATGACTGGGTGCGCAATGTTAAGCAGTGTCCTCAGAACCCTCACCGATTTCTCCCTGGCGAAGGAAGAGCAACTCGCAGAAATTCAGTCATACCAAACACGTCAACTGAAATATAGAGAATTACCACTGCTCAAGTTTTGGACGTTAGCGTTGACTCAGTAAAGTTTTCAATGATTTGTTGTGCCTTTCGGCACTAACAAACACAAAAGCAAGAAATACGAGAGACTATTCTCTCAATCAGTTGAGCGTGTGTGGTATCCCATATCTTTCTTCAATTTCACAGCAATATAACTTTCGTGTAAGCCTCAAGATTCTCATTAAAAACTCAAACATTTTATTGTAGGCATTAATTCCCTGTAAAATAAACATGTTCAAGCTCTTTAATATTTTTCTTGTTCCTTTTTCAAAACAAACATTTAGTTAAGTTGTACTAATTATTTTACTAACTATGTTACAGTCTTGGATTTAGCCACACCACTGCAATGCGCTCTACAGAAGTGTTTTTACCAAAGCGGTGCGGTAGGAAACTAATAAATCTCCCACAAACCGAGAGGGTTCTAAAACCATATCACAAGCATCCTACATCTTTCATTCTATGCAGCACCGAAGCTCAAGTGGATAGATACGCTTGCAACAGCACCCAGGCTGAATGATTGAGCATGCCATTTCATCTTCATCCCATCTGATTGCTGGCCAATTCACCTAAACGATCCACATTCGATCCTGGCCGTCGAAAATGGGAAATGTTCTTGATAGAATGAAGTCTGGGTCGATATCCATGAGGTTCTCTAGTTTTAGCTCCTACCCTCATGCGCGGAACTTTGTCAGTTTGACAAGTGCTTGCTCATTTGACATCATTACATTTTTTGGCACTAACTCTATTGTTTCATTCTCAAAATCTGAGCATCTATAAGCTGCATTATTAGCTAGCAAAGCCAAAACATTCTTATAGGCAAACAAAAGGCTGCATAATAGGGTACGTTCAGATAATAATGGGAGAAAAACTGGTTGGTTTAACTGTTAGTCTGAATGGTACAGGGCCTTGTATCGCGGACTGTTACTCTCTCAGATTAAGACAATGTTAATAACAGAACGTTATCCAAATTCCGAGAACATTTACTCTGTTTTTTTATTCAAATTTTTCAAATTCTAACCTATGTTTGGAAAGATTTATTTTAACTCTATTGACATACAGAAGACTCCTTTTAAAATATCCATTGTTGCAATAACCATGGTACCCGGATCACCAATAAGCATCTTTGGCGGCCCTGAGTACCGCACTGTTTTTAGTTAGACATCTAGCGCAATAGTCCGGAAATTTCTAGTAATGAGACAGCCATTCGCTGCGCTGTCTCGAAATTTGACTCTCGATAGTTATGGAGATGTCTAGCAACACAAACACTGCGTCAAGCACAAGACTCGAGTATTCTACTAGCCACCATGCGCTCAGCGTTTCTGGTTTTAGTTTAGCTATCCGAAACATTCTCACATTCACAAGCTATCAGTTTATGCTGGGTGTTTACCAGCAGAATTTCTTTAAAATGTTAAGTAAAGTATTATTTTTCTTATATAGAGGATTCGCAATATTTGGGTACCTCATAGGATTCGGATTTAAGGAAAGTAAGGACTTTTCGCACATCTATAGAAAGCATTTAAGAACAGATTCAGAACAGAACAGAATTTTTCTGTTAAGCTGGAGATAATTCGAAAATGTCGAATTTCACATTAACATGCATAATTATTTAAAGCAATTTAGTGTATTTTTTCAATAATAAATACGGCACCAATATATTTGAATTTAAAAATACTGAGAGTATTTCAGATACATTCATTTGAAAATGTATCTATTAATCTACAGAGCAATTTATAACAGCAAGAGTAACTAGTAATATATGAATATATGTACCCCTCATTAGAGTTTATGACTCGAAAATTCCACAAATAGCTTAAATCAGAAATTTATTTCGAAAGCCACTCTATATAGCATAGATTTTAATTTACATTTCGGAAAGAAACAGTTTCTGAATTCATCCCGACTTATGTGCAATTTGCAAAAAAAGCGCCCTTCCCTAGAGAAGGTTACGTTAAGTTGGAATTAGCTGTAGGGTGCCGGTTACATTTGCATGTGTTCTACAATCCCTGCTTATCATGCTTCCGCAAATTAATTGCAAATCCGCCGCATCTTCTCTCCATATTCATGCCACGACACCTGCATGAGCTCTACCGGCTTACCGAAGTCTGGATCATTGCCATGGGACCAGCTCTGTCGCTCCATTTGCTAACTCAGGCGGCTCAATTCCCTTTCCTATTTTACATTTTTTGCTCGACGAAGGAATACGTTATTATATTTTTTATGTAATAAGCATCATATACATATTTGTTCCTGTGTTAAGTAATTGTGGCCATGGCTTTAAATCAGCTTATCGTACGTTTAGTTTATATATCTGTCTGAGTTAGATTTCATTCCGTTTAAGTATCCCTTTTGAATGATGTCCAAATGGATTTATGCGTTAGAGCAGGAATCAAATGCAAGTGATAGTGTGCCCACAAAGCGCAGCCGCGAGTGATCGCAGTGAATAATCGGTCGATAGTTTGCTGTCAAAGCGGGTTGCAAACCTCAAGTTTGCCATTCTTGTGTTAGAGAATAGAAACCACATAAACGGCCTCGATATACCGTACTTGTCCTCCTGAATACGAGCCCCAATGAAGCAAGGCCACAATTTGGACATGAGTAGGGCGCCAAAACGTCACAATCTCTCTCAGCGGTAAAATTATTTACGTTCACTAGCGGAGTAATGGCAGTGTGGTGTTCCTAACGAGGTGGTCTTCGCCTTCTTGCTGTATAATGGCGACACACCGCAAGATCCCAACTTAGCAATAGAAGTGAAACTGCAAGCCAAGTCTGTAGCTCTTAAACATTCGGTTCCTAATGTGCAGGAGATAAGAGGATCTTTAATGGTCCCAGTGCAGTACTGTCTGATGAACATCTGCAAACGAATAACTTACTCTTGCCTTAGGAATTGGAGCACGACCATTTTAATTGACGTTACTAGTAGAACAGAGAATATTCCTCTCAATTAAAAAACAAACGGCGGATCCATCAATTTAAAAAAAATAAATAATTCAGTATTTGAAATATTTTCTCTATATAAACTCTTGTTCGTGCAGATTTGAATTTTTTTGCACCTCGAAACGAGGGTTAAAAAGACGAAAAAATCTTTTATCCATTCTGCTAAAACAATCAAACAATAGTTTATCATCCGCTACCAGCAGAATTCGATAAAACGACAATGGGCATACACTGTTTACTTTACATTTATTTTATAGCAATTTCAACATTAGTTATTTACAGATTCGTCGTGTTATATATGTAAACCAGGAATGGAATGAGTATCAGGGAATATTTTCCACTCGATAATTACGATATTTCAGTCGCAGCTGAATTACAATTAGCTTCCAAAGCAAATATATGGCTTTCCTCTCAATACTATCGAAATGGCCCACTTGAAAAGATGGACCCTGCTGTATAGCTATATCACTTACAAGCAAGGACACGTACATTCGATACTGGAAGAAGTTAAGATAGACAAACCTAAATAAATTATCTACTATAGTTAAATTTTATGTTATTTTAACATTTTATATCCTGCACGGTCGCCACAAGTTTCTGGGACGATAGAGCAAAGTAATTAATGACAATGCAAAAAGAGACTGATGACTGTAAGTGTCCAAATTTAACCACGATTCTTCTTTTCGGAAGAAGAAAAGAGTAGGGAAAAATATATAAACGTACAGGGTGGAAGGAAAGCTAATGCATTCCCTCTCACATATTACTGTATTAAGCATGATAAACAAATCGAAAAAGTGTAGTAAAATATTTTCTTTCTTGAACGCTTTCGTCTTTAGAATCCCCAATCTCTCTTGTTGCTGTAACTATATTCGTTTACATTCTACGAGAAAGATTAATCAGAAACCGTTAAATCTTATTCTTCATAATAAATAACATTTGTGTTAAACGTTTTATATCTGTTTTCATGAAACTGTTTTAAAATTATCTGTAACATTACACGCTATAGCTTAGAATAAGCTATTTATTATCATAATTTAGTTTTAGACTAGTCATAAAGTGTACAGGAGCTCGAAATATTGTCTTAAAAACGAATTTGTGAAATCGATTCTCAGTTTCAAAAAGTTATGTGTGAAAAACTGGCTTCATTGCAGTCAAAATTACTTGATCAAAATAATGCACTATCTAAGAAAACTAACATTTTTCCTTTCATCCCCCCCCCCTTTTCCTGGTTAGCAAGTAAACTTAATATTTGGTGATGTCTTTTATAATTTATGTTTTCACATATTCAATAAAGTAAATACCATTTGTTGTGATTTGTATAATTTAAAAAAAAGAGTAATGTATAATTCATTCTGTTATTTTAATTTTTTGAAATGCTATTATCAATGAACATTTATTTGTATATTGGTATGGCTACCTTAATCAGATATTTGCCAATTAAACTTATGAAAACAATGAAATCTTTCATTAAAAGTCAAAAAAGCAATGAGAAAATAGGTGTTTATAATTTATTGATTATCATAGTTATTTCAGGGGAATTTTCACCCGATATTTAGAAGAGTGTAAGGACAAATTGACATTTTATTTCACTTGTTAATAAAGTGCAAGAACAAATACCCTGCGT
Source organism: Metallyticus violacea (assembly GCA_030762175.1). Classification (NCBI taxonomy): domain Eukaryota; kingdom Metazoa; phylum Arthropoda; class Insecta; order Mantodea; family Metallyticidae; genus Metallyticus; species Metallyticus violacea. The sequence continues at coordinate 87,623,539 of CM060843.1, read as the reverse complement.
AGTGTAGACGTATCAGGAAAACTGATTTTAAAATTTTACTCGTAATAATGTGTGTGCGCGCCTCTCAATATATTAGCTGTTCTTCCTCCCGTATGCTTTAGCCAGAATTATAATTATTTGTACTACTTGTATCAGAGGTTTAAAGCGATGGCAGAATTATCATCTTTCTCCTCTATGTACCCCATACACTATTGTATTGTACTAGCCTCATACACTCTACCTAGTGCATATGCACTTTTGGCAAAACATTAGCGTTAAAAGAGAAAGGGGCGCCTTACTCATACTACATTAGCATTTGCCAAACATCAATAACAAAGTCTCGTTAGCTATTGCATTCTATCATTTGTCACTTCTTTATGTATAGAGTCATGGATAGCAATAAGCCATTAAAAAGTTTTACATTTAAGTATTGTAAAGTCGGGATGCCATTTGAAATTTCAAAGAGGGAGTGACTGGGCATGACGGGGAAATATTTAATGAACATTTTTCTCCATGTCTATCTATATAAATTGACATGTTTTTGTTTAAATTAAATATATTTAAAATAGTTATTCATGCTTTCAAGTTTTGAAATTCAAATCCTATATAATACATTCTGTATACGTTAAAAATTTACGGTTTGCTTCCATTCAGGAAAGTAAAAATATTTACACACAATTAGTAAGCTTTTTCGTGATGGTCTAGACTTAGATCGTGAACGCAAATTTTATTTAGATTTTAGATTTAAACACTGGAAGAGAAATTGCATTTATAATTATTTCTTTTAAGGTACATTTAAGAGCATGAATATGCTTATACTCCCATGGATATATTTTACATTGAACAATAGTAAAAAAAGCATGTTTTAAGAAAATAAATAATTCCTATAAAATATGTTAATATTGTCCTTTCAATTAGGATACATTTATGTTCTTAAAAATACATTTTTTTATGTTTTTAGTGATGTGAGTTTTATATTTCGTCAAAATGTTCTTCATAATTTTTTGCTCTCTAGGCTTACGGATGCTACCTCTCCATCTGGCAGCTCCCCAATTGTCCTCAAGAGGCTGGGTTGATCCCTTTCCAGACATCCATCCAGCAACGGTAATCATTAGATCATTGAGGCGGTCAGAGGAGGTGGAAACATTTACATATAAAAAGCGCTGGATGTACCGGGATAGAAAATGTGTTGAATACAATGCGTGCGCTTTCAAATTATTGTGAAAGTAAGATTCAAAATATGAACGGTTATATAATTTTCGACAGGAGAATTTCTCCAAGTTATATTTGATGTGTAGGAAATATCAGCTTGATATGATATGTCTAACACTCTAAACATGTTTATTTTACTCATCATTGGCAGAAAACTCCATTAATAATGAATAGAGATAAATTTTTTCCAACTTCTCAACAATACTATTGTGGCGAGACAATGCATTTTACCAATATTTATTGCTCGCAGCTTTTTAACATTCCAATCAGTTTATAAAGTCTTTAAGGCACTCAGTGAACTGTTTTTTTTTTATCATATACATAAAGGCATTAGAAGCCGGACAAGGGGAAGAGACAAATCAGGCGGCACAAACAAAATACTGCAGCTTAGTTCAATAACCCCATTTAACTCGAGAATTACATAATATTTTTAAACTAAAACTTTTTATTGGCTAATTTATCATACGTACCACTACAAACAGCATTCATTGCCAACTTTTCAACATTAAAATGTTCAGCGAAAAACGAGAGTCAATATGTCCTGTTGGCTGTAATGGAACTAAACTTGTGTAACACGCCGGAACACAGATATTAACAATTCACGCAGCACGGAAAGGCTAACAATGGGAAAGTCATTGTTTGTCAGGAATCGCAATTCAGCGTTTTTATTTCGCTCGGTCGCTTGTGAGCTCAAATTAATGCAAATCGATGGCAGCAATGGAAATTTTAAAGCAGTCATTACAAGCATGGCAATGACATGCAGAACTGCGCAGCTTGAAGAATGGCCTATTTGCGTCAGCACAAATGAAAGCTATCCCTCAATTCGCTCTGTGGGTAAACTGTTTAGTTTTCACCTCTTTTGTTTATACAAGAACTAAAATATTGCAATTTTTATCATAAATGCTCTTTTACGTCGGGGACAAAGTTAGACTTTTGCAACTCATGGAAAATGTGCAAACTGTGTAGCTGTTTGGTGCTCCAATGGCATAAAGCAGAAAATGTACTCTAATTTTAACGTTGGTCGATTTACTCGTTCTGAAACTTTGTACATTTTTTGTTAAACTCAGTAATTTTCCTTAAACCAAATTATCTTTTACAGTAATACAGGATGATTCAGCGGGGAGTTGACGCATGTTTTACAGGAGGATTAGGTAGCACACTACCGGCGAATGCGCAACCGGCTTCCGCATTAAAATTCATTCCTCGTGGGAGCAGCAATAATAATAATTTTATTATCAATGCCCTATTAATTAATAATTGGACAACAATGAATTAATATATCTATTTAATAATAAATGCTGAACGTGTGTGGATGTCGTCCGAACCTTTCCAAAGAGCTTCGTAATAATAATTCTAATCGGATTCTGTTTTTACCTGATCAGTTGTTTCATTTTCTACAGCCTGAAATTCCTGAACGTTTTGTTGATTGTTTTTGTACATTACCTACTTTGAACTTCCACACATAGACAAAAATGATAGAAAGAAGTGGCTATAACCCTTTACTATCACTCTATCAGACTCGTATATTTGCAAATATTTTTTGCAAGGACGTTCTTTACCGAGACCTTTTATCGTCTCAAATATAATATTAAGGTACTACTTGGACGAATTATGGTGGGCAATTTTATTCACGGACCTCTTTTTTTCAGATACGTGCATTTTATTTTTTTAATTGTATTTTTAATGTCCGTTTTTACTATTAAGGCATCATAGGCGGTGGACACTGATGATACATGAGAAGAAATAAATTGGAAAAGGATTTTTTTACGGAAGGTAACGTTCCATTCTAAGTTTAGGGCACCTCTCCGGCATTTGCCATTTATGAGGACCGAGGAAAACCTGGATAAAAAAGAAACCCAGCTTGGGAGGACGGTCCAGGCGTGAATCGAACCCCAAACCTTCCTTAAAATTCATCCTTAAAAATTAAGGAATTACTTTTCTAAAAAGTTATTACGCCATTGACTTATGAAACTTCTATTCGAAATGACACCACACAATAACGGACAGAGGTTATCTCTTTAACGCTGTTGGTATGACTGACATAAATAAAACCAGACTGTTGTTATAGAACCGAATCTCGTTGATTACTTATATTTATTTTTACATCTTATTTCCTGCAAAATCCGAACTAACGGACTGTCATTTTATCTATTAGATCACACAGTAAGATGACTGCTTCTGAACTTAGGTATAATACAGTAAATCAATAAACCATTGTTTAATGCCATATTCCGAAAAATTTAAAAATGTTTATAGAACTAAATCTTGAAAAAAACTGCAGATGAGCTCATTCAAATCGAAAGTTTCTTCGTCACAAAGAAGAGTTGAAAACATTTTAAGGCAAATTTAGATTTTTTTTTTTTTACATAATTTCGCTCTATCACTAAATAATGGGCAAATAATTAAATTTTCCTTACAACCATAAAACTCCGTCATTTTTCATCGTGTACCATCGATGTCTGAAATTACAGTGCTCTAGTTCATTAACAACGGGTACACAGTGCACAAAAAGAATGCTGCTAGCGAGAGGGAGGCGTGGGAATGGGGGTAGGAGACAGTCGACGCAATTACCGTTCATCCTGCTCATGAAAAATGCGTAAACTCTTGGTTGGTCGGCACTGTACTCAACGAAAAATAATGCTTTAAAACTGTAAACCTCAAATAAGCAGACGAGGAACAATAATGAAAATTATTATATTGAAAAAAAAAAAAACATTGAAAAGCCTTTGTAAACCTCCTCTCTTTTAACAGCAAACATACTGAGCCGGCGCGCTCTTTTCGCCTGCTTATTGTTGGATACGAGAATAGTTACACAGACGTTATAATAATTTACATTCTTGTCAGGCCAAATAACGCACTAGGAGAATAAAACTAAGATGGCAATATAGGCCTATGCTGTAGTACTAGCACAAAATTGAGAAACTCAGAAATATTTTATAACGATCATAACTAATCAATGGACACTAATTTATTTACATATTATTTAATGTATACCTGTTTTTTTAATGATCATTATGCGGACCTTACGCATTTTTAGCTTAAGGGTTTCGATGTGTATATATATTCACGTCCTGCTAGTTATATATGACATCATTATTTATTTTAAATGTTGTATATTCTATTTATTCATTTATCAAATATCAATATTAAGTTGAATTAAGTTTTAAAAAGATAAAATTTTTAAAAAGTAGCTAAAATATAAGGCCTAAGTGTAAAAAGCAATATGATACTCATGCACTCACCGCAAATCTGCAGTTAGATTTCCAAGCGCCAGTTACTTACCTGCAAAAAGAAAGAAAAACACATAAAAATAAAGTGTACTAAACAATAATATACAAATACGGTAAATGTTACACTTTAAGCTACTAGAAACATTGATACAAACATTTCATAAAAAAAGAGAGAACAAACATTATACACTTTTCATTTAGAAAAAAACCAAAGATCTGGTGCCTTCATTCCACTACGCACCGAAGTTGATATTCACTAGCGGAAACCGGTGTACCTTCAATATACATGCAATTCCCGTAAGAGAGTTGTAAAGTTCTGTTGACACATGAAATTACCTTAGATAGTTATATTTATCACGCCAACTATTTCAGTTGCATTTTTAAAGCAACTGCGTTTTAAACATTCCACTGTGTATTTGAAGTACGAGGGTAGGTCCATAAATTTCCAGCCTAACAATTTTCTACGTATGATAAAGACAAAAACTTTATCTCACTTTTCAATATAGTTACCCTTTATTGCAATACACTTCTCACATCTCAATCCCCCCCCCCCAAATTGTCAGAAGTCTTGTATGCAAAATCGGCATAAACAGCATCCATCACTTCTTCGTCACACTTAAATTTCCTTCTTCAGTTTTGAGAAGAGGAAATAGTCACTGGGAGCTAGACCTGGATGGTCGATCTCCTTTAAGCCGTATTTCTTCACAGCTTCCTTTGCACAAGAGCACAAGAGCTGTGTGTACAGGCGCGTTGTCGTAAAGAACGCACATCCCCACTCAGTTTTCCTCCTTTTTTCTCTTTGATGGAAGCACGTAATCCGTGCAGTAGGCCAGCATAGTACTTCCCATTTACTGTGGTGTTCCTCTCCTTGAAGTCAATGAAGAGTATTCCTTCACAGTACCAAAAGATTGTGCCCATGATGTTCTTGCTTGACTGAGTGACCTTGGCCTTTAGAGGCGATGCTTCGCCAGGTTTACGCCACTCCATTGGTTCTCTTTTGGACAAGAATCATAGTTTCATCTCCTGTAACAATGGTTTGCAGAACTTCTCTCTCGTTGCCATGGCAGATCTCCAAAAATACCTGACAACAGATAACCCGTTGCTGCTTTTGGACTGAGGAAAGAAGTCTAGGCATCCATCTTGCACTAATCTTATTCATGTTTAAATGTTCATGAATAATTCAAAGAACTGTTGTTTTAGAAAGGCCCAACCTTGCTGCTATTTCTGTAACTTTAAGCCGCCGGTCTTCCATAATTTCTCCTTGCACAAGAGCGATGTTTTCAGCAGTGAGTACCTCCAAGGGCCGACCTGCACGCTCTTCGTCTTCAATGCTTTCTCGACCCATTCAAAAAATTTGGTCCATTCTTTTACGATAGGGGGGTGCTTCCCCTATACACCGTCCAATCGCTGTTTAATTTCATTTGAAGTAAGTCCTTCTTTTGTGAAGAACTTAATAACAGCTGGATACTCCATTTTGAACATGTCACAATCTTCTACACATAGCCTTTTTTTTTATATCTAAACAAATGAACACAGCGGAGCGAAAGTTACAGCTACAATTATTTACTTAATAGATAAAGTATGACATCAGATAAGGCTAAGGCGACAATCCTTATCGGCGAGTTCGGAAACATGGACCTACACTCGTATGTCGAGGGTGATATATGCTAGAACAAAGAAATATTTATTTATCATTGACACTTGAGATAGAAATCGTACCAGTACTGTAGGAGAGAATTTCGTACTAAATTTCCAAAAGTTACATCTGTATCCACCTCCTTGATCTAGTGAATAGCGTTACTGACTACTGGCCGGGAGGCCCGGGTTCGATTCCTGGTACCTGTTTAGGAATTTTTCTAAGTTAGGAAGGTCTGGAACAAGGTGAGGACAATTGGGAAGCTGCCTGATAGAGAGGTGGCGATCTTCGACCTAGTAAACCGCGATATAGCGACCGGCGGGATGCTGTGTGCTGATCACATACCTCTCTGCAATGCTGCACTCTACCACGTGATGGAGGTAAAAGAAGCAGCGGTCGCCGCGGAAAGCCGAAGACCCACACGGGGCTATGGAAGACCGGGTTTAGAAGAAGAAGAACATATCTATCAGGAAGCATTTTTCAGATTGGCAAACTAGTTCGAATTCAAGGCGTTTTCATTAACAAGAAGCCGAGACCAAAAAACCAAGTTTTAATATATGAGGATCTTGGCGAACTAAGCATTCGATTAGGAATTTCACAAGGCCAATGCAGCTACTATTGACAGTGCGATTAAAACCACTCAGCAACTATGTCTTAATTCATATAAAATAAAATTCTATTTGAAATAACACCTGTGGAGGATGAATTGTGGCGAGTTTACTTTTAAAAGCATACAGGCATGTCTACAGCTGCAGGAAAGGCACTTCGAGCATCTACTATGATGATAAGCACAATATGAATTAAAATTTATTATGTATAAGTAACAAAAGAAACAAAATATGCGCGCTCTGAGTTCCGACCGCCCGACAGCATTTCCAGGTGGCGAGGCCGTTACTGCGTCGGCAAAAATTGATGTTCGATTGCGTAGTGGAATGAGGACCTCGTATAAGCACATTTAAAGGCAATACTCATATTCAGCACGTTTTATCTTTGTTTACTTTAGTCAATAAAATTACGTTACATTACAATCTTTGTTTCGTTTACCAAAAGTGTTAACAACTAAAGGCAAATATATTATTTCAATGACTTCTTATACCATTAGTAATTATAAAATTTAATGCAGAAGTAAGCAGAATATACTTTCTTTAGCAATTCTCTGCTTAATTTCCAGTCTCTCCTCTCATGTCGGTCTTCCACTCTACAACATCCGAGAAGCGGTGACAAAAAGGTTAACTCTCCTATAATTTCCGTTAGGGCTGCACTGCCACAAGCCGAGTAGCTCTTTGTTTCAGAGTGCAAGTCTTGCCCTACTTCCCTATGCCCTAATACCCAGCCTTTCCATAAACACCAAGCTACTTTCGACAAATGGGACAAAGAGCAAAATCTTGCTGGTGAGAAACGTCAGGCCGAGCACGATGCACTTTTACTTTAAAAGCTGACATACGCACTTGCAGTTATATTCTTATGAAAACAAATGTTTACTATGCTGCTTGAGAGAAGGAAAACTTTTCAAGAGATCATAAAATCATCAGGAATGTAAAAGTATCTCCAAATGCGTAGAGGGATATTTTTGAGTCTGCTGAGTCTAATAATAATAATAATAATAATAATAATAATAATAATAATAATAATAATAATAATAATAATAATACAATTGTTTTATTCAGTTAGTTCCAACTGTAACACATATGATCTTACTTCTGTCACTCTAAAACTAAAAGACATTAGAGGATGATGGTCCAGGTTAATCGTTACACATTAACCAAAATTTTTCTATGTACTCTGCCCAGATTCTCGGGACGGCAAATAATCAATTATGCATAATGAACAGAATTCATATTTAATGAAGCCACAAAATAATGAGTAACGTAAGCTGCCCAAATAAAGCCACCACAATACTTAAATTGCCTTAGATATGGAAACAAGATAAGATATACATACAAGAAAATTATGAGAAAAAATGTAATAGTTTATTCAGACAAACTTAATAACAAAGATGATATTTTATACTAGATAACAAACACAACTCAAAAAGGAAACACCTATATATAGGCGTTATTAGAAACCAATTAACGTCATTTCTTTTCTAGCACACAGAATTATTTTTTTTTTCCGATAATAGTAGGCAACCTAAATGGGCCATATCCAGATTTGACATTTTATTTAAAAATGATAAATGATTAATATTAATTAAGTTTTCTTTATCTAGTGGTTAAACATTACTTGGAAGAGGAAAATATGTTCTAAATATCATTTTAAAAAAAGTTGCTCCTTTCGGCATTTTTTCCACATAAAAATAAATATGTCATAAATGAAATGAAAATATATTAATACACACCATAATTAGAATCTCTGCAACTATTTGGAAAAGATTTATCACAATGAGAAGCATTTTTGTTAAACATTGCGACTTTCTAAAACAACTGTGTTTCGCATCCTTCATCAACCTTTGCATATACATAAGGTCAGAGGAAGATGAGTGCTCGAATTCTTTCATAAGTTCAAATGCAAGTGTACGTGGAATGTTTTCTAAAGTGTTTATAACATTTGCAGGAGTAACGACAGGGCAGTATTGCAATCCATCGTTACAGGGAACGAAACTATGACCCTCTTTCAAAAAGAGAATCAATGCAGTGGGGGGGGGGGGGGAGATGAAGCTCCCCTTTGAAAAGCAATGGTTATACAGTCCACGAAGATCATGGTGAAAATTTTTGAGAATGCTGAGGAATTCTGTTGAAGAGTCAGAGAAAGGAACGCAGTAGTGACTGCGAAGCTACGGCAACTGTGCATTGCCATCAGGGAAAAAAAAAAAAAAAAAAAAAAAAAACGTGGAACGCTGAGCGTGGAGTTCGTCTGCTGCAATGCTCAGTCCACACACTGCTATGAACTCGTGTAGCTTCCAGGAGCTGGAACATCCAGTGAACAGCCCAGACCTTGCCCCGTCAACTTTTTTCTGACCTTCGAACTATATTTTTGGGGGTGATTGCAATGTAATCAGTAGATGTGCGAAAAAATGCACTGAAGTAAAGGGAGATTACCTTGAAAAATATACGTATATTTTTATTCACCTACCTAACGTTGTCAGGTTGGTACGTATATGATTTGCTTGAGGTACCATTGTGGGATATGAAAATTGCAAGAAGGCAGTAGATGATAGAAACATCTGCGAAATATAAAACACGTCTAAGGGGTACGTAGTTAGGAGGCAAGAGCAGAAACGCACATTGTGAGGGGGGGGGATGGATTATGGACCAGTACTATTTTAAATATGTGAGTGCTCATCTCCATACGTTTATCTATTATTGTAGTTTTTTATAAGTTGCACTTTTCATATTTTCAGGTACATTTTCCGTTGAAACCCCAATTCGATATTCAGAAGCTAAATATTTTTTTTTCAATGCATTCATAAGAAAACAAAAATATAAACAGGGGAAATGTGCCAAATGTGTCAAATAGTGCCAAATAATAACATGAAACGATTTCACTGAACAAGGACACATACGAATACGCACGTGACATAATTTTTAAAAATTTATTTGGTTTATTATATGTACATCAATAACTTACATGTTATAAACCACTTTTATGTGAATTATCTTTAGAAAGGATTGTTGTATTTAAAGTCCTTTTCTTTTCAAAACTTCACTAAAGGCCTTCCCTCACGCTTGCAACCTTTCCCCACTCCACTCAAGTTCCTCTCTTGCAGTTTGTAGCAGCGACAGCACCAGCTAAGTGAATAGTGGCGTTTCGTAACGCAAATGGCTTCAAATATGAGTGGCATTAGACGAAAATCGAAAGTCAATGACTCAATTCTTCAAATACACAACCCCCCCCCCCCCATTCTTCATCAAATAGCCTTTCTATGGGAGTGGAATACCATTTATATCTGTATGTTTATATCAAACTTCGAACGAAAATTGTCAATTATGTTAGCGGCCTTTTTAAGTTGAGAAACCTTCAGCCCCTTAACAATATTGACATATTAATTAAACGATAATTATACAAGTACCTTAAATAGTACAAGATATTTTCAATGTTGTAAGAATATGTTTTTAAACAACATTTCTCTTTGATTATAGCTTCACGGGATACCAACCTGCAGTGAGGAAGGGGAGAACTATAGAAAGGGACAGGGACAGCTAGAATTATTTTTTAATCATTCATTTATGGATGCTCTTTAACAGCTCAGGTCATCAGCGTCCCATTCAACCCAGGGCGTGAAACGGCCGACAAATTTTGCTAAGAGGCCTCTCTTTCAGGCTTGAGGTTGTTTTTCGTGCCGTAAATGTACGACACGGGACCCACGGCTTTACTTCCCTTCAGAAGGAAGCCATACTTAGGATTTTTACGCCCCGAAAAAATTCATCGGTCCTGGCCGGGTTCGAACCCGCGATTTTGGGTTTAGGAGGCAAGTATGGTAATCACTACACCACCAGGACCGACCCAGCTAGAATGGGGATACACATGTGTGACCTTGATGAACTGGCCAGAGTGAAAAGAATTATAGTGTCAAAGTTTCGCTAACTCTGTTGAACAGTCAACTGCCTTCAACTACCCAGTGTTCTTAAAGCGAATTTAATGAGTAGTTATCAAGCATATTGAACCGATAAATCCAACAATATTGTGCATGGCTTTCGTTCAATTTGAATGATATATCGCATCTTGACTAATAGAATCAAACTACGAATTACTCGTCTGCTGAATTGGGGTGTTTACAATCATTTTCTAAAGAGAGCATCTCAGAACGTGGAGAATGTCTTACTGTTGTGAAAAAGATATTTTGAGGGTCCAGAAACTAAACGTGAAATTTAACTGAAAACTAACTACGGATATGACGTAATAGTAATGTATAGTTCAGTTTACACGAAAATACACATTTTGTTTGTTTGATTTATTTTAATATGTGTCAAAAATCATGTTATTCCTACCTTAACCAATTGAAACAAAGAAGCCATGACAGTTTCTTTAAATCAAAATGACGTTCAGCATAAACTTGAACAGACTTAACTTATCGCTGAAGTTTTACTATTGTCAAAGTTCCTTTAGTAGCATTTCCCCGCTCGATAACATTCACTGCTCATTCACTTTGCGCATCCATTTTAAAATATGGAAAGAAAAAGAAAAAAAAAAAAAGAAAAAGTGAGAGAGAACGAATCATGTATGTCCAGTTTGGAGCTTTCGTCAGAAAATGTGGTCATGTTAGTACATTAAATTTTCTTCCGCATCCATTACTGTTTTAATAAAATTGTTTTCCCCGCTACAGTTTTATCCATATGTTTCAAATTAATTGCGGCTCCTCTGGATCTTTGTATGCTTTACCGTTTTTACTTGTGAATGTATATGTCTGTGTAAAATTCCGTGCTTTTTATGTCCATCCCCAGGTTATTTCACAGCAGAAGTAGTCTGTATTAAAAATGAGCAGTTTAAAAGTAATGATAGTTACAGAATCAATAAAGAAACAATATATAATATTTGAGAACAGCTGCACTTTTACCCTCCCTCAACCATGATTGTAATGTACTTCACGATCACTAACTAACAAACGAACCCTCGGGTTGCAACCGCATCAAAATTCAGTAATAGGCCATTTACTAAAATTCTATAGCCGTGTTTTTGTGTGCCGCAGCTGCTCTTTGTTCCCTATTCGCCTTTAGATTGAACCTGATCAAAACAATGTCACGTGACGTAACATCTCTAGCATGATTGTGTGCAGCCAAGTACAACACAGTAGTAATGCACAGGAAGAAAGTAGTTCCATGTTAGCAATCTAAATTTGAGGATGGGTTCATTAATAAATAACATCTAATATACAAAAAATCAATACTTGAGAATTTAATTTAATTATTGCAGACTTAATGAAGTTGGATATCGAAATTACAAATTGATACGCTCCAACTCCCAAAATACAGCTCACCTGATTCAGCGGTTGTTTAAACAAGGCAAGGCATAAGCAGTTTGCGCTTGTTATCGTGGCTTACGCTAATGAATGCTGCTGTTTCTACGGAGATATGTATTATGTAAAGCATAAACTGGCCAAGCCTTTAACTAGTGACGAGAAAACAATTATTTTAACGTGCTTTCAAAGTTCTGCGAAAAATATCCGGCACTCGCAATAAAGGAGATAGTAAACCTAACCTCAAAATTGCCGGTACTCTCTTGTTATTACGTCGTTTATACTTGCCACGTGTTTCTGAAAATCGAGAGCATTCTTGGCGCGAATTGCGGAAGGATACATTGTTTATTTGTTGAGGTTAGGATCACTCTAAGAGTGAATAAATATTAGAAGACTCCGTATGCAGGTGCTTGTAATGCATGTATTGTGTCTCTGTGCATGTACTGAAACGAAAACTTTTTCCAAGCTTGGTAATTAATCAATTAATATATTGCGTTTTACAGGGAAAAAAAAAGCATTCATAGGTAAATTAGTTTAGATTAATTTTGGAGTGTGCAGTAATACACCTTGGCACTTGAGCCACAAGGGCCTTTTGTGCTCTCCTTCAATAATAAATTTATTGTTTCAGATCTAGAGCTTTGATGAATTCTAGAATCTTTCCTACAAGTCTGAGAATTATATTTCCTAAAGGATTAAATCTTTGTATTTCCAGAGCTCCACTCTCTAGTGAGAAGGTTTTGCAGTCCTGACTGTTCACATAGACGGCAAGTGCGATTTTCATTATGAGTCCCATCACCGGTAGGTGTTTACGGAATGGCAAATGTCTAGGCATCATTCTATTAGCTTTCCTGAATTATTTCCTACTCCCACTCAACCAGGGAGCTATCGGACATTTTAACAAGAATTTTAAGCAGTTCTTGACCGGGAAGGTTCTTCCATCTTATGTGATAGTTCATTAATACGCTGTGGTGTTCTGATTCGCAGAAAGATTATTTTGTTTGTTCGTATTGGAAAACATTTCCTGCTAAGAGATTTTCTGCTTCCATCTTAATAATGCATTTTGCACAATGTAAGCAATTACATTTTAATTACAGGATTTGGAAGCGACGTTGCACTTTATGAATATCTAAAATACCCGATTTAAGTTTTTTAATTTTCAATTTTCAGTTGCTCTAAAACGTGTCAATTGCCTTGAAACATATTTTAGAGCTAAGATACAAAATAAATAGGGATTGTAACTGACATGTAATAATTAGATTCCCAAGGTAAACAAAATTCTAACCAGAGCATCTAAACTACATTATATTTTTTCAGAGGAAATTAACTCCCCTTTTTTCTCTCTTTGTTGTTTCAGAGATCTCTTTTTGTCTGTTAGCTGGAGAACAGCTATGTATTACACCATATTTCTAAAACAGATATCAATTTTTTAAAAGATGTTTTATAAGCACGCTCTTTAACTTCGTCTCTTAGGAGTCGCGACGAACAACATAAAAAGTTAATTGTGTTTTGTTAGCTTATGCCTTTCTCTCAAGCCTGTCCTTTTTTACAATTAGTTTTAAATATGTTTCCGTAAACATGTTATCGTTTTACTGTAAGTTCCATATTGAAAGAAAATACTGCAAGCATTGTGTAACAAGTAAAGCAGTCGCCAAAAATTTGGAAAAGCAAAATGCACATAGTGGAAAACCCCAAAGCCTCTTGCAATGCAAGTCTTGAAGATGGCTTGGAGGAAGGGGGTTGTGTGAGAGACTGATATATGGTAAACAGAGAAAAACACTTGCGCTCTCCGTGCCGTATTTCTTTTGTTGATGTAGAGCCGGCAACTTAGCAGAGTAAATATTCCCTTCCTTCTCTCTTTCTGGAGAGCTTTTTCCACGCAGCGTTGAGCTTCAGACCTTTTTCTTGAAACAGAATGTCAATGCTGCATTTCAATCACAAGAAACACTACAAACGCTGGGCCAGCTTCTAGAAAAAATAGATATCTAAAAATATTAGACGGTCAGGCTATCCCGATCTAAACGCTAAGAGCATGATCGAATTATTACGCCGATGAATGACACAAACGAGCCCCCAGAGTTAGCTAAAGGGACTTCACCTGAGCAACTTGATAGAATGGGAGTCACCAACATGTTTTCTTGTTATTCATCAGCTGTTGGGCAACTCAAGCATCGCTGACATGTAAAGAGTTCATTAAGAATTCTCTTTCCTCTTTGATAAAATATTTATTAATGTTTATCGCTTAATGTTTTACGCTAATTGCCAAAGTCTTCGAAATAATGAATGGAATGAATTAATCATAAGGAAAATGATTTTGGAGCCCGTGAGCATTTCCAAGTTTTTGACACTCGTCTTTGTAGGGTATGAAAAAACTCAAGAAAAAACCTCACCTTGGTAACCTGTACTAATTTCTAATTATATATATTATATAATAATAATAATAATAATAATAATAATAATAATAATAATAATAATAATAATAATAATAATAATAATTAGAAATTAGTACAGGTTACCAAGGTGAGGTTTTTTCTTTAGTTATATATATCATTTCAATAATTGCTTGTGTGGATAAATTTCTATTTAAAACAATTAATATAACTGAAAGAAAAAAAACGTAGAATTGATTATATTGCAAGTTCCACCTCCTTGGCCCTGCCACGCAACTTTGAACTTTGAAATGACGCCTCCGCCTTTTGATACTTAAATTTAGAAAGGATTCCATTGTCATCACACATTTTGTTTCTATTGTTGGCTGGTAAAGTAAATTATTGTTATTAGAAAATGGCCAGAATAAAAATATAAAAACTATTGCGCATTTAATATAATAGTTCAGTTTTAGTAATCAATCTTTTAAAATGGTACAGGTATAAAGAACAGAACGCAAGCCGATTAGTCAGGGTTTCTTTAAAAAATTGTGTTACTTTAATTATAATAATTGTAATAAACATAAATAAATTGTGTTTTCATCCTACAATTAAAATTAATTATATTTTATTGCGTCCAAATTCAAACAACAAATAACAATATTCGTGTTGTAAAGCAAATAAAGCAAAAGATGTAATGAGAATTAAATCCTCTTTAAAATTTAAGTGTTATAAGGTTATTTTAAAGTTCGTAGTGGAAGTTGCTAGGGTGAATGTAACTAATCTACATTAGTTTAAACTTCTTCCCTAAAAATTTAAATTGAAAGTTTTAATTAAATTTATTTTAAATAAATGATTATTCAGACTGGCAGCTTTCGAAATGAAATCTCTTTATACTTTTAGGCATGACTTCAATTTTCTGACTTTAATTTGTGTTTTTTAAACAGTGCATATTAAAAGTAGTGGTTTTTTTGTCCTAAGGTACTCACACTAGAAAGTGCATTTTTTAATATTCCTAAAAGCACTATTACAACACGCCAAGCTACAAAATTTGGTTTAATACAAAATATGAGCGTTATTGATTTATTTCTGTGGATGCAAATTACGTATTTTATAATTTATTACAAAATTAATAAAAGATATTCCTCAAGGTGGTTTGGAAATAAAGCTATATTACATAAATGTATTTCTAAGGTGTATTTGCATAAATAATTATGTTAACCAGCTCAATTTGCCTAAATACCATTCATCAATTTTTGGGAGAGGATTTACGATTGTGGACTCCCCTATAGCTCCCCGTAAGGGAAAAAAAGGAGGGGGGTCTGGTAGCAGACCTGAGAACCCGTGGTATGTCTGACGTTATTAGAAGAACGACGGACCGGACATCTGAGCCTTTCCTTTGTACCTCTGCTTGGTCGCGACTCAGGGTAATTGAGTGTGCTGCAGCGTCGTGGCAGGGCGGCGAGCCAACAAAAGAGTTCGTGTTACTTATGTGTAGAAACGAGGAGACCGATTAGAACCTGCTACCAGGTGGACGAAACGGTAAGCAGCATAACTGGTAACTTCCACTATCAAATGGAAACTAACTTTGAAGCACACTGTACCTGGATTAGATGTTACTCTAGAACCATACTAGGCTGGAAGAAAATACGATTGGTCCCATCACTGCACATGCCTGAGTGCAATACTGTAGCTTCTTTTAGCATATTTTTAAACGGAATTTTCGTATAGTATATAAGACAATGATATAATAACACAAAGAAAAAATTAAATGTATAGTTTCACCCCTAAAAAGGTTCAAAATACCTAATTTCTACTAGTGTGGCTATTTTTTAATAGTGTTTAACGCCCGTTTTTACTACTGAGGCAGCATATGCGGTA
Organism: Metallyticus violacea; assembly: GCA_030762175.1. Taxonomy (NCBI): domain Eukaryota; kingdom Metazoa; phylum Arthropoda; class Insecta; order Mantodea; family Metallyticidae; genus Metallyticus; species Metallyticus violacea. The sequence goes on along the minus strand of CM060843.1, from coordinate 87,607,345 downwards.
GATGCTGAAGATATAAGAGATGAAATGATATAGGGATAGGAGTTTTAAGGAAGGAAACGTTCCAAGCCTAAGTTTAGGGTACCTCCCCGGCATTTCAGGACTGTCAGGAAGGACGGTCCTGGCGGGAATCGAACCCCTGACCTTCTTCTCACGAGTCCGTGCCTTAACAACCTCGGCCATCGGCGACGGTGCTGCTGTGATACTAATAACATGCAGAAAATTACATGAAGTTTTCTTCTAATTCGTCCTAGTGATAATTAGGCGAACTATTTCTTTGAAACAATGAACTTTTTGGAATGACTGGAACAAATTTAATGTATAAATATTAAGATATCTAAAATGATGTATAATACACGTGTTAAAATGATTTTATTTTGTTCATACTCATTAAAATAAATGTCTACTTTACACACTTGTAGCATTTACAGTTATTTTAGAATAGTTTTCAGCTTTTTTCCTCAGTTAAAAGAAATAGCATTAAAACATATTCAGCCGAATCAAAACATGCCGAGTTTCAACTTGCAATAATTATGCTGCCAGCCATAAAAAGATATTCGGTGTACTCTATGTGGAAATAATACAACTTTTTGGCTGTATAAGACTAAAATTAGGGACCCATCTAAACAGATAGCGTTCCTTGCACCATAGGGTATTGCAGGCGAGTCGATGGCTATAAAAAGTTTAAATAAAATTAAAAAAATAGAGAGAAGAAGGAAAGAAAATTTATATACCTCATTCTATCCTGTTAGCCTTGGGATATGGAAAGTAGCACAATTATTATGGAGGAGGCATGAAGGAATTTCATAACCTTTATGTTAACAGCTACTTCCGCATACCTGTCAGGGCTTTTCAGCTGAGATGGTAACTTAAATGACTAACATGCATAGAAGAGAATTCATTGCATGCCATAGTGGGATATCTCGGGGTATTTGAAGTGCGTTACTCTTACCTATCTAGACACTAGGGTAATCCTGCAGGGAGTACGGGTCGGATATGCCAAAAGCCTGGGAAAGCTTAAAGCAGCCTCATAAATCACTCGTAAATTTATATGTGCAGATCAGCAAAAGAACCAACGTTTATATGCGAGTTCCCATTTAGAAACCAGACTTAAAAGCGATCAACCATATATCTTTCCTTTTATCACAGTGAAAGTCTTGCGTTTGTCTAACTATCGATTGCATATGTCTAATCTTTCTTTGCGTTTTCGCTACCAGATGGATAGACGGGGAAGGGAACAAATTGATCCCATGTTGACTCGAAAACAAAAACGACCGGAAATCGCATTCATAGTCCGAAGGCGATATTTTTCCGTCTTACATTTGTCAAGAAGGAATAGAGCCAAACGAACAATGATATCACAACATAGGGACAGAGCTATGCACTAAAATAGCTAAATTGTCATAATATGCAATATGTACATACGAAATATAGACATCACATGTTTGTAAAGTTACCCCTCATAAATAAATAGGTTTAATACTAAGACAAATGACACTTTAACGTGATTTAGTGGAAGAAAGAAAACAACACAATCTATAATATGTAGTATTTATACAATAAAGGGGTGAGTTTACCCTCTCCAAAAGAAAGGCACACTAGTTTGGTATTGATTGCATTCTTATTCAAATAGCTAGTGAGCCCTAGGTAACACATTGTGTAAATTTCGGAAATCTCTTATGAAATTCTTCTTTTGGCTTAGTGTCGTTTAGACTATGTGCATGTTTGTTCTTCGTTTTGGGAGCTATTGTCAATAAGTTGTATTTTCATTTCACATTTATGTAATGATCTTTCAAATGCTTGTTTTTACTTTCTGATGGTTCTAACGTTGTATAATATTTTTCTTCAATTATTGGTTTCAAAATTTACCTATGAAAAGTTTTTAAGTGCACCCACTTCCTGTTAACGCTTAAGCTATTGAATCCTGTTTATTTTGTTTACAGCTATATTACAATGGCACCGGAAATGGTGGCAGCAATCTTAGGTTGTGTAATTAAGTTCGGATCTCGTAGTCTCAGCGTTGCATAGTGGGTTGCTTAATGTTAAACCACTGTACTTCCGTTTGCAAGTATAAAGCAATTGTTTATAAATAGTCAATATTGGTCAATGTACTTACAACATGAGTGTGGTTTCAAAAGTTCCAATAATCGTTCATTGTCCTCATTGTTGGAAATACCATTCTTATATAAAGATAGCCTATTGTGCCCCTTAAAGGGCAAAGGCCTTCTAACCATTAGGGAAAGTTCGCTTTTTTCTAACATGGTGAGCTATTCCACGCTAGTTGTTCGTATGCTGTTTAAGACACTGGCTGATTTGTTCTTTGGTTACTCCATTTCTCACTGCACTAGTTGCTTCTCGAGATATTTCCATTTTTCTCCTCCTCTTGCTATTCTTGACTAATCTGGGTCTGCCTTGGGTACTTTTTCCTATCCGGGATCCCATGTGGGGGATCTTGTAAATCCATCTACTGTCCTGCATTCTTGCGACGTGGCCACTCCATTGCCATTTGCTTCTGGTAGCTATTTGTGTGATGTCTGTTATCTAAGGTTATTTGTTTATTACTACTGTAGATATTTAATCCTTCAAAGTTATTCCAGGATCTTGCGTTTTTCTTTGGCATATTTAAACTTTGTTTTATTGTTTTTCTGTACATATAGGCCTATGATAAAGTTTCCGCCAGAAGCAAAACATAGATAATGTTTTGCTTGCATTTGAATCTGACACTGTGGCATAAGATATAAATATGGAACGAAAAAATAAAAACTTGATTCAGTGAATAAACATTTTAAATTTAAGAAATGGACATTAAACGTATGTCAAAGCCGAGCTAGACGGAATTTTTGGGGACAATGCACCAATATTGAAAATGATTTATTTCTGTATATATGAGTTTAAACGTACCCGTATAAGCACCGAAAATGAAGAGCGCTCTGCATGCCCATTAACATCGCTACTAAGGATGTTATCAAGGTGAACAAACGTAATGAGCTATTAACAATCGCAACTTCGCCAAGCAGTTTTGAATATATTCTATGGAAAATTATTAATTCAATGTTGCTTTAATGCTAGTTTATCAGAACCTAATTTGAAGATCGTGTATCATTTCTGAAATATGGGCCTTTCTTGCACGTACACTTGTGTACCCTTACACCTAATGTGTTCCCCCTCCTTTCTAGCCTCCATGCTGTAAGTCTTGTCCCCATTGGTTGGGAAACACGAGGTAGTTTCTAGAACTAATGTGATGTCAGATTTTCTAGCGTGGGCCGTTATCCTCTTGTTCCTTGCTGGGTTGGACGCTTTTGGCCGTTCATTTTCTCTCCGCCAGCCTACCTCAGTACTGAACTCTGTAGGCGTGAAATCAACTTGTAACATTGTAGCGTTACTTTCAGTATTTGCTTATCAATGTGGCAATATAGTTTTAAAGTTCTTGTTAAAGCACTCTAGCACTACTATTCTTTTAAAATACTTTTAACTAGGATTTGTAGAGTTCTTAGAAACTAAACCAATTTGCTGTTTTTATAATTTTTTAAAGATTACTTCAAGATATTGTATCGGTTAAATGCTTATAAAATTAAATTGGCTGAGTAAACATTTTGGAGATATATAAAATGGAGCTATTTTCATGTAAATATATGTTATTCATACGCAGTAAATTATAATAGCGAGCAATTTTCTACTCCTATAATTGAAAACAACTTTATTCAGTCATATCCTAGGGTATTTTTAAAAACACTTCCAGAAATCAGCGGGAAGGTATAAACAATTGAAAAGAAAATAATAAACAGGTTGCGTATACTTCGTTAACATCCGGTATAGAACAAAAGAGGAACAAATCAAAAGTACTCTGTGAACTTAGATAAAAATTCTTTTTGAAAACATACCTCGCTTACTTAAACATTGTTTTGAAGAGAAACAATAGAAAATGATATGTTATCAATTTGTTCAAAGACCACTTTGAGAGTGAGCTTATAGAAACGGGGTGTTATCATATATCGTTATTAATGATTAAAGACGTAAAAATTTATAGATCCCAAGAGAAATTGCTTATGAAGACAAGTCTTGATATATAAAGCCAATTCTGTGACAAAAGAATGAATGTTTGAAATTGTGTACACAGGATTTAGTTCAAGGGCTAAGATTTGCCTTAGTCTATCATGAAAACGAACATATTCATTGAAGATGCTGAACTATTTTTTTTTTTTGAGTAAAAAGAATATGGGCGAAGCATAGGACCAAATGACTCTAGCGAAAGCGTTTCGCTGAGTAATTGCTGCCAGATGGAGTTGTTACTGTAATTTACAGAGTGAGATATTACAGAAGACTCGTCACTTTGCGGAGAAAAAAAGTACATGCCATTAAGAAGTACTGCACCCCATTTCAAGATGATATCGTGCCTTAGAAATGTGCCGTCGGTGAGATGGCAAATTAGTAGGCTTACCACTATGCCTTTTATAACATGTTCAAACTTCGACAGCGTACAAGCATATTACACTACATTGAAAAAACTACGCGGATCACTTAAAATATACAAAGTGATGTCTGATACGAGGGTAGGTCCATAAGTTTCCGGACTAATCATTCTCTAGGTATGATAAAGACAAAAACTATATTTCACTTTTCAATATAGATACTCCTTATTGCAATTCACTTCTCACGTCTTTGAATTAACATTTCAATTACCCCCCAAAAATAGTCAGAAGTCTTGTCTACAAAATGGGTATAAACAACATCCATCACTTCTTCGTCACACTTGAATTTCCTTCCTCGAAGGTCCTTCTTGAGTTTTGAGAAGAGGATATAGTCATTGGGAGCTAGAATTGGGCTGTAGGGCGGATGGTCGATGTTCTTGAGCCACAATTCTTCACAGCTTCCCTTGCAACAAGAGCTATGTGAACAGGCGCATTAGTGAAGAAGACGCACAACACCACTCAGCTTTTCTCGCCTTTTCTCTTGGATGGAAGCACGTAGTCTGTGCAGTAGGCCAGCATAGTACTCCCCATTTACTGTGGTGTTCCTCTCCTTGAAGTCACAGTCCCTAAAGATTGTGGCCATGATCTTCTTGGTTGACTGAGTGACCTTGGCCTTTAGAGAGGTGCTTCGCCAGGTTTACGCCACTCCATTGGTTACCTTCCGTACAGGGATCATAGTTTCATCTCCTGTAATAATGATTTGCAGAACTTCTCTCTCCAGAGCTCCAAAATGTCTGACAACAAATGATTCGTTGCTGCTTTTGGAGTGAGGAAAGAAGTCTAGGCACCCATCTTGCACTAACCTTATTCATTTTAAATGTTCATGAATAATTCAAAGGACTGTTGTTTCAGAAAGACCCAATCTTGCTGCTATTTCTATAAGTTTGAGTCGCCGATTTTCCATAATTTCTCCTTCCAAAAGAGCGCTGTTCCATAGGAGTGAGCACCTCCAAACACTGACTTGCACGTTCTTTGTCTTCAATGCTTTCTCGACCCATTCGAAAAAGTTTGGCCCATTCTTTTACGGTAGAATATGAGGGGGATGCTTCCCCATATACACCGTCTAATCGCTGTTTAATTTCATTTGGAGTACGTTCTTCTTTTGTGAAGAACTTAATAAGTACTCAATACTCCATTTTGAACATGTCATAATCTTCAAGAGATAGTCTTCTTTATGCAAGTATATCTGAACAAGTGAACACAGCGAAGCGAAAGTTACAGTTGCAATTATTTACTTAACAGATAAGGTATGGCACTAGATAAGGATTTTGTGAAGGCGATAATCCTTATCGGCGAGGCCGGAAACTTATGGACTTATCCTCGTACATTTTGTCATCGCGGCCATAGTAACTCTTGTCGCAATCATCACTCCTTTCGGATGCTTCTGATGCACCCGACCTTGATGTATTCATAGAGACGAAAGAAGGATTTAGAGTAATAACACACACTCACAGAACAGTACCTATGCTTTAAAATACATAAACTTTATTTCTGATATACTGTTAATTTATTCCTCATTTATTTATAACTGTAACTGTAACTGCATATATTAATTTTATTATAAAGCATTTAACGTAACACAAACAGAAATAAACTATGTATTACATATATATCAGTAGTAATTGTTCTTGATGTATCTTGTCCTCTTCGCATGCACAGTGCATCGGGCAACACTGTATTACATTTAACTTGTAAGAGCGAAATACTCTATAAGTATCTTGATCATCGATGAAATAGTGTTGTCCGCAATGCGCTCCGGCCGCCTGTAAACCCCAGAGAATATTGAGCGAAAGGGAATTAGAGAGCTAAGAAGAAACAAACATCGCAATGCGTGAATTCCTCCGGATACTCTTAACCCCAGGTGAGTGGTTGATGTACCTGAAAAGATCAAACTATCGTAACACGCACGTAAGTACTTTTAACTTCAGCGATACTATTTCGGGTGTTTTGCCAGTGTCTTGTATTTCAAAAACTATTTACAGGGGATAATAATTAACGTTACACGTTAAATGAGATACTGCTATGGATACCGTTTCCATTTAAAACCCGTGTGTGTGTGAGTGTAAGAAAAAAGAAAAATAAAGGACTCCGGAAAATGTTTCTGTATACTGTAAAGCTGCAATAATAATATAAACTTTTTTCTTATTATATATTCAGGTATTGGACTGAGGCATGCTTCGGTGTCCCCTAGCGACTGGTTCCTCCTGATATTTGTTTAGGGATAAAATTCGGTGTGAGTTTCTAAAGGTAGCACTCAACTTTTTCTATAATATATTATATTTACACTACTGATTCCATTCCCAATTCATTTCTACAATCATCCACGAATGAATTTCAAAGCTGCTAAATATTTATAAAATTGTTATCACATAATTAAATTAGCAATAGTAAGTTATTATAAATTGGCTTTAAAAAGTTGAAGTTATAAAATATTTTACATTTTAAATATTATAAAACTTGTACCACAAACTTATTTTAGAATATTTAGAAGTTAAATAATTTAAGATATTTGCGTAGTATTTATATGTAGGTGGTTTGACATTTATTACATAATTTTCTTTTTATGTAAATATTGCAGTTTTGGTGCAAAATATTTTAACTATGTTATTTTTAAAATACAACTAAATTAAGAAACACAATAATTAAAAAGTTTAAATTAACTACGCGAAACTAATCGCATCATTTTGTCCAGATATACATTCAAATTGCGGTGCGCATTAAATACGAGTACATATTCCTTTCGTATACCGCCAGTAACTTCATTGGAATTTATCGTTCATAACGCCATAATGCATTGATGCAATGCTCGACTTCGTTACATTTATTGTTCGCAAGTGTAGTAGGTAGTCACGAAATGGAGGGCAAACAAGATGGATGCTACTTTCAAGCGTAAAGTAATTCTTTATGCTGAAAAAATGGTAACAGAATGGCAGGAAGAGAGTTCAATGCAGATGTAGAGAGCCACCACGTTCACTTTGGTGCAACAGAAATTGACATTATTTGCAACTAGAGCCAGTAGGAAAAAATTCACTGATCCTCGTAAAGGAAGACATCCTGACATTGAAGAAAAAGTTTTGAAATTCGTACATGAAAGGAGGAAGAACGAACGACCTGTGACGAGTGACAGCATAAGAAATAACTTTTTCTTCTTTGACCTACACCAACTGTCCTGGCAACAGCACGGGTGATGAATTTTGTCTTACGTGCTCCAAGATATGACAACTGTTCACTTATAAATTCAATGTTCTGATAGTTTTATGAAACGGATGAGCATATCTCTATGACGCAGTACAAGAATATGCTTTGTGTAAAGTTTTTATTTAAACTAACAGTATTACGAGCAAAACTGAAATCAAATTAGCAGGAAGCGAGATGAACTCTTCCTTATATTGAATTCAAGTATTCATTAAATATATATATAAAGAAGTCCTTTTTGTGCTCAAATATTCGCAACCCTTGTACATTTCTTACGCATACCTTAATGTATTTCATGAATAACATCACAACTAAGATTTTTTTTTTTTTTTTAACGAACCGAAAGTAAACACTGGGTGCTAAGCTCAGCTGACGGTACTAGAAGTTTCCCAGTTGCCCTGTGCTAATCCTTTCTATTTCGGCGAAGTTATATTCCTCTGCAGTTTTAATTGAGCGTAAAAAGTACACAATGAGTGCGCTACTCCTGGAGCGGTAATCATGTTTGAATGTACAGGTTAAACTTTGTGCTTTCTAGGATCTGACACTCCACCGATGTACTTCACTCAAGGGCAGAACTGCTCGAAACAATCAGACCGCACAGTAGTATTACAGATTTCGCTCTTGGACTGTCAAAATGTACATATAAAAGGTTCACCGTTCTTGTATTATTCAATATTCATCTGAGAGGTTAAGGATAGACCGCACTTCACCGATGTACTTCACTCAAGGGCAGAACTGCTCGAAACAATACAGACCGCAAAGTAGGATTACAGATTTCGCTCTTGGACTGTCAAAATGTACACATAAAATGTTCACCGTTCTTGTATTATTCAATATTCATCTGAGAGGTTAAGGATAGACCGCACTGCTTCTCAGAGAGAAATATTGCAGATACAATGGAAAACTTTCCATAAAACGCTTTAGATGTTAATTAAACAGAGTTGCTAGAATAAGTCCAACTGCAGTTCTGGTACAAGTCACGTATAACTGAATTAAAGTTTTGCACTTTTAGTTCGTTTTATTCTTATTAACAGTTCTCCTGAATGAATAATATTTAATAATATTGTATACAAGTACTGAAATATTTTCGAGGACATCATATTAATAAAGAATAAACTGTGTACAGAATTTTCCATACTGGTTTGATTTGAACGCATTTATTTTACATTGAAAAATTACATATTGCAAATCAACAAAAGAATTTATTCAGCATGGAGAGTATTCTGGTCATTGAAATTCATACTGGTGGACAATACTTTGAGCTGAAAACTGAGGTTAGATGTGCTGGACTCATGCATAATCCCAACACTGCTGTATGAATGCCAAACTTGAGGCCTAACAGAAGTGGCATCTGCAAACGTAAAATGGAACGGAAAGTACTTGGGATATCCCTCATGGATAAAATATCATCTGTGGAATTAAGAAAGATGTCAGGACTAAACGACGTGGCTCAACGTGCAAACAGCCTGAAGTGGAAATGTAGCAAGGCTACCAAGCAGCAGATGGGAACATATAGCTATCACATGGGATATACATATCGGTAGGAGAGGAAGAGGGAGACCTAGAACGAGATGGGCAGACTCCTTCAGGAAAGCAGTCGGGCCACACTGGACCGGCGTAGCACGGAACCGCAGTACATGGAAGAGCCTAGGAACAGAGCAGCACAACCGAAGTCAATAGTGAAAGTGATACCAAACTTATAATGCAAAAACTTAATAGACTCAGCACTTGAACCTTCTAGTTAAATTGTGTTAAGCTTGTAAAATAAGAAACATTACTAGACTTAACAAACTCATAAGCCCAATATCTCACGTGGACTAGCTCACCGTATGAGAAATCAACGAGTCCCCCGCTTGCGGAGGCCCCAGCCCTGGATGGGACATAAGTGACTCAATTTAATAAATCAATATTCATATATAGTGAACAAAATGTTGATACAATTGACCCATATCTTTATTGGCTTACCTTGTCAACTGAATCAATCCATTTATTTACATTTTCTTCACCCCGATGTGATACTGATAACCTTTAATATTCGAATTTCTACTTATTTCATAATAAGGTTTTGTTTTATCTCTGACACGCTTGTTTCGCACTACCTATATTCTTCTACATTCCATTGCACTGACGGGTTAAAGTAGTTCGCGTCATAGGCGTGGCTTACAGAGTACGTGGGAAGCACAAACAGACAACAGTGATATGAAAAAGCATGCAAATAAAGCTTTGGAAGCATGCAAACGTAATTAAAATTATTATCTGGAATAGGGAACTGTGTTAAAGAACAGATGAAGAATTTTTCCATTCTCTTCACTAAGCAAGGTCAACAAACGAATGCAGTGAGCAAGTGGCATGTGTTCATTTCATGATAAAGCAAGCATTAACGTTACACCTGCTTATCCCGTCTAATCAAAACTGATATGCATTGTCAACAAGCATTATATCTGGGGTGGGGGGGACCAGAGGTGATCAGACACTATGACTGGACATGGATACTTTGAAGCAAACACCTCTCTATTACTCCTGCAACTCCTCTATTACTCCTTACTTGATAATAAGACCACAGCGTCTTATTATCAAGTTTCATAGATAATTAAACTGAATTTGCTTGAAAAACTCCCTTCAGCCATTTATGATGGCTTTATTTATTAATAACCCAAATAACAGGTTCAACTTGGGAACTATTTACAAAGGACGGTTGTGCTATGGTTAATAAACACGTACGATTGTTGATATCGCATCTCAACTTTCATTGGACAGAGCACCATAACGGCATGAATTCGTGATGCTTCAGCGTTATTACATATAAGAACCCGGAATCTTCTGCTTGAGAGTCCTAGCTTTACTGCCTAAGCCATCCCGCTCTGTCTACTAGGAGCAGGATTATTATATTAGCGAAACGCAAAACTAAATGAGCAATGGCAATAGAAGCAATGGATATCAATGATATTATATACAAATGATGAATACAAAGATAAACGACCGCTTTCCTGGTCTAGTAGTAGCGTTTGCGATTACTAATCCGGAGATCCTGGGGTCGAATCCCGGTGAGGTCATACTGTCTGGGTAAAGTTGTTTTTGCTTACTTTGAGAAGAAAAGTGATAAATAGCTTTAAAAAGCGCTATCATTTTTTATCTCATTCATTCCTACAGAAACCTATAGTATTCAGTCCACAAACTACATACATCGCGAAGATAATATTGTAGATTTGACCGCATCTCCTCGCTATATATATTTAGGTGCGTGTGTGTGCAATAAATAAATAAAAAAAATCAGTAATAATTTAGAGATTTGCTCCTGCTCATTAATGGAACAATTGGTAACAAGTTTCATTTCTTCATAGGACTTATGCTGAGTTCACTGTATTTGTTTTGAGAGGTGTTTTATCACAATTGGTCCCTTGAGTAAGATGGGTGCATCATTGAGTAGAGCGGTTCACATAACCTATAAGGATCTGGAGGGTATATTGGGTTTTATGGTTATAATACCCATTTCTGGGAGTATAATGGAAAATATCACTTTTAAGAAATTATTGTAATATTCTTTTTGTTTCAGCTTAAATCATTTCCATTTGTATTATGTACATACCAAATACAATTACACGCCAATAAAACTGAAAAGGGTGGCCTATGTCGCCCAGGCACTGATTCGTGAACGAGACCTCTGATAGTCATCATCCCTAAGGATTTCCCGAGTTTTCCTCAATTCTCATCAATAGTAACTGTAGGGAATGCATCCTAAATTTACTTTGGTAGACTGCAACGCTTTTTTTTTTCCCCGAAAAAAATATTTAACGCGATGTACTACATTTTCATCTCATGCAGTAAAGACAAGGGACATTGTCACCTTTTAAACATAGCTGGAATATTTCGAAATGTTCTGGCTCAACTGTTTTACAAATACAGCTGTTAATGACGGCAAGGTTCATTATTTTCTATTTTATTTCCACATCGTAGACGCTGTTACTTTCTCTTAGGTTTCTATATTCACATCTCTCCCCTCCCCCCAAAAAAATCGTACCGCAGAGAAAGCTTAGGTGATACTTTGTTTACATGAAAACCTAGCGCTGGCTGAGTCAAAACAATGGACGAACGTTGTATGCTCGCGGCAACCGTATTCACAAAGTTGTCTGGTTTTAACGAACTCCAAAACTTTGCGCTTATCTACCAGCCGGAAACTGGTAGTGTATGGTGGAAACTTTTTTTTTCTCCCCACTCCGCAGCTTGGGACAAGTTTTGGGTGGCTGCAGGGTTTCTGCAAAGTCCCACGCATAAGTTTAATGGAGCAATTCTGTTCCAGTATAGAATCCCTAGGGTTAATCCAAATATTACCTTTTACTTTCCTCTGTTTGCAGCCAAAAACCGAGTGTGTTCGTAAAGTATGTGAGGGTTTCATCAGAACTCTCCTTTCATGCATTCTATTCATATTTTTCATAAGGAAATACCCAACGCTACTCGCATCAATATCAATTTTATTAAAAATTACAGAAAGTTTTACCTCGTGGTGTTATTTCGCGGTTAACACTACAGAAAAAACAAAATTTCCCTCCATGTTCAAACAGCACCTCTATTGACCTACTGGGCAAAGAACCGCCTTTCATGTTGAGAGATTTCTTCCAAGAAACATCAAGAACTTCTCGCTTTTGCAATGTATTTATTTATGATATTAGTAATGGTACCTGTGTCCAAATGTTTAATCGATATGTGCTTGTTTGCATTTGGCAAAATAAGTCATGCATTCATTTATATTCCAGATCCACCAATTACATTATTCACAACTTCCAAGCTGTTAAACCACATTATGAAACATATTTCGACACAGTTTTAACAGATGCACATTCAGTAACGAAAGACATTTCATAGATCACAGATATAAGAAAAAACTCTATTCGTGACTTAAATAGAGTGTGATAGAAAAGAAGGTTTAAATTCTGACGCATCAGTTAAATGAAATTTGGCCTTCTGACAATCAATAGTAAATTTCAAACAATGAAGTAACTATGCCAAAATGTTTAAACGCATAATTATCATAGTCGCTTAATACAAAGTCTGGCATTTTAAAACTATGTTACTGCCATACACAAGAGATCCTGCTGCCAAGCATATAACGCAAGGAGCATAAAAAAAAAAAAAAAAAAAAAAAAAACTAAGTAAGGTCACGCATTAAGTCTTGCAAGCCACCGGCACTTTTTAGTTTGCATGATTCAGACTTGAAATTGCACTCGGAGATGCACAAGTCTGCGGCCATCATCTTTTTTATCTAGTCGATGTCATGGTCTCGTCGAATGAAGACGGTTAGGGCATAATTGATGAATTTAATCAGTTATAGCCTACTTGCCGTTTAAATTATATCTATATTACCCATATGAGAGTGTTTCTTTGTGTAACAGAATTATGATGATACGAAATTAAAAAATATATATAATTTTGAAAATACCTAAATAAAAAAATGCTTTGGTGGTACAATTTATATTATTGTATAAAACATACGGCTTTGTAACAAGGGAACAGTGAAATCGGTGATGTAAGAATGGCATCAGATATTGAAAGTTCGTTACTTTGGAGTAAATTAAACTCTAATGACAAAAGATAAGGCAAAAATCTGTTCCAGCGAACATAAAGCTACAAAATGTGCCTCATGTTACATTATGTGATATAGAGCGTGGCCTTTCATAGTGTAAAAATAGTCTCAATCAAGAAGATATAATCTCTTGCCAGAGTGCATGGAGAATATGCTTGTACTTTACTGTCAAACTAGTGTGTTCTATGCTTCTAATTAAATATTGTAAAATTTCATGTGTCAAAATTAAAGTATTCATATTCAATTTTAATGTCACTATTTCAACATTTAAACGTTTGTATTTTTAAATATTTTCATATTTTTCACACATTAGTGACGTGAATTTCACACTTTTCTAGTTTTCCGCTCTCTAATCTTAATCCAGTTGTAAGAGAGAGAGAGAGAGAGAGAGGGAAAAAGAGAGAGACAAATAGAGTGAGGAATGTCTCCGCATTCTAATAACACACACACACACATACAATATATAGAATAACTGCTGAATGAAAATTAACTCGAGCATTGATTTGCTTAAATTCAAAGACTTTAAGCTGTGCGATAACTGTAAGGAAATATAAAAACACATTGAGGGTTATATTATTTGGAACTTTTTTTACCCTTGTAATATATTACGCAACATTAAAGTTATTCTAAGCTAAATTAATATAAAATATTTATCAAGTCTCTATTCTACAATTGCAAGTTTATTGTCACCAATAGTGAATGAAAAACTGTGTTCCACAAAGATTTATTTCATACTGTTCTTTACTACTCCAACTATATATAAGTGACTTTTCATTCTTTTGTTCCACAGAAGAGTTAGAACTAGTCCTGCTGCTATAATCTCCTCTGATGCTTTCGTAGTAAAAACTGGCGTTAAAAACTATTAAAAAATGCTGCTATAGTTGCTATAGCTTTCTCTACAAATGTGTAAATGGTTAACTTTAAATACTAGTGTATTTTTAATACATTTTTGATAATTTGGAGAAACGATTGACTTAAATATTTGATACAATAGTGAAAAGTGATTATAAAGATAATAAAATAGGTGTAAAGAAAAATTTATTTCCATTTTTTAATATCACGTTTTAAGATTCTCGCTAAATGCATAAAAGGAATTTATTTCCTGGCTTCAGTCGTTTTAAATTATATAATTTACTCTCTTTAGACACAATTTTCACAGTTTTCTTTGTAACGAAAATGTGCTTGCCAAACAACAAGAGCACATGATTGAACACAATTCGATTCTTGAGCCATCCCTCAATTGAAATTGAGCCGCATGCATAGAAAATTAGACGGACGGACGATAGAAGACTATTAAAGTGCATACCAAGCTTATTAAATAATCACATTTCTGAAAAAACTGCAGGAATAATAATAATGCGTTCTTTACATCCAAAAATAGGAGTTTGTGACTAAGATTTGGACATAACCGAATTCAAGGTTTGGCCTGTAACAAGCGACTATTCATCATTCTCTTTTATGACGTCACTGAGATGTGGTAATACTACTGTTGCTTTACAAGGACATTTACTACTACTAATAATGTATTAGATCATACTTTTGTGGAATAAGTTCAGCGCACGCTAGGCAAATAACTGAGATAACACTTTTATCATTATTTTTTTGCTATTGATCTTCACCACTAGAATCTGCCTTTAACAATTCGGCTTATTTTCTAAACTTAAGGCACTATAACTAATACACACATCTGCGAAGCTAATGACAGCAAATGAGGCGTAAACGAAGAAGTAAAGAACACTAAATTAAATCCAATAACCTTACAAAATTATATAATAGCAGTTTTTGTTTTTTAATTTTTCATATATTAAAATTCTGAAAACAGCGAATACATTGCAAAACAATTTTATTGCAGTCTTAAACAGTAAAATATTGTGTTGTCCTCAGACACAATATTAAGAAAGATAATCCGAACGTACTTCATGCTGCAATAATGTGTTTCGAGAAGTAAGAACCCAATCATTTTTTATTAATCACGGGCTTAGAGCCCCTTTGCAAAATTCCGCTTTGATGTATTATTACTGTGCACAACGCACCCACCCTACTTGTCGTTTATTCTTCTACCTGACAAATGCCGCTTATTACAGGCATTAATATTTTATACGACTATCTAAAAACAATACGCCCTTGGGCCCTCATTCTAAATACGCGGACGCTTGAGTGAGCCGGTGAGTGTGGGGTGCACGCGGACTTATATGAGGTGGATGCTGCGGCCAGATTATATAGGGCAGGTATATACAGAATACCTGCGTTATATTATTCTATAACGTAACTATCAAACTCTAAATGAAAACATATAAATGCTTTGAATTAATTTATTTCAAACTTAAAAATTAATCCAGATCCATAAAAGGTACGAGAAATAGATCAGGTATAGCTAGCTACATTGAAAGAGTTAGTCATTATCTGTTTCAGTAATATTAAATCAGTAATAATTTTATATTCTACGTACTGACAATAACAGAACCTATATTTTACTTTTGACTTTATGGTGTTTATGTTACTTAATCAAGAGGTTTTATCTGAACTAACAGGTATCAGATATCTATATTAATGCAATATATTACGTGGCGTAAAAACGTTATTAGAATTCCAGATTAGAACATGCTTTACGGATATAGACCGGAATTATATTCCTATTATAGATGCAATTATACTAGAAGCAAAAGTCAATAGTATATGAATGTGGGCCAATCGGTAATGGTGTTGCCAAACCAAGTGGGTGTGTGCGGCCACGTTAAACCAAGCTTTAATGACTAGTTTTTGAGTTTCTGAGAAGTTGACACTTGCTGTATAAAAGGTGTACCAATAGTCTTCGCTTTTATGTATAGAGAAATGTTGTTACATTTTAAACTCACGCGAATACACATACTTGCCTAAAATATATTATAATGCAGGACTGTTTTGTTTACATATACATCTTGAAAGTACAATATATATCTCTCTTTACTTAGCTTGTTTACTTTTCTGTTGAATTGCGAGAATCCAATGTAAATCATTGGGGAATATAACATACTAACTATGCAGAGATTTGTACAGAAACGATTAGAATTTTAAGCCCTTCTGATTATAATATTACGAATTAATAAGGTAAATATTTTTGAGCGTAAACCAGAAATGCTGCACTCTCAAATATTACACGTAATGTACATATAACTGAAAACGTAGTGGGATGAAGCTTGTAGCATACCATTAAGTTATGCACCCGCTTTAGTCAAGCAGATAAGAACTCGTTTTAGCCAAGAAAGGTACATCGGCCCCAGAGTAAGCATAATCCATTTCACAGAAAACAACTGAATAACTGAATGAATGAAACTTCTATTCCGAAAGGGTATGCCCTTTGAAATGTTTTTCTTTTCTGAATTCTTGTAAAAATTTTACATTTGGATTAGTACGAAAGAGTGCATGCTACATGCGGGGACAAGGAAGAAAGCCCTTAAACCATTATCCTAACTCAGCAACTGAAGTTTTTGTATAACTTCGTTATCAGAATATCCTTATATGGCTTTCAAATATGAAATATTACAATACTTAATATAATATAGAACATCAGAACTTCCTAAATGTATTAACCTGCCTGAAATGGTTGTTCATCTTTTAAGGAGTATTGTGGAGTTACACTTAAAATGGCCAAGGTCAATCCCAGCCAGGGTAAATGAACTTTATTGGGCATAAAAATCCTTCTAAGTATGGCTTCCTTCGGAAAGGAAGTAAAACGGTCTCGTGTCGTAGACTAACAGCACTTAAAAGAACCTCAAGGCTGAAAGAAGAAGCCTCTGAGCAAAATTTACCGGCCGTTTCACACCCTGAATTGAATGGAACGCTGATGACATGAGATGTTAAGGGCATCCCTAAATAAATCAAATCAAGAAACTAAAATTAAGTATACACATTGTCTATACAGGGTGGAAGAAAACCTCACACATTTTTTCTTAGGTATTATTTCTTTAAGTATGATTAACAAAGCCTCTAATAGCATTTTTTTTCTTCTTAAACGGTTTCACAAAATGTTAATGTCTGTTTTCATGAAAAATTCTATGTCTGCAAAACCTACGTCAATTAATGTATTAAGTTTCCTTCCATACTGTATATGTAACCGATTGCGAAAGACAGTAAATAAATTCGTAACCTTTAGAACATAACTGCCCGCTTAACACTTAATCTATTTAGCTCTGGTTCAGTCAGTTATTCAATATGGAATCATTGCATGTGATGGCCTTACAAAGATTAATTCTAATTCAGTATTTCTATTACAAAAACATACACTAAAATCTGTTTATACAAAGCTTTGGACTATTAGACAGCTTTAACTTTTTAGAGAATCCAATGTTTTAAAAATTAAACGAAAATTGAAATTGATGGTTTAAAAAAATCGCAACCATTTTAAAACCGATTTCACAGGTTATTAAACGAGCCGAAGTGTTTTATATCTGCAGAATCTGAACATGAAAGAAATTTTTGATTTAAGTTCTATAACGATGTAATGATAAACAATCCACATTTTAACAGATTTGAGAATAAAATTAACTACATTAAAATTTAGTTTCACTGACTTATATGTGTAAATTACAAGTATAAGAGTTGATGTTGATTTGTTTTATTTACGGACGCTGTTTAACACCTCTGGTCATCAGCGTCCCAGTCAATTCAGGGCGTGAAAAGGCCGACAAATTTTGCTTAGAAGTCTCTTTTTTCAGGTTCGAAATTCTTTAACATGACATAAATCTACGATACGGCACCCACGGCTTTACTTCCCATCCGAAAGAACATATTTAGGGTTTTTCACGCCCGAAAAAATCGTCAACCCGTGCGATCTTGAGTTTACGAGGCAAGAGCATGGTTACCACTACACCACTAAATACCTATCTAATAAATATGTTTTATAACTATATTTTCTTAACAAGAGTTTAACTGGACTATATCCGCACACAAGTTTTTGTTTAATCGTGTACACGTATTATCAGTCTATAAGTGCATTTAATTGAACATAAATCAACAAATTGGAACAATAGGCTGCAAATTCTTATGTGACAAAAAGCTGTCAAGATCACTAGCAAAAAATAATAATAACGGTGCTATCTCAGTTATTTACCCAATATTTGGAGTTCTTCCGTGCAGAGAATGTCGCGTAATTCATTTTCCAGTCCGGTGCACCACATGTTTACTAGAAGGTGACAGCGGAATCCGGTGTCCTCCATGACCTCATTTCGTCCGCCAGAAATTGTACATACGGCTCGAAGCCAGGGCAACATGGAGGAAGGCTGTTAATTTGACCATGCTTCAATTACTTTATTTTACTAGAAATTATGGCGCGTTTGCCTTGGTATTCATTTTTGATTGCATATTAATAATTAATAGAATAATAACAATAGTTCGGTATTTGTATCTGCAACGACAAGATCATGGATGTAGATCGGCCTGAAATGATCTGTGCGGCAAAGATCAGAAGAACTTTGAAACGATGTCATTAGATAACAAAAGCTATTTTGGCCATTATTTACTCAGATGAAGTTTTAGGCACTAGGGTTCTTTTGCATTTTATTAGAAAAAAATATACACTATAAACCAGTTACAAACATTTCCAAAACATGACTAGCTAAAATAAAATAGCGATTACTGGTTCATAAATTAATAATTACGTATATTTATCTTTACATAAGGAAATAAACTGTAAAAGGGTTTCCATGATGGAAGCAAAATAAATTTAAAAGGCAAATCTAGTAACATAATCCAGGTGATAAAATATACTCTCTATATTAAACTGTGACAATGTGCAGATCTGCATAACTCACTAAAAAGGAAAACCCTCGGGTTCGATAAAACATAAATCACACTAAAATTCAGTTATAGGCCGTTTACTTGCTTCTGAATACAATGAGACATTCTTTTGTTTCTGTAAAACTCCGCAGCTGCTCACTAGAGGGTTCCGTTTAGTCACCTTTCGCTCGTCTTTTGCTATGCCAATCAGTTCCGCAGATAGTTGTAAAGCATGTTTTGAAGTGCCACTTGAATTCACATATCACTATTGGTCAACTGCGGATTTTTATAGAAAAACTAATATTATCAATTATTTCAGTGTTAAGCGAATTACTTATAACTGAATTTTGGTGCGGTTTTGTTTGTTCCAACCCGAGAGTTTTCCTTGTAAGTAGAAATTTCACAGAACCCGCGCACAAGAATGAATATCAAGAGAAAGAGAGTGATGATGATTGCGCAATTTGGTGAGATACTGAAAGCGTGACATCAGGTAGTATGACGTGAGACTGCAAGCTTTTCAACATAAGTGAAAGTTTGATATTGCTATGTGTTTATTATGTACGCATCTTTGGTTTAAAAAGTTATTATATAGAAATTAAAGCAGTGAAATATTAGCTGCAAACTACTATATATCTTTAATTAGAGCAATCTGTTTCTAAGAACAGCGCAGATTGCGAAGGAATAAGATGTGTGCCTTCAAAGTGAGAAAGGGGTTGGAAACCATCGGGTTGGGCAATATTTGAACAGCGGGTCAAGGGAACAGGAGAACTGTATGAAGGAAGGTCAGGAACCGCCTGAAGGATATAAGGTAGACAGGCAGCGTATAATCGCGCAATGTGGGGAGAAGATCTCGTTGTAAGTGCAAACGGGGCTAAATATGGGTGGGGGATGGAGCTGAACATCAAAATAGGGACCAGACTCATTAAATAGGGTCACGTGCGGTTTAGCGTTGGAGCATAGCGGCAGATCAGAATCTCAGGTGATAGTGGATTGAGAGATGGTCTTTTATGTAGAGAGGAAGAATCGTGATCGCATATCCTGGCGAACTGTAGCAGCACTGAGGTGTTGAGGAAAAAGTTTCTGCCGCCTTCCTTTATTGACTCTAACAGAGGGCAAGGGGCATGCTGGCTCTGCTGGCAGGCAAATTTCTGTCGAAGATAAGACAGCTCGGGTCTGAAAAGGCTAAAAACTGGGCGAGGGTAGGGGGGAACTAAACTGAATTAAAAGTATATGTATAATTATGATATTGTACCCACTTAGTCTACTGGCAGCAGATTTCACATTCTGGGTGTTTGGCTAATATTGGATGTATTATTATTATTATTATTATTATTATTATTATTATTATTATTATTATTATTTTAACTACATTAAGCAATGAAGGTATAACTTATTTACTAATTTATTTAAGAAATGTAACTTTTTATGTATTATAAAAGTACATACCCGTTCGAAGGTTGTAAATATAATGACACGATCTTAATTTGAAAAAATACTTTCATTCATTCATCAAAGAAAGAAAGAATAAAAAAAAAAAAGAAGAAAGAGGCGTAGCTTCGATATATTCTTGCTTTATACATCATAAACTGGCCATAAATTTTAACTTTATACTAAGTTTCAATGCATTAATTGTTATATATTAAGCAGTAGAATTTTATGGATATTTATTTCTGTTTTGTACTTTGATGGAAATCTTTATATCATCCATCACTCACCTGATTTCTTCCTGTGGGGCTATATAAAAGAGAAGGTGTATGCTAGTTATCAAAATGAAGGATTGCACTGAACGGAAATTGAACAAATTCTAATAGTATTGTTGAGGGGAGTGATGCACAACGACCGACATGTCGACTGAAAGAACTCACCTATATGGCATAATCCCAGAACGTTACTTTTTACCATAGTACCGGAGAGTAAGTGCCAACTGCAACTCCCCTGCCGATTAGACATTGGAATTACGCATCGGCGAGGTAGATGGCAGAAGTGTAGTACATACACTTCGCACACCGCGAACAGAACTACATTACGATAGATGATCTAGGTGAAGATGGAGGCTGAGGGTGACAATACAGTTGTGATGAAATGAATTGGAGGGGAAACTGGATCTAAATGCCGCTTCGCCCTTCACAAATTCCACTTGCAGCCGCCGGAATAACTCAAGTCCCCTTGGTGACAGGCGAGTTGTCTCATCAATAAGCCACGGCGCCACCCTTTGTGGCATAATATTTTGCAATGTAGTTTTTTTATGTTTTTTTGAGTAGTGTTAGCGCCCGTATTAACTACTGAGGCCTCACAGCGGTGATACATGAAATGAAACGATAAATTGGGGAAGAATTTTTTTTAAAGGAAGCGTTTAGCGTACCTCCCCGGCATTAGCTATTTATGAAGACTGAGGAAAACCTGGAAAAAAAAAAACCTGTCAGGGACGGTGGTCCTGATGGGAACCTCACGCTCACGAGTGCGGCCTTAACGACCTCAGCCACCTGTGGCGGATTTTATGTGATAGTGCATAATTACTTTTCATTTAAAATGTTCACTTTTACGTTATTAATTGCACTAATTATTTCGCCCATATTACTTGTGTCCTTTATTTCTACAGTTGCTAAAACAAAAGACAGTGTTATAGCTGATAAATCTGTTAACACCTCATTTTAACAACAGGACATGTAGGTAACTGTATGAGGGTTAGATGTTCAGGAGTCACAGTACAGGTGCAGGTTCTAAAGGACAAACTTTCTTTGGAACACAAACATCAGGAGGTAAAGGATAACGGCAACCTGACCTTATGTTTATGCTTGTGATGCTTGTAGTGATGCACTCCTGGTTGCTGAGACTGCTGTTGGATGTGTTTTTGTTTCGGCTGCTGTTTGGGTTGCTGTGGCTGTTGCTGCTGGGTTTGGTAGCACTGATAATAATGCTGGCAGACGGTAGCAGGACCCGATGACGTAGAGGCGGAGCTAGAGACGTGCTGATGACGTCTCATGCCGGAGCTACTGGTCACAGCAGATGATAGCTTACTGGCGTAATAATACATGGCCATGTTGTTGCGGGGTGACATGCACCCCGCCGCTCTCACACTTTACACTGCTCTCACTCGCTCATCAAAATACAGGTGCACTATCTGTATCACACGACACTTTGGCGGTCACGTGACCAGTGTCTGGAGATGGGGTCTTCTTCGGCGGCGGCGACGACGGCGTTGCATTGGTGTGTTCATAATCGGACAATGCCGATAGTAGGAACGACTGAGGCGTTTCGGCGAGGATCGCGGCTAGTAAGCGTCCGTTCCGGAGATAACCCGGGTGTGCTCGGCGGCGAGGAACACATCAGCGATGTCTTTCCCATAGCGGAGACACGGTTAAGTCGACCGGACTTCATTCTATGGTGAAACATCCCGTACCTGTGCTGCAAACAGAAAATGTCGTCTCCTGTAACTAGTTTGTCCCTCCCGTGAAACAAAGAACACCTTAACACTCCCCTCACCACCTGTGTAAACGTTTCTTTCCAGTCTCTGTAGGTGAAGGAACAACATCAACAACGCACATTTCTTTGTATCCAATGCCTAGTTCTCAAGGTCGACATACCACAATTTGGGAAGCACATACAGGATTCGAAATGAAAACGAAGAAATATTAAAAATTAGATTAAAATAATTTGATTTTATATATTTTAATATTTTTACTATATTTTTGGAAAACGAACTGATATGATGTACAACATTTCCTGAAACCATTGAAAAGTAAAGAAAAGATAAAAAAATCAACT
Source organism: Metallyticus violacea (assembly GCA_030762175.1). Classification (NCBI taxonomy): domain Eukaryota; kingdom Metazoa; phylum Arthropoda; class Insecta; order Mantodea; family Metallyticidae; genus Metallyticus; species Metallyticus violacea. The sequence goes on along the minus strand of CM060843.1, from coordinate 87,584,587 downwards.
TATGTAATTACACACGTATAAAGCTAATACCTAATTAGCAAATAAATTTTCTTTTCTCTTATAAAATCAAACATTTCATTATATATTTTCTTTTTTCGTTCTTCACCAGAACTCACTTAAGTGGAAAATATTTGAACTAAAAACCCTGAAAACTTCAAGTTGGCAATATATCCCTCCAGGATTGGTAAACAACTCAGTACCTCATTCTTGCTGAAAATATCACATTACCAATAACTGCACATATTCATCACGTCACAAATAGTTCAAGTATAGTATTCGTCGACAAAAAGACCGTGATTTTTTAAACTCTATCTTGATTTAAGGAACTCAGTTATCGGAAATCTAAGTAGAAAGCATTTGAGTTTGGAGGTTTGCTCCAGATTTTGAGTCTGTAGATAATCTTGGATTAATTGAATAATTAATGATGTGAAGATATATTACACAGACCATTGACTCTGTAATAAAATCACAATAAAAATTAAAACCTTGATAAATATTTATGCGTTGTTATATGGGAGAATCGTCAAAAACTTGCACCGCAAATATTTCTAAAATTAGAAGGTGCTATTGATGTGCTGCTTTCACAGAATTGAAGTTTACACAAGGGATCATAAATGCAGCCCACATACAGATGTTAATATTTATTAGAATATGTATTTCTTGAATAAAGTCCTTTTTTTTTTCAAATAGAACAATGCCTGTTGACATCAAGAAAATGAAACTAGATGAAATTAGAATGTCATTTTTATGGCAGGATACTAAGTCAAGTAGTTTAAGAGCTATAGTAATATGAACATTTTAAATATCTACAGTTGTCTACCCCATTCAGCTGCTTAGTTACTAACCTAAGATGTTCGTGTGTTTGTTTACATTTTGTTTCCTTTACACAAATTTTATCAGGACTTCCTTGACAGTACTTTATGATAGCTCTTGAAGTAGGACGTGATGGAAGATGCTGAAAAAGTTTGATTTATTTTATTTATTTACAGAAGCTCTTTAACATCTCAGACCATCAACGTCCCATTCAATTCAGCGCCTGAAACGGCCGACAAATTTTGCTCAGAGGCCTCTTCTTTCAGACTTGAGGTTTTTTTTCGTGCCGTAAATGTATGACATGGGATCCACGGCTTTACTTCCCTTCCGAAGGAACTTAGGATGTTTACACTCGAAAAAATCCATCGATCCTGGCCGGGCTTGAACCCGCGATCTTGGATTTAGAAGGAAAGTATGGCAACCACTACACCACCATGACCGGCTGCTGAAAAAAGTCTACATGGAGAATGTAGAAAGAACGTTGTTCCATCTTGTAATGTATACGCTGAAAGATATTCCAATAGACGTACTGTGCTTGTTTCAAAATCGTTGGATTGGACGAAGGTAGCGCTACATTAACCTGTACGCTCACCAGTTTTGACCTCTTTAGACAGGTCTCTGTAAGGAAATCTAAAAGATACTGCCAACTAGGACATATCGACTAGCCAGAAAATATGAAACAACGTATTACAGCTGGCTGTTTTGAAACGTCTGCTGAAATGCTACAACATGTGCAGCAATTTTTAATGACAGACTGGAAGCTTTTATTATAGCCGGTGGTCATCATTTTGAACACAATCTGTGAAGGCCAGTTTTCCTATTTCTTAAGAGTGCTGACACATGGTACAGTAAAACACATAAGTACAAAATGTAACATGTGTTTTCTTAGCAATTCAAAAAGAAATAAAAAAAAACCCACACACGCTAAATAAGAAAAGTAAACATACAAATATCGTAGCCTTGTAACTGAGCAGTTAAATAGCAGGCAACTGTAGATATTTGAAATATTCATAATATCTCGTAAATTACTTCCATTAGAATCCTGCAAAAAACACAATTCACATTCTAATTTCCTTTAGTTTTACTTTCTTGATATCAACATTGTTTCATTTAAAAATGTAACTATTTTTTTCAAGAAATTCACCTTGTAATAATTGTTAAAATCTGTGTATGGGCTGCAATTATAATCCCCTGTTTAAACTTCAGTTCTGTGAAAGCAGCATATCAATATCACTTTCCATTTCAGAAATATTTGCGGTGCAAGTTTTAGGTGATTTACCCTGTATACATATGTGAAATTAATTGCACCACAGAAAGATATCCGTCGGTCCATACCATACTTGCCTCCTAAACCCAAGAACGCGGGTTCGAACCCAGCCAGGACCGATGGATTTTTTCGGGCGTAAAAATCCTAAGTATGGCTTCCTTCGGAAGGGAAGTAAAGCCATGGGTCCCGTGTCGTACATTTTCGGCACGAAAAAGAACCTCAAGCCTGAAAGAAGAGGCCTCTGAGCTGAATTTTTCGGCCGTTTTACGCCCTGAGTTGATGACCTGAGCAGTTAAAGAGCGCCCGTAAATAAATCAATGAAAAACAAAACAAAACAAAAACAAAGATATCCTGCTCAAGCCAGCAACGGATCTAACCAATAAAAGTTTTTATACTCAACAAAATGACTTCAATTACCCCTTAAAAGTATATTATTACTGTATAATAACTCTCTTTAATTCGCTAGCTACGAAGCCAAAACGTAAGCTAAAGGGCAAATTTGATTTAAAAATCATAAAATTCCTAAAAGATTACAAAACCTAACGCGAATTTACAGAGCAATCTAATCCACGTGTATTTATTCTTTAAAGAATGGGAATATCTAGTGGATAAAGAATCAACATTTTGGGATGAAAGTACTAGAAAGAGAGTGCACTCTAAACATGAAATTAGCAATTAAATTGCTGATAATGCAGTGACAGAATTGCTAGATGAGAGCGGAAGAAGAGTGCTGCATTATGGAATGCAATGAGGAACACCCAGTTACTTGTTCATGCGCAGTTGGGAAAAGCAGATGGCGCAGTTTGAATTCAAATGTTCCGGAAATTGTGTTTTGCACTTCCTCCTTATCCTGCAAAGGAGAACATGTTTTCATTCACGAAGATTATTTTTTCCATTCTATGTTCAAGAATAGTCACGAACTATTGTTTATAAACACATGGCTCCTGTTATTTCCAAAATTACGTCTAAACTTAGTTTCTTAATATATTAAAATACCCATTGCTTTAATAGTTTACATGGTATTTTTATCTACACGGATTAACGCTCTACGTTCATTTACGCTTTCGTACAATTAGCTACACACTAACTGACATTAGCACCAGTAAAGTCATAAACGCCACACTTGCTGACTGCACCATGCAGCTCCGAGCGTCTATTTGTTTTGTTTATTTTTATTTATATAATTATAATTGATTTTACACCAAAATGAATGTCATTCAAGTTAGAATATTTAAAATGATCAAATATGAAACAGTTATCTTGTTTTGTGAATACAGTCTGGCGATCGGAAGACAGCAGGTGCTGGCCGAAGTGCGAGAGGGCTTGAACTGTTATCTGCATACGGAGAGTGTATGTGGGATATCCATGTTGCCACATTTAAAGCAATCAGACTCAGATATTGTACGCCCGTTCAACTTCTAACCATGGTAAATATTTGACAACACTGTTAATGTTCATTTTTCTTTCGCTTGCCTTCTTCTGATCGCAGATATAGATGACAAGGAAAATACGCAATTGAAAATAAATAATAATAACTATTATAATAAACGCCTTTGGCTCAAACTCGTCACTTTCCCCTTCTCCGCCACGGGAGGCTGAGGTCGTTAAGGCACAGAATCGTGAGCGGGAGTACTGGGTTTCGATGTCCACCAGCACCGCCCTCCCTGACAGGTTTCTTCCAGGTTCTCCTCAGCCCTCATAAATGGAAAATGTCGGGAAGGTAACCCAGGCCTGTAACTTTTCCTTCCTTAAAAAAAATCCCAATTTTTCATTTCATCTCATGCATTATTACAGCCTTTGATGCCTCAGTAGTAAAAATGAGGTTAAATATTATTTTAAAAAACTTCTTTCCCCTCCACTTGAATACGAGTATCGATTCCGAAGAAGCCGCTAGCAAGTGGAGGCAGTCAATAGAGCTGTATCTACCAAATGTTTCCCATCATTTGACTCCATGGCGAAGGCATATGGGCAGAGAATTACGTCTATAAAGCACTGAATCTTCGGCACTGTCGATAGAGCTACTAATGAATTAATGAGCTTCCATTAGGTAGCCTTGTCTGAATGAAAGAAACTTGGCCCATTGCACGAGAAAGGCACGAGTGTGAGTTTTCAGCACGCAAAGCAAACAAAATGTACGCCCTTTGTGCCGCTTGTTTGATAATTAAGTGGGCACTTGCGTCGCACAAAGATAGCCCTGGGGAGTCCTTCCAATTTGTACTCGCTGATTAAACGACCCCATTCTTTAATTATTATTTATTTGCGAGAACTTTATTAAATTGTACAATACAAGCGAATAGTACGTGCGTTCATTTATTAGCATGCTGTTTTATAGAAAATAAAAGGAACACAATTTTGCTGAATTCTAAACTGCAAATTTATGAACAGAAATGTTCTTCGTTCCTTTCCCAAAAGGTCATAGTCCCAGCTCCCCATTCTAATTTAGATTATGAATACATTTTAGTGCCACTAATGCTAAACAATTTCCATTAATAACTGAAGAAGTTACAGCTTTTTTTAAAAGTTAAAACGTCACCTACTTTAAAATTAAAAAAAGGTAACCCCCTTTTCTCTAGTTTCTTAATACTTTTGTCCATATTATTTCAAAAGCATAAAATCTATGAGCATCTACATCTTATTATTTTTCATAAATTTTTAACTGTTCTTTGAATTTATATACAGATCTTCAGCCTTCCGTGCTGACGCTCTAACCAACTGAGCTACCGTGTTCTTCTCTAAGCACAGAACCAGAAATGTTTTTTATCTGAATCTATATTACCGGAGATCTTCGCAGGGTTTTTTACGCCCCGGGTGGCCGAAGTCGTTAAGGCGCGGACTTGTGAGTGGGAGGTCTGGGGTTCCAATCCCGCCAGGACCGTCCTCCCTGACTGAGTTTTTTTTTTCAGGTTTTCCTCAGTCCTCATAAATGGCAAATGCCGGGGAGGTACCCGAAAACTTAGGCCTGGAACGACTCCTTCTTTAAAAATAAATCCTTTCCCAAAATATCATTTCATATCATGTATCATCAGTGTCCATCGCCTTGTGGTGCCTCTGTAGCAAAAACGGGCTATTAACACCATTCATTCATTCCGCAGGGTTTTCTCTACCATGAGAGACTTATTCCCCAAGAGGCGACTCAAGTACTTTCATATACAAATATAGAGATGGTGGTTAAACTAGAGGCCTAGATCAAAGTGCTTGCAGCATTGCCAGGTCTCTCTTAAGGAATTAGTCTCTCATGGTAGAGAAACCTTAGGGAGGTCTCTGGGGTATATAGAATTAGATGAGAGAGATTGGAGGTTCCGCTGGCTCAGTTGCTTAGAGCGTCAGCGCCGAAGGCTGTACATCCACACTTCGAATCCCGGCCGTCACCAGAATTTTTCAAGACTGATTCTTCTTGTCCTTTGAATGCTAATAATAACAAAACATTAAGAGCGAGAGCGAGGGATTTTTATGAAATATTATTGGTTACTTGCGAACATGACAATAGAAATATAGTATGAGATTCTTAAGTCAAAATGAGCTTGAGCTTGATCAACTGCGGTTCAAATGCAATAGCTGACGCAATGGACTCAACAGGGCAGAGGGCAAATGCGCTTTCTTTGCCTTGGCTAAAACAGAACCTCGAAGAAAATGAAAATACATCCCAGGCTATACCTGATCTCTATAAAAGGTTGGTAAGCAACATTATTGTAGCAGAACCGTTGTGGCCAGTGACCCAGATCTTATCGAACGCTGCGATTCAGCGAAGCGTTGCTGAAAACTTGCAAAGAAACCTCCAACCCTACCAGGGCTCCACAAATTTCGTAGGGTGGTAATCTGTTACCTCTGCCTTTGATCTCAGCATTAATATTACAGAGGTGCACCCCGGCACCAGCGCTTCCGTGTCAGTTTTGGGAACCATCCTGCTAATGTGCTAACCTGGCTAATCAATACAGACACTAGGCTAGGTAAATCTTGAAAAGTTTCACACATAGGTTGTAACTCGCGAAAATTTGTGTTTTAACCTCTCAAAAGATAGTTCAAGGTGTTGCGTTGATGGAAATTGTCCGAAAGGCATATTCAGCTTGGCAATAGTCGAGTTTCATAACAAACTTTATTTCTCATCAGAAGATGAATATAAAACTTAAATACATACTTTTCTTCTGCCAGACCTTGACTATTTCTTAACAACAATAATAATAGCGCATTACCACATCTTTAATCATGTACTATAAGTGTGTAATTTCAGTGTTCAATGATTTATTTCCCCATATTTTAAGTGACCTCAAGTAACTCAATATACGAGGGTAGGTTCATAAGTTTCCGGCCTCGCTGACAAGGATTATTGCCTTTACATTATCTGGTGTCATACCTTATATGCTAAATAAATAATTAATGCTGTAACTTCCGCTCCGCTGTGTTCAGTTGTTCAGATATAGTTACAACAGAGGCTATGTGTAGAAGATTGTGACATTTTCAAAATGGAGTATCGGAGCTGTTATTAAGTTCTTTACAAAAGAAGGACTTACTCCAAATGAAATTATACAGCGATTGAGCGGTGTATATGGGGAAGCACCCCCTTCATATTCCACTGTGAATAGATGGGCCTAACTTTTTCGAATGGGTCGAGAAAGTATTGAAGACGAAGAGCGTGCTGGTTGGCCCTTAGAGGTGCTCACTCCTGAAAACATTCCTCTTATGGAAGACCGGTGGCTCAAAGTTACAGAAATAGCAGCACGTTGGGCTTTTCTAACAGTCCTTCGAATTAATCATGAGCATTTAAACATGAATAAGGTTAGTGCAAGATGGGTGACTAGATTTCTTTCCTCAGTCCAAAAGCAGCAAAGAGTCATCTGTTGTCAGACATTTTTGGAGCTCTGCCGTGGCAACGAGAGAGAATTTCTGCACACCATTGTTACAGAAGATGAAACTGTGGTCCTCTACTATGATCCCTTGCTCAAAAGAGAATCAATGGAAGGGCGTAAACCTGGTGAAGTACCACCTCTAAAGGCCAAGGTCACTCAGTCAACTAAGAAGATCATGGCCACAATCTTTTGGGACTGTGAAGGAATATTCTTCATTGACTTCAAGGAGAGGAACATCACATTACAGACCTACTGCACAGACTACGTGCTTCCCTGAAAGAGAAAAGGCGAGGAAAATTGTTGATTGGTGGTGTGCGCCTTCTTCATGACATCACGTCAGTGCACACAGCTCTTGTTGTAAAGGAAAATGTGAAGAAATGCTTCAAGGAAATCAACCATTCACCCTACACCCCAGGTCTAGCTCCCAGTAGTGACTATTCCCTCTTCTTAAAACTCAAGAAAGACCTTCGAGGAAGGAAACTGAAGTTTAACGAAGAAGTTATGAGTGTTGTTATGTCCATTTTGCAGACAAGATGTCTAACTGTTTATTTGGGGGGGGGTTGGAATGTAAATTCAAATATGTGAGAAGTGTATTGCAATAAAGGGTAACTATTTTGAAAAGCGAAATATAGTTTTTGTGCTTATCATACCTAGAAAATGGTTAGGCCGGAAACTTATGGACCTACCTTCTATGTAGGACTTTGGTTATAAATTTTGGTGTTTTATGTCTTGACTACTAAGGTTACAGAAGCCGGCTCTACCCTTTTCTTATCCTTTTAACGCCGCCTTCCTACCGGTCTCACAGCAGTACACATTCAACAGCAAAGATGGTTAAACAGCTGACCCTACAGCAAAATGGTTTAGTTGTAAACTTTGTTTTAAATATGAAATATTTGGGTGTTCGGAATATAAAGAAAAACATGACATTGCCTGTTTATCTCAGAAAGGATGATATTTCAAGCATCTTAAAAGATTGTACAAGATGGAGCAAGCAAAATGTATAATACATTTACATACATCTGGCAACCCAACATAACAATAGGTAGCAATGACGATGCTGCAATTGTTTGGTGATTTCAGGACTATGCAGTGAATCACTGGCCCATTCAGAAAGGCGCTCAGGTAGTAGAGACACAGCAAGTTTGCGACAATTGTTTCCAAGCGACTTATTGTGCGCTGTGGGAATGTCCAGTGGTCCTGCATAACTTATAAGCTCTCAGATCCAGATTTCCTTTTTTTTAGTGAAATAAAAAGAGGGCATTTATCACACATATTTAAAAGGTTCGTGGCACTAACAAAAATTGCACAGTGTACACAATGTTTGCTTAAAATAATATCGAGAAACTTAGGAAGTAATTTCATAATCATTCTTTATCCACCATACATTTTGGTGCACTCTTTATGTACTGCTTAGGAAGCAGAGTTCGAATTGCTGCAGCACGCTATTATAAAAATGACATGGGTGGATAAGATTTGCAACTAGAAACCGATTTGTCTATTAACAACATTTCTAACTGTGTCTATTACTAGTTTATTTAAAACACGATTATGGATGATAGAGGATAAATAAATGAGCCAAATGAGCTCAGTGAATTTTGTGCCTAGGTCAGAAAATTGATCCAAACGGGAATCGAAATCGGGTACATCGCGTATGACTCATGAATATTACCATTATATTACATTATTGTGTATTATTAATGTTATATTTATAATATAATTTTTCTGCGATTAATTATAGCACTTAAAGCTATTATCCATTACAATCTATATAATTTCTAATATATTTATTTAAAAATTTAATACCTATTCTTTTTAAAAAAAATCTGTACTTACGCACTGCATTTTTCATTGCTAATTTGTTTGCTTTAACATCGCTCATTTACGCGTTCGAGGTTGGAATGTTAACCATTTTTAATAAAATTCTGAACAGAAGTATACATAGGTAAACAAAATTCATTAGGTACGTAGTTATTCAATAAATGAAAAAGTAAAAATTGAGACATTTCAATTCTCATTCGCTTGATGCATATTTCACAAAAATTCTGTTTGAAATACATCTCCGAAGTCATAAGGGAAACCACTGTATTTTTTGCATTTAAGACGAGGTGTTTTCCCCCGTTTTTACATTTTGAAAAAGTAGGGTTGTTTAATTTCGCATATTAAAAAAATAGGGGTCAGGCATATCAATGTTTTCATGTTTTCTCCTTCTTTTAATTTGGCGCTAAGCCCCGGGTGAGACTTGGCCTACCGCAGCGACCTCTGCTTCCTCTACCTCCGTCATACGATTTCACTGATAGAGGGCAGTATTGCAGCGGTGCGTGTAATCAGCATGCACCCCGCTCGTTTATCATACGACTTTCATGATCGAAGTACGTCACCTCTCCATCAGGCAGCTCCCAAATTGTCCTCACGAGGCTCGGTGCACCTCGTTCCAGATCGCCCTTACTTAGAAAAATTTCTAAGTAGGTACCGGGGCCTCCGTCGTGCAGTCAGCAACGCTAACCAGTTGACCAAAGAGGTGGTCATTTTCATGTTGTACTTATGCAGTTACTGGTCAACCAATGGCGCGTTCCTTGCTGTTGCGACGTCATAATAGCAGAAAAAGCAAAAAAAATACATAAATACAGGTGAGCTGATGTGGGAATAATCTTGCACTACATATGTACTACAATCCGTTGAGATAATGCTATTAGCAAGAAAGTAATTATAAATAAAATGTTCAATGATTATTGTTAATGAAATGAATTTCCTGCATTTACCTTAGAATATTGTAATAATGGTAATTTCTCCCGCTTTTACGTAATTTATCGTCCATCGAACTACCCTAGCGTACGCTTACAGTTCACTCGATGTAAAACAAGTGCAACTCACTGCAACGACCTGCTAACTTACAACTCTGATAATAAATGTCTCTGATTCACAGACACACTCGCTTGTTCATACGGTTGGCAACTGAAGTAACGAAAGAAGAGTGAAAGTGAAAGGGGGAACGTGACAAATAGAATTTGGAGTGAAATACAGCAATGTACCTTACCCAGGAAACTTTCCGCGGATTTCAGGCGTCTGTCTTATTGATTTGTTTAATTTGGACGCTCTTTAACATCTCAGATCATCAGCGTCCCATTCGATTGAGGGCCTGAAATGGCCGATAAATTTTGCTCAGAGGCCTCTTCTTCAGCCTTGAGGTCTTCTTTTTCGTGCCGTAAATATACGACACGGGATCCACGGCTTTGCCTTTCGAACGAAACCATACTTAGGATTTTTGCACCCGAAAAAAAACCATCGAACCTGATCGGGATTAAACCTGCGATCTTGGGTTTAGGAGGCAAGTATGGTTATCACTACACCACCAGGACCGACAGGCATTTTCAATATGAGTTGATAGGCCTGTCCATGGAAACATTATAAAAGCAATACAGAGATCTTCAAATTTTTTTGTAGTTTTAGGTAAATGTTCCAAAGTGTGTAAATAAAATATTTTGGTTGTGATTTGATCAACAACGTATAAATTCCTATAACCCATTGGAAAATCAAGTCCGTCTAATATTCGGTGTATATATTATGTAAAGATGTAGTTGTTTAGTTCTCGGAATGAAGATATACTACTGTTGGACTACATGTTACATTTCACAGCTATAACTAATGATGGAACAAACTCTACCCACGGTAGGGGAGACCTGCAATCCAATGCAGAATGTGAATCATGAGAACTATCCAACATGCTTCGCATTTCCATATTTTAAAAAGTGAAATAAACCCAACATTTATTCCCGTCCTTTTTAAAACCATCAATCACATGCTACATTATGCATTCAGTAATTCAAATATTGGCAGAGTTTCCTCATTATTGCACGGTAGGGATTACAGCAATATGTGGGACATTCTTGTGCAATCAGAACGTTGCTTTGCCTTAGTTTACACGAAGATTAAGCTTGCAGTGAGCGAGCTGTTCAGACATCTGAATTACTAATCCAGTAGACCTGTGTTTGGTGTAAGCTCGATTTAAAATAAGATCCTTTGCTCCACCAATCCCCTTTATTAATTCGCTATTCGTACTACGATAAAGGTGCTAAGGAAGATTAAAGTAATACCTTCATTAATAATAGCAAGCCAACCTCGTTAGCAGAGCATGAGACTCGTTCAAAGCGATCCCATATTCATGTTGTTTGTTTACTACTTAGAATAAAACTATAAGTATAATGTTCGCTGAGAGGATAGGAACGAAATGATCACAGGCTTTAAGTAGCTTTGTCCTTATAGCTAGCGCTATACTGTTTACTTATCTTCTGCCTGGAATATATTAAAACCAAAACCGAACTTTTAACATGTATCAGATGAGGAAAATACTTCTTAGCCTTTCAAGGCTTGTGTTAAAATCTTCCGAGCTGTTTTTCCGCGGTCTATGGTTTAATATACTACCATAGCTTTCGCCAACTACTGCGGCTGGCATCATCAGTGAACGATAAACAACACTAGACTGCTAAAAGACGATAGTATTGGTCCATCTCTGTCTGATTTTAAAAGATCGATCAATATTACGTGTGTGGTGGAAGTGAAGAGCAGGAAGGGGTTGTGTTTGTTTTTAAGAACCAGTTTTCATGTGCTACTTAGATGATATCCGCCATCTCTGTTCAAACTGTTTGGGTGCTGTTGTATTTCCAATGCTTCATTCCTGATTAGATTGAAACAGTCTTTTGTTTTTGCGACCTTCTCTGTTTTATTAAAGTGTATGCCTGGGCATTCAATTATGGCATGTTCTGCTACCGCATATCGTTCAGGTGGATTAAGGCGAAGGTGTTTCTCCGATAGTTATTTTAATCGATCTTGCAATCATGCCTATGTACACTTTGTGACATTCGCATGGTCTTTTATATATTCTCGTTGTGTCAGAGGAACCCTAGGGTCTTTTACATTATAAAGTATTTGTCCTAATTTAACATTTGAAATGAAGATAGATTGTATGCCTTTTTTATTTGATTAGGTGTTAGATGTGGTCGTTTACTAATATTTTTTCTAAACTATCCTTTGATATTACTCCATTTTAATAAAAAATAATAAATATATTAGGAATAGTTTTCTTGTTTATTAACGTATGGCTAGAAATAGTCCTGTTATGTTTTGAACTCCTAAACATAGGAGGGATGGCTCTGTCATTAACTTTGTTGCTATATCCATTGACCTTAAAACCATCGCGAAGATGGTTCAGATCATGTTTAAGGGTTCTGTAACTATTTCAGCTTTGTATATTAAAGTCTTGAGTAAGGTTATTTTTTAACAGTTAAGAGGATTTAAATAATAAAAGAAGAAAGACAATGTTCTCATTCATCTCTGTATAAAAACTGCATTTTGTGAAGTGTCTAGTTACGGTACTCAAGCTCACTTGTACATTTCTAAACATGTTCGAACCCGGCCAGGACCGATGGATTTTTTCGGGGCGTAAAAATGCTAAGTATGGCTTCCTTCGGAAGGGAAGTAAAGCCGTGGGTCCCGTGTCGTACATTTACGGCACGAAAAAGAACCTCAAGCCTCAGAGAGAGGCCTCTGAGCAAAATTTGTCGGCCGTTTCAGGCCCTGAGTTGAATGGGACGCTGATGACCTGAGCTGTTAAAGAGCGTCCATAAATAAATCATTCAATTTTTTTTTCTAAACATTTAATTTTGAAATGAAATTGGATATTAATATTTCTGTCGAGCTGATTGGCCAAGGCGCATTTGGAAGGTCCCAGTTTCAAACTCTGCGGCCGACAACATGACAAATTTTTCATTTCACCGTTCATCTTCATTCCATTTCCAAGCAATTGTCTGCGTCTTTCTGTGTTTGTGATGTCTTCGAGAGGCCCTGACATTGAACTGATTACCCATTCAGGGAGTCTCTCAGTGTGCTTTAGAGGGACTTACGATTCCCAAAGGCGACTGTCTCAGATTTTGGCTTGTAAGTCCCAGAGTTGTTAAGCCCTAACACCGGAGGTTTGTAAATATTAATTATAAAGAAAGAAGAATATATTGTTGAGCCTTTTTTAAAAGGATACTGCTATTTTTTCTCCCCATAGTAAATAAAAATGAAGAGCGCTTTGTTTCAGACATATATTCCTGGATTTTACTATAATTCAAGTGACCAACCATATTTTGCAAAGCAAATAAATTATGTTACACTGCCAATTTCGGGGCTATTCCGATCCGATGATGTTTTTAAGCATGGATTACAGATAATTGCCATGTTTTAGAGATATTATTTGTCAAATTTTAGTCATTCTTTCACCAATGTTAAGATTTTATTACTTCTATATACAATACACTTTATACTGGTTTCCAAAGTTACCCGTTAAGCGTCTAATTCCAGCCCTGCACTAGTAGGCCTACTGTATAACTTCTTTCTCCTGCAATTGCCTTATGACATACCCCAAGAAATCTTAAAATTTGTTAAGAAAAGCCTTGGAGGAAAGCCACTCTTAACTTAATTAAGATTAAAGATAGAACTGTACACTTATGGACAATTAGCAATAAATTTTGTCTTTTCCGCGCACTCAGCCACAAGGCTCCTATTTAAACCTTTCATCACAAGTACTTCATATATAAGAAACAGCCATTCAGTGCACATATAGAATAATTCCCCTTTCCGCTGTAATGTTTATTGCTTGGAAATTCGCGTACGTCAAGGGTAGCACTCTAAACTTTCCTCTGATCAGCCTGAAAAGAAGACTGTATGTTTATGAATGTTAGGGAAGACAGCAAAGAACTGGAAATTCTGTAGTGCTCATCATGAATAGTGTATATACATTCAGAAATAGACAGAGACATAAACAAACAGAAGGTACCGCACCTGATGGAGAGAGAGGTTTTCAGTGACGAGCAACATAGAGCAGTGTGGCTTCACTACTTTCGCAAGTAAATAGAGAAGGCAAATTTGAATTGACTCTGGAGGGCTAACAGAAATTACATCTAATATGAAGAAATACTTAGCAACGTGGTTCTTCCCCGCATTAGAACCGTGTTTCCAGTACAGCTGTTTCATTTTAGGTTGATGCACAACGGCGTGCATCCAGCTGGTCGGATCTGCCAATTTTTAAATGAACATCCTGGCATCCATGTCTTGAAATGGCTCCATGAATCGCCAGTTGAAATATAACAAACACTCTTTGGTCACAAATGATCAACAGCTAAATTTACGAGCTAGAGATTACAAAAGAGTATTAATGAAGCATTTGCCGGCGAGATTTCTTTCAACATTTAATTAATTAAATTTTAAGGTGCATCAAAATGTTGCCTGAACTAGCTACGGAGTTGATTTATAATTTATGTACCATTCTTTTATATGTTGTTAGATATTTTGGAAAATATTGTTTAATAAAATGCATTGTTTACCCCATTTTCATTCCATTCATCGCCGCTGGTGCTATGGCAGTAAGACCAGAAAGAAAGGGGTGAAAAAAACAATAAAATAAAATAAAATAAAGTGGCTTGTAATATGTGAGTTACTAATTTTAAACACACGGTAATAATAATTATTACCATCCCTGCTACATATGTTAATTATATTGTAAATAAACATTGAATGGACACTCGTATGAACTAAGTAATGTGTTTCATATATTTTGTTACTTATATATCAGAGCGTCATTTTTCGACAATGCTCTAAACTAGGTTATTAATACAAATTTAATTGTATTACATTAATAGAGGCACTAGGTAGCTTATGTTTATCGTGTATTTAATAAAAGCATTACACTTAATTTAATCGGTCCTGAACAACAGCACTAGCTACAGCAAGAAAATATCATAATTGCATTCACTTTTGCCATATCTATATATTTGGCACTTTTGCAAAGTTTGTCTTTTGCTGCGTAGCCACTTTACATGAGCCGTTATTCTTAATAACAAGATACCCCACGATGAGAATGACAATTAATAAAAGAGATTTAAAAAACTTCGATTATTGAAGGCATAAATAAATTACTGGCATAATCAAATAAAAGAGGATAGTATTAGCAAGTAATATATTATTAGTATGGAGCTAGTACCTTATGATAAATGTTTACTTTTTATTTTTTTAAAAAAATATTTCCATGACACAATAATCGCAAAATTAGAAATAAAATGTCTTCAATGCAAACGTATTTTGATTCGCAGAAGAGATGTTCTACATTATCATTTAGTTGCTGAATGTGTGAATTCTTTGCAATCATGAAAATTGATGAAATAACGTTGTTTCACTTAAAAAACACTTTTAGAACGAGCTTTGAGACATATAGAAAAAATCATA
This sequence comes from Metallyticus violacea, assembly GCA_030762175.1. Classification (NCBI taxonomy): domain Eukaryota; kingdom Metazoa; phylum Arthropoda; class Insecta; order Mantodea; family Metallyticidae; genus Metallyticus; species Metallyticus violacea. The sequence continues at coordinate 87,569,404 of CM060843.1, read as the reverse complement.
AAACAGAGTGTTCCACTTAAGAGATATCAAGAAATGAATGCTCACTGTTCAAAAACAGGGGATGATATTATTATGATTTGCATTTTACAAGGTGCAGAAATTCTCCAAGTTTATACAACAATAAAGAGCACGTGCGCCTGGACAAGACTCCGCTACATATTCAATAGAACTACAGAAATGCTGCGGTAAGCAGGTGGACGCGACAATAAAGTTTCTATGCGTGCAGCCGTGAGTAGAATGCGTGGATTCTAGAGATCTGCAGGGCAATGAACATTTACCATTAATTTTCAAATGACCGAACCTGTGTGCTACCTGATTAGAGAACAGAGAGACATTTCATCAAAATTACAGTGCTTGTGGCTTAAAAGTGAATATAGTGCATATGTAATTAATTTATATATATTTAAAGTTTTAATGATCCATGTTGAATCAGTAATAACGAATAAAACGAGCTAATGAAATAAACATTGTCACTTGAAACTTAGTGAAATTGTTTTTATCATTCCCACTAGTGATCTCATGTCGCGTTAATGGACGCTTGTATGTCAGCAACAGCAGAATTTCTATCAACATAATTCCAGGATCAGCCATTTGTCAGAGAAGAATACACATTTATTCCCCATATAATCTGCAGCAGAGGTGACTGTGTCAATACTGACCAACGCTAATGTTATCTATTCTTACGTCAACTCCCAAGGCCTAAACCTACAGTTTTAAAGGCAACTCCGCTAACAACATGTATCCGTTAGTTTACTATGACTTTTCGTACTATGCAGATCAGAAATAAACGGAGGAAATTTATAAACTACTGTAGATGGGGCAAGGATGGGGTTCACCATTGTCCTTTTCTTATGCTATAAAAAGCGAATAAAAGTTGTATTGAAGGGCAAGTATGGTACAGAGGATTAGAGAGCTGTGGGAGCAACAGGACGCGTCCCTTGGGAGCAAAGCCTTCCGGGAGCGAGAGCAACCCGCTTCCCTTGGCTAATGGAGCTCCCGAGGGACCATCACAGTGAGAAAATAAATAACACAATGGATTATAAGAACACGGTCGTACTATAATCATATTCTTCTGTTTAGGCTTTTAACATGGTGCACAGAATGATTTTGGACCTTAAGGCCTGAACAGTATTTTAGCAACAGTTTTTACTAGTGTCACCATAGGTGGTGGACACGGATGATGCATGAAATGAAATGATAATCGTTGACAGAAACCGTAACTTTAATGAGGCAACTTCGAAATACACTCTCGGTTCACAATGAATATGGAGTAGGTAACAGTACTTTGATTATAAAATTTTCCGATATAATTGATACCGTAAAGAATTTTGTAGCCTTTTAAGGTCCAAAGCTCACTGCCATAGTGTATTACCAAACGATCATAAAAGAAAACAAAAGATTTCGCTAATAAGCTGGGAATCATTCAGCGTTTAAACTACATGGCCCTATCCTCCACAGGTAAAGAAACACTCCAAGGAAAAGAAGAAGAAAACACACACACAGTTAAGAGCTTGACCCTACTGGAATTGAGATCGAGCCCACAAGTTTACAAATGCACCAGACTATATGAACTATGGTGTCGAACTCACAAAATACAATTCCGAAATCAGAAAAACAGAGTGTGCTGTTGTGTATACGCTTAATTCAGAAATATGACCGACTGAAGCAGCGTATTATGTCACGAAAGTTTAGAGTAGTTATCTAGGGGTCCTAATTAAGATATTTCTGATAAAGATTCCATTTAAATTTCCAATTTATCCTTAAAGTCTTGCAGCATTCTGTTTTAACTGGAAATATTAAGTACACAATAACGAAAACTTTGTAGACTTTTGACTAGAGTCTTAAGTTAAAAGGAAACACTGTATGTGTTCCAATAGCAAATACATGTTAAAATTTTTAATATCCTACTGCATCGCTTTGTCATAACATGTCTTCAGATATAAGTGCATGCACAACTATCACCGCAAATCATGACTGGAACATGCTCAAAGAGATATCATCAGGCCACACGTACACATGGAATGGATGATTTACTATGAGCCTATATAAAATTTGTATCCGATACAAGCATTACATAACTGTGCTATGGTATGTGTAAAGTTATTCTTATACAAATTTTAACACAATTCGCTTCGATATTCATCTATCAGTATCGATTGTGTATTCGGACTATCGCTTTGACATTTCCCTATGCAGACTATGGGGTTTCTTGTCTCTAATTGCTTAAATAAGCTCAAATTTGTATTCTGTATACGTTAAATTAAATAGCTTGGCATTATTTTTATGAATCAAAAGAATTCTCTTAATTTTTTTATCATTTTAATATATTTAGAAATAAATGAAAACATTCTAGAGTTAGAAAAAGAGCCTTCATTCCCCATTTTTTTTGGAACTAAACATGTTTTGAAAATAATTAGATCTTAAACTATTGCTATGGATACCGGAAGTGACATTCTTTAATTGCTATTTACTAGTTTAAGATTCAGTTTTCATTAAACGTATACTGTAGAAGAACCATATAAGAGCATTGCAAACAATTATGAACTAAATTATGAATAAAACTGATAGGCACAACTAAGCTAAGTCCTCGATTGTAAGGAAAAAGGACACAACCAGTGGCACCAACTCTTGAATATATTTGGTTACGTACGCTTTGAAAAAGTAAGAAAAGTAAATATGTGTCTATTAGCAAATAATATTACAAACCATAGTAGAGTGACCGAAGACAGAATGTGCAAAAAGGCAGAACCAAAAGGAAAAGGAAAGTTGACGTTTTATGTTAGAAAATTTCTAGTTTATTATTTAACCCATAATTAGTCTGAATAAAATAACTTTAAAGGAAGTTAATAGAAAAACAAAAAGTTACATTTTCATTGGGATTTGGAGATGTGCACATCTTTTAAGGACCCGAGAATTAAGTTCAGATGTAGTATTTGGTTTATTTACGGACGCTCTTTAACATTTCAGGTTACTGGCAGTAACAAAAGAAGAGTGAAAGGGAAAAGGGAAATGTGACAATTAGAAGTGGTAGTGAAATACAGCAATGTAGCTTACCCAGGAAACTCAGAGGCCTCTTCTTTCAGGCTTGAGGTTCTTTACCATGCCGTAAATGTACGACTTTACTTTCCCTTCGAAAAAGGCCATACTTTGGATTTTTTGCCGGGATGGAACCCGCGAACTTGGGTTTAGGAGGACGGTTAGCATTACACCACCAGGACCGACATTAAGACAACTAAAGAAACAGCCCAGATGAGGAACGTTAGCTTAGAATACAATTATGTTTCAGAAATCCCAGAAATAGTGACCTTTACACACACTAACGCAAACACTTGTCAAACACTATACATATGACGACTCTTTTTTAAAAGTTTCATTTCAAGCAGTTATTAGGAACGCAAACAACTGTCGTTTTCAATTCCTACTTTAATTTATACGAAACACAGACAAATGATATACGCAAACACCACAAACTCGTAATGCTGCAACGAAACAAATTAATTTTTCATTCAATGTTCGGCAGATCGGCTATTTTTTATTTGCATTTCTGGGGAAGGGAATACCTAGTGATACACGTAATCCTACACACCTGGGGAATATTTGCTAATCGCATTATGTATTAACTGGTAAATCTATAAATGCGTTAAAATTGAATTATGTCATCTATTGCCCTGTGGGATATTTTGAAGTATGTCATTTTAACATTTGGGTTCACGACCAGCTCATCTTTCAATGTGTAGCCAGCTCGAGTCAAATCCAACTTATAATTTGCCCGCAAAGCACAGCAGAAAAGGCGATGGTGTTAGTTATGACGACGCTGGATTGCTGTCTGCCACTTAAAAATGAAAAGATGGAGGTTGAAAATCACCAGTTTGTTTCGGCGTAGCCAATTCCCCCTTATGCTGATATAAATAACATACTGAACCTTAAAGATGCCCCAAAACAGTTATCTACTTAATCGTATAACGTTTACAATGGATGACCGAGGTGGTTAAGGAGCGGATTCATGAACTGGAAGTCTGGGGTTCGACCGTCCTCCCTGACTGAGATTTTTCCTGGTTTTCCTCAGTTCTCATAACTGGCAAATGCCGGGGAGGTACCCTAAACTTAGTCCTGGAAGGTTTCCTTCCTTAAAAAAAATCCTTTCCCAATATAACATTTCCTCTCATGTATCATCAGTGTCCATCGCCTGTGGTGCCTCAATAGTAAAAACGGGCGTTAAACAATATTAAAAAAAAGTGGACGAATTAATATCCAACGAAAATGTTCTAAAAGAAACAGTTGCATCATCTGGTATGTGTTTTAATTCAATTCCAAGTAACGTAGAAGCTAATTGAGCCAATTTAATTGAAAGTACGTTAAAGAAAGGAACTAACTGCTTGCCTCTTAGCATATTTAGCACGTAAAGTTTCCCAAACAAAGCTTAAAAGAGCGATAATGTTTATATTATAAAATCTCAGAATTTAAGGAAGGAATGTCTCGAAAAGTACGCAAAGGTATCTTTAGTTAAAAGCAACGCAAATGATTGAAAAGAAATGGAAATTAAATGAATCTTAAGGAAAAGTTTTAAGTAGTGTAGTCTATATGTTTTCTACTTCTCTTGTGTTATTTATTTCTCCTTTTCTTTTATTACAATAGAAAAAGAAAAAATATTTCCTAATTTATTATTCATTCTCCGTCTTTCACTTCATTTCTTTCTTCAACTGCACCATTCGCTCAACATATTCTTCGATATCTTCTGCTCAATTGTGTGTTTTATTTTCTTCCCTAAGTTTTTCTTTTCTAGTTCTTTGTCAATTTCTCATTGTTGACAAAAGCCCTCTCCCCTTTGCTTTCTTGTAAGGTACCAGGAAAGCGCTAATGAGCGTTCGACACTCTCTTTCAACAACTCAGAACCAAAACGCATGTTGAAGTTCTTGGCTCTACGGAATGCACTGTATAGCAAAAGGCTTTTGTTATGTAGAGCAGCATCCCGAACATTCCTTCCGTTTTGTTTTGTCCCAGCATTGTTTGGCGACCCTATCTGACCATATATCACACACAATCGATAGGGACTCCAATGGACTTTTGTTGGAGAAAACGGGAACATAAAATATGGACAAAAATTGCCGCGGTTTTGTTTTGATGAGGTCGGCGCGAGGGACTTCTATATAGACGTCGTAAATCCCTAGCTGCAGGCATTGCAGGCACTGGAATTCATCTCTCGTTTGAAGCCAGCTCGCAGGACGTGTTTTGTCCTTAGTGACCTACATTTTAATGAAATATAGTTAATCATCACTGCTGTTCAAGGAGGCTTCCATTTTAACATATAGAGAATTGCCATCTGGTTAACGGCACAAAATGTATTAATACACCAATCTAATTAGGAAACCATGACTGAGGAGTAAAGCCTGGCATTACAAGTCGTGGTGCACTGAAATGCATGCGGACCAACTTATTAACATAAACCAATACAATGTATTACAAACTAAACGCAAAAAGAGAAGAAATTACCCTGAGCATTCAAACACGCAACCCACTGCTTCACCAAAAATCGGAACCGTCTGGAGAGGGGGGAAAATCACGATTATTGTGAGAACCAGTTCTGCACCGTTGTGCAAGTGTTTGCTCTTCAGAAATTTCTTAAAATATCAGAACAAATGAAAGTCGCAATTTGATAATTTAAGACTATAGAGCCACCATTTCCAGGAGGAAGTCGTCACCACCTTCTTCATACGGGATACGAATTGCAGACACGAACCTATAAGGAGCGTTCTAAACGTTTTCGGCCTGACTCAGAGAAGCCATGAAGATGACCAAATTATATGATAGTTGTTAAGTATCATCCTTTAGACGGTACCTGTAAAATTTCAGACGCGTAAGAAGAGTCGCTTGTTTGTGACGATCGTGTAAACAAACTAGTGTTAAACTTTTCTACAAAATGGATAAACCCGAAATACGAGCTGTGATAAATTACTTCGTTTTGAAGAGTTTAACCCCAACAGGAATATAAAATGAGCTACATTAACAATTCCTCCTCTACTTTTACGACTGTTAGAAAGTGAGCTATTGAATTTGCGTAATCGTACATCCATTTAAGACGACAAGCATTCTAGGCGTCCCAAACTGCTACGACCGACGAGGATGTGAACAAAATTCACAATGTTGCATTCTATTAGCGGATTGAAGGTAGGCAAGTTGGCTGGAAATGCAAAAACCTGCATACATTTTACACGAAGTTTTGGGTATGAGAAAATTTCCCTTTGATGAATGCTGCGTTTGTTAACAATGGACCAAAATAACGCATTCGAATCACCATAGCTCAAGAGTGTTTAGACTTGTTTAAAAGCAATTCAAAAAGTTTCTTCGACATTTCATAACAGTAGATGAAACATGGATTCTTCACTACACACCAGAGACGAAGAAAAAGTCTAAATAGTGGGTGGCAATAAGTGTAAGTGCACCAAAGAAAGCAAAAACGGTTCCATCTGCAGGAAAAGTCATACGGTTTTCTAAGATTTCATGGTTTAGTACTCATAGATTACCTCCAGAAGGGTGAACCATCGCCAGGGAATATTACGCTTCACTACTGGACCAACTGACGGAAACTATTCAGGCTAAACGTTCACACCTTGCGAAAAAGAAAAGTTTCTTTCATCATGACAATGCGCCTTCACACACGTCTGGGTCTGTTGCTGCAAAACTGCGTGGCCTTCGCTTCCACATTCACCGGATTTGTCTCCCAGCGATGATTTTTGTTCCCAAACCTGAAGAAAAGGCTGAGTGGACGAAAATTCACATCAAATGATGAGATTGAAGTTGAGACAGAAGCTCGTTTTTCACAGTTGGACAAATTTTATTTTACTGTTCTGGAAAGTCGCTGAAATAAATGTTTTGGTTTACAAGGTGAATATGTTAACAAAAAAAATCTTAACTTTTGCGTTTTCTTGATCAGACCAAGAAATTTTAAAACGCACCGCCTATGCGTTCTTCCAAATTTGTTTCAGTCACCATTGACTCATTCCGAAGATGATTTCACTGGGCTGATAGCCCTACGCTGTCAAAAGTTGAATAGTAGCACATCGGTCCACTATTAACGCTCATTGCCCGCACAGCTACATGACGCAAATCAACTGCAATTTCTACTGGGGTATGATGATCTATATGACTACCTCTTCCCATCGCTGATTGGTGTGCTTAGCTGAGCGAGAAATGGCATTGGGGGATTGCAAATGATGAAGCCTTGTAAAAGCCAAATTAGAGAGACGAAGGTTAAAACGTTTTCTGTACTACAACTACAGCAGTTATAATTTAGACCGTTTCACTACCTCCCTACAACCGTACTAGCCGGCACACAGTACTTAGTACCTCTCTTGTGCATCACTTAAGTCTTTTTGTGATCTGAGACTATTAATTCACTGTTACTCTTTCTATATTTCCGGATAATATTCAAATACTGTGTCTCCATCAGTTCCTCTTGATGTAGTATTGTTTTACAATATTTTAAGGATTTTATATTCTGGTAATCCCATTAGCTGTCTTTTTAAAACGTTGCCTCCATTTCATAAGCATGGTTTTCCGGATTTCTGTTATCATCAGAATATATTATCTTTTTTTTTTAAATGTCCTATTTGTTTGAGGCAAGAGACATTGTAAAATCCAAGTCTTTCACATAAGCTATGAGCAAATAATGCCGTACGCTGGCCGCAAGGCGGCATTATTTAAAATTCCAGCTTTATAAACTTCGATTTCCGCTATCCCTTCCGCCCTTGTGAAATAAACAGGAGAGGTTAAGCTGTTTGCCCATTGTATTATATAACTACAGGGGGAGTTTTATGCTTCGCACAGAGACAAGCGGCCTCTTGCCCGCACTGTCAGCAGTGTTGTACGGCGCACAGGCGTTGTCGTACAATGAAATGTCCATATAAAATTGACATTGGTCGGATAAAAAAATCGAATCTATTTCTTTGTTACTAACATTACTGAAAACTCAATTACAACAATTATGCTATCATAATCACGACGTTGACATTTTTGTACCATTAATTATTCATTTAAAAGCATTTTAGCTGTTGTTGTTTAGAAGCTCTTTGATATTCCTGTCTATTGCGACTTTTCTGGAGTGCGTTCTAATTTTGCACTTATCTCATTTAATTTTCTTTCATGGGGATTATACCGTTTTTTTTAATTATTTTTGATATGGAAATAATAAGTGGTGAGACTATTGAAACATGTAGCGAGGCACATAAAACACAGTATACTTCAGGTTATCCACAAGTAAAATGTGGTAAAAAGCTTCGAGAAATTCAATTTTTGCTTTAAAGTTTAAAACAGATGAAAAGGTTCCATTTTCAGTTTATACTTAATGAACAGAGTCCGGGAGTTAACAAAATGCCTTTTCTATCTGGGTGGATATATTTAAGAGTCAGATAGAAACCAAAATTTCGGTACATTTGGGGCTAGTTTTTATTTTACCTTTTTTTTTTTTAACCTATATTGGCTTCTGTTGTTTGTTTTAAGGTTTAAACACTTTTTGTTTTGGATCGTTACGGCTTTTTAAAAACACACAAAGAATTTCCATATATCGAAGTAAAAAAAATTATAAAAATTAAATGGTATATTCACCTCACAAAAATATCTATTGAGTACCATGTTATACATCTATTTCTTTTCAAGTATAAAAAACTTTCTCCTCAATCCATTCAATTTAAACAGCAATCTTCATTAGGAAAGGAATACCTCGGGCATACGAATACCACGAAAATGAAAAGGATGAGGGAAGTACTGCAGTTTTGAATAGTCCTGGCGAATGACCTTGTTTAGATCTGTGCGAGACAATTATAGGAAATTTGTGTTGGGGTAACTTCTCAGCTGCATAAATATCCCAAACACTGCAAGAGAGAAAGATGAGAGCAATAAACAGCCCCTACAATGCATTTTGTACGGAAATAAGAGAGATACTAACCTGATTCCCCTATAAATGCAAAATAGAAAAAGAACTAGACCAGTAATCACTGTGCGTCTTATACTTATTCGCCAGGACTATTCAAAACTACTTTACTTTGTCTTAATCAATATTTCCATGGTTTCCTGAAAGGTGAATGCTCTGTTGTAACTGGTATGAGTCCTTCCGAAATATCTTGTTTTAAAAGTGCTCCAATCACTTCATTGGAAGTAGATCGTTCTTTTTCCATGATGAAAACTGTTCCTTCTGACAAGCCAGAACATTTTTCATCTGACAAGTGGCTGACTATGACAGTTGATACCTTGAAAAAACTTCTTGTAGTTGCTTGTAACCAACAAAAGTAAGCTTAAGCACTGTGTGATAAAAACTTATTTAGCATCTTAAATACATATTTCCATTAATGAGTGATATTATTCTCTGTTTTTACTTTTAATAAATGCCTATTTTAATTATATTACTGCCTATTTTCAGCATATTAAGTGCATTTTCGCACGCCTATTTTAACCGAAATAATTGTCTGAACTTCCAGGCTCTAGTTATGAACCTATATTGAAATAAATTAACCAACGTTCTTGTGATATTAAGTATTAATATTTACACAACCATAACAAGAACAGTAACGCGATATTTCAAGTTGCCGAGGTCCTCTTCAAGCGAAGAATAAGCAACTAACTCAAACTACTCAAACTTGGAATATTGTGTTACGTGTTTGTTATGGTTTACAATTTCTACCACAAGAGTACCCTAAGGTCATCTTCGTGTTTTAGCGTAACTCTATGAAGGCAAAGTACTAATCTCCATATTCTTGAGTATAAAGTATTAGTATCTAATGTACAATATTACATGACTCAAGTACATATAATGGAAGGAAACTTAGAGCCATAATTATATAGGGTGTTCCCATGCTATAAATGGAATACATTTTTCTGATACTATTTTGGACGTTGACGTGTTGTTGAGATGAAAAAAAAAAACATTAAATTGTCCCTTTACCTTTCATGTACTACTTTGAAATCTATACATTCCGATTGTAACAAACTGAAATATAATAAAGAATATTTTTCACTGTTTTTATATCTCAAAGAGGTTAATTTGAAAATTGTATATAGTCATTTGGATTTGCCAAATTAGACTAGGCATCACCGAACTTCATATCATTTCATTACACTGATATTAAAAACAATTTCAAAAAGTGATAAAGGCTTGCTATTAACTTGTTTGGCAATAAGTTTATACAAACAAACATACGCTCAGTATCTGCTATTAGTGAATTCCAAATGTATAATTTAACCATGCAGAATATTAAGCTGCGCTGGCATATGTTTTCGTAAAAAAACTTTTATTTTCTCGAAAACTCTTAAGAGGTAGAATAAAAGGTTTTTGAGAGTTATTTTGTTTCATTTAATAACCTCCGTTCCATATTTAATTTATGGCAACGACTCCCCCACCCCTCATTCTGGTTTTTCCCATGAAAAAAGTAAAAATACTCCTTGAGAAGTATAAATGATGCATTTTCAAATATATTTTTGAGTGTTGTCTGTCTTATATTTTTTTATTGAAAATACTCCACACGATGCAGTTATCCAATTTCCTTCAGATTTTAAACATCGACTCAGAAATAATGAATCTAAATATTGTCATATCATTTTATGTGATTCAAGATATACATATAATTTGATAAATAAAGAAAAATATAGAGCTATAAAAAGTTTAGAAACTTCTTTCCGAGACAACCCGGACAGTATGACAAAATCTATACGGCAAATGTTTGCTCAACAAATGCCTATGACATTTTTATAAATTGTGCATTCTGTGAAACATTTAGCACATTATTATACAAATGTTATTTTTTCATAAACTATTAGGTTTAAACTATGTTGAAATTTTAACAAGTATATTAACTTATAGAGTAACCTATGATGAAAATTTGAAACCAAAAAAAAAACTTGGAAAGTTCACCTGTGGATGCCCTTCGCAATATAGGGCGTAACAGCTCCGCGGTCATAATGCTTCTCCTTTAGAATTGAGTTCAATCATTACTGATGAGGGAAATACATATGATGGAAAACAATTTTTTTAAAACTGTTAATATACAGTTTACGCATTTTCAGATATATTGTTGCAGATGAATCAATAACATTCTACGTCAATTATTAGAGTTTACAGCACGACAGTGGTCCCGGAAGATGGAAGGAAGTACCACCAAGGGGACCGAGGTCGTTAAGGCGGGAGATCTGGGGTTCGATTACCATCAGGACCGTTCCCCCTGACTGCGGCTTTTTCCAGGTTTTCCTCAGTCCTCATAAATGGCAAATGTCGGGGAGGTACCCTAAACTTAGGCCTGGAACGTCTCCTTCCTTATATATATATATATATATCCTTTCCCAATTTATCATATAATTTCATGTATCATCCACCGCGTGTGAAGCCTCGGTAGTAAAAATTGGCGTTAAAACTTTAAAAAAAAAAATTAAAGTGTCTGGAGGAACGAGTGGCACAAGAAATCTACTCAGAAACACGTTGTCCAGCGCCAGAATGAGAAAAGATACATAACTCTTAAAACTAACTCCATTTGCGCGTCAAAGATGCCAAGTTTGCGAAGTAGAATTCTGGTGTCTTTCGACTATATTTTCCTTGGGACTCTGAAGAATTCACTTCGACAACATTTTTGCGTGCAGCCGCTAGCACTGGAAAACATTTTTACTGATACGGAACATAGAGGTGGCATAAGTGATATATATGAATTGTATAGCCAGAAGTTACTTTTAGACCTTGCACACACCTCAGTCGTCTAGAGACGTATGCTCTCTAAAATCTCTTTAACTGCATATCATAAAAGTACTGCTTTTACTTCCCATTTAAAAATAGAATTAAAGCGAATGGCCAATTTGTAACATTAAAGAGGAACACAGAAACATAAGGGAATAATGCACTACGATACATGGAGAATACATGTTGATTATCACTAGCCGAGTATTTTGAAAAGAAAAGATCCCCAAATAAATTTCACACAAAGCCCCTGATACGGTAAACCAGTATGCAAAAACACGTCTTTTGGTGCTGCAAGAAGCCCTTCCTGTCCGCAGATAGTTTTTTTTTTTTTTTGTGCAATCTCTTAAGTTTCTTTTAAATAGGAAGAATTTACGTTAATTAAACCAAATTGAACATATTTTCTACCGCTAATTTAGAACCATTTCACTATCTGCAAGAGTATGATCTAAAGTATTAGAAGATCAAATAATTAAACAATTGCGTAAACCGAGAACAGAGAGAAAGCACAAATATAAGCAAACTTTTCGTAACAAACGCATTAAGTTCTAGTAAACGACGTTAAGCCTTTATGAAACGACGCTCGTTTGACCACATTGCATTCTTCCACATTACACGCCTTGTAAGTTCATTCTGGGGGTATGCTCTTTCCCATATGACGAGCATATTGGAAATTCCGAAAATTCTTCGACCCTGAAATGAGGATTTACAAAGCCAACTCACATACTGATGCAAGTTTCTGTGCACGATTATGCATCGCATTTTAGATTAGCGTATCTATTAGTGGACACACATACCAGTATACAACTAAGATGATGATGGGATA